>CM063106.1:25537500-26787500 GCA_031841125.1 Acanthococcus lagerstroemiae | reverse complement strand
ATGTGCATAAAGGCATACCTTTCCATTTAAGATTCCGAAGTTGGTGGCACGTTACAGTCCCCCATAAATTGGGGAGAAAATTTTTGAAGCCCTAGAGAAACTAGATCTTGCCGCAGGAAGATGGCAATTTGTCCGGCAATGATCCGCCAATCGGTTCGGAAAAAAATTGGGGGGGGGGAACTTTCGTGGAACACCCTGTATACAACTTTATTACCTATTCGTTTATTCATAACAATTCGGACACCTGCCTACCCTTTTATTCCATTTTTCGTATTCATTATTCTAAAGTCTCTTGACGAAAAATCATTCTCCTCTTTTCACCTTACTTCAATTATGCCAACTATTCCTAAATCAAGCCTCTTCATTTCTCTTTTAAGTTTCTCTAATCTTTCAACTCCTTTCAAGCTTTTCACATTCCAAGTTCCTATTTTAATTGCGCCTTCCTTCTTAAAACTTTCCAATGATGATGTTCCTCCTAACAACTCCCTCCAGGACATCCGAATGGGGAGCTTTTTACGTCCGGAAAAATTTTATACCTGTTAGAACGCCATCATCAGTCATTAATACTTGGAAAAGCTACATTTCCTGGAAAGAGATACGGTTGTAATTTTTCATTGCTTTCAACCGAGTTTATCTGTCGGAGTTTGCCTTCTCCTATGTTCTTTTGGTGGCAATGTCAACGATATATAACTTCATATTATAGAGTATTTCTTTTTTTTTTTCTTTCTTCAATCTTTTATTTTTTACACATAAGCCTCCACACCACGGCAGCTGTCACCCAAGAGGAGGTTTATTTATTTATTTATGTGTTCCCGATAATGTAAAAATTAAGTTGGAATTATGTCTTTCATTTGAAGAAACCTCGACACGTAGGTAGACCATACTTACGACGTAGCTGATTTATCGAAAGGGGATTGAGGCTCTTTGGGCTTGCCGCACCTATGTCAGCAGGACCTGGGGACTCTCTCCCAAAATGATACACTGGATATATACCGGTGTAATACGCCCCAGAATCACATATGCGGCCATTGTGTGGTGAGGCCGGGTCCACCTGGCCAATTCCAGAGAGGAACTAGACCACCTGCAAAGGCTCGCGTGCGTGATGACAACAGGGGCAATGAGTACGGTGCCGAAAAAGGCACTTTAAAGGCTCCTGAACTTGCCACCACTTCACACTGCTATAGAAGCAGCGGCGATAATGGGGACTTATCGTCTGGGTCAACCAAACCTTTAGGTTCAGAAAACAGGCCACAGAAGGATATGGGAGATGGCGGGGACGAGAGACAAATACTTTGGGATGCCAAAGGATAGGGAGAATGTGTGGTTTACAGATGCCTCTGAGTATGACCGAAGTGTAGGAATCGGAATCACGAATGCAAAAAGCGCTAACAACTGTTCAGTGGCACTGGACGAGGGCGTCACTATCCTCCAAGCGGAGATAATAGCGATCACGTTGGCCATTGAGAGAAACCAGCAGAAAGGCCTTGTTAGTAAGCAGGTCTGTATCTGTACAGACAGTCAATCGGCTATTAAGATATGTACTATTGTCATACCAAACTACATCCCTGGTAATGGCGGAGTGTGTTAACAAATTATACACCCTTGCTCATGAGAATCGTGTCACCGCACTACGGACACCGAGACACTGCGGCATAAAAGAGAACATGATCGCTGGCAAGCTAGCGAAGGAGGACGTATAAAAAAGGAACTGGCAACACCCAGGCCGTATTTTCCTGTAGCGTCCTAAAATCCAAAGTAAAGGCTTGGATAGATATAAGCAGATGGAAATGCGCTGGCGGTTGGCTAGTGACATGAAAGTCAGGAAAACACTAATAGGGGGCGCCTCCAGTAAGTTTGCCAAGTTTCTATTAGGGCTTGTCAGGAAACATGCAAGGCTCATGGTCGGACTGCTAACTGGTCATGTAGCTACAAAACACATGTGGTATAAAATAGGAGTGGTAAAAAGCGGCTCCTGTAGGTACCGTTGAGAAGAGGAAGAAACCTCGATCCATATCACATGTTAATGCCCAGCAATAGCCAAGACAAGACGCGAAGCATTGGAACTAGAGTATCCAGCACCCAGTGAAGTCAAAAGGATAGAGCTCAGTAAAATTCTCACTTTCGTTGTAAACGTGAGGCTACTGAGCTGATCCTTAACAGTAACTTGACGAATAGTGCAATGGACTGCAAAGTCTGAGCATTCGGCGCATACAGAGCCACCTCACACACAAATGAATGAATGAATTACTCTGGCACGCTTTTATTTTTCATCAGACCACCGATGTCATGCTATAAACTAAATATCCCACGTAGGGCTCAGTACAACAACCGCAGGAAGAGCAAGGGGGAGGTAGGTGGATCATCCCAGTTGATAAAAAAGAAGCAGTGAGCCCCAAACTAAAATCTGAACTGGAGGAATTAAAAAATGAGGAAAATTTTTATGACTAGGCCACTGAGCTGATCCTTAACAGCAACTTGAGGAATAGTGCAATGGACAGCAAAGTCTGAGCGCTCGGTGCATATAGCACCACTTCACACACAAATGTAATGTAGTACTTTGTCTGCGCTAATACGTTTATGGAACGTCCTAGTCGCATTTTGCCGGACAACTACATTTCGGATTCCGGCCGAGGAAACCCGAATTTCAAAAATTTGAGCCCAAAACAGAGCTCGAACTTCACCTTGAATCCAAGCTTGATTTTCAGAAATCCCAGTGCAATCGAACCGTATACAACCAAAATCCTGTTTTAAAAGAACCTGAACTTTTGAAACTGAAAAAGGTAGTACCCGAACTCGATTACAGTCACACTTGATGAAAACCCGAACGAGGTCCCGATAAAAATCGACAGGATGCGACATCCGTGGCTCGTCCTGAAAGCGTTGATTGCCCTCCAATCACCTTTAACAATTGGAACGAACTGAAACAGTGTCATGACAGATTTACGGCGTTTTGAGTATGCAATTTTATTAACATTTCGAAGTAAATCCGATAGTTGTGGAATATTCACGGCGTTGCAATTATGCAATTATATTAGCACTCCATTCATGTTGTTGCTGCAATCAATTTCGAAGTATTATTTCCTTTCTTAAGCATTAGCAGGTTTTCAATTTCCAACGTTTGTTTTCAAGTTACAAGCAGAAAATCTTCATCCTCCATGAATACCAGTCACGGAGGACATAGCCAGGTAAAAGAGCTGCTTCTTACGCTTCCTGGCTTGCCGGCTTTCTGTCAGGTTGTAATGACGACACGCTTTGTCGTCCTAAATTTCTTAGCAAACGAACTGTCCGAATGCCTCCGCAGGTAGAACGTGCGGCCTAATTAATATTCACGCTCGCGAATCTGTATCGACTGCATCTCTCCCGTTCTCCGCTTCCCTCCAAAACCAGTTCAAAACGTCCGAAGAAAGAGACCAAAAAGACAGAAAGAATATCGGGGCTAATGGCCAACAGATGTCTTTTCGGTCTCTTTCTCCCAATATCGGCGAGTTCGGTCGTCGACCCGAAGCCACATTCCTAAGCGTCCCACTTTTTCCATCAAATCCCCAGATCCTGCGACCCGAAAAGACGCCGTGCATCCCAATAAATTCTCCGTTTCTACCCTCATTCGAGACACTCATCTGGCAGTTCGCTCGAAGCCAGTCGATCTGAACCGCGCTCGCACTCGGCCTAAGCTCTAATCTTTGCCTCTTCCAGCCTACAATCTCTGCTTTCTTCAGCTTAAATTCTACTCTGTAGCCTCTCGCTACACGCCTAAAGAAACCTCACTGTTTCCAGTAGCCTACTACCGCTTCTCCTGCTGTCGCGCCGCTGCGTCTTCTCTAGCCTACTGCTAAGTAAACCAAGGGTTGTAACCAGTGGCGTAGCCAGGATTTTCCTAAGGAGGGGGATCAGCAAAATTTTGAGCAGTGGCGGGGGTACACCTAACATGAACTGTATGTTTTTACATTGACGTATCAGTATGTTGTGCTTTTCAACTTCAATTATATATCTGGATTTAAATTTCATTTTGCGCATTTACTGTGATACTGCTAGCATATTAAAAAATTCTCATCCCAAGGGGGGGATTCATCCCCCTGATCCTCCCTTGGCTACGCCACTGGTTGTAACCTTCGGCAATCGAGCTAAATCATGTACCTGGCTGGGTTCCGCCAGGTTGCGATTTCACTCGCATCGAACTACGCTCGTGTTTCGCAGGCACGACCGATGTAACAGGGTTCCTTAGAATCCCTAGCTATCAGGCATAGGCTACTTTCCATCCACTCCCCTCCGGTTTCCTCCACTTCTTAGCCAAGTTGCGTAAGGGTGAAGCTAGTTAGGCCGCACGGTCACCAATGGACCTGTACCGCCGCCGTAAACACCGCGAACCACCGCCGCCGCCTTAAAACTCAATTTATGAACTTATTTTTACTCCGGGTCAGTTTCCATGCCCCCCTTCCCCCTAAAAAAAAGTTCTACATGCTATTTAAAACATTGCTGTGCAGTAAAAGTGTAAGAATCTGTAATAATTGAACATCCCTGTATATACGTGTGTACCCCGTCTTATTTTGCTGTGCCTAGTATTAGTTTATCGTTCGAAATTCGCCCCGGCGTTTTTTCTGATTTTCTTTCGTGAAAATTTTGACATTAATATGTACATTTAACCATCTCCGCAATTGTGTGTCATTCTGTGCCGCGAATTGATCTATTTTGGCCGTTCCCGAACTCTTAAAAAATGTCGACTCGCGACGAGGAACGAGCCTCGGCCAACCAGGAGGCGTTCCAGCCACTCCGGAACCGCAGGGTCCCGCTACCCACCGGCTGAACCGCCTCCTCCGCGGACCAACCGGGCCGGATAGCCCGAGTTTCGCGACAAGGTTTATCTCACTTAAATGAGAGGGTCCTGTTTTAAGGCGCTGCACACTCGCCTCCTTCCCTAAAATTATTTCGAGTTTGCTTGGGATGTTGGGTTCGTAGGTGAGTTATCGGTGGCCTGCGAGATAGACATACAGTAATTGCTCAATGGCACTTTTTGGGGTGCTGCTTTCGGTATATAACACACCTCAGTTTAATCACCTATAGTTGGGAGTTCTACCTTAGCTCCAGTTGTCAGCACGAAGCCTACCGAAAATTGAATTACCACCTCGCATGACGTGGAGACTTACTTGGCAGTTTTAACTAATTCGACAGTCATACAGCAGATTACTGTTCAAGAGGAGTATGTTTAGGTTATCATTCTGCAGAAACGGACGTTGCTGCCCTCTTCTCATCCTGGCAGTCGTCACAAGGGTCTCGAAGCCTCCGCCCAAATTACAAGCTGATGAAATGAGTATGAATCAATATTCTAGTCACTGCACAAAATGTTTGTATTCATAATCACGCTAATATATCATCATATTTTCTGAGAATTAGGTCGCGAAACGTTCAGATGGTGAGGTCTCTATTAATGACTTGGGATTTTCTATGGTGAGGTCTCTATTAATGACTCAAGATTTTCTTTCCTATACATTTCTTTAAACATTAATGTCCATAACTAACAGTGGCGGCAAGTATGGTGGTGCTCACAGGCTGGAGCACTACATGAAATAATTATCGTTTTATCGTAATTATTTTAAGTACATGTTGTATTTGCCATTTTGAATCGAAAAATATAATTTTTTTGCTGTTTGAATGTCTGCCCCCAACTTCAGCCCCTTTTTTAAAAATTTTTATACCAAACTTCGAGCACTACACGGGAAAATTCCAAGTTCTAAAGATGGCATCAAACGTGTACCCAGAGATGTAGCTATAAAGGGACAAGGGGGCGATATGTTATAATAAGGTTTTGGTACTAGAGTTGGCAGTTAGACCAAGGCCAGTTGACACATGAAAGTATATTCCTTCAGTCTAACAATATCCGATTGATGAAACGCCTTACTTGAGGGTACGGTCTCCAGTCACAAAAATGCCTCGTGTGAGAATTGTGGCGATATTATTCCGATCCTGCTCACTTTGAGACGACTGCCTCCGTCTGAAAATAGACACTTTCTTACAATTCTGTATACTGAGACACTCCGTCCCATCTTTCGTTCAATTGGGCGAGAGACAACTGATTCTCCAGAAATGTCTCCAATTCCTACTCAGTCGATAGAATTTTGCCTACTGTCATAACTTATCGGAAAAGAAACTAAATACGGTTAAATGTGTCCCGAGCATTCCCACTCTCCTCGAACCGAGGATATCTATAGAAATCATGCATTCAATCAAAATACACATCAAAAAAGAGAAAATCGAAATTTCGCGTTATCTTTTCAACACTAGATATACCGAAATTTTCGCAACGTTTCTGAAATCTAATAACTAGAGACGATATTAACGACTTGGTGAGAAGCAACAAACCAAAAAAAAAAAAAAAAAAAATGAAAAAAAAAAGAACGGACGGGAAAAACTTTTTCCGCGAGTAAGGTCGTATTATCTGACGCATCCAGGATGTTCATCTTCGTTTGGAAATACGCAGGCCTATTTATGGTTCGCTAAAAGAAAGAAGAAAAAAAAGCTCGAAGTTCCTGACACCCTACTGATGAAGTGGGCCAATAGCGAGGAAAATTGCACATTGACGTTCACGCGAGTTTGCAGGAACGTAATTGATTCCGAATCACGATTTTCTAAACAGAAACGAGGTTATATAAATTTGAATGCAAGTGGGTTAAGGTTGAACTTACTCTCAATTCCGATATTTCCTTTGATTAAGGCAAGTCAGTTTTGACGCCTCCCAATAGTGAAATTTCGATTTTGAGAGCCCACATGTGATGAGAGGTTCTGAATCAGTCCCTCGAAGAATCCCTACTTAAATAGTTGATTTAATTTCAGATTCATATCAACTTCGCTAAAAAGCAGTGACTACAAAACCAGAGTTGCTACTTTCTAAACTGTAAATGATACAATAAATTATTGAAAAAAAAAAAAAAAAAAAAAAAAGTAGCCACTGCACTTATTGCCTTTTACATCTTTCACTCTCATGAAGTTACAGCCTTCTTTTTGAATTTTTCATCAACTTGCCTATAACATGCTGCCTACTTCAGTGGTTTCGAGCTACAAATGTAAATAGAAAAGCAGCTATAAGAGTTACTGCGTATTAATTGTCTATTTTACGGAAATAAACTCTCTGATGGTCGCACTGACTGCTTTTTACTTACTGCCTTTTCTATTATTACCGGTAAAAATTATCAGTTGAGTGCAACCTGGACGTGTTCTTTCGTTATTTATTTGTTATTAGTCCCATTTACCGGTACTTTTATTTAGTCAGTTTGTAAATAATACTACAAGTTGACGATGAAAATGAATGCGCGAACCACTAAATCAAAGTTACCCAATACGCGATCAATGTTACTGCGTGCAGAACGAGGTAAAACTACTATTTTATTTAAAAAAGATCCAAGTTGAAACTATCGAGGTGTACCAAAATCCATGAAAAATGACGTAGCATCAAGACTGTTTCCTCTTATGCCACTAAATCGGCGCATATTCTGGCAAAAATTAAAAGTAATAGGAAAAATAACCGAAGAATACTGGTCAAGAAATGTAATTACTAATTATTCTTTAATTTTTTTTAGTTTTTACTTTAAATTTTCTAATGTTCTCTTTTGACATTTTTCAAAAAATGAGAAGATTTTTTCATTTTTTACGGATTAATTTTCATAATATCGCTCATCAAATACAACAACGTCATAACTCAAAAATTGAGAAATTTCACAAAACGCATTTAAAGTTTTATTATGCTGTATACTGCTTGTATTTTCTTTTTTCAAGAGAAAAGCAGTATTATCTTATACTATACGTATTACAAAAACATTATAAGATGAAAAAATAATTTGTGTGTCGATACAGAGGCTGAAACAGATTACATTTTCGACTTGTGACAGTATTACCATGAATTCGTTTCTCAGTTTATGGCTTAAATCTAAATATGACGTTCTTGATACAAAACAAAATTTCTCTTGATTTGATGTTTCTAGTTGTGTCGCTACAATCCTTATTATCTTAAAAAGTAAAAACTGAAAAATGTTGGCCTCTATAATCTAATATTTTTAATCATCCATAAGTATGACTTAGTTATGAATCACACTCGTACTTGTCAATCACAAAAAATAAGAAAAATAAATTGCATCATGTCAAGTTATTACAATAAAAAAAAAGTAGACCTGTAGTCTACTATTTTCAATTATTAATAAAGTAAGACTCAATTATCAATCATAAAAAAGTACTTAAGACATATTTATAAATCACAAAAACAAATAATGAGAAATTTTAACACACAAAAGTGTCAATCACAAAAAGTAAGACATAAATTGAAATCACAAAATAATCATCACAAATTGGAATAAAAATAACGATAAAATTGCGGAATGTGATGTTTTTCAAGTAGCTCTAATAGATCAGTTCTTTTGTTCTCAGCAAGGCCAGGTTTTTGGAAGAAAGCTGGCTTTAAATTATATTTTGTTTGCGCTTTTTTCTTTATAACTTTAATTTCTGCAAAAGTGGTTTGAGCGTACGAAGTCTTATAGAATACTGATGCTGGTGAATCTCTATAAACCTTCATGATTGTTACCTCACTTATTTTCATGCCAGTAAGATTAATTGGTCCCATGCTTGAAGCTAAATCTTTTATGTCATAGAAGTCGGTGAAAGATAGTTCGTTGACACTAAATGGATTTCCTCTCTTTCTGGCGGTTTTAATGGCGCTGATGAAGCCTTCTGGCATGTAAATTGGTCCAGATTTCAGTTGTCGTTTTACCTGGCGCTCTATCAATGAGTGAGCCGAGTCCCCCTCATTCTGAGTATGCCCCTTGATGAGAAATTTGTGAGTGATGGATTTAATACCGAGATGGCGTACAGCATACAAGTAAGTAGCCAACATGAATTTGTTTTTTTGTTGGCCAACACAGTTATCGGAATAAAATATAATTTCTGCGTCGTTCATAGTTGCCTTTTCCCCCAATATTTCAGGATACAACTTCCCAATTCATTTACTCCACGATTTCCATTGGCCTCATCCCACACATAACACTCACAAGAGTTGTCATGCAAATCATATATAGTAAAATTGAGGACATTCAGCTTCGATTTATAATAAAACACGGACACGTCGCCCTTCGGAATTTGCATTACTGCTTGCAGGTCATAAACGGTAACAATGCCATTGAAGTTTTCCATTGTCTTGTCGCGCTGCTTTTCTTCTCGTGATAATTTCTTCTCAACAAGGTGTGTGTCGTACTTCTCTTGTAAAGGGTTTTCTTCTTCAACTCCTTTTCCTTCTTCACAATTCTGGTAGGCTACACACGTTTCACATAAATCTTTTTTAGGAACAAAAAATGATATATTGAACTCTTCATGGAATGTACGTGTGAATATTGTATAACTTGCAGATGGTTTCTGTTTTTCAGTACAACTGGCAACATAATCCCTATGGATTTCAGCTAGGGACCTACTTCCATCAATGAATTGTCTTGAAGTCTTGGCGCGTGTGTAATGGCTCTCAATCTTTGGAATTGATTCAATAAATTCACGAATCCCTTGACGTATAGCTGGTTCTATTGTCTTATGATTTGTATGCTTTCCTCGTTTCTCAGGTTCAGGAACTACACCTCCGATTTTATTACATTTTGCAATGACAGTACGTATTGGCCTATCATTAATATCAAGGGTATTCTTGAAGAAAAGCTTGCATACACACACTTTCCGGTTGTTGTGGTTGAAGTAAAAAGCGTTATTCTTCGTTCTTTGATTTCTTGTGCCTCCAATTCTCACATACCTGTACTTCGGATTTATCTCGTTCATTGAATTGGCTATGAACTGTCTCTGAAGATCAAGGTTGGCTAGTGACCAAAAGTCTGAGAACAGTTTCAATCTTGCCGCTTCATCGAATTTTGAGGAACATTCCAACTTACATTTTTCTCCACAAGGAGGCTTCATTTCTCTTTTTTTTTTCTTGTTTTCTTCTCTTTTGAATGGATTTCATACTCTTCTCCACTGTTTCTCAATTTCTTGATAATATTTCTTTTCCAATTTTCTGGGTTTTTCTTTCGTTGACGACCTTTTTTAGCTGGACTAACAAAAATTTCAGTGTCTTGGGTACCACTACTTGTACTTGAAGCTGTAGAAATCAATGTACTATGTGACTGAGGAGAAAACACAGTATTTGTACTTTTGTTGGATGTGTTTTGATTAATTTTTGGGACTGGTGAAGTAATCTGCTCATCTTCATTGTCTTCACTGTCTTCTTCACTAAGCTTAGGATCATACGTCTGGTCATTCAATAAATCATCGCAATCCTCAGAACTACTGCTCCTTGAAGATGAAGAATCTGATGAAGCGGATGAGTTTGAACAGGAGGAAGACATACTAGAAGAACGTGAACGGCTCTCAGCTACATTAGTTTTAAAAGCAACAGCAGATTGGTTTCTGTTAGAAGAAGTACTTGAAGAATGTGAATGGCACTCCACTGCGTCAGTTTCAAGAGCAACAACAGATTGGTTATCTGCATTTGAATGACCATCTGCGGAAGATTGGTTCACTCCTAATAATTCTGTTGCATCAGTAAGCATACGTTTGTTCCCTTGGACAGAACTAACTCCGCACTTGCTCGCATGATTCTCAGGTGGAATGATAAGACCAGATGGCGGAGGTGAACCGCATGTTGGAGTGACAAAATCAGGGGATAACGGCAAATACTCGACACCAAGGTCACTATCATACTGTTCTTTGTCATACCGAACTCGAACATTATGTCTAGTAGGGTGCTTACGGCTATCAATCACTTTCTCTTTTGCTCTAACGAGTTCCAACATCTTCTGACTTCGAGACATTATCTGAAATTACAATGTGAACTGTTTATAGCAGTCAGTTGAGTTTGGATTATCTGCTTCAGAGATAAAATGTTACTTAGCAAGAATGACCCAAGTCTAAATAAACCTAACAAGATTTTCACTTTTGTACATCATCTTAATAACAAGAACGTCATAAGTGCAATTAGACAAAATCTGTCTATTCAGAACAAACTTTCGATCAACTGTTATAATGTCATAACAGTAAATAGTACGTTCGAAAAATTTAGTTTTTAATACAACAACGACATATTTTGCAATAATACTATCACATTTCTCTACACAATTTCATGCATAGTGTCATAAGTTGAAATGATACAATGGAAAATAAACTTACCTGCAGTGTAATATCGTCTTAACTCGAAATATGACTTTCTTTCCATCAATCCACAATAGTTGAACTACATTTTCACAACAGAACGTAATACAGTATTGCAATGAAGAAACTTGAAAAATTACCCTGTGACAAAACCGACACAATCGCTCTCTCTCGGCCATTTCTGAAAGTTATCTTATGACACTCTTCCAGTCGAAGCGTCTAACAAATACTATTCTTTCTGCATGCATAACTCAAAAATCGCGATTTTTGAGATATGACGTTGTTGTATTCGATGAGCGATATAATTATATGTTCGCGGTGATTTTAAGCCTTACCTAAAATTTCTCGACAACTTTACATATATTTAAGCCACAACTTTTCCGCTGTTCAATTTTTTTATAAAATAACTGAAGAGTAATAGTCAAGAAGTGGAATTACTATGATACCTTCAATTTTTTAATTTTTACTTTACATTTATTCTTAAATTTTCTCTTTTTCAAAAAGGGAGCCAAGATTTTTTCATTTTGAGTTATTAATTTTTATATGGTATTCCTATATTTTGTAAGTAGGTATGTATGCTTATGGTGATTTTAAAATTATTACCTAGAATTTGTTTACAATTTCATTCAAACTTTTACTGTTCAAGTTTTTCATTAGGTTTTAAAATTTAGTCTTTTGAAGTTCTGTTCTTACTAATGTAGAGTAGACTAAGATTACTTGCCACTTTTATTTCATCATTTTTTGTTAAAACGTTTTACATACTTTTGATTTTTCGAGAGAAAAAATATATAAATAAAAACAATAAATTGATGCTAATTTACTTTATTTTTAGGCAGAATGTGAGATTCACCTAGCAATTAAATATATTTGGCAGACGGAAAATTTTTTGAAAATATCGCAGATTCGAAATTGCTGCCAGGAGTCGATAAAATAAAACAGTCATTAATTCTACTACCTGATCATTTTTACAAAACACACCTTGAAAAAGCAGTAATTAGCTATTACAAATGAAATAAGCAGTCAGTGTAGTTACTGCCGTTTAGATGCAATAACTTCGCATTACGTTTCTAGAGGAAAGCCAGTAACTCAGAAAATCATTCGCAAAATAATTATATTTCGTAATTTAAGAGAAATGTTTAGGTGGCACTGTTGACAAAACTGATGTGCACTAATTAAAAAAAAAAGAAGAAAACATCATTTGAAGCAGTTTTTGCTATAGCTAGCGACGTCCAATGTTCTCAAACCTTAAACACGCATTCTGAAAAACTCGATTTTCTAAATTACTGCTTTTTCCATAGCACGCGCACGGTAGAATTATTTCACTTTCCACGTTACTGATTGTTGAGCTGAATGGAGTATTTATGGGGAATTGAGTATGCAGTTTCATACGCATGCATGTATTGTGAAGAATATCGGGCGTAGGAAGGAAATCTCACCAACTCCAGAAAATGTAGGAGGGAGGCTCCCTCCATCTGTAAGATAAGGGCTGCCACCATGACACAATTCTTACATTGGGTGCTGCAACTTGGGTCCTAATAGTCGGATTTTTTTGATTTTTTTAATCGATAGCTAGAAGCCTTGAGCAACATTTAGGAGACGTTTCAAGAAGATTCATTCACTGTGGTCCGAAAGGGCGAGGATAACGTAAACATACTTTTTTGTGTCATCGTGGCAGACTGCTTGTCACCATGACACGCATTTGAAAAGCATTGAGAAGATGAAAGCCACCACGACACCAGAAGAAAAAATTCATATGAAAAAATTATGTAGAAAAAATTTTAATTTGAGACAATGCGTGAGTAAAATGCTACTTAATTATTTGTTGGTATCCTTGAAATAATTTCTCAATGTGAGGAAGACGAACGATATGAGAAAAAACTCATTTTAGTCGTGTTTGTGAAACTGTGTCATGGTGGTCAGTCGTCTAGTCGTATTATTTAGTCAACGGAGTAAGGAAGTTGTTATTCTTCGTCCTACTAGGACTGTGAAATCTACCTTCTAGGTACAATACATCAACAGAAAAGTAATTTCGAGAAGAATTCATTAATATTAAACACACTTACCTTGCATTTGCGACGCGGATATCATAAAAGAAATAATTTTCCGTTAACTCATTTTTTTTTTGAAGTCAAGAAATTGCGATTCAGGCTACAATCTTCTGATAAGCAACTTTGATATTGCCGGCATATCGATAAATCGATTCTCAGCATTGATTATCATGAAAATAATCACATCTCAGGTAGTTAGCGCTAACGTCGTGTAAGATAGCCTGGGGTGTGTCATGGTGGTAGCCCTTACCCTACGTCTTCTAGCTTGAATAACTTTCATCGAGTTCAGCCCAAAGTTTAACTGGCTAAAAGCTCAAAAGGCTCTTCAGTGTATATGTGCTGCTGTTAGCTCGTTCTATCCTGTAATATCATTAATTTCAAATCGGAACCATAATAATTATTATCGAATGACAGGCACGAATGACCACGCAGTAATTATAATTTCGTAAACCCCGACAAATTTCAGCGGTGATCGGCGAAATACTAGTTTACAGACGCGAAAGTAAAAAATTAATTGTCGACCCTTCGCTTAATAGCTTTCAGCCTCGAAAGTATTTAGTAAACCCTATATATCACTATAAAATCATTGACGCGATGTGTCGTATTTCAACGATACGTATCTACCTACACACGTTTGGCGAATTCGAAACCCGAGTATGTGAGCAAATACTAGAAAGCGTTTAGGCGAATTCTTTATGAAATTAATACGCAAAAATGACAACAACAATAAAAATGACACTTACGTCATCGATTTCAAAAAGAACAAGGTCTCGGCACCTCTAACGACATAATGTCAGTATAAAATGAACTACAGGTGAAAATATTGAAACTTTATTTTTATATTCAGGTATCTGATGACAGACACTGTTTGCATGAGGTACCTACTCAGGGGGCAAAGCTTAGTTGTGTAAGCTGTTGGTAAGTTTCCCCGTAGGTCGTTGCAGTTTAGAAAATTCGGGCTGGTATTAGATTTTTGACTGTCTGGAAAGGTTGAAGGAGGAAAAGGAGATATGAAAGAGGAGTAATGAGAGTGAAAAATGGAGCCAGTGTCACGGAATTTCCCGGTAACTGTTTAGGTTCTAATCCGCCCTTACCTATTTACAGTACAGTAAAAATTCATGAATGAAACATTATAGGGAAGCTAATGCGTGAAACACCCTGGTATTTCAACTGCCAACATTTCGAATTACCTAACTATTCTGGCCTAATCGAGAGTCAGTTATACAGTATTCCTTCATGTTATGGTTCTAAAGAAGCAGGGAAATCAAAATACCTGCTTTCAAAAATGAAAAATTGACAGAAATGACTTGAACAGACACTTTTCAGAACTGAAAAAGTTAGAATGTAAACCAACACCTGCCATTTTACTCTAAGTGCGTAAATAAGCAAAACACTGTACGCGGATGCACAAATATCTTAGTGTCACTTTTGATTCTCACTTCGCCATTATATCGTGAAAATTGTTCTGGTGGCAATTTAGATTTTCTTCGTGTATTGCCCGACTTTTTTAAACTAGGGGGAGGGAGTTGCTAAATTACTCTGGTCAGTTTATGCGAAGAAAAAATTTTTTTAGCCAATGCGAATCGAATTTCAAAAATTTTGACCAATCCAAATTTACATCCAAATATCGAAATATTCAAATAAACTTAGGTTTTTGAGGTATTTTTCGAATTTTTTTCGTGTGTTGCCCAAATAGTGTCGTATGTTGCCCGAGCTTTAGGGTAGTACTGAAGTTGCCACCGCTGGTCAATCTAGTCAATGTGAAACGTGAAGAAAAGTGTAGTAGTAATGGAATGTGACTTAGAACAAAAATAAACCAAATTATGCTGGATTAAACAAAAAAAACACAAAATGAAATGAAGATGTTAGAATCAAAACTGGCCCTGGCCAAAAAAAAATGGGAAGTTAGGGCGCTAGCTGATAAAGCAGAAAAACAGCTACAAGACAGTCACGACGAAAAACTCTGGGATACAACGTATTTGCTATAAAATCATCTCTATTATCTGTAATTTTCATTTCCCCACACCTAATTTGTAATTTTCAGCCCTGTCGACTTCAAAGAGCATCATACAGAGGCCAAAAACAATCAAAAGTCCTAGTTTCTCACAATTCATAGTCTTTGGAAGGCGTTTTCTCAAAGCGAACAGGCAGGAATTTTGAACTGTTGCGTAAACAGACAAAAATTAAATGCTTCCGAAATTTTGATCCGATAATCTTATAACGGGAGAAATCAGGGGCCAGAAACTACTGAGAATTTCAATGAAATTATATACTTTAACTGATTATACACATTAACGGTAACATATACATTGAGAATCAAAACTGACACTTAGCTTTTTGGCAAGTGTCAGCTTTGATTCTCAATTGTATACATCGCAAATGATTTTACAACGAATGCCTTGTTTCTCAGATTTTATGGTCTCACTATCTTGTACTTTTTTTGCTTTATCAGCTGATGCCCTAACTTTTTTTCATTTTTATTTTTTTGCAAGCGTCGATTTTGATTCCAATTTCTTCAATTGGCTCCCCTAT
Source organism: Acanthococcus lagerstroemiae (assembly GCA_031841125.1). Lineage (NCBI taxonomy): Eukaryota > Metazoa > Arthropoda > Insecta > Hemiptera > Eriococcidae > Acanthococcus > Acanthococcus lagerstroemiae. Next base: position 26,771,763 of record CM063106.1, on the reverse strand, counting down.
TTTAATTTTTATTGTGAAGTTGGCTCAATGGAACAATAATTGTCTTTAAGAAGTGACGTCTACTTTATTCCCGGGTAAAAACATGTTTTTTTCCCAAGATGGACCATGAACTTCAGAATTTTAAGTAGACACATTCTAAGAAAAATATCGAAATAGGAGTATTTTGAGTTACTGAACTCGAAAATGTAATTGGATTTTTGATTCAACCCCGATTCGGGCTCCAAATTTCACTTTCCTCCTTCTAAGTCATTTCAATTTGCCTATAAAATTAAAAAGAGAATCGGAATAGAATTTTCTTGGTACCTTAAGTTCGTGAATTTTATAAAATTTTTGTCCCAATCCCAATTTGGGAGTTGAAATCTAAATATGGGTTCTTCTAATAAATCAGTCTGACTTTGCTAAAAAAAAAAAAAAAAGAACTAGGTCAGATTAATGGTTTTTGGGTCGCTGAGTTTTAAAATTTCATTGAATGTTGGTATCCGAACCCGATTTGGACTCTAAAATCCATATTGGAATCCTTCAAATAAATTCCTTTGACTTTGCAGAAAAATTTGAACAAGGTATGGTAGGCTTTTGTTTTTTGTTTCAAATTTCGAAGATTCAATTAAATTTTTTAAACCGGCCCTGATTCGTGTCTTAAAATCTGACTACAAATACGTAAATTTGATTCAACTAGAAAATCGAACACAGTTGAACATGGGATTTTCGTTTCATCCATTTTAAAAATCAAAATAAATGATTCGATGTTTCCCCGATTTAGACCCTAAAATTCTAATTTGATGTCACTGAATGGGCAAAATCGACAGATTTAGAAAATTGAATGAAAAACTGGAACACAGAGTTTAAAAATCTGATCAGGGTTTTCATTGGATTCCGATTTTGGCCACGAACGCGACGTCTTCCTCTTTCAAAGAGCCAGTTCATGGGGTTCCATAAATGCCGAAAAAAAAAAAAAGAAGAGAACAACTCTGAAACTTTTTTCGAGAAAGGAGAAGACGTTGGAGAAAAAGTTGCCCTTCCTCGACTGACTTCACTTGGAAAATCTAACAAAATTCTGGAATAATTAGGTTTTCGATTAAACCGAGACTGATGCCGCAAATGTGACTTTTTCCTTTTCAAAGGGGACAGTTTGATTTCCGCAAGAAATTGAAAAAAGTCGGAAGAGACATTTTTTGTCGCTAATCTGGCACAAATTTAATAATATGTTATGATACCATTTCAACTGGTGTCCAAAATGTAAACTTCAGACCTTGAACTGACAAAATTGACTTTGCTTGAGAAAATCGAGCAGTCAAAACTAAATAACTAGAGAATATCACAAAATCTCCTCCTCATCACTACATATTTTTTCTTTATTGCACTTTTCGTACAAAAGAACATGTTTTTGTTTTTTTTTGTTTTTTTAGACAAAGAAAGGAAACGGTTCTTCGTTAATTGAAGAGAAAAGCTGAATACTTCATGTTAAAAATTTTTCTTTTTTTCGAAGAGAGCAAAGTGAAAGTTTTCTTATTGATGAAAGAGAACGTGCAGTTTTTCTCACTACCCTTGAAAAAAGGAACACGTTTTACTTTCCTCTAAGAGAAAAGAAAAGTGGTTGTTTTCTTTCGTTCTCTCTCAAAAAAAGAAAACCTTGCTCCTAAAAAAATACTGTTAAAAAAAAACTTGTTTCCTGTTCTATAAGAAATGAAAACGGTTGCTGAACTTTTTTATAATAAAAGTTCTTTTCATTTAAGGCATGGAAGGAAATAATTGCCCACTCTCTTCTAAAAAAAAGGCGAAATTTTTTCATAGGAAAACAGAATGGTTCTGCTTCTTTCTTCTCCTTTTTATCAAGTTTCTTATTCTTAGAATAAGAGAAAATTTTGATTTTACCTCCCTTAAGAAAAAGATGATGTTCTCATTCAGAATAGAAGGGAGGGATTTTCTTCTTCTTCAAAGAAAAGAAGTAACACAGGAAAATCATTATTCCGATGCTTCGTTCGATTTTCCAATTTGAATTAATTTGGCCCATTTTGGGGAATCAAATGCGGATTGTTGAGCCCGAATTGAATTTGGATTAAGAATCTGGTTGAAATTTCGAATAAGGAATCTCAAAAATCCCTACTTTGTTAGGTACCGTGTACAATTTTTTCAGCTAATTCTAACGGATCAGTTTTAAGAACTAAAATTTGGATTCTAGGTTCAAAGACGTGGTCGGATCAAAAATTTAATGAAATTTTCGAATTCAACGACCCATAAAATCCCCGTTCAAGTATCTCATTCAATTTTTTTTAAAGCAAAGTTAATTGGTTTATTTAAGGAAACCAACCTTGCATTTGGGGCTCAAACAGGGATCGGATCGAAAATTTAATGAAATCTTAGAACTTATCGACCCAAAAACACCGTATTCTGATACTTTTTTGTGTTTCTCAAACTTTTAGAAGGGGGAAAAGTCGAATTCCCGCAAAACAGGGTCAAATAGAAAATCTGATTGTACTTGTATTTTCAAGTTTAGCGACTAAAAATACCCCTACTTTGATTTTTTTTTTTGTATGTTCTAATTTGGAATTCAAATGTTGGTGGCACGTCCCAGCTCCTTTTCGGGGGAAGGGAGAATCTTTTCACCTTCGGAATAAACTAAACCATAATCCTTGAAGATAACCATTTGTCCCACCTTGATCTGACTTTTCAATAAGAAGAAATAGGGGACAACTGTCGTAAAGCACCATGTAAAAATTGTCAACAGTGATAGTTATCTCTTTAGAAGGGATGGAGAGGTGCAAAACATTTTTGACGGTACTATTTTAAACCTTATTTATTTATTTTTATTTTTGCTAAACTGAAAAGAAAGTTTACTGTAAATGAAATGGAATATGAATGGAAGGGACAGGTGGGGTACAAATTAAACTTTGTATCCTTACCCTTATACCTCCTGTTCTGATACTACTAGTGGGTACTTATTATTGACGAATAGAGGAAATCGTATTCAGTTGCCACTTTCTCAAAGGGATATTGCCCTCTTAAATTTTTCTCAGCGTTCCATGCTCTTTCAGGGGACCCAACGAATTTTGGTTAGAAGGGGCAAAAATATCTCACGTACAAGAGTACAAACACCTGGGCCACACAAGGAAATTCGAAAATAATATGGTAGGAGTTACTAGAGAGAGAGGATTGCGAATGCATGGAAAGCTTTTTGAGCACACAAATTTTTCTTTAAAAATAAAATAAAAGAAAGTCTAAAAATGAAAGTACTCGGGAACTGTGTGGTCCCAGTTTTCACCTATCCGTCCCAAACATGGGCTTTAACCCAGAGGCAAATCCAGCGTCTGAAGAACACATACAATTCAATGCTGAGGAGCATTTTGGGCGTTCATTTAAAAGATAAGATTGATATAAAAACTATCAAGGCAAAAACAGGGGCGAAAAGTACAGGATACAAAATAAAAAATCGAAACTAAAATACGCTGGTTATGTGGCAAGGGGTGACCCAGAGAAATGGAGTTAAGGCTGCACCATGTGGGACCCGAAATATCAGAAGAAGAAAAGAGGCAGCCCAGGTTCCGTGTCCACGCCCCCTCCCCATCCCACAAAATTTAAAATCCTTATGTTAACCGTTTGTGCATAGTTTGTGCAGAAATGTGCAACACACCCACTGTTTGTGCACACCCCCATAAACAGAAAAAGCGGAATCTGTTTGGGAGGGGGAGACTGTAGACACAATGCCCTCATTCGAATTCGGTCTTGAACACTACGTGAATCGTTTGTGCATCGTTTGCACCGAAATGTGCACCATACCCCATCCTTTATGCACACCCCACCCCCACATAATATAGCATCTGTTGGGGGGCTGTAGACACGATGGCCCCTCCATTTCGAATTTAGGCTTGAAAACCATGTCAATTGTTTGTGCACCGTTTGTGCATAAATGTGCACCACACCCCACTGTTTGTGCACACACCCACCCCCTGTCACAAGCAAAGGGAAGTCAGCTTATTTAATTCACTGCATGAATTTTGAGCGACATCTCAAATAATGGCAATTTTGTGCCTGAATGAGCTTTAATTATCCACTCTGTTAATGCTGCATGCCCTGAAACAGTGATAAGAGGAGTATATTTCGCTAGGATACCCCCCCCCCCCGCCAAACCAAAATTGCGAAAGCAAAACAATAATGTCATAATTTAATGCAATTCAATTTTGTACCGCGAGTATTGTAATCGCTTCCTTCACTGCAATTAAAACAAGAAACTAAGTTCGAGGCTGAGCGAAGAAACTAAGCACCCCACCCTCATACAGGCATTTTACATTAAAAATGGTACAGAAATTTTGTACCTATTTTTCTGGTACCCTAAATCACGAATTTTGGACTATCACCTTTTCAAAATATTGGCGGATGGAGTAGCCCCTGCCATAGGGGTCTGGTTGGCCGAGTGGATAGCACGCTGGTCTCGGAATCCGGAGGTCCCGGATTCGAACCCACATGGCCACTCATTGCATTTCGACCTGGACCGGGTTTTCGGCGGGAGGAGAAGAAGGCTAAGACAGCCCTAGCGGCCTCCCTGGCGTTTCTGAGGCGATGCTCGAAAGGGCGGATTCCAGGGCTCGGTTTGAGAGCAAAAATTAGAAAAGAGACCCTGCCATACCATCTCCACCATTATTTGAGACATTCAGCATCCGGAATGGTCCGGAAATTTTTTACCTATGTAGAATCATTTTGAACTTCCTTTCTTGAATTGTGTACTCAAGCCCTCGTGTCTGCTTACCAATAGAAGCAGCATCCACTACATCGGAATACGGAGTCATTTGATGTATTGAGGGTGCAGAAATTCTGTACTTAATTTGCACCCGCTCAGTACCAACAATTCTGTATTTCATACCCACCTCCTCCTGACTTATTGGTGGAACTTGTAGCCTCCACTACCACCTCCATCTCCTGTCACAACGCATGGATCCAGCAACTACAGCTGTTCAGAAATTTTTCTCTTCAGGAGTACTAAAAACTTATCCCTCGGAAAAGAAACTTTTAGGAATCTGAAAGTTCTCATTTTCTTCGATCTTCAGATGGGGTTGGTGTAGGAAGAGCGAGTGAGGACAGGGGTGGTGACAATTAAGAAGAAAAGTAGGTGCGTGTAAGGATGTAGGTACTGACGTATGGTGAGGGAGTAAAGATAAAGGTGCCAGATGCGGGATACAGTAAGCTAAGAAGGGTGAGGTTGGGGAGATTAATGAGATGGGGGTTATAACCGGAGCGGGGAAAAGGCAGAGGGTGTATCGGGTGAGTAGGAAGTGGTTGAGAAATCGACTATGGATGACTCTGACCCGTTGGTTGGATGGATGAAGTGGAGGCTGGGTTGGAAACTGAAGGAGATATCTCGTTCTCTCATCAGTTTGTCTACATAAAGTGCAAGCGCTCTGTCGCCTCATGAGTAGAACCGGGGAAGGGACGTAATAAATAAATAGTTGCTCTTTCAGTCTCACCAGGAACGTCTCCATTGACTGTTAATTTTTTTTCTGTATTTCCACAAGGACAAAATGGGGTGGTTGAAGGGAAGGGAAATTGAATTTTGCATAGTTTTGTCACAAATGAACAAATTACAAGGCATCTCTGAATTCTGGCGAATGTCTCGGTAGGCCAGTCCAATCTATATATAAGATTTAAGCCAGTGCATTTAGGAGTTGTAGACCACTGTATAATGACTGGAAGGGGGGAGAAGGAATAAGAGACATGCTGGAGAAAATGAAAAGTTAGGCCGATGCAACGGAGTTTCCTCGGTAGCCTTTTAGGTCCCAATTCGTCTACCCATTTATTGCATCGTGAATACATACTGAACTACTTTCAGAATTAAACTTTATTTTCGTCCAACATGTTTCATTTTTTCCAGTTGCAACAGGCATTTCTCCACAACTTGGCTCGTGGCAAATTGTGACGTTAACATTATTTGTGAATAACGTTCTGCTGCCAAGTTTCAAACCGTTCGTAAAACGTAAAGGTCATTTTTCGAAAGTTTAGTTATATTCGGTCCCATATTGGTTTTAGTTTTGCTTTGGTACCGAGCAATACATCGTGATACGAATAAAATAAGGCCGTACAAAGTGGACGAGGAAATTTCAATTAGTACAGAGTGGAACGAGTGATGGTGATATCGTGCAAAGTAGAAAATATTTAATCGCCGATTCGCGTGTGATATTCCTCCGGCGGCAGCACGATTGAAACGGATTTTCGCTTCCTCGACTCATCGTCCGAGCAAATCGACGAATGCGAATGGCTGATGCAGGGCGAACGGTATACAGAGTCGGCAGGTTGAACGACTCTTAGCTCCGGTTTAGCCGACGCCACTATCGGGGAGAACTTGGTCAGTTTTTCGATCTGTAACGGCGATATGGTGCCGATTTCCGGTAAAATGGGGCAACTTAATCTGAAACAAGCGAAGACAGAAAATTAGGGCTTCTCGATCAGTTGTTTCTGCAAACTCCGAATTACCCTCCTCCTCATCTTTCAGAGTTGGTGAATTGGCAATTTTAGGTCCTCAGCTGGCAAATTTTATTTATTTTTTGACAGCGTTTCAATTTCGTTCATCTTCTCAATTTCTTGGCCGTCTATTATCAAATTTTCCATTTCCCCATTCCAGTGATTTCAGTATTATTTCCATTAAGTCTTAGATCGATTTTTTACACTCACTTAGCAGCTCTTCGACCATTTCCGCTCCCTGCTACTTCTTGCAAACAGGATAATATCGTCCACTTATCTTAATTTGCTTAAAAATTCCCCATCAATGTCCCCTTTCCTCCCAGTTCAGATTGCGGAAGATTTCTTCCAGAATATTGTTGAAGAGATTTGGCGATAAAGAATCCCCTGGTCTAATCTCCCTCCATATTTTAAATTTCCTCCCCTTAAGATTGTTTCTTGCTGCAGAGTTTTGTTTAAATTTTCGCACGATTTCGATTGGCCCATTTTCTATCCCCTACTTTTTTAAAACCTGTATCAAGTAATTATGGTCCACAGAGCGGAACGCTTATGAAAGTCGACGCGTAACATCTTTGTTTCCGAATTGTATTCATTTGCTGTTTCAATAACTAAGTTCAGAACCAAAATATTATCAACAGTCGAGCAGCCCTTTCTAAGCCCCGCTTGTTCCCTTCGCAGATTGAAACCCCACTGGTTGTACGTGCGATTTTTCAATATTACCAGAAAGACTTCATACAGATATTTGATCTCAAACTTATTGGCCAGTAGTTACACTCCTTTCCCCTTATGTGTGCAGTAATATTATCTGAGACAATTCCACTGCTTCGGACATGTTTTAATCATCAAGATTTTATTGAATATCTGTGTTAGGTATGGCAGTGAAGTATCGCTAAACCCCTTCAACATTAAATTTGCAATTCCGTCTGGATCCGAGGCTTTGTCATTTTTTAGTCTTCTTAATACATCAATGGGGTTGCGCAAGAAGGGCCAATCTGATATTTTCAATTTGTGAGTTCCAGCAATTTTTCGCATCTGCAGTATCAAGCAATGAGTGCCAGTCATCTAGGGCTAAATTACGTGATTCAGTTGGCCCCAGCAGATTGGCCCTCACTCCATGATGACTGTAGATGCGAAAAATTACTTCAACTCGTAAATAGAAAATATCAGATTGGCCCTTCTTGCGCAACACCATCGACATGTTCTATTCCCCTCTCCATTATCACTGGACTTTCTTCCTCTCCCCCTTGATTCTTTCTGACGTCCCATTGAATTCGCGGTACAAGTCCTCAAAACCTTTTGTTGCTACCACCACTATTTTTTCTTGATTGCGAGTCACTCTTCCAGCAAGATTCCTTAGCTTCAGCATGACATCTCTCCCCCTACATAATTTCCGTTTGACTTTTTTTAATAGACCAGTTTCCTTCTAAAATTTTTTTGATTTTTCTTCATCGTATTTTTTAATGCCCTCCTTAACTTTTTTCTTGACCAATTTTTTCATTTCCGCTATATAGTTCAGTTCTGTCCAACCAATTTTCGTTATTCTAATGCCAAAGATTATTCCTTTTTTGAATTAGCTCGAGAGCCTTTTTTGCGACTTTTTCAGCTGTTTTTCTTTAGCCCTCTTCGCTCCAAATCCTTCGGTTATATTTTTTAATATTTGGATCGTCTAGTCATAAAAAGTTTCCTCATTTTTTAGTTCCTCCAGTTCAGATTTTAGTTTGGGGCTCGCTGCTTCTTTTTTATCGACTGCGATGATCCACTTACCTCCCTCTTGCTCTTCCTGTGGTTGTTGTACTGAGCCCTACGTGGGATATTTAGTTTATAGCATGACATCGGTGGTCTGATGAAAAATAAAAGCGTGCCAGAGTAATTCATTTATTCATTTGTGTGTGAGGTGGCTCTGTATGCGCCGAATGCTCAGACTTTGCAGTCCATTGCACTATTCGTCAAGTTACTGTTAAGGATCAGCTCAGTAGCCTCACGTTTACAACGAAAGTGAGAATTTTACTGAGCTCTATCCTTTTGACTTCACTGGGTGCTGGATACTCTAGTTCCAATGCTTCGCGTCTTGTCCTGGCTATTGCTGGGCATTAACATATGATATGGATCGAGGTTTCTTCCTCTTCTCAACGGTACCTACAGGAGCCGCTTTTCACCACTCCTATTTTATACCACATGTATTTTGTGGCTCCATGACCAGTTAGCAGTCCGACCACGAGCCTTGCATGTTTCCTGTCAAGCCCTAATAGGAACTTGGCAAACTTACTGGGGGCGTCCCCTATTAGTGTTTTGCTGACTTTCATGTCACAGGACAACCGCCAGCGCATTTCCATCTGCTTATATCTATTCAAGCCTTTACTTTGGATTTTATGACGCTATATGCTACAGGAAAACACGGCCTGGGTGTTGCCAGTTCCTTTTTTATACGTCCTCCTTCGCTAGCTTGCCAGCGATCATGTTCTCTTTTATGCCGCAGTGTCTCGGTGTCCGTAGTGTGGTGATACGATTCTCCTGAGCAAGGGTGTATAATTTGTTAACACACTCCGCCACTACCAGGGATGTAGTTTGGTATGACAATAGTATCTTAATAGCCGATTGACTGTCTGTACAGATACAGACCTGCTTATTAACAAGGCCCTTCTGCTGGCTTCTATCAATGGCCATTGTGATCGCCACTAGATACCTCTGCTTGGAGGATAGTGACGCCCTCGTCCAGTGCCATTGAATCGTTTTCAGCGCCTTTTGCATTCGCGATTCCGATTTCTACACATTGGTCATTCTAAGAGACATCTGCAAACTACTCACTCTCCTCTTTTCCTAGAATTCTTGGCCACCTCTTTTCCCAAGCTTCCCGTGTGAGTATCAGTGCACGGTACGGCTTGTCAATGAAGTGTTTCATCGCGATGCTATCCTTTGGCATCCCAAAGCATTTGTTTCTCGTCCCTGCCATCTCCCATATCCTTCTGTGGCCTGTTTTCTGGACCTGAAGGTTTGGTTGACCCAGACGATAAGCCCCCAGTATCGCATTTGCTTCTATAGCAATGTGAAGTTGTGACAAGTTTAGGAGCCTTTCCAGTGCCTTAGTCGGCACTGTACTCATTGCCTCCGTTGTCATCACGCACGCGAGTCTTTGCAGGTGGTCTAGTTCCCCTCTAACTTCGGCCAGGTGAACCCGGCCCCACCACACAATGGCCGCATATGTGATTCCGGGACGTATTATACCGGCACACATATATCCAGTGCATCATTCTGGGAGAGAGTCCCCAGGTCCTGCCGACAAAGGTGCTGCAAGCCCAAAGAGCCTCAATTTCTTTTCTTATTTTATCTGAGACGCGATCCCTCCAGACGAGTTTTTCATCAAGATATACTCCTAAGTACTTCACCTTTCCTGTAAGGGCTAACAGTCTTCCCTTGTATTGCACCTTGATCAACTCCTTACCTTTCCTTTTGCGGGTGAAAAGAGTGATCTCAGTTTTGTCCGGGTTTATCGGATGGTTCCTGGAAATTTGCCGGTTACCACCATAGTCAAATCATCAGCGTAGCCCTGTCTGTATAGACAGAGTAGTTACATCTTTGACTACTGACAGGTCATTTATTAGAAAATGATCGATCTCATTCTTAGTTTTCCTGTCTGCGGCTTCCCCTAATTCATTTCCTGTTTACTTATTTCTTGTAAAATGTGTTAGCTATTCATAAATTGAATTTTTGTACAAACTCTACCAATCTCTCTTCCCTGTTATTTCTTCTCTCCAAACAATATGGGCCACCATGTTTCAAGCCTGCCTTCCTTCCTACTTTTGCATTAAGTTACTCATTTTAACCAAATAATACTCACTCTCTTTCTAAATCATCCCCTCCAGTTGTCATAAAATTTATGTATATCTCCTCTTCTGCTCCGGCAGTAGGCGCATACACCTGCAAGATTAGCATGTTTGTTTTTTTGTCAATTTTCGATTCAAATAGGTCAATTCTTTTACCTTCAATTTCCAGAATGCCGTTTTTAATGTTTTTGTTGGTGTAAAAACCCACCCCGGTGTCCTTTTGTTGAGGCATAATAGTATAGACAATTACCCCCTTCCTTTCCATCATTTCACTTCCGACAGCCCAATGATATCCCACTCAATTTTTTCCACCCACTTTTCAAATTGGTATTCAGGCCTCTGCAGTTCAAATATAACAGCTTGAAATTGCGTCTTTCAAGTTTGGTGCCCTCTTTCAAAAAAGAGCCCTATATTTTCCTTCCCCTCTCCCTTCTTTCAGTGTACGTGGTTTAAGCAGTCTTATCTCCTCCCCAGTGACTGCATTCTATTGCGTTCGCAAATTTACACATACGAACCTTTTAGCTTGGAAAATTTTTGAATCTCGCTCTCTCAACAAATTTGCTTCGCTACGGCCTCGACAGGTGCATCTATTAATTTTTTTTTTTCGTGCCCGGACTTCGACGCGTTGGCAGTTAACTTTAAGTTTTAAATTTCAAATTTTAAATTTCCCCCTCCATCTGTGCATCAGGTCCAAGGTGCTGTCGTCTAGATTACCGCACATATCCACTCTGATGTGTGTGGTCCCTCCTCCATACACAATGAGGTGGTCGTCGTTTTGGAGCTGACCGCACATCAGGCATCCTGCGTTGTCGCGTATGTCCCATCTGGTCAGGTTTGCCGCGGTACGGGCGCATCCGGTGCGCAGCTTATTCAGGTGAGCCACGATGGATAGGGGAGATCATGTCCACTGGCTAGGTCTTCAGCGCGCGGGATGTGGTCAATGTTTGTCCATCTTATCGCTCTAGAGGTCAAGGGGTCGTCTATAAGGACCGATGTATTGTTGAGGAAACTCCTTCTGGATTTCAGTCTCGGCGTTGCTGCTACCTGGCCGAGCATGATGTGGCGAGGGTCGCGTTCCTTCTTAGTCCTCTCCACATCTGCAGCCACTTCCCTCCTCACCTCCGGCGGAGTCATTCCACACATCCAAGGAGGGTACTTGAGACTAGTTGATCTCAGGCAGCCGGATACGACCCGCATGGTGTTATTCAGGGCCACATCAACTTTTGAGTGTGTCCAGATCCACCCCATGCTGCATATCCGTATTCCGCGGTAGAGTAACAGAGCGCCAGAGCTGTGGCCCTCAGTGTGCTCGGCTTGGCTCCCCGATTGATTGATACGAGTTCCTTCGATACTATTTCTGGCTTCGACTTTCATCTTAGTACTCTCACAGTGCTTCTTAAAAGTAAGTTTCCTGTCAAGTGTGACGCCAAGGTACATCGGATTTTCGCTGTTTTCAAGCGGCATTCCTCCCCTACTCAGCTTCAGCTTGCATCTCGCCTTAGCATTTTTCAGGTGGAAACGGCACACCTGAGTTTTAGATGGATTTGGCTTGAGAGCATTGTTCGTGTATTATACCTCTAGTTTATTAAGGATGTCCTGCAGTTTCCCTTTACTTCTACGTGTGTATCCCCTTGCGCCGTCGCTGCCAGGTCGTCAGTATACAGGAAGTGCTCTGTCTGGTCTCCAATTGGCTGGTCGTTAGTGTATATGTTACGGCACATGATGTAAATTCGGGATCGAACGTGAATTCTCGGGCAAGTACGTTGTAACCCAGCGTCATTGGGCAGTGGTATTAATGACCGGGATATGACGTAATTTACATAGCTACTTGGGCCCTGTTGGTACGCGTTCAAATTTATCATCACTTCCCGAGCTGATCGACGTTGCCCAGTACAGTTCGGGAAATGACGTGCGCCTTATTGCATTATACTGTATTGTCTGAGCCCGATGCTTATCAGGACTTGGGTTGAGAGCAAATATTAGAAAAAGACAGCCCCTCCAATCTGGCTCCGGCTTCGAAGCAAATTTGAACTGGCCCCGACCTAAGCTAAAATTCTCGGAATTAACTTCAGTCTCGACTCTGGCAAATAATATTTGTCGGTCTCCGGCTCTAGCCGGCGATTTTTTTTTTTTATCGCTCTGGCTCCAAAAATGTTATCTTTGCTCCGGGTATAATTAATTTTATAGGAAGAGGAAGGGTGGAAAAGTGTGATAGATATCGATGAGGGAGGGATAGGAACAGAAGATATTTAAGGGCTGGAGCCGAATGGTGAATTGGCTTTGGCTCAAGTAAAATTCTTAGATTAGCTCGGCTTCGCAGAAGAAAATTCTTGAGGACTCCTGTTTCACCAGAAATGCGATTTTTACTCCAGCTCCAGTTATTTATCTACGGCGACGGAAAAGATGGAAGATTATGGGGACGGTCAAAGAGGAGAAAAATGACAGGGTTTTAAAGGGCTGGAGTCGAAAATTTGCTTCCTGCCAAAAAATGACTACAATATCGAAATGTTGAAGAGAAATTTGATAAATATATTTTACCTAACTTCAATGTCCCTTCAGGGCACGGAACCGGCCAACTGTTCTGCATGGGGTATAATAAGTTGCTCCACTTTCGCTTACAGGGTAGTCCATTCATGTTGATATGCCCATATCTATCTGTCTACAAATCCATCTGTGTCTAGCAGTCTTGTATATCTGCTAGGTTTTTTTTTATATTCTCTTCGAGACTACTCATATCAAGATGGCTCAAAATGCCAAGATTTCCCAAGAAGTATTGGGAAGTCTTGAGAAAGCCCGGTCCAATTCTAATATTATCTGAAATTAACAAGAATTCCGAAGTAAATTGTAGACAAAATGGGTGTTCACGATATTTCCCGGCCATTAACGTCATTATCAGATTGACATATGTACCGTATCATTATATTGAATAAGGTAAGGGCGAGAACACTTCCCTGTGGTAGTCAATTTGTCTGCTGTCGTTTCCATCTGCTCAATTTACCCTGGTGAATGACATAGAACATTCTGTTGCTCAGCATTGCTCTGATAAGTGGCGTGAACTTGAAGTCTCGTGTAATTTCGTATATTTTTCTGCATAGTAGGTGATGATTCACTGTATCATAAGCAGTAATTAGATCTACAAAGACCGCCCTTGTGATTTTCTTTCTCTCGAAGCCATTCTCGATGTGTTGGACGAGGTTGGTGACCTGGCTTGTGCAGCTTTTTCCTTGTCGAAAACCAGCCTGTTGGGGGATGAGTTTTCTATCAATCGTGTCTTGTATCCTATTGAGTAGTAGCCGTTCGAACACCTTGTAGAGGCAGCAAATGAGGGAAATTGATCTGTAGCTCTTCCTATCATTGGGATCTTTCCCAGGTTTCAGGATAGCTATTACCTTTGTCCTCAGCCATAATTTTGGCATTTTTGTTGTCTCTGCCACGTTGTTGAAGAAGTCCGTTAGCCGTTTGATGCCCGATGATCCATTTTTTTTATCTGTTCACTGAGTATTTCATCTGGTCCAACCGCTTTACCATTTTTCAGCGACTTGATCACGCCGCTCACTTCGACGGTTGAGAAAGGGGCTGTGAAGTAGTCTACCTCTTCCACTACATTCCTGGCGGGCTTGTTCCTTCGGATCTTGAGTGGTAGTTTCCCATTTTCGACCAGTTGGCTGGCAATTTCGTTTGGTGTGACCTTGGGAACAGATGTGCTAGTCCATTTTTCACCATTGAGGTTCTTAATGAGTTTCCAGGCTTTGGAGCTGTCTCTTGCTAGGTCCAGTTTCTCCACCAGTTTTACCCATCCCCCCTTTCATCAGCCAGTAATGCCATGAGTTCTCCGCCCTTTCGATGGTTGAGTCAGCGACAGGGTCCTTGCTGAAGCATCTGTGGTAATCCTCCAATAGGTCCTTGGTTTGCTTGCTGAGACCCGAAATATATTTCGTTCTACATCCTCTTGGTATGGTCTTTCTCGAGTTTCTTTGCAGCATGTTCGTAAATTCTCCGTAGTTTTCCGGGACAGGTTCTATGGTCTTGATTTCTTTCTCGTTATTTCTGAATTTCACCCAGTCAGCTTTCTTAAAATTGAAGCGTCTGCGGAAAGGTACGGTGGTTGGTTCGATCACTGCTCTGACTGTTAGCAGCAGAAGGCCTGTCCTGAGTGTGAGGGACTGGGGCTAATACTGATTTCTGCACTAGGTTGCTGATCTTAAAAGAAGCGAAAATTAAGTCTGGATTATATAGCCTCTTTTCCAGCGTCTGCTATAAAAAGATGATGGTAACTTGGCATCGTGTATCAGCGCTAAACTACAGCTTTCAGCCCACGTTTCGACTGCTTCGCCGCTTTCGTCCGTTTCTAAGTAGTCCCACGCGCTACTGTGGCTGTTGAAATCCCCTGCAATTATCGCCGGTTTCTTTTCGCTCCCGTTGGCCAGTTTCCGGAAGGTGATGGTGTTGCCAGGGGGGTTATATATCGATGTGACTGTGCAGCGCTTCAAGTCGATCGTGTTCCACTGTGTCTTCTCTGCTTGTTTCGACGGAGATTACCTCAACGTCTTTCTGGATGTAAATGGTACTTCCGTGCTTGCCGTGAGGAATATCCGCTACGATCCTCATCCCGTCAATGCATAGCAGTTTCTTCCCCATTGGCGTATGTGTCTCCTGAATACAGAGGACATCGCAGTTTGTCTCCTTGCATATTTCGGCCAAGGTCGTCGCTTTATCCTTGGTGAAGCTTTTGAAGTTCATTGACACCATTGTCAAGGGCGGCCCTGAAAAGGGTGGTGTTAGCTTAGGCCGCATTGAGGTTGAAATCTCAATTCATCCATGTTGATAGTTCGCTCGATATCAACACGTTCCAGGAGCACCACGTGGAGGTTCCTGCCTTGCACCCCCCCCCCCATCTATTAACTACAGGGCCGTATCGGAGGAATATTTTTTGGGAAGAGAGAGGAGTAAAGATCTGGAAATATCGACTCAACCTTCCCAAATTGCCAACTCTTCATCTTTGAGGGGGAGGGATGACCTTCCCTGAGGCTATATATGAACAAGCAGACTCCGAACAATAAATCGCTTTCTTAAATTTTTAATCCGATGCTTGTAATTTGCAGCCCACTGGTGATATTCTGATGAAAATGAGAAAATTTTATAGTTCGCTACAGTCTTGACTATTCAGTGAGAATCAATGCGATTTGACATTTAAGCAGAAAACCATGATTTCACCCCAATGATGGCTTTCAAATCCACCCCCCTCTAATTAACAAACTTGGCTCAATTCGAAAAATAAAACACTGTATCGGAACATTAGCTTTTTAGGTCACTGATCTCGAAAATTCAATCCAAATTTTACTCTAACCCGTATTTTGTTTCCAAACTTGACTCTTATCTCTTCCAAGGGGCCGAATTAATTTTACTGAATAATATTGAATAAAGCATTGAGATAGAGGTTTTTGATGGGGCGTTAAATCCGAAAATCTGATCAGATTTCTGAAACTCCGTTCAAAAATGGCATAAATTCACGTTTTTCTACCTAAATTTGTTAAAAGTTTAGAAAATATTAACCACTCCGCTCGAGAACAACCGTTTAACCCATTTTAAACTTTAAACCTCCTCCTTTCCAGCGTCCTATATACGCTTTTGCATTCAATTAATACAGCTGACGTTAAAATGAATACTTCGACAGTTTGAAAAGCAACTATAGTTAATAAATAATTACAGTCCACCAGACTATTTATTTGGTCGAATGTCCGGAAAACCCGTCTGTTTCTTTTTCAACTGCGCTGAACTTCAAAGAATCTTGTTCATAATTTAAGACCTTATTGACATTTGTTTGATACAAGTTTTAAGATACGTAGGTATACTCTTGAAGCTTTTATGCTCATTGGTGAAACACTATAAGTCTGTGGGTACTTTAATAATAAATATTTTTCATAAAATATTCGAAACGAGTGGGCTTGTAGACGTTGAACAATTGAGAATATTCGATTGAAACACTCAAAGTTGTACTCGACTTGGTTATCTATCCTTTTTAGGGCGTTTGCCGCGCGGAGCGCTGCAAGCAAACACCCTATTGGAATTGCTTTTTCATTTTTTTTTTCTTTAAATACGAGTGAATTGTTTACAGCTCATAGTTCAGTTTTAGCTCAGTTGCGTGTAGATCGTTAGATCGGTCTTAAGGCGGAGGCGTGTGGTTCGATTCGTATTTTACTCATAACAGTATAGGTGTGCGGATGTGCGTGTAGCGTCCTGGGCCCCGATTACGACCGACGGTTTAGCGTGATAAAAAATTTTATCAATTTTTATCAACGTGATAGAACCACGAGAAAACAGATTTTGTCAATGTTTTATCAACTTCCTCACGGCTGTTGATAAAATGTTGAGAGGAGTGACAAGGTTGAGAAAGCAGGGAAACTGAATCGTTGATCGTAATACATGATATTTTGTCGCTGTATCTTTATCACGCTTATTGGTCGGTCGTAATCGGGGCCCTGAGCTTTTATGTTCCCGGTTCCGGGGGAAAAACGAAAAGAAAACTACTTCAGATTGCATCATTCGCTTATCAAAAAATACCTATTTTGCATAATCTCCCCAATGGCAAACACCCTGTTACTACCTCGCGATCCGCGAGGTCGCTTGTTTTCTTCTTTTTTTTTTTAACGGTACAGAAAGATAGAAGGACCCAATTCAATTCAGGTATATATTATGTGAGTCATTGTTAGCCAAAATGGTTCAATTTTTCACACAAACTCGGAGTTACGTATATTAAACTATGTCCCGCATTTAAATACAGCACAGGGTGGTTTTACCTTTTGGCAGTCAGAGAAGCCGAATGTACTGGTGTGGGTGGCGATGTCGGAGGGTTGCTTCTGGAACGGTAGGTTGGAAATGAAACCACATCATTGGGTACTGATAACGATCTTAAAGATCCATAGGCTTGACTTGGTTCCGTTGACGCATTTTCGCTAGATTGTAAAAAAATAAAAAAATATAAAAAAGTAGACATAATTATACAGGTGATTGTTATTATATATGTTTTGTTATCAAAGTATTCGATGGAGAGCTCCAGTAAATATTGGCGCCGTGGGGTGACTCTCGGAAGGGGCGCCTCACTACCCCTGGTGGTAATAAAAAGTGCCTATCAAGAAATACAGTAGACCCTTCAAGTTTGATGTTTCGCGTAGCCTTCTTTTTAGGCTAAGGAAATACCGAATTTAAGAAGTATTTTCCATATTTTCCAGTAAAAAGTTCTGTTTCGGAAACTATCCTACAGGGTGTCAACCAAATATAACTTTAGGAAATTCATAACGTTTTCATAACGGACTACCACTCAATCTGAGCAAATGCGAAAAAATTACATTCAGAAGAATACTAAAAAGAATCGAGCATGACTATCATACAGATGGAGCCACGTTACGGGAAGTTGACAGGGTGAGGGATTTTGGGGTGATTCTAGATGCAAAACTTACGTATAAGGACCACCTATCTAACATCGCATTGAAATCAAACAAAATGGTGGGTTTTATAATCAGAGTGGACGAAATTACATTGATGTTGATACGCTCAAAGTACTATATTTCTCACTTGTGAGATCCCATTTAGAATTTGCGTCATTAGTCTGGAACCCAACAACGCAAAAGGGAATGAAATTAATAGAGAAAATCCAAAACCGTTTTCTGAAATACTTATACTTCAAACTATTCTCTTACTACCCTACTGATGTAAGCCACACAGAATTAAGAACAGGTTTCGGGGTCATCAGCCTAGAAAAACGCAGACTAATAACCTCCCAATTACTGCTATATGACATTGTTCATAGTAAAATATGCAATGAAAATCTACTGCGACAAATCTGCTTTCGGGTACCCTCGTTCCAAGCGCGATCAAAAGATCTATTCGAAACAATAACTGCCCACACAAATGGACACAGGGAGTCCGCTATGAATAGGGCGGCACGTCTGTATAATAACATAGTATCTAAAAATCCCCACGTCGATATATTTTTCTTAAAGCGTAATAATTTCAAAAATATAATAACCAAAATCATAGCGGCTCCAAATTTTAAATTTTAAAATAACCAGACGCGTGCTCCGGGCTCCTTACTGGAGGGGGGGGGGGCAAGTGGTAACCTTGCGTGCACTTTTTTTTCCCTCTCTCTTTTTTTTATGTTTTTATTTTCGATATACTTTTAAAATATTTTAATTACTTTTACTTTCCTATTAGGTACTTCTTATTATTTTGTATTATTTTTGTTTCATTTATCATATAAATTTATTGTATCTCTGCCTTGCTCCTCCTGTAATTGGCCGAAAGGCTGTTGGAGGAAAATACATTATTATTATTATTATTATTATAACCTTTCCATGACTTTCTTCACGAGCTCATAATACTCGTATAAGGGGTCCTAAATTGCAAAAACAGGAATTAATTTGGACGGTTCAATGATACTTATTCAATTTCTTCTATATTAGTTCTTAATTAAAAACACTACATTACCTTACTGCAGCTGCAGTAATAATGACGGTGGTTGGATTCGGGTTACTGATATGAATATGCTGCGCTTCAAAGGAGCTACGGCTACTCGGCGATATACTGTGCGGACAGGTCGGGATATCCGATGGAATTATCGGATCCGTGCTATCATTCTTCTTTATACAATTCAATAACCACCATTTATGGTCATGGGTCAGTTCTGAAACTGAATTTCAACATTCTATCTGTGCCATAGTTATCTGTGGTAATTTTGGGAATGGCATTCATATACCTACATGTGTACCAGGATAGGATAAGAGCCTACTTCCGTTTGAGTTAAGACCAGAACTTCCAGTCGAATGGACCTCTTGGAGATCGCTAGGTCTAGAATTAGCTAATAGCAATTTTAATGAAGTAAAATGAACATGAAGGAGTAACTTTTGAATTTAGTTTTTGGTGGAGGAACTTTGGTAAACAGGGGGTTAGAAGATGTAATCCGACTGAGCCATTTTTCAAGTCTCGAGGCCATTCTATTCGACATGCTTTAAATGCTTACACAGCATTATTGACCTTCAGTGTTCTACGCCTCTAAAACATGATTAGAATATTTTCATGTTAGAAGCGACCTAGTGGGCCCTTTTCCATTCAGCTTAGCAATCTGCGACCAACGAGGAAGAAAAAAGAAGGGTTCCCTCGGTCATAAACTGCTAAACCGATAATTTTAATCTGTATCATTAAAATTCCCAACTGTTAGCGACCAAGTGGTCTCTTATACTATCCTGGTACGCACATATAGTTAGGCCATTGGTACGCACATGAGTATTTACGAGGATTAATACCCGGACTTAGAGGATAAAAGTCACCGTGAACAGGACAATAAAATCCGATACGAGTTTGTTGGTCCTGAGCTCTGCTGGACAAATATTTTAGCCATAAAGCAAATCCTAGCATTCCTACACCGACAAGAATGCAAACCGGCCCCAAGATTCGAATATTCCTGGTTGTTTCCTCGCTGTTTTCGTACTCGGCTGAGTCTTCATTTCCGGGCCCCTTGAAGGCGACGACTGGGAAACACACGCGTTATCTAATCAATACCCACAAATATTAGTTGGAAGAATTAATCCGTAATAGCTTGGCAATACTTGTTAATATAATGCCGATGAACACGAATAAAACTCCGAAGGCTGGCAACGATATTTGGCAGTTGTTGCCGACTACAACGCCAAACAGTCGTAATCCACCGTTAACTTTTTCGATTTTAACCGTGGGCGGGGGACACTGTTGGCTTATTCCAGTGCAGGCATCGTCGTCTTGGATACTGAGCCTTATTCTTTCTCTGTAACAAAACAAAACAAAACAAAAAAACTTTTAGTTGAATACTGTAGAGGCAGTGACGCTGGAGCCAAGGATGAAGGTAAGTTGTCCCCACTTGTGAAGCTAAGAGGCAGATTATTCACCATCAGTTTGAACGAAGGAATTTATAAGTATGAGGGAGCTTGCTTACATGGAAAGGTATGCGACCGGGCAAATACGCTGGACGCCCATTCTCCTTCAAATCCGGCGAAAGAGAAATCGTCAGCTTAATTATAAAACCTTCCGAGTGCCATTACGCAAATTTTACTGAAGAGACAAAAAACATTGTGGAGGGCCATTTATTCAAATGTTAAACATTTTTTCATTCCTTTTTAAAAGATTTTGAGGGTGTACAGTCACTTCTATCTTAATCAACCAAAAAGTCGTTTTGCCAAAATTGGCACTTCGAGGGTTTTATAATTAAGCTGACGATTTTTTTTTTTTTTTTTTTTTTTCTGAAAAAATGTCAGCTACCGTCACAACTGAGACGGGTGGTTGACGAAGAAGTATTGGTAACATGACTGCAATGTGAAGTAGAGTTCTGCATCGGTATATTCCGCATACATGATAACGATTCGCATGAAGCGGAACTCGTCACAATGAGAGTACCACTACCGCTTTTGCGGAACAGATAACGTTGTGTAAGCGATACTGCACTACGCGGAACAGGTTGTGTCTCGGTTCCGCAACTTGCGGAACAAGCTTATTAGGCGTACCGCTTTTTGCGATCGTTACTTCGTCATGAGCAGAGGACGCGTGTAATATGCCTATTTATTTGGTAATTGGTATCAAACAAATGGGGGTAGAGAACTCTTATCGTACAATGTACATATAAAATATCAGGGTAGTTGAGAGTGGAGATGAAGCCATGAAAATAATTAGGAAATGTCTGCGTGTCCAGGATGCTGACGTTATTGCGTGGTCTAACGGTTTACTGAAGATATGTAACTATTAACGACGTTTGTTGAAAGTAGGCTTGTCAAAAAATTTTCAATTACCGGTTATTTTCGGTTAATTTTTTTCTAAGTTACTTTTACTTTAATGAAATACCACGCTAGGAAAAAAACAAAAAAACCGCGTCTGGGGGAAAAAGTAGAATTTAAATCCCTAGGAAATATATAAACTGTACCGGATTGATTGAACCTTTGGGAATAAGATTAGCTGGAAGAATCAAAATTTCCATTCCCCCCCCCTTGTCTCAGAAAGGTCTAAAGATGAATCGGCAAAGTTACCTGCGTATGGGGTGACATTGCCATTACATAAGAAATGCATAGAAAATGAGTGAAAATGTACAAAATGCATTCAGAAAGGCTATAAAAACGAAAGAAAAATTGCAGTTTAAGTTAATTTACGTCTTCAGGGAAGATAAATATTCCTCGGGATTCAATACTGGTTTTTGAAGTGTTGGATCTATGTTCCATCATCGATCTACGCCCTTAAAAATGTTGATAATACATTTGTATTCATTACAGAGCCAGTGTTATGGTCAAAAATATATTCAGACCGAGCACATTTTTTAATTATTGTTCCACTATTTTTCTGTCATTTGAAACTTTATTTCACCGTGTCCGTTTTTATTCTCCATTGCCCTTCTTTTTTTAACCGCTGATTATATTTATTCGCCATTATTTTCTAATTTTCTGCCGGGTGGAAAAATGCATACCATTCTATAACAATAAAATTGTTAAAAATTAAAATTAATTTGTTAATTTACTATCAAATGGAGAAATTCATCTTTCTTTACTTATCTTCAGATTTCAAAATTATTCACAGTGTATACTGGTTTATGCAGAACATAGAATAGTATTTTTGAATCAGGTGAGAATCCTTTATAATTTTAGGATTAATTTCTTAAAATTTTTTCAAAAGTGAAAATGGTGGCTTTTTCTACCCGTACGAATACGTAGAGCCTTTTAGTTCATAATCGCTTAATCTGAATCTAATTCTGAATTACTTCTGAATTTTGACCTTACTCCGATTCAGAACAGAGCTTAGAGAAAACGCTAACGCTCTCAGTTATTTTCATCTGTTATTGCAAAAAAAAAAAAAAAAAAGGTTACTCGGTTCCTTTTTGCACTGAATATGTGAATTTTTTTTTAGCAGATTCGAAATTGCTTGTTTTTTACTATATCGTACTCGTATTTTGCCGAACAATAGCCCAACCAATCTAACGATTCTGTTATGACGATTTTTTATCCAATTGAATATTCCAAGATGAATTCCAATTTAAAAAACATGGAAATTATTAATAACTCAGGCTTCTCTTCGGACCACCGAGCGGGAAGGGCATCTCTCAAAATACCACCGAATCCATCTTTCGGTAACCACAGTGACAAGCAAACAAAGAAAAAACTAATAATCCCCGAGTACATAAATAAATTCAAAATCGCAAATGAAACTTTGGCGAACGAGTTAAAGAAGCGAAATTTTGGAGACACCGCGCAAACCCAAATTATGTATAACATACTAAAGAAGACTATTCAGTACACATCAGGAAAGTAGGACCCGCAAAAGTAGTATAAAAACTGACGATAAGATTTCGGAAAACACGAAATAACTCCCTAAAACAAGAGAAAATATTAATACGAAATCTCAAAAAACAATTGAATATAAGATAGAACAAGGCGAGGTAAAAAAATCAGTGGAAGGAAATACGTCGGAATGTTAGGAATGTCGACACAACATTAATCGAAAAAATAATTAACATAAATGGCTTTACAAAATTTGCAAAAAAACTAACCCAGACCGGCACCTTTGCGTTCATTAGGTGAAAAGACTCTAAAGGGCCAGTAAAATATGGCCAAGAGGAGATTTCGGAAATCGCATCTAAATTCTACAGAGACCTCTATGCGAAAACGAACAATAATAACACGTTAATCTGGAAAAGTACATACACGAACATCAGCTCAACTCCTGCTCCCTGTGGATAAAAGAGGTGGCCAAATAGATAACGAAATAATAAAAATTCTAGCGGACACAGTAGTATACCCGTTTTGGAAACAAAAATTACACCAGAACAATGGAACATCTCGGAAATAATCCTACTATTCAAAAAAGGTGACAGAGCAGACAGCAGCAACTACAGACCACTCAACCTTATCTTCAAACCTGGAAAAACTATTTATGAAAATTATCAAAAATCGTATGTACAATACTTGAGACTCCGAACAACCACTGGAACAAGCAGGTTTAGGAAAAAAATAATATTATAATAGACCGCATCCAAACCCTGAGCCAAATAATAGAAAGATCCAGAGAATTCAACATTGAAGTTTGGCTGATGTTCATTGATTTCAATACGGCATTCGATTCGACATATCTCAATAAGCTATGGCAAGCCAAAGAGTTTCGTTAGAAATTATTGAGATTTTGATGTACATGTACAATAATTCACAGGCTTACATTAAAACAGATGTAAAGGATAAATGCTTTCCTATATAAAGGGGGGGGGGTTAAAACAAGGGGACCCCTTGTTGCCGAACTTGTTTAACTGCGCCCTAGAACAAATTTTCAAAAATTTGGATTTGGAAGGAAATGGATTAAAAATTTTGGACAAACAAAGCTAAGATTTGCAGGCGATATAATGCTGGTAACCAAGAGTTTCGAAGAAATGCTGGAAAAGGTGAAAAACTTAAGACAACAGAGTGAGATTTTCGGACTATCAATGAACATCTCAAAATCAGACCTAAAACAACACAGTAAAACTTTCAGATTATCCATGAACATGGAGGAAATCAACAAATTCTGGTACGGGGCAAAAATAGGTAGGATAAAAGAATATAAATGTTCAGGCCAAACGTCAAAATTGAACTCCAATATGGAAGGGATTATAAATGAAAGAATCGCTAATGCATGGAAAGAATTTTGGCTAAACAATACAAGTTCAAAAAGTAAAATAAAAAACAAACTTAAAATAAAAATTTTGGAGGATTGCGTGTTGCCGGTGTTGACACACGGGACCCAAACGTAGTAGTCACTTACGAAAAAACAGTTTAAGCGTTTTATAAATCTTCAAAACTCTATGCAAAGGAGTATACTGGGCGTGCACTTAAAAGACCAGGTGAAAACAAAATGCATTATAAAACAATTGGGAACAAAAAGTATCGGAATACAAAATCAAAAAACTAAAATTTAAATATATTCGTCGCATGGCGAGAGAGAACCCTGAGAAATAGAACCTGCAATGCACTCTCTGGACCCCATTGAACCATAGCAAAGGCAAAGACCCACCGATTGCACGCTGGTTAAATGAAATCCTAAAATTTCTCGAGCCCTACTGGAAGCAGACAGCAACAAACAGAAAGGCTTGGAAGAGGGCGACAGAGACATATGCCCAACGGTGGGCGAAGTGGGTGGTGGCTTACAGACATGGCAGAAGGACAAACAGAACCATAATGTAGTGAGCTCCATATAAATGTTAAAAATCTCGTCCCGAACCTATCTACTCAATGTCAAAATAAATAAAAATAACCTTGAAAAAAATTAACCGAAAATAACCGGTTGACCAACATACTGTGTCAATTATAACTGGCCAAAAACAGAAACGCAAAAAAAATAACCGGTTAACCGATATCTGGTTATTAAAAAAAATTTTGACAAGCCTACATGCAACGGGAAAAGCCCAGACCATCGGCAATTACTGCACACGTACAGTAGGTATTCTTCAATGCAGCGCATTTTTGTGATTTGCGGTATTATAACTGACGTAGTTCCGCTCAAAGCGGTAAGAAGATAAGAACTGTACCGCATTCACCTTCCCCCCTGCGGAACATACGCATCCTACCTAGCGATTCACACTCGTGCGCGGTAAAGCGGTTGTTCCGTTGCAGAACGCTAATGTGAAGTAAATTGAGCGTAAACTTTAGCATGTAATATGAAATAATGCATATTGCATACAGTATGTATAATGCACTTCCCTAATACAAAAGGCAGTCATTGTAGGTAAGGAAAAAATCAAAAATCAACCCAAAATAACAACAAAAACAATCCCAAAATAAAATTATAAGTGCTATATTTTAACTGGTAAGGGCTAACGAGAGAAGAGAGACTGTATGAGTTCGAAAAAGCGATAGAGAAAATTAGGTATGACATAGTAGGGCATTTAGGGTACTCCACTGATGATGGCATAACAGCCGAAAGCGCTCTGGAATACAGAAGAAGAAAAAGTGAATTGGCTCACCCTACACACGGAATAATACATACATACAACAAAAAAAAAGGTATCTATTTATACTACCACGGAAATACGAAAGGTTAATTGGGGAGGGGTAATCTTCTCTACCAAAAAAGGAAAAATACTCCAAATCACGAAAATAAAGGCAGTCCCAGGGAGGATATGTTACCTAAGAATTAAAATGGGGGTGGAGTACAAACTACAATAATTCAGATCTATGCCCCAACCCTAGATACGGAAGAAACTGAAACGGAAAAATTTTATCACCACTTGGAAGAACTCATACAGCAGGAACGAGAATACTACGCCATATAGTTATTCAGTTTTTGAGGCAGGCATATACAAGGACGCAACCAAGGGGGGATAGGGGGCTATATCTCTCCCCCAATTCTTCGAAATATTTTCAAAACCAATTTTGAAACGAAAAAAAATTGATGCCGATGGCCTGATGCGGTTACGTTGTGTCGTAGGTTTGTACAAATTTACAGCTCATGAAAACACAATGTTTTTAATAATAATAATAATAATAATAGAGTATATTTTAATTCCCTCTGTCACAGCCGGTTGGCCAATTACGACAGAGGGAATGATAGCAAAGAAAAAAAATAGATGAAAATAGAGAAAAAAGAAAAACAAAACGAACTAGAAATAGAACAAACGAGACTTAAATAAAAGAAAAATAAACAAAAAAAAAACAGAAAAGTAGGGGGAAAATACAGGGCCGGCAAACGAAAAACGAAACGATAACGAAGGACTAACAAAATTAATAACGAAAACAAAACAAAAAAAAAATGACTATAATGAAATAACGTAAACGATAACGAAGGAAAAATGATAATTTTTGTGACAAAATGAAAAGACGATAACGAAGAAACGATTTTTGTTTTGTTCGCCAGCCCTAAAATAAGGAGAAAAGAAAGAAAGAAAAAAAAAAAGAAAAAAAAAGAAAGAAAGAAAAAAAAAACCTGGATGCCTTCCCAGACGTGCCGCGCCGACCTCATCCCATCATCTTAAATCCGGAAACCCGGACCTCTTTATATTTCTTGCTACTGTTCACTCCACCCCGGTCCTTTTGGAGGGCTGTCTTAATCGAATAGCTGAGTAATGTGCTGCTTGAATTTTGATATGCCATTTGAATCCAGGATATCTAGTTTGTCGTGAATTCTACTAGTATCATTGTACAGTCTCATGACTCTGTTGAAGGGAGCGTTTAAGTAGTAATTTGTGCTGGAGCGCTCTGGTTCAAATAAATTAGTTTTCCTGCTATGAAAACTTGGCACGCGAATTTTGATTTTTCCTAGTAAGGATGGTTCAGATATTTTATTATTGATTATGCCGTGCAGGAAAATTATTGAGGCAATATCCCTTCTTCCATGTAAACTTTTCATTTCATACCCTTGGAGTAATTCAGTATAAGTGATTGAGTTTGAGTAGTACAAAAATTGCTTATAATACAAATATTTTAGAAATCGTTTCTGTACTTTCTCTATTACTTTTATTGTGTCAACTGCGGCCGGATTCCACACAACCGAAGCGAATTCCAAATGTGATCTTACGAGTGAATAATACAGCTTTTTTAAAGTCTCAGTTTTTGTAAAATTTTTCGAATTTCGTATAACAAATCCCAGCATTCTACGGGCGGTGTTCACTTTTTGGTTTATATGACTTTTAAATGTCAATCTGTGATCAAGTAAGACCCCCAAGTCCCTAATTTGAGTTACTGACCTAACTGCAATACCATTTATCCTATAATTAGCTTGCACTGGTTTGATTTTGCGTGTATATGTTATAGCCAGACATTTTTGAACATTGAAAGGTAGGTTATTACGCAGGCTCCATTCAGTCAGTACATTCAAATCAGATTGTAAAAGCTGTGTATCATTTTCTGAACGAATCTCTTTAAAGAGTTTCAGATCATCTGCGTATAAAAGCGGGCGAGAATATTTTATTTCTTCTGCAATATCATTAATAAAGAGAAGAAACAAAAGCGGACCGAGGTTAGAGCCTTGTGGAACTCCTGATGTACATAAAAATTTTTCCGATTTCGATTCCTTATATGTAACATATTGTTGTCTGTCTGTGAGGTATGATGAAAATAAATTAATTAGGCTTTCTGAAAAACCCATTCTACCTAGCTTCCCTAGTAGTATTACATGATCAACTTTGTCAAATGCTTTTTGAAAATCTGTGTAAATTGTATCTACTTGCGTATTATGATGTAGAATAGAGTATGCGTAGTCGACAAAGGACACTAAGTTAGTTACAACCGACCTACCTTCCATGAAACCATGTTGGAAATCTGAAATTTGGTTTCTAACCTGTCCGTATATCCTTTTGTATATTATTGATTCGAAAATTTTGGCCGCTGCCGGAATTAGTGATATTGGCCTGTAGTTACTAACGTCGTTTTGGTTTTCATTTTTCGGAATCGGTATGACGCACGATGTTTTCCATGATTTAGGGTATTGCGATGTTCGAACTATGATATTAAATATATGCGTTAGTGGTTTCACGAGGAATTCACCACAGGCTTTAATTATGTAAGGAGGGATCCCGTCAGGGCCTAATGTTCTTTTTGGCTTCAAGTACCTAAGAGCCTGTTGTATTTCAGTTGGTTCAATAAATTCCAGCTTAACTGAATGGATATTTCCATTGGCTGGATTAAAACCAGAGATTTGTGAAGGTACAGTAAATACTGAGGTGAAATGCTGGGCAAATGCTGCTGCGATCTCGTTGTTATTATGTAAGTCTCTTCCTTTATATTTTAATGCATAACCCTTTGGTGACGTCTTTCTTTTTTCGTTAACATAACTCCAAAATCGTTTGGGATCTTCCTTTATTTTGTTTTCAGTATTTTCTTCGAATGTCTTGCGTGCTTGTTTTATCATCTGTTTACTTTTCTTTCTGAGCATCTGATATCTCTGAAAATATTCCTGTTTCCCTGTTTTTTTAGATTTTAGTCGAGATTTGTCTTTACTCTTTAAAGTCGCAATGATTTCGCGAGTGAACCAGCATGGGTAATGACCTCGCTTTTTGGTCACTTTTGGCACTGTGTCACTTATTATACGCTGCAGTGTATCATCAAAATAGTTGATTGCTTCATTACTGTTTTCAATTTGATAGAGATAATCCCAGTTTGTCTCTTTGAATTGATAATACATTGCAAGAAAATTAGCTTTAGAGTAGTTGAGAAATTCCGTCTTTTCAGGAATGGCATCGAGGTTGCTTTTGCTACTGGTTGGTTGAGTGAAAGGTATAGTGAGAGTAATCGGCGGGTGGTGTCTGTCCCAGCAAGAGATTAGTGATTGATCTGACTTCGGGCTGATTTCCTCTATGTTTGTTAATACCAAATCCAGAGTTCTATGAAGATGATTAGTCACATAATTTCGGGACTGCATGTTGCAGATTTGTATAAACTCGTACAGGTCCCTAACTTTTGAATTACAGCCTTCGTTTGTTATTCGTTGGTTCGCGTTCAGAATGTCGAAGTCAGGTAGATTAAAGTCTCCAGTAATAATTATATTATGTTGTAGCACTTGATAGTGGCTCATAACGTTCTTGTACGCACTTAAATATGCATTTCTGCTGGTATTTGGAGGAAATAAAAAGCGCCCAGATAGGTTTTACCTGTATTATTATATTGCGGATTCATCCTAATCCATACGTGTTCAAATTCTTTTTCATTTACTTCGAGAGATGATATTCTTTCGCTTGCTATGCCCTTCTTAACTGCAACAATAACTCCTCCTCCACGTTCTTTATTCAGTACTTCATAATCTCTGTCTTTCCTATACACAGTGTACCTGTTATCGAAAAGTTCTGCTGTGTTAATGCCTGTGTGTAGCCAGGTTTCAGTCAGCACAATAACATCATAATTATTCGATAAGACAGCCTCATAGAATTCGTTGACTCTCGTCCTTAAGCCACGCACATTTTGATAGAACAATGATATCATCGAACTAATTTTATTTTGGTATGAAACAGTGACTTGATTTAACAATTTTGTTGATGATTTCGTGAGAATATCGAGTCATGAGTCGACTTAAGCAGAAAGCTGCAAGCAGAGCGAACAGGAAACTACGGCCCCGGATCCCGGATATTTAGGAGAGACGACGGGCGGCACGGGGCTACGGGGCGGGACATACTTAATCTATATAAAGAATACACCAAAAAAAAAAAAAAAAAAATTACAAATGAAATATAAAAATCTGTTGTAGAAACTAAAAAGATATTACTTACAAAGATATTACTTTACTTGTCAGAGTGTGTCGTGTACAGCGAAATCACCTCAGTAACCCGAGTTCGTTCTCATACTGAATTCGAATTGGACTAGATTCCTTATTTTTCCGAACGAATATTTTATCTCCCGTCATCCACACATACTCGTACTTACACTCAGTTGCCTTCTTTTTGACCTGACGGAGTAGTTGCATTTTCCATGGTGCGACATGATCGGTTATGTGTGCCTTGCCTTCGATGCGGTATCCTAATTTTGATAAGGTTACTTCTTTCGCTTTCCAGGCCTCCATAAGTTTCTGTTTTACATTTCGGCGAGTGAATTTTACTACAATTGGAGGGGGTCGATTACTGGCTTCTCGCGGTGGAATTCTGTGGCTAATATCTATATCGTCTTCCTTCAGTCTGAAGTCTAGGACTCGAGCACATTGTAGCACGATGTTGTCGGTGGATTCTTTGTCGCTAACCGGTATTCCATGTATTACCGCGTTATTTTTCCTGGTGTGCTGTTCAAGCTCGTTTACCCTACGTTCCAATTCCGTATTTCGTTTGATGAGCTTCTCATTTTCGATTTTTAGGTCTGTAATCTGCTTGTTGAACATTTGTTGTAAGTTTAAGCAAATATGCTGTGTGTGCTTTTCAAAAATTGCATTTAACCTAGCAATTTGCGTCTCCGTGAAGTCATCCCCTTCCATTCTATACGGAATCTGATGTTCGTCGTCTCTTTCATTTAGAGTAGCCTGCAATTCTGGGGAATTCACGTTTTCCGTTCCGTCTGTATTTGTCGTTTCCTTGAACTCTGAGGACTTCTCGTTTTCCTTTTCTTCGTTATTGATCATTTTCGGAGATGACACAGCGGTGCATGTTCGGCAAATACCCCTTGCTGATAGAAAGCGAGCGCACTTTGGGCACTTTCCAGGCATGCTGACAAGCGAAAATCGAACTTGAATTAAATCTAGACTTTTATGACTACTATCGGGCACTGACGCGATAACGTTCACTTGAACACGAGAAAACACGTTACGTCGGTTCGCATGAAAATTTCCTGCAAAATTTCAAAAAAGTGATGTAAGTAGTCTTACCATTGACTGATTCAGTTATATTTATTTAGTGCCTGGGCGTTTAGTTTCACACGGACATACACGCGTGAGCGTGACACAGCGGCCCACCCATTTGCGTTACCTACGTAAGTTATCTACCTATATAGGTGAAGATAATTCAGCTTTATCGAAAGGTCATCGCATACACAAAACGTATCAACTACATATGATTGCCTTACAATCCTATATTCTCTTATTAAAATTCACAACCCACTAGTCAACATATCGGCTGTCTCAATTATTCTACCTACGCAAAGCTCTTTCGCAATGCCTTTTCGAAATTTATGACATGAATACCGAAATTTTTACTTGAACAAATTAGTGTACTAATACTCGTATCTCATCGGGATACAAATAAATTCTTAGGTATTTCATAAGTAAGAAAATCTAAAGCATGCCATAAATAATTAGTGTGAAACATTAATAATCTAATAATATTCGAACGCGCAGTAAATATTGGTAAACTCGAATATCCACTAAAAGCACACACGGACTGGCTAAGCGGAATACCGGGAAATTTCCCGGTGCGCCCCCGTGCTTATTTGCGCCCCAAATTCGTAAATCTCAACTTATTCAAACGTAGCTAATATAATCATTTATCAATCAAATGTGAATATGTTATACTCAGACGCGAAAAAATTGTATCAACGTGCCTTTACTACGAAATGCCTTGGTAAAAAAAAACTGCTAGTTAAAAAAGTCCCTCTCTTCTGCTTAGCGCACTTTCAGTTCTTAGATTTTCCGGAGCGCCCTAAAAAGCCAGTCCGTGTGTGACCATAAGCACTAGAGATAATCATCGGAATCGCGTTGGCAAATTATCTCAATGTTCTAAAAGTTTCTATCAGAACACTGAGAGTGCTTTAAACCGGGGTACAAAATTTTTTTGCTTTTGGATGAGTTGAATGCTTTCTGAACTTAGGGGAATAATTTGAAGCAGAAACTACGCACTGACTACACTGTGACGCACGTCCTCGATACAACCACTGGGTTTGTAACTCTCATCCCCCACCCTAATTAGGATAAATTTCAGTGGCGAATTCTGCTTTTTTATAGGTACATCTCCAAGTTTCAGTAGCACCTCTTCATCACACCTCCTCCGGTAGACAAACCCAGGGAAGTTACCGCCTTCGAACTTGAATTTCTAATTTAAAAATACAAACCCGTCACTAGATATTTTTCATTTAATATTTTAGTATTATTATTCATGTTTCTCTCTCAACCCCCCCCCCTTGAGAAAATTTTGGATCCGCCTATGCTCCCTCGCATTTCTTTCTTTCTTCTGAAAAAAAAAAAAAAAAAAAAAATTGGAACAGGATTTTGATTGAGTGATTGCAGAAAATAAAAATTAGAATAATAAAGCAAGAGAATTATGATTATTATTATGAAAACACAAAATTATTTATAACAATGTGGCGAATAATCCCAAACATTCGAGATAAGCGAAGAAAGATCGATACGTTTCGAGCAGCAGAATAGAAGTTCGATAACGAAAGCGATAAGGAGTTTCACCGATAACGCCCAGGTATATAAAAGCCGCTGGCCGTCGCTGTATAGTCTAGTTTTCTTATGCGATGAACTGAGCGTTTTCAAAGTGATCTAGCTACTGTTTTCGTGCGTTTGTATTAGTGTGACATTAAAAGTCCATTTTCGATGTATGTGACGGTAATAGCTGCAATTATTATATTATTCCCCTCAGTGGAACCTTCAAAATCCATAAATGGATTTAGTGTTCCTGAAATCCGACTAGACAATCTTCGTTATGCTTGTACCTGATTTCTGTGGTCTGTATGATATCATATGCGGTATTTGGAAATAAAAAGGAAAAAATAAGGATGTTTTCCGCTCAAAATTCAAAAGTAAAGATGGCCCCAGTAAAGGCAAGTACTTTAACTGACTGAGAACCAAAGATGAGTGAAATAAAGGACATGTATTGGTATCAAATTCATTCACATCCATTGCATCCCTCTCTATACTTTCAGCAAATTCCTTACGTGCCACTTACTGGCACCGTTTACTGACAATAAGATTTTATTTCTTCAACTGCGAAATGTACTGTCCAACCGTGACCACTGCCTAGTAGCCTACAACTTTGACAGCTCGATGAAAATGCTTCTAAATTATTCGGTTATTTTTTTCAATAATATTCTTCGTTACCCAGGTAGGTACCTTTACTTTATAATGAGACAAGTTTTTGAAGTGCTTGACCTCTTATACAGTGTAGGAAGGTAAACGTATTTTTTATTAATAAGATAACGTGTTATTTTACGAGTAGGTATTTGTTAGTTAATGATGGAAGCGAATAAATATTATACATAACTGTCCTGAGCGTCTGTACTATCATGTAAAAATTATAATGAAAGGTCAATTCACTGAAGATCCATGGTTCCCGCAAATTTTAAAATGTCAAAAGTTATAAGCCATGACTATTTTGCTCTAATCCAAAAATTACTAGTAAGTATTCAATTTTTTTTATAACTATGTAGGTAGTGAGGTGGCCCACAGAAGTTAATGCCCCTCATTATAGTTAGCTAACACAAAAAATTCGATCAATCGCATTTCACACTTGTTATTAACAGAAGTTGTTCTTTTTAGCTCCCGATAAATATTTTTAGGAATGACAGGCGCAGGCGTATCGAGAAAACGGCGAAGTATGTATCATTTTATCACAAAGTACAAGGGTGATTCTCCGAAAAATGGACAATTCAACGTGGACAAAAACCAAAAAAAATGAGGTTCACTTTTCAATTTTTTTTCGTTGAAATCGATACTAGGGGTATTGAGAAATCATATTCCGGTACCGGCCGGGCTTAAATTTGATTTTGGAGGGTTGTAAAAAAAATTGTTGTCCACGTTGAAAGACAAATTTTTCAAGTTTACATAGTGTGATAAGATGAGGCTGTACGATCACACAGCGGTACCGTGGGTTACAATCTCACGGATCACGGTTTTATGAAGTACCAAAAATTCATCTAGGAAAGTAGTCTCTGCAAGAAAAAGATTTGAAGGCTGTTTCTACAGACTGCTTCTAAGTGTCGAAAGATTCACGTCCTTCAGCGTGGATACAAGAAATACGTGAGTAGCCACGTTGAATAATATTTTATGTCCACGTTTAAGGACAAAATCGCCTTTTCCCTTTTCCCATTGGGTAAATATGCGGAAAATATTTGATACATGTTGCTGAATGTAATGTGGCCAACATTAGTTATAGGTATTATTACGTTTTTACAAATTCGGAGCTATAAATTCAATATGGCTGTTGATGTCCACGATGAAGGACACTTTTTTTTTTAGAAACCAGGATCTCAGCAATAAATGAGTATTTTAGCATACAAATTATCATCATTTCACAGAAGTTCTTACACAGCCTTCTAGAGGAAGTTATGAGGAAGTTATATATGAGCATTTAAGAGAAGTTTATACTTATAGTGGAACCCTACATAGAGGTATGAAAATTATCCACGTTGAAAGACATATCTCTTCCTAGACACAACTTTGAGGTATTCTAAAGGTTACTTAACTTGGTTAGAAAAATATTGTAAGACCTATACCGTGTTGCCTCAACTTACCTCTTCAACAATGGGAAACAGTAGTTCCTGAAAATGATGTATTAAACCCTTCCAGCAAGCAAAAAAAAAACGGAACTAGGCCAGGTTGACACCCACGCTGATGGACATTTTAGGTGCAT
The DNA here is from genome assembly GCA_031841125.1 of Acanthococcus lagerstroemiae. Classification (NCBI taxonomy): domain Eukaryota; kingdom Metazoa; phylum Arthropoda; class Insecta; order Hemiptera; family Eriococcidae; genus Acanthococcus; species Acanthococcus lagerstroemiae. Next base: position 26,737,491 of record CM063106.1, on the reverse strand, counting down.
TTTCGATTTTCTAATGATGTTCTGCTGAACTAGGGAGAGCTTTCACCACTGTCTCCATCAGAAGAGTTCATTTCCTCAATTTTGATATATTGCGCGCAGCATTCTGATAATAAGTGGCAGAGTTACAGCCTATTTACATGAATTGTCCATTTTTCGGAGAATTACCCACAAGCAAATAGCTTTCGATTGATATATCAAACTAACAAATCTGTTGTTTCTTCATCTGAATGAAGTTGAAGTGAATGTAAGCACTCAGTTATACCTAGGAGTAAGGTAAAGTAGGGTAAGATGACGCCGCACGTGTCCGTTTGCCATGTTAACAATACCGTAGAATAAAAGTGACGTAACAGAGGTTTGTAGAGCTTCTGTCCCAGATTTTGTGTACCAAGTCCCATAGTCGTAGACTTGTTTGTTATTTTTTAATGATTTTTTCTGCGCCTAATTTTTATCTTAGAAAACGTGCTTGAAATTGTTTAGTCTCTTTAAAGTAATTTTGCGAAATTTTGTGATTAATCTTCAATATGTATTATGCGTTAGATGTATAGTATTTCCTCTCCTCTTTCAGAATTATTTCATCAGTTTTACCAGTAAATCGAGCTACTGTAACATGGGGTGACTTTGCAACCATGGGGTAACTTGGCTCACATCGGGCCTGGGGCGGTTTCTCCTACTAATATAGTAGGCAGGCAACCTACAAAACGTGTGTGATGAACATTCTCATGTTGCGTTACTATTAAGAACGCTCACTAACCCATTTCAAATAAAAATTGGATGTCACTTTTGATTCTCACCTCCTCAATCACTCAACAACGACACATCGAACTATACGCTCATTACTCGTATTTTTGCAATGATATGGTCTAATGAATGCCCCTCTACCATCGCCTAGAATGCATATTTTGCTATTCCGCACACGGCACGTGAAAGAGGAGGGTTTGAAAGTCAAGAAACTATTCGCATCTCAAAATCGATAATTTAGCCATAAGGTCCCTTTCTTCGGAGTCGGTCACAAATACATAAGAATGTCAAAATCCCATTCCCAATCCAAGAGTTCCAAATTACAAATAGTTAACCAAGTTTTTTTGTTCTAAATTTTGAAATGTTTCTGGGATATTAATTCACTTCATTCCTTCTTTCTTTCTTGTTCAGCGTAATGATGATTTTTTAAATGATGGTATCTTTGCCTACAAGGCCCCAACACGCGTAGTCGGCGAGGAGCCAAGTGACTATTTACCCTTTGCTGAGATAAATAAAGTTCACTCTAAATTAGGAAACTACTTTACTACTTCATTAAATGAAGAAAGAAATAATGAAAAAACAAAAATAAAAATAAAAAGTCGCAATTTTATCCGTAACAGCAACCATAAGTCTAATCTCAAGAATACTAGTAGTAATAGGTGGAGGCTGGAAAATGAAGTAGTATATAAAAACGAATATAATTGTGTAGCACAGTCAAGTAAGCTAAATAGTAAAGATTCCCCTACTAAAGGGAAAAGACTAAAGGAAGGTATTGATAAGTTCACGATTGGTACTTTAAATATCCGTACACTCAAAGATGAGGCCCGCCTAATTTAGCTAACATCGGCATTAAATGATATAAATTGGCAAATAGTGGGCTCATCCGAAACAAGGCGAAATTTTAAATTTATGGGAAAACATCGTTCTGGCTACTTTCTATGCCACTCAGAGGCTAGTAATGGAAACTACGGGGTGGGTTTCTTGATAAAGAATCAATTAATAGAGAGAATTGTTGAGTTTGTACCAGTGTCGGATAGACTAGCAGTGCTCATAATAAAGGTTAGAAGACTCAGAACTGATACTAGTGCAAGTCTATGCACCAACATCAGCAAGCAGTCTAGAAGAGGTAAGTTTTTATAAATCTTTAAATGGAACAATAAATAAGTATACCAAGTTCAATCGCTTATTGGTGGTGCTAGGAGATTTTAATGCCAAGGTGGGTCCAGCCAATGTTTTAGACTACCCTTTTCTGGGCAATTGGGGATGAGGCAATCGAAATAAGAGAGGTCAGCTACTAATCGACTTTGCCAAGGAAAACAATTTAAAAATTCTAAACACCCACTTCAAAGCAAAAGCTCAACGTAAATGGACATGGAAAAGTCCAAATGAGGAAAAACACGAAATTGACTACATTTTGGTAAAGAATACTTTGCCATTTATAAAATTTAATGTAATAAATAGACTTAAATTTAATACCGACCACAGATTAATAAGAACAACTTTTCTGATCAATCCTATCTCTCGCAAATCCAAAATAAATAAAAGACCACCGCCGTCAGACTTTTATCAATTAATATGGTCTGATAACTCAGTAGGGAAAATTTATGAAAACAAAATAGAAAGAGATCTGAACCTGGCAAAAGAAGATCCAAGCACCACTGATTCTATCCAAAGGGAATACGATGGAGTGATATTAGCAATTAAAAAATCGTACGATGCAACTCTAGCAGAATACCTCGAAAATGTAAGTAGTAATAAACCGAGAGGGGGCTGAGGCTCCCTCTCAGAGGAAGTGCAAAAACTTATTGAAAAGAGAGAAAGCATGAAGGAAAAGCCCTGGTCGACAGAAGGTAAAGTTGAACTAGCCGAATTAAATAAAGTGATTTTCAAAAAAAAATTAAAATAGAAAAAGAGGCAAAAAAGAATTAAATGATAAAAATATCATCGAAACCTCAGGGTCAACTAAGAAAATTTCGAAGAATTTATCAGAATTCTCACGATGGGTCGTAGTTATGGAGTACCCAAAAACTAAAATATCCTTGTCGACCAGGGCATCAATAATGAATGAAGCGACTGAGTTTTACAAAAACCTATACAAAGACGAGTCTAAAACTTACGAAAACAATGCATCACCTTGTTGTGAAAAGTTCAGCCAACCAAAAGTTCCGAGTATATTGAAGTCAGAAGTAAGAGAACAACTAAGATTGCTAAAAAAAGAAAACGCAACGGATATGGAAGGCATTAGAAACGAACAACTTAAAAGAGGAGGCGAACCGTTGGTCAGCTATCTCTGTGCCCTTTTCAACAAAATACTAATTGAAAAAAGAATACCCGAGCAATGGAAACTAGCAAAAATCATCCTTAAACCCAAAAAGGGGAACGTAAAAAGCATCTCAAACTATAGACCTATAAGTATCATACCTGCGATATATAAAATATTTGCCAAAATAATACAAAAGAGAATTCAAAAAACGCTAGAAAATTTCCAAACAAGGGATCAGGCTGGGTTTCGTAAAGGCTTCACTACAGTTGACCATATATTAGTGATCCGACAACTAATTGAGAAGACCAAAGAATTTAGGTTCGACTTATATTTTGGACTAATTGACTACAAAAAAACCTTCGACATGGTCAAGCACAAGTACATGATCGATACGCTGAGAATTGCGGGGGTGGAGGAAGATTACGTACAAATAATTGAAGAAATCTATAATGGCGCAGCATCTAGAGTTAGCCTAGAAACCCTAGGCCCTACTTTCCCACTACAAAGAGGCCTAAAACAGGGGGACCCCCTATCCCCGGACCTGTTTAATGCGGTAATCCAAAGAGTATTTGATACAAGAAAATTCACAGGGAAAGGTATTTCAATTTTGGGACGAAATTTAACAAATTTAAAATTTGCTGATGGTGTAATTCTAATCGAACGTACTGCCAAGCTGCTCGAGAAAGCTATATCAGCAGTAGCAGAGGAAAGTGGATTGGCAGGACTGGAAATCAACACTGATAAAACCTTTATAATAACAAACGGGATGAAAGAAAATATAGAACTGTTCGGAAAGCCCCTTAAATATGCTGATGACGCGATATACCTTGGACAGGTGATTACTTTTAGGGACATGATGGGTCTCGAACTAAGAAGAAGAATAGACTTGAGCTGGAAAAACTACTGGAAACTGGGAAGAATATTCAAAGGCAGTTTCGACCTAAAAATGAAAATAAAAATGCTCGAAAAATGTATTTATCCCTCGCTAACATATGGTTGCCAGACTTGGACCCTCACTAAATCAAATGAAAAATTCCTAGAAATTCAACAAAGAAAATTCTTTAGATCAATTCTAGGCCTAAAATGGAGAGACAGAGTCTCAAATAATCAATTAATAAAAAAAGTAAACTCTGAGTCAATATTGAAGATAGTAAAACAGCTGAAATGGAACTGGAGTGGCCACGTGGTGCGTCTCAAAGATGACGGATGGACCAAGCTAATACTAGAATGGTTCCCATATGGAATGAGGAGAAAGCGTGGAAAACCAGCAACAAGATGGTGTAGAGAATTCGTGGAGTACGCTGAAAATACCTGGCCAAGAGTGGCAAGAGAACGCAAAGCTTGGATAAATTCCAGAAATTACCTACTCGATTAAACATAAAAATCTCAGCAAAGGAGGCCGCAGTACGTCGTAAATTAGAGCTCCCTTCAAGGTACGGTTAGTTACGGAGTCGTAGTAAAACAGTATTGTCTATACTTTGGCTAAAAATTTCATAACGCTTAACTATATACGGAATATATTAATGTATATATAATTCGGTTTTGTTATATCTTAAGTTACTTCTTTGCAAATATGTACCTAATGCGAAATATCTAGCTTGCTCTAATTTATAACGAGGCTTCTTAAATAAAAATAAAATCTTTGCCTACCGGGCTTAAACCCCTTCCTCCCCTCTTAACTACGAACTAATCATTCAGCTAAAGCTTCAAATTCAAAAAGCGACGCGATTTTTTTTGAAAAATGCTCATTTTTGGTGTGGAACTGCATAATAGAACTAAGAGTGTACTCTCAGAAATATTAATGCGTATTCTCAGGTGCATGTGAATGTAAGAAGATATACGCATTTGACACCCTCTAATAACCACAACTCATCACCTTTCATACAATCTCTGAAAAATTTCAAGTAGGTATATCGAACGATAGTCGAGGGCTTGAGGTACATTATGCTAAAATTACAGGAGCTTAGCTCACGTATGTACTTGAGGAGGTATCCCAGATTAGCTCTTAAGTGCGTACTCTTCGGTACCTTTCCCCTATAGGAACGCAACATCAGGTTTTTACTCACTTTTCATGTTATTATAGCAGAAAAAGAAAAAAGATATAGAAATGCTACCTCTGATTTAGTAAATTTTATTCGTACCGTTCTGGAACCTCAGCCATTACGAACAAGAACATAGTTGGAAAAAATCTATTTGGATCAGACATGCCAACTGGGGATGCGTTAATGAAAAAATGGCAGTCTTTCCAATCTCTAATAAGATCACGCCATCTTTCAAATCACAAATTGTCTGGAAACTTTTCGATCTCAAGGTCAAATGATCTTGCCCACCCCTGGCCCCGTATTCTGGAGTATTTTCCCCGTGAAATCACCATGTGACAGCATACACCATACACAATTCATTGAACCGTCTATTATTAAAGGTATATTAAACAATTCGTAATCCTGTAAGTACTAACCTCATTTAGTAACACCACTGCGGAAACGAATCACGTGCGGCCAAACGGGAAACAGACAAGATCTTGCAGTGAATTTCTAGTTTATAAATTGCTGTCGACCTTAAATTTTTTCGAGATTTACGCGTATCTAATTTATGCACCGAGTAAAATTGAAAGAAAAGTGTCGCGAAGCCGGGCTAGAGATGAGTGTTCGTGAAATTGAAGAATATTAGTCGAATAAAAAATGTTAAGATTCTTTCTTATCGACATGTAATTCATTTTCTTTGTCGATTTTTTCTTGTAGCTGTCTCATAGATCTAATAAAACGCGGATACTTGATGCATGTGATCACTAAACGAATTAAAACCCAGCCAGAAAAAGCTAGTGTTAGATAAACAGCAGTTGTATACACTAGCTGCCAGTCGTCGAGCACTACTTTCTGATTCTTCATTTTTAAAAACAGAACTTCGTACTTGGTCGAGAATAGAATAAAAGCCTCAAATATGGAAACATGCAAGTACGCGAGCCAGTGTCCGACGTAACGTAAGCAACGTTAAAAAAAAAACCGTACTGACAATAAACTGACCATTCTGAACTGTAGAAAGAATCAAATCAATATCCGTTTTATTATTAATGAAAATAGGTTCGAAATTCCCCGCTCGGGTGGTTATACGTTTGACATACAGCGGTGTTTTTCGATTGCTATCCACTAAAATATGCATAATATCATATAGTAACAAACAACACAGAAAGGACATTAATTACGTTGATGGCGCACATGAATTTGTAACCAATATATCGTAATGGCAGTACAAGCTGAGAATATCATTTTTTTTTCAGTGATGCGGAAAAGTTATCGGTACCTAGTGCGAACTAATCAAGAAAGCGATCGTTCAACTCGAAGAATAAAATCAAGACGTTGAGCGTTTCAGTTAACAAAATCAGAATATGAGACATGAATGATTCATTTGCCTGTAATTAGTGGAGCCGGAGACAGGTGACATGGTTGTTCAGGGAAGGGGGAGGGCTGCATGTACAGCCCCCGAATATAAAGGAATTAATTTTGAAATAGTAGGTTAGGATGTGGCTGCTTTAAACAAGAGGAATTTTTGAGAAAAGAGAACCGATTTCGTTTTTCGAAAATCATCAACTCAGGTATCTTTGGATACAGAATCCAGAACTGATTCATCAGTACGAATATAAAGGTCCTAGAAACTCGACTCATCATAACTTTTCCTCATCCAGATGTACCTTTTCGGTATCCAGAAAACATAATTTAAATTTTATCCAGACTATCCAGTGGAAGTGTGCATCGGGCTTGATATCCGGGACTTACACAAATAAATGAGTAGTACAGATCAAGATCCGACTCATCCCGATGCACACATCTATAGTATCCAGCACTCACACCGAATTGAAACACTATCTCAAAACGTAACGAAATCTGTAATTATAAAAGAGAAAGAAACGCGTGATTTATAACAGTCAGAATAATACTTTTCGGTGTCTGGATAAAATATAGAAACAGAAACTTAGTTACATGCGATAAAATTTGACTAATTAATAAAATAATTCAACAAAAAAGTTCAACAAAAGTATGAAAAAATATAAATGAATAAATAACAAAATGAGAAACGATCGAACGAGATCTCGATCGCGATATTTCACAGTACTGGTTAAGGAATGGTTTCGATGCAGTTCTTTATATTGGTCCACGTATTCAAACCCTGTGATGTAAGAAAATAATAATAATAATAATAATAATATTAGCTTTCATTAAGATAATGAACAGAAAAATAAAATATAAGAAATCGTACATCAGTTTATTTGTTATCCTGTGCCCACCTTTGGGCATAAGTCTTTCCAACCCTCGCTCACTGACCGCAAACCCTAGCATCTCTCCCCCAAGCTATCATTGCAATCACTATTTCCTTCTCTTCTTCTCAATTCTGAGTCACAGTTCAGTTGAGTAGAGCGTCATTTCAGATTTCAGATGCGTGTTTCTCGGCAGAGTGTTAATTGATTAAAATTACAGTTCAATTCAGTGGTGCCTATTTTCGAGAAAACAGTCAGTTGAAAATATTAAAACCAATTATAAGCAACAATTTTGATTTTATTAGGGTCGGAAACAAGCCTCTTGTAATCACTTTTTTTTCTCTTCGTTTTTTTCTTTCTTTCAGTAGAGCTCATTGATCTTGATCGTCATTACTGTGCAAATTTTCAATGCATAAAAAATAATAATAATAATAAAAGAAGCTAACATCTGTGCTTCACAAAGCAGTGGTGACAGCAGATAGGAGTTAACAACGGTGCGATTACAGGAAGAGAACCCAAGAACAGCGGATCAGCAAAAGAAAGCAGCATACAATGAGGAACTGTACGCCAGATGGAGGAGCAAGGTAATTCACGGAAGATACCTGGCAGAGCTCGAAAACGAGGATGTGGACAGACAGGCCTCATACAGAGTATAAAAGGACAGATTGTATGTGTGAGTTGCAGAGATAATCTTTTGATCGTTCTATGTCAATCCTGAGTTATAAAAAGTCAGGACAAACAGAGGTACTTCAGGTGTTCTCAAAACTGCACGTTTGTTAACAAGTTTTGATAGTATTAGTGATAATTTTGGTTGTAATTGTTCTTCTTCTTTTCTTCTCAATTCAGTCACAGTTCAGTTCAGTGGGGTGGTTGTCGGTAGTATTCACTGATCTGAGAAGAATGGAATGTGAATTACATGTCTCATAAATATTATGATGAAAGAATTAATGTCTAATTTTTGTATTCTGTTTCAGGTTCTGAGGGATGAAGTCTTAGCGCTGTGGCTGTCTTCACCTGAGAACGAAACAACGGCGCTCCTCTCTGTGGCGATCGTGGGAATATGGGATGTAATAACGCTATCAGGAAATGTAACTGTAATCAGATAGTAGTAGAACAATGCCGATGCATAACTAGTATTGTTGGCTGCGTGACATCGGTACCAGCATCGAAGCATCGGAATTTATTTCTTAGCACCTTCAAGGAGTGTTCAGTGCAATCCGGATAACTCGCAGGATGACACATTCTTTACTTTATCATTTCTTATGAATTACAATTTCCTAATTGGTTGAATTACATAGATCATAATATATGTTGTATGTAAAAGATCAGAAGAACGTCTTCTAGCCCCACGAATCAGTTTCATTTAAATTTGAGAGTCATTATTTGTTAATTTGTAAACAGTTCCTTCAGAGAAAGTTGCTTTTATCTTGATTTTTGTTGCGCGACTGTAGTCTGCAGCTTCACAGTTTGAATATTTGATAGTAAAGACCCAACCAACCCTCTTCGAGTAGCGTAGCTGCTTGTTTTTACAGTGTACTCGTATCTTATATGTATCTTTAGTTCCCGTTTTTCCCTAGTTACCGTGTTTTTTATTCTGCCACCTAGTCTCGTTCCTGTTATATACTTCGTTCCACTGCTAATTGAGTTCTGTATATTTTATCAAGTTGTGTTACTGTTGTGGCCCAAGTTTGAGCCCCGTAAGTTAGTACTAGGAAGGTACATGTTTCCAGGAAAGTTGCTTTTAGATTAGTTGGAATTTTGGTTTCGTATATTGACTTCATAGACCAGAAGCTTTTCCATGCCTTGGAGGTTTTTATTGATATCTATCTCGGAATGCTATTGTTTGGCCCAAATATGTAGTTTCCTCCACTGGTTTGATTTTTCTCTCCCCTTAATATAAAATTGAAAAAAAAATTTTTCCCCGAGAATAGAACTGGTTTTTGGGTGTTTATTTTTAAACCCCCTTCTTTACTAACTGCCTCAAATTCTAAAGCCATTTTTTGGAGTGTCTCCAGGTCCTGGGCAAACAGTGCAACGTCATCCGTAAATCTCAGTATATTTAAAAATTTCCCATCAATTTTGATTCCGGTTTTTTCCCAACCAACTTCCCGGAAAATTTCTTCTATTACACTGTAAATAGATTTGGGAACAACGGATCTCCTTGCTTCACGCGACTGATTTTAAATGTTGGCTCTGTTTTATCTAATTTCATGTGTGTAGTGGAGTCGTCATACAATTCGTTTAAGATCCTGATGAATTTTTTTGGAGATTTCCTGATGATTTAGTGCCTTCCAGAGACAGCTCAAATTGACAGAGTCAAAGGCTTTTTTCAAAGTCAATAAACAGTATGGGTGTTTATGTTGTATTCGTTAGTTTTTTCGATTAGTTGGCTTATTGTAAATACATGGTCAATTTTATAGAGTGGTTCTTACGAAATCCTGCTTGTTCCGTACTTTGTGCTAGGTCCATGCTATTATACATTCTGTTTTTTAAGATTTTAGAGAATGTTTTGCCCAAGTTAGATGTTAAACTTATTGGTCTATAGTTATTTATATTATAGCGGTCTCCTTTTTTATATAGTAGGAATATTTCTGCCTCTTTCCACTGCTTTGGGATTATTTCTTGTTCCAATATTTTGTTAAATAGTAATGTTAACGTAGGTATAATTTCCTATCTGCAAATGTTTTCAAGTTAAAGTTATTTATTTTATCTGATCCCAGAGGCCTTCCCAATTTTCAGTTGTTTTAAAATTACGTTGACTTCTCTTTGGAGGATAGGTGGGATTGGTTCTGTATTGCTGCTGTTTTCCTCTATTTTAAGTCTGTTTATTCCCCCCTGATCAGAGACCTTTCTTCCGAATAAAGGATGCTATAGAATTTCGTAGCTATGTTGACTATCCCCTCTCTGCTATAAATCATATTACCCTTATCATTGGCCATTTTAGGAATTAGTCTTCTATGAGGATAGAATTCTTTTTTAATATTTTTAAGTGATCTTGTCTCCTCCATGATTTCAACGATCTTGGCTGTTTCAAATTTATGGATATCTTGTCTGATTTTTTCCTTTATTGTTTCCCGCAATTCCATCAATTAAACTTTTTCCTTCTAATTTAGCTTTGATTTTTATCCCGTCGAATTTTTTCTTTTTTATATGAGACTTTTTGTTTCATTAGATAACTTTTGTCATCTGTTTTGAAATTCCCTATTTCCTTTTCCTTTTCTTTACTGATTTTGCTCGAATTCGTCATAGCATTTTTGAATGTTATAATTCCCTTTTACATCTATTTCATGAAGGAGTTTTGATAGTTTTTCTTTTAGCCTCTCGCTTTTATGCACCGGTATGCTGAATGTCCATTTACAAGTATTGTTTTTTGCCCAATATTTTACTTCGATTCTTTTTGGGATTTTGACTGTCATTTAGATTGCCCTGCGATCTAATGGGAATTCGAATGACTTTAACTGCTTTACATTCTTTATTATACTAAGATCCTTTGTTAGGAAGGAGTCAATCTCATTTTTTGCTGCCTTATCCGGAGACTGCCATGTACATTTTTTTGAGTTTCTCTTTATAAAAAGTTTTTGCCACTTTTAGCTCATTCTCCTCCACAAACTCGATTCGTTTTTCCCCAGTCATTTGTCTCATACATACTACCGCCTTTAAAAATTTGGGGGAGGGGGCAGAGTATCATTCATACCCTTCCAAAAACTAGAGAGGAACTGAAAAATTATTCAGCAAGTTGTAAAAAAGGGTCTTGATAGATTTCAGAGATAACATTTACAACAAGATTTTTGGAGATTAACAATGATTTCCACTTTTAAGAGACAAAAAACGTTTTTTGGTTGTTGCCTATAGATTTTGAATTTTCAATCTTTGTATCCCTCAGGCGCGGATCCAAACGATTGTGGAAGGGGGTGGGGTAGAGGCAGAAGGAAAGTGCGCCAACCATGCTTACGCACGGAAATCTTTTGCTGCCCCCTACTATTTCTCCTTCTTCTCATCATCACTTGGGGGAACTCCCGTGGATCCACACCTAATCCTTCTGAGAAGAAAATTTTCCGACGCCACTGAATTCGTTTAAATAATCGTACTTCACATCGTGTAATTCATTTTCAAACAGATGAGAATCATGAAATGTTGAAGGTATCAGGCTGACTTTGGATCAGCCGTGGCAAATCAGAAATATTATCAACAGCAGATGAGAGTTCTCACCGAATTCGACGAAAAATTTCGATGATGAGAGATGGCCTGTTCTAAAAATTCAGAAGAAATTTGAAAACCTGGTTTTAATTCAAATCTTATGGGGAAAAGGTTCAAGTACTCTCTTAAGAGTGAAATGGGTAAGACTTCGAAAATATAACAGAAACGTATTGAACTTTTCTTCGTCTTTCCAATAACTTTTAAAATCGACTTGCTATCAAAAACTTCAATTCTGATTTTTTTTTGGACATAATAAGAGCCGAACGGCATTCCAAATGTTGCAGTCTCATACAAACCAAACATTACACGTACACAGAACCAACTCACAGTCCGAGATCGAACATTAATAATATACAGGACAATGACTTGGTGCATTTGGACGAGTTTGCTCGAGTTATCAATTTGACAAAAATCATGCACTACCTGGAAAAATTGAATTGGGTTTTCAAAAATTAAAAGCAGAAAAATTTCGTTAATCGAGATGGAAATGTATCTGGAACAGAATTTAGTATCCGAAACTGAATTATTTTTTCCTAGATTCAGATCCTGTTATTCTGAGTCTCGTTCTTGAGAATTCAGGTTCTTGGAATTTTACTTCATACGGAAAGCACTAGAATTCTGTTTTCTGTGGAATCCCTACCAAGACTCTGAATCCACATTAGAACTCGGTTTTTCACAAAATGCATCAATATCTCTCTATATACTAATGTGTATCAAAATTCTTCTTTCTGGATTCTGGAATCCCCTTTTAAACAAAATCCAAATTCGTAGACTCGGATTCTTCTGGGATTCCAGAGTTCCTTGTGCTGGATTGGAGTTCTCGGGTTCAGTATCAGTCTGACATCACTTTGTTGGTTAGCATAGTCTGTCATACTAGAGAAATCAATAATGCGATCATCAAATATTCCTCTGATCCCTTTAAGCAGGGCCGGTTTTAAGTACTTTGCCACCCTGGGCTGCAGTATTTCTGCCACTTTATTTTTTTACATCCCCCGGCCCCGCCTCCCAAAAAATTGAGGTAACTATGTTTTAGGCCACAAATTTTGCCGCTCTGGGCTGAATTCCAGTCAGCCTGTATGGTAAAACCGGCGCTGCCTTTGAGCATACCAACAGATAATATTAGGCGATTCCAATAATATAACATAGAAATTCGAAGTTAGAAACCAATAATTGATTTTGTTTCTTTACCTTTTCAAAACCAACCAATTATACTTTCAAAAAAACATAAACGTCTCATAGTAAATTAATTTTTTCATAAGTTTTAGGTTTTCTCCCATTTCCAGATAAAGCTCGTTTTAAGCGGTGGGATTTGGGGAATAATCCTTCTCACTTTTTTTTAAATAGCAATTCTGAAGAAAATTGAACAAAATGTCATCGTTTTGCTAGCAAATTGGTGTTTTAAATCATTTTTTGAAGGTCAACACCATGAAATTTAGTTCCACTGAAGAATTCTAGTACCGGGTCTGTCTCCACATTTTTAATCTGATCAATTCCTTCGGAAATTTCCAACAACGGTTCGTGAATTCGTAACTTAATAACACATTTTAGTTTTTCATGTTTCTATATAATATTCTTATTATTTTTTTCTTGGACCTTGGAAAAACTGTTCCATTTTCCGGAGGTTGGTACTTTCTGATTAGTTCATCAAATTTCAAGAGCCTAGCGCTTAATAATTGGTAGCGCAGCTTTTTGAGAAATGAAGTTAGGTGTCAGAGCCAAACGATGACGAACTTACTAATTTTTGCTGAGCAGGAATAAACAACGGGTAACATTCCAGGAGTTGGGTTTTTTTTAAGGCCATCGAACGTTAAGAGTTTGACTTTCGAGCAGAGAGCTAAATAATTCTCGAGCTCAGCTCTTTAAAAAAAAAATTCTCATATTTTACAATGTAAGTTAAAAAAAATTCCTGTAGTTCTGTCAACATAGGTTTAGCGTGGATCAAATAATAGGGGTGGGAGGCCTAATCGATAATGTTGTCAGCAGGGCGAGAAAACAATGTTTGAACCCTCCAATTCATGTTTTTGAAGGGTTATTAGGTATATTTGTACCTGTACATGGGAGGGTCAGAAATTTAAACAAGTTTTACGAGTGACCATTTATTTCTATAACTGAATACTCAGAGAACCGGAAAAATATCGGGAAAAGGATCATGGGGGGGGGGGTCTCGACCGCATATGGCCGTCGATACTCTGAAGAATGATAGTGATTAGTCATGCACCTTTCTTTTCACACTTTCAAAGTACTTTCCATTGCTCCTCTTTGAAAAATATTCTGAATAGTATTCTTCTGGCAAAAGTGGTATTGAAATTTTCAACTCACTAAATTTTCAATCGCATAACATACAATGTCAGCGTACTTATCACCTTATAATATTCTTTTTCTTGTACTCGGCAGAGACTGTCCAGTATTATGTACTTCCTGAATCAACAGCAGGCAGTATTTAATTAATACAAAAATGTAGCATCCAAGAGGTATTTAATATAGAAAATAAAAGAAGAATAGCGGTCGAATTTAAGAATGGCCTATTTTTTAGAAAGACTTTATTTAGACCTTCATGTTGAAAGCAAGGAATTACAACAAAAACCTGGGAACCTTTTTACTGCTCAATTCCGTTATGAAGAGAACTACAGAAATCGAAATTCTTGTCTTGAAATTTTGTCGGAACTTTCAGACTCAAACTCATACGCTTCAGTCCGTACAGTATTTCAGATAGGCAAAAAGAAGTTACACGAATGTCGGTTGTATTTTCGAAGTATCACCCACTGTGGCTACAGCAAGCTTCAAGAAAGTGTTCGGACTTGAAAAAGAAAAACTACCCAAATGCCAATAAAATTAAATGACGAAAGTTTACAAAAATACATACGTTTCCTCTTTCTTTAGCATAATCTGTCATTTTATTTTCGTGACGCCCAGCTTCTCTGCTCATAAAACGTCCATTTAATACCAATTTGAAACATGTTAGCCAGTTAAATCAAATTACTGGATTTTTGCAGCTTTTCAGCCTCTTCAGTTCTGAGAATCAAGCCACCTTCTCGTATGACTTTCTCAGTTTTAAACAGCAAAAGCTATTTACTAGTCAACTATTGCCAACATCCAGTAAAATGTATCGTATTTGAACAGTTGTTCCTGAAGGGTCAGGGCTATATGGCAACGAATAATTCTCATCTGTAGAAAAGTAAACACTGTTAATTACCCGACGGGCAGCTTTGATTTGTTCGACCACGTAGGACGACACAGTTTCTTGAAGGTCCAAGTCTTTCTGTTTCTGAAATCGACTGAAGTCTTCCAGTGCTAGCGCTGAGAAAGACCTGCGAGGAAGTTATTAATATTTCCGTAAATAAGAACTTTTAACATACCTATAGCACACGTAAATTAGAATATTGCCAACTACAGGTATTAAGAGAAACACGATGAATGAATTATAGAAATCGTACTTCATGGATTCCTCGGACTCGGTTATTTTAATCTCGTCATCGGCAACACGTTGGTCGATTTGTTGGATTTTTTCATTCCTAGTTTCTCTTGTTTGTAGAGCACCAAATAATCTCACCATTATCGTTGATTTACCTGTAACAGAAAATCTATTAACTACACTCGCAGGGAATCACATGTGAAAGTTTGTAATCACTAGGTATTTCGAAAAACACCATCAATATCCAGCTAATTTAGAATACACAAGATGAAAAATATTCGCCAGCTCAGACTTACCTTGCTGGATTCTGTCCTTCTCTTCCATCTTCAACTTGACTGAATTCTTTAGGTTCTCAATCTGCAATTGTAACCGTACGTGATGCTTGTAAACCGTATCGATTGAAGACGCGTAAAACAAATATCTGCAAATGGAATACAGCAAATCATTCAGTTTCGGTTTCTTTAAAATAGGAAAATATCACATCAGTCAAAAGAAAATATCCGGAGATTTTAGTTCGTCAGCTCCCAAAATGCTTCTGTATGTTTCTACGAAGGGTACGACAATCTTACTCTTTCAGTTGGTCCGCTATAACGTCTTCATCTTGCAAAGCTGCTTCGGTGCACGAGGCGATCGAGTCGATGAAATGGCCAGCTTTCTACAACATTTTTGAATAAAAATTTCAACGTCACGTTGAAACGCACCTGTTGATAAAGTAAATAGTACAATAAAGATAGATACAAACCTGCAGACCATCTCCCATACATTTTTCTATAACACTCCATTCGCTGAATAAGCGACCGATGTGAGTGTGTAATGAGTCTATAGTATATATTTCTTCGACCATTTTCAGTCTCGTCTTCAAAATACTGTCTAAATTAAACTGTAAGGACGACAATGAAACAACATTGATAAAATCAACTTTACGCTACTGTGATTGAGTTTGAAATCCATCGATTCCGGCTTCGTTAATCTTCAGCATTAATGTTTGGTAAGTCATTTAAACATGAAAACGTACCTCCAACTGTTTACTGTAGTGAGATAAAGCTCGGAATTTTGCGTCTGAGGAAACTGATCTAGCTATCACCGTCAGATCTTTCAATTTTGATTCAACCATTTGCATGTAGCCTGTAAGTGCAAAAATAAAGAATTAAACTGATGTGCTGAACTGCACATTTATAGTCCGGAGAATCGAGCAACGATTATAATTATTATTTCACCATCTTGCTTCAATGTTTCGTTCCAACCACATTCTTTCGTTAAAAATTCCTTGAACAGTACATCTTTACTCAAGACTGGATGGGATGCAACGCGATGCAGAAAATTCTGCAACAATAATTCCTCAATCAATTAATTCAAAATTGCGATCTCTTGGTAGTGGAGGTAGTGAAGAAATGCCACTTTTCTCATACCTCTAAGCCGGCACGTCTTCGATCAACAAAATCAGGATCTGTGATATCGTGAATTACATGATTAGGATTACGCCACGTATACGTGTGTTTCTTCTCTGGTAATGGTGGAATTATAACGTACGGATATTGAGCCTGCAAATACTGCTGGAACTGTTCAAATTCAGAGTACCTCCTCCAAGTCAAACTGATGACAGGAAAATCACATGACACTTCTACGTCTTCTTTTAGCCTACATGGACACACCCAGAGGAAACAAAATATAAAGGAGGAATTGGAGGTGAAAATCGTATGAATCAATGCTGAAATACAAGACCACTGATAACCTATCCGAGCAGTAGTAAAATTCGTACAGGGGTTCTAAATTGTGACTCTGAACAAAACAGACAATTACTTACTTTGTTTCAATTAGGTACGCTGTAAAGAAATCTCTAATATTCAATACTGGATTCGCTCTCTTCTCAGCTTCCAAAATAGATATGTCTATACACCCCATCAAATAATTCTAGAACATAAGCAGAAAATAATGGTAAGACGTTCACTAAAATATTATACGCACAGTAGAATATTCAAGTAGATAAGACTTACTAAATTCGAATCTTCAGAACTGACAGACATGGCTCACAGTAATTATTATTCTAAGTCCCGAACTCGAACGTGTAGCAAGAAATAATTAGCAGAAATGAATAATTCAATATCATTTATACGATTGGGAAAAATCTCTTTTCGTTCTGTTTTTCAGAACACAATGATCCACAAGTCGTTTTTGACCTGAGTAAGATATTTCTCGATATTCAAATTCAAATCGTTTCGGATCAAGTTCTGATTTTTTTGATAATTTATGCCTTATCAGGTAGAAAGGTGGGAACAGAAATCGAAAACACTGAAATGAAAATAAAACTAGAGGTGGTAGTTTTTTCGAAGACGGTATTTGAGGAGTTATCTGTCAAAAGGGCCCCTGTCAGCAATTATGGTTTTGATAAAAACAACTACTTTTGTATCTAAAATATTTATTATCTGTACATCTACATATATATGTATTTCTTTCCCCTTTTGCCTCATTTTGCATATTGTTTTATTAATGGAGTATATCGGCACAAAAAATATAATGTACATTTCTGGTAACTTC
This sequence comes from Acanthococcus lagerstroemiae, assembly GCA_031841125.1. Lineage (NCBI taxonomy): Eukaryota > Metazoa > Arthropoda > Insecta > Hemiptera > Eriococcidae > Acanthococcus > Acanthococcus lagerstroemiae. The sequence continues at coordinate 26,720,094 of CM063106.1, read as the reverse complement.
TATTCTTTGTAAAATTTTGTTCTAAACCTTCTGTTTCACCAAGAAAAATGAAACAACAGAAAGATACCCGTATTTTCATTGTCAACGCTGTATGCGTGGTAACGCATACCCGAACGCATGACCTACGCGTTAGGCGTAAGTTATACTATGATAGCGCGCAACTTTTTAACACGCGTCTTATGGAGAGCAGATGGAGAGTTCGTCATCTATTTGTGCCTCTGTGGTTGGGTGCTCTATGTTCCATGATAAAAAATTGAATTTCGTAATTTCGTAATTTTCAGTGTTTAACAATCATTGATGTAAGTGGAATTCGTTATACATATGAAATTGTGAGTTTTTTTGATGAATCGAAATCATAATTACTTAAGTCAAATGTGCACACAAAGTGAAGTTCGTTCAGCATAGTGCGCCGGTGGCCGTAGATGTTGCCTTCCCGTCGGTAAAATCCAGGGTCGTCGCTGCAGTTGTTAATTGTTTATTGTTTTAATTTATAATGCATGTGAACATGTTGATAATTGGCGTTCCCGATAATTAAAGTGCCATTTTGAAAGCATGGTGGTAAAACATAGCTTGTAGCATGAAATTACAAATGTTACAAATTCGCTGGCATTCGTCACACCTGGAGTAATTTTCCATTCAATCTACGATTAATCGTTCGTTGTGATCGCATTCAATGAGTAAGGGCTCCTCGAACTTTCAAACTGATTTTGCTGTCTCTAGCAGTAGTACTTTCCGAATTTTTCGGTTGCTGCTGCTTCCCATAGATCATCACAGCTCAGTAGATGTTCCCAGCTGGAATCAATAAATCACAAAGCTAGGAACCCTCAATAAATACTTGTATTCCATTTGGAGGTTATTGTTCATATGAGGTTTAATTATAATATATTTAATGCGTTATTAGGAACATAAAATAGTATTTCTTTTTCACTATTTCTTATATCTTGTAATAAGCATACATACACTATGTCCCATTCTAATGATGGATCTCCTAATGCGAGTCCTAAATCACTACAGACTTTGTCTTTTTTAGCTGGACATACTCGAGGAAATAATGTACTTCATCAGTTTATACTGGATCATTCTGATCCTGATCATTCCTGTTGTAAATGTAGTCAAGCATGTATAGAGCCTATGTTACTAAGCATGTATGACGCTCCGGTAAATGCGCTCAATTCTCTGTGGCATAGTCCGCTTCATTTGGCTGTGTTGAAGAATAATGTTTCAATGGTCAAAAATTTATTGTCTTGCCTTCGAAATAGGATTAGTGTGAATATTAAAGGAGAATTTAGGAAAACTCCTCTTCATTTAGCAGCAGAAAATGGTCTTAGAGAAGTAGTTGAAGAGCTACTTGAAACTTCAGGAATTTTAGTGAATGAAAGAGATGCTCTTGGTCGCACCGCTCTTTATGTGGCATCAGAAAATGGTCATGACAAGGTAGTCAATGAGCTACTAAAAGCTCCTGGGATATTAGTTAATGAAAAAGAGACTCATGGTTGTACTCCTCTTTATGTGGCATCAGGATATGGTCATGACAAGGTCGTCAGTAAGCTACTAAAAGCTCCAGGAATTTTAGTTAATGGAAAAGAGACTCTTGGTCGCACCCCTCTTCATGTGGCATCAAAATATGGTCATGACAAGGTTGTCAATGAGCTACTCAAAGCTCAAGAAATTTTAGTTAATGAAAAAGATGCTAGTGGTCGCACCCCTCTTCATGTGGCATCAGAATATGGTCATGACAAGGTAGTCAATGAGCTACTCAAAGCTCAAGAAATTTTAGTTAATGAAAAAGATGCTTGTGGTTGTACTCCTCTTTATGTGGCATCAGAAAATCGTCATAACCAGATAATCAACCAATTACTGAAAGCCCAGGGATTCTAGTGAATGAATAAGATAGTAATGATCACACTTCTTGTACTAATTAAAATATAATCGAAAATAAATAATATCTAATGTTATATACCCTCCAATGGGTTATTAAACAGTATATGTACTATAGTTATGTTCTATTATATCTTTTTGTTTCGCACTATAAGTTAGAAAACTTATTAATTTTAAATGTTGTATTACTGAATCTTCTTCTTCTAATATGTATAAAAACGTTCGTTTGTCTGTTTGTTTGTATGTTTGTTCGAGGTTAGCTGGTGAACCACAAGAGTTGGCCCGTTGAAGATTTTCCCACTAAAAACATGAAAATCTAGTTGCGCTGCGTACACGTTTTAGAGTGGAAATGCCACTATGACCCATTGTCTTTTCAAAGAAAACGCACACGCATGGAATGCGGATGGCAGTGGCGCTACGCCGACGACATATCTCTTCGTAGTTGAACTGCGCTCACGGACCACTTGTTTCCCACCACGTCGATTTCTTCGTAGTAGAACTGCGCTCACGGACCACTTGTTTCCCACTACGTCGTACCACTACCCCCTTGAAAATTTTCACATTAAAATATGAAAATGTAGTTGCTCTGCGTGCACGTATCAGAGTGGTAATGCCACTACAAACTATTGTCTTTTCAAAAGAAACGCACACGCATGGAATGCGTTTGTCAGTGGTGCTTCCCCAAGAACACATTTATTTGTAGTGGAAATGCGCTCACGGATCACTTGTTTCCAACTACGCCGTACCATTACATTACGTGTGCGAAACCACTACACAAGCCAAAATTTTCGCGCATACATATGGCAGTATTCTTATGCACGTTATGCCACTATGCACAATTTACAGTGGCGGATACAGAGGGGGGGGGGGGAGTTCGCCCCCATGAAATACCAAACATTTAAATCTGTCTATAGTGACCTAAAGCTATTATGTTTCGTTTATACCATTTTTCATTCCGACCCCTCCCCCTCCCCGAAATTATTTTCTGTATCCGCCCCTGACAATTCAGGACATAATAAAAAATTTATTAATGATAAATGAAAAGTACTTTATTACATCAGAATATTTCCATAACAGAATTCGGCATCAAAGAGGAGAGAACGAGCTTGTACAGAAAATAGTATTGTATTTGTGTTACCGGAAGTGTCGAAAATTACGGAAAACTTGAGAATGTCCAGGCAATAACATCACTGTTGTTGGGTTTTAGGAACGAGGGATAGTAACTAAATAACTTGAATTCCGTAATAATTTAGGAAATCTTGAAATTCGCAAAATTGAGTAGGCCTATTCGCTAATTCCTAATCAGGAGCAGGCAGTGTCTAGTATACCTCTGCGCACTAGTACTTTGCATATACAGTTTCGTTTGATCACAACTTCTGGGCACATTTGAACACATGCAAACGTGGATTAAGGGGTCATTCATTAATTATGTAAGGATGATTTTGGCCGTTTTTGACCCCTACCCCCATGTAAGGACACATAAGATTAACTGAACCCCCTCCCCCTTATTACGTGATTTTTTCATGAATTTTCCTAAAAAGCTTTAAAATAAATTAATATCATTTGAAAAGGTTCAACCGGTTTCACTGTATGTGTATTTACTCATCTTTAGCGGCTGCATGTAGAAAATGTGTCGCCTGAGTGGTGGCTACATTAAAAATTACGTAATAAAATATTACGTAAGAATGGCTTCTACCTCTCCCCTTCTCAGTAAGGCCATGTAGAGATTTTTACCCCCCCCCCCCCCGGGGCTGTACGTAATTAATGAACGACCCCTAATTGCATTTTGAAATGACTATAGGTGTACCTACCGCACCAAATTAGTATACCTTCTTTATAACATTCGTGTAAACTACATATTACCGAATTCAAGTTTGAAAGATCTAGCAGTAATTAATCTAAAGTTTAAAAATATGGCAGAAGTTTCGAAAATTTACGAGTAATTTTATAAATTTATTCTACATATGATGGTAAAGTACGATTTTAATCACAGTTTTTAGGAGCTAAAGTGACTGCTGAACGTGATTTTAAAGAACAGAAGAGAGTGACATGTCACAGGAAAAGAGCCTGAATGTTCACTTACCACTAAGACCCTTTTCTTGGACACGTCACTAGTGGGATTTATGAAATTTTAAATGTCTAGGGAATTTTAGACAAAACACCTGTTCTATAATATGTTCCCGCGCATGCGCGTTTCTACACTGACGGCTCAACGATAACTGAAAACGTGATAGCTCATTATACGTTTCGGATGTTCCAGATTTCTTCTTGTTCGTGCTTTCCTCTCATCTGTAGAATAAAACGTCATATTGTACTTAATTCTACAATTATTTTAGATGGTTTTTCTTACCAACGTAATACAAGCATGTAAAAGCATAAACTATTTTTTTGTTCATTTTCACTACTGAGTCATTCTTTGTCCTCAAGATTGATAGTACCTACTACCTCTCCGGCACCCACAAGACAGCCTAGGCCAGCTTTGTAATCTTATAAATCAACAACGCATTGTCTACAACAATTAAAATACACGTTATTACCTCCTAGTCATCAGTAGCGTAACTAATCGTTCCTTCTGGGGGGTGGGGCTGAAATCATAGAATAAAAAGTAGGTATTTTTTCACCATGTTCAATTTTCATTAAATGAACAAAAAATAAACTTATAAGAGGTTCGGGGGGGGGGGGTTCTCCCGTATTTGCGCCACTGCTAGTCATTATAGTCATAACCTGGTCATTTTAGGAACTCGTGTGATGGACTAGGCGTTTTTGTAATCTTTGAACAATCAACATTTCCGGTAACACATATGCACATGGTACATCAAAAAAGTAAATATGTATGTTAAAAAAAAAAAAAAAAAAAGTGAATATCAAGACAGAATAAACTCACTACACATCTCATACAACTGAAACAACAAAAAAGATAAACGTTACATGTACTCGAATTTAGAAGTTTTTTTTAAGTCTATTGCAGAAATGTGCCATTTTCCGTTCATATTTCATTAAAATTTCTTATTTTCAAGTATTGGCGATTAAACATGCACTAGTGCGCTGCAAAATCTTCTGTGCGGGTGAAAATGAATGAGTGATCGTGTGTTCTTTCAAACAAGAACTGCTATCTCCAGGAGGGTAAAAAATGAGTAGAAATTATTCTACCAGCAGAACTGATTATAATTCAAATTTCTGATGATGATGCAGATAAATTTAGGACAAATTTTCTTTGAAAGTGAATTTGTACTCGACTTAATGATAGTTGAAGTTTGCTATATACTTTATGGTAAATCGTACGTGATTACGTGATCACTCAAATATATACAGGGCTGCCAACACTTGAAACTGTAAGTTCACATCTTCTCTACTATATAAAAATGAATGTTCGTCTGTGTGTTTGTTTGTTTGTTCGAGGTTGGCGAGCGAACCTTCCAAGCTGGGGGGTTCGAGCTTTCTGGATGTGTTCGTATGAACCCGGAATAGGTTTTAAGCTATAAAAAAAATTCGGTATCCTAATTAGGAGGGGGCACAAAATTTTGCCTCCTGTGAGCCCCCTAATTATTTTTTCAACTTGAACTTTTCGGAATTGTTTTACATGGAACTTCTTCACATTATGTTAAAATTTGATGGCGGTAACTGTCTAACTTCAGAAATTATTAGGGGTTTGAACATCTGAAATTTCTAAAACGAGCTCAAAATGCCTCATTATTACATGTTCATCGGATTTAACACTAGAATTCCCATGTGTCAATTTAATGCGACGATAACATACTTGGATATTGTTTCGTACTCATTTATGTGCCACACGGCCCATGTTCAACCACTTATCACTTATCACCTCCAAAAACTCTAAAATTTCAGTTTTTGAAAACTATATTCAGCATCTCTTCTAATTATCCGATTGAATTTTTGGAAACACGAACATTTTCCTCTGAATAACATAAATATGAATCAGTAAACTGCAAATAGATCAGGGCCCCAATGAAGGTTGAAGCTATTTGCAGTCGTAAATTTCAGTTGCGTTGTTGCACTCGCTAGCCGCTACAGGGCGATTCGTCTATCAACACACGCACGCACATGTGTGTTTTGCCACCTGAAGGCACTCTTTTAGATGGGCGCTGTTAAACAAAAAGCTCCCAAAAGACATTTATTGACAAAATGAGTTATTAGTATTGTTGAAAAGAGGTAAAAAGTAGAATTTTTTCAAAATTGGGCCCCCGATTTAAAAATGTTTCACCCATGTTGAAAAAAGCTTATCAGTAAATGCTCTGTTCGAGTCGTCTCGGTGGCGTAGCGGTAAGAACAACGGCTTTTGAAATCCAAAGGTCCCGAGTTCGAATACCGCTGCAGCCAGCGTTTCTGGTAATGTCTACGTGCATTGTACATTTATTACCTGGAACGCTGGAACGTACCGAGGCGCAACAGTTAGCAGCAGAGGTAATGGAAAAGCACGCAATCTGTTACCAGCATCTAAACGCTGTTAACTGGCCGGAGCGTCGGTGGGAGTGCTCCAATGGAAATCAGGGTTGTATTAACCCGGCTAGTGAAGTTGGCTTAAGTACTACAAGGACAATGTAGAAAGCAACCTGGCGCTACTACATATGGCTCAACACGTTAGAGGCATATAGTGCAATGGACATAAAGTCTGAGCACTCAGTGTAACCACCACCTCTCCCACAACATTTAACAAATGCTCTGTTTGTTGTCCATAAACCGACATTATTCATTGACTTTTAATGTCACTCTTTCTAAAAAAACAGATTTTGTCGCTTGGGAGCTGTTTGTTTAACAGTGTCCATATTATGAACGGAACCAAGAAACTCCTACTGGTTTTTTCTTTTTAAGCATGTTTTTTTTACAATGCAACCATCGTGGCAATATTGTTGATATTTCTAAAAATATATTTTATTATTCTTCAATGCATCAAAAATATTTTTCAGTACGTGCCGTGAGGTCTGTTGAAAGCTCTACAACTATGCCGGACATTCGTCTCAGCAAATTACTCGATTTTCATATCTACAAACAGCACGACTGAACATCCCCAAGTGAGACTACATTCATCCCGACAAGACTCTATATATTCACCAACAAATGACTCGATCTTCCCGTCTACACACAGTTTGACTGTTGGAAGTGATACAAAAAGTCAATTCAGTTAGCGATGTGAAAACTGACATTGCCTTTTGTATCACTCAGATCAATGTGTATGTCGACTTGTTGGTGACCTGACTGACAGCACAAAATTTGATGTCGCCATATTTTATCGACTATACAGATGCGATTGTCGAGTTACTGATAACTTGATTGACAGTACGACTGGTGATGTTGCCACACTGTATCTACAGCGGCGATATAATTATCGCCCTTGACTTTAGTGTCGAATTAGTATCTATACAACCGTCGACTTTTATATCTACACAAGGTGACTGACCACTCAAAATGGTTTTGAATTTCGTACATCGCCATTAACCTTGTTTTTTGATTCGACTATGTTCTTACTTCCTAGGGTACATTTGGAAGGCTTGTAGCAAACCGGGCGAGAAATACTCAAAAAATAGGGCAAGAAAACAGTAAGAAATTTGGGTTCTTACGTTCAGTAGACACCCTGCTCAAGATGAACTGAGAACTTTTTTCATATTTGTTGTCAGTTTGCACGATACAGATGTTAATGAAATGACTGATGACATATATACAAATCAATTACTGAGATAGGTTATTGGATCAATTACTGCCCATTGCATTCTCATTCATAATATTATGATCAGACAATTCCATGTTAAGAAATAAACGTTTCCAGTATGGAAACTGAACTATTACTTTTTTTAAACATACAATTTTAACAGTACTGACTTCCATTACAACTGATTCGAACGTACACATAACCGGGAATGAAATGAATAAGGCATTCTAGATTTCATGAAAGCTCGTAAAGTAGATTTTATTGAAAATGTATCGCCACAACATACATAGGAACGGGTCATTTTGATACTAAAAATCACTCGATAGATGTATCGACAATACTGATAAAAATTACTTATCTCGCCGAACGGAATTTTCGGCTGAAATATTCGACATACGATTTATTTCGCAAACTTGCTACTTCGCAGAAATCCGAACGGTCCTGGTCAATGGTTGTTGCGCAAATGTGGCTTACATCCCAACTGTTTTCAAATGGACTACCACCAAATGCGGTGGCACTGAAGGACCGAAAGACGTACACACCCGATCGAAAAATTAACAAGCACTCGATTATAGTTTAACCTCGTAACACGATACCTGTATCGACATTCTACGTTCCTTTCTTCAATGTGTAAAACAAATCAATATTACAATAAAATCGCCGTACGTATTTCAAAATTAAAATGGCAGTAGGAGGTAGTGATTGAGGGGAGCCGGGGGCCATACAACTAAGTTCGATCTGTAGGATATAAAAGTGAAAGCGTAGCTGCCTAAGTTCAATAAATAACAAATATCGATTATTGGGAATAAAACAACAACAAAAAAAAAAGAGGAAAAAAATATAAATAAAAGAGAGACAGCGAAGAGTTGCATAAAAATAAGTAACAAAAAACATGGAAGATCAGTGCAAGTTAGCTTGCTTGTATTTGTACTGAGCCATTGATATTTGGATTTTCAAATCGATGATCATTTCTCTTTCCTCCATAATACTTCGCAATAAGTTTTTCTTCTGGACCTGAAGTAATAATACAGCATTACGAAGAAATCGTCAGTCACTTAAGATACAGGTAAAATCACGAGTTCCTGCAGTGGCGTATCCAGAATGCATTTCTTTTTTAGATCATTGACTGCCAGGAATACAATTTTGATTGCCATGAAATTTGTCAATGGATTATGAACATAAATTCAAAATTAACGACAATTCATCCGAATCATATAGGCTAATTCGGTTACCAGGAAATCTGAACTTCGTAAGCCGCCGTGTATAGAGAGCTGTAAAGCTAAATTCAGGAGGTTTCAAGAGAAAAATTTTCCTTTCTGACTGGGAGAACAAAGATAAGTTAGCCCGTGAAAAACATACACAGCAAATACGCTGGAGACTACCAATACTAAATAAAGCCCTATAGATACGAGTGAAAACGCGATTTTGGCTCACACCGCGCCCGTCGATGCCGAGTCGACTACGCGGTACGCTCCGCATGGTTGGATTCGGTATCCACGGGCACGGTATGAGCCAAAATAGCGTGTATATGTCTTCACTTGTATTTATCGGGCTCTATCAATACTGGAAACTCCGATGTTATTAAAATCCTGGTGGCAGGGTTTGGTACTACATGCATTTCATTCATTGTGTGCGTTTTCGCTGTATCTAGCGTTAGTGAGCACATGTACAAAAAGATGATCAGAGGGTACAGTATTTTCCTGAATATGTACTACTAAAACCTAAAACGAGCTGTATCACCTCAAAAGTATCGTTTTTTTATGAAAAACTGAAGAGAACAAAAATATCAGATCTTGTTATTTCCTCTCAAATGAATCCACTTTCAGATTTTTTTGCGGAATATGTGTTCATCGCTGATCATCTCTGCATCCAAATACACCCATCAGCGACTCTTCAGCGTCCAAATGCGAAGAGCAACAAACCCAGCCGCTAGAACGCTAGATGCTGAGTCCAAATGCGCTAAATGCATTTTAAATGGAGTTTCCAGTATTGGTAGTCTAGTGTATTTGTACACAGGCTGTCTTGTGGTAACTGAGAGACTGAGACTGCACGTCATGTTAGAATACAATGCCATCTATCAATTAGCGACCAAAGTAGGGTGGACACATAACTCATTCACTACTTGGACTATTCACTTTACAAATTTGAACATGTTCCAATCACTGAGTACATCATTACAGCACGCTGAATGAAAGTAGTGAAGTTTTACCCAACGAGTTTTTTGCGAAGTCGTATTATTTACAGAAGTTTACAATTTTACTATTCACTATCGGTGTTCATTTCACGAGGTTCTCGATCAGAGATGGGCGTTGTTCACTATTTAATGAACTTGCTCTTGCTCTTTTCCATTTTTAGTTGAACTAGTTCTTGCTCTTGTTCACTTGGTCTTCCAACTGATCTAGTTCATCGTTTGTTCATTAAAGAGAACCTTTGCTCTTGGTCTTGCTCATTTCAAAATAGGATTTTTGTACAAATTGCGAGCAAAAATGTTTTTTGGGTAATAGCCTACAACTGAAAACTAGGCTGTTGTCCAAACAATATTTTTAATCCCTATTGCAATCCTAAGAGATTGTTGATAAAATTTAAACATCAAATAAAAATTAAATAATGTTATAATTTGTTATTGTAACTCTGAAACCATTATGAAAGTTGAAACCGAAGTCTGGAAAGTGGAAATATACAAGAAAAAGCCCCCCCCCCCAAAAAAAAAAAAAAAAATTACGAAAAAATAGATTAACAAAGAATGAACAAGTTGATCAGGTCCAAATATAGTTCTTGTTCTTTTTTTGGGGAGATGAACTAGTTCAGAATTAAGTTCACCAAATAGTGAACAAGAGCAAGTGAACAACTTGTTCTTCAAGAGCAACGCCCATCTCTGTTCTCGATCTTGTTCAAAATACCGGCCATTAGAATTGATACACCTGCGCATCCGTTTCTGCCGTATCACATGAACTGACATTCGGAATTCGTCTGCAGGAATGCGTTTCGGTGCATTTTGTACTGCATTCTGGCAGATTGCGTCAATCAGTTTCTTTGTCACCTATGGCTAAGCTCTACTTCACCAAGTTACCCAATTTTAGCAGGGGTCCCATAGGGCAGTGTGTTAGGGCTATCTCCACCTGCACTACACAGCCAACCTCTCATCTACACCCTCTACAGCTGTAGAAATCGCAATCTTTGCCGATTACACGGCAAAGTTAGGAGTCAGCAAGTCTTATAAAACTGCTACACATCGACTCCGGGAGGCGGTAACTAGCATAGCCAACTGAACCAAGTAACGGAAACTCTTCATAAATGACACAAAATCAGTTCACGTTGACTTTGTGTTGCGCCCACATGGTTATGTACCTAATACCTATATCCGTGGATAATGAAAGAATACTTCGGTCTGATCGTGCAAAATACCTCAGCATGTTTCTAGACAAGAAGTTAACTACAGAACACACGTCAAAGTTAAGAGAAATGAACTCGATCTGTGCTTGCGAAAGCTATACCGGCTACTCTACTGCAAGTCGTCGCTCAGCCTAGCCAACAAACTACTAATTTACAAAGTGGTTCTCAAATATGTTTGAAGCTATGACATCCAAATCTGGGGTTGCACTGCCAAAAGCAAGATAAAGTCATACAGAGACACCAGCACCGAGTGTTGAGACTGGTAACCGGGGCTTCTAAATATATGCGCAGCCCACAACTCCACGCTGACCTTCAACCCAACACACTAGCAAAATACCCAAAAAATAAAATTCTTCAATCGTTAGGTATAAATACTCTTGAGACCTTTTACATTTTTTACTCCTAGTAATATGTAATAATCGCGGATTTCCTTATGTGAAAAATACGAGTATTATATGGTTCAGTAAACTTTATGAAGAAAAAAATTTAAACGGCGGCATCACTGTGGAATTTCTGGCCGCGTAATTTTTTTTTCGAGCGTTGGGAACAACCAGAAGTCACACGGAGCGGCGTCCGGAGTGTAAGGTGGATGCGGTACCATCTAAATTTCTATTTTTGCAGAAAAGTTGGCTTAAACTGTGATGTGTGAGGACGCACGATGTCGTGATGGAGCAACCACGACTTTTTGTTTTCTCAAAAAACGTACTACTTTCATTCAACGCGCTGTAATGATAAACACGGTCAGGGCCGGCAACTTTTCATGATTTCATGTGTAGCGGAAAAAAAAAACACTGGTTTTACACAATAACGTTTTATTATCGTATCATTAGGCCGTATTCATAAGAATTAAGCTTTAACGTCGAAGCAAAAGAACGGACGGAGGCCGTCGCTCCGAAGGGAAAGATAGAAGTTTAAGGTTTTGCTTGAATCTGTATGCACAAGTTTTCTCTTTCTCTACAAAGCGAACGCTCCACGAAATGAAGCAAATGCTTCAAAGATAACAACGTTTGTTCAAGTTGTTACCAGCCGACGTATGTGTCTAAGGAACCTCTAAATCAAAAATCATTCAAAGAAGCGAAGATAAAGATGGTGGTGTACAGGTGGAAAACGCACCAAACGTAGAAAACGATGAAATAATTTTCGGGGAAATCTCCGATGATTTCCGAAGAATTTCCTCGAAAATCTTCGGGGAAAATCTCCGATGAAGCCCAAAAAATTTCATCAGAAATTCTCGAGAAGATTTCTTTGATTTCCGAAGAATTTTATCGAAAATATTGGAGAAAAATTTCCAATCATTTTCGAAGAATTTCATCGGACATCATTGAGGAAGATCTCCGATGATTTCAGGAGAATTTTTTTGGAAATCTTTTCCGGAGAATTTCATTGAAAATCTTCAGAAAAAATTTCCAATGTCTTCCAAAGAATTTCTTCAAAAATCTTAAGGAAAATTTTCCTATTAATTTATAAAGAATTTCATCAGAAATATTTGGGGAAAAACTCCGACGGTTTTGGGAAGACTTTTATAGAAAATCTTCAGGAAGAATCTCCGATGATTTCCAGAGAATAATTTCATTGGTAATCTTCGAGAAGAATCTCCGAAGATTTTTAAGGAATTTCATCAAAAACTTTTTCGATAATTCCCGAAGAACTGAGACTATTTCCCACTCATGCGATGGAGTCAGAGATTTTTCCTGAAGATTTCTGATGAAATTCTTTGGAAATCAGCCCACAATTTCAGAAGAATTTTATCGAAAATAATAATCTCAGATAACTTTTAAAAAAATGTCATTGGAAATCTTCGAAAATAATCTCCACTAATTTTCGGAGAATATCTTCAGAACAAATTTCCAACTATTTCCGAAAAATTTTATGAAAAATCTTCGAGGAAAATCTCTGATCCCATCGCATGAGTGGGAAATAGTCTCAATTCTTCGGGGATCGACATTTTTCTTCCAAAAATTACCGATGAAATTCCTTAAAAATCATTAGAGATTCTTCTCGAAGATTTCCGATGAAATTATTCGAAGATCATCGAACATTTTTTCAGAAGATTTTTGATAAAATTCTTCAAAAACCATCGAAGTTCTCCCACGGAATATTTCCTATAATATTCTTCGAAAATTATCAGAAAATTTTCTCGATGAATTTTGATGAAATTTTTTGGATAGCATAAACAATTTTTCTAAAGACTTCCGATGAGATTCTTCGTTAATTACCGGAATTTTTCTCCAAAAATCTCCAATGAAATTCCTTAAAAATCATTGGAGATTCTTCTTGATTTCCAATGAAATTGTTTTTTGGAAATCATCGGAAATTTTTCCCAAACAGTTTCGATAAAATTCTTCAAAAACTATCGGAGTTTTTTCTCGACTGTTTCCTATTCAAAAAGTATTGGAAAACTTTCTTTAAGAATTTTAACAGAATTTTTTGGAAAACATTGGAAATTCTTTCGAAATATTTCCAAAGGGATTCTTCCGAAATTTTTTGAATTTTCCCCCAAAAATTTCGGATGAAATTCGTTTAAAATCATCGGAGATTCTTCTCGAAGATTTCCAATGAAATTATCCTTTGGAAATCATCAGGGATTTTTCCAGATGATTTCCGATAAAATTCTTCAAAAATATTTTTGATAAAATTCTGCAAAAATTATCGAAAGTTTTTTGAAGGAATTCTTCGGAAAAGATTGAACATTTTCTCTGAAGATTTCCGATGAAATTCTCCGAAAATTATGAGAGATTGTTCTCAATGATTTCTGATGAAATTTCTTGGGAATCATCGGAGATTTTCCCCGAACATTTCTGATGAAACTCTTCGGAAATCATCGGTAATTTATCCCCAAAATTTCCGATAAATATCTCTGGAAATCATAGAACCTTTCTTCTGAAGAAATGCTCAAAAATTATCAGAGATATTTCTCGATGATTTCCAATAAAAACCGTCGGTTAACAAATTCTCCTGAAAGCATCGGAGATTTTTCTCAGTTAAATCCGATGAAATTCTTCAAAAATTTTTCCTTAATATTAATTTTCGATAAATTCCTCGGAAATTATCTTCGGAAATCAAAGGAATCTTCTTGAAGATGAATGATAACTGCATGTGTTTTTCAAAAATACGTCTACTCGGGACTAGATGCATGTTTTCGTGAGCAAAAGCTTCACTTTTGAAACTAATACTCCTCTTTATGCATACAAGTCGAAGGAAAACCTTTTTCCCGAAGCAAACACTCTCACTCCTGGCATGGGCGCCCGCAGAATTTTTGATGAGGTAGCAACAGAAAATACTGACGACCATAATTTAACCCTGATTTTTGTATTTGAATTGAGATTAGTGAATAGTTACATGGGCATGAGTCACTGGCTGATAACTGAAAAAACGAACATGCGCAGTCCCTATATATTGACGGATGCATTATGCAAACGCCCTCTAATTATGCAAAACCCTCTGCGGGCGCCCACGACTCCTGAGCACAAGCTTCTTTTTCACATTTTTTATGCACTTCACTTTTACAAAGTGAAAGCTGAAGCTTTTCTTTATGCATACCTCCGTGCCAATAATTTCCCCGGTGTTGCCATGTGTAGCATTCGCCACACCCGCTTTACAGAAGTTGCCGGCCCAGCACTCGATGATTGGAAAATGTTCAAACTTGTACAGTGGATAATCAATGAGTTATGTATCTACCCTACTTTGGTCGTTAATTGATAGGTGGCGTTGTATTCTTATACGACGTGCAGTCTCAGTTATCAGGGGACAGCCTATGTATATAGTACATAATAGGCATACAAACAGCACACATTTTATAGACATAGACTAGAGGTGTAAGACATGGCCATCGGCCTTGGATTCTGGGCCTGGCTCTTAGTTTTGTTTCACCCAGGAGTGAACCATTTTTCTTGCCGTTCAAAAGGCGGCGGAAACGAAGTGTTCAACATGGAAAGTGAATTCTTCAGTAGAAAAAAATCAGAATTTTGTGAATCTTTTCTGGATACGTCAGAATCTGGGTTCTAAGTCGTGATTACATACTTGCAACATGTTGTACTCGCGGACACTTTCTTGACTGCTGCTATCATCCTTACAGACTTCATCCGATATGCTGGTTAAATATTCGCTGCGACAGTAAAATTATCATTAGTATAGAATAAGATAAGTACAAGGATTGGGATTTGTTAAAGAGAGATTTCGGAAGACTTGTTGGTACTACAGCGTGATGGTCTAACACTCACTCCCTTCCCAGTTTCAAATTGCGACGAGCAGTTCGGGGCTGGTAAGATAAAGGAGGGGAGAAAAAACGCATCGTCAATTTTACAACATGATTCGGAGATAAATAGAAGAGTATAAAATACGAACGTCACAGTTGTTTCCATTTTGGAAGCGTGAAGCTCTGCTTTCAGTTGATTAATATTCAATCGTTCGCCTTTTATCTCTTCCTGCAGCGCTTTCACCAGATTTATCAGTTCGTTGCTTTCGAATTCCAAACCTTTTTCTTCATCTTCGCTATCTGCTTTTCAGATACAGAAAAATGTGTTTAATAAAATACTGATCAAGTAGATTATCGATACAGCATTGCAATGTCAGAAACTGAGAGTAACTGTTATAATTACAGAAAACTATTATTTGTCCCTCTCTTAACTGAAACGCAGTTCGTAAAGGGAAAAAAATGGCCCTGGTTGAAGCCGATTTCGAGGAAAGGCGATTTTCGTCCTCAAAAGATTAGCAGCTTATATTTTGGGAAACGAATCTTTCCTAACGCCCCAAAACGAAATGGTCTTATGGTGTTATAAATGATGGTTGTTTTCCTTCTCTCGATGTCCATCTTTATACTCATCATCACCTGTGCCCACTTCTACACCTTTTTTCACAGGCTCCAACCACCGTGACGGTACCGGGGCTCTTTTAAATAACAAACCCCAATCTGGGCACTTCACAGTTCTGTGACCGTTCTAGTTTCTTTGACGTCTTACGGTCTACGCCAAAAAATCGTACTTTGGTCACTGCCCGCTGCCCGAGGGTTTTTGGGGCAATAATAATACTTTTCTTTCTTATTTTCCAAAGTATTGTAAATTTACGCTTACCCTCACTAGCGGACTGGTTCAAATTTTCTTGACTAGATTCGTAGTTAATCTGCTTATCTATAGACTCATCGACGCTAGGCGTAGTATCAGCCCTCGCGTTCTCGTTCAATTTTTCGGTAACCAAACTGACACTGTTGTCTGATGCGTTGGTTGCAGTGTCGGCTTCTTCGTCCTTGTCTGTTTCCTGATGCGACGAAGTCGATTCCTGCATCTTGGCACGTATTTGTTGCATTTCACGCTCCAATGACTTCATTTTTCTCTGGAGTACAAAAACAAAGGGCGAGATCGAATATTATCATTTCTTTGTATAAATAATACTAAAGGGTTTAGAAATCGGCAGCATCAAATAAGGGACTTCTCTTATGTAACGGAAATTTGATCCACACTCCTGCTTTCTACACTTTAGATTCTGCCTGTCTATTTGTATCAGTCGCGAAGCCTTTACGTCTTGATAAATCCCAATTCATTTACCTTCAGATGTGTGATATTCCTCTGCACCCCCCAAAGTTCATCTTCTTTCTCTTTACTGATGAATCCAGCATTCATTTCGAAGTGCACTTGCCCCAAAAGCGATTCTTGTTTTGCCAATTCGACCGATACAGCATCCAATGTTGTCGGCATATTGGGACTAACGCAGCGCATTGGTGGAACGTATCTAAGAAGCAAATATTATTTGAACATGTTGAAGAGACTGAAGTACTGCATTTTTGGTCTTCCTTTTTAAAACAACTCCGCAGTCAAAAACAATAAACTAACCTGGTTAAAACTGTATTCGGAAATAATTCTTCTGACCACGCTGTTAAATTATTGAACAAACGCGTACTCAATTGCAGCAAAGGGCAGAATATGGTTCCAAGTAGTGTTGTGTTCATTTTATTATGTTTCTCCTGCAAACAGATTCAAATTATCAATACTGATTGTATTCCCTGGCACTTGCACAACTTATGACTGTAAGATGATCAATAACTGAATTGGTTGAACTCGAGAAGGACTGAAACTAACTTACGTTTGCACAAATGTTTCTGAAATGAGTAAACAGCCACCTTAAAATATGCTGATTGCATTCGGGCAACTGTTCGAGCAGAGTTTTCAAGCTAGGAGCATCTTTCGTTGCAGTCACGTCTTCGAATTTACTGAGCAAAGAATTGGTTAAGATAGGTTCCGGTAACGATCTATAATGTAGAAGTACGGGAAGCATATGAGCGGAAAACATAAAATAGAAGTAGAAAAGTCAACGGCTGCCAAAAGATACAACAAACATATCACGGCTTAATATTTCTGAGAAAAGTACAGACATGCAGGGGAAAGTATCAACATTTAAACTATATATACATTGATTCCTGGGCTCGTAGCATTTCTTAATTCCTGGGCAATGTTCAGGTAAGTATACACAAGTATTCGTAAATTGCATAATCAATTATATTCCCGTAATCATAATTATTTAGACTTCTGCCACAATCAATTAAACAACGAATTCCAACGTACCTTAAAAATTGTTTAAGTAAACTTGTGGCAATAGTCAAGTCGAAATCACTTTCGTACACCGTCTGTCGTTTATTGTACAATCCGTACACATGCTGTACACGAGATTTCACTCCGGATACTTTGTATACACATTCTGCTTGCAGTCCTAATCAGAGACCAAATAAATATAAGGAAACATTTGAAGAATACAATATAAGATCTCAGATCACCATAACCACACGGATCTTGAGGATTTGATCTTTCTGAACAAGTACTTTGTCGAGAAAGATGGAGAAATAAGAAACAGAAGACAAATGGGAAATGAAAAGAAACAAAGAAATCTTAGAAATACAGGAAATTACGAAAGGAATGAAAAGAAGAGAAAAGGCCAGACAAGCTCTGGGTGGTACGCTCAGTGTAAGAGGGTTTTTCTTCCATCAGATATCGAACTTACAATTAGTACTACATTAAACTACAGCGAAGAATGAAATAAATACTAATGATATTCGATCTTCATATCGTTTCCACAGCAAACGGGCTTTTACAAGTGCCGATAGGGGGAGCAATGAAGACAACTGCTCATTCTAGAGGAAGATTAAAAGAGAAAACGCTTCGAAACTGACCAAGCACACCTGCCTTTTACACTCTCAAGTCTCAAGGAATTCCGAAAAATTAGGTTTTAAAACGTTCTGATGACTCGTAGCAGAACCACAATTAAACAGTCATTATGTGTCGTACACGAATTTCAAACAATTCCTCACATGAGCAATGAATACTGAAGAGACGTAGTTAGGCTTAAGGACTGCCCTTCTTCCCTCTCCAAAAAAGATATTGAAGAGTACAGTAATGAATGCTGAAAATGTTTCAAGATGGTAATCCAGTCATAAGAATGTAATCCGTCTTTCGTATGGGGTGAGGGGCTAACCTTCAGAGAAGCAAACTTCAGCACGAGGAGATTTGAACATGGCTTTTCCAGCAAAGAAAAGAAAGGAACAATAAGTTTTCCCTTTTATTAGGATGGAGCAAACTGAGTTGCACCAGCGAAGTGCTCCTATTGGCAGCCATTGGTTAATGGTTCTACTTAGTCAAGAATGAGTTGGAACACCTGACAGTTGTTACGCACGCGTAGCTTGCGAATCCCTTATTTCAGAGAGAAACCCGTAGCGCGACCGTCATCGCTGGCAATTAGTCACGCGGAGGTTTGTGTTTTACACCCTCCACATTACGTCACGACTGGTAAAAGCGGCCACGGTCAGACTGTCGAGGCTTCGATACAGTCTGCTTTGGTATACTCCACTGCGTGGTGCATCCAGGTGTCTGATGTACTGTTAAGGATATCCAAATCGAGAACCTTCGATACGCTCCCGTCGCAGCATCCAGGTGTCTGGTGCTCCGGGCACGAACCGAAGAGAGGTCATACATTCTGTTTCGATATACTCTGCTGCGTGCTGCATTTAGGTGTCTGGTGCTCCGGGACAGAACCAAAGAGGGTCGCTTCCTGAGCTGACATACTCCGCTACGTGCGCATCCAGTCTCTGATGCCCGTCACGGATATTCGAACTAGGGATCTCCGATACTCTCCCGTCGCAACGACCACTATCTCTGACCTAACGAGGGAAGTACGAAGTTTCATTCTAAAGCCGTCCCCGTGTCTCTGTCATTGTTGTACATATTACTCGAAGAGAACGTCATAATATAGTTATGATTTTTTAACCCTTTATCATTTCTCCGGCGCTGATGAGCCTCACACCTCAACTTCAATGTCTTACAACCTCAGCTCGAGGAAATCAGACGTACCACCAGGAAATTTGCCTAACGCAACCATTGCAACCTCCCTCAGCGTAACAATAGCTGCTACGCGAACTTCCCCCGGTGAAACACAGTTACGAAAAGCATCACAAAATTCTTACACACTCTGAACTGTTCCTGTTCCTTATAGGACTGCTTTCTGGATCCATCATAGAGCTTACATAGTATTCGCATAATCTTAGCTAGTCTTAACGGAATGACGCGATCTTACTGAGTCTAAACGTATCACAACAGAATTCGAAGAGTCTTGAGACTGTTTTATGGAGTAATTACGCAGTCTGGATGTTGTAAGGAGTTATAATCAGGGTGTCTAATAAAATCGAATTTTTAAAACAAATGACTTTTTCCCCCCAATTTGCTATGAATGAATGCTATGGATGTGTTAAACTAGTAAACTAAAGCTAAAAATACTTCTTCGTCTATAAGGGGAATTATTTTTAGTATTTCTGAGTAAAAACTAGAAAAATCACTTATTTGGGGAAAAAATATTGAAAAATGGGCAGAACTGGTACAAAATTCGCGGTAAATGCCAAAATATGCGAAACATGCAAAATAAAGTGCTACTCATTTGACTCAGAATTCTGCGATTCGTGAAAATCCTCTGAAATTTTCAGAATACACGCCACAGATAAAATATTCTTTCGAGTAAAACTTGCAGCCCTGGTCATTATAACAGAATTTTCCAATTCTAAATAGTTTGTTCTCTCTTTCATGTATTTGCTGATTTAAAAATTTTTAAATGACTATGATTGAAAATCTCCAATTCATACATTGGAGGGGCTCTCAAATACATTTTTAAGAGTAAAATGGGACTACTACAAACAAATATCAAAATCTTCGATAGCTGTGTGATTACCTGCTTAACGTATGGAACTCAGACTTGGGCCTTGACTAAATCCCAATTAAATAGATTACAAGTGACGCCAAACAAAATGGTAAGAAGCATCCTCAACATCAGATCCAGAGACAAAGTCAAAAATACAAAGTTAAACGCAATGACCAACGCGGAAACGATCACATATAAAGTCAAAAAAACTAAAATTCAGATGCGCAGGACACTTAGCCAGGGAAAAACACGACAAATGGTATCAAAGACTAACTCACTGGACTCCATACGGAAGCACGAGGAAAAAAGGAAGAACAGCAACCAGGTGACGGGACGAAATTGACAGGAGAGTTGGGACAACATGGGGAAGGGGGTGGCAAAGAACAGAGTTTCATGGGAAAAAGTAGGGGAGGCCTATGCCCGCGAGTTGGGCGGGCTGTAACGACTATGTACAATCTAAGGCTGTATTATAATAATGACTGACAAGAAATGACTTGAAATGACTAAAATGGCCTTCTTCCAAAATAAATTACGTTAAATGACTGTTAGACACCCTGATAATGTATTATTTTGCTGCATTTGAATGGGATTTTGCAGTCTTAATGTGTTTTAACAAAGTCTGAGCTAGTTATGAGTCATAAACGAGCCAAAATGAGTCTTAATACGTTATAATGAAGTCTGAATCAGTCTGTTTTGAGTTTTAGTAGCATCTTGATGGGTCTTGGTAGAGTATTAAAAAGCCGTAACGCATGAATCTTCAAATAGTATTAATTTACAGAATTTTCAGAGTTCTTTTTCATGATATCTTGATGAATCTTCGTCTGAGTCAGTAGTAACAGGGTCTGAATGAGTGTGAATGAAAAGAAACTTATCAAGTCCTTTTACTTGTCTTCCTATCAGCATGACGGTGATACAGTCTGACGATTTGAGATGCCTATATTTCGCTTGTTCTCTGATACCAGTTCTTAAAACGATAAACTGTAAGGAAAAATAGTTTGCGGTACACTTAATTCGGTTTACATCAAGCAGCAATTGCGGAACACAAAGATTACCAAGTAAAATGAAAACTTCCATACGTCCGTTAAATAAAAAAATAGTTCCTCAAGTCTCAGATTCGTTACCCTTCTTCGAAATAGACCAAAAATTGTTGGGGAGGAAAGAGAAACTGATAAATATGATTGAGAGTCTGCTCGACCTGTTTGTTCACCTGTCAATCTATCTCTCTGTCGCCAATCTACCTATTATGGCCCCAGTACACTCTCGCTTAACACGAGGTTACCACGAGACCACGGCGAGCGCGAGAGTGTACTCGGTTCCCTCGCCTCACCTTGTGTCCACTCGTAGTAACCTCGCCTCGTGTTCGGAGGGCTCGCTTTCTTGTCGGTTTGTATGGCGAGTGTCAAAGGAACACGAATCCTGAATGGACTAAAGCAGCTTCGACGAAGTTTTCTCGCGAATGTATCGTGAGTGTACGCGGCTGCTCGGGTCCTCGGGTCTAGGGTGTCTCGCCTCGTTGTCTAGACGAGGTAACGTAGCGAGAGTGTACTGGGGGCATTATATCTCTGTGACGGTGTGTCTGCGCATTTGTCTACAAACCAGCTGGTACAACGACCAAACGGAGTCTGTTTTTCTGTCTGTTTCGCCGACTATCTCCCAGCCTCACTAACCGTCAGTCTCTTTGTTTAGCTGCGTTTTGAGGCAACAGATAATTCTCGGCTCAACAAAACGGAATTTATTTTCCATTGAGGAAGCGGAAGCCAGGTCTCTAGTGAAGGTGTCATTCTGAATGAATTTTAACAAGTCTTAACATAATCAGACTGATATTCTTTCCACCGTGCCTGAATGGACCTTATAATGAGTTGGACAGTCCACGCATCCATTAATCTTACCGTGCTCTTGAACGTAGTCAATACAATTTCTGATCACAAGCGGTATCCTCACTCCATCGTGGCACGGATTTCGCTGTACAGCTACGCTGAGTGGAACGCCGAATATTGGTAACTCTTCTGCGTGAAATTAAAAGGAAAGTAATTAGCCGCCGCATGAAAAATTACACAACCTGAAATGTGATGACCAGGGCTGCGATTTTGTTGCTACGGCAACTTTTTCTGTAACACTTGAAATTATGTTATCTTAAAGGATCTTCACATGTCATACAATTTCTTGTCAAATGAGACCTACTTGAAAAAGCAACTCCCGGCAACTTTTGGATATAAGGGCAACTTTCAGTAATTTAGAGGAAATTCGAGCAATTTCTCATATTTTCTTACAATTTTCAAGTTTTTATAGAAAAAATGAATGTTGATACAAGTACAACTATGAGAGATCATCTTCATCTATGGCAAAGTGCAACGCTGCAACGGGTCATACAGCCAGAAATCGCTCCCTCTCGCACGTGATTTTCATTTATAATTCTTTTTTGAATGAATGACGGAGAAGAACCTAGGTAAGAAGTTGACACATCGCACTATTCAAGAGCGTTCTGTCATCTCTGTACTAGAGAACACCTATATTGAAAAAGCAACTTTGGAGCAACTTTTGGGTTCGAAGGGAAAATTTTTAACAACCTGTGGATAGGATAAGAGCAACAAAGTTGCGCAACTTTAGCTACTTTTTAGGGCAACAAAATCACAGCACTGGGACAGATGAATCGTAGGTGCTTACCACTTATATCAAGACTAGGCTCCGAATTTTTCACTTTTTTCTTGTCTTTTATTTTCACCTTCTGTTTATCTTTGTCTTTCTTTTTATCCTTTTCGGTGTCTTTATTCTCCTTTTCCCGAGATTTTTCTCTTTTATCTTTCTTAGTCGAAAATTTGAATGCTTTCGACTTTCTCGATTTAGATGGCGACCTAAACCGAATAAAAAATTTAAGCTCGTAACAGACAATTAATAGAGTTACATACTTATCTGACATCGGCCGGTATCACACATGGGCAAGTTCAGTTCGCGAAACTCGTTCAGTTTATTGTTGAACTTGAAACGAAGGAAAATAAAAAGTGAACTTGAACTTTTTTGTCGTTCACTTCAAGTTAATTTTGCAATAGTGGTAGCAACATGTACTAGTCTTCCACACATCCACAGGGAAATGAACTAGAATATAACTGAACTTGAACCGAACCTGAACGAGCGGTTTTTTGTTTTAGTGAACAGTAACTGAACATGAAGGATTGCTCCATTTGATGAACTTGGACTTTTTCACAATCGCGAACTTGCCCGTGTCTGTTCAACATCGACGAAAACACGAAGATGATGAAATCATCTCGAGTCACAACAAAAATTGAACTTTACTTGGTTTCGACTTCATCTTCTGGCGAGCTTTCGCCTTCCAACGTGGCGTATCCTTTATCCTTTTTATCTTTGCGTTTCACGATCAACAGATCCTTCTTACTGGATTTTTCATGATTTTCATCGCTGACTGCAAGGGTACAGAGAAGAATGATCATAAAATGGAAATAATACGCGGAAAATCGTAACTTCAAATTCGAACTAACCTCGATGGTTAACGCAACTAGTAAACATTATGAAATACAGAAAACGCGAATACGTTGGCACACATCTGTTTGCACTATATACAACACGATTTCTACTAAACGTGAGTATAAATTATTGCCATAGTTGTTTTCCAATTCCAAAACAATTAAAATGCTGAGCGAGGTGCAGGAAGATACGACATAAATAAACTTTTCATTGGAGTAAAAAATCAGCAAGGTTATTATTGTAAACAAGGCAGCGAATCGGAAAATATTTAATAACACCACCTACCAGTAGCAACGTTCTGCATAATTAAACGAAGTAATTAATTTTTAATCGCTGGCGCATTTTACTGATTCCAGATGTAAATAGTAAAATGTAATTAATTCGTTACTCCCATACTCGGCTCATTCACTATACTACAGCACTGATTATTGTGAATCAGGAGTACATTAAAATTCAGTCGGGTGTAAATAATTCGCTTGTAAAATGAAATCGTTTATAGCAATATATTATATCGCTTAAAGAAGTGGGTAATTGAACTTACAGTCACTGTCGTTATTCTTCTTATTGTTATCCGCCGAATACATTCCTGGGAAGTCTGATGAATTGCCGAAATCGTAATCCATGCCGTTAACTAATGTGTGTCCAACAGTACATCTGGAAATAATATTGACAACGTATTAATGATCGTGGTAACATAAGCATATATTTTGATGGAACGCAATCGGAAATTTATTCTCAGAGTACAAATTGATGAGTTGAAAAGCAAGCAAATTTTCACTCAATATTTGCATTGTATCAGGAATATCACGTTCCGAAACTTGAAATACACCAGCATTAATTTTTGACAGACAGTTTGAAACAAATATGGCATATCATCATTATCAAAAAGAAGCCGCAACGTTGCTATAATTTTGTTCTCTCTAGTAGCAGACAACAAGGAAACATTAATTTCGACTGTGGAGGTAAAGCAAAACTACGAATTTCAACTTGGAAACGTTAGCTAATAGAGATTCACATGATTTACGTTTTCCATAAGTACACCTAATTTACTACGAATACGCAAAAGAAAAAATACCTTAAATAATTCAATGACGTACTCGTCTAATACTTACAATGCGATTCAATAGTACTTTCAAATGACATTACTTCTCACGTCCCACGCTAAATGATGGAAATAAAGCCGACAATTGAAACGAATCCGTACCGTTCAGCATTTTACAGTAACAAAGTTAAAGTCAGTCCGACAATTACCTACTTGGAGAATAAATTATAAAACCCGACAAAACCATAATAAAGACCAATGAAAATCAAAATTGAAAACAACTTCAAATTTAAAGCAATCAAACAGAATCAAACGATTGAAATGTGATTGTGTTTTTGGTTGCCTGGAAGCTGATAACGCATCGAGTCTGTTATCTGCTTTTCCAAGCAAAAGTCGTATACACACTATTGAGCGATTCTGATTTGGTTCACCCAGTAACAGAGTAGGCTGACCGACACTGGAATTTAGCATACTCTGTCATTTTATTTTGAAGTCGCTTACGTTGGGAACGGTAACCGCATCTCTGGCTCTCTGCATATAGTTGGCTACACTACAGAGTTATCCACAAAATTAATGTGAAACTTCGTGTTTTTTCTTAAATTTCGGTTTTTCATGTTCTTGCATATATCAAGTGAAAAATGTGAGTCGTGTTTTTGTATTGTAAAGTGAAAAATGTGAGGAAGTCCTCGGATATTACCTTCAAAAAGAAACATGGCTCGGTGAGTAATGAACTAAATCAATGGTGTACGTTTATCTTGTTCAGAATGTCTTGTATGCGGGGAAATGTTCCTAGCTTACCATATCACATTTACCATAATTCAACTCTGCTTAGAAGATTTTTACAGAGCCCCATAGCTAACCCGGCAGATGGGGCAGCACTTGGTCTCATGACTTTACTTGTTGGGTCTTTAGGTCTTTTTGTAATCAGCTGACAAGTTTTTTTTCTTTTTGGCCGCATCAAGCTTTAATATCTATTTTATCAATTCATAATGACAAATTGATGATGAGGTTTGTGTGGTATCCTAGATGCTATGCGATGTTTGACTAGGTTAAAAACTTGCCGGGTCTAAAATGTCACTGTCCCAGTCACAAACAATTAACCGGCTGGTTACAGGCCTGTTTTTACATTGTGTGATGATGAATGCTGATGATATACTTAGTGGATAGGTACTGTGCATCAACTATGGATTCATCAATTTTATGCACGAACTATAGAGAAGAGTATATAGGATTTTATGTTTGCGATGTGTGCTGTCAAAAGTAGATCAAACCTAGGATTAGAAATCCCATAAAATGTACAGAATTAATCTCTATTTTGTAGACACACTGCCTGACGCAAGAGGAATTTTATCTCATACCCTATTTGGAAAGCTTCTTCTGGAGCATGCATCTCCTTGGAATTGTAGGTGTTAATTTTTTTAGAGGAAGGATATATGAGACTGAACAATAATACAGTTTGTTTTGATAGAATTGCTTTGATACTGATATCATAAGAATTTGAGTAATAAAAATTGTGGCCGTAGACTCTAAGTTACTCAGCAAGTCAAGAACTTGAACAAAACTAGAGTCTGTCTTGCGCTCTTTTGGCATCATCTCGACTCTTGATAAAGAAGTTGCATACTTGAGCATTGCAAACTGTAATAGTAACATACAGAATACCAAAAAAAATAAGAAATACTGAAACGGAACTACCAAAATCTTATGTAGATACCTAACCTCTAGCAGAACCAACAAGCTATCAGTTATTTGCTCCTTGCAACAGTGTTTTTGCAATATAAATTGATTATGGTAGGTATACCTATTAAATGGAGAAAGCTGGAATGCTAATTGCTGAAGATATCAAGGTGAAGGAACCAATCAGTTAACGCTTTGAACTTGAAAGCAATCAAAATATGCAATATATAATATTGATAAAATTGTTTATATTATCCTGAGATTTAGAAATACCAGAAAATAGTATGATAATAACTTTTGGCCGTGTGATCATTATGCAGTCTCCAAAATGACTATACTTGTTTCTGCTCTGTCAGTTACACCATAATAAATTATGATTATTCTTCAGATGTTAAATTCTTTTCTTTCAAACTACATAAGTGTCCGTTTTTCTACAGTATAAATAAATTTATTTATTTATTTTATACCCATGAGATACTTGTTGTCAAAAGGCTATATTATCTCAATAGCGGCTTGACATTGAGCGGTTTTATATTATTGTATTTAGAAAAAGTTTGAATGGCGCATGCCTGTATTATTTTAGATTATTGGTAGCTTACAATCCCCTTTCTAGTTTCCATAACTTTTCAACCAATATGTAACTCAGCCATTAACCTCACGAGACACACTGTTATAAATAGAGACCGGATTTTATATGCAACATAACGAGTTCAAAATATACGTGCAAATATGCATGAAAAATGCTTAAAATATGCATTAAAATGCCAATAATATATTATGCTATATCAAATAATTAATTTAAAAAAAAAATTTTATTAAGTATAGGTATTTTATTTCTAAATCAACATTATAATAATCAGATAATCATTTAATCACTATTTTTATTAATTTATTATCTATTTATTAATATTATCACTTAGGTCATTTAAAATTATCATTTTATCAGATACCTATCAGTATCAGGCAAAAGTATTGTTCATAAATTAAAATATTCTACATTTTGCTGCTACTATTGTAAACAGAAAACGATCAGGTACTGGTAGTAATAAGGTTGTGTCTTCAATCGCTCAAAATATTTTTATGAACACAAAATGTCCGTTCTACATCAACTGAAGTAACTGGGTAGTAATTGAATTTGGATGCTATATTTTGGCATTTATTATTTCTGGCAAAAGCTCGCCCGTTCCATTTATAAAACTATTAAGTATCAGTAGTGTAGTGGAACGGGAACGCGTGGGAACGGCGTTCCCAGCGCTGGTTGTAGGCATTCTAGGAAATCATATAAATACGACTTTCGGACTTTCCTTATAATTTGTCAAATATATTTAGCGTTCCCACACTGGAAAATTTGCCACTGCACCACTTGATTAAGTTGACCCAAAGGTTTTTGAACTTTTGTAAAATGTTTTCAAACTTTCCTTCAAGTTTGCTCGGGAATACGTCCAGCAACGGGGAGTTCAGCTGACGGATTGTATCCATTAATTGAATAGATTCAATCAACGCCAAACCTGGAATTTCAAACTTTTTAGTACTTGCAGGTGTATGGGAAGAGAAGTGCTATTCACGGTAATTTTTTCCCCCTTTTAATACTGGAATCGTTGAATGCTTCCTTGCACTGACAAACTGTCAAAGCATAAACAAGCGGGGTGCAGCCAGCAGACGCAGACTAAATCCACCCGCTCTCTGCTGCGCTCTGCTCCTGTTCAGTTCGATCGCATGCATCTCAGTTACTATTTTCATCAGTTTACCTAAGATTGTCTCCCGGTGATAAATGAAACACATAAACAAAGTAAAGGGGCTATATGCAAATGCATATGTGCAACATGTAAATGCATAATATAATTTGGTCCCTAGAAGCTCAGAAAATATTTAACTACAATAAGTAGACTGCCAACAGCGACAGTTAGCCATTGTAGGAGAGATCCGGATTAGGTTTGGATCTATTAGTGATCCAGATTGGAAGATTTGCGATTTGATCAGGATCCGAATCATTTTTTCTCAGAAATCCGTGGTCGGCGATGCGAATTAGTTTTCCATTATCTGGATCATAAATTTCGGATTGTTTTCAAATTTTGAACTATCAAAGATTAGATTAAAGAAAAAAGAATCAACAGTGTATGAATTATTAACATAATTATTTCAAAACTTTTTGAAGTACATAGTTAGTGGGTATTTTATACAAAATTCATTGGGGGAAAAAAATCGACTCGAATCACTTTTTCTTAGCTGATCCATATAATTCACTATACGAATTATCTTCCGGTCAACTATTTATGATCCTTGATAACATCATTTCATACTTGCGAATGCTTACCTCCCACAAATGACATAACATGTAACAAAAATATGATTCGGTTGGTCGGGTTTCAACACCATCTCTATCAGAAGGAAGGGCACCATCTAGCACGTTAAGGTAGTGGATCGGCTGTGACAGGGCTAATGATCACTCGGATACGACGAAGGAAAAAATCTTGTAGACGATGAAGGAAAATTTTGTGTATGAATTGATTGTAGAGGCAGTCAACTCTGGAAAAAATTAACGGGAGCACGTTGGTATATATTCTACAGTGTTGGCTTGCTACCTACAAATATGCGGTAATTCAATGCTTGTGATAGTAACTTCACAGTTTAGTCTAGTCTACGAAGGAAAATTTAGAGTACGGAAAGTAGATTTTCAGTAAAAAAAAAGCATTATGCATAACTCTATTAATTTTAGAATTTTTGGAAATTACTTAGTGGACGATACATAACATCCTTCTAACCATACGGGTTCAGGGTTTCTACTTTTTCCGGCAACAAATGTCATCCACCATAAGCACGGCAGGAAATGAGCAACTACGAAGGAATAAAAGTGGTTAGGTACCCAACTTTGCCATGGTTGGTGGACGCCCAGAAGGTACTTAGCAAAATTGTGTGACAGCTCTCAAATGATTCCTACAACGTATTCCTTCATATAAAGCATAATGTGCCATAATATACTTTTTACTGAGAAAAATAAGTCTCTGCAACCCACCTTGCTGAAAAAATTATAAAAAAAAGTTATGTCGACGACGATGGAATTTTCAGTAGGTGTATTGTGGCACTCTAGGGACTTGGGGTCAAGTATTTTCATCGTTTTGATAGATTGATTTGATAAAGGAAACCTTCTCCTATTGAAATGAAAAAAAAAAAAAAAAATTGTGGTAGCATTCTTTGTTCTCAAGATATTACGCGGTTACTCAATTTAGGTATTATTGATGGGAGAATTACCCCTATACATACTCTCTTATTAATTCTTTTCTATTTTACTGTCAAACTATTGGTTAGGTATAGCTGAGCCTCGATTATTCTTCTAGCGAATTAAAACTACGCAGACCGTAGGTATTATCAAGGAAAAGTGTTTAAAACAGTCTCAAACACGCTGAAAGATACTTAATAGGATAGGTAATCTCTTGACTGTTGTTTTAAGTAAACTTTTAAAACGCGGTTAAACATTGCTGCACAGCGGAAGGCCAATTTCCAAATAAAAGGTAAAGACGAGGCGAGTGGGAACCTAATCTAGAAAAGAAAGTAAAACACAATTAATTTAGATCGTGTTCGCGTTTATAATTAAGGAATTCCACGGAGTTCCTATAAACGGGAAGAGACAGAGCAAGTATTTCACAGTTTAAATCGGTTGTTTACTTTGCGTTAAAGAAATGACAAGTAACTACGCTCCAGAGAATACCTTATCAAAATTACCGGGCGTGTACACAGTGTACATAATCGAATACCTTAAATCGTAACGGAAGTTCTCTACAGCAAAACTACCAACGAAATAAGCTTTATAGTGATAGTCCCAAGGATCTGCTGATCAAACAAAGACTCTGAATAAACAAAAACTTTAGAGCACAGTGATGCCGGTAAATTTAAAAATATTTTGATGTTGAGGTTATTTTATCGGCGTAAGCTTCAACAACAACTTTCTAGTCTGATGTATTTTAGCTTTCAAACGTGCAGTGCCGTCACGTACGGTTTATCGTTGTACTTACCTTATTTTTGGATCCGGAAAACGTGGCCTGTCGCTTCATTCTGTCGAATTTGGAAATTAAGTAGGTTTCTTTCACTTCTTTCGTAGAAATTGCTTTGAGATAACTATAAGCGGACCCAGCAGGACCCTAGCGGAACCATTTCTTCGGGGTATATGGATGCTATACAATTAAAAACTAACATTTCAAGACCATCTAGCAAAAGAAGAAAGGTTTTGGTATTTTTAATTTTGCCAACACTAGCTGATAAATTTTGCGGCTCAAAGTTCTTAATTATAGGGGGATGACTTTGAACCTCGTCTGGCTACAGCCGTGAATGGACTTGGTTATCTGAATGAATTACTTACATTGAAAAACACGGACCGAGCCAAATACATGGGATAGTCGTGTTCCATAAATACCGGCTGGATTTTTCAAACGAGGGTTGGGGAGGGGGTGAGGGAAGGTAAGATACAGCACCGACAGGGATTTTCTTTAGCGAATTCCGTTTAGGATAACACGTTTAGGTTGAAGAAATAAGTTGACATGGATATGTCTGTTGGTTGGCCCTCCCATCCTATTTCCGACCGACAATAAACTTGATTCCAGTTCAATTCAGTTGTGCGTATTGCGTGAAGCCAATCAGTATGATTTAGCTCTTCATGGTCACAATTCAGTTCAGTGGCTCACATTTCCATGGAAACCATTTTTCCTTCTAGCCATGTGCTCATTGATCTTGATCTTTGCTGCGCAACTATGCAGTCTGCAGCCGATTAATTTGTAATGCTTAAAAGTTTGACATCTTACAGCCATGGGTATACTTGAGCGCAAACTGTAATGCTCCCCCGACACGCTCGACGCTCCACCCGACATTCTTCCAGCCATATGCTTATTGATCTTAATCTTAGCCGCGCGACTGTAGTCTGCAGCCGTGTTGTTGATAGAAATTTCCATTAGGGTATGATATACTCCTGTTATTATGACGTCATATTACTGACCTGAGTATACTTGAGTGAAAACTGTATTTATACCAAACGTTACGCCCCCTCCCCGCCATTCTTCCAGCCATTTGCTAATTGATCTTTGCTGATCGACTGTAGTCTGTAGACGGGTTGTTATTAGAAATTTCCATGGAAATTTTAATTATTAGAGTACGATACACTCCTGTAGTATGAAGTCATACTATTGAGTATACTTGAGCCTAAACTGTGTTTGTACAGAACGTAAAGGTTTTACCATTTCCTAGCGTTTTGTCGTAAATGCCTTATCAATCGTGAAACTGGACACGTCTAAATAGTGAGACGAGAATGGCTTCAAAATCGGAAAGGACATTTAACTGAATGCGTAGAACATGTTCAGTAACTATAATACATACATACATACCTATCCATGTACCAATGTATCTGCATGCAGTCTAGATACTCGTCATCAGTTTACTGATGATTTTTTTCTCACGACTGGAGATAGACAGAATTTCTAATAATAACCATGATCTCATTGATCTTGATCTTTGCTTGCGCCCTGCGCGACTACAGTCTGCAGCTGCAGCAGTGTCGTTTTTTCTCTCTTCTCGGCGAAAGGAATTTCCTGTTTCTAAGAATCTGGAGCAAGAACGCAATAAGTCCGCGTCTGCGATTGGTTTCTAAAATTTTATCAATATTTTCAAAAGTTTGTAGAAAATTCTGACCTTTTTACAGACGGATTCTCCAGTTCCATACGCAACTACTCGACCATTTCCCACAGCAAAATTCGTGCTGAAAGAATAGTTTTCTAAGGACTTTAAACGAGAAGGCCTAACCTGTTGCTGGAAGCAAACATTTCGAAAACGGGGTGAGAAATGCACGGCCTCCGACAGAAAGATTCTCCAGTTCAGTACGTAGGTAATAGCTACGTGAACACTTCTTAGAATGCTTCCTTTAGAGGGCCACAAATTTCCTACACTACATTTTTCAACATAGTGGCAAACTTTCCACATCCAGTTACAGATGAGAATTTTCTCTTCTAAATTCTCAGAAAAGAATTTCGTTAACCTCAATACTGCAATTAAAACTGTTTCAAGAGGAACATATTATTAAACTGAAAATGTCTTCTGTCCAGATGTATACATTTTCTAGTATGTTTTCCAGAATATCAGAAAAATTTTCCTGTTGAGTAGCAGATTGTAACATGATTTTTGACAAGGCATGTTTTCAACTTGCATTTTGTAGTAAGAATAGTTCATTAAGGGCATCTTGAATTGGAAAGTTATAACACATTTAATTTTCCCATTATTGTTTTTGTTATGCTTCCTCATAATATTTGTCAGTTAATTAAGAGAGGTGTCAAAGATTTCCGGAGAGAATCAAGTAACGAGACAAGCAGTATGTACATAGTTTTCTGTACAGTTATCATCCTCCGCCCCCACAAAAATATTAACTGAAATAATATAAATAATTAATAAATTTTTGAGTGCCCCTCTCTTAGAAAAAAAAGTAGTTCCACTGCCACTGCTGTAATATGAATATACGATTTTGAAGATAATTTTTACATTTGATCTATTCGGGTTCCATCAAAGGGCATTCTGGTTCCACCGCATGCAATTATGACTAAATAATGGTCATTATATTGCGATTGTACTCAATTTATACGTTTTCAAGGTCGTTCAATTCAATTTTGCAGGCATCATTTGGATCCAACCCAATACCACTAAACAGGGTTTTGGTCTCACCAAAAAGATTCCGGCTATAAGTAAATCATTTCAGCGAAATTTTGTATTTTCGAGATCGTCGAATTCAATTTCGAAGGTTTTGTTGGATCGAATCTATTGAGATCCCATCAAAAGGAGTTCTAGCTAGATTTAGAGATTGTTTTCTTCATAGGTATTTAAGGATGGTGAATTCAATTCTACGAATAAATTTGGAATCTAAGGCGTATCCAGTGGGTAAGCCCGGTGAGCCCGGCCCACCCTAAAATTTCGGCTAGGCGTCCGCAGGAAATTGAACAAGTAAAAATGGGAATTAGCTACGCAAATGGTCATGAGAGAACGTCATTTCTTCGAGGAAATAAATTAAAGCATTAATGGTAATACCAGGCATTAAAAATGAGATAACACTTCTTTAGTTGACTAGCTAACAATGCCACTTAAAAGATTTTATTATTATCGAGTCACGGAGCTACCTACACTCTTGAACTATGGGCTCGGAAAAGATAGTTGTCTATACGTCGCAGAGGTATCCAGCAGCGGAAAGGTAGCTGAGGGTGTTTATGTGCGTGTGGGAGTTGGAGAGGACCAAAATTCGACGATGGGGGACGTGGTGAGAGTTACGGAGGCAGGTGAGGGAGGGGCATGAGAAGAGGTAGTCCACAGTGAGAGGGTCTTCATCTCCATAGTGTGAGCAGTTGAGGGGTTAAAGGTTAGTGAGAAGATGCGTATGTGTGAGGCGTGTATGTCCATTGTCCAATCCTTTTGATTTATGCGAGCTTGTTGTGCCGAGAGGCTTGATGCCACCACTCTTTGAACCACTGACGCAGAATGGTCTAGCGAATGGCGGAAGTGAGATCTGTTGTGATAGGGAGGTGACAAGTGATATATGGGAGCTGTGTAGCTTACTGTGCTGCTTGATCAACTGCCTCATTTCCGAAGATACAAATATGATTTGGGATCCAGATGAGTGAAATGCTCTCGGTGGTGAAAGCGGTGCATCGGTTATACCTTGAACCATCAGTGAAGCGTAGGATACGGTCAGGAAAGCGGTCCAGAATTTCTTGCAAATATGACCGATAAACTTGGGGAGTGTAGATTTTTTTAGGGAATTCTGTAAGTTCAAAATTGCATGGGGAAAGATTCAACAACCAAGGTGGGAGTAATGTATGGATACAAGGTACGGCCTAGTGTCCCTTTAAAGTATGAACGTAAGTGAAGCGAGGATTTAGGAACAAGAGTGTAGTTTCAAAGGTTAAAGAGGTACTCATAGACAGGAAGGTTAGAGTTGTGTGCTATCGTGACGAGAAGTTTGGGAAAAGGTGGCTATGACACCAAGTGAATGAATATTCTTCTTATTCTCAAAAGAAAAACAAGGTGGAGTTGTATGGGTCTATCAATAAATATAATAGGGACCCATTTATCGGTCCACTATGGTAATGCTGAATTCGCGAGAAAAAAAAGTTGCTGTTTGCATGAAATATATAAATGACAAGCGCAATAACAAATACTCAACAGGAAAAAAAAAAGTGTTTCATGGAAAAATTAAACTTCAGAACGCAATATAATTCACTTATAGGATGAAATAAAATACGCCCGGAATTGTTATAACTGCTACACGCGACGGAAAAAAAGAGATGATATTATTGCGCATGAAATGAAAATATATTTTTAAAAAAGACGGCGTTGTTGAACAATGAGGACTTTCGTCGCTTGGAACCGGTGCTCTATTAGGTAAAATTACATTTTGAAGGATTTCGACAAAAAAACTTTTGAAATGCTGCGTGGGAAAATGTGTGAAATGCATTATTTTTTGCCGTAAATATTCCATGAAGTACTAAAAGTCACATAAAAGATTTCCAAGTTTGAATATAAGATGTGTCACATGAATGAGAGCGGGCAAATGAGGTAAATGAACTGCCACCAGGGGTTCTTCAGAAAGGCGTATTTACAAAAAACGTACGCGCTCTCCATTCTATCCCTTCCTCACTTCCCCGTCCTCCATGAATTTTAGAAAAAACGAAAAATTATTGTTACCTTTTGGATATACCTTACCACTTTTACCTTTTCACCCCAAACAGTATATAAATTTTACATGCATTTCCCTCTTAAGCAGTATACCCCATCTCCTCGAGTATGTATGCGTTATCCGCGATGACAAAAATTTTTCTGTTTAAACAACATAATACGTGAGGGCGCATACGAAAAGGGACCAGTTGACCAAAAGTAAACTTTTACAGGAAAAGCCTTTAAAATTGAGAGTATTTTTTCCTTTCTTGTAATTACCCTTCTGTTACTAACCAACATTTCAACCGTGGGGAGGTCCTACACACTACCACCCGCTCCTCTAATCTCTTGTCTGTTCTTTTCGGAAAAAATTTCCAATGTCTTCCAAAAAATTTAAATGTTTGATGATCTCCGAAGAATGTCATCGAAAAACTTTGGGAAAATTCTCCAATGATTTTCAAGGAATTTCATCGAAATTTCTGGAAGAAAATTCCGATATTTGCCGGAGTGTCTTCTCGGAAATCTTTGGAAGATATTTCCGACATTTTCCAAAGAATTTCGTCAAAAATTTCGGGGAAAATTTTCCGACAATTTTTGAGGAATTTCATCCGTACTTTTCGGAAAAAATTTCCGATATTTTCCAAAGAATTTTAAAGTTTAATGATCTCCAGAG
The DNA here is from genome assembly GCA_031841125.1 of Acanthococcus lagerstroemiae. Taxonomy (NCBI): domain Eukaryota; kingdom Metazoa; phylum Arthropoda; class Insecta; order Hemiptera; family Eriococcidae; genus Acanthococcus; species Acanthococcus lagerstroemiae. The sequence continues at coordinate 26,684,448 of CM063106.1, read as the reverse complement.
AATTTCATCGAAAACCTGTAGAAGGAAAATTTCCGATGGTTTTTAAGGAGTTTCATTGGAAATTTCTGTGAAAAAAATTTCGATAATTTCCAAAGAATCCTATCGGAAATTTTTAGAAAAAATTACCAGTGTTTTCCAAAGAATTTCAACAAATTACAGTAAAAATTCGATTATCTAATCTAGTCGCGGGAAAATGTAACTTCGGATAATCCGAAGTGTGAAAAGTTCTTGTTTCCTTCTGTCTTCCATTCTTTCTTTCTGTCTTCCATTCTTTCTTTCTTTCTTTCTTCTTTTCTTTTCTAGTGAAATGAGTGATATGAGACAAAACTTAATACTTTTAATGAAATCTACTGTATAATTTATTGTACATGGGACATAAGTAGATAAGGGCAGGTATAAGACACTTGGCAAGTTCATTTTTTCGCGACAATTTTTTGCGTTTCAAATTTGCAAATACACTTTTGTCTTATACCATTATAGGAATCGATTTTTTTTAACTCACAAAAATCGATTTCTATAATGGTATAAGACAAAAGTGTATTTGCAAATTTGAAACGCAAAAAATTGTTGCGAAAAAATGAATTTGCAAAGTGTTTTATACCTGCCCTTATTTACTGACATATTATGCATTACACTTTGTTTAGGAACAAAAAAATGACTTTTGGTAAATTATTTCTGGAAATATGTTCAAAATCTCTCGTGTACGCGTATGCAGTGAAACACAAAACAGTATAGTACGCCGCCCTGCCGACACAACGTCTTTTTTTGTTGTAGACACGATTTCAAGTGTTTTCCATCATCTTAAACCCCAGAGTCGGATTAAAAAAAAAAACGATTTTTTTAGGTTGGATAACCGAAGAATGGTCGGATTGACAATTACGAGTATTCTGGTCGGTTAATCAAGTGTCAGATAATCGAGTTTTTACTGTACTTTGAGAAAATTTGCTGGTGAATTTTGAAGAATTTCATAGGAAATATTCAGGGAAGAACTCCGATGGCTTAAAAGAATAATTTTATGAAAAGTCGCAAAAAGTTCTCGACAATCTCCGAAGAATTTCATCGAAAATTTTCGGATCCGAGTACCTTAATCGGTAAGAGTACACAGGCATTCATGCTGCAGGATAAGTTGCCTGTATTATAAGATTAAAGGTTCCCAGCGAGAAATGCAGGACTCCCCTTTTCAGCAGGTACGTAGGCAACTCATTCTGACAACGGGTACATGTATTTGCCTGTTCTCACATTTAAAAGGGCAAGGTCCAGTATATTCATGGAAAATGTTTTCGAACAATTTAATTTTGCGTAAGAACATGCTATTTTCTTTTTTGTACTTTTCTTGAAATTTTTGAAATAGTAAATTTTGACTTGCCTCACTTGAAACTGCAAGATCTCGCTGAACTTTCAAGATAGAGGTCTGGGGTTGGTTTTATTCAATTTCTAAAAGGTTTTAACATAAATTTAGCCAGAAAAGTAAAAATCGCAAAATTGGTCGACTGGTCCCTTTTTGTAGGCGCCCTCACATGTACCGTATGCAAGTCATTTCGTGACATCGATTTTAAAACTCGTCATCTAGACTTACTTTTTTTCGTGGCTTCACATTTCGTTCAATCATACTTTTTATTTCATGCTATTTAATACTTCCCTAAAGTCACGGAAGTGAAAGGAATTTCGGAAACGATAAGTTTGTTAAAATTAGCTTGGGACTCAAAAACAAAACTACTATCAATTCAAGTGAACGCCCCTCCACTTCAAGCCAAGGTAGAGGAACTGGAAGAGTTCTACGAACTCCTTCAAGGAACAGTCGAAAGAGAACGAGAATATTATACTCTTACGTATCATGGGGAACCTAAACGCAAAACTTGGCGGCAAATTGGATATCAGTATTTACAATAGTGTAGGTAAATTTTGCTCAGGCGACTCAACGCACAGAAACTGAGAATACCGGCTAAACTTCACAGAGGATGGATCCTGCAAAATTGTGAACTCTTTTTATGAAAAAAAGGGGAACAAAAAAATGGACCTGGTGCTCTCCTGGTGAGAAAACAAACAATGAGATAATCGATTACTTTCTGGCTAATGACATGAGAGTAGTTGAAGACATAAAAAGGTGTGACAAACTAGTCTTTCCTTCAGACCATCGAGCCGTGCAAATAAAATTAAGCATACCAAAAAGGGGACGAGTTAAACACTTTAGGAAAAGTAATATAAGAAAGAAAAAGGAAATCCCAGTATTCAGAATTCTGGAATCCAAAAACATGCTGATCTCAGAACTTGGCAAGGTCAATTGGAAGATGGAGAGGAAGGTACAAAAAGCATATAATAAATTAGAAAAAATTTTGAGCAAAGTATACAATGATTTTGCGGTAGAGGACTCAAACTTAAGCACACAAACAAAATTTTGGCAACGACTAAAAAACTCAGGGAAAAAAGAAATATCTTGGCAAGAGCTAAAAATAAGACTTGGGTGGAAAAAGTAGAGTTAGTGGAACTCGGGAAAACAGTGTAAAAGAAAGTTAAAGAGGACATGTGGAAATTCAATACAGTTAGGATGTACAGGCCTGTGCAGAGGTGAGGGGGTTTCCCCCGGGCCCGAGTTTTTTTGAGAGCTCACTAAGGGCCCGCCAGTGCTAAAAAATCTGCTTTTACAAAAAGGGCCCTAAAAACATTGTGTTTTTTTTGCTCTTACCTACTTTTTTACATCCCCCCCAGGGTCCGGATTTCCTCTGCACGGCCTTGAGAATGTACAATCTAATCAAAGATTCAGGGACTGTGAAAAAAGCTAAAAAATAAATCTTTACTGATCTTAATCTGACTCCCAAGATCAAAAATAAATTTGGGAAATTAAAATTCGACAAAAATGGGATCGTCCATGTGGCGGCGGAATTCTACCAGAAGTTATACGAACGGGAGGCGACTGTAGGCGAAATCTGTAAATTGGAGGAAAAAGAAGATGAGGAAGAAATTCCCCAAATATTGGAAGAGGAGGTTTTCTCGATCCTGAGTAAACTAAAGGTGGGAAAATCCGTAGGTCCAGACGGAATAGGAAATAAAGAACTTAAAACATTTCCCATCGAGTTGGCACCAGTAGTTACAGTAATCTTCAACATGATTCTACAGGAAGAGGTAATCCCCACGCAATGGAAACTATCCGAAATAGTGTTATTATTTGAGAAAGGGGACAAAACGGATATTAATAATTACAGGCCCATAAGTTTGACCTCCAATATCGGGACAAAGGGTTCCTAATAAAATGATTAGATTAATAAAAGAAATGTACAAAAATGCCAAAAGGAGAGGGCCCTTAGACAAAACGGGGCATTACTTCGAAATTAATAGAGGGTTAAAACAAGGGGACCCCTTATCACCAAAGCTATTCAAAGCTTATTGGAAGAAGTTTTTTATAATTTGAATTGGGAAGACAGGGGCCTAAAAATGGACGGAGTCTGGTTAAATAACTCACGGTTTGCGGATGATGTCGCCTTGATAGACTGGAAGGAGAGGACCTCCAGACGATGGCCAAAGAACTGGAACAGGAAGGGTTGTATGTTGGTTTGAAAATTAATATCAGCAAAACAGTGTTGATTACAAATCAAAGAATAGCACCAAAAATCAAGCTAGGTACGGAGGAAATTAGAGTAGAAGATAGCACCTTGTATTTGGGACAAACAATAGCCTTTAAAGATAATATGGAAAAGGAACTGAGTAGAAGGTGAGCGCAGGCTTGGAAAAGTTTCTGGTCGTTGAAACAGTTATACATGAGCAAAATGCCGTTAAATCTGAAAGTAAAAGTGTTGGAAGGGTGTATACTACCGGTCCTACCTACGGAGCACAGACGTGGGCAACTACAGAAGCACAAAAATTTAAAAATGGCAAGAACCCAAATTGCTATGGAACGATCGATTTTGGGAATAAAAATAAAGGATAGATCAAGAAATACCGAAGTAAGAAGGCTGATCGGAGCAAAAGACTGTAGGTGCATTGATAAAAAATTAAAAATTGATTACGGAGGACATGTTGCCAGAGAGGGTGCTGGAAGGTGGGGAAGAAAGGTATTGGACTGGTATCCAAGGGAGGGAAGGAGAACCCAAGGGAGACCCTCGAAAAGGTGGCACGATGAACTGAAAAATATAGGGGGAGGCTTTGGATAAGGGGAGCAAGGAATAAGGACCGATGGAGAAGGGTGGGGGAGACTTATGCCCGCTCATGGGCGTACAAATAGCTATTTCATTTTATATGTACATTTTATCTGTGAAAGGTTGTAAAAAAATAAAAAAAAATAATACTTTCTAATATAATACACTGTTTTTTGTCCCCTTCATTTTTGAAGTCTGTAACACTCAGTACCTTTAAAAAATGTGAACATCGACCGTGTTCGCTTTAATTTTTTTTTTCTTCTTTCTCATTTTCCACATTCTTTAAGGAGAAATTTTTGCAGGAAAAGTATATTAAATTCTCAACAAAAATGTTCACATCTCGGCTACACAGAAAATTATACCTCCTCCCCCCCTCCCTCTTACACGCACTTTGAGAGCACACTCTTGAGTATGTTTAAGAAAAAAATCAAATAATGGTCCAGTTTTTCACCTTCGAATCCGCGTTCCGACGCTAAAGAGTCGCTCTCTGACGGCCTCATGAAATGCGGCGCACTGATTGGTGTACTCGGACGAAAATATGATCAGTAATAAAAGTGTTCTGCAAAAAAACTGAAGTTGGGCTCATCTGAAAGGAAATGATAAGGGCCAACATTTTAGTTCTCTTCAGTGTTCCATAAATAACAATATTGAAGATGCTAGAGCTCATTTTACTTGTACATGTTTTTGTGGTGAAAATACCCTGATCATCTTTTCGTCCACGACCCTAACGCATCTACAGGAGTGTCCGAACACCAACAGCTCATTGCCAAATTGACTATTGTGGTTCTCTTTCTAGTGATAAGCAACTCGATATTCAGATGAACTACATCCAAGACTAAACTATTTTCTGCCTTCGGTCCCTCTTGGTGAAATAAAAAGCACGCCGCCGACAGACAACATGTATTCATTCATCATTCGGATTACGTCACCTCCCCCAAAAACGAGGGACTCGCGGTTACCTCCTTCTTTCACTTTGACGATTCTAAAATAAACCACTGAAACTTTGAACTTCTAACATTTTTTCAACTTCTTCTCCCCCCCCCCTCCTATGCAGAGGCTAGTTACGGCCTTGGTGGATATTTTCGAAACGTGGGAAAACACTACAGCCATAAATCAGTTGCCTGAATCGTGCTACCGCGGAATTGCAAATCATCCGATAAATACATATTATTACGAAGATTGAAAGAGTCCTGAGTGAAACTGCCCTGTTTACTTGGCCCCTTCAGACAGACGGGCCAATAAGTGGATGAATTTTCAGCAGGTACTCGCGCTTCTTACATCGAAACCGTGTTACTTTTTATGGTAGAACGTGTACGGGAGTGGTGTGGAGTGGTTTTACGTACTCAGAGATTACACCCGTGTTCGTGCAAAAGTTCAACATTTAATTAAAGCAGTCGGTCTCCTAAACCACATTCCCACGAGCAGTCAGAGGTTGCCTCAAGAAAACATGCTGCATCATCCGGTGATTTTGGGAATTTCGAGCCCCGCTATCTGCGTGTGCGAATCTCGCATTCCAAAAGCGCTGCGTTCACCTTTCCCAGCCCGCCATCCTTATCTGTTAAATTTACTTACGTCGTAATATTATTTATTTTCGTGCTCGCGTGGCCCTAAATTGAGGGGGTGCAGGAAATAAGCGAAAATCTTCGCGAGTAACGAACCGTGATAATTTCACTATTCGAAAATATTATTCCCGTTAACGTTCGCAGTTATACGGCGACGTGTTATATATTTTATAATGCCAGATTACTTGTTTTATACATTTTGGTAATTCGGGCGTATAGTTCGTATATGTACGTATTTTTGATGTGTCAAAATAACGATTTATACGTGCGCAGATAAAGCATCGAAATAGAAACGACAAACGAAATCGTCATTAACCATCCGATATGTACATTAGGGTAACGCAGCATGATGAGTTCGTCGTTGCAAATCGCCTCGCCGAAGATTTTTCTGTAAGGAATTTGATTGTCTTCCAAAAAGGGTTGCTAGGTTTGGAGCACCGTCATTGATTCTGCTAGTAGGATTCACTTTGAATACTCGCCGACTCGAGTACAGGTCAGTCTGCTCAGGAACCGGAGGCAGTCGCCCTCCCCACTCCAGTTACAGACGTGGACAAAATATTACGATCACTACGAAAATTCCCATAAGAGCACGTGTAAACAGGGTCGTACGAGTATAAAGTGCGTTTTTACAACGCGTAAAAATTTTTTCGCGCCCAACAATGGTTATACTGGTTTTGTTCATAGTCGAGTTGTCATTTTAAACAACACTGGCCGTGAGCTGTGAGCGTGCGTGAGCGTGTATCGGCAGTGCAATGTCACGCATGCAGCGGCACGCATTCCATTTCTACAACCATTTTTATCATGGATCGTACGAGAAATACAGATTTTTTGAAAATGTACAATTAATGTTGTTAACTCGGCTAAAGGGTCTACTATCATGAAAAATTTTTTTTTTTGAATTTGCTTCATTTTTAATCGTTTTATGGATTTACGGGTAGGATTTTTAAAGTGCTCTTACACATGCTCTTATGGGAATTTTCGTAGTGATCATAATATTTTGTCCACGTCTGTACAAGAAAAGAAATTGAAAGAATAAGAGCTCGCTTACACAGAAACATACGTGACCGGGCAAATACGCTGGACGCCCAGTTTTCTTCAAGCCAAAGAAAAACAAATGGCTTTTCTTCTGGAAAAACAAATGGCTTTTCTTCTGGAAAAACTTCAACTGAAGACCTAATTCACATAGTGCCCTTCGTCGAAAACAGCAAAGTTTGGGAAATTGGAAAAAACCTTTTTATTCTTTTTGTCAGGTTGGTAATATTAATTTGAGGGTTTGAATGGGTAGTCAAGGATATAGTAGCCACACAATCAAAGTTTGGAAACTGTCGACCTTGTAGTCTTCGAGCTGTAGGGCCACAAAGTGGGGAAATTCGTGGACTAAGGGTGGCTTGTGATAGGAAGACAGGTGAACTCTCGGTAAAAATTCTATGTTGTCGTCCGAAAACGATCCCGAAAGTGGAAAATTTTCATCTTCTCGGTCTGGATAATATATGTGGATCTCCCGTATCCAGCTTGGTAAACATAAACAGTGCGATTTCACTCTAAACAGCTCTCCTTAGAATGTACATAAATTCGAGTTTTATCCTTCTCCACGTGCGCAAAAATAATCTGTAACAGCTGGGAGATGTGTAATAACCTTCTTTACCAGATGGCGCCAAAAAACTGACTTTCGTAATTTTGGACTGACATTTTGTGAATCAGGTTTTCAATTATTGTCACAACTGTGGCGAGTGGTATAAGCAAATAGGTCGTATTAACATTAGAGCAAGTTGAGAAAATTGAGCTCAAATTTCAGCAAAAATTACATTTTATATGTGAACTTCACATGGCTGCTGGTTGCGTGGAAATTAACAATTCTAAAAATCTAATGCATTTGATTAGAATTTCGATTAACCATGACCCTGAGCAGCGACTTACTCTCCCTAGGGTGCTGGTGTCAGTAGCAATATTAGTATCAAAGTTGCACTCGTACATACTTCCGGGCTTCTCAAGGGTTCTTCAAACTCAATTATTCCAATGTTTGTAACCGTTAACCCCAAAACTAACTTACCCATTAATTTCATGAATGTACAATCTTATTGTCTGTACGTCTCGTCAAATCAACATCAGACCAACAAGAATTTTGAAGTGCTGAACGCTAGTTCCTTAAGCGTTAAAATAAATATACCCTCGTCAATAAGTGCTACAGGCTCGTAGCGTACCCTGTCAGTTAGGTAGGGCTGCTCGAATTTTAGGTCGGACTAGTATGTAAGAATTTTGTACTTATGTTGATAGATGCCTCTGCTTTATATAAATGGCTTTAAGTGTAATTCCCCCCCCCCCCCCCTAAAAAGAGGGCGGACTACAGAAAGGTCTATCAATGAGAAAATCTTCAATTTTTTGAAATTTTGTTTTACAGCCGTTCATTCGTTGTAACATTAGGCTCCGGAATGGGGGTGGGAGCGTTCTGACCTAGAATGCTCCCATTTCCGGACACTGGCATCCATCGCCTTTTTCCACCATAACCTGTCCCTTCCCACTCTTCCCCACGGTATCCAAATTCCTTTGTAATCTCGTGCCTCCGCCTTGTAGGTGGTCTCCCCCTTTTTCTTTTCCATTCTCTAGGTGATCGTTATTCTGTCACCTTTCCCCATTTGTCTATGCTCCTCACCATATGCCCTGCGAATCCTAATTTTGCCTTTTTTATTCTCTCTCCAATATCTATCTTTCGAGCAGGTCCTTTCAAGTATTTCTTTCAGACTTATTCTTTCTTTGATGCGTATTCCCATAGTACTAGTGTGGTGGGACATATGGCGATGCACGCATGCCAAAGTGGCCTCTATGACACCGCACCCCCGGCCCCGGAAACTACCCGTTCGATATCGCATCTATTCCTATAGTACTACGGAGCATCCTAGTGTGTTACTCTCAAACTCTCGTATTTTGCCTTAGTTAAAGACCAGGATTGTGCTTTATTGGTGAGGGTGGGTATCACACATTGGTCCAGAAGTTTTATTTTTTCCTTTATTGGTAAAGTTACTCTTTAGCATCACTCTCTGAGCCCAGAAACTTTTCCAAGTTTTCGCGGTTCTATCATTTGCCCTAAATAATTATATTCCTCCACTTTTCGATTTCTATACCCCCACCTTTAATTTTCCCTCCTGAGTATTTGACATCAGCTTGGTTTTCGTCAAGTTCATTGGTAGTCCCACCCTACTACTTTCGTTATTGAGTTCTTCTGCCATCTTTTGTGAGTCCTACAATATCATCTGCGTACCCTTTTTCTCTCCCAGTTTAATCTCCGAAATATCCCCTCCAATACAGCAATGAATAGGTTGGGAGACAGAGGGTCCCCTTGCTTCACTCCTTTCTGTATTTCAAATTCTTCTCCCACCATAAATTTTTCTCAATACTCTCACTATATCTCTTTCCATACCCTGTTTTTCTATAGCACCCCATACTGCCCCGTGTTTCACCGAGTCGAATGCTTTATTGAAATTAAAATAAACAAGAGACATAGTGGTATATAATGCTCCCTTGTTTTTTCCCCCAAAATTTGATAGAACGTAAGGATATGGTCGACGGTTGAGTCACCCGCTCTAAACCCGGCTTGTTCCACTGGTTGGTTTCAATCTAAAGTTTTGTATATTCTGTTTTTTAGTAATTTCCCAAACATTTTACTTATATTTGAGGATAGGCTAATAGGTCTATAATTATTCAGCTCGCTTCTGTCTCCTTTTTTATGCAGCAAAATTATTTCTGATTGATGCCATTGTTTGAGTGTGAATCCTGTTTGCACAATTTTTTTAGATAATTCAGTTATGTAAGGTATAAGTGCATCCGTTAAAATCTTTAAAGGAAGCCTTAGAAAAAACTAAATGGGATATAGTAGGAATTTCCGAAATAAGAAAAGCAGGGGAAAATTTATGTAAAAGACAATACGGGAATCTTTTTTACTATTTTGGAGAAACAAAAGCATTTTTTTTAAAATAAAAAACTTTCAAAAAACTCAAACAATAATAAAATTATTATTTTAAAAATCAATAAATTTAATTTACCCTAAAATTTAGGCAAATTAATTTTTTTTGAATTTAGTTTTAAAAATTTTATACTTGAATAATTTATTTAAAATTTTCATATTATTCAAATTTTATAATTAAATTATTTTAATTTAAAATAATAATAAATAATTAATTGAATCTAATTTCTAATGTAAAAATAAATTGTTGAAAATAATTTAACAATTTTGGTACAAAGGCGTTGGTTTTCATATCAACAAAGAATGGGAAAATAAGGTGATACTATTACCAAAATAAATTTTAGTTTTTTCACATTTTTGGCTGATGCAAGGGGGGGGGGTTACACACCCCTGTGGCTACACCCCTAGTAGTTCGTGTACATCGAGACCCGCACCAACCTAAGCTTACGAAAAATTGATCACATGTTCAATACACATAAACGCCACAAATGAAAGTTGTGGATAACATTTGTTTCTATTTTCAATCAATGAGAACCAGCCGCGGACTGGCAAGGGAAGGGCTCAAAGGGATATCAGAAAGAATAGGGGTCTTAAAGCTAGCGACTGACAAGGGAAAAATATTGTCCATAATCCAAGTGTATGCACTGGCAATGATCTCAACTGAATGGCAAGAAATACGAATATCATAACGTACATGCCCACATTTAAAATTCAAGGGCATAACATGTACCATTGTATAGGTAGTTTAGTTCCACTACCAAAAAAATTCATAAATTTCTGTAAATTTATTTTATTGACAAATACAATATTTTTCGAGCGGCTGTTGGTTTTGTGTTGTGTACGCAATGTACATACTTGCACATGGTAAATGGTTGACTCAAAATTTTTAATTTAAAATGCGACGCTTTTTTTTTTCTCTTCAAAATTTCACAAGCTTGGAGAGTGTATTCCCAAACTTATTCAAAACAAAATAATTGGAGGAGTCTAAGATTGAATTTTTCAAAAATATAAAAAAATAAAATAAATAAATAAAAATGTTATTCATCGAGTGAACTTATAAACGAATGCGTAGTAAATGGGCGACCAAAATTTTTAAGTCAAAAGGTGACACAATTATGTAAACATTTTTCAAATTTGTAGGGTATGTTTCGAATTTAAAATTAAAATAAAAAAAAAAAGGCTGAGTCAACATTGACATTTATATGGTAAATGGGGGATTCAAAATTTTCAATGGGGGAAAAGGTGTCGCCATTCAAAACATTCGAGTGAAGAACCCAAGCCATTTTTCTTTAAAATTTCTCAAATTTTAAGGATACCTACGTTCTTAATCGAGGGTAAAATGACTACAGGCTTTTGAAGTTTGGAATTAAAAAAAGAATCTACCGATCTTGAAATCAATGTTTACTTTTACATATTAAATCTGATATTCAAAAATTTAAAAAAAAACACAAAAAAACAACAACAACAACAACCACGAGCCATTTAAAAGGTTTCAGTTGAAAAGCGAAGCCATTTTTTTAAAATAAATTTTTTCAAATCTGTAGGGTACATTATCTAAAGTTTGAAATTTTCGACAAAAATAAATTACCAGTTATTCAGCATATTACACGTTTATACATATTAAATGGGAGGTACAAAATTTTTAAGGACAAAATATGACGCCATTCAAAATGTTCAAGTCAAAAACCTAAGCCTATTTTCTGTAAAATGTCTCAAATTTTAAGGATATTTTCTTAATCGAGGGTAAAATGACTACAGGTTTTTGAAGTTTGGAATTAAAAAAAGAAGGCACCCATCTTGAAATCAATGTTCACTTTTACATATTAAATCTGATATTCAAAAATCTAAAAAAAGAAACACAAAACAATGAGCCATTCAAGATGTATCGGTTAGAAGGCGAGGCCATTTTTTAAAAATAAAATGTCTCAAATCTGTAGGGTACATTCCTGATTAAAGTAAACTAATAACATCTTTGTAAAGTTTAAGACTTTCAAAAAAAATTACCAATCATTCAGCATATCACACATTTAGATGTTAAATGGGAAATACAAAATTTTCAAGGGCAAAAGATGCCGCTATTCAAAATATTCAAGTCACTAACCGAGGCCATTTTTCTTCAAAATTTCTCAAATTTCAAATCCCGCCCCCAAGAAAAAGTACCCCTCATTGCATATGGTAAATAGTTGATTTAAAATCTAAAAATCAAAAGGCGAGGCTATTTTTTCTCAAAAATGTCTCAAATCTTGAGGGTCTTGCATTCCTGAGAGCAAAATAATAAGATACGTCTAAAATTTAAAATTCTCAAAAAAAAAAAAATATACCGCTTATTCAGTCAGACTATAACAATTTACATGGTATATGAAAGACTAAGAATTTTCAGAGGCAAAAAGCGATGTCATTTTTTGTTCAGCCTTTCTTAAATTGTAAGTTATGTTCCTAATTGATGGCAGAATGATGGAATTCGCCAAAAGTTTGATATTTAAAAAAAAATACCCATTTGTGAGTCTAAGTTCACATTTACATGTTAAATAGAAGATCCAAACATTTTAAAAGTCAAAGGACTAGCCATTTGAGGGTTGTTCACTTTTAATACCCCACCTAATCTAATTGAAATGTTAAGTTGCAACCTAAAATTTTAACTTGGTGGTATCGCTTCTGCAGTCCCTTGCCCCCTCCCACAGTTAAATTAGCTAATACCGTAAGGGGAGGATGATCATAAAATCTTGGAATTCGAGTACAAAACTATACAGAGTTGGTACACAATTGGTCGTTTCGAGACTGAATCGTCAACAAGGGAGCGGGGAATGGGTTGACAATTGACCTTTCGAGTGGGTGCTATGCTAAATTAAATAACACCGTATTCTTTGACGACGATTTCGTTATGTCAAAAATGTTACATCGCTGCGAGGGTGAATGCGAATATCGCATTCCATAAGCTGCAAACCTGGAGAGCCAGCGAAAAGTAAATATATCAGGACGCGAACCCGAGAGGTAAACTTTCCTGGAAAGGGCGAAAATAAGATTAATATCTCGCTGCACTTAATCGTTTCGGTCGAACTGATAACTGAAGTCCGAGCCATTCTCTCCTTCGCTGGCATTCGATATATTTGACTGGTCGTAAATACTCGTATTATACCGCGAGAGTGGAATTTTTTCTCTGTATCGACGATTGAATGTATGCGTTTGCATTGGAGTGCGAAATCACACCACCGACGGCAACAACCAGCGAATAATCTGCGATGATTCAGCATGCTCAGCTTCTACAGGGTGGGCCAAAAGTCCCGCAAACCTACTTTCATAAATATGAGCACCGACAGCTATTTGAATGACAGCAAGAACTCTTGATGTTCATAGCTTAAGGAGGGGGGGGGAGAGGCGCAGACTAAGGGATCTGTTGCCTAATCGTGGTTGCTCGGCATTTAAGACAAAGTCTGAAAATAAAATTTAGAGCAGATATGCAAAATATGACCACCAAGAGGTTCTGTTGAGGCCAAATTTCAAGTCGATGTACTAGACTTATGAGGTCCCTGGGCCTCAGACAGTATAAAGACCTCCGCTTTTCTGTGTCCAGATTATTGGAAATTTTTTCGTTCGTTCTGCTCTCAATTATCAACGCTAATAAGCACAACCTGTGGAAAGGCCCAATGTTTTTGAAACATGTAAACTCAATGAACATAAGAACCAACACAATTAGGCAGGTACGTCTGATAACAAATGGTAAGTTACTGTAGAGATCATAATTATATCACACAGTACTTGAAAGGTACAGCAGAGTGGACAAACAATAATTATGACTCACTTTTTCAACCTCAAAATAAACCCACTCACTATGACAAAAAAAATCAAACTCTGATCTTTAATCTGTACATTCACTATATATTTCCTACTACGAGGGCACGTAAAAATATTTAATCCTTGAGAATTTTTTTGTAACGCCAGTTCTTTTAAATTTCGAAAAATCGACTAAATTAAAGTAACTCCCCAGAGAGTACAAATGCCCCCCCCCGCCTACTGTCCAGATTACTGAAAATTTTTTCGTTCGCTCTGCTCTCAGTTTTCAAATTCATCTAAGGATGCTAAATGAGTCTAACATTTGGAAATGCACCAATGTTTTTAAGATATTTACACTCGATGAAAATAACGACCAGTAAAATCAAGCAAGTATATCTAATAATAAATAGTAAAAGGTTGTAGACAGGCTCGGCGCTAGGTACGGGTAAAGCGGGCCCTTGTCCGGGGCGCCCAATTTGTAGGGGCGGCATTTCATCAATGGTATTATGGCCTATTAAGAAATAATAATAAATGTAAAAATAAATCTTTTGCCAGGGACGGCAAATGTTCCTACACTGCTCGGGGCGACAGAATCTCTAGCACCGAGCCTGGTTGTAGAGGTATCAGAATTATATCACCCAGTACTTGAATATACATTAGAGTGAACTAACAATTACAGCTCACATTTTTCAACTTCAAAATAAACTCACTCACAATGACAAAAAAGATTTAAAAAAAAAGTCTAATTATGATTTTTAATCTGTATGTCCATTGTGACTCCTACTGCGAGGGCAAATCAAAATATTGAATCCTTATGAAACACTGAATTCTTCTTTCGAATTTCGAAAAATCGACCAAATTAAGATCAGTGGAACAATTTTATTTTTTCTATTTATAATTTTGTAGCGATTCGGATTGTTTTTAACTGTCATAACACTACGGTACAGCCAATTCTTTACAAAAGATTCAGATTAGTCGACTTTGTATTATTATTTAACGCTGCGAACAATGGCGCAATTGGTTTTTCTGTAGAACATCGCGTTCTTCTTTACAGAATTTGTCTAGTTTTCCCTTATTTTAAGTGAGAACCCCAAATGGCAACACTGATTATCTACTGCGTATCTGTAATTTATAAAACACCTGTTAAGCAGGCATGCGTTTATGCAACAACAATTACCATTTCTTCATTTTCAGGGATATATTTTTTGTAAGAAAATACGACCTACTACAGAAAAAAAAAAACCGTAAACGTCGTTAAATTAAGCCTGAAAAATATTTCTAGAAGGACCTGATACTGTTCTTGTAAATTTTGATGAATTTCATTTTGTACCGTAGTGTAATAGATGGCGGCGATGATCTTTCAAAATAAAAATATTGCAAAAAAAAATTGACTACCAAATTCGAATTTGTTCGATTTCGGTTCAATGTTTGTGATCCTAATTTGGTTGTGAAAGTGACATATTGTGGGTAACGCTTCTAAAATATTGCTTATTTTTAGAAGTATGTTTTTTTTTTTTTGTTTATTATTATTATTATTATTATTATTCGAGAATTTGATATCTAATTTATAGCCTTCTAAAAATACATACAGTAGAACATCGATTATCCGGGAGTCAATCATCCGAAAGTCAATTAAACGGAATGACCAAAAAAAAAAAGATAATCGGCGCCTGGATTTTTAGGCAAAACCTCTTTTTTTCTTTTTCTGGTCTATCCTATTCAGCCTATTAAGGTTTTCTAGACAAATCAGGAAATTCTGAAATCAATGAGCTAATTTTTTGGACTATTTTCTTTCAAAACGTGTTTTCTTCTATATAAAATAAGCACATATTTTGGTTATCCGGAAAACCCGTTATCCGGAAAGCCCGTGTTCCCAGTTGGTCCGAATAATAGACGTTCTGCTGTATTATAATTTTTTTCTTTTGTAAAGAACAATAATTACATACATCGTGATCTTGTTGATATCAACAAGATCTCAAAATATTTGAATATTACTTCATAAATCAGTATTGGAAAATAAATTCTTTGTCCAAAAACATATCCGATTTGGAAGGGGTGCATTTTCTGAAATGAATTTCATGTGGAAATATTCTCCGAACTATCCTAATCAACTTGGAACGTTTGGAAACAAATTTTGTGTAATTTCCTATTTTTGCGAGAATATCAAAGTTTAAGAAGTAGGCCTGACACGTTGTTCAGGAATATTCCATCACTTATTCATATTTTTATGTAGCTATCTTAAATTGAGATATCAGAAAGTGAGAGTTTTAATCCACAGTTCGAAGATGTGCTTTAAGAACAAAATCTTTTGAAAAAATTGGTATATTAGAGATCGTGGTAAAAATGATCCTACATAGGGTGATTCTAATTTGGTAGTTTACTATACAATAATTAATATAATAGGAGGGTACAAAAACAACAAATGAACCTAAGTTCAATGAAAATATGGGATGGCTCAAAAGCAGTTCAACCTTAAAAATTAGAAGTTTGAAACTAATTTATACTCGTAAAATTTTGATTTTTGATCCAACACGTACGTAGCTTCAAATTTATTTCAATCATTTAATATCAAATTCAGTATTGCATTAGGAACGTGTGTTCCATCTAAGTTTCAAGTTCTTGATGAATATTGAAAATCGTGATCTATTTTCACATTTTATATCACCTCTTGATTTTATTTTAATTCTAGAATGGAAAAATTTCAATGTTTCTTTTAATTTATTGAAAATTAGTTTTTTATTTATTATTATTTTTTTCTTCAATTTCTATATTTTAGTGAGAATTTTGTTCATATTTTCAAATTATGTACAGTACATTTAAAGGAGAACTTTCGTATTAATGCTTCATGTTTTATTCTTGTAGTTTTTAGAAATTTTGAACTAAAATAAAATTTAAAATTAGATTTCTGAGATAAACATATAAAATGAGAATGTTCTATATTGAAAGATGAGATGAATATATCAAATAAAAATGTTCTATTTTGAAAGATGAATTTCAGGTTTTGTAAGATTCTTGAAAGGTTTTGAAATATTTAGGAAGCTGAAAATTCTCAGGATCAATAAGTGTGAGAAAAATGTTAAGTCAGGCGGAAAGGTAAAACGTGTCCTAGAATGCACGTATGCCTTGATATGCGAGTACGTGTGGTGACTTATGATAAAATATCCAAAATCAGTGTGACTTTCACATTTCAGTTTTCTAATGAATAACTTCTCATAATTTGATGATACTTCGAAATCCGTACAAACGAGCAGAATGAGAAATTAAGTGAAAATTTTAGCTTCATGTCTAAAATACCGAGATGTACTTACACAAGATATAACTCAGTTATTTGTCTAAAAATTGAGTAATTCAAAATTGAGGCTTTTTATGAATTACTTCCCATATGAAGATGCAAGACACCTCCCCTTCTTATGAAAAACTTTCTATTCCTCGTTTTGACTAACCGATTGACTGCCTCTATCCTTGCAGTTTTTCAGATTTAAGGCGAAAAACTTGTTATGTTTTTTATCTTTCAGTATTTGGGGATCTGAAGGTCGGATTTTTTAGTTGATAAATGCAGGATATTTCAAAGTACATAACGCCTCTTCAGCCGGGTATATAGGCTATTTAACCTCATAACATTTAGGTATGTTTGCCTGCTCTTACAATTTGAAGGGGCAAAGATATGGGCATTAAAGAAACTGTGTTCAGCATTAATGATTATTTTTTTATTTATTTCTTAGCAGTATAAGTATAGATGGACGGGTGGAACTTTTTTCGTTATAATAAAAGACAGTTTCGGCAACTATTGAAAATCTAAACAAAACATGGCTGCAGACTGTAGTCGCGCAGGGCGCAGCAAAGATCAAGATCAATGAGGACATGACTGGAAGAAAACTAAACTTTCATGATCATACGGACTGGCTTCGTGTCGGGGGCATGGAAATTTCTATTAAAAACACGACTGTAGACTGTAGTCGCGCAGGGCGCAGTAAATGTCAACCACTGAATTCGTGTCGGGAGAGCGTTACGGTTCGCTCAAGTATACCCATGGCTAGAAGAAAATGAAAATGTCAACCACTGAACTGAATTGTCACCATGAAGAGCTAAAGAACTGGGAGCTGAACTGAGCTGGAAATGAGAAGAGAAAAGAAGTACTGCAATTGCGTGGGGCGCAGCAAAGATCAGTACAATTTAGTGAAAGGAGTAAAAACTTAATGTATTTTCTCATAAAAAAAGGAGGTTTCCAATACGTGTTTCCTTCCTGTCGAGTTGAAACTTTATGAACATTTTTCTTCAGCTTATTGCAATTAATCTGGAGGGTTGCATCAGAAGAATTCGAAAAAAAGTTCGTCAAAAGTACATTATTATGGACTACCCTAATGACCGCACATAACTCACTAATTTGTCAAAAAACGAGTTCCCTGAATTTGGTGCTCCTTAGAGTAAGCAATTGAGAAATTTATGGGAAATCCGAACTGCGTGTCAAATTATTCTTACATGTACTTTCTGGTTTGGTAAATTGAAAATTCATTATTCTTTCAAACGTTTATTTTCAAATTTTACCTTAATTCCCTGCATCTTCGGCTAGACAACTGCCACTCAGCTTGCTCTCCGCTTACGACGTATAAACATCAATGACCAGTGTTGTCGTAGTTTTCATCGACCACTGAAATTAAAGTGTCAGGACTTTTGACTTACCCTGTTCACCTTGTTTTTTTCATCCCGGCAGCGATTTTGGTTTACAAAATTTTGTATGACTGGCCGCTCGACGTTGACGTCGAAACCGTTTAAGAAACTTCGACTCTTAAAAATTAAATAAAAGCTTTATCGTCGCAATTTAGCGCGGTGAAGGCAAGTTTTACGATAATCTTCATTTGCCTTTTCGCTTATAACAAAGCTCCCGACGTAATAATTAATTTTCCAAAATCGTAATCCGTTCGTTCGCGTACAGTGGCTCTTTCGGTCGTTAGATACGCGAGTGCGACGAAAAATTACAAGTCGAATCAATAATTTTGGTTTAATTTTTTGATATTCCGACTTCTTGTCGGCTCGAGATAATTATAAACGGGCTGCCTTTAATTCACAGATGATTAGCATAGAGGCTTCGGGCAACGTTAGCTGGCTTAGCACAAGCACCTAATGAATAAAATGAAAAATATGGTAAGCTCACTTCCTCGCGTGCAATATTGTAGAGAATTTGAAATAAAAATGTGCTCATTCCGAAACTTCCAGGAACATAGCGACTGGCGAAGGGGAACCTCCTTCAAATCAAGTTAGTCAGTTGGGAAAATGGGAAAATCGGGTTCGAAAAGCGCGGAAGGATTCATTTTTGCCCGTTTTTACAGTTAAAATCTTTAAAAAAAAAAACAAAAAAAAACTCAAAAATTTTTTTGCTCTCTCCGCTTGCAAAATTTGGGACTATTTAGTTCGGGAATACTTCTGTCCTCCCTTTCCAATGCGATTCAATGACCCGAATCCAAGAAGGAGAAGATTCACAATCTAGATTAGTGGATTCAGAATCAAATCCTGAACGTTCTTTCTCAATAGCTTATTTATAAAAGAGAAGTAAGAGCCTAAAGTTATTAGGACATAATCTCAACTGGTAGGAGTTCATCTCGGCCTCGACAGCAACGAACAATTGCGATTAGAACCCCCTAACTTAAAGCTGAATGAACTTCGATAGTTGTAATGAAAATTTTTTAATTTGTTATTCGTTTCAACGATTTTGGATGATAGAATGTTGCTACACGTAATTAATTAGCATATACCTAACGGGAACCCTGGAAATTTGATGCTGGATTCATCCCCTCCCCCCCTCTCTCTCTCTCTCTCACGTAGTTAAATCACGTGACTTTGCTCACAGGTTTTGTACAACTAGCTCTTACTTTATTATCAACTCCAGAAGTTACCATGTAGCGTGAGTTCTACCACTATGAGAGAACCAACTTCTGTTAAAAACAGTATTTGCTATGTGCACATTTTACATACATTGAAGACTGTTTTACAGTATCATGTACAAATAAGAACCTCGTAGTATCATTTCAAGGCCCTGGGTTCAAAACTTACATTCAAAATAATTGGATTTAATGCTGTGATACTTACAAATTGAATTTCAACATGAATGCGCTTCCTCCAAATTGTACCTGAGGAAGCATATCAGATGATTAACATCGGAATCGTGTGTGGTGACCGGCTGGCTATTGTCTCACAGAAATGACACAAATGAGAGTTCAGCTCCCTCTAGTGGATTATAGGAATGTGAACATGTAAAGAAGCAATTTACTCCCAAAACGGATTCGGTTAGCTTGAAAATCTTCAAGTCAACTGCCATCCCAAACAAGAAGGGAGCACAGTTCCCTCAAAACCAAAAACTAACCACAAAACAGATTTAGCGACCTTAAAAACATATAAATCGATTCTCAAATCAAAAACAGAATCGAAGATTACCTATGCATTTTCACCCCTTTTCCTCAGAAACAATATAAACTTAAAGGGCTCCGAACTAAAGTTGGACACAAAGAGTACAAAAACACAAATCGTAACAAAGTATTCTTAGCGTTATTACAGGCTGAGGAAAATTAAATTTAGTGAAAAATTTTAAACTTTATATATTCTCTCATAGTAAGGAGAGGGAGCTTGCGGCAAGCGTTCCCTTTCTCTGAAGTTCGATCGGAGTTAATTTTTCCAGGGATTTTGTTCATTTATTTGGCACCAACCCGAGTGAGGGAAGTGAGATAGCATCATGAAATTTCGAAGAAAAAAGAATCGACCAAGAGTAAATAATGACTACCCTACTGATCATACTAAATCACTTTTTTGTCCCCTAAAAGCTTTTAGCAACCCCCCCCCCCTAATCTCATTGCCTACCTAATAATTATGAAAAGGGCGATTAAAAAATTCAAACTCAATAGAGATTATTATGGTTTAAGAGAGCGAAAAGAAAGAGAATGAGGCTCGTAGAATTTTGAGAAGAATGTAAATTAGTAATTGGATACACGCTGTTTAAAAATCATGAGAAAAAAATACGCTTGGAGAAGCCTAGGAAATGAAAAAAGAGATCAAATAGATGATATTATAACGAGGAGAAGATATGAAAATCAAATATTGGATTGTAAGATATACCATGGAGCGGATGTAGATGTTGTTATAGTTCTTAGTCTCTCGAGTGGTAGATTGCGTCTCTTCACTTTTTCTCTCTTGTATTAATCTTTTCATTTCTGAGATAATTTGCACTTCTACCTTTCATTATCTATATATACTCGTACTCTTCATACCTCATTCTTTGCCTTCCTTTCCAGTTCTTTCCCGCAATCATTCTTTCTAGGAGTAATAACAATATCCAGCTGGATGTCATATTATGACCTCTGTCACTGTAACTCGTCTCTTTACATTTTAAAGTACTCTTTTCCGTTCTATTTGCCTCAATCCTTCCTCATTTCTGATATATTCTGTCCATTTGATTTTTAACATTCTCCAATAAAGTCTTCTATCCGTTTCTTTCTTGTGTTCTTAATGTCCAAGTCTCACATTCGTATAATGCTATTCCTCAAATATACGTTTGAAGAAATCTCAGTCTTACTTTTAAAATATTTTTTTTAAAGCTCTCTTCGGTGGTTCCATTCTACCCTGTATTTTTGTTTTACTTCTTCCATCTTGCGTTATCAGACTACCTAAGTATTTAAATTCCTTTACTTCCTTTATTTTTTCACCTCCTATGGTAACCGACGGTGAGGCTTCTTATCGGACAGGAGTGAAGGTCGGTTGGGAAGGAGGAACCACAACAAGGCCACGACTAGCTCGAGTGACCTGCAGGGCGGATGGAACGACACTTGGGGCCTACGAGATCCGACGTGTGCTGGAGACAAGGTAACCCAGGGTTTACTGAGTTATAGCGGTTGAAGTACCTCAAATAACGAGCCTACTCTGGTCGGATGGCAGGCAGGAAGGACACCGACACGAGACAATAACTACTCACAGTACCAGAAACGAAATGAATATTATTGTTACTTCAACAGGTAGCTTACGATCTAGTCAACAGAAAATCGACGAGTATCTTCTCGGGTAGTTCAGACGAACGGATCTTCCGGGATGGTCTAACACGTGGAGGCGATGCTGTTAGGCGGTATCCAAACGAGGTCCAAGAAGTGCGTGACGGTCACGAATGTTAGTCACGAGAAAAGTTCGTCGAAATACGCGCAGTGGTTCAAACTCGCGATTTCGGAAAAAGTTGGTTTTCACGAAATTCAAAGTTCACAATCGAAAAAGCAAGCAAGACCCCAAAACCGTTAAAGGGCGAAAACAAAAACTTGTTAAGACTCTCGAACCTACGTTCTTCCTCTCTTTTCTCCAAAAACCGAGTCCTCGCTGCCGCATTTTCTCGAATGGTCATCGGTGAATTTCCCTCTCTCTTGACAGGTCATGGAAATCACGGATAAGAGGAAAAGTCGATAAAATTGAAAAAGAGCGGTAGGATAAGTATAATCAAGAATAGACAGGTGAAAACAGGAATTAACGTGTTAGGAGAAGTGAGAGAAAGAAACTCATGTGCAAATCTATCGAATATTCCGATATCAATGCCTTGACCATTCGAAAACAGCGTAGCTCGGTTACCACACTCCTATTTTCATATTTAGGTATTGGATTCTGTTTCGATCTAATGACTATCATCACTTTTGTTTCATTTTTATTCATCTTCATTTTATATTTTATTTTCAGTTTTTCATCCAACTTTTTCGATGTTTTCTATAGTTCTTTTCACTGTTGCAGTGCCATCTGCCATCTGCAAACCTTATC
This sequence comes from Acanthococcus lagerstroemiae, assembly GCA_031841125.1. Classification (NCBI taxonomy): domain Eukaryota; kingdom Metazoa; phylum Arthropoda; class Insecta; order Hemiptera; family Eriococcidae; genus Acanthococcus; species Acanthococcus lagerstroemiae. The sequence continues at coordinate 26,662,252 of CM063106.1, read as the reverse complement.
ATTCTAACCGCCCCCCCCTCGTATTATCACGCTTTATGTCCTTTCATTCATTTTTTCAATTACTTTGTCTATTAATAGGTTAAGCAATACTGGTGACAAGCAATCTTGTCTCACTCCTTTTTGAATTTTCGCTTCTCCCTTTTGAACCACGTATGTAGTTCAGAAATAACAAAAGTCCCAAAATTTTGAAAATCGATGGGTTACAGGAAAATATTCCTGCTACGATGAAAAAATGAGAATTTTCTCTGATGAATAAAGAACGTGGTAGTATAATATTATGTGTAATGCAGAAACCACGTAACTCCAGGACCGACGCTAAATCTGCACTCATGAAAAGTTGGAAAAATTTCGAACGAATTCCGACTTGTTTTTCATCCTGTTCTACGAAGCATTCAATTCTGTCATTTTTTCCCTGCCACATAAGTGTTATATTCTGCTGAAATTTTGTCCAATTATAATTACGTTTATATTCTTCTTCGGAACGTATTGTTTTTTGACCCGACTCATAAAGATGCAAAATAAGCTTAATGTTCCTTTAGTGTGAATAAACATGAAGATTAACTAAAAATTCTAAGCTATCATTCTTACTTTTCCCCCTTGTTTCACGATTTTCATTAGATATAGAATGTATTGGTATTCAGAAAATGAATACACTTTCTCATTTATTTATTTATCTATATTATAGAGGGCTTCGTTTTGTTCGTTGTAACGGCATCACGCGTTAACCGCTGATCGGATTGCCTTGAAATTGGCGCTACAGATACCTTACAACAAATACTCAATACTATTGAAGTCCAAATTTTGAAATTCGCTTTGTAAAAGCTGTAATTAAGCTTCAAAGTTGAAGTGACGTCAGGCGCAGTTAATGTGTGTTTCGGTGAGGTAATTGGTTGCGCGGTAAGACGAGGTATAGTTTCGTTGCAAAGCGAGCGCTTCAACGTTGAATGAAGGCACAGGCTGGAAGCGGGGTGATTGGGATCAGTGTTACCACTTACCATGAAGATATGTTTAATTCTATCAAGTTTTTTCGGATGTTGGATTTCCTGTTTTTCTTCCACCTTGATTGAATTTTTTAAATTATGCTCCAAAGATACGTTTGCAAAAACATTATTATTGTATGAAATTCAAAAAACGGAAGCAAGGAACAATGTCTCCAATCTCCAGTGTTTGTCCATTAGGGTCAACTGATCAGTATGTAAGTTATCTCGAATGGAAGATGATGTTTCAGAGGGTGTTTGTGTCCAAGAAAAGTTTGAGTAAGTTCAATCGTTGTGGCCTAATACAGCTCAGAAGATTAAAGCGGAACAGTTATGAGATTGATGAAAGTGCAAATCGCTCGCGGCTGACGTGCCGGATGTGTGGCGCAGTGGTCAGAGCGAATGATACATTTTGATGCATGTTAACGGGGTTTGTACCTTGACAACGCCAAAAACAAATTTTGAATATACCTATCTTAAGACAGGTTTCCTTTTTCTTAATGGGTGTTTTCAAAACTATTTTCTTCTTTTCTACGTATTTTCCCTCAATTTACGAATTTTGAATTTTGAATATATCTTAAGACGGGTTTCCTTTTTCTTAATCGGTGTTTTCAAAACTATTTTCCTCTTTTCTACATATTTCCCCACCATTTACCAATATTCTATATTCCAAGCAGTGACCATTAAGCGATTTGACGTTATCAGTATTAGTATTACCTACAATGGAATAGTAAAATTGTTTCTTTTAAATATATTTTAGGCGGTTCCTTTTCCAATGGGTATTTTCAAAACTATTTGCTTCTATAAAATTCTACTTTTGTTCGTCGTCTTCTTTTTTTCTTTCAAATTGGCAATATTCCATGTTCCAAGCAGTGGTCTTAAGCGATGGAAATTTTAGGTGTTCCTTTTTTTTAAAATGGATATTTCTATTTAAAATTCTGCGGTTTTTTTTTCATTTTTCTTTTTTCCAAATTACCAATATTCCAAGCAATAGTCTTAAGGGATGTGACGTTATCAGTATCAGTATTACCTACAATGGAATCGTGAAATTCTTTCATGAATACATTTTAGACGATTCCCACAAAAAATTCTACGTTAAATTGAAGAGATTGAAGAGAATAAAGAGATGTAGATGATTACTATACACCGGCTAGGCATTTTCAATGTGCGAAATTACAATCGTACTACATACAATGATAAGAAGAAACATATAGCACGACCTGTGACACAAACAAGGTTGATAACGAATCCACTAAAAACTAAAATTGGATTCAAATGCGAATCCACGAATCACTACTTTTTTTTTTTGGATTCGAATATGATTTGAGAATGATTTACATTTACAGTGATTCGAATCGGATTCGAATAATTGGAGTGGATTCGAATCTACAAATCATCGAATCTAGGAATTATGGAATCTTTTTTAGCTGTTACAAAATCAAAATCAAAAGAAACGATACCTATTTTACTCACTCAGCAATCGTTGACAATTTTTTTCTTCAGAAAAACCAAATACTCCAAAAACTGGATCTTATTCAATGTAATCATAGTGAACGTACTTCCAGCAATGTAGTTTCCAAAGAAATTAAATTTAATGTTTCAACTGAGTAGGCCAGAAGAAATTTTGTAGCTTTTATTACGTTTTTTGAACTTTTTTTTGTGTAAAAAAAAAGAAGAAGAAAATAGACCAAAACGGATGGCCATATTAGGTGACTTCAGCGCCTGATACGGCTAACAGAAAAATTCCGACGAATCCACGAAAAAGATTCGAATAAATTTTACGAATCCGGGTCGTCCACTGAATTTGAATCACTGATACAAATCCAATTCCCAGAAGCGGATTTGAATCAATTTTTTTTTATTCAAATCTTTTCCAACCTTGGACACAAACATATAAACTGTTATCAAAGCCGTTATCCATAAAGTTTTTGAATGCCTCTGACTGGGACTGTGCAAATTGTAGAAGCGCTCTAGCGTCGAATAGGTTATAACGTAAACCATCACCACTCGAACTTTAATCCTCTGAGGTCTATTTTGAAATATTTCATTAAAAATAAAAATAGTATTATAGAGAAATAGAGATGTATCTCGAGTTTATATTCCACCAAGTCAAAGCGGAGCAAGAGACTACTGAGTACAATCATGCTTATCGGGATACACCGATTACTCCTACTGAGGACGTGAAATGTACAGGATCATTCGATCACTTCTGATTTTGGAGATAGAGAAAAACGGGTAATTCGATTTAATTTCCAAAGATTACAAAGCTTACACATTTATGAAAAATCAATTTCATGCTTCATTTTCTTTCTATTTTTCCAAAATATAAGCAAATGATCAAATCGTGTAAAAGCCTGTTTTTATCTATAAGGGAATTTACATATAATTTCGTTTCATACATGAAAAGTTGTATTTTGATCGTCTTCCATTTTGTTTCTTCTTAGGTACCACAGTATTTCTAGATAATCTGTTGAAAATTGTTTTCATGTTTTGTAACTTTTGATACATTTTATTAAGAAATTTCTTTCGGAGCACTCAGTAATTCATTTATTCTTTATAATAAAAATTCACATTTTGCAATATTATACAACCCTCCGAAGGACAGTAGGGTCAGCTAGTATTTTATAAAGTTCGCCTTTATAATATCAAATTTACTTAAAAATACACAAATTTGACAAGGAAACTTAGAAGAACGTCAAGAGAAAAAGATATAATCAAACAAGGAAAATAAATGTCCCAATTTCAAAACTAAGTTTTCAGTGATCAGCATAAAACCATGAACAATTGACCAATAAAAAGTACAATCATGGAGTACGGTACAATTCTTTATAGAAGCAACGTTCCCTTGATTTAAAATTTTAAATACCTAATATAATTTTTTTGAATTCTATTAAAAATTCTGCTCCCCTTCCTTGGTATCCAAAATTTCTTGTAAGTAGTTATTTTGGTTTTTAATATATTAATCTCGAATCTCACTTCTCCACAGTTTATTTTCACATCCATCAACATTTCCCTCATTTCTTCGAGTGATTTTTCTATAAGAATTATGTCGTTCGCAAATCGTAAATTGTTCAGATTTTTACCGTTGATGTTAATTCCTTTGGTTTCCCACCTCAGGTCTCGAGACGCTTGTTCCAAAACTGCATTAAATAGGTTTTGGGAAGCGGGTCGCCCTGCTGTACCCTTCTGCGAACCTGGAATTCCATTCCAGCCTGTTCAAGCCTAATGACATATGCATGTTCTAGGACTAAGTTAGATGTCCCCTGGCCCAGTTTCCTACACTACTGCTTGATATCATATTACTCTTTATCTTTGCATTAAAATTGCCTATCAATTGTGTAAAATATTCTTTCTCCTTTTCGAGTACTTCATCTAACTCCTTGTAAAAGTCCTACTGACTACATAAATACCGGATGACTTTCCCCCCCCCCCCCCCCTAAAAAGTGTCTGCACTCAGTGGCGGATCCAGGATTACACTTTGGGGGGGGGGGGGGCTAAATGTTGGAGAAAAAAAGAGCAAACAAAATTTTAAGCATGAATGCATGATTGTTGATAAGTGATAATGTTGATTCATTGATAACGCGATATGTATTCACGAACTGTGCTGTATGAGCGCTACTGTCATTAAAAACATCGGCGGCTAAAATAAGTGGAAAAGCGAGTGAAAAATTTTTTTTGGAGGGGGGGCTATAGCCCTTTATCCCCCCTGGATCCGCCACTGTACTGCACTTCGCTCCAATCGTAGTGCGCACGCAATAATTATTGAAAGGGCGATACCACATTGTCCCAGTAATAATCGCTAATGTTATGTGAACGGCACAAAATATCATCCGTTAGGATAGTTTACTTATGCAGAAGAAAAAACCCCAGCCATATTAGTTGAAATGCCGAGATAAGCGGCACGGTGCGGGGTGCGGGAAACTGGGAATTACACAAAAATCGAGTTCCGATTGTGCACGACAAAGGCCGGAGAATCGTACCGGTGGGCACGTATTCATAATTCCCGACACCGGTCACTACTATGCACGATGCATTTTGTACATTCGTGGAAACAAATTTTCTTCGCCGTCGTGAGAACTCGAGTTCGTGTTACGAAAGTAGTCGATCACGAGGAGGGCGAGAAAAGTTAAAATTCTTCGCCAACCATCGCGCCTTCAGTGCACGTTTCGCGAATAAACCTGCAGCTGTTATTTTCAGTTGCCTAACCATCCGCCGTACGTTATCTCGTTTTTTTCATTTTTATTTTTAAGAAAGTTTTCTTGACGCGTCGAAGTTAAATGAAAAATTTAATTCTTTAATTAAACATTTAGTTCCGCGTTTAAAAATTATCTGGTTTTTTTTTTCGGTTATATTTCGGTTTTATAATTTTTTTTTCTCCGTTCGAATTTCGGGCGAGTTTTTAATCACCGTTTTGCGGTTCGGAAGTTCCATCGATGGAACGGTCACGAGGACGTGGGGTGAGTTTTCGAATATTCTTGAATCTTGATAAGCCATCTGCTCGGCAGAAGGAATATTTAAATGTAATTAGTAAGCCGCCCCGACTGTTGATATAGTTTTGACTTGCGAAAGAAGTCGGAAGTGAAGAATTATTTTCTAAGAATGAAATCCAAATAAAAACCGCGAAAGAGTGGATTAAATGGATACGCACTAACAGAAAGGACTTCGGGGTTATTTTCTGATCACCTATCTCTCAAAAAGTCTCATTTTGCGTGTTCAAAGCTAAACGTTGATCACTGAATCAACCGAATTTCCAATCAGCGTACTCAAAATAGCGGTCAAGATCGACTGTGAAACCAACCCTTAAAAACCAATTCAGCTGGATCGAGAAATATTTCATTCAAAAAGATCCCGAATTGAATTAATTTTTGTGGACAAACACTCAATATGATATAATAGCTACTGGTTCGAAGAATCATAACAAATTAACTATTATTCATTTCACGGTCTTCGTGTTTGAATAACAACAATGCGTTAAAACCAGATTCGCCTGAATGTGAAACATGTTACACGAATTTACAGACGCCGAAAAAAAGGTACCTTCCGTGCAGTGCGATGCGATGAAGCGGACCAAAAACACACACATACACAAAAGGCTAATAAATTATGAAAAAATCACAAAGATAAATAGCACGTACCTAATAGAATGAAGTAATTAAATAAAAATTTGAACGTGGCACGGTATCCAGCAAAGCGTTTAAAATAAAACATCATAAATCACTTGCTTTTTTTCCCTCACCCGGCGATATTTTGTAAAGATTCACGAAAAGCAAAAGGTGGAAAAAATATTCTCTCTCGGCCGTAGAACGATAAATTACGATTTCAATTATATTAATTCGTGTAATTATGTTCGATTCATTATCAAATTAATGACACTAATGAATCACTGGTCCCGAAACCGGCATCGTGTCGTTGTCGCTCACTCTTTTTGGTTCTTCTAATTAAGGGATGCCAGAGTGGACTTGAGCGACAATTTGCACCCCTGCATTTTCGACACGGGTGTTACCGCAGGACTGTAGTGATGTCTCGGTTACAAAAATACCCCGATGGTAATTTTCGTCTATGTTGTATTAAACTAAAATAATCAGAAAACAAGACATGGCTTCCTTTGAAATTACTACTTTGAGAAAAATTTTTATAAAAAGAAAAAAAAACCGATGAGATCTAAGAGTCTAGTGTACAATTTAAGTAGTGATTAAATTTTGTGTAGCTACTTCATTGTGAAACTGGAACTAAACTCATCATGTGTCCATTTTGAATGGCATCGTGACTTGATGATACTGTGCCAGACGAAATGGCTTGTTTGAAATATTGAGAGAAATTTTCAGTTTTCAGCACCCAAGGTCGAAAAAAAAGCGATGAGATCAGGCTCGTAGCTTGGGGGCATTTCTCCCCTGAGTAAATTTTTTCCCCTTTGGCATTTTTTTTTTTTTTAAATAGATATTGTTCTCAGTTGCTGCAAAATACTCTGACAGACAATTACTGAATGAAGTGTTCATGTTCAAATAATGTACCCAGTCCCAGTGCAGAAGCCAGAAAAATAAAATAAAACCAAATTCAGAAAACTAGGACATGGATTCAAACAGTCCATTTTTCGTGTTGGTTTAACATAGCCAGTGGTGGATTCAAGGAAAAAGGCCTAGGTGGCAATCTTTCGAATTATTTTTTGGTGAGCAATTACTGTTTTCAAAAGGTTTCAAAAAGCACTTTTTACATGAGAGCCCAGGCAGCAAACGTTCATTCGCCGGCCCTTAAGTCCGCCACTGATCATTACTAGTCCAGCTAATAATAAACAAGTGGTAAGCCGGTATGCGAGAAAGCGAAAATCAAAGCCAAATATTCCCCTACGAGCTTGCAGCAAAAAATGTATTTTGCCCCGAGTTGCTCCCCCTGAAAAAGTAGTCACGCGAAGGACCTGGTTGAGATTTAAGGATTTAGTTCACAATTCGAGTATGTAGTGATTTTGAAAGTTTTGTGATCAGAATTGGTCAGCGTTAGGATGAAATTTACCGCAAAATTCTTCAAATTCATCTTTACTATCTGCATCTTGCTTGTTGTGTTGTTACACCGCTGTCCAGGGGCACCACGTGGAGGTTCCTGCCTTGCCCCCACCAGGTTGGATCAGATTAGTAGTAAGTGCGAGACATCTTGCGAGAAATGTGCGATATTTGTTAATTGTCTAGCAAACAGGGACGAAACTATGGAGGAGGTTGAAACAACCCCTCCCTCAATAATTTGGCAATCGGCAAATTTTGAAACTGTTCATTTGAATTTCTCACTTTTTAAGAATGTTTGTTCGTTTATTTTTAGTTAAAAAAAAAACATTTTGATTAAAAATTCGGCAAATTTTCAATCGAATTCTTATTTGAAAAACATATCTGTCGGCAATTTTTTTTTTCTCCAACCCTCCCATTCCCCAAACTGAAAATCAAGTTTCGTCTGTGCCAACAAAAAACTTCTCACAAATTACTGCCGTGCTTGTTTCGGATATTTTTCTAGTTTACTTTCTAAAGCTGAAAATTCTTCAAATCAACAGCTTCTTATGAACTTTCTCTCGATTGTAAGACGTATTTTAGATGTAGCTCCACTCAGAAGTGTTTTATAGACTTTCCAGTTTTAGGACGCATTCCAAAGATTTAGGCTCTAGGTGTGTCTGCAAATTTTTCCAAATTTTGAGTGACACACAAAAGGTATATTTCGACTCAATAGTTCCTTACGGACTTAAAAAAAAAATCTCGACTCTCGAATTCCATACAGACTTTTCTTCTAATTTTAGTACGCATTAAAGATTCATGTACAGACTTTTTAAAGTTCCAAAGTTGAACTAACCCGTTAAACATAATATGTATTTCAACTCAGTAGCTGCTTTCACTCTACCCCATTGAGCGTAGCTTGTATTGGGTGTAAAGGGATGAGTAAATAAAATATGTACATTAAAAAAAAAGTAACTGAACTAGAACTAATTTAAATCACACTGTGGGTTTCCACCCTCCCTCCGTTCCCCAACCCTGGACTCTCAGACAGAGGGTATCTAATTTTATTACTTTTTAATTTGAGTGTTTTTTTATTTGTTTTTATGTTTGTAATTTTCATCTTAAATTTGTATTTTTTTTTTTTGACCAGGTGTAATGGTTAATTCCAACTTGTCTGTAGTTGAGATTGAGAGTTTGTCGAAGTATGATCTTCCAGTATATTATGAGGTGTTGTTGCCTTATGTTTGTCTTATTTCTTGCGGTCTTAATTGTGTGTGTATTATTCTTGGTTATAGTCGTAATATTTGAAGGTAGAAAGAGTAAATTGTTCGGATAGCTTATGCTTATAGCACAGTAGGCATTTTTTAAATGTATACAAAGCTGCTTCAACTTGAATAATTTTGTATTCTGGAAGAATTCATGTGTTGGTATTTTTTTTTTTTTTTTTTTTTTTATTTAATAAATTTATTGACACAACATATTTATACAGACAACAGATCTCTCCAGTGCTTTTACAATCAGTTTATCGCACTGGTGAGGTCTGATTGAGTTCTTATGTGTATACTATACAGTACATCCATTTACCAATCCACTTATGCACGAGCTTATAGTAGGTAGGTACGTATACATTTTACACCCCTCTTGTTTTTTGGCGTTACATAACCCTCCAACGACTGTTATCTGTTATTTGGTATTTCTGTAGATATGTTGCAAAATTACCATGTCCGGTGAGGTATTGTGTTAGGAAATAGTTAGATTTTAGATTTTTATTTTTTAGTCTCTCTTCTATGTGAGGAATCAGTTTTGCCGTTCTTCTTCCTGTCTTCTCTGTGCTATATTGTTCTTGCCATGTTTTATTTGTTTCTTGTTTTACTTCCTTTATTTTCTCTTTTAGTTGCTTTTCTGTAAATTTTCTGGTTCTCGCTTCCGCTTCAATTTTTTTTATTCTATAATTTTTTTTTTTTTTTAGTTGTAGGTCTATTGTTGTCACTCCGGCTATTACATATGTGGCAGTATGTGATTATTACAGTGGATAGACTAGTTCTTCAATTAATATATTTTTCTTTCTTTTTCATGATTTCATTTACATAGTCGATTGTTATTTGTATGCTGTTGCGATTTTCAAACCAGTTTTTGCTTATATTTTCAATTTTGTGCTTATTTCTAATTTCTTTGAAAGCGGGACATGTCAAGAAGGTGTGATCTGGGGTGTCTGTTAATTTTTTTTTGCAGTTTATGCAGGTGTCATCTTCTATGATTTTGAATTTTTTTAAATATACGCCAAAGTTTCCGTGACCTGTTAGGAATTGTGTGAGGTAGAAAGTTAGGTTTTAGTTCTTTATTTTTAAGTCTTTCTTCAATGTTTGGTATCAGTTCATAAGTTCTTCTTCCTTTTTCGGAGGTGTTATATTCTTCTTGCCAGAGATTGATGTATTTAACTTTAGTTTCATTTATTCTCTCTTTTTTTTGGGTTGGAGTGAGTTGGGATGTTTTAATTGTTTTGATTTCGTTACTTCTCAGTATTTGTAGATCAGTTGGTAATATTCCTGCAATTACGTTTGTGGCTGTGTAAGAGACTGTTCTGTATGCGGCTATGACTCCTAATAGTATTTTTCTTTGCTCTTTCTGGATTTTTTTTTTGGTTTTTTTACTTATTTTTGGGTAGTAAATTTTGCAGCCATACTCTATTATTGACCTGAAAAGTGCGGAGTATAGAATTTTCCTGTCTGTGTATTTTAGACCAAAAGTGTTGTTATAGAGAGCAGTTATTTTGCAGTAGTATTTTTTGATTTTATCCAATATGTAGTTAGTGTGATTGTTGAAGTTGAGGTTCTCATCTAAAATTATACCTAGATATTTAATTTCTTTATTGATAAGTATATGTTCGTTCTCTTGTTTTAGTTTTTTTCCTATGGCTAGTTTTAGGTTTTGTTATGTTTTTTTGTTACTAGGATGCTGCTTGTTTTTTGTGGATTCAGTTTTAGACCTAACTGTTTTAGTGTGTTGTTTATAGTCTTGATTGTTTTATTTATTTGTTCAATGTCTTGATCGCTCTGGATTCCGGCTATTAGCAAGAGGTCGTCTGCGTAGCTTATTAATTCTGTGTTGTTGCTCCCTGTTTTGCATTTTTTGTGAACTTTGGCCATTGCAATGTTGAAGATTGTTGGAGACAGTGCTGAGCCTTGTGGGACCCCTGCTGTTAGTTTTTGTTGGTGTATTATCTTGTTGTTATTGGTATCAAAGAAAATTATTTCTCTGTCGATTAGGAAGCTTTTTGTTAAGTTCATGAAGTTGTCATCCGAGTTATTTTCTCTGAGACAGTTTGTTATGGAAGACCATTTTATTGTATCAAAAGCTCCACTAATGTCAAAACTAATTAGCAGGGTCATTTTTATTTGTTTTTTGGTGATATTATTTTCTATTTTGTTGATGCATTTCTCTATTGCAGTTTCTGTTGATTTTTTTTTAATGTATCCGTATTGATTTTTGTGTATCATTTCTTTGGTTTTAATCTGTTCTTCTATTAGTTGACGTATAATTTTTTCATAAACCTTGCCTAGATTTGGGAGTAGGGCTATAGGACGATATGAGTTTGGTTTAGTAGGGTCTTTTCCCGGTTTGTTTAGTAGTTTGATTTTGCAGGTTTTCCAGAAGCAAGGGAAATGTTGGAGCTCAAGATACTTATTGAAAATGGTCAATAGTAGATCTGGATGTTTTTTGTGTAGTATTTTTATCATTTTGTTGGATATGCCGTCAGGTCCGTTTGCCTTTTTGTTATTTAGTTTTTTGATAAGGTGATTGAGTTCATATGACTCTATTGATAATTTAGTGTTGCTCTTGCTTATGTTTGGGTAGTTAGGTACGTTGTCTTTAATCTGTGGGAATAATTTTTCACATATTAATTCGATTTTTTCTTTTTCTCCTGTTACATCTTCGTTGTTGTCTTTTTTGAGAGGTGGGAAATTAAAATTAGTTAGTTTATTCATTATTATTTTATAGGGTTTGCCCCAAATATCTGAATTATTAACAAGTTTTTTCCAAGTTTCTGTTCTGTTATAGTCCATTTCTTTTCTGTAGTCTTTACGAATTATTTTTATTGTTTCTTCTATTATGTTTGTCTCAGCATTATTTTTGTTATTTTTATATTTGTATTTTATTCTTGTTAATTTTTTAATTGCTCGTTTATATACGTCTAGTTTCTCGTTCCACCATGTGTTTACTGTATTGATTCTTTTCTTGACAGTACTTTCCTCTTTTATTCTGTTGACTTTTTCAAGTATCAATTCAACATTTTTGTCAACTTCTGCTGAATTAGTTGATTTTTTAGTCAAGTTTATCTCCTTAGTGAAGTCACTTTGAATGATTTTTTCCTCAAAGATATTATAGTCAATTGATTCTATTACTTTTGTGTTTTGATGAGTTTTTTCTACATTATTTATCGTTAGTTTTATTGTTTTGTGTTGAGAAAGCGTGCTGTCTTTTACCTTTAGGTCTTGTATTTTGTTTCTCATTTTGTTATTTCCTATGACAAGGTCAATTACACTGGATCCGTTTTTGTTTTCAAAAGTTTTGACGTCGTATTTATTTGTGACTGTTAGATTGTTACTGAGGAGGAATTCCTCGAATATTTCTGTTCTTCTTGTTTTACTGTTTCGTTTTAGATTTTCGTATAGCGTTGACCGAGTATTGAAGTCACCTATGATTAGGATGCTTTCGTTTCGATTGTTTTTATGTAGGTACTTTTGAATTAAATTAATTTTAGTCTCAATTTCTTCATTAGGTGAGAGGTAGGTCGCAATGAGGGTTATAGATTGTACTTTTACTATTATGACATGGTCAGAGATCATTTTTGTTTCAGTTTTGTGTGATTTTTTAGTTACTACTGCTACATCTTTTTGTTTTATAGCTGTATAGTTGGGATTGAGTCCTACTAGTTTATCTTTCGCGAAATCGGGTTCTGTTATTATTATGATATCGTATTTGTCATTTTTTAGTAATTCTTTTTGTTGATATCGACTTCTCCCTACATTAAGTAGTGTACATCTTAACGATAGTGTCTTACTTGTGTTACTGGTCATCGCCAGTATACTTTTGTTTTAAAAATCGTACCTTTTTTCCATGCTTTTAGTCAGCATGGAGTAGATAGTACATGAAGGGTGGTATATTTTGTGGTCTGTTCGGTTGACTGCTGCTTTAATCGGGTCGCCAATGTTGGGATGGTGTTGTATTATTGATTCGTAGTTTTTGATGACACAGCTTGGGCACTTCTTGAGTTCTGTCGCTTTCTTCGTGAGATCCATTGTTGTTTCCGTGGCGTTGCATCTTTCTTCTGTATGTCCGTACCTCCTGCACTTCCTACATACGCGAATTGAAATGTGAGTTTGATACCTGAAACTTGAGTATTCGCATAGTAGATGATTGGGTGATGACGTGATGAAGTTATGGTAGTCGTCCTTCTCAAATCTAATCAGCGCTGTTTTGGAGGTGGTATTGAGTGACACCAATAGAGGCTCCTTGCCGTTGACGTTGGTTATTGCTGTTTTAATATCTTCTTCTGTTACACCCTGGACTCCAAAGGCGATGATCGTTGGCTTAAGTTTCGTTGATAGTTCAACTGAAGCTGGGAGCTCCAATTTCTTGATTTCATTTAGCATTTTCTCCGCTTGCTCTTTACTTTTTACCTTCAGTACTCCTATTTTGTTGTTCGCTTTTGTTTTGTATATCGTCGTTACTGTCGCTCCGATCTTTGACGGCTTGATTTTTGTTTTTATGGTGTTAAGTGTTTCGTCGGCGTCCCTGTCGCATTTAATGACGATAGTTTCATCATTGGATGCTGTAGGTCCTTGAATTGCTAAAGTTGATTGGTTTGTCGCTACTGCATACGATCGCTGAGGGACGGGGCGTGTGGATATATTTTTGATCTCCTTCAACAGTGTTTGTGCCAAGTCCGCGGCGACAACTTTTTGCGTCCTTTTCAGCGCAGTTACACTGTTATTGATGGTATTGAAGGAACTGGTTGCTTCCGTTTGGAAATTGTTGATCAGTTTGAAAAGCTGTTTGTTTTCGCTTTCCTTCAGCGACCGCGCATTGATTGCTACAGTGGACTTGTTTTCTTCTTCTGTTCCGGTTGTTATGCGTAATATGTTAAGGATTTCGCTTACCGTAGTGTTTAGTTTCTTCTTCAATGTGTTGACTGCTCCTGCAATCGCTTCGTAAGTTTTGGTATCGTCATTTGTTGGCTCGCTATCAGCCATATCGGCCGAAGCGGAAATTAAGTGCACGTTAACACCAGCACTGGTTATTGTTTTCGTCGCGTGGTCTCTTTTAATAGAAATACTGTACGTAAATATTAACAGAGTTTATTCAGCACTGCACTCGTCTAACACGTCCGTTATCGTCGACACGTAGATAAGAACTTGACATGTATTGGTATTAAGGGTCTGTCTTTTCTAATTTTACTCTCAACCTCGGAGCCCTGGAATCTGCCCTTTAGAATATTACCTCAGAGACTTCGGGAAGACTGTTAGGGTTATCTTAGCCCTCCTCTCGTCTGGCCGTAAACCCGGTCTAGGTCGAAATATAGCGAGTTGCTACTTGGGCTCGAACCCGGGACTTCCGGATTCCGAGACCGGCGCGCTATCCATTCGGCCAACCAAACTAATGGTCTGGGCTCAAAAATGATTTTTATGTTTTTGTTTGCATTCTCTGGAATTTATTGTCGTAAAATGTGAATTTTCCCGAGCTATTATGTCGTAATTTGAAACGGATTATATGACAGCGTAATATATACATAACATTAGGTATTTTAATTTTTTTACTATAGTAATACTGCTCACTCTTAACAGAAAATTAATCTTTTTTCTCTAACTACATATTTACGAACTCCATAGAGAATTTCTCTAGCTTGGAGAATACACAGTGGCGTAGCCAGGGATTTCTCGAAAGGTGCGAAGTAAGATTTTCAAGGGAGAAAAAAATCGAAAATTGAGACATCTTTACAAAAATGCCGATATTAGAGGACTATTTTATGAAAAATGAAGATAAAATTACTGCTCGAGCAAAAATTTTTCTAAAAAACGTGTTTTAAAGGCGAAAAATTACAAATTTTTGCATATTTTACATTCAATCTCAGGTGCCTGACTGAGGCGTTCGCCCCCTTCGCCCCATTTGGCTACGCCTCTGAGGGTACAGTTTAGTGATGTCCCAACCCACGAATTTCTGACGAACTTTTTCGAGGTTTCAGGGCACATTTCGGTGTATCTTGAATTGTGAGTTCTTGTCATCGTTTTTCTACATTGGGCCCTATTTCAGATGTACTTTGATAACATATCGCTTTTGATAGTGTGACGGGCTGTTGATTGTAGTTTCTAATTTGTAAACCCACGGGGAAAGTGGTTGGATGGAAATTCGTTGCAATTACTCCGAAGATCGAAACGATCACGGAATGAGAAGATGACTAAACATTCGGAAATTTTCTGCAGCGTGTGTAAATGACTCATTCTACAATAGGTACTATCCACCTGGTATCTTATCAAGACGTATAATGGGAGCATGCAAGACCTCGAGCTAATCTAATTCTTATCTTTCGTGCTGTGCTTTGTAGGAACTGTCCATCTGGCCTTTCGTGTCTTATCATCGTGATAAAATATTAGAGCAAGCGTATAACAGCACATTTATCGTTAAGCCTTTGCAAATTTGAACGTTTGTAGCGCAGTGGTGTATACATATATCGATGGCTAGGGCCAATCTGCACTTGTCGACCATGTTTCTAGACTCTAAACTGTTGTAACTGCCCCCTCCAAAATTTTTCCGCATGAAAATTGTACTGGCATGTGCGTAATTCATCTGGGTATTCGTGGTCAACAAATTTCCACAATCGGTGAATTACAAGCTGGTCAAGAAAAGAAATAATGAAAGATGAGCCGATTGTCCCTTATGTACTGTGCTGGTTTTGAAGATATTACAAGGGTCAATCTTAGTTTGGCCTTGCCCGCTTGAGAATCTGATGAGAATTTAGAGCCAAACTGCTGAATTCAAACAGTTTGTTTCACATTAATTTCACATTTCAACTGAATTTTTGACAAAGAAGTCTGAGTGCGATGATCCATATTCTTTGTTGGCGGCAGATGTTACTGAATTCCAGTTGCTCTCTGGGCATCAAACTGTCAAAATTATGAATGATATGTTCCAGAAGACGATAATGGGGACAGTAAGTACGAGCCGTGAACAAAGAAGACGGATCATTGCGCTCAATAACATGATGTGCCTCGAATGACAAAGATGGAATCTCTCGAGGGTGGGAATTCACTAAAATCAGCCTCGAACGAAGATGTATCAATGTGAAGTGGTTCCCTGGTTGATTGAACTAATCCTACTGCAAAATGCATAAATAGCGCGATTAGATTGCCTACGCTAAGATTCACAATTAAATTCTCGGCACAATAAAATGAATAAGTTACTACAGCTGGCATTTTTTTCTGCTCCAAAGAGAGCTCGTCGTAGCATTAATTGAGTTCGAGAGTTTTTCATTGTTACTACATTTGTTTTTTTCATGGTATACCGATAATAATTCTGGTCTGAACCGTACACAAAGTAGGTAAACTCAGTTGATAGTCAAGACTCGCAAAATTGGATAAAATAGGAATAACACTGATAAGAGAAAGCGATTACGGTTGCAGCACTCAGCAGAACATTAACGAAGAAGAAAATAATAATTTATTGTCACAGAATAAGAATATGAGAAAGGGTTTCTACTTTGGTGTCGCAGTTTGGCCCTTTCTTACGCATTTTTTCTTATGTCATGTTCAGATTGGCCCTTTCTTTATGTATTTTCACTTGTCTCATATTCAGATTGGCCCTAACAGATTGGCCCTTTTGACTAGGGTACTAAAATTGCGTGCAACAGTTTGGCCCTTTTGGCGCGCAGCCATCGATATATTTTATCACTCTCATTTTGGGAGGCAATTTTTCCACTTTCAAACTCAAGTGGGTTGATAAGGTAATTCAATTCAGAATTCAATTATTTTCAGTTTGTGGCATAGCCAGCATTTTTTCATTTTTTAATTAGGTGCAAACTCAAACATTTCGTAATTCTGCGGAATGTAGGAACCATTGACGGAAGGGGGGGGGGGTAATTTTTGGGGAATTTGGGAGGAGTGAAATCTTTCATGCATCTGATTGAAAATTCCAATTAGGTGTAAGCCCATGCTGGCACCTACTAAGAATTCGCTGAACGTGGTACAGTCACATATTTATTACATAACTACCGGCCAGAAATATATTATGTAATAATCAATTAATAATGAATAACGACCAAAATTGTGACTTAAACTGGAGCTTAAGCACTAGTGGCTTCAGCTTTACATCCCTGAAAATTAGAAAGGGCTTGAGGTTCTTTGAACGTATGAGTATTGAAGGTTTGATTTCATTTCAATTTTGTTTCGTCATGAGTGCTGTAGACGTAAATCGAGTTATCAACTTGAAAAATGAAAAAGCTCTTGAGTTATTGAAGGGTCTTCATTATATTTTTCTTGGATGTTCGCATCATCAAATAGTGGAATCTTCAGCCTTTCAGTTTTTAATTAATGTCTACTTTCATTGATAAACCATTGAGTATAGAGTTATCGGCAAAATTTTCTAATGTTTTCGTGTCAAACTCGAACGTTTCAATTCTTCTAACTTTCAAAGAGGCAAAATCCCTATTATATTTACAGTTTTTTGCGAATTTCATTTATTCGTATGTCTGTAGTCTGTACACTATACAAGCGAATGTTCTGCTGCCTTTATCACGGGAAGTTGAAAAATGTACCAGCAAGAAATTTTCCAAGATTATACCCAGTGGTGTAGCCAGCCTAGTATTTGAGGGAGGCAAAAGGGTGTTTGTTGGGGAGGGGTGCTGGAAGGGGGTTAATGTGTGGTGGGACGTATGGCGATGCACGCATGCCAAAGTGGCCCCTATGACACCGCACCCCCGGCCACAGGAACTACCCTTTCGAGCATCGCGTCAGTGACCGGAGTTTTCTCAACCCGAGCCCTGAAATCCGCCCTTTCGAGCATTACTGAGAGACGTCGGGGAGGCTGCTAGGGCTGTCTTACCCATCTTCACTTCTGGCCAAAAAACCGGCCTAGGTCGAAATCTGGCGAGTTGCTACGTGGGATCGAACCCGGGAGCTCCGGATTCCGAGACCAACGCGCTATCCACTCGGCCAACCAGATAAAAACCAAAATTTGATGATATCGCAAGGGGAGGGGGGAGTCCAGACGACTTTCTCCTTTTGGGTACGCCACTAATTTATTCCTAAGATTCCAAGTGAAATGCACCTAATAAAACTGTGATAAGCGAAAATCACTTAACTCTATGAAGTTAAATTTTTCAGGATTGATTAAAAATAAAAATTAAAAAAAACAAGAAAACGTATGTATTATTACGAATTTTTATTAAATTTACTTAAAACAAAGTTTGTTTCGTTATTTTAGAACAACAAAAACATTCAACGAAAAGACAGATCATTTTTCTATCAATATATTAGTCGTTTTTGTTTTTGTTTTTCAGAATAATAATTAGGTACATATTGTAACTATTGTCCCTCCCTGTCAACGGGACCCTCGGACACCTGTTGGGGGGGGGGCCTCAAATACAAATTAAATTTTAAAAAAATGCAATAGAGATAGTTCAAGTAAGCCGTAGACGACCGCGTTTTTTTGACTTTTTGCAGTTGAAATGTTGGTTTTTTCATGGATAAAGGTAAATGAAATATTTCAGTATAAAAAATAGATAGAAATCTTTATTATGCTTCTAATTATACCAATAGTGGCATATTAACAAAAATTGTAATACTGAGTGATTTTTGCTTTTCATGGTAGAAAAGATGTGATATTTGAAATTGTAACACAATGTGGCGGAAATTTTTTGATCAAAACCTGTAAAATGTATTGAAATCCTCTAAATGTACAAAATATTGTAAAACGATAAACGTATCGGAAAGTGTACCAGATCCTACCAAGGGTAATGAAACAGTGCTAAAATATGCCAGAATTGTTAAAATCATCAGATATTATACAAAAAAAAGTTAAATATACCAGATCTGGTTCGAATATATTTCTTTCGATAACCGCCTAAGCTGGACCACTTCTCTTGAGTCGTGGCCAGATTCTTTCTAATCAGCCTTCTTTCGTGTAACCTTGGATTTATTACTTTGTAAACCGTTGTCCAGTAAACCTTTAAAAAAAAAAAATTAAATATGGCAACTCTGACGTTAATATGTGCAATCTATCAGCCAACAGCAAGAACCTAGGCCTGTTTGCCAGTAGCACTGTTGTTCAAACACAGATAAATGAACTGGTTCCCAATACCCTTGTTAGTTCATTCTTTCTCATAACCTCCGTGTCAATAAGTATTGAAATTATTATGATGATTAATTATCCACACTACGTGGTGATTATAGTAAACAAAAATGTAAATAAAGTTTTTTAAGGAAGCTCTGAGTTGAGACTATGGTCTCAACTGAGCCGTCAAATGCCCCTATATCATGTTGGTAAAAAGCTCCTGACTCGCGATTGGTCAATCTCAACTGAATATTCAAACAAGGCCGTGGAGAGGAAATCCGGGGAACGTTAGACAAAATTTCCAGTTTGCGATTGAGGTTTCTAAAAATGAAAAATAAAAATAATAAAGAATTTAGGATCCTAACAAAGTGCGAGAGACCGAGGGAACCTCCCGTTTCCCTTTCCCTCTCATCAAGCGCGTTCTCAAACATAATCCACTCTAAATAAGCTTTTGAGATGAGTTCGGAAATCTAAAAATTATGTAATTACAGTCTACGAGGGAACTTTAAATTGCGATAACTTCTTAGTCATTTAAAATTTTATAACATCAAACTAAAACTTACTAAATTCACTATTATTAATTTTGGAAGACCGCGAAAAACTTGCTATACTTGTTCTTGATGAGGGAACGAAAGAGGTAATTCTTTTGGAATTTCGTGGATTGTTGACACTGCCATCAAACTGCTAAAAATTAGCTTCATTAGCATGGTAATTATTTTTAGAATCACTCATAAAAATTGCGTTAGTACGTTTCAAAACTAAAAATGATTATCGATCAATCACGTTGCACAATTTGAAAGACGTTTAATGGGTTATAAGAACATAGATTTTTGTTTTACGTAGCTATTTTCGAAACAAAACTTACAGCCCATTAAGATTAATGTATTCGGAGTCATTTAGTAGGTTTTCTAAATACTCGAAACGTGGCGCTTAGTAAGTTTTGAATCGAAACCTGATTTTCAATTGCCATTTTCTACAGGATTTAGCAGGTTTTCACTGAAAATGACAACACCATGCTATTTCTCAGATTTGATTAGAAACAATAGAAATCTCATTTTCGAAAAATATGACGTTTAGAAGGTTTTGAAAATGAGCAATTCCAAGATTTTATAAATTGTTAAAAATATGTTGGAAAATCAGTTTAATACTTGACATTGGAATATAAAGCTTTGCTTTCAACTTTTGTATTTTCAACATGTCTTCTGATCTTTGCTATCGCTTTCCAAAAAACGTTCACTTTTCATCTTATAACCTTCGCAGTTTTTGTTTTGATTCACTTTTAAGCTCTGAACAGAACATAAAGCCGCAGAGAACCGAAGGGCTACTTAAAACTAGAAATTCTGTCAAATATAACTTTCGCTTTCGATTTGTGGCAGGGGAGGAGATGCCCCCACTGTGTTTATAAAATTAGAATCCGGCGAATTATAAAATTAGAAAGTGACTTTTCTTTAGTTTTATTTGAAATTTCTTGTATCTTAGTTGCCATTCTTATTGTCTACCTATCGTCAGCCCAAAACAATTGATAAATACAGCCCAGTTTTCTATTGAGATTTCCAAAATGTCTTTAACCTTTCAGGTTTTAGTTTAACTTCTCAATGTTAGAATTTTCTGAGTTATTCGCATTTGAAGTTGAAATTTCAAAAAACAAAGATTTGAGAAAAACGCGTTTAAAGTTTTTCTTGTAAAAATGACAGAAAATTTCAACTTTAAATACAGATAACTCAGAAAATTTTGCACTTTGAAGGTTCTACGCGGTCTTAATCGATCACAATTTTAATCTAGTATCGCCTGATGGTCTCAACTAAATACCTCAAGAGTGCGTTGAGTTTTCATTGATTGGGGGCAAAATTTGTTGTTTATATTACATAAATAAATTTTACGAAATCATAGTTTTTATTCAACTTTAAGTACAAAATTACATTTTCTATAGGAAATCTGCTTAGCGGCAATTGAAAAAGCAGGGTTCGCTCTATCAAACACGTTAAAAATCTCGAGATTGATATGTTTGACCATGTTTTTGAAAACCTGCTTTATCTCTTAAACTAATACCTTAAAAGTGGGACATTTTTAGGAAAACGTACGCATATAATACATCTGTCTATTTGTTAGTCTGTCTCTCTTTTGACCTGTAGTTCCTTACACCCTGACCTTTGAACTTCCAGTCTGTTATTCTCGTCTTTCTATTTTTCTGGCTGTTTAGAAAACGAAAAATGAATGACCCTGTAAAAAAAGAAAATCAAAAATCTATGTCACATTATGGACTAAAAATCGTCTTCCACTTCTGCTTCAGAGGAAACTTGAGAATTTAAGACCGAGGATCAGATATCAAGCAGTCAGCCTTACCATGTAAGTTAGCTAGAAAATGAACAGTGGGCAACCTGGGCGAGAGAAGAGTTAGCCGGCTGATAATAAAGACGGTAGCTGGAAAAATTTCCTAAAGCCTGAAAATATTGTTTTTTCCCTTTTAAGCTCCTAAGAGCAGAAAATTTCATTTTATGTGAAATATGATGAAATGAATATCAGAAGTTCTGGTCGCCGAAATCGGGGTGATTTTTTTCCTCCTTTTTTGAAAAGAGCTTTTAGCAATAAGCATCTATTTTCAGTAGCAGGGTTGGCGAGAGAGAGAGAGGGGTTCAGATTTGTGCCTCCCCTCATCAGTGAAATTATAACCGAAAGTCGGGGAATTCTGACACTTGGTTGGGAAAACTAGATAACAGAGATTTGTTTTTGGTCTATCTGTTATTGGAAACTTGCAATTTTTTGTAATACTTTAGTTCGTACTTACGAAAAAGTAAGGAAATTCTGAGTAAAACCCAGTCAAAAATTAAGTTTTTTCTCTTTTTTACTTGACCAAAATTTCAGTGTGGATTTTTTGTGTCCACTTGCCAAAAAATGTTTCTTCATGCGAGCGCTGTTCAGTTCCCCTCATTTTTAGCAGCTGAAAAATCTTTAAATCCTATTGTTAAAGTTGGTGGACAAAAATGGGTTCTGAAATCGACTGTCTTGCAGATTGTAGGTTTATAATTCAAAGTATACTCCAACATTATTAAATTGAAAGAGCAAAGGGCTAGAAAATGAACGTTACAATTTGATGTCGATTCCCAGTTCAATAACTATTTCAATTGTGTTCGACATTTCCCGGATTTATTCTTTTTTTCCTTCAATGAATTCACTTCTACTAATCCTGGAACTTCGTCGCACTTAAAGAAATATTAATAGTATTAGGTATTCAAAACATGCATATTTTAAAACGAAAATACTCGAGCACTCTGTTCGAAAACTTACCTGTTTTTTCGACGTCGTATACATTTTAATTATTTATCGGCTTCCGAATAAAATGTTGAAAACTAGAGCTTACTTCGAGCTTACAATTTTCAGACATTACCTTGACGAAAATACAATTTTTTTCTAAATTCTATTGTAGGTCACAGTTTTCTAACTGGCTTTTTCGTTTCCATTTTTTCTCCCTTCTGCCTGAATTGCTCGACGGTCACGTCCGAATGACTCTTTGGAATTCTATTTTCATTATTTTTGAACGAAAATTTTATTCCGGAAGAATGCGCGAGGACGGGAATATTAATTTCGTTTGGTTTTTTCATCATCCTTAATCCTGTGCTCCGGCTCCTATCGTCTTTGAACATTTTGTGAGTATTTTGAGTTGTTGCAGTTCACATTGAAATGAAGACATGACGAAACCTTGAAACAGGCCCGGATATGGGCTGAAGAAAAAACCTAACTTCGAGGTTAGGCGCTAATTAAACATGCAGCGTTTTAATTTTTCTCGCGAAAAGTTTCATAGCACCTCTTGTACACAGTTTTTTCTTCATTTTTCGTACGATTAAAAAAAAAGGCTCCAGCAAATGTACGCGCACGACTGAGAAAACCTTTTTACTCATTTTCTACATCATTATACTTCCCTCGTCTTGCTAATTTTATACTTTAATTTTCTCGAGTCATGGGATTCACTGTACACACCATAATTAACACAGAGAAAAAAAAACCAATGAAAAGCTCGTCGGCATTTTAAATTAGGTACTGTGCTTCTCTTTTTTTATTTATTTTTTTCGTATAATGATTATCCGTGTCAAACGGAAAAACGTGTTCCCGAAAACGCATTGCGTTTCCTAAACCCAAATTCATTTACACGTCCTCATTATGAGCTGATCAAACGCATAGGTTGTAATGGGTATAGTTGTTTTCAGTGAACGTGCGTAGCTGGGCCAATTACAGAATTCTTCTGCTGGTTGGATTTCATGGCGATGGCCGCTAAAATTGATTTGTGAGCGTCTCTATCGAAAGGGCCCGTTTTGTCGGTCTAGAATTAAGGGGAAGGGGTTACCATTCAAGTGGGATCCTAACCAGCTCAGTAGCGTTACAGAAAGATGTTCTTTCAGATCCTTGAAGTTGAGGTACGAAAAAGTTGTATTTCGAGGGAAATGCGTTTGAAAGTTCGCAATGGGATCAAGAGTGGAACTTCTTTTTGTTCAGGATACAACTGGATTTTTTTGTCACTGTGAGGATACCTACATTTCCTTGAAACACTAGAACCTTTTTGAACTTTTTTGTAGTATTTTTGATCCTCAAACCAAAAAAGGCCGACATTGTGGGTCCTTTTGCACGAAATTGGTTTTTCTTCCTTTTGTTATTATTTTTTCTATTGAAACAAGTCTGGTAATGTACACCTACCTAAAATACAGGTCACAAAAGATGTGTAAAGATCTGCACAATGGACTACTTGTTGTAGAGGAACCAAAGGCCTGGATTTTTTCTGTTTCTACCCATTTCATACCCGGAAGCTGGAGCAGTGCGACATCTAAAAAAAACGGCAAAGTGGAGCACAAAGAACGGGGTTTCTACTATCCAAAACGCTAAAAACCCAAAAATCGATTTTTTAGTCGAAATTTAGAAAAACGGCTGTACCACCAGAACTGTGATCAAAAAAGTGGGCCCTTTCGACAGAGACGTACATATTTAAAAAACATTCATTTCTGAGTAAAACGAGCAACGTTTTTCTCAGCACAATATCCAATGTTATCGCATTGGTCCGAGGTAAATTTAATAACAATAACCGTAACCGGAAAATCAAAAAATTTTTATTCATCAATTCTTCACGATTGAAAAAAAAGTCAATTTTTGTTTGCTTGTTGCTGCGTTCCGACATATTTTTTACACACGTCATATAAGAATAATGTAAATGAAAATCTTCAAGTCTCTACGTTTTTGTGTATTACTGCTCATTTTAGAACAATTTTAGGTCAAGAGAAGAACGACATGAACGTTCAGTCACCATATTATACACAAACTGTGCACTGTTGTAATGAGGATGAAAGAGGAAAAGATAATGCCATACTGGTCAAGTATAGAAGGAAAATTGATAACATTATGCGGAAGGTCAATTACATTAAGAGGAATATTTTACGTGTGTTAAGGTATAAATGTCTCGTTTTTACTACTTTCAATAACATCCGCGATAATAATAGGCGAAATCTACCGTATTTAGAAAAATTTCTGTGAAAAAATTAAAATTTGGGTGGTCATAAGGAATTATTTTCCAAAGCTAACTTCCCGTAAAGCCAGGCGTAGTACTTAGCGAATAAAGGGTGCGGTTATTTTCCCCCAAGTTTTACCTAAATGCGATCGGGGGAAATGGCTACTGTAGGAAATTCATGGGGAAAAAAAAAAGGTAGAACTAAAAATTAAGATGAATTTTTACTATTCAGACAATATGTATGATAATAATCGTTGTAAGTATTATCAGAAAACTAAATAAAAAAGAATTAATCTCCTTTAATTAGTCAGTGTTAATTTTTAGTATTCGTATGTTAAATATCCACTTTGCCCTGCGAACGTCAGTATTTAAAATTCAAAATTAAATGAATGTATCGAAGGTATTACGTTCAGGAAAATGACTAGAATTTCGAAATTTTGAAGAAATTATAGGTCACATCTTAGGTGTGTTGTTATGGAATAAGAAACGGATCTGTAATCAGGATCGTAGTCGAGGTTGCCGATACAGAGGCGGATCCAAAATACATTCATGGGAAGTGCAATTCAGAATGCATAAAGACCACATACATAATGTGGCACAGACTCGGCGCCACACCGAATGGGAATTGTGCCATCCTTGTGGGTAGTAAACATATCATTCGTTAGTTCCCCCCTTTTCTCTTGACTTTCAGGTCACGGATAGTTATAAAATAATTCTGTATAATACTAAAAATTCCCTGGGAAGCAAACCATTTTCTAGACCTATTTTATCTTTGATTTCGAATACATTCACCGAATTTTCCTCGAATGCTCAGTTTTTCGGCCAACGGTCATTGAGAACCCCGAAAGTCAATTTCGATATTTTTCAAGTTTATTTTGAAACTATTTACAAACCTACAAGAGGTATCCCCCCTATTCTGACGCAGGCCTATTCGGGGCGTTTCCGGGATAGGAAGTGCGGTGTGCCGGGGCCAATTTGGCATGCGTGCATCGCCATACGCCCTTCTATCATCGAAACCTACAAGAGAATAGAATTTTAGGGATTATTTCCCCTCCCCTACAATTCAAGCTCCACAAGGATAATTTCAAGTCACTCCGATTTCCTTCAATTTACGAGTTCTTTACATTTGTAATAGGATTTCTTAGGTCACTGAATTCATATCGGAGGTTCTTTCTCCTCTCGTCTTTGGGCCAATTTTTTGTGTAAATTCAGAATATTACTACTAAATTTAAATACACCCTTCCTCCCCGCTGAAATGAAGAGATGTCTGCAGGCCATGTATGAAAATCATAGACAATCAAAGGCGGTGATGGGAGTAGTAGAAAAGTAATATGTTTTTTAAAATATCACGCTGTCATGAAAAAGTGATACATTTTTCAATTTAAGGATTTTTGATTTATTATCTGAAATTTGGATTATGTTATTTTGTGATTATTGCTTATTTATTCTTATCCAACAGTTATTGTCAAAGTTTCATCGAAATGGTAAATAAAATTTGACAAAATTTTCTAGGTCAGGAGATGCGGTTAAAGTCGAAATAAAATACAATAAGGTAAAGTACTTACCATTCATTGGTCAGGTTTTTTGGACGGTATCTCGAGCTCTAATTACGTGGGAGGGTTGATTTTGGAATCGATGCATTTGGCAACTATCGCCAATTATTGGTCCGCAGAATTTTCCATTTTTAGTCATGGTTAAGGTAGTGTATGCCATCAAGAATGAGTTTCACTTGCACACGCCGATGTCAAGCTCAAGTGCTATGTTCTGTGAATTTTTGAAAATATGTAAAAATCTTCCAATTACTGGTCGACTAATGTTTGGAACAATCTGAAAAAAAATTATCTGAAATTGACAGAATGAAAAGAAAAAAGAGAAATTCAGTTTATTTATTGTAATCAAAGTAAAATACAAAAATCATGGAAATGTCAAAAAAGCTCCTCGTCATTTCATTCGGCAGACAGATAACAAGAGAAAAGGAAAACACTAGCTAATTATTGGTTAAAAAAATTGAAGCCAAATATTGGTCAGATTTGTTTCTGCCTTGTATTGAATTTCATCATTGCTATATATGTTCTGCAACTCTCGAATGGGCTACTTACTGAAATCAAAAGGCACAGGGATGTACCGAAGAGGGTTTTCGGAGGGAGGGGGCGTAAATTGTGAACATTCCTACTGACCGAACTCAAAATCCCCAATTATTATCAACATTTTTTTGTATTGGCTAAAAAAAAACGTTTGACTTTTTGGATTTTTCCAATTTTTGATCCATCTACTATAATTTTCCTACTTCGGTGAATGCTTCCGTGCCCCCTTATTTTCGTTCCTGACTGAAATGGTAAAGTTTCCCAACTGCTGAGTAAAAAATTCCTTCATTGGAGGCTCTCCCCTATCGGTAAGTCCCTGAAAAAACGTGATGTTAGGACTGAGGTACAATCAGTTCCACAACTGGATTCCATCTCTAATTCACAGGACCCGCACGCGATAAGTAACTACTCAGTCGTCTGTTGATTATTCGAAAAATGTTCCTTGGTATGTTCTTTGAACTCGCAATCACAAAAAGTCCGAAAATTGAAAAGACTGTCAAAAAATGAAGGGTAAAGAATCAAAACTCACATTTGCCATTCTACTTCAAGGGCGCAAATAGGCAAAATACTGTACGCGGATGCAGGAATATCCTTGCTGCGCCTGCGAACGTGGAGTATGTTATACATATCGTACATTCACTGGCGCAGCAAAAATATTCCTGCACCCGTGTACAGTCTTTTGCCTATTTGCGCCCTTGAAGTAAAATGGTAAATGCGAGTTTTGATTCTTTACCCTTCAAATGTATATAAGACATTCAGTTATTGTGTAATTGAACAACAGCTAATAAAAATATATTGAAACTTACTTATTCGATTTTGAAGACGAACTTCCAAAATGCAAGAATATTATCATACCGAAACAGACAAATTTTTCCACAGCTCATACTGAAGTACTGTGTGTCTGCCGAACACTGATAAAAAATAAAACTCTTACGCCCTCTAGTGGACCAGATTTATAGCTTCAAAATGTTAATCATTAATTAGCATTTGACCAGTAAGTGGCACTCTAATAAATTGCCATTTACAAGTTCGGCGACAGAGTTATGAATTGAAATTTTTCATCGTCCCATTTCTAATTTCATTGCTACTTTGCAGTTTGAAAAAAGCCTCATGTCTACCCAAAAAAAAGTTGATTTTCTATGCACAAGATATTTCCAAGATTTGCAGACTGGCATGTTGCATCTCCTCTGAAAAATTTTGTGCAAGAAAGGGAATTACTTTCATATCAACTGCGTTTGATGAGGTAACGGAGATGACACTATTTTTAAAAGAATGCCATTATTTAGATTTTGTCCAAGAATGTGAGAGTTTGGGAAGGTTTAAATGCTATTTAACTCTCCCATGCTTTATTGAAAATCTTGAAGATTATACCATACTTGTTCAAGCCTCTTCAAGGCTTCTTGGTAACAGCGTTTTAAACGATTTCTGATTCTTCCGGATGTGTTTAAGACTAACAATCCTGCAGATTTACTTGAGGCCATTTGATGAAAGAATGAGACACTATAAGACTTTTTCGAATATTTTTGAAATGTTTTCTGAAATTTCTTATACTTTTTAAAATGCATTTGCGATTGTTTTAGAATAGTGAAAAACTCGTTTTTACTTGGAGACTCTTTCAGATGTTTTGAGGATTTTCCAAATTTTTTCAAGTTCCTTTGAGGTTTCTTCAACTCTTTCAGATATGTATGTTCAAGGCAATTTTCTCAAGTTTTCCAATGTTGTAAAAATTCCACGTTCGAATGACTGTTTTAAATGTAATTGAACGTTTTTGAGACTTTTCGAGGCTTTTTCATAACTGTATTGAAACTCATTAAGATATTTTTAAGACTCTTTGAGTCGCTTTACGGCCTTCCTGAACTGGTTCAGGACTCGATACAAGTTTTTGAAGACAGATTACGGTAACTATATGAGTTTTATAAATAGGTTTGAAAATGTTGAAGTGAACGCGTTCTAATCGTTGAAAATTCTTAAAGACCCTCTGAGACAGGTTTGGGTGGCTAGATAAGTTTTTGAATAATTCTGAAAACTTAGAAGAGTCCTAAAGAATCTTGAGCAAGTCTTAATGATTCTCGGAATATCGCGGTCAAACTTGAAATACCTAGCACGTCTTGAGCGAGTCAAGAAGAATCTTAAAAAAATGTCTAAACTAATTTGAGAAAACCTTACAGAATACGAACAGAATAGTTTTTTTGAATTTCCAGATCAATTTTTTGTGCTGATTTTCCAGCCACCTTACAATTTTGAGTGAATTCTTCCCTGTAGGTTACTATATGTATGCTATACATATAAATTCAAAATACCATTTAGGCAGCTTCTGATTCCTAAAACTCATGCAATGAAAATTACGGGGTGAAGAGAGAGATATTCTTGATGGGAACGATGCCGATTCCCGGATGAAATGAGCGAAATTTGTTGGAATTTCTTAAATATTTCTTCTTTCAAACCCCTCTGGAATTGATTTTTAGGAAAATGATTAAGGGCCAAAATGTCTCATGTCTACCTCTGCTCCGACATCTAGGCATAGATTCTTCAGGCAGTGATCATTTTCGCTCATTTTTGAGCCTATATTAGCTGATTGATGAAATACATACATGCGATGTTCTAAATAAAACCATAGACTGACCGGTGTTCGGAAAAACAAATATTCGTTCACCTACAGAAATTTCACGATTGGTAAGCTGAGAAGCGTAAAAAACTAAAAGAAAATCGAGACCGCAGTTTTTGAGTGATATTATGACTACAGCACAATGTACTAAAGAAAACAAGCCCGTTTCACGCTAAAAAAATGGTTCGAGCACTGCACTGAGATCGGGTAATAATAAGAATGCAGAGCATACCAAATCCGCTAAAAATTTTATTTCACGTTTTTTTCTTCTACTTATGGTATGTTTTTATTTAGAACGTCACATTTATACTAATTCAAAAATTAAATATCTAGTGAAAATGTAGTAAAAATGTTTGCCCATTGAATGAGTGGTTGTCTTATCGCTGATTTAATTAGAGAGGGCGCCACACCTGGAAAAATTAAAAAAGTCGTCGCCTATCCGCTTAGCACATAAGTTGTCTCGTTCTCCAAACCCCTTCTATGTTACTCAAATTTTCGTGCCGCGGTAGAACATGAGAAATTCGTGAAGTGTAAATTAATATGTACAAGTTTGCAGGGGAACATCAGCAACAGGCGATTCTATGTAATAATTATCCCGGGCATCTGAGCTCTAACTTTGAAACTGGGGCAGACCAATCTACAGATTTTGTTGTCAATTTCCGGTACGAGGGTTACACAAGACACGAACGAAGAGAGTGAGAGAGCACGAACAACTGAAGCAAAGGGTTCGATCAAAATGGGAGATGGGCTTACGTATTCAGTTATCAGGTTTTCATTGCATTGATTTTCTCAGAGGTATCTGAAATTCGGGAGCCCATTGAGCGACAAAATAGCATCTCTTGAGATTTTTTGCTTATTGAGTGGAATATTGTAGTTGACAAATTGTAGGTTTTCTGTGGATGATGCTCCCTTAGTTTTGTGAATATTTTTGCGTTATTTCTCTTTTTGAGTAACAGTACCTGCCAGATCGCTGTGAGGGGTGAGAGCAGTTGCCCATTTTTCGTACAGGTGAAGAATATAGTATCATTTCGCACCCCCTCCACCAGTTTCAATAAAGGAAATTGTCAGAATGAGTGTTCACTTACCTGATATGGTATGTGACAAGGCTGATACGGTGGACGACCATTTTCCCATCAAATTGGCAAGTGAGAAATGGCTTATTTTATTTTGAAAATACTTCAGTTATCATCATAATTGAGACGGTTTGGAGACATAACTGCAAGATGCAATATGAAAAATAAAATGTGCTCCTGATAGTCCTTGATAGTTGAAATAAAGAATTTTCAGATCAGAGTACTCTTTTGTTTTGCTTTTTGCCCCTAATGTAGAAAAAGAAGTGTTATTTAGTAATGGAATAATTTTTATTTTTGGGGTAGGAAATTTGGTTTCGTATCCGATCACAGACCGATGTTATGTACAATAGACACGGGAAACTGGCGACAAAAGAATACAAAAAATGATAAAACAATGAAGAAATTTGACCAAACAAATGAAGAGAACTACCGATTAGAGCTCAACAAACAATTAAATAAAGAAGTCATAGGAAAGGTATTAGATAATATGCGAATAGATCAAGCAGATTCGTGGTTAAGAAACAGAATAGAACAAGCAACTAGAATGTCAAAAAAATCTCGTGTTGAGGATGGCGACAAAGAGAGAAAGAAATCACGAACTAAAGAAGAGTTGAAATCACTGATTATGAAAAGGAACAAACTAAGATTCAAAAACGTAAGAGAACAATCGAGGAAAAGATAGAACTCAACGTTTTATGCAAACTTGTTAAACATAAAATAAGGCTGATAAATATGGAAAAAGAGCAGACAAACGATTAAAGGTATCTTAAATACAGCAGAAAGTGTCAAAGACATGAGGAAGATATAGATCGTTGGGCAAATAATGAATTACCTATCTGTATGACGAAAAAGGGACAAACAAACTTAGGTAATAAGATACCATACAACACTAACTTTCACACAGTAATTTGATGTAATATAATTGAAACAGTTTACGCATGTTCTGAAAAAAGGAAAGCACCATAATTTTTTTTCTTATGAAAAAATCCTTTTATTCAAGAAAGATCTCATAATGTATATATTTTTGGCCTCAAAGTTCTCGATTTGAAACTGAATGGCAAAATGATAAAAATAACGTGAAAGATAACTCTTAAAGATAATTAAATTTTGTCTTTTCACCATTCACATCTTAAATTCTTCAAGTTAATACACATCACAGACGATACACATTTCCTAATTAATATACTAGTACCTATAATTCGACGCTGTTAAGCGACAGAACCAAGCGTAAAAATCTGTTTTTTGAGAACACGTGATTCGAAGTTCAAGAGCCATGTAGAAGCTATATGACATAGCGCTTACTGGTAAGCTTTTATAAGCTTTTTTCAACGTGAGTATACATTTTTAAATCGGGCCCAATTTTGAAATATTCTACTGTTTACGCTCTTTCCAACGATACTAATAACTCATTTTGTTAACAAATGTCGCTTGGTTCGGTTTCGCTTAACAGCGTCCAATTATCACTCGCTGATTGATAACAAGGAAATATTCAAAGTACCCCTTCTTCAGAAGACGACGTAGGCGGCAAGAATAAGACATAACCGGTAGAACTAGAGGGTAAGAGAAAAACTGGCCCTCGAAATTTTCACTCGGGAATTTTGCTTTACATAGGACTGCTGAAGAAGTAGCATTTTCAGTATTTCAGACTCATTTTGAAAAATCAGTCGCGTTTCTTGGCAAGA
Source organism: Acanthococcus lagerstroemiae (assembly GCA_031841125.1). Classification (NCBI taxonomy): domain Eukaryota; kingdom Metazoa; phylum Arthropoda; class Insecta; order Hemiptera; family Eriococcidae; genus Acanthococcus; species Acanthococcus lagerstroemiae. The sequence continues at coordinate 26,630,548 of CM063106.1, read as the reverse complement.
AAGGTCGGATAGAGCCCCCAGCATTTCCAGTCATTCTGAAAACAAAGTTCTTTATCTTTATCTGAAAATTTGAATTAGTTTCACGACCGCCGCCTTTACGGTAAGAAGCCCAATGTTACAGCTGGCCTCTTCAAACGCGGCCATAAATAAAAAGTCAAAGATGAAGTTACGTTTTGCGTTGAAAGTCAGTCGGTCGGTTCCTCGGTCCTACGTCTTTCAGTTAATTATTCTGGTAAGTTATTCGGGTCGCTTCGGCTTGTTTGAGTTGGTATGTGCGTCCCAAAGTGTCATCTTCGGGCCACTCGAATTTCGCGTACCATTACAGACTGACCCGAGAAAGTAAAAAAGAAAAAAAAAACAGCGAAAAGCTGCGGAGGCTGCTCCTCTCGTCTCATCACAGTCTCGCAACTTAAGGACGAAAACGAGTTAAGTATTCAGGAAGTGGCGAAGTTATTATCTTTGAAACAGTCGGTCGTAAAGCGTTTTGGGTTTCCAGTGCTCGCTGATCGTTATAGCCTTTCCCAAATTCTAGCTTGCATTTTCGTTGCTCCGGTAGAAATTTTTCGAATTAACGCGATTTTATCTCGCATCAGTGACGTGTACGAATAGGGGTTAAATTTACGTTACTTTTTTGGGGTGAAAAAACCGGGCGCAAAAAAAAAGAAGATATATAGACGGGCTGTGTAGGCGATGTGTGTATTTTCGCAGCAGGTCGCGTATATGTCGTGTAGGGAAAATGTGTACCAAGTCAAAATGGAACAATTAAAGTTCGACAAGCCACCTCCCTCGGGTTGATAAAAAAAAAAAAAAAATACTCGTCAAATAAAGTACGAGCTCGTTCATTTATTATCAGATACACGTTGTCGGGTGCAAAATATTTCAAAAAAATTTCAAAAATAACGGTTGTGTACGAGGTAGAATGGGTAGGGGAAAAACTAGAAGGTAGTACAACATGACAGACGACAATATAATCGATTGATAGGGAAAAAATAAACAAATAACGACGATGGGAGAACGGGGAGGGTTTTTTAATCGGTAGCGATGCACCGAACACGAAACCTATTAATCATTATAATATCTGTTCCCGAGAGAACGAGTTTGTCAGCATTAAATTTTATGTCTCTTCGCTAGCTCATTTTTGGAAACTCCTTGTTAATTTATAGATTTCCACGTTCGGATGAAAAATGATCGTTTATATTCGTTATTACTTCGTAAGTTATTATTTTCCATCTTTATCTTATCTTTAATACGTTGTGTCTTTGGCGGAGAGAAAATGAATTTCAGGTTATTTTTTCCGTCCCTGCTCCCCCCCCCCCGTTCCGAAAAAGATGTTTTTCTCATTTTTTGAGTGCGAAAATATTACACGCCGCGTGTTCTCGCTCCTCGCTTCGGCGTCGCGCATTCTCGCGGTCTGTAATTTGTTTTTATGACGGACCGTTTTTCGCTCCACAATATTAATGACCACCGATGTATTTAAAAAGTATCAATTACGAGAGCGCGTTATAGTTATGCATTCATTTATTAACCGCGTCGAGGAAAATTGTAGCAAATTTTTGAGTAAGTTTCCCAAACTATCGTTATCGATTCGATTGCGAAATTAATCTTCGACGCTCTTTTTATCGTACTCGTGCCTGTCATAAGTGTCTCGCGAGTAAATACTTTAATTGATTAGCTATGAGCTCTCCGTTTACGGGCGTAATTTAACGGAAAAGTTGAATAATAATTAATGTGTGCGCCGAGAACGCGATATCTCTACACGTTTAAGTAAGTGGAAATAAAACGCTCGGGTGGATCTGCTGGAGTGCACGGTGAGAAGAATGCAGCCGCTGTGAAAATGAATTATGGCATGTGGCGATGCGGTCGACTCGCAGCTACGGGGAAAACGTTCAATTTTCACGAAAACCGTGGCCGAGGAAATCGCGAACTGACGGCGAGAAAGCTAAGAATAAGGTACATCGACTCCGAAACGAACGGAGAAAAGAAGACGCCGAGGCATTTTCGATCAATTAGGGTGGTTCTTATTCACGCTAGATGAGAAAAAAATTATATTTTCAGTCGGGCCGCCACCCCCCCCCCCGTACCCGACCGGTAGGAAGTGGTTAACCTGTACCGCCAGGGGGAAAAGTTTTTGTAGGAATTAACATTGATTTTTAGCATTTGAGCTTCAATCGCTGAGGGAGCCTCCCAACGACTATGAACGCCTAAAAATTATTTACTTTCCCTAATGAAGCCACGGGGATCGCATCGGGATTAGTGAACTAAAGGAAACTATAAGGAGGAAAATTTTATATGCTTTCGAACCCTAATGAAAATGTCTATTAACCCTTCCATGCCACACATGTGACAATTGTCACAGTGGTATAAAACTCGCAGAAGCGACGCGAGTCAGAGGAGAGACTCAGCCGCATAACTCCCTAGTACCTGTGCGCACATGATTTACCTTCATTCTCGCGTGTGAGTTTTGGTTGCCTACTCGAACTGTCAAAGGGGCAGGAATTTTTTTAAATAGATTTTCAGTTAAATATCGTCAATACCACTGATGTGACAATTGTCACACCGACCTATTTTCACTCTTACAGAGCACTATGTACAATTTTGAGGTTAATAGGTTGAATTTAATTCAGTTTGTAATCAATTTGGTCCAAAATTTATCATATTGGTGGTTTAATTTATGCATTCGAGTTGTTTTTTTGATGTTGCTCAGTGTGAGAAAATATTTCGCGATGGACCCGAGGAATACGGTATCGAGAGGAAGGCCCAGGTTGAGACATTTTGTGAAAGCCGCGAATAAACTGTCACGTGTGTAGTTTTTTTCCTTGTTCCTTAGCAAAATACTTTTTACTGTACTGCAACCAGTTATTATTATTTTTTTTTTTCTAACGAAAAATAATTATCGGCGAATGTATAACTCATTGTCTCTCATTTCCAATTACAGAATTCTTGATAAAGTAAAAATAATTCCGAAAATGTGAATGGGCAAAGTAAAAATTATACTAAAATAAACAAAATTGAGGGTGGGGGAAGGGAAATAGTAACAAGCAACTTGTACCAAGTTTCAAGAAGTGTCCGTATTCAGTCCAGTTTTAGGACAAAAGTAATGTTATAAATTGAAAAAAAAAAATTCGGTTGTGAGCTATTAACAAGAAAGTGGTAGGGGAAATTTCAAATTTGTGCGTATCTTTTCTTATTAAAATCAAATTTTAACCTCAAATTTGAATTTAGCATGAAAAAATACATATAGCATCATAAAATTTGATAGGTTAATGATAAAACTGATAAATTTCTAAATACTGTGACAATTGTCACATGTGTGGTAATATCGGAAGAAAACCTAAGTGTGGTGTTTAAGGGTTAACAACACGGCTGTAGACTGCAGTCCCGCAAGGCACAGCAAATATCAACCACTGAATTCGTGTCGGAGGAGAGTTATGGTTTCCGAGCGTGTCAGGGGAGCATTACAGTTTCTGCTCAAGTATACCCATGGCTGGAAGAAATAAAAATTTCCATGCAGGATGTCCTTTCTCTGGAAAAACAGAAAAACTTGGAAAAGTCAGGGAATTTCAGAATTTTCAGCATTTTTCACTTAAAAGTCAGGGAATTTTGTAGAAAAAAAAGTCGACTGCGAAATTCTGTAGTATTTCAGACAGATTTTACCCTGTTTCTTATAAAAAATTTTTCTTTCGCTTCGCTCAGGCAATTTTTTTGTATTTTTTCCTTCACAGGAGAAGGACGTGGGCAATACAACCCTCTCTCCTATCGCAGTAGTACAGAGTGTGTTGGTGGGATGAAATCGTTTTCATGGCATTCGTTTCGCGTTTACATCTTTCTATATTAAGGCGGCTATACACTTAGCGTACTTCGTATTTCATGACTTTTCACGGACTATTTCACGAAAAATATGACGAAAGGCGAACCAATCTCTATACACGTCTCCCAATATCAGCTGTTACGTGTTTCGTGTTTTCATCTCATCCTGTTCGCGAGAATCTGAAAATCGGCGCGAAAAGAGGCGAAAATGAAAAAGTATTCAGTCTAGCTCATTTTTGAGAAAGTCGTAATAAAACGAAAATTTTAAAACCAGTGAATTCACCTTCTGGAACATCCTGCCATTGGGGTTTTCTTCGGCTCCTCTCTCCTTCGCAAATGTAGATAACGGTAAATGAAAGAGACTTTCGAGATTTTGGAGGAAGAGTAATTAATCTACAAATTTTGAAAAAAAAATCTAAAGACCGCATAATAATTATTATCGCGTTACGAAAGAGTCCATTATTTTCAAATGTACGAAATTATATTGTATCTGTCGATAATCTAAAATTGAAGCCTCTTCCGCCTCCCTTGGTGCCATAATTTTCCAGATCCTAACCACTGTTTTACTTTCATAGAGCATTTGTCGTTAGATATGCTGCAGCTTTTTCACCTGGGTTCCAGAATTCATCTTAATAGTTATTTTCCCTCCTCCTCCTAAACCATTCAGGTTCCACGAGGGAGGGGCTAATTCCGGTTACTCTAGTTTTCCTCAAGTTCCAAATTCTTTACGAGATTCTAAAGTCAATTTTTTTGGACAGGATATAGTCCATATAAGTTAGCCCAAATAAGAGTAAAAAAAGGAAAAAAATCATAGAAAGCTGAAATTTGGCACATTAGTCTCATTAAGTGTCTTGAATAACATACTAAAAGTCCCAACGAATCCGGTGCCGGCGTGGGTTCTGTGTTTCAATCGGTATTTACCCTTCATTATGGATTTTAGTGACCAAAATGTTTTCCGAGCTACTACTATTCTGTTGGTGATCTCTTTCTCGAATTGGTTATCAATGGCTACATTTTGTCCTAAGGATCTTATTTCTTCGATTTTTTCAATTTCGTTTCCCTTCAGTTTTAAATTTTCAAGCTTAGGACTCTTCGAGATAATTTTAGTCTTGGAGGTATTCATCGTTAACCCCGCCTCTTTTTTTTTTTTTTTTAGTAGTAGTTCTGTGATCATTTCTTTTAGCTCTGCTGGACTCTTCCCCGATTAGGACTATATCGTCCGCGAATCTCAGATTATGTAGATATTCCCCGTTGATTTTAATTCCTTTTTCTTCCCAATTAATTTCTCTGTAAATGTCTTCTAACGCGGAGCAGAATAGAATTGGCGAAAGCGGATCCTCGTGTTTTACTCCTCTTTTTATTTTGAAATACTTCCCTTCCTTGTCCGTCATTTATTTTGGCCTTCAATTCCGTATACATATCTTGAATAATGTTTGTATAGTCGTTTGGGATCCCCTGATTTCTTAACCATTTCATCATGAAAGAGTATTCTAGGGAGTCAAAGGCTTTGCTGTAGTCAATAAAGGCGAGGAGGAGATCGATGTGGTGTTCGTTTATTTTTTCAATTAAGTGGTCTACTGTGAATAGGTGATCAATAGTGGAGAACCCCTTCTTAAAACTTGCCTGTTCTATTGGTTGTTGTCTTACTAAGATGTTTTTACTATATTTTCTACTAATTTAGAAAATATTTTTGAAATAGTGGAGCTTAGGCTGATGGGTCTGTAATTATCAATTTTGTGTTTATCCCTTTTTCTACAGATCAGGATTATTTGAATTTTTCCAGCTTTTTGTAATATTTTGTTCGAGTAGGATTTTATTGAAAAATTTTGTCAAAAAGTTAACCAAATTTTCCCCCATCCCAAACCTAAACTGTTCTCGTTTGTGATTAGATCGCAGCCTACTGCTTTGTTGTTCTTAAAGTTTATTATCACCTTCTCGATTTCTAGATCTATAGGAATTTGGGTTCTGTGTTAGTCTGGTTATTAGGCTTGATTTTTACTGGTGTTTTTTGGAGGTTGCACGAGCTTTGGTAAATTTTAGAGTAGAAAGCTATGGCTATTGAAGCGAAATTCCCGAGTGATAAATTTCGAAGGCAAGTTTTCCCTGTGCTCTCCAGTTTTGCCACATTTATGTAAACCTACCAAAATCCGTGAATAGCTGACATCCTACAAAATAGCGCAAAATTAAAAAAGAACCCTAAACTGAAAAGCAATATAATATCGGATATCTAAAACTACATAATAGAACAATTTAAGGGCAGAATAATTCCAGACTGGTGAAGGGTTCAAAACGGATGAAGAGCTGGAAATTGAAATTCTCTGCCAAAACCTTGAGAGTAATCTGAAACCAGGGCTACGGAACGAAACGAAAACTGAAACTGCGTGTTTTGAATATCTTTTTTCCAAAATAATTTGGGGAAAATTAGGCGGTTTTAACAATATTATATCAAAGTAAGCTGATTTTCGAAAAAAAATTTCAAACATTTCGAAATCTGTGGAAAATACGAAAAAAGTCTTCGAACAAAAATTGTTCTACATAAATATGTTCACTTGTATATACTTTTTTCAGATCTACCCCAGAAAAGTCTTGAAGAGGGGAGGGGATCAAAATAACCCTTCCAAGTTTCACAGTTTCACACGCAGGCTCTATGAAGAGGAAAACTATTTTTTTCTCTTCTCGTTTTGCTCAAGAAGAGGTCGAAATTTCATATTCGGCCGATTCTCTACCTTCACATCTTTCCGTCTTGGCATTTTTTATTCCCATATCCCCACCTCTCGATAACCAGACGTTTGAAAGTTTATTTCTTAACGTTTCGCTCATTTGGATAGAAGCTATTGTGATGAATATATGAGCTTGAAGAACTCGAAAAATGGCCGCAGGGTATCTAATGTTGGTTATTCGAGGTATTTAAATTTAGTTCGAAGTAACAAAAGGCGTCCAGAAACGAACTATGATCAGAAACAATCAACAGCGTCCAAATATGATTAGAATTTATCAAAATGTGCTAAATAAATCTGTCTAACTAGAACACCCTGGCAGTCGAGAAAATCCTATTAAAAATGACCGAAACTGGGGAGCAGCCAGAAACCGAGAATTTTCTCTAAACTAATAAACGACCTGAAACTGATAACTCGAGTATGATGAGAAGCTTCAAAACTAACAAACAACCCAAACCTGACGAAAAACAAATGGTGGAGTTTTAACTTTTTCAAAGAGGGTAAGATTTAAGATCTTTGAACGAGAATTATTTTTCTCTCTCTTAGAAATGGAGATTCGGAGAACTTTGCCTATTTTTCGGCTGAGAATGCCATTAACTTTTCCAAATGGGAAATGAATAGAAAAACATTACGAAAACGGATTAAGTTGGATCATCATTTCTTGTTACTGCTCGTACAAATTCTCTCTTTTTCACACTCGACCGTAGAGAAAACAGAATAGCGTCGAAAATACCGACAAGATTTAAGAAATGAGGGCAAATTTGCCATTATAGCATGTAAATATAGGAAGAAAAAAAAGGTGAGTTCTGAGTTGGAATTTAAACCCTACTCATGGTTGCAAGCGAATTACAGAAACAAAAGTGTAGACATTTCTTCGGTTAACTTCCAAGTAAAAACCGAGATCGCATTTTCCATTAATAACTCGTTAAAAAATGTTGACTCGTATTTTCCACATAAGAAAACATATTATATTATGAACAAACCGAGGACGTGAAATTTTTCTGTTGGTACATTGACAGGAATTTACCGCCAGCTTTTCTCATCATTTCTCTTGTTTCGTCGTTCGAAAATGGCTACGAGTGTATTATTGTAAATTCGCGAGATTCCGACAGCGAAATAATGTTTTGACATTTCTGGTACAGAAACTTTTGAATCCTACCTAAGTAATATACAGTAGGTATGCGAGGTTTCGAAAACACTCATTCCACACATATTTACTTACATGTTAGAGGAAGAGCGAAAAACGTCTTAGCTAAAAATTAAAGATATACGAGGCAGTCATTGTATGGTATTTGTATAAAGCTTTCGGTTTTCAACATTTTTCTTTTTTTCAACTGTGTACCTCTCAATATGAGGAAAATTCGGTTCACGAACCACCATGGCTTTCTTTATTTATGAGAACAGAGAGCAGTCATGGGTGGTTGTTGTATAACATAGAAAAGGTTGATTTTCAATGTTTTTGGTTTCAAATTGCTAAAAACTATGTTCCTCCCGCAAAGAACATATGGGCAAAATGTTTTTCAAGAGCAAAGATTGCTGTAACATAGCATAGCGTTCCTTCCATTCTTCGTGTGTAATTTTCAAATTATCTGGGGGGCGGGATAAGCTAAGCATCCCAAGTCCTTTTATTGGCGCTTCTGACAGAGATATTGTAAGTATCAGACTTTGAATACAACATTGCGAAATTTACGCTTGTAACCTGTAAAATAAAACGTTGAGGTACTAATGATGATGAAAAAATTGAACAGAGAAGAAAGAATCGTCAGCTGAAGTTGATGAAAATGAACAAGTCAAGCCTCTGCGCATCACAGTTTAAAACCCGAAATATACAAACATTTAAAAGGAAAAAGTAGATTTAGGCCATTTTGGTATGCTTATGTCAGTGTTTCTCAAATTTTTTATTTACACGTATTATGTCACTGGTGACATACCTTTAACGATTTATTGAGATTTTTTCGCATGCCAGATATTAAATATTACAGAGTGTATTTCATGAACTGTAGCATCCCTCCTTCGTTCATTTAAAACAAACACGAGAGATGAAAGTATCTTCAAACTGCAGGGTCTTGTCTTTTTTAGCGGAAAATTTTCTCTTCTTTAAAATAGGGGCTGGAGCGTTCACTCCTGAGAGATGGGTGAAAAAGTGCAAAATTGACTCGAAAAAGTGGACAATGGATCGAATTCGTGTGGATGAGTTTTAAGTTATTGATTTTAAATGTCTCATTGCATTTTGCATCCGACTTCATTTATGGCTCAAATACCCAAATTTCATCTCGAAGTGAAACATGACAAGTACTCTCACTTTCGAAATTCATCTTAGCGCTCATCGCCGAAAAGCTGACGATCATTAAAATTCAAATTTACTGGAAAAATCGCAATTTTTTTCTTTTTGTTTTATTACGCAATGAGGCAGGAGATAACTTTAGTAAAATATTGATTTATTCGCGTAGTCGAGCAAACTATCGAAATGGTTCGGAAATTCTCGATCGTTGAATTACGAATATTTCATTCCTTTTTCATGCGGATTAAATTCGGGCTTTGGAAATCTAAATTACAAAATGAAAATTGTTGACTATCTTTCGGTCTAGTTCAGTGGTCCTCATCCATTTTAAAACTTGGGGTAAGAAGTACACCAGTTGTAAGCATTCTGTCAGTATCCGTTAGAATACATCTCTTTCATAGACTCCACCGACGGGGGGAGGGAGCAGCAACATGAAAAAAGAGAAGGCGCCTGTTCAAATTCTAGGTCGATCGGATCAGGGGAACACGAACCACAAGTCCCTGCCTCTCCTATGAAAAATGAGTTGGAGTTTTTACTGTTTTAATTAAATTGATTTTAACTGAGCCTATAATGATGTTAGAAATATTCGCACCCAAGTTTTACACAGCGATCTGAATATAATTTTAATATAAAATTGTTTGACCCCATGATTTATCTGTGTCGATAGTCCCTGGGGAGTGGGGAAGCTCCAAAATGAGAAGTACGAAGGCTGAAAAATGAAATTTATAATGGAAGTTAATTTATAAGGTTCTTAGATCATTGAATTTGACTCTAAGGTTACATTTTCAATCCGATCACTTGGAGTGCCATCAAGATCATCTTTCTACTATTGTCGACTTATAAGTTTTCGAGGTCACTGAATTTGATCTCGAAAATAGTTTTCACATATTCTTATTATTTGGGTTTGACCTCCTCTAGTAGCATGTGATGAGTCAGATCCCAAAATTACTCTTGAAAATTGTGATCTTGAAATCCTATAAATGAAATATCATCTTTAAAAAAAAAAAATGAATAATATTTGATTTCAGCTTTTCTGTGGTCGGATTTTTGAGAATCGGATGCAAAAATTATTCTCGAAATCGAAATTTAGCGACCTCGAAAATCTACAAGTCGAGTACAATCTCGGAAAACTACTGTTAATAATCCTCGACCATATTTTGAGGAAAACTGCTGTTAATACTTTTCGACCTCCTTTTATCACCCCGCAGGGAGTTGGATCAAGCAACTACTCTCAGAATTAAATTCAGCAACCTGTAATATCTATGAACGATTCCTATTTTAAATTTCATTTCTCAGCCATCCTGCTCACCATTTTGGAGCTGTCCCCAGGGCCGTCCATCCAGATCATGGAGTCAAACAATTTCACGTTCGAAATACATTCAATTCGCTATTCAAAACTTGTTTGAGGATATTGTTAACTGTTAACGTTATTACAGACTAATCAGAAAAAAAGTAGCTAAGAAAAGTTCGAACACTGAAACTCCATGTCATGTTCCGAAAAACAGGGTGCTTGTGGCATATGTTCCGCTCATCTGCTGACCGTCCTGAAATTTTAGTAGAAGGCTTCTCTAATTTTTTTGGCACTCATCAGTTTGCAAGCATCAAGAATCTAAGAAAAGCCATAAAATGAAGGGCATCCTAAACACCCTACCAACAAAGTAGGAGACGAAGCTTTCAGGTGTTAGTCCCAATTTTGAATTTCGAAACAAAAAGTATGTCGATCGTTCATTTCATTAGTATACTTACTCATCTCATCATTACTATAGAACCATTTGATCCAATAGTTATCATTTCAACTCAATATCGATTATGAAGTCGAGCTATCACTTAATTTTGAGATGTTATTGAGTCTAATGGTTGATTCGCTCGGTCTCGTTTGTGTTACTATAGATACATACGCTTTCTAAAAATCGGAAAAAGAAGCTATTCGTGGTAGCTCAATCAACATTTCAAATTTTGGAGTCTAAACTGTGCCATTCGTTGGCATTTTTAGTGTATAAAGCGGCATACCCCCCCCCCCCGTAGATTACAAAATTCTTGTGCAAAGTCTGTGCGAACTCGCTCATGGCTAGAGTCTCTCCATAGGTGCCTAAAAATTATTTTATTTTTGAAATAGGGATTTTAAGGTCACTAAATTCATTTCTTGTATTCCTTTTCTTTACCTTTTGACTCCTTAAGCCTCATAGGGAGCTTGAAACATGAGAAGTTGAAAATTAGTCACCTTAGAGCCCAGAAGGTTTGAGTGGAGGGTAAAAAAGACCTGGAAATGAATTCAGCGATCCTTAAAACCTCAAACTCTGAATTAAAATAATTTTTAAGCTCATATAAAGGGGGTCTGGTTGGCCGAGTGGATTGCGCGTTAATATCGAAATCTGGAGGTCTCGGGTTCGAGCCAATGTAGCAACTCGCCAGATTTCGATCTAGGTCGGTTTTCCGACCAGAAGGGAAGAGAGCTATGACAGCTCTAACAGCCTCCTCGACATTTCTGAGAGGTAATGCTCGAAAGGACGGATTCCAGGGCTCGGGTTGAGAGCTAATTAGAAAAGAAGAAGCTCGTATAAAGAGGCTCAAATTCTCAAAATAAAAGTCAATTCCCATAAAAATGTCAACCCTCTTGGGACTCTAGTTACCTTAAGCAATTTTGCATATTCCCCCCCCCCCCCGAAAAAAAATTGATCCAATCTGAGTGGGGAGGGGAGTCTAGAGCTGGAAATATGAAATTTGTTCACCAGTAGTAAATAAGGACCACCTAATGTGGCCTGTACATTCACTTTGTTAGTCCTCGCGAATCGTCTCCAAATCACCACTGGTAAGTGTCAGACGCAGGGATTGACTCCGGTAATCCGGTAACTTACCGGGAAGTTACCTTAGACAACTCAACGCACAAAGGCATAAGTGCATAACAGTCTGAGGAGCCTACTGATACGAAGAATAAACCGATGAAAAATAATGCTGCAGTTTCCAGCTTGCAGTTTGGAAGCTGCTGCGGTCAAGTTATCGGCAATTTAAGGTAATAATTTACCGACAATTTTCACGAGAAGTTACCGGTTATTCTCTAGTCAGGAGGTAACCTTCTTTCCATTTGAATTATGGTCTGAAAAGTACTTTTATACCAATAGTGTTTCTATTTCGTTACTACATAAAAATGGGCATGTATTTGTTTGGTTTTTAGTTATTTGCCAAAAATCAGTCTCAAAAAAAAAAAAAAAAAAAAAAAGTGATTTGCGGTAATTCGAATGCAAATATTTTCAAATTTTAGTCTTCACAATCTGGAAGTAATGGTGTGATGGGACGTATGGCGATGCACCCCTTTCGAGTATCGCATCAGTGGTCGAAGGAACGCTTTGAGGCCAGGTCCGAGCCTTCATTTCCCCGTGCCGCAACCGGTGCGCGTGTCCTGCGAGGGCCGCCATGGGGATCCCTACTGACCGAGGTCCGCGCTCCCCGAGCACTCGCCTGGAATTTGGTCCCCCACAGCCGGATGCACCAATTCTCGTCTGATCACAATCTGGAAGTAAAGGCTTGAAATTAAACATGCTAGCTACGAAAATTTTTCAAAAATTCCATCGAGAGTAACAACTACATATGTCGAAAGTTGAAACTTCTTTCTCTCGAAACACGATTTCCGCCGATCAGCTCTCCTCGCATTGATAGTCTCATATCACGGTTATTGACCCTGTAACTTTCAACTTATATTTTTATAAATCGTCTACCCGAAGGTGTTTCTGTCAAGCGGTCCCTACTTCGTAAACGCCTCCAGAGTTCTACTATTAATGAAGAATTTTCAGTTTGCTGCGTACTAATAGGATCAAAAAATTCTCGAACCTTTTCTGTTTTCAAAAAGGAATACATTTCATCTAGTGTCCCAGCTTGATGTTCCTTCAACTAGAAAGAACTAATCGTTACTTCGAACTCGTGGCTAATTCCACAACCCTCAAATCAGTTCCTATTTCGTCTGATGTTGATGTTTCCGTTCGATCGAATTATTTTTCTTCTCTCGCCCGTGTCTGACGGAGTCCCCTCGAAACACACTTAATAAAAGAATAACAGTTCGTTTCCAAAGATGATAAATTGTTTCGTTCAAAGCAAAAAGAAACAGAGAGAGAGAGAGAGAGGGGGGGAGAAACGTTAACTGGCAATGATCCTTGATAATGTCCCGAGCAACGGAATGTATAAATTCACGAAAAATAGCTTTTTTTATTTTTGGAGCAGAGAATTCGTTTCCCTACTGTTTCTAGGGAAAACCTTTTCTTCTAAAGTGTTTCCTTCGCTCTTTAACTTGAGTTAACAAACCACGAGTAAATAAAACGCTTCCAGGCAATAGGACTGTCGCCCGCCCGTCTTCTCTTCCATTATCTCTTTGAGGCACCTTTTTTTTTTCCCCCATCTCTTTCTTTCACCTCCTCTATTCCGAAGTTGAAACTGGAAATCGCGCAACGTTGAAAACTAAATTTAATTTCGTTATTATACTCGACGAGATTTCCAAGTTAAACAACAGGAATGTAATCATGTGACTAGGTGATTGCTCGACTACTCTTTTAACTCGAATCGAAGTATTCGCACTAATTTGAAAGTCAAACCGAAAAAATACTGTTAACGTTTGCAAAAAAAAAAAAAAACAAGGAAGAAAGAAAATGAAAAACACTCGAACGAGAACTGTAACAGATGTCATTTTCTAGTTCTACGAAATAATATAGTGTGAAGATAAGCAATATAGATCGAAAAAAGAAAGCGGTGAGAAAGTTTTCGGATTCTTTTGTTACCCATTGAACGTGGAAAAGTAGATAAGAATAATCGACGCTGTCGAAATGAAGTCTCTCATTTATTGCCCGTCTACAGCGATTCTATATTTTCCTGGCCATTTATTAAATACGTGCTGGATATTTTCGTGTTATACTCGGCATTTGAGGGCACAGTGTCGTCTGCCGCTTGACTGCGCCGCAGAGCACAAACAGTCTATTGTTTTCTGCCACAAACAGTGATCTGAGGCGATAACTTTTAGTCCTGATTTAGGGCACCTCATTGCGAAAATAAATGGCCGAAGTGCGAGTATTATTGTTCAGGTACCCGTGCGTCGTACTACTACTCGCTGAGTACCTTCACCTTCACGAGTAAGAAGAGCGATATTTGTAAAATTATCATAAAATTATGATATATCTTAACAAATGATATGAAGATAATACGAGACGTTTCCACATTGACTAATTTCAACTTTTCATCAGACCACAGAATATCACGAGCAAAGATAAGATTCCGGGGAAAGAGTATAAAATACAACAATTACAAGAAAAAAAGAGACGTTTATAATAAAAATTATGCCAGTACACAGGTTCGACAAATATAGGGAAAGGGTCAAAGAAATTATTGAACGGAGACAAGAAAATGGAAACTCGGTGCAAGAAAAATATAATATGATAGAAGAAGCAATTAAAGAAGGTAACAACGAATATGGGGTGGTTAGAGAAAAAGAAATAGCGGATGATAAACTAACAGAAAACACCAACAAGATACTCGAAGAAAGGGAGTAACTGTAAAAGAGAAAATTTTTGTCACCAACGGAGAAAATAAAATTGACAGAATTGAAGAAATTAGTCCGACAACACATTCGTAACGACATATGAACATTTTATTTGATGTAGCGAAAGTGGAAATCAGTTTGAGAGACAATGGATCTATAAAAATGGCAGCAAAATAACTGAGCAAAGGGAGAAAGTTGAACAAGGGGAGGAAATTAGGGACAGGGATCAAATTGTAGAAGCAGCTACGCAGTTCTATGAAAAACTATACGGTAAAGAAAACATAAACGAGAAAGAAGGGGAGAACAAACAAAATGAAGGAGACGTACCCTCTTAAAAAACTAAAAAGTTATGAAGCTCCAGGCCCCGACCGATAAAATCAGCGATGAAACGCTGAAAATACTCATGGAAATATTAATCACCCCACTAACGGAGCTATTCAATCAAATATTAGAAAAAGAAAAGATACCAAAGTAATGGGAAACGGGAGAAATAATTTTACTTCAAAAAAAGAAAAGAAAAAAGGAGATAGAAAAAGCATAGTAAATTACAGATCAATAAGTTTAATACAAAGTTCGAGTCAACTTTTTTCGACCATTGTCAAAAATCGTTTATACAGTCAAGTAGATACAAATCGGAATCGAGAACAAGCGGGCTTCCGCAAAAATTACTCAACAATAGACCAAATCTTCATAGTTAATTCGTTAATTATTAGTTAGTTGAATAAGCCAGTGAATACAATCGGGAAGTGCATCTTATGTTTATCGACTTCAACGAAGCCTTTGATTCAGCTCACCCCAACTTTTTATGGAAAGCTATGAGACAACAGAGGGTTGAAGCAAAATGGATGAATATACTCGTAGTCAAAAGAACGTACAAAAATGCAAAAGCCTACACGGGAATTTGCAATTCAAAGGGGAGTATGTCAAGGTGATCTATTATCCCCAAACTTATTCAATTGTATTTTAAAACTGATTTTTAGGAGCCTAAACTGAGAACCACGGAAAGTAAAAAAGGAACTCCAAAATATTGCACACGATCTCATAAACGAAAAAAAAAATAGCAGGAATGTCAGCTCGAAAAAAGCGTGAACTCCTACGAAGGCGGATAGTTATCGTATGGAGATTCAAAAAATTAAAGCTGAAGTACGCCGAGCACAATGGAAAAAACAAAAATTATAACAAACAACGAAATGGGGGAATTCAACATAAAAGGAGAGATACCACAAACTGTAAAAGAAATTGTATATTTGGGACAAACAATTTCACTTCAAAATAGGAACAAAAAAGAAATATCCAAAAGAATAAAGGAAAATGGAATGTTTTCATCTCTGAGATGTATTCCTAGTTGAATGTTGAGGCATTGTTGTACTATTTTTAATCACACCCATTTTTTAACAGATTCGTCGTGGCATTGCTTCAAAACTTTTAAACCCCTCTCCTGTATTTTTTTTTTTTTTTCAGATAGCACCTTTTTACACTAACCCAACAACATATGACATGCATATTGTATTTTTCAAACTTTTTCCATTTTAGCCTCAGCGCCAACTAAAAATTTCCAATGTTGTATTTTAGGGCATTTTATCGTTAATGCCCTCCACAACCCCACAATTTTCAACTGAGAGTGGAATTCGAAAAAAAATTGAACTCAGAAAACTTTAAGCGCCCCCCCCCCTGATACCTTGAATTTATTTATTTACTTTTTCCAATAAAAACTCTAATGAAGTTTTACGACTAAACTGCTCTAAGAAACCCCTGAAACACAAAAATACTAATTTTCACGTGTGTGGTATCTAAGCAACGATGAGGAAAAGAGAGAAGGAAAAATTTCAGTTATGAGTAAATGAAAATTTATAGAAATTGGCACAAAATTAATTAGCATCCCTGTTGCTCACACAGCATGGTGCAACTGGGAAAATGTCACTGATTCTACTATTCCTAGTATAGGATCCGCGTAATATATAGTACTGTAAAGTGTTAATTTTTATTCCTCATTTATGCCTTTGGGAAGAGGCAAGTGCGAATGGAGTAAATAGATAATTTTATGGATAATTTAGTGAAAAATACGTTTTGTTTGCGAACATTTTTCGTAAATTTGATAGTTTTGAAATTTTTTAGAAAAACCCATTTTGGTACGTAGGTTCAATTTATTTCCTAAAGAAGGCAGAATACAAGAGGAGGACGGTGACTTCTTTGTGGGTACTCGAGAGACATTCCAAGCAACTTTCAAACGAAAAACTGTCTCTTGCCGTCAATTCCTTTCTGTGTCTATTTTGATCCTAATTCTACTGCCTTATAATAGTTCATACTTAGTACAGAAGTCCATCATCTATTGTATGACACATTTTTGTTAACTACAAGCAGCCGTGATCATTAAAGTCCGTCTAAAATCTCGGAATGCACTGAAGCGACTTTATAGCTGAAGGGAGGGTATGAGAGGATTAATCATGAGCAGAGCACGGATTTCGTGGCATTTGTCAGATTACTTGCATGAAGGCGGAAGGATTGGGAGTGAAAGATAAGCACGTTTTAGGATATGGGGAGGTTAGGGAAAAAATTTTTTTTGGCCAAAAATGCCAAAAACCGATATAAATGCCAGAAACGGATAAAATGCCGAATAATGCCAAATAAGACCAATATCAACAAAGAAATCCTTGTATGCATAAAAGAACGGGAAAAAATGACACGTTTACGCTCCTATAACATCGGTCGACACTGAGCGAACATTTTCAGACCTCAAAATGGTCTTAACAGATCGTCGACATAGTTTCAAGGAGGATAATCTTGAGGGGCACTTGATTATTTTACATAATTCCCGCTTTTTATAGATTTTCATGTTCATTATTCTTTTATATTAATTTTTATGACGTCAAATATTTTTCAAGGGCATATGACCTTAATCGTTGGTCCAAATAAATAAATTAAAAGAAAAAAAATTATCTATTGCTCAAATACACAATTTTCCACTTTTACTCAAGATTTTTGTGATTTTTTTTTCCTTGCCAAATAATGCCAATTTTTGAATTTTAATAGCCAAAACTCAGCCTCAAAAATGCCAAGAAATCCGTGCTCTAATCATGAGATTTCTTATTACAAATGTAACTTTTTCTACTTTTCTCTCAATAAGCATTCTTTTGCGGATCAACTTGAGTGTCTGTGCCGAAAAATCCCACTCCACACATCGATGAATACATGAATACGTCCCGGGTAAAGTTCCTGCTAGATATTTATTCGTGTTAATTCCTCAAACTAACTGGAGGGCGGAAATTATTCTCCGATTCCCTGGTCAGCCCCAAAGATATGATGCCGGCTGACGTACCTAACTGTTTTATTTTTTTAAAGTTTAATAAAATGGTTAATGTAATCAAATCCAGAAGCAACCAGAAGGTATTATTGACGATTATCGTATGAAATTTCCGAAGAACGGTTACATAGCCCATTGGTACAAGAAATTCTACCGAAATCTTATAAAAACAGAGACTGCAGATTTTTTCCCAACACAGATACCTGAGTCGACGATTGGTGCAAATCTCATACCACTCCGGTCTTAATTTTACGTCAACTGCAGTGCTTATCCGACAACAGCTCATCTTATTTTCATGCAGAAATTCTACATCCTCGAAAGTTTTCTAGGTTGTTCTGGAGTTACGAGAGTTAACTTTTCACGCTTTCCTTATTTCTTCTCTATTCCGTTTTCCTTCCTTAGCTTCTTATTAAATGTTTCACGAATCGCAACGCACAAAAAATTAAATTCCATGGGTTTAAAATAATAACGTTGGCAGATCACCCTAAATTATTCGAGAACGACGCGACGCTAAGATCTCATGTTTCGTTGAAATTTACATTACCTCTCTCTGTAGTGCGATCTCGCCAAGTTATTTGCAATCTCGATAAGGAGTCGGAATAGGGTTCTTTTTTTTTAATTCCGATCCGAAGCTGCCGTTAAATAAACCTTTATTCGCTGAAAACTTTAAGAGAAAAAAAAATGCTCGAACCCGGAAGGAGAACACACACAGTCATCGGGTTTTCCGTGATAGAATTTTCCAATTCCGCCTTTTCAAAACGAGACTCACAGCGGGCGTTCTTTTTAAGGTCAGTTGTCTGCTGTGAAATTGGTACAGCTCAGCCTCTTTGTTGTCAAAGCAGAAGTACAGAAACTCGTTACCAATATAATCTTCATTTGCATCGATTATTGCTGGGAAATTTCATAAAATCCGGCATTACGCCGCGCATGTTTAATTAAGATATCAATTTCGACTAAGCCCATCGTGAAATTCAGTATACGTGTACTGGTGAGCCGCTCGTTAATAATTCTGCGAATTGTCTTTGTGGCCGAATTCGAGTTTGCAATTTTATTAAATTCACATTTTTAACCGATCGTTTGGCAAAATTCAACTAAATTCTATTATGGCGTTGAGTAGTTGATTGCTGCTGCAAAAGCACGGGTATAAAAAATCACGACATCAAATAGAGGAATGCGTCTTCATTTTTTGTAATGAGATTGTGACATTTGGTTCTTTTTCTTTATGAATTCGTAGAAACTATTAGAGGACGGATGTTCTAGATGCAGCAACCATCGAGGACTCATTTCCAAATTAAAAAAGTGAATAACTATCAAAAACTCAGTAAATTACACGCAACAGTGTTTGTGTCTTATTCAATTTTGCGAATTCTGTAAACTTGAAAACTACCAATTAATATCGCAAACTTTCAAACATAACGGAATTTAAAAAAAAAAAAAAATAGAAAAATGGCGTAAATTTAAACCTATTCTGGCCGCATTTTGATAGATGCGGCCACTTGCACAGTTCCCATGAGGTAGCCTTAGTTTTCATTATCTCTATCTTTATCAGATCGCGGAGTTCAATTTGCGGCCCGTTTACAGGTTTTGAACGAACATATTACTCAATTTTTGGCCGTAGGTTCGAGCCTTCAACACTTCTGCTGCGGTACATTTTTGTTAGGCCTAATTGTTGGATTTTCCGGAACCAGGCCTGTTCCAGATGAAATTGGCATCCGAGAATTGACACAGACGGCCATACTTCTACTACTGCTAAGTGAATGGTGAGCTCAAAATTGACAAAAAGAGTCCGCGGCTCGAACGCCGAATGCAAAAAACTTTTAATTTCTGGGAAGGGGGGGGGGGACGTAACAATCCGATGATTTCCCATTCAAAAGGAAGTACAGGAAGGGTACATACGTATGTTCCCTCCTTCCGTGGAGAATAAATAACTGCGAAAACAAGTTCGGACACTCATAGAAAGTTCCATCCATGAGCACACCATTGCACTTCAAGATAAACTGTAAGTTAGTCTCAGTGGAGAACATGAGGATATTATTGACGTCATCGTTTACCATGAGGAATTCTTCTCCAAATTTGGTAGGAAATTTCACGCTCTTTAGAGACTTGTGTAAGTCAGTTAAAGTGTTGGGTAATGGGCCGCAAGCAGGTACCTTTCTGCTGCGTGTTCGGCCGCAAACTGGTTACTGCCTGTAAAATCGTTTGTTTGTTCGGGTTGGGCACATGAACTACGAGAATTGGAAAGTTAAAATCTTGAGGATGTAATTGTGTGTTCAAGCTAAAAATTATACTTGTACCCTACGTAAGAGGGGGTCAACAAAATTTTGCCCCCCATCCTCTTAATTTTTCTTTAAACCTGAAGTTTTTGGAAATATTTCGCATTAAACCTTTTTATGAACTCACGAGCTCCTCCCCTTTCAGTACAAGTGAGGGGTTAGAATCTCTCTCTCTCTCTCTCTCTCTCCTCCCGACCTTTTTCTCTCCATCACTTGTCACCACCTACCCATACACTCGTTATCACCAATCGTGATCTTTCTTCGCCCCAACCACATAGCTAAAACATACTCGAAGAGAGACAGTCGCAATGTTTGGTAGGACTCCTTACGGCACTTCCTCTATCATCTCTCTCGATCATCTATGGCCCACATTTAGAAATTTTTTGTTCATTTCTCAAGACCATTCTCTTCCTCACTCCGCAACAAGAAGTGACTGAGAGACATGGCGGCGGTTGCTCTATGACTACTTCGATCTTCCCATCATTCCGCTCCACCTCTCGCAAGACATCTCTCTAAGTTCTCTGCTCCTCATTCTCCTTCTCCTCGTCCCTTCCCAAGAAGAATGGACCGACGAAACGTGGATGGGATTGCTCTAGGACTCCTTTCATCTACTCGTCATTTCTCTCCACTAACACAACCCACCTCTACAAGCCTTCTCTCCCTCATTTTTCTTCACCTCCTTCCTCCACAACAAGAAAGGTCGGATATGAACGTGGTGGCGATTCCCCTGAGACTCCTTATCTCCCTATTATCTCTCTTCATCTGCTCTCCCATCTGTCTCTCCTTCAGTAGCGTACGGTGATTTTTCCTATGAGGTAAGCGATAAGCGTAGAGGCGGAGTAAA
Source organism: Acanthococcus lagerstroemiae (assembly GCA_031841125.1). Lineage (NCBI taxonomy): Eukaryota > Metazoa > Arthropoda > Insecta > Hemiptera > Eriococcidae > Acanthococcus > Acanthococcus lagerstroemiae. The sequence continues at coordinate 26,609,807 of CM063106.1, read as the reverse complement.
AATCAGAATAAAAGTATGAAACATGCTACTACAAAACGGCATTGATTATTCCTGTGTAGCGTCATTTCATATGCATTTATTCTTTTCTGTGACGAATAATAGACACAGGGACGTACTACCAAAGAGTTTTTCGGGGGAGGGGGCAAAATTGTGAAAGTCCCAACTGACTCAGCTTAAAATTATCAAAGCAAAAGAAAACCTTTTGACTTGTTGGATTTTTCCAACTTTGCAACTCAATTCCCAAGTATCAAAGCAAAAAAAAAAAAAAACAGAAAGAAAACCTTTGACTTGTTGGATTTTTCCAACTCTGCCTGATTGAAATTGTAAATTTTCCTAACTGCTGAGTGAAGAATTCTTACCCCCCCCCCCCATTGGTATATCTATGAAAAAACATGGCCAATAAAACAGTTTTCCACAATCTTCACAACCAGTTAACCACCAAATGTTTTCATATTGTAATACGTGGCAGTGTCTAGTAAAACTCAAACCACCTCACTTTTGCTCAGTTTTTAAAAATGGTAATTCTGGTTTAGGCATCTCATCATTGATAATTTCTAATTGTTCATTAAGAGTAAGTCGCGAAAACGATTTCTCAATTAGATCTCGAACACGCATTTTGCGGGCAAAAAACATGGAGCATTCAAACATAACGCGTTGACTAGTAGAAGAACATAATCACGTTTCACTGTCAACTTCGACGTTCATGCATAGCCAAGCTGAGCCGGAAGCGCTCAGAACGCAACCAAACGCACAGGTTTCGTTGCGTTGAACATGCTAATGTGTTTTTGTGTTGTTATTTAACTCAGAGGCGGAGCGTAAGTCGTGCAATGTTATGTGCAGCATGGAAAAGAAGCATTAGATCCGACGCACACGTCGCTGGCCTATACAAATACATGTATGAGGATTGCCGGATGCCAAACAGTATACATCTCCTGATACTTAAGCGTAAACGTCAGTACAGTCGCTGTTTCGGCTAATGTTTCATTATCTTTTATTTGTTACAAGTTGAAGTTGATATTGTATATAAAAACTTATTTTCTCGGGAATTGCAGGGTGAGTGGTGCTTACCTTGCTTTCCTGGAATGCACGCCACTGCTCTCCTACATCCTTTACCTTTCTCCACACCTCTCCTTGCTCCTCCAATAAAAAGGCACTTATACAAGACAAACGGGGGTTGGAAGTAGGGAAAAGCGAGAGCGAGTGGAGCGAGATGACGGAGAGGTGAAGGGTGGAGAGCGGTAGGATAGATCATTTATGCGGTTAGAGGATCAGGTCAGACTACCCTGCAGGAAGGGGCAACAAAGGGGCATGTCAAGTGACCTGGATTTTTCCCATGAAAATGGACACGGCAACGCTGGATATTACTTTTTCAGCGGCCTGTGAATTTGATCCGATTTACATCTCGATGGCCTTGATGACGCCTACAAGTTGTATCTTGCATCATTTGTATGCCCCAGACTAAGCAGAAAAGTTGTATCTCCGCAGCGCAGGTCTATTATGCTTAGTATTTTGATTTACATCCATTTTGCCTCATATTATTAGATATAAGCTTTTGAGATACGTCCCTATTTAAAATTTGGTTTTAGAGGGCAATTTTAATCATTTTTCTATTTGGTAAGGTAATGTAGTATGTAGATCTTATACATCCAGTGGTGCCCCCCCCCCCCCAAAAAAAAGAATGAAAAAATCATAAGTTACGCCCATTACTAATTATTGGTTTCGGCATTAATGAGACTGTAATTTCAAAATTGGGCTCCTGAATAGTTATTTTAAACAACCTTATTATGATGTCCGGAAACGAGAGCATTTATCAGCATATTTATTTATTATTTAATATTTTGTGAATGCTTCTACGGCCAAAACTGACCAGATTAGAAGGTGACAAGGTACAGTGTATTACAATTTTTCCGCTATTGATTCATGAAAAAGACAACAAAAACAGAGACACATTTTGGGCGTAGGGGAGCGAATAACTCAACCAATGATATACGGGGGGGGGGTACTGGGAAAATGATGGGGAAATATGTCTGGAAGGCTGAAGGGAGAGGAACCCGAAAAATACTGGAAGCAAATGGAACCTGTAGGGGATAAAGAAAATGAAAATGAAAACGAAGAGGAGCGTTAGAGTGTAGAGAAAAAGAAAGATGGAGAAAGTCATTGAAACCAAGCTGGCTCAGAGGCCGATAAATGCTTCTGAATGACGTTACTAAATGCTTTACGATTTATAAAGCAAGTACTCCAGCTACCTCATTGTAAAGACCGAGTATGTCGTAGTAGCCGGAGTCACATCCTTTTGGGACAGCAAAAAGAGCATTGTCCCTGCTATTAAACATTACGAGTGGGAAACTTATAGTACCTGAAAGTTCACTATCCAGGTTTTGAAGACTTGTTTCATCCTGCAAACAACGAAATGCAGCCTTAGAGGCTGTTAATATTCTTCGACAATACATTTCTACAACTAGTACTCCTTATAATATTGTTTCTGATGTTAATAGACTGGAACATTTTATTATGTTTAGTAACATGCCTACTCGCCAAACTCACATTACTGATTTCATTTCATTTGATTTTTTTTTTTTTTTTTTTTGAAACCCGCTTTTAGTGCGAACGCGCTTATGATTTGGTTCAGTCCCCAGTCCCTCCAATCGCACTATAACGAGGTTTTACTGTATTTCAGGTTGTATGGGTAATTATTGCCGATATTCTTCATGTAGAATATGGTCTAGAGTAATTATTGTTCCAGACATTTATATAGAATAAACATTCGTTGAAAACGAATTCTGTTGGGGAAGGGGTGAAGCTGAATAGATTCTTTGAGACATTGGAGGAAGTATGTTATTCGGCAGTCAACTCACTTCTTTGGTTTGACGAATAAATTTTAGCCTCCCACAGCTTCTCGTTGAATTCTTTCGTTTGCCTGTAGGAAGCATCAAACATAAGTATTTCCACCCCAAAAAGTTCAAAAAGAATTTAAAGCATTTTTCGGTTCGTGGACTAGTTCGAAGTTTTAATTTATGTAATATTTGATATCGCTGGCTTCGTTTGAAATTTCAAATTAGCTCGCCGAACATATAATTTTGCCAGATTTATTGAATCCTCATTTCCGCGGTTTCGGAAAACATGTTGGCTAGAGAAAGAAATTCGCGGTTTTGAAATGCTTGGAATAGTTGAACACGACTTCGACCAATGGTGTGGGAAGGTTAAGTCGACTGGATGAAGTCATTTTCCCCGGCATGAAAGGCGAGAAGTTACCGTCAGCTCAGCGAAAGTGGTTCGACTGTAGTTTTGGGAGAATTTTCCGATATTTGTTCCTCCAATATACGTTCGCGACAACTTTGATATTGAAATTGTCGAGCGGAGCCACCTTACCTTTGCTGTCGTGTATGCGTTTCGAGCAGATATAGCTAAATATAGTTCTCGAATGGGTATGTTTTAAAAGCACTCGAGAAGAGCAAAACTGTTATGGGGTAAGAGCGAGCGTAAAATCTCGACCTATTCCCGAAGGTACTGTAATCGCGTGCACTGCCTGCGAACAAAGAACGAAATTCGTCATAACTTTTTCATGAAGTATAAAAATTAAAATGATGGAACTGTTAATAAAATGTATTACAGGGTATTTTTCTTTTTCAAACCCGGATGTACTGATATCATGTCTGCGGCACTTATCTTTAGAAAAATAGCAGCGTTTATTTTCTAAATAGATAACGACTCGAGCGTGCCTGTCTTAAATAATAAACTGATAATGTACCATCTCGCCGGTTCGCCTTAATTCGTGAAAAAGGGCAAAATGGCGTAAATAGGCAAACATTAGTTGGAATACCAGATAGGTATGTATACCTACTACAGTGAATTGATCTTCTCTATCTGTGGAACGTTGGATGTTAAAATACACGAGAACAGAGTTCTATAATTTTGCAACGAAAATACTTGATAGTACGGCGCATTGGTGAAAAATCGTGCATTTTGTCATAATGACATGAAATTGGGTATAGAGACCAGGCATTTTAGGGAATGAACAGGGAAAAATTGCTGCAGAGTTGAAACTCGGCATGATTCTCAAGGACAGCTCCCTAATAAACATAGTAAAACCCCCCGCCTCGCGGAGGTGAGCGTAACCACCTAGAGCTGAAAAACCGTGCCAAAAAACAGTTTTTTGACCGTAGCTCCACAAATATTGATTTACATGCGAAAATACTTCTTTCCTACATTAAAGAACATAAAATTCTCTACAAAAAAGGTCTCCTTTACTTTCGTCCTAGGATCAAGACTGACTGAGATAATCGACCTAGAAATATCCTACAATTGTCAATACCCCATAGTATTCATATACAATGTACTAGGAGGCGCGTCAGCGAAATAATAACAATGTTGTAATGCATGCAGGCGGTAGAGTGTCCTATCGTCGTTCCAAATTTCAGGAACTAAGTAAAAGAGAAATTTTCACTTCGATGATCCTTGCCCTTAATTAAGAAAATGAAATTTCCTGGAGGCGTAGTTATGACTTTTTTAAATTGTGTTTTCTTTGCCTAGGAGAGCTCAATATACTTTTAGGGGGGCTTATCATCAGCTTGCCCCCCCCATGGTTACGAGGCTGCGCATGGATAAATAATTTCGGCTTTTACTGCGTGCATCGACGTTGTTATTTCCCTAGCGCACGCTATAGTACATTGTACATATAATGATGTGGTGAGACGTATCGCGATGCACGCATGCCAAAGGGGCCCCTATGACACCGCACCCCCGGCTCCAGAAACTACCCTTTGGAGTAGCGCATCAGTGGCCGGGGGTGTGCCTTGGGGCCGGGCCCGAGCCCCAATTTCTCCGTACCACAACGGTGCGCGCGTCCTGGAAGGGCCACCATGGGGTTCCCTACTGACCGAGGTTCGCGCTCCCTGAGCGCTCACCTGTAATTCAGGTCCCCCACAGCCGGACTCGCTGCCTCTTCACTCACCCCTCACCTCCTCGTCTTGGTCCGTGTGTCGACGCAAGCAGATGGTGAAGACGGGGGAGCCCTGCCAGGGGGTCTGCAGCGCAGTTGCAGCAGCTTTCCTATGATGGTACAGAGTTCTCCTGTTTGATATGGTGTGAGCCGAGCTTGGTAAAGAGGTCGAAATATTAGATTACTATATGGGAACGTCTCCGCTTGTATTGTAAATTATTATTCTAAATAGGTACCTCGCGTTATAATATAACGACAGAAATAAAGCTGCTAAATTGATTTTCCACGCATACATGAAAAATGCGTTTTATGACTGTGTAAGTAAATACTGATAAAAACACTACTTGATTGATTTGACTGCAAATATTTTAAAACTATCGATAAAAAAGTTTTATGCTACAACTTAGAAATATGCACGAGTTGAATTTTTTTAGTTGAACCAATAAATAAGAAGATTCATCCTATCGCAAATTCACGAATTTTTTTCGCGGATACCGGCGAACTTGTTCCCCGTGTTACAGGATAGAAAATGTGGATTTCAATCAGGCAACCTTCTTACGTGTGTATGTATGTGTGTGTGGTGTGTGATGGTTTTTGGTATGTTCTGAGGGCTTCTATCCGCTCCAAACTAGCGTGTACTAGGGGCCTGAAGCGTTGTGGGTTCCTGACGCGACGTTTGTACGGTAGATTCGAGATGCTAACCCCTGAAATACTCGGAATAAGGTTCAAAATAATGTCTTAGCTCGAGACCTTACTCCGTGGACCTTTACCTATACCTATACACAGATCTGGAAGTGTGTAATTCAGAATGTATTGGTGAGAAATCATCGAATAAGTGCAGCGGAATTCATGGAACTTTTGAGGGCTCATACACTAACAAGAAACTTGTGACCCTCACGGACCTACAGGTATCCTTTCTCTTGCACGTTGCCAAGTATTGCAATTACGTTTTTAAGTTAATTACCGCCTCTCTGTTTTTTTTTGTTTTTGTTTTTTGTGATATGAATTCTGACTGCCAATATTTCGCGACTGTATCATGTGTCATCAATATGTGTGAATTCAAAATAACCGCCAGTGCCGCTTCCAGTATTCATCAAGTGTACGTGTGATTTGTCCAGGAACGAACCGAAGATTTTTTCTTGGGGGGGGGGGGGAGGGAGGAGGTAAAAATTGTGAAAGTCCCAACTGACACAATTCAGAATTCCCAAGTATCAAGCAGAAAAAAAAACTTTTGACCGGTTCGATTTTTTCAACTGACTCAACTCAAAATTCCCAAGTATCAAAGCAAAAGAAGAAAAACATTTTGCCTTGTTCGGTTTTCCAATCCCAACTCTACCGAAATTTCCCAACTCGTTTGACTGACATGGTAAATTTTTCCAACTGCTGAGTGAAAAATTCTTACGGGGGTAAGTTGCCCCCCTGCCTCCTATCGTTATTTCCATGGATTTGTCTTATTTCGGTCGTGGTTTTTGACGTTCTTCAATCTTAATTTGGTTGTCGAATGTTTTTTTCCTTCGATTGTATTGTTCGCACTCGAAATGGGAAAAGGAAAAACTATTGCAGCAGTCCGTAATGAAAGATGTCTAAACTTGAACGCGTCAATGAAATTACCTTTCATTCATGCGCACTACGAGTATATTGCAGAAGAGAGTATTTTTATCCAGTTCGCGCTTCATCCACTCGGCCTCCGGAGGTTCGGCATAAGCTGATGAAACGCTCTCAGCGTCCGCTCCGTTTTCTCTGCCGTTGTACGGAGATGCGGTTTCCGACACAACTCGCTGTCTACCGTCGTTCCCAGGTACACCATCCGAGGCTGTAGGGATACCGGTTCACCCAGTACCGCTAGGTCAAATGGCTGTGGCCTGCCCCCTTTCCGCCTATGAAAAAGGACGGCTTCTGTCTTCTGGGCAGCCAGCTCTAAGCCATTCGCCTGCATCCAGCAAGACACCATCTCGATGCTGAGTGTGGACCTGCTGCGAACTTCCTGCTCCGACCTTCCCTCTACAAGGAGAAGGCTGTCGTCGGCAAAGTTGATGACCTGGGCTCCTCTCGAATGTATGAGCCGCAAGACCCTGTCAAAAGACATGTTCCACAACAGGGGTCCTAAGACCGATCCCTGAGGTACACCCGCCGAGATGATCTTCTTGACCTAACGACCTTCAGCGTCTATATACGCTATCCTTCTGTCTGCCAAGTAGCTCCTGATGATCGCTTGTAGACGGTACCACGGGAGATCCCACTCATCCATCGTTTTCAGGACATGCTTCCAAAGCAGTGTATTGAAAGTGTTCCTCACATCGAGACTAAGGGCTACACATAACCCATATTTTCTGCATATTTCTCTCTCTCTCTCTCTCTCTTTCTTTCTTTCTCTCGCGCTCTCTCCCTTCTCCCCCCCCCCAGGTACCTCAGTTTTGGAATGACACACAATTTTATTTCGAAATTGAGTTTAAATACTTTTGGCACCTATGTTTCGATTCTGTGAAACCTCAGTTTGGAATTAAGTGAAACCCACCACCTGTCGATATTCTGATTTCATATGTATGATTCTTAGTCTCAGCACATTAAATCGAAATCGACTGGTTGTTTTCGAAAAGCGTTCGAGTCATTTTTCATTACAAAATGTCCAAAATTTTGGTGACCAATAATTGAAGACCTGATTCACAAAGTGACCTTAGTCCAAAACAGTGATGTTTGGAAAATCGGAAAAAACCTTCCCATTCTTTATGTCAGGTAGTTAACATTAATTTGATGGTTTTACTGGAAAGTCCAGGATATAGTAGCAACATTGTCAAAGTTTGAAAACTGTCGGCCTTATAAGTGGGGAAAATCGTTGACTATTTGATTGGTATTTTTTGATAGTTACTTCCGGGATTTTTGGGGGATTGTGTTGTTTCGAAATAGAAGAATTTTTTGAGTTTTTGTGTTTGAGATTGTTCCGGTTTACAGATTCTTGGGTGGCTTGATAATTGGGGTGTGGTCTGCAAAGCCCTAGCTGACCGGGCTTATCTGGACATGGTATAGGTCAGGTACTAGCATAAATTCGATTCGCCCCAGTCCTGAAAATTCTGGGCTCTGTAGTGTTTTTAAAACCAAGCCTATATCGGCTGCGGACTGTAAAAGTTCTTTGTAAAAACCTTCGTTCAGGTGAAATCGAATGGATTTGAAAACATCACCTTAGTACCTTCGTTAGGCGAAAAATTGCGGAAATACCGCCTGACGGTTCCATGGCCAGCGGAAAATAGACGGGGAAAAAATGAATGTCACGGGCCATCCGAAGAGATGAGAAACACGAAAACCGGAACCAAAAAATACGAGTGATTCGTTTCATGTCGCCGTTGTACCATGTTGTCAGCTTTTTCTTCGTACTCTGCCCAAAAGGGTTGCCGGGACCGTACATCTTTTCAAAAATAAGTTGCCGCTGCGAAACGTTGCGTCGGCCCGGCCGTTCTATTTCAACTCCAAACGTGAATAGCGCAAAAGAATAAAAGAAAATACATAAAAGAGCTCTCGGCTTTCACAATAAAATCGCAATATGGCAACGCATAAATAACGCGAAATATATTTCGGGGAGGTGAAATTCCGCTCCTGCCTTTCGGATGCCCGTCAGCAGTAACGGTTAATGGGTCCCACCCGTACTATTATTATTTTCAAAATTTACCGCCGGAAAATGTAATTACACGCTACAAGAAAATATCTCGTCATTTTTTCCGGCCACGTTTTCATGCACCACACATGACATTCGACTGGCGGATCGCTTAAAATTCGGACTATGATTTCTCGAACTCCTTTCGCCGAATACGAACTTATTATATCTCGAACTAGGATGCAGGTTAATTTGTAAAAACGAACGCATTCGCCCAAATAGAACGTCGATGACCCTAGAGGGATTCTCTAACTTGAGTGGTGAGAACGTATACGTTTTCGAGCTCGCATCCGGTTCTCCATTTTTTGGAACATTTTGAAGATTTACTTAAGTTGTTGGAATCGTGCCACGCATTACATGCTGCTCTTTCGCAGAGCCTGCTGCGGAATTTGTAAACGATGATGCTTCGCGGAGAACAAACATTTACAATCTCCACGATTGCGTGTCTTTGTGCTCGCAGATTTTTATACGTTCGTTTCGTGAAATACCTTGTTAATGTGACGTAGTTCTCCTTTGACCTTTGTGAAAATGAATTTTCGATCATTTATCTATTTTGAGAAGAAACAAGTCTGTTTCCACTTGCACGCATCGTATACGCTTTTTGTTCTTTGTTGACAAGCAATGCCAACGTGTGAAAACGATTCGGCATACTTGAAATAGAAATCGCGGCACAAATTACTAGATATTTTGTTGTTAAGTCTCCAACATCCAGAAAATTACTAGCTAGGTACTCTCTTGTAAGGGTGTATGAAGATGCTTGCATGCCAGATTGACCCTTGCGACGCCGCTCTTCCGGCACTAGAATCCATTTTTTGGGGTATCGCGTCAGAGACCTGAGAGCACGCATTGGAGCAGCGTCTTTGGCCCCTATTTTTCCACAATTCTTCCACTTTCTTTCTCTCGTATCCGGTCGACTCAGATTCTGCTCCAACCCCAGTACTCGAGGAACTTTACTCCGTACTCTCTCGTCGTCGATTGTATGGTTCAATCTGTTAGCGTCATAGTCTCCGTATAATCGACACTTGAAGAAGTGTCTGTCATTTTGTATCTCGCCGCACTCGCAGAGATCGTCGTCAGCTAAGCCCCATCTATGAAGGTTATATGTTGAGCGTATCGTTTTGCTTCTCAGCCTATCTAGGGTTTTCCAAAGACCGTATTTTAGGTGGCTGCCATGGGGTAATGATTCACATGGAGTTCCAGCTTCCAATGCTGCATTCCAAATTCGGCAGCGCTCTGGTTCGGCGAGGGCACTTAATTCGTTGACTGTTCTGAGGAAGCTACGCCTAGATTTCAGTCTACCTTCAGTTAAGTCGTCATAGTCATACACGGGATGTAGGGGGTTGTGCACTGCCTTGGATTTTTCGACTCTGGCTGCAACCTCCCTGCGAATTTCCAGAGGAGCTATTCCTGTAAGGCCATACAGCTCGGCGAGTGGGGTCGGCCTGAGGTATCCTGTCACTAAGCGACATGCTTCATTTAGGGGCACATCCACCTTATTAGCATGAGCTAAGTGCTCCCAGACTGGGCATGCGTATTCTGCGACTGAATAGCACGGAGCTAGTGTTGATGTCCGTAGAACCTGTGGCTTTGCTCCCCATCTGCTGCCTGCCAATTTTCGAATTAGATTTGTTCTTGCTGCGACTTTCATTTTGATATTTTCACAATGCCTTCGGTAGATGGGGTCTGGTGACGTTTCTTAAGTCTCAACTGGGTTTGATCCCTGAGCCACTTTCTCAGGAAGTACGGAACAAAGTTGCGGCTTCGGCCAATCCTCCTGAACAAACCCAAGGGTGGGGAGGCAGTGGGGGAGAGACGGAGAGGATGAGGGGCTATAGACGGGTTACGTGTTGTGGAGCAACTGGTGGTTGTCACGCGCCGCTGTAAACAAAGTTGTAGTAGTTCCTGCGGCAGAGAAGTAGTCCTCGAGCCGTAAGCATCCAAGTCCGCCGTCGCCCACTCTGAAACCCTGTCAAAGCCCGACTGCCTTCCCACTAACATGTGGTGGTCACTCTCCACCCCCAATCCCAAGCTTGGAGCTGAGACCTACGGTAATGGGACGCATAGCTAGTGGGAGACTAGTCGCTAGAAGGGGCCTGTCGATACCTACCGACCTCGACGAGTAAGTAGGCCTACCTGCGTCGTACGTGTAGGTACGATTTTTCAAAGCAACTAGGGGGCTTCGCTCCTGGCCACTTCGCGGCCCAACCCCCCACCGTCACTCGCTTTGCTCGTGCCGGTCTCGCCGATTCACCATGCTTTTCAGTCTTTCTGTCAGAGTTCCTTTTTCTGTTTACTGATGCTGTCTGATAGTGTTATGTCTTAAAATTTATGTCCTTGAAAGTAGCCGGAGGTGGTAGGGACGAAGGCCGGGATTTAGATATCAGGCTCGGAGTTATTTTTCAGGGGGGGGGGGAGTTTTGGTTTTTAATATATAGAAAGATAGACAGATGTCTCTTTATGTCTTATTATGTCGGTTATGTCTTAAAACTTTTGGAGATCTTTTATGTTAAAACAGCAGTATGGGTAATTATGTCTTTTTATGTCTTATTGTCTGTTATGTCTTAGACGAAGACCGGGATTCAAATATCAGGCTCCTTGGAGTTCTTTTTTTTTTTCAGGAGGAGGGAGGGGGAGGAATTTTGGTTTTTAATATACATATAGAGAGATTACTCGTGGAATCAATATAAATTTTAATACTATCCCAAATCCCCTAACGATGATAGAGACGCAACAGTCGGGAAGGCCAACAGATTTGGCGGAAGGCGCCAATCCTGATTCCGGTGAGCCGAAGGAAATACGCCCAGGGAAGAGGCAGTGAGCCAACTCGTCGCCCGAAATCACACCGAGACGGAACTTGCGAAGTGGCAAGTGGAAGGAAGAGAACAAGAGGCTAGAAAATGAAAACAAGTGCCTCCGCGGAAGAATCGCCGAGATTGAGCTGCAGATAGCGGTCCTGCAGAAAAAGATCGCAGATCTACGGCGGCGGTGGCAGCAGCAGCAGCAGCAACAACAACAACAACAACAACAATAACAGCAGCAGCAACAGCAAGAATGACAACAGTAGAAGGAACAGCAGCAACGTAATAAGAAAGAGCAGCAGCAGCAGTGATTGTCACTGCAGCAACGAACGAAAGGGACAATAACGAAGCCGCCGCCCCCACCAACAAAGCCCTTGCCGGTCAGCGAATGAATTGACCGAATAATGAGGGATTTGCAGAGAAGAAACGAATGAAGGCCCTCCTAGTGGATACGGAGGTTGAAGAAGAGGAACCAGCAACTTGGCCAGAGGTGACGCGGCAGAGAACTAGGACCTAGCACCAGCCCCTCCGAAAGCCGTTGCCCCGAGGAGAACAGCGGCGGCAGCCAAGGAGAAGCTGCTACGCAAAAGAAGGCCGAGGTAGGCGGCGGTAGTAATCGCCAAATGCAAAGAGGAAAACAGCTACGCCGCTGTTATCCGGAAGGCCAAAGAGAAAGTAGCCCCGCAACAGCATGGCCTGGAGATAGCGAGGATGCGCTATACGCGGAAGGGAGACAGGCTGTTGGAACTGCGTAACCTACCTGAAAAAGAGGGCGACGCCCAAAGGTTCACTGCGCAGCTCCAGGAGGCCTTAGAGGCAATGGCGACGGTGAAGCAGCGGCAACGCAACACCGCCCTCCTTCTCCTTGACATCGAGGAATCAGTAGAAGAGCAGGAAATCGCGGCAGCAGTAGGAGCCACTCAGAGGTCGGTCCTGCAACGAATGCGAGGAGGAGGAAGGATAGCGAAGGTGCTAGTACCAATAAACAGGGGCCTGGAAATCCTGAAGGGAAGACATGTGAAGATCGGTTGGAGCAACTGTGGGGTTCGCTCCTTAGAGAAGACGAGTACCCCAGATGCTACAGATGCCTGCGTTCTGGGCGCATGGCAAAGGAGTGCCAGAATCAGGACCTGGGGCGCCCGTGCTACCGCTGCGAGGAGAGCGGACATATCGCGGCCGTATGCAACGCCGAAGCAAGCCACTGTTGTTCATACTTATTAGATCAACAAATGAAAATACGTTTAGAACGAGAACCACTCAAACTGAATTCCGTCCATGAAAAAAACCTCTCAACATTTTCCGATATCTGCCTCCGGAATGTTGTCTTAATCTATAATAATTTGAAAGGTTTCTACGTTATATAAAAGTTTCCAAGCTCCCCATCACTACATCGATCAGGCGATACTGAAAACATTAAGTCTACGTATTGCATCGAGGTAGAATTTAACTCTTGTGGTAATTATAATGAACGTTCTGACCTAGTGAGTAGCTCGTCAATCGAAATTTCAGTTGTTTCTGAAGACTCTCGATGCAATCAGCGCATGTTTGTATTCGTTACACATATAAGATCGGCTTATACGTTTCCAAAATGGAGCCTACATCAAGACCTGGTCCAGTAATGCCTGAATATTCGTCAAACAGTGAATTCAGCGAGGTGTTTGCTGCCGATGCTAATTCAATATTAAAATTAACCCGGTTCACGAATGCTTATTTGAATAAAGGCAGGGATGTTTCCATTCCACAGAACGGTTTCAGATTCACAAATTGTACGTAATTAGTATCGAAAACTAGAATAAGACGTCCACAGATATCCGTATTTTCGCGCATGCTGGGGGATTACACGCTTCAGCTAATAATTAACTCGCAGCTGAGTCAGGTCAGATGAAAATATGTAACACGATTCTGTACAGGCTTACTTCAGGCGTGTGAAAGTTCGTCTTCACCCAAGAGATGTAAAAAGATCTTCTGACAAGAGGAAATTTCATTATTGAAATTTAAAATCAGTTGATAGAGCGAACGTAAAAACTTTTAGCAGATGTTTCTGTTAACCTACTTGTGTTTACCTTTAGACCATTCTATCGGTCCAAGTTTTCGGACTCCATTTGGAAAATAAGTTGAATTAAAATAAAACAATTTTGAAACATTTTCAATGAAAACATTTACAATTGAACGTATCTAAATATCTAGATCTGTACAAGAGTGCTCGCGTAGAGAGCTCCATTCTCTCACAGGAGGGGGTTGGAATTTTTTATGTAGCCAGGATGTGAACATTTTGTTGGTAATTTAAAGTACTTTTCTTTTGAAAATTTCTACTTGAAAATGTCGAAAGTGTAGAAAATGGAAGTCAATAATCGATGTCCACATATTCCAGGGGGTACAGAGTCAACGACTTTGAAAATCAAGGTTACAAAAAATCATTGTATTATATTTATCGAGAGCTGTCCGGCTTCACCTTGTTTTTCTTTCGGCAACAAGAAATATTTTCTTTCATTTTTGCATTTTGCCACCGTTGCCACTTTTTAAACATTTATTTTAATAAAAGAACTGTTGAACAATATAAAACACAACATCACAACGCTCTCTTCACTAAATCTCTGTGTTCTACGTTTTGACTTCCTTAAGAAGGAAATTTAACAGTATAATTTTGTAGTGTGAATAGGTTTAGGAGAGAAGCTCTGAAACTAGAAATTGTTGGGTTCCGTTTTAGAAACATATTCAAAAAAGTTCTTCCCATTTTGTTCAATGTTCAGCCGAATAAGAAGAAATATTTTAAAGTTGATTCAGCCCCATAGCTATGGAGGCAAGCTAGGGCTGAGCCCCATCTAAAGGTATTTTGAGCCCTCCCCCCCTAGGCAAAGATAGCAACATTAAAAAAAAATCACCATTACGCCGAACGAGATAGAAAGAAGGGATAAAGAGAATTAATATCACAGAAAAATTTTAAAATTTAGAACAAAACCTTGGTTATTTAATTTGGGACTCTTGGATTGGGAATGGGATTTCGAAAAAACGTGTTTTAAATGCGAAAAATAGCTCATTTTCGCATTTTTTAAATTCAATTTCAGGTGCCTTGGGGGTAATTCGCCCCCTTTTCCCCCTAGCTACACCACTGCCTCGTAGAAATCTTCTCATAATATACTATGTGTGACCTCAAGCCCCCCTCCCCCGTGGTAAACAGTCAGCACCGCTTATTGTAGATGGCTTGCCACGGGCCTGAGTTGATTGGTTTTAGGATATTGGATAGCTTTGTTAGCTGCTCAACTCATTTTAAGAAGTTTTATCCCATTTTTGGTATCTGGTATCACTGTCAGTGCTTTAATTTATTTTTTGGAAAAAATGATGCTCTTTCATTATTATTTGTAAAGCTGATTTCCATTTTTACTTCTTCAATTTTCCGCGGAAGGGCAGAAGGTTTTCAGGGTCCTCTCGCTGGTTACGTCACCGCAGAGTTTGGAAGAGAGGAGATGAGCGAAAGAGAGGAGTTATTAAATGATTTTTTCACCATATTGTCATCCGTTCGGTTCATTTGCGTGCTAATTAGATTCGTTTTGAATTTTCAGTTGACAGGAGAAATGCGGCTCTAGGGAAGCCGTTATGGCGGTCCACCGTGGAACGAAAATTTCGCGCCGATGAATTTAAATAGGCCTACCATCTACAATTCTACATGTAGGGAATTGACGTGATTCCGCGAAAATAGTGCGATCCGATGGTTATTATGGCGAATATCTGTGCCGTGACGTTCATCGTGTCATATTTTTTAATGTTAACTAACGGAAGTGTTTCGGAGAGTCAGAAGTCCGACTGGGATGACGAGGACGAAGAGGATCCAGGTAAGCTTTCAAAAATATATTAGCACTTTTTCTGACGCTCATGTAGTACGTGTGCGTTCTGTAAATTAGAATTTATTTTCACGCTCCTACGATCGAGCGCGTGTAAATGTGAAACGCGCGCTCCTTTCACCCGTTTTCCTCTCGAACACTATGTGTTTGTGGAGATTTGGAAAGCTCGTCGCTTGGGTTCGTTATAAACGGGAAAATTGTATGTTGTCGTGCTGTACTCGTTATTTTTCGCCGTTGTATGCTAAGAAAATTTTGCACTTTGATCACTGTATCAGTCCGAAATTACAAGAAGGTATACGGGAATACTGAGTGTTTCACTAATTAGTCCCCCACTATTATTTGACCGCGAAGTCGGATCTTCTCGCGGCCAAAATGAATTTTCAAGTGACCAGGTTTAGTTTGTTTTTAGGTAAAACAATTTCCTCCCTCCGAAGGGGAGGGGGCTCGAACCTGCCACCAATTTTGGAATTCTAAATAGAAAGGTACCGCTCAGAATATCGAATCAAGGGTTCCCTGGGTCGTTGATTTTGAATATCGCGTGAAAATTTTTATTACGAGGGGCAGACAATAAGTAAGTGTAATATAGGCGAATAAATTCGAGTTGGAGATTTATCTTGCAACCATAAAAAATAATTTTTTGAACAAATTTCTTCTTTGAACGGTATTTTTGAAAAATCAGTTTATTTATAGCGCAGTAATTTTTATCAACAAAGAGACCGAATGGAAGGTAAATGATCACAAGATTGGCTCGAAGGTCTGAACAGTGTTGCCTCCAAATTTCATCAATGAATTCCCACCTGTTCAAAATCTAGAACGAAATTACACTTATTGACTGCCCTTCGCAAGTTCCGATTTGGGTTCAAAAATTTTAATTTTAGACTCAAAATAGGCAGAATTAAACCGGCTTGAGAAATTGAACGGATTACCGCTATAATTTTCTTGTTGGTCTTTCATTCCGAATATTGCATCAGATATTTTGATCAAGCTATTATTTTAGCCAAAAAATCTAATTTTTGGATTCAGAAAGAGTCGAAATTAAAGAATTGAATACCATGTTTCGAAGTAGGGGTTTCTTAAGTCATTAATTTCGAATATCGCATCAGATTTTGGATCCAACTCCGATTTGACTTCCAAAAATCAAGTCATGTATCGAAGTAGAGTTTTTCCGGGTCGCTTATTTCGATAATTGCATCGGACTTTCTATTTAGATCCGGCATGTGCTTAAATATCGAAATCAGTTACTCTTTTTAAGTGGCTGAAATCAACTTGTAACTCGAGAAATTGAGCAAAGTATCGAAATGGGGTATTTTTGGACCTTTACGAAATAATGTAATCAGATTTTTTCATCAGTAACCTATCTGAACACCAAATTTGTTATTTTATTTTGGAAAAGAACCGATATACTCCGGCTTGAAAATGTGAACGAAGCATTGAAAGAAGTTTTTTCTGTGAGTAGTGGGGTTGTTAATTTCGAAAAATGTGTTAGATTTTCCTCTGGGCCCAGGTTTAGGCTCCAAAATCTATTTGACTTAATTAGCAGCTGATCGACCACATTGAGTTGACCGAAGTATGATTTTTGAGTACCTCAATTCAAGTATCTCATTACATTCAGCAGTCGGCCTCATTTGGGACCCAAAGTCAGAATTCTCGGCGAAAATTGACAAATTTTACTTAATAATTCGGAGACATTTTCACAAGTATCGTTTAAAAGTTAGTACATCGAAGTAAATCGGAAGTTATTGAAAAATATCGACTTTTCTGCCCTCCTTTGCCTCATTTGTGGGCCAAATGAAAATTTCTAATGAGCTCACTTGAATGGCGAGTGGCATTACAGATTTCTTCTGTAAAAATCGAACAACCTGATTTTCTACCATACAAAGGATCGGAAGGTCACTTGAAATGAAATAAAATTAGCTACTTGGAATAAATACCATTCTAGAAAGCCATACTTGATGGATTCATGAGTTTTATTTACTGCTCACGCCTGTCTGTCCAAGAAATTACCCGGAATCATTTCAGTTGTTTCTTCACTGTTCCTGGTGAAGAAAAATTTACCCATTTCAATTTATTCGTTTGACAAGATCTGCGGCACTGAGGCAAAAGCTTCTGTTTTATCCAAAAATTTGTAAGTCGATCCTTCACAAGCTTTCCACTCCCCTTGGCATAGATATAAGTTTCAACTGAAGTTGCGGAAGAAAATCTGAAAAATATTTGTCCTTTTTATTCTGAAAATTGAAAGTAGTGGTTTCACATGTCATCTGATGTAAAATGTTGTGAAGTAATTCAAATTTTACTACCTGAGAAAAAAAAAGAGAAAAAAAACACATAATATTATCATGATACGTTGTTTGATTTTCCGTGTCAAATTTTCCGCTCCCTTCAAAATAAAATCTGAATCTTTGCGGTCCGAATTTGAAGCGTTGTTCAATATTTGAATCAAAGTCAATGTTGCCCATTTCATGGGAAAATGTTGAATTTGTGATCAAAATTGGGGGAAGGTCATTAATCTGCTGTAATATTAAAAAACAATGACCCCCTCCTCAACAAAAAACAATTTTGATAGTTTATTCAACCTAGGAAGCTTCGCCCTGAGTGTATCTTACCCTACATAAAAAAATTTCCATGGAAATTATATGAAAACAACACGGGGCAACACCAACCAGGAGCTCTCTCCTCCACCAAGGACCCTCCTGAGGTGGGCTCTCTTCTACCAATCCCCACCAAGCTCCTCCTCATCCACCGCAACGCCCTTCCTCACTGTGGCCGTCCTCCTTCTCCAGGAGCTCCCACCTCCACCGAGGACCCCCCGTGGGAGGGTACTTCTGGTGAAACGTGAGATTAAGGTACAGGGGAGACCACCAGGAATTTATCCCCACAAAGGGGAAGGAGGAGGAGGTGGCTTTTACTGTTTAGTGTATAGAAAGTCCACCCCACCATAACTCCTCCTCGTCCTTCACCGCGACCTTCATCCTCCAAGCTCCTTCCTCCACCATGAAGCCCCCCCCCTTTCAAGGGTAGTCATAGCGGCGAATTTTATTAAGCTCCCTCCTCCCTCCTCCACCATTAACCCCCTCCCAAGGGTAGGCTACTCCTGGGGAAATGAGCAATTAAGGAGCAGGGTAGGCAACCCACAGTGTTTTTTTTTCTACCAGAGGCGATGGTGGCGGCGGATCTTACTGAGCTCCCTCCTCCACCACGAACCCCCTCCCAAGGGTAGGCTACCCCTAGAGAAATAATAGATTAAGGGGCGGGGTAGGGAACCCGCAATGGTTTTCTTCTTCCGGTGGTGGTGGCGGACTCTACTATTATAGTATCATGAACCCTCTCCTAAGGGTAGGCTTTCCCTGGAGAAATGAGCAATTAAGGTACAGCGTAGGCAACCCGCAGTGTTTTTCTTTCCCCGGAGGTGGCGGCGGCGGTGGGTTTTACTGTTTTAGTATATAGAGAGATATTCCAGCAAGGGATACATCATTAGTCTGATTTAATATTCAAAGTCAGTAACCTCCCCCCCCCCCGCTTACAAAAAAAAACAAAAACATTTTGATAATTTATTCAATAATTTCAGCAAATTTATTTGTGACCATTTTTGACGTGCAAAGTTTGAATTTCTGAGCATAAATTAGGTACAACGGATCAAAAATCTGATGCGATATTCAAAATTGGTCACCGAATTCATTCTACGTTGATACTTAGCCATGTTCTTTAAGCTAATGCAACTTTGATCCTATCTTGGGTTCGAAATTCCGAATTTAGAACCTAAACCGAGGTCGGATCAAAATTAAGATCGGATATTTGAGATCAGCGACCCAAAAAATCCCACTTCTAAACGTTGCACGATACCTTCAGTCAATTTAATTTTAACCCTGTGAGGTCCAAAATTGGCTCGAACCAGAGTCGGATCAAAACTTTGCTGCAATAATCGTAATTAATGATCCAATAAGAACTCCATGTCGATACTTTGTATAAATTTTCAAATTAATTTAATGTTACTCATTTCAGACCGAAATTTATAGTTCTGAAACTAAATCGAAGCCGGATCAAAAATCTAATGCACTATGGCGTATAAAGTGGTTTCTTTGAAAGATTTTAGAAGATATTTTTACCTCGAAGAAAACGATCTGTACTACTTGGGGTAGGGGGTCAGTTGAACCTCGCGTTGTTTTATCGTTTCGGCCCAACGATGTACAGACTGTTTCTTTTTTTCAGACGTAATATTACCCGTAATGACGCTGTTAAAAGTTCTCACTTTCTCGCTTGTAGCAAATAAGCTCGTTAACATTTTTTACACCGATGATAAAATTTCCGTCTATTTTGTTTCGCATTTATTTCGTTAACTGGCTGTTTAAGTGGCAGTGAAATATATCGAGGGTGTTTAAACAAAACGAATTAAAGATGTAATTATGGACACAAAATTGCTCGAATACTTTCCACCTACCAGAAAGGTATAATAAAAAATTAGTATAGTTATAATACAGCGAAAGTTTGATTAGCAGCCGAAAATTAAATGGAATATTTTTTGCTCGAAATTGAGAAACCCGGTGCGATACTTTTTTTTGTTGCTTTAATTACAAATATACGGAGTAAGTGTTTGAAGTATTTCGGATAAAAACTCCAGTTCTTATAGTGCAAAATCAGATATGGAGATGCTGCGGTGTACCGGGCAGTTTTTAATGTCAGGTGATTCACATTAGTGGAGAGAGGGAAATTATAATACGTTATCAAGACCCAGAGGATTAGGTAGGATATGTTCATCAATATAGAAAATTTAAACTGGGAAACAGAGTACTTCACTTTGCTATTTAACGACGCGGATGATGGAGGCCTGTTTAACATTTTCGGAAAGGGAAGGGGTTTTAAAGTGAATAAGAGGAATGAAATGAAGATTACGTTTTAGTTTTATGAGTGAATGGGGGGGGGGCTAGACTGCGTACATAATATAAGAGTTGCAAGCTCAGGCATCATACAGACTTGTTGCCTCCAATTCCTTCTTCCTAAAAGTATCACAGAGCGAGGTAGGTATTCTCAAGGGCTTCACATAGTCTTAAAGTCTGAATTGGTCCAAAAAAAAATGAATAAATAGTCCTTAAAAATCGTAAGCTGGTTTTAAGGAGCGTTAACGAGTCCTAAATATAGTTTTAATAAGTCTCAAAACGAGTCTCAATAAGTTGTGACAAGTTTTAAAACGTCTTAACATATGCTTAAGACAGTCGTAACGCATTTTAGTATTTCACACAAATTTAAGAAGTTTTAAAACCCATCTGAGAATACACTTTTAAGGAGTATCAATCAGTTTGATCGGGATTCTAAAAATTCAATTATCTGAACAGTTCTCAATAAGTCATAGAATATCTTAAAATAGATTTAGCGAGTCTGAATGGATTCTAAACTGCCATGAATTACTTGTAACGTGTTTTGACTGTTAGTAAGTGTTAACACTGACTGGGGAAGTGCCAGTACAGTCCAACCTTTAGCATAGTTCTAAGAAAACAGACAAAAATTGTGGGATAAAAGTTACTAGAATTTTGGTAAGTTTGCAACGTTCAGCAATTTTACATACTGTTCAATAGAAAATTCTGATGATTGTTACTAGATTTCGATATAATAATTACTATAATTCTATTAAAATTTAGTAAATTACAGTAATTATTGTTCCGAGAATCAATAAAAATTGTCAAAATTTGCAGTTAAAGAGTTGGTGAAGTCGCTACAGGTTAGAAATTGATCGAAATTCTAGCAATTTTTACTTTAAATTTCTTACTGTGAAGTCTTATCAAGTATCAAAATAAGCATAATGCACTTCGAACGAGTCTTGCTACAATCTGAAAAGATCTTAACGATTGTTCTGTCTCAAAAGTTTTAACGAGTCTACGCAGTAGGATGGTCCAAAAAAGATGTTTGCAATAAGTTGCACTCCCAAAGGTTATACAAATTTATTAGTAGATGAAAAACACAAACAAAAATTTGTTTGAAATCGAAGAATGCAGCAGTGTCGAAATACTTTTCCTCAGAGGATCAGGGGTATAAAAATTTTTGAGTTGACAAGCAAGAACAAAAAAAAAAAAAAAAAAAAAAAGAGAGAGGTTCTGTTGTCTTTACTCTTGAAAGCTGAGTTATTGAGCAAAAATTTTTCAATTTCCAAAAATTTCGTAAGTTCTCATTTCTGAAATTTCTCGAGGTGCTTTCTTCTCGTTTTGCTAAAGGATTTCTTGTACTTTGTTTTTATTTATTTATTTTTTCTTTCTTTCTTTCTTGGGAATGGAGGTACAATGTATTTTGTACCTTTCGTTTCGACACCTCAGTAAGAATAATTTACAAGTCGTGCACTCGGGGAAAGCTTATTAACTTTAAAACGAGAGATCCTCAAAATCAGCTCCGTGGCTTGATAATAACAAAATAAATAATAAATTCGCTTTTAAAGTGGATTGGCAAAAACATAATAAAAATGAAACACCTATACACCTATATGGAATTTTTTAAAATAAAAAGTTTTCAAAGCACTCGCCCTCTTTTAATTTTAGAAAAGAGTGAGCTTTATTTATTACATACAATAATAGCGAAATACGGTAAATACAAGTGTTTTGTGGTTTCCAGACTTTCTGGATTCACTTTTGAGGATATACTATGCCCATGTCCTTTAAATATACAGTAGACTCCTGGTTATCCGCTTTTTAACTAGGGCTGAAGGTGGGGCGAATAACGAAAAGGGCGGATAACCCAAACACATGTAATTTTAATCAAAAAACATTAAGAAATGGGGAAAACAATTTTTATTGAATCAGGTACGTTAGGTGGTAAGTTATTTTACACAGAAAAACTTCCATACCTATTCTTAAAGAATCGGCAATTTTGGCTTATTCGGTCAATAAAGAGAAAAAGAAGAGTGCGAGTACTGTAGGAAAAAAAAGTCATTTCTTAGAGAAATTTGTAATTTTTGTTATCTTTTTCGTAATAAGCCGCTCTTCAGGGGCATAATTTTTCCATTTTCTGAATTACATGATATTTTGAGCAGTTATTACTGGCTTATCTTTAAGCACTAGTGACTTTTCCAGCCCTGAAAAGGCATCTTCATAATCCATATGTACTGATACTTCTCGTACCAGTTCTTCATTATCATCATCAGTTGTACTGAAGACTAATGTTGGGATTTTAGTAAAATTTCGGATATATCTGTCCTTACTTAAGCGGATAAATTCGATATGCGGATAATCTGAGAAGCGGATAAACCGATGGCGGATAATCGAGAGTTTACTGCTGCAATGGGGTTCCTTGAACCAGTGATTTAATTTTTTGAGATTTTGTTGGTACACTTCACCCATGCTGGTCCACAGAAGGCTGAAGTATGAAAATTTAAATTTACAAAAATATTGGTGTCAAGGATATCAAAACTAAGACTTTTTGAGTTGGAGATTTCATTTTTTAAGTTAGTGGGGGTTTAAATGTGATATAAGTAATTACTAACTTATATTCCATTTAAATTTGCTCTCGGGAGCGTAACTTTTCAACAGAAAAATCCTTTTCTTTGACCACTTTTCTAGTAGCTACAATGAGTTTCAACAACTTCAACGGGCCTAGAGATTCAACGCAATCACTAAAAGTCTTTCAAGAAATCTTGACCCGATCTTAAGAGGCCTTAATTTGTCTGAGTTTTAACAAGACTCAATAGAGACCAAAGGCTCTTGAAGGTGTGTTCACGAGTCAATAAATTTTAACGTTAAGCGTAGGCTCGACGAGTCTCTAAGCAGGTTAGAAAAGTTTTACCAAAACTTTGAGGAGACCTAACATTGTCTTCAAAGGTTTCACTGAATCTGCAAACATTTTTACCGCGTCCTGAGCTGTTAGTGAGCACTGTGAGAGACTAATATAATCTGATTTTATATAAATGTGAATGTCCGTGACGTACCGAGGTAATTTTTGTATCAGGGAAAGGGAATAGAGAGGAGGTAATTCAATTTTTCTAGTTTCAAAGTTAAATTTTCGAATATTACATCAGATTTTGGATCCGACTCCGATTTGACTATCAAGTCGTGACGTATCGAAATAGAGTTTTGTCTCGTCGCTTATTTCGATAACTGCTCTGGACTTTTCATTTAGATCCGACATACGCTTAAATATCGAAATCAGTTAGGTACTTTTTTCAAGTGACTGAAATCAACTTTTAACTCAAAAAATTGAGCAAGTACCGAAATTGTGAATTTTCGGACCTTTTTTTCGGAATAATGTGATCAGAATTTTCATCAGAACCGATTTGAGTAGATATCAAATTTGTTATTTTATTCTGGAAACGAACCGATATACTCCGGCTTAAAAATGCGAACGAAGCATTGAAAGAGGCTTTTTCTTTGGGTAGTAGGTTTGTTGATTTCAGCTGATTTTCTGTTAACTGATAAATATTATCCTAAATTTACTGACAAGTAAAGGAAATAAAAGAAAAAAAACGTGTATGCTTTTGACGGATTGTCAACTGTCAATCTAATTTTTCTGACTGGGGGTCTATTTTATCATGTTTGTCTACTCTGAAAGATGTGTGTTCTTGATGTTGAAAGGTAGAGTTCAGGTCCCTAACCCTCGCCTACTGTTCCGCGCTGAGAGGTGTGGTATGGATTTATGCCAACATGAAAAAAAAAATGAGTAGACAGGTGATTCATCTTAGGTTTTCTGTGAAGATACGAAAATCACTAGGAAATTTAATTGAATAATGAACGTGTCTATGGCCCCTTCAAAGGACTGAAGACTTCTATATCAAGTCTATCTCCTGCCTTGTTAGTAAACCGAAAACAGAAATTTTGAAAGCCATTTACTTTCAAATTGTTTCAAAAGATGTTGCACCCGCGGATGTCTTATTTTTCTACCGTCTACATTTCGTCACGCCTCTGAAAAATCCTTAGAAAGAAAAAATTTCCTCATTTCATTAGAAATTTCAACCAGAATTCTGAACATTGCGCGGCTCGGCGTTAACGGTTGATTTTAAAAGTAATTTAGCGCTGTCAGTAGTTTTTTCGTTTAGCAGGTCATTTGTAGGAAAAACAACGTATCCAAAAAGTAAACAAATTCATTTCCGTTGTTACAGATAATAAATGTAGGAAAAGAAATCCGGTGTTTTGTCCTCCGTGCGACTTGAACTGCGAGAATATCTTCTTCTCGTTATTACGTACATTCTTCTTCGCTTCTCTTCCTTCTCGTCTTCTTTCTTTTTCTTTTTCTTTTCGCTACTCCAAGATGAAAGTTACATCGCGACGCCTTTTCTGTTTCGTAATTCGTATCAATAAAACTTCATTCGGAGAGAACGAAGCGAACGAGGCTCAAACTAGGCTACTTTTTCTCAGTTGAAAGTTGACACATTTTTCAGGAATTCAGTTCCCTACAGATGATAAACGTGCTATATGCTGGATAAAGAGGAGAAGATTATAAATTTTTGTGTAAATTTTTTATATCGTTAAAGTCCGGGACTCGGACAGCTAGCGGGAGCCATGTCGAGGGAGTGTGAAGCTCCAGAACTCGAAATTCTTCGGTAATATGTTCACCAACTTCTTCGTTAAAAGCATGAGTTAGTTTTTGAGAGCAAATGGACAAATTTGTTGTTTTGCCAGTTGTGGATGCTGGAGGCTTAGTAGTTGGTATTGTAGTTGCTAACTGATAGATTATTTCATTTACATTTTCAGAAATCTAAAGGCGATGGCAGATATAAATTGTAGAAAAAGAAAAACCGTAACAAAAGAAAAATGTGTGGGGGGGGGGACCCCGAAAGATGCAAAGCTTCTTTTACATTGTGTGAGTTACTACATCAGTGGTGGATGCGTGTATTGAACCGTGGGTGGGTGTAAGTACGGCCCTTCCGTTTCATATTTTCGCGTTCGTTTCACTTTTTATACGTTCCTGCCCATCTTGAACATACGTGAGAGGTTTTGCTTCATAAATGTGACTGTTTTGACGACTGCAAGAAACAGTCCGGTTATTTTGAGAAAACTCCTCTTATCTACTACCTTATTTTATTTTCAACTCAGAAAAATGAGAAATTTAAAATTTAGTTGACACGCGGCAAGTGTTCGCTAAGGGATGGGGCTCGGGGTTGACACAGGGCTGAGTAACTGAGTAAATTTATGGAAACTTCTTGAAGCACGACCACAAAGGTGTGTAAATGTGTCGAGTGGAAAGATTTCTACAAGTGATGACTATTTTCATTTACAGAACTCGTTCAGCAATGGCGGTTACAAGTATATTACTCGCTCGCTCAAGCATTACACTAGACATCTCAGATCGAAGGCAGGGTGTCTAGCGAACAGGAAATCGGGAAAAACCGGGAACTTTGTCGAACATACAGGAAGTTTTCCAACTCGCTCAGTAATTTGGGAGCCCTGAATTTTTATTTTTATTTTTTGTAAAAAAAAAAATTGAAGATTAGGTCTGTTTGGCTTATAATAATTAATTCGAATGGACGAGTCGTTAAGAATTAATTATTTGTGCGAGTAGTCCTAGCAGTCGAAAATTAAGAAAATAAGTAGAAAAGTAGGGTTATTTGCTGATATCTTGGCAAAAACTTTTCAAAGTGCATTAAAACCTTATATAAAAATGTAGAATGAAAAAAGGAATGGGTAGGTCCTTACCAGACTGAAGCTAGAATCTCGAAAGACGCCATTGTACACTCTCGGACTCGCTACATTTCGACCTAGGCCGGTTTTTCGGCAAGAAGAGAAGAGGGCTAAGACAACCCTAACAGCCTTCTCGGCGGCTCGGGTTGAGAACAAATGTAGAAAAGGGGGTTGCCTTGGCTCACCTTTGGGCATAAGCCTCTCCCATACTTGCCCAGCGATTGCGGAATCATGCGTTTTTGCCCCATGCTATGCTATAACACTGATTGAATTCGTCTACCCGCCTTTTTCGGGGGAACCCCCTGCTTCTGACCCCGTTAGTAGGTGTCCATTCCAGAAGTCTTCGTTCCCACCTATCCTCTTCGTTGTGTTTCATATGACCTGCGTGCTTCATTTTGAGTCTTTTTGTAGTGTATCTAATGTTTTTCTTTCCTGTAAGTTTCTTTATCTTCGTTCTTCGAACCTTGTCCGTTCAACTTCGTGCCCAATATGCTCCGTTCCATAGCTAGTTGTGTTCTGTATAGTTAGTTGAGTTGGGTTTGCGTTAGTGCCCAGGTCTGCGCACCATACGTTAGTGCTAGATGGTTGATTTTAAAGATACCAAAACAGAAAAAGAATGAAAAAAAGAATTTGATATGAAAATTAAATTCATATACGCGAAATAAAAGTTCAAGTTATTCACTTTTAAAATAATCAATAAAAATAGAAAGAAAATTAAGAGAAAAAAGGCAAATTCAAACTGTACTTAATGAAGACAGTGATGAAGATTAGAGTATCTAAACCATGCTACTTTTTGCCAGTAATTCCTTTTTAAATATTTTGTGTATTTTTCTTTCTTTTTTAATTTTGGACCTATTCGTTGAAACTCATGGGTACTTGAAATAAATAAATAAAGGCCAAGAACGCTACATATTCTACATAATGTTATCCAAAGCCATTTTACGTGTTTCTTACTTTGTTTTTGTTTTAATTCGTTTTAAATTTCATTTTCAAAATTTATCTATCTGAAATCAATGTAGTAAAAATAAAGAAGTATCATATCCCCGGTAAAAAAGTACGGGAGTAGCTAAAAATTCTAGAAGGAGGTTACACTTCATATAGCTCATACTTGAAGAAAAATTGGTGCCGGTCAGCAGAGACGAAACTTGCTTTTTATTTTTTATTATTATTATTATTTATTTTTTTTTTTGGGGGGGGGGGGAGAAACATTTGCCGACAAATAATTTTTTAAAGTAAAAATTCACCGGTAAAATTTCCAAAAAATTGAAAATTTACAAGATTTTTCAATCAAAATATTGCTTGATTGGAAAAAAATAAACAAACTAACAAACAAATATTCTTAAAAAATAAAAAATTCAAATGAACAGTTTCAAAATTTTCCGACTGCCAAATTACTGGGGATAGGGTGTCAACCCTACCCCCATAGTTTCATCCCTGTTTTTCAGCTTTACTAGGGGGCTTCGCCCCCTGGCCGCTTCGCGGCCCAACCCCCCCGCCGTCACAGTCCTCAGTGTTTGGTCTGAAACTTTTGTTCCTGAGTTGAGGGTTGCTTTGTGCTTCTTTTGCTCCCCCTCTATCAGCGGTCCTCAATCTTCCACCATGAACCCCCTTCAATCCTTTCTTCATCACGAGCCTCCTCCTCCTCCACCAGGACCCCGTCGTTGACCATGGTTGCTCTCCGCCTCCACGGTCACACCTCAACAGTCGCAACCCTCCTCAGCCACAAACTCCTCCCACACAATGGCCATAGTCCTCCACCTAGTCTCCCCTGATCACCCTCTTCCACCACGAGTGCCCTCCATTAGGACCACGTCCTTTGACCACCCCACGTCACTGTGGCCTTCATTTTCGTTCACGTACCACACCCCCACCAAGACCTCTTCACCCATCACTACGACCTCCCCAATGGTGGCCTTAGTCCCTCTCTACAGCCTTCCCCTTCTGCGGCTCCATCGCCCTACGGCCTTCTCGCTCAACCACCACGAAGATCCCCTGGTCCTCCAACCAGGAGCTTCCACCACCATGACCCACCCTCCTCCACGAGAACCCTTCCCTTCAAAACCACCTGCCCGGAACCAGAACCTTCCGCACCAGGGCCTTCATTCGCCTTCCTGGCCGCCTCTCTCACCAAGGACTTCCTCCTCCATCAGGACCTCTTACACACCATCCCCCGAGACCTTTATCTTCCTCTACAGTCCCCGCCACCGCCGTGGATTTCGTTCCTTTTAGGAGCTCCCTCTTCCACCATGAGTACCTCTTACACCCCCGGGCCTTTATCTACCAAAATTTTACTGCCTCTCTAGGATCCTCACCCACCACTACCTCCTCCTTCATCAATGGCCACCCTCTCCTACCAAGGATTTCCTCCGCCACGAGGACCTCTCACCCACCACTACCCCCTGGGCTTCATCTCCCATCAGAGCCCCTGTCCTCACTATGGCCTTCCAACCCCCTTGAAGATCCCTGACCATCTACCCAGGAGCTCTCACAACCATGACCACCCCTCCCCCGAGCGCCCTTCTCCCTCAAGACCCAACCCCGCCTACAACCCCTCCCCCGCACCACGGCCATTTCTCTCCAAGGTTCCCTCTCTCACCAAGGACTTTCTTCTCTACCAGGTCCTCTTACTCCCGCCCCACCCAGGGCCTTCATCTTCGTCCACAACCCACGCCCCTACAGGGGCTTTCGTCCCCCTTCAGGAGCTTCCTCCACAACCATAAACCCCCTCCTGAAGGTAAGCTACCCCTGGAAAATTGAGTAATTAAATGGCCGGGTAGGCAACCTGCAGCGACTTGTTATCTTGAAGATTATGGGTAATTATGTCATTTTATGTCTTTTTATGTCTTATTATGTCGGTTATGTCTTAAAACTTGGAGATCTTTTATATTAGAACAAATTATGTCCTTGAAAGTAGCTGATCTGCCCCTGCAATTTTTCTGATATCTAGATAGGCAACCCGCAGTGCGTTTTTTCCCCGGAGGCGGCGGTGGCGGCGGATTTTACTTTCTGCCCCTGCAATTTTTCGGATCTTTCTCCTCCACCAGGTCCGCTTACTCCTGCCCCACCCAGAGCCTTCATCTCTGTCCACAGCCCACGCCACCACAGGGGCTCTCTTCCCCCTTCAGGAGCTCCCTCCTCAACCATGAACCCCGTCCTGAGGGTAGGCTACCTCTATTGAACAACTAAGGGACAGGGTAGGCAACCCGCAGTGAGTTGAGATCTTGGAGATTATGGGTAATTAGGTCATTTTATGTCTTCTTATGTCTCATTATGTCAGTTATGTCTTAAAACTTGGAGAGCTTTTATGTTAGAACAGATTATGTCCTTGAAAGTGGTTTATCTGCCCCTGCAATTTTCCAGGGGCTCTCCTCCCCCTTCAGGAGCTTCCTCCACAACCATAAACCCCCTCCTGAAGGTAAGCTACCCCTGGAAAATTGAGTAATTAAGCGGCCGGGTAGGCAACCTGCAGCGACTTGTGATCTTGAAGATTATGGGTAATTATGTCTTATTATGTCGGTTATGTCTTAAAACTTGGAGATCTTTTATATTAGAACAGATTATGTCCTTGAAAGTAGCTGATCTGCCCCTGCAATTTTTCGGATTTTTAGATAGGCAACCCGCAGTGCGTTTTTTTCGCGGAGGCGGTGGCGGCGGTGGCGGATTTTACTTTTTTAGTATATAGAGAGATAAGTAGAAATCAGTGAAAAAAAGGTGGGGAAAAAATAGTTTTGTGGGCGTTTAGGCATGTGCCATCACTCTGAAAATGCTGGAAATTGACATGAATGCGGGGAGAATATTGATAAATATCTGCAAATTGAAATTTCTTTGCCAGCTCAAAATGGTCATTTCGAAAATTTCAGAATCGATTTTTGAGGTTAAAAAAGGGAGTTCGGTTGGCCGAGTGGATATCGCGCTGGCCTCGGAATCTGGAGGTCCCGGGTTCCAGCCCACGTAGCAACTCGCTACTTTTCGACCTAGGCCGATTTTTCGGCAAAATCAGAAGAGGTCTAATACAGCCCTAACAGCCTCCCCGACGTCTCTGAAGTAATGCTCGAAAGGGCGGATTCAGGACTTAGGTTGAGAGTACATTAGGAAAGAGAAAGATTTAAAAAGGTAAAAATTAAAAAATTAAAAAATTTCGTATTTTTATACTGACAGCCTTCACCTACATGCCAAAGTTTGTACCATTCGGGGGAAAACATTTGCCTAGGATAGAGCTGAAAGTGTAAGAACCTATTTTTGGTAATGTCCGTATTCTAGACACCCCTTGGCAATGGCCGATACCGCGAAGCTGCGAACTCGGCCTGTCGAAGGGATGATATTATTTCCTCGCGGACGTGAACAATAGGGATGATGTAACGACAGGCAGAGCTCACTCACACATAGGCACCGTCTTCCTTTCCGCCATGATTGCTGAGGCTATAGAATCGTATGGTCAGTCTAATTCAGTGTCACCAACCCTCCGGCAATTGCCTGAGATCGTAGACAATTTTAGATTCTTCCGGCATTTTCCCCGTACTCAGGTATTTTATACTCGTAGATTTCCGGCATTTCTCGGTACTCAGGTATTTTTAATATAGTGTCAGGCATTTTCTATAGCCTATACAATGTCAGGCATTTTCTATATCTTACAATTGATGACCTGACTTCCAAAAGGCGCTTAGTCCAAAAAATCGAAAATCGAGTTTTTAGCGGAGTCTGGTGGAGGAAGTCAAAAGGCACCTTTCAAAGTTGGTTTCACGATGTCATCACGACTTAGAGCCATTCTTTTTTATGATACTGACTTACTTGTTTTTTTCAAATTTTATGAATATAAGACTCTTGCGACTGTAAGTCATACTTGCTTTTTCCTGTTCGTGGGGATACAAGGATGTCTGACGGATGGAGGGAGGGGAGGACATTATTGTTCACGTGTGCCTCGTTCACCGGAATGGTCTCTCTCCCTACGGGCAAAATACCGCCGGGCGGAACGCGGGAGATAATGTGAGACCGATGAAACCGCGCGATTTTTCATCTTACCAGAAAACGCGCGATTTTCAACGTATCAAAAAACGCCAAGTAACCAAGCGTTCTTTATATGAGAGCGTTTATGTGACGTTTGTAAAACGCCTCTTTTCTAATGAATTTAAAAACGCTCCTTCCGATTGTTTCTTAAAAAAACGCCCTCACAAATAATTTTCAAAAGCGCTTCTTTTCAGTACTTTTTAAGAAAAAATAATTGAATAGAAATTAAATATGCAAAAATTATATTTAATATTAATAGGAAAACAAATTGGTAAAAAAAAAAAATGAAAATAAGCATAGGAACACACATCGTTTCAAAAATGTAGGTAAACATTTTTCATAAACTAGTCAACCATAAAACAACTAAAATGTCCATTACAACAATGATAAAAAATTTTAAGAATTGAAAACGACGAAGAAATAAACATTGTGCACTATAAATTTTAATACTTATACAGTGACGCATTCATTTTTTTCTTCTTCTAATTTTAAACATAAGAAAACTGCAATAAATATTAAATGAAGAGTGGTAATGATAAAAAGAAATGTCAGGTGTATTTAATATACTATAAATTGCGTGTATCAGTGTTCTGAATTGAAATTGGAAAGTATAAATGAATCTTTTAAAATTAGAATAGAAAAAAATACAGCAATACAGCGTCCTAATATTACCAGTACGCTGCTCCAATGACGATTGACTTGACACCACTTCATGTTGTTCATCACTGTTTTCAAGGTTCTTTTTGGCGGCTGGAAAGAAAAGAATGAATGAATGAACAATTTAAAAATTGTGTTGCACCTCCTGCTTCCTTTCTCTCTTCTAGCTTTTTCGCCCTGGTTATCGCATTCTGCCAGTATTTCAGCCAGTTGGCTACCTCTTGCTCCAAGCCAGAATGAAAGTTGTACTCAAACTGTAAGAAGACGATTGTGTCGCTTTGGCCGAAAATATAGTTCGCTCAGTATAAGTTGACGCTCGTAGTTTCGTATCAAGTTGTCAGGTTTACTCAAACTAAAACGCTCCTGTTTTACCAGGTAGGCGCGTCACCCTGGTTAATTATATGCGGAAGGGTTAATTTAATTCACCTGTACGCAAGCAATAACGTTGGTCGACTCCGAGCAGGAGCAAATTAAATGAGTTGGTTCATGAAAAAAGCAGTTCGTGAAATTATTCTGAGCAAAAACCATCTGCTCACTGCTCTGTAATTCTGGTTCAAGTTTAACTGTGTACTACACAAGCTTCTGCCAGAAAGGTCCTCATTTGTAAAAGAATTCAGTTGAATTTGAATGAATCGCAGGGTATAATAGAGTAATGCATGGTTCATACTATTAAGAAAGAGGAGTTTCCTGCTGTATCTGTCCTAAGACAGCTAGAACCGCGTGTATTTCAAAGCACAGAATTCTGCATGTACATCATCAAATGGAAGGATCAGATTTATGATTGTTGAAAGAAAGAGGACAGCGTGGATATGAGTAACACTCAGGTTCTGTATTTCAACAAGCGATCGCAGTATTTCGTCTTCACAGATATCTAGCAACGTTATATTCACAGATTTCTTTTCAGGTCACTCAGTTTTTTCTTTTCCCACAATACGTATTATGAATCAACGTTACACACTTTTATTTTTTTGATATACCGTTCAAAAACAAAAGGTTTTCGTTGGTGTACCTAGACCAGCTACATAATCCGAGACCTCATGGTCAGTGATAACACTACACAACAAACTGAGATTTTTTGGAAACCGCATGAAGGAAAATAGATGATTCTTAATGTATTTTTCACGCTGAATTCAAATATGATATTAAAAATGCTGAGTTAGCTAATCATTTTTTACGTTTGCTGGGAAATTTAATAGTGTATTATGAGAAATTGTTCTATTTTATGTGGCGACACTGATGTTGTATTAAACTGATATTACCGATAAGCTTCGTCTTCGACGGTACTGAATAGAAAACTTCCGTGTTGTTCTCTGTCCGTCTGTGTTCCGTAAGTATTTTATTCCAATTCAACAACGAACGTTGTGATTATCATGAATACTCATGCATTGAATACATATTCATCAAATTTATTGTCGGAACACATTTATCTAGTTCACTTACATTTCGTAAAAGAAAACAATAAACTGTAATACCGGAATGAAAAGGCGTTATTTTTTCACTGAAGAGATCGCCTTCCTCAAAACTGTTGTTCCATCACTTCATCGTTAATGATAAAATCTTAGAATCAGTTGAAACTGTTTAGATCGTCTCGATATCAAAACGTCAAAACACACGTTCACATGCGTCACTGTGTTGGCGAATTTGTTTTGTGATACATGCAGTGTGGCCACATTCACTAATATTTCTAACACATGAGGGAGATTACGGGAAATAATTCAGAATGAATTTACGAGAAAAGGAGAGCTAATTAAGAAAAACAAAAAGCGGCATTGAATTCAGCGTGAAAAATACTTCTAGAATCGGCTACTCTCGTTCTTGCGGTTTTTTGGCTGTTGGGTAGTGTAATTATTCTCAATTACAAAAAGTCAAAAACCTTATTGCAAAATTTTTGGTGTTAAAAACGCTATGAAACCCGACCATCTTAGTTAAATTTGTTCCATATTGTTCAATTTCAGATTTCTTCTATCATAACACTCAGCGAAAAATGCACCGAACTACAAAGTACAAACTTTTATAAGAAGTCTTAGTCAGGATACCCGTACAAACACAATATCTTCTTTCGTTCTTGGTACAAATCAGTTGTTCTATGTTCTATTCGTTATTCGTAAATCAAGCAAGGAATAGTTGATCTCAAACCTGATCGCTGCGACACTTCTCTCTTTACTGATAAAGAACAATCCGGAGCAACATATTGGAGCAGTGAGCAGATTAAAAACCCTAGTTCGCTAAAAGAGCAAGCAGATGAGCGAGGAATTGCCATTCCTACACGCAATGACGATCAGGGTTGGAACCATTCATTCTAGGTACTATATATAAACCAGATTTTGTTTCATGTTTCTATCTCATTTCTATGCCGAAGTATGTAATTTGAAACTCTTTTTACAAACTGCATAGTTTCCTAGACTCCCACTATTTCTATACCACTTCGATGTAATGAATTAACAGGACGAATCTGAATGTGGGAGATGTTGTTATTCAAAATATGCATACTGAAGATCCCTGAAACACACAAGTTCTTTAGCGTTGCAGGACAAAATACGAGTATCAACTTATACAGGGCGATATTATGTACGTGCTCTTAGAAATCAATTTTCTCTCTAATTCGTACTCACTATAATGAATTGACATTGCAATCTAATATCGCACTTACTTACACATTTTAAAGATATTGTACGGTGTGTATTATACAGAGTTCTTATACCGTGTTCGTTCTGAGAATCATCCTCCATATGGTTATTTAAATGATATGCATCACAGAATAATACATGGAAACTTAAATAAACCACGACTGTTGTTTTTCGTTTCACAATTTCAGCATTTCAGGCTACAAGTCACAGCCACACAGATAACCAGTAACGGTTTCACGTTATCAATAATTTAATCTGCGCGCGCAGATGTATGTGGAAAACGCCACGAAATTGTAATAATTCGGGCGTTTTCGAACCTGTTCATATTCGCGCGTATAATACCATGAGCGCAAAACGTACGATTTCCTATGTATAACAATTACAGAAAACGCTCTCTTTCTTAAAAAAGGGGCATTCTAGTGATGTGAGAGAATACGCGCGCTGAACATTTCTTATGAATCTGCGCGTAAATTAAGAGCTGATGAAACGCCCGGCAAATTTTCCCATCTTTACTTCTCTAAAACGCCCATTTTTGTAACATGAAGAAATTCGCACGTTGAATGTTTTCAAAAAGCAATGGCTAATGCGCGCGTAAATAAAAAGTTGTTAAAACTGCCAGTAAAATTTTCAAGGTTCTAAGTGATTTTTTAGTTAAAACGCCCGTTTTTTTCAAAAACGCGCTCTTCGAAGGCGGAGTTTTGTCAGCAGGGCTAAGCTGTATCTTCAGATTTCCGACACTTTCTAGGTCAAGATGTACGAATAATTTTGACCTTTCACGAGTATGACATGGTCTGCCAAAACGAGCTAAGTTCACGACTTCCCCCACTTTGCACTCCCATAGCTCGAATACTGTTCGCACGCTAACCTTCATACTTAGGTGGTATTAACATTGACCCCTCCTCGTCCCATCCACGCAGTTGAATGAGTGTTACCACTTATCGTTCGCGAGTCAGATTGTTTTTTTCGATTTCCTAACATTTCGTTTTTTGGACTAAGCGCGTTTTGGAAGTCAGGTTCTCTGTCTACTCTTATTTTTTACATTTCACATTTTTAAATGTTGGTCGTTGATTGTTTTTTCGATTTCGCAACATTTCATTTTTTTGGACTGAGTGCGTTTTGGAAGTCAGGTCCTCTCCTCTGTCTACACTTATTTTTTTACATTTCACATTTTTAAATGTTGGTAGTTTTGCTGCGTGCTAAGAGCTACGAACGACTATCATTCTTTCATTTATCAGTTGGCTGCAAGTCTGCTGTCTGTTTTTATTGATAAAACGAAACACCACGGCTTAGAAAGCCTAATGAAGTAATATTGTTAGTTGTTAGTTGGTTTGTCAGTTCTAGAGTGCTAAATTCAAAGAATTAATGAATTACTCGAACTTGTGTTCCAAAAATTTCTCACCTTAGGCATTTTTACAAAACAATCCCAGGCAACTCTAAAGCACTATAAACACGAGTATACTGGACCGCCATTTTGATTTCTACTCCACCCGTTGATGCCGAATTGAGTACGCGGCCCGCTGTGCATAGTCGGATTCAACATCCACGGGCGGAGTGGAAATCAAAATGGCGGTCCAGTATACTCCTCTTTATAGTGCTCTAGCAACTCTGAAGTTGTGAGTTAGTAACGCTGGTCTGATTTCTGTGTGGCTGTGCGCGCTTGATCTTCTAGTATTTTCAATATTCTTGTATCACGATTTTGTACACTTCACTTGCAGAACTTTGGATAAGTGTGCTCACCTCTTATGTAGGTCACTTATTGAGTATTCGCCTTCGATAGGTTACGTAAAGTTATGTTATCAGTACTTAATGTTATGGTAGGTCAGAGATCGATCGACACTACTGTCTTGTGGACCCGACAGTACTTTGAAGGTAGTGCTGAGGGGGCTCAGCTCTGAAGGGTCTGCACGGTGTGGAAGGTGAGCGCAGACCCCACCGTTGATCTGGCGGCAGGCTGAATCGGGGACAGGCAATCTTGGATTTGTCCAACCTCTCTCTTAAATTATGTTAGTTGTACATGAGTTAGTTAGGGACCTAAATACTCAGCCGTGCCTTCTTCTTTTGAATTACAAGTAAATAGCGTCCGTCACGTCGAGCCAGGGTTCACCTACGTCACAACATGACCATCCTAGACGAAGTATCATGTAGTTTTTTCTCTGAGTGTCATTTCTTCAGGACTTGTCAAAGTTAGTATGTCGGTGTCTCTTCTACACCATAATTGAAATTATTAAAGTGTTTTATATTATCACCCACTATTCACCCCGGATTTATTTTACTTATTGCTAAAGAGTGAAGATCACATATTTCGAGGTCACACCCCTTTGAAGGAGGGTAGGATTGTAACGATTGGTTCTGAAATTTTCTTTTATCACTGTAAATTGAGGACTGAATAAAAATTTGAAAACATCGACTTAGGCCGATTCTCCTGTCTTACATGCTATAATAGCCGTTGGTATGAAAAATCTTGTACAAATACGGTAATGTAATCGAACTCTACGGTTATTAGGTACCCTACCTTCTGCCGTATCTAAAGAATCGAGCTTGTAAATAATCAGCTAAATGTATTACAATCGATTCGGTTAACCGGAAAGTTGTGCGAGGTGAGAAACACTTGCTCAGTGTTATCGTTACCCTGGCTGCCTGAAATTTACCCCTTAACGTTCCAAAAAAAGTGTATACCAACTCTACACGAATTCCAATTCGCAAGGCGCTTGATACTTTATTCGATTCCTTTATTCGCTTAAGTTGTAATTTCCTCAACGCACGTTACTCCGATCGTTGTCAAAATTGAATTTCGCCTCGAATGGATTTAAAATTTTCGAGTGAATGCGTCCGCTAAACAGTTGTTACTTATCGTAAGGTATTCGAAAAGGGTACCTTCCAAGGCTGTGTTTTTTTTTTGTTTTTTTTTCGTCGCGCCGATGTCCCAGCCTATCCGAAATGCCGGCGCTTTGAAAAAGAAAAGGAAAATGGAATTAACATCGTATTCGACGAATTTCACATTCGCGGAAATATTTTATCACGTTTGTTTTTATTTAACGCGTTTCGATAAAACAAGATGGCGCATAAATTCCGACCAAATAGCATAAAAAAGCTGTTCTTAGATTACACGGTGCAAGATTAAAGTACGTAATAAATGTAATAAGCCTATATCTACGTATACGGGTACAATTTGACGATAAACATCGTTGGCTTTACGTGAAATTTACGCTGTTTGTAAGCGGTATCGACTCTGTACCGCGGCTGATGTTTTTTCTCTCGTATGTTCACTTCTCTCTGGGGCTCTATTTTTCCTCCTTGAGTAAATCCAACGCTGTTTATGACTCATCCACACTTATTTAAGATACATAGCCCTAGCTGAATTAGGAAGCAGTGTAGATGCACCGAGATCAGCCAGGGTCCAAGTGTAGAGTAGCTTGACATAGAGTGGAGGGTGCAAGATGACGCATGGGGGTAAGATTACTTTAAGCCATTTCTCGTGAATGAAATAATTTTTGATAACACTGATTATTTTTTTCTTTCGGTTCGGTGAGAAATAAGCGATAAAACCGTGACTAGATTCACTAGTGTCGACTCCTGAAAAGGTGATCAAGGTTGATGTTCCCATAAGAGTATGTGTGAAATTGGTAAACTTTAAAGCTTGTACATTAATGCACTTTATTCGCTCCAGAGATGAATAAGTTGATTTCCAAATTTCTGTTTTTTTTTTTGTTTTTTTTTTTTTATGGTCCAGGAGAATTAGCATTTTTGATGGAATTAATTGCAGCACAGCTGAAATTCGGTACGATTGTTTAGTACCCTCTTCGGAAAAGCCCCATGATTTCCCCCTTCCCCTCGGTGTGAGCATCACCCCCGAGTCCGAAAAGTGCCCCCGGAAACAGTTTTTGGCTTGTATCTAGCGTAAAATTGAGTTATAGGTAAAAACATTCCTTACCAAAATTAAAGAGCGTCTAATTCTCTACAAAAATAATATCCATGTTTTCTTTCATTAATCCCATGCCAACCAAGATAATTGTAACCTACAACGTAGGCGGCAAACAAACGCTGAAATAATCGCGGAAACACATGACTGAATGCATAGAATGTTACATGATATCATTTCAGCTTATTATCTTTATTATTATAAGAATTCACTTTCATCCGAATCTACATGATACAATTTTCTGTGTTCAAACAACTCCCTCTACAAACGCGTGGCTACAAGAGATACCCACTTTACGGCAACCACAAGCCCGTGATCCCGATGCGGAAAACTTAAGTTAGTGTAAACCAGCTCGAGACCCTTGGAAAATAGACCCTTGTTGGCCCGTTCTCAACCAGGTATGTTTCCCCTCCAGCAGCCAATCAGAGCGCTCCATTCGAGGGGAGCTATCAAGTTAGCCTATCACAGCGCTTCATTTGCGTGTAGCCCTCTCACTAGCAGAGCTATACAACGGCGTTGAGACACCCGTGCTATACCATTTATGTATGCCCTTTGTAGACCCGTCGTATAGCCCCGCTGTATGCCTCTAAGCATCCCCTTTGTAAACTTTCGTAAGCCCCTCTGTATACCCTTTATTTATGTATGCCGTTTGTGTAGACTCGTCGTATAGCCCTTCCATATCCCCTTCATGAATCTCCCCGTAAACTCGGGGAAATCCCCTCTTGTAATTCAGATACACATGGGAAGGGATGATGGGCTCTCAGCCAGTTTAAAAATGTTTGAACATCCCTTCTATCATGCTGCACTCGTGATTCCCTCAATTCTTTATGCTGAGCACTCGTTTCTGGTTGACAGTTTGTGAACTTTTCCAAACCTTTGCAAAGATGAAGCATATGACAGGGACGCTAAGAATCATTGCTGCAAAACGCTAGAGGTAACACTGCGTCAATGAGTCAGTCCGCCTGCACTCTTCATAATTCGCATGAGTGTTTGTTCGATTCGCATTTGGATGCTAAAGAGTCGGTCTCTAGCGGCCTAATGAAATGCGGCGCGCTGATTGGTGTATTTGGATGAAAAGATGATGAGGGACAAAAATGTTCTGCAAAAAAATTCAAGTTGGGCTCATCTGAAAGGAAATGATATGGGCTGACACTAAATGCTAGAGCTCATTTCACCTGTATATGTTTTTGTGGTAAAAATACCCTGATCTTCTTTTCGTCCACTACATTAGCGCACCTACAGGAGTGTCCAAACGCCAATAGTCATGTCGCCCCATATCTATTGTCTGTCTTCAATCCGGTTTCTAAAATAAGCTGGTCCATCTATAATGTAGTATAGGGATTTAAAATTACAGCGTTCAACGCTTCTCGCATGTTATAGTGCCGAGTTCGGCGTTCGTAAACCGTGTACGTTGTAGGTTACTCGATATTTACATGGTGTGATCTTGAACGCCAATTATCTTGGTTGGTATGGGATTCACGAAAAAAAAAACATGGATATTATTTTTGTAGAGAATTTTACGCTGTTTAATTTTGGTAAGGAATATTTTTACCTATAACTCAATTTTAAGCTAGATACAAGCCAAAGACTGTTTCCGGGGGCACTTTTTGGACTCTGAGGGGCGATGCTCACACCAGGGGAGGAGGAAATCATGGGGCTTTTCTGAATAGGGCACTAAACAATCGTACCAAGTTTCAGCTGTGCTGCAATTAATTCCATCTTACACCCCTTTCTTATTTAATTCTCCTGGACTATTATGAAAGTTTACCATTGGTACAAAATGCGCTTGTAAACAACTAATACATGGAAAATGGAGCCGTTTCAACTTCATAAATGAAAACTAGAGTCCTCAATCTCCAAATTCATCTATTATACGACCGAAGAAAATATTTTATTGACTAGAAAAAGCGAATTCAAGTTACATGTATTCTTATGGTGATAACATCCATAATCACTTTTTCAGGAAATTTCCCGGCAGGGCAACCAACTTAGAAAACTCCAAGTTTAGCGCTCATTAGAAATACGAAGTTTCATCCAGTTTTGTTGATATCTGTACGCATGCTCTCCGTGATAAGAAAATTTGGTTTTTCAATCTAATTTTTTAACGTTTACTGATGTTTCAGCCGTTTAAAATAGAATAATTATACAAAATACGTGAATATGGTGAGTTGAGGGATCCTTTTCATACATCCACCCCTTCAGTTGAGGACCTGACTTCCAAAACGCGCTTAGTCCAAAACACAGAAATTTGGGAAATTGAAAACATGCAACTGAGATCCTATTTACTATCACAGTCGTATCAGTGCTTCGAACACGTGTAACTCACTTCCTAATAGAGATAGTAATTCGCGGTGAACATTGGAATGTGTATTTTCTTCTTCTCCACCAGATAGCGCTCAAATCTCAATTTCGGTAATTTTGGACTAAGCGCGTTCTGGAAGTCAGTTCTTCAATTACTGATGAGATCACTTATAATTTGTTATAATGTGTGGTAACTCATACGCGGGCAAGATGAATCTGTTTTGAATTCAAATGTTTTACATTTCTAATTAAATACAAATTTTAATTGTGATTCAAATGTGATCTCTGCTGATAATTGCTGAAGAAGACTGATACTTGCATGTATTTCTAATTTTATTTGCAAGCATTCCTAATTTTATGTGCATATTTTCCTAATTTTAACGAGGAGTTTTCATCATTTTTATACGTATTTAGTCTATTTTCAAGTTATCTTGCCCTGAGATGAGTAAATGATACTTTTTCTTTAAAAGCATTATAAAATAATTTCAAAAGCTTCAAAAATAAACAAAAAAACGGAAAAATGTACAAATTTTATCTTAAAAAATATTTTTTTGATAGGTATTCAGAGTCATAATAAAGCTTCCAAAATTGTTCAAAGCTTAAGTGCGTCAACTTGCCCCTCCCCATCCGCTTTACAGGCATCAACAGAATGATGAACTTTGATTCATCAAAGTGAGCAAGGACATGAAGGGCTGTATGCAAGCAGTAGCTAAGTCGTTTTTTCATGAAGTAACAGTGTTGATAAATAAGTTTGCCATTGCAAGAAAATTAACTTGACCACTTCTTGCGCACAGCCCTCTTAATAGAAGTGATCAATAATCAAGTAAAACACAATCACGTATTTGAAATAGCTGTGTAATGGAGTTATGTAGACGGATGTATTGCATAAGTGCAAATAGCCATCAAGTTAGAAGTGGACGGAGGCTTTTTTTTTGGGGGGGGGGGCTCTTTTCTAATTTACTCTCAACCCTAGCCCTGGAATCCGCCCTTTCGAGCTTTACTTCAGAGACGTCGGGGAGGCTGTTAGGGCTGTCTTAGCCTTCTTCTTATCTTGCCGAAAAATCGGCCTAGGTCGAAAATGTAGCGAGGACCAGGAAATGACTGATCATTGATCACTATTATGTTGTAACTCTCGATGTGACGGTGAACTTGACTAGTTTTTTAGTGAAAATATCAAAAAGTGATAAATACTTATGTGACTAAAAACTGATTACAGACTTTCGAAATTGAGAATTCTCTTAGTTATGTGAGAACGTATTTTTGATGCCTATAAGTATCGTTATTTGTTAATCGGGTGGTAAATTGAAATGATTTGGTTTATATCATACTCTGACCTCTGACAATAATTTTCCAGACTGTCATCGAAATTCGTTCATTATTTAATTTGTCGCTATTTTTGTGTTTTGAAGTTGTTAATTATTAACTACAAAAGTTGAAATTTTTCATAGTGAGGCCCAAGTTAACATTATCCGATCGAGCTAAGACTTTTTGAGATTTTGTTTCTAATATTTGGAGCTACTTTCAGGGATAAGAGTACAACGCAGTATTTCCCCAGCCCATCCGCACTTTGAAATTTGGACATCAAATTGGTTTCATTCGTTTTTGTGCTCGATTGTGCTTTTGTTATTTTCGTTTGTGCTCCCTCCCTTCAGGGACCCGGTTGATGGATAATGTCAGAATGATGCAAGCCTGTGAGAATAATGAAGGAGTAATGTGAAAATAATCTTATCCTGAGAGATATAATTTAAGGTGCTATACTTTTTGCAAGTGTCAGGAGTCCCATTCTGACACTTTACTGATACCTGACACTTTCCGTCAACCGGGGATAAACGAGTCGGAAGTTGAGAAAATGAAAGCTAAACTAAACGAAAGTCTCAGAATTTGAACATACGTGCCATGGAATTATGAAATGTGCCTTTGGTATCAAAAAATCATTTTTCACTTTTTTTGAGAATGCTTATAAGAAGAATCACGCTCTTTCGAATGGAACAAATCGCAGCTTCCTATCGTCATTAGGCTTCCACAAATCGCATTTAAAAATGACGTCAAAAGTTTAGAAACATCCGATTACATGGCGTTTTGTGAAACGGGCCAAAGGGAATGACAGAGACCAAGAATTCTAAACGCGGTAGTCATAGCAACGCGTAAACGCACCACCACAGATGTACATCCTATGTACATCTGTGCGCACACCTACTAAGATCTCATCTTATCACTCACTTATCCTGAAAACCTGTTTTCGCACGAGAGGCACATTTCATGATTCCAGGTCACATACATGTAATACCTAATTCATTTTACACGCTAATTGGGCAGTGAATTGGTATATATCATGTTCTGATTTCAGACAGTAATTTTTCAGACTTTCATCAAAATTTGCTGATTATTTAATTTGTTGGTATTTTTGTCACTCAAAGTACCCAATATTAACCACAAAAGTTGAAATTTTACCATATAATTAAATGTTATTCGATCGAGCCAAGACTTTTTGAGATTTTGTTTATAAATATTTGGAACTACTTTCGGGGATGAGAGTGCAGGTCAGAAAATTTTTAAAATAAGGACTACTGTGCTGCAGTTAATAGTACACAGGCCTATATACAGCGACGTTTCCCTAGCCCGCCCCCATTCTGGAATCTGGACATCAATTTGGTTTCACTCGTTTGTGCTTAGCTTGCGCTCGATTATGCTTTCATTATTTTCGTTTGTGCTCCATATCTTCCATGGGAAACGGGTGGGGAGCTGATAAAATGATAGCTAAACTAAACTTTTCATACACCCGTCCGTCTCCTTTTTCATATTACGAAAATTTGCTGTATGAAACAGGCTTCGAAAACTTTGCTCCAGGACGTGCAAAGTCTCGCTGTGTTTCTGCCTCAATCTGTATCCACCTTCTTCTTTTCATGTCTCCCACTCTTGTTCTACATTTTCAATTCATTCACGTACAGTAGCTTACCTCCAGCTTTCTAACGCTTCTAACCGAGTGCGGAGTGAACAGTGTTCCTCCTCAAATTCGGCTTCGTAAATTTAATAACCAAATAGGCGTTTTTAAGCGATTTTTTTCGCTCACTATCGCCAGTCGACGGCGGTGTATCTCTCGAATCTCGATAAAATATTCTGGCAGTTTTTCGAGATTGGAAAGTGCAAATCGTTTTAAAAGCATGAAATATAATTTTGCCGTTCGATTGAATCCTGCTTTCCAACCGCGCGTACCTTTTTTTCCCTCTTTTATTCTTTCTTCACCTTGATCATTGCGAAGTGATTTCGCATTCTTGAAGAACGCGATGGTATTCAATAGTTCGATGTTAGAAACTTGGGAGTGTCTATTTTTTTGCTAGATGTACGTCGGTTGATGGTGTTTGTTTTCTATACACATTCTGAAGAAGCGACGAATAAGAAGACGGAGGGTGGAAAGCAGAGAAAAGGGTAGAATGTGGACCAGGCGAGACACGACTGTTCGTGAAGTTGAATATTGCTTCGGAAAAATTTCGTATTGTTTGTCGGATTATGTCAGATTTAAAAGGCCCCACATTCGGTTGAAAATTTTTC
This sequence comes from Acanthococcus lagerstroemiae, assembly GCA_031841125.1. NCBI lineage: Eukaryota > Metazoa > Arthropoda > Insecta > Hemiptera > Eriococcidae > Acanthococcus > Acanthococcus lagerstroemiae. The sequence continues at coordinate 26,565,942 of CM063106.1, read as the reverse complement.
TCTTTCATTTCGCGTTTGTGAACGATTTTCGTCTAGATTAGAGGTTATTGTTAAGAAATATCAAACGTATGTGCCCGTACAATCGTATAAAGAAAATTCGTTGCGGGGAAAAACGTCTCGACGTAAGCATTTTCCACGGTTAATTGGGTGCGGTGTGTTTTGAATAACACAGTGCGCTCTTTTTCTTTACCGCTTTTCATACTTATCGGAAATGATAGGTATTGCGTCGAATAATCAGTAATAATATACCTGGTCAGCAGTTTTGTATTTCGGAATTTTCTTTTTCTTTTCTTTCTACAATGCGGGTGGATTTCAGCTCTTTACATCGAAGTTGCTGAACTCTGAAAAACAAGCTGCGGTATCAACAAAGAAATTCTGTGTAGTCCTCTTGGTAAATTGTTCTATTTAATGTGCTTAGTAAATTGTGTAAATAGAATGTCGCTCCTTTGCTACAATAACATTCTAACTTAAAATTTGTATTTTCTCAAAAATAAATTTAGAGCTGTGTAAATTTTCTTATAAAGGAAGAAATCAGTTTCCAGATTTAGTGTTTCATATTATTTTCGAAGTATCGTGTATTCCAATTCCAAATTATGAACTTTAGCTTTTCGCAGAAGAATTGGCAACAAGTTTGACAAAAATGTTCAATACTATTTTATACGCAATTTTTCAGAAATAAATTTGCTTTTCAAAAAAGAAGATGAAAACGACATAAATAATTTACAAACCTATAAGCTTGAGTTCCAATCTTGGGAAAGTTTTCGGCAAACTTTTGAAAAACCGTATATAACCAGAACTGGACATACGTCAAGATCCCAAGCCTACACTTTGTTTAACTAAAAGGAAGAAATAAAAAGGTTTTCGCAAATTTTGATCGAATTCTGATTGATAGTGACTTAAGAGAAGAAAATGTATTAGAATTTTGCTACAAATTCTTGACGGAAGTAAATAGAAATTTTTCGTTTCTTTGAAATATTCGCACCCAATCTGAAAAAAGTTTCGCTTTGATCTTATTCTATATTATTGTTGACTGTTCGCAAAATGAATAAATAAAATAAAAACATATTAACTAGTATATTTTACTTCAAATTTTTAGTTAATTTCAATTTATCAGTTAAAAAAAAAAAATTATTACTCAGATGAAATCGAAGTTTTTTACATATCAACATTCGTAAATTTCTGTGTCTGAGACTTAATTGAAGACAAAAAATACAAATTAGATACAGTTTTCAAAATCACCTTCTGAAAATGCTACTTTTTTCATTTCTTCAATGAGCTACGAATTATTAATTTGTAATTTAACCCACGGTATAATACAGGTATGCAATTCCAAATTTTCAACAGATTCACATTTCACTTAACATTAACTCTCGAACGTTGTGCTAAAAGACAACTTGAGTTGTCAAGATAAAAAACGTAAGAAGTTTTAACTTGATTGTAAGATTTAAATTATAGGAGCCCTATCGAAGGCAGATTAAGATATTATAGTCCAAGTTTCGAAGCTGGTCATCAAAAAGAAATCCTGTATTGACTGTCAACTCAATTATTTCAATCAGTTTGTTCAGCATCTTGCCGGCAAACGATGGAGGCATTGTGATTTTTTGACAAATTTGTATTTTGTTTGAAACACGCATTCTAACAATGGTAGCCATGCCGGCGAGAAGGTTGTTTACGCCTTCGTCCTTCTCTGACATTTTGCGCCTCATGAAACAGAAAAATACAAGTTTCATGCTAGTTTTCTCGAAATTTTTCGCTCGCTGCCCTCATAAATCTAATTTTTGTACAATTTTCCTCTTACTTACAGAAATTTTCTGCTTGGTGATGAATATTTTCACTAATTTTTTATCAAAGTATTTTTTTGAGCTTCCTCTGAAAAAAAAATCACGCTCCTCTCTCTTCCGAAAATATGAAACTCCAGAGTTGGCATTCAGAAAAAATTAAGTTTGTATTTTCATGTTTCTGCTTTCAATCTTCTCGTCCCCCAAAAAATCTGTCGTTACATCCCTGCTGGCAGAATCTTAAGAAATATTTTTAAGAAATATTTTTTGAATATTCTAAGCAAATTGCAATGAGCCTTAGAGGTCCTTAGAAGGTTTAATCAAGCCTAGAAATGTCTCAAAGGTCATACCCGAGTCCTGGGAAAATTTAGAAAGTCTCTACCCACCACAGAATCATATGGTTTAAAGAGATTTTCGAGAAAAAGAGTCTAAAGGAGCTTTCAAAAGCCTTGATAAAGGACTCTTCAGAATTCTGTGTAAATCTGAAAGACTTACATTGTACGTTTATGTGTTTCATTCAGAGACGAAACTTGACTTTCAGTTTCAGGGGGAGGGGAGGGGGCGGAGAAGAGAAATTTGCCGACAAATATTTTTTGAAAACTAAAAATTTACCAATTTTTTAATGAAAGTATTTTTGAATTGAAAAAAAAAAAAAAGTAAACAAACAAACAAACGTTCATAGAAAATAGAAAATTCAAATGAACAGTTTCAAAATTCCGACTGCCAAATTATTAGGGGGTATTTAACCCCCCCCCCCCTCCATAGTTTTGTCCCTGCAAATGTAGATTAGAACCGTATCCCCCAAGCACTCACATTTGCGCACATGGACATAGCCTATAGTCTGGGAGGGTAAGCTGGAAGGATATTTGGAGTACTTGAGAGGTACACACAACCTCCTTTACATATTAAGGTGGTCGTTATTTACTCTTGATATTTTTTTCTGCATTACCTCTAATTCGTCTCCTAAACTGGTTCCAATAAAAATCAAAAAAAAAAAAAAAAAAAAAAAAACCTACAAAGTTTTAGATCGATCGGATTAGGGGAATCCGTGCCACAAGCTCCCTTTCGTTCTTATGGGAGAAACACATGGAGTTTTGATTTTTGTTCCAGATTGTTTCCCTCCTATATTCACCAGGACCAAAGCCCGTAATTAAACAAGAGAACATTTGCTATCGGATTCAGCTTGTGACATTGGAAAATAAAAGTTTATTGCTTTCAACTTTTAGATTTTAATAAAATGTTCAACTTTCTCAAATGTCAGGCTCTAGGTCAAACAGAGAATCTACTAGAAACGGAATAGTCATTGAAATTCGAAATTCAACGTTTGTTACCGACTTTCAGATTTTCGAAATGTCTTCCACATTTCAGCTTTGTTTCAACCTTGCAGATAACGTTCGATACTCAGCTTGAAACCTTCGGCTTGTGACTGACTGAAGTCCCTGACAGGAGTCCAAGGTACTCCATTTTCAGAAACGAAATTTGACTTTGAGTTTGGAGAGGTGGAAAAGAAAAACTTGCCGACAAAACTTTTTTGAAAACTAAAAATTCGCCAACAAAATTTTTAAAAAACTAAAAATTTGCCGATTTTGAAATCAAAATACTATTTAATTGAAAAAAATAAACAAATAAACATTCATAAGAATTGAAAAATTCAAATGAACAGTTTCAAAATTTGCCAACTCTCAAATTTTTTGGAGGGGGCTTCAATCCCCCACACCCCCTTAAGAAGGGAATGTATCGGTAATCGGTAGCATTTTTTGAACTGTTATAAGAGCAATTATTGCGAGGAATTGTATCTTGAGAAATAATCCTTATATTTTGGAACTTACAGGCTGATTATTTACAGATTTCTCAAGTAATATTAATTCGTCCTTCAGCGGTTTTGAAACTTGTTGGATTTACGAACCTCAGAACACTTCACTGCTCGAGGACTCTTCTATCAAATATTATGAAATGGTCTCATTAACATGCCACACATCTACCGACATGAAATGATGAAAATTTTCAACAGAAAAAAACGGGGAATATATACCTAATACCTATATCAGCAAATTAAATTAGAATATTATCACAATAAACACAACAAACGAACATTAGAATGACACAGTTAAATGGTAATTTAACAGTATTAAAAATATTTAGCACTACAAAAAAATTGGAAGATGTAATAAATGAATAGTCAGTTTTATGTAACGAGTACGCTCGCCCCTACTGTACAGGTAGCGTTCTTGTTGCTTGATTCAACTCAAAATTCCCAAGTGTCAAAGCATTAAAAAAAAAAAAAAAAAAAAAAAAGGATTTTCACTCGTTGGATTTTTCCAACTTCTCAACTCAGAATTCCTATAAGTATCAAAGCAAACAAAAAGTTTTGACTTGTTGGATTGTCCCAACTCTACCGAAATTTTCCAGCTTCGGTTGAATAAAATAGTAAATTTTCACAACGGCTGAGTAAAAAATTTTCTATAGGAGGGAAGCTCCCCCCTATCGTTACGTCCCTGTCGTCCCCTCGTTCTCTTCTGTGCAAGCAGTACATTTTTAGCCTTAGCAGGGATAGTGCAAAGCTTCAGCCTGATCAGTAAACCGAGTAGATGGTTACAGGTTAAATGTTTGAAAAAATAGTGGCAGGAGCACGACGAATTATTGATGCGATGACGATCTATTTGAATCTACCATACCTTGTTCTATTGTGACTGATTCATTGTGTATAACATTCTTCATTTACTGTTCATATATATATAAGTTCAGGGTTAATGTGCACTTCTAACTTTTTTACTGCTCCGTTATGCTCTTCTAATATTCCCCGGTTACTGTGCTTATATTCTTTTTCAATGTGCCGGTCTCAAACAGTAATTTCATCCGGACGAAGAGCAGCACTGAAAAAAATTACTTTCTTACCTTTTGTCAAGTGGAAAGGGTGCCGTAATGTATGTCTTTTAATTTGCTGTCCAAATAGGGTGTCTCACCAAATTTCACTGCGAAAACTTAAGTGTTTTCATTCACGAATGCAAAAGCGTATTGATTTAATCTGTGGAATTCTAACTTCAAAGGTCGGTACCTACATATATGGTGGAATATAAACAATTAAGTACAATTACTTCTTTGCATAATGTACGGAGCTTCTTAATTACATGTATGAGGGTAATAACGTTCAGAAAATAGCGAGCTTCAGTGAAATAGGTTCCGTTGTCTTAGATAAAGACGTGAACTGCTTCGTGCCAATTATATGTACGTCAGAATTCGGTCTCAGTCTGGCAAAATATCTGAAGCACTCCTCTCGAGCGGTTAATTTATGCGGTGGTCCATGGGGTCGGCTTCGCTGCGAATAAGTGGACCGTGCAGACATACCAAGTGGGTAACAACGTTCGGATGTCTAAATCCTACGCAGCGAAATGCATTATACAGTGTACGTTCCTAGTTCAGACTTTTAATACAGAAGTCGAGTACGCTGTAATTTCACCCCAAAGCATTCTCACCGCGAGTTAGAATTTATAGGTTCCTATATTGTCTGGCCTGGCTATATTGTTATGGTTTATCTGTCCTGGAATCCTTATCAGTGCTGTGACTTCATACATCTCTTTGGATTATACTGCACGTATCGGATCCCTCGGTACCGAGCATAATTTTTGGCCTAATTTGCGAAGCCGAATGCTTCGCAGTATAACGTCACCGGCAGACTCGCCGAGTAGCCTTTTTATTCGGCAGAGTTAGTAACACACCCTTGAAGCAGAGATTTCCTCGCATGCAAAACAAGCATGCTTGAAAGTTATCGTGTCTTATACCAAGAGAAAATCTCGGTGTAAAGAAGAACGGTTGTTGAGATCATTCGATATACTAAGCCTACTCAGCATTTTAAACGCGCTCGAGAGACATAAAATATATTGCTAGATGGCGAATTGGTGACCTTGTAGATGTGCGCTCGATTATAAGACTATGAGAATTTTTCTGTAACGATTCGACTAGACCCGTAGCTCGGTCAGATCTGTGAGGTCGGTTGCGGAATTACAGTTCCAGGAAAGATGAACACTCAAAGCTCGCTGAGCTTTTTCTATAATAATGCCTCCACCTAAATTTGATTCAAAATTTCTTTGGTGATCATCTTTCTTACGTATATATGAGAGGCGTTCAAAAACTAAGGTAACAAGAGCAATTATGAAATAACTATAAATCGTAAAAATTTTATTTTACAAAAATGATACAATTTTAACTATTTCTTAACATAATTATCCTCCTGATTGAGGCATTTATCCTATCAGTTCACTATAACTTGTAGATGCCTTCCCTGTAGAATTCGCCGTCCAACAAATCAAACCAATTTAGAACTGTTTTTTGTAGCTCGTCGTCGTTTTTAAAATGAGTTCAATCCACGTATTTTTTTAAATACGGAAATAAATGAAAATCGAAGGGTGCCAAGTAGGGAGAGTGGGCTGGGTGCGGCAAAAGGTCCCACTTGAATGACTTCAACAAAGCATTAGTGACACGAGAGATGTGCGGCCATGCGTTGTCTTGCAAAAATCAAACATCTCGAGTTAACAATCCAGGTTTGCGGTCTTTAATTCTTTTACTTAAATGGTTCAGCTGGTCGCACTATGTATACATCTGAGTTTACTGCTGTACCGTATAAAAGAAAATCAACCAAAACCAAAAGAATTCCGCGAGCATCCTAGAATATGCATGCCATCATTTTGTTTGTAACAGAAGGAAAGAGTGTGTTATCTTAATGTAAAAAGAACGTAGATTCGTGCTATATTGCCAAATTTATAATCCGTCGACTGGTTTCAAAACAACAAGCCTTGTCACCTTACTTTTTGAATGCCTGGTTTTATTCGTTACACGGTTAATTCTACAGGGAAGACATCTGTGAGTTAGCGGATAGGATAAATGCGTCAGCCGAGAAGGTAACAATGTTGAAAAATAGTTTAAGGTTGTATCTTTTCAAATTTTGTAAAATAAAATTTTTACGATTTATAGTTACAGTCGACGCTCGATAATTCGAAACTCAAGGGACCAGAGGAATTATACGAATTATCGCGATTTTCGAATTATCGAAAGTTCGCAGGGCAACGAGGCAAGAATTTTTTACAAATGTTTCGAGATTTAATATGGAACGGTATGACATGCAGCTGGAAAAAGAAATAGATACATATTGCAGGATAAAATGTATACATATTAGTACGAAAACCCACCTACAATGTACCAATTCATGCTGCTCATTGCACAAACAAATAGGCTCTCATGCACACCTAACTGCCGGCAAGAGGGTAGACCGACCACCGAAGTACGAATTACAGAGCTGACGAGCGGTTGTTGAACGAATTACCGAGCGTTTTTCAATAAAAATATTGAGGGGACCAAAATGCATTGATTTTGTTCAAATGATAGCGATTTTCTCAAGGGACCGGAGGTTTAGTACGAATTATCAAGATTTTCGAATTATCGAGCTTTGAATTATCGAGCGTCGACTGTATTTCAGAATAGCCTTTGTTACCTTTCTTTTTGAACGCCCTCTGTATTAGATGAAAAGCGGAAACGTTGTCCTTCCCTTTTAATAGAAAAATGAGCAAGGATACTAAGACGCAGACGCTAAATGTCGAAGATTTCTCTTAATCTCGGTATCTTGCTGAAGGCAATGAAAATAAATCCAGAAACTGTGGAGGAACTCAAATTATTTGACAACATTGCTCGTCCATCTCATGTCAAGAAACTAAGCTGAGAACTGAAGTTTTCCAAACTTTTTAAATTATTTGTCACGGGTAAAAGTCAAAACCTATAAAAAGTAGATTAGTATTAATAGACTTGATCAGTCTAAAAAAGTCTTCATGTGCACTGAGCCGTATTTATAGTCTTAGTAAATACTTAAAGAATGATCGATGAGTCTTAGTGATCATATGGCAGTTTTAATGAGTTATGGTTACTTTTTGCAGACTTGATGAGTAGTTAATACAACATCTTAACTAGTTTAAATGAGTTTTAACACATCTTGATCAGTGTTAACCAAGTCTTATAATGACTGTTAAAATAAGCTCAATAAGTTTCAGTGATTCGGGAAGATCTTCATGAGGCTTAATTACTCTTAATAGAGTCTTAGTCAGACTTGGTGACTTTTGCAAAGTCCTGAAGATTAGTTACAGAATCTTGACAAGTACAAATGGGTTTTCAGAAGTCTTCGCAATCTTAATGAGTTTTAATAGAGCCACAATGAGACCTACAAGAGCTTCATTAAGTCTTACATGGTATTTAGATAGTTCAGTAAAGCCTTAAAGCATTTTAGATAGTCTAAATGAGTTTCAAATAGCTTTAACAAGTCTTCATGAATCTACGAGAATTTTAATGAGTATTACCAGAATTGTCTAAAAGCCTAAAAGTTAACAATCCTTGATGTTTTTGAAAATAACAGGAACTTGAAAGTGATCCAATAGGAACACCGAAACTAACAAATTACTATTGCTTAACAGTGATTGGCCTACATGGCTATTATCAACCACCAACAGGAATACAGAAACTAACAGCTTACCATATTATACTACCTGAGCCATACAGTGGGTAATATTTTTTAATCTTAACGGCAACTAAATTTAGCGACTCGGAAAACATAATTTCTTGAAATGTGTGACCTACTATCAGTGAAAATTTTGGTTTTTTGCCCTCTTTTCTTCACCAGGGTCCACAATTTTAAATTTCAAATAAAAATTACATGAAAACGAATTCAGCGACTAAAAACAAAATAAATAACATAAGAAAAAACATAACTGTCGATATGCATGTAGTATTTCAATAACATTTTTATACTACTTGATCAGAAAGGCAATGTTTACGTTGCTGTTTTATGGACGACAAGAAGCGCCTATCATTCATGCATTGAGGGCTAACGAAACCTACATGTAATGTAAACGTCCCTCAATGTAAAGCGTTTTACATGAAAAACATTGCTGTCCAGTAATTTCGTATCGGGGAATCAAACCCACGTCCATTGAAACATTTGACTGAAATGTAGCGATTGTCTCTAACCACTCGGCCACGGAGCGAATTATGAAATAGCGACTTAAGAACGCATTTAAATATTCACGACGTAGTACAGCTGTTATCGTTCGTTGTTAACCGTTGTTACGTTTTTGCTGGCTACTACCTGTGTATGCTGTTTGTGCACGTGAACAAACTGAAGACAAGACTGTGATACTGTATTTTGTAGTAATTAACTGAGCAAATTAAATTTTAGTGCAATGGACTCGGAAGTCTGAGCACTCGGCGCATACGGCGCCACCTCACACACAAAAATAAATTTTTGAATTAATTACGCACACAATAATCACATGTCTATAATTTAAATAAATAAATAAATAAAATAAAAAATGCAGACCATGTCAGCGAAAAACATTGCCGCTTCTGATCAAGTAGTATAAAAAATATCTTCCACAACAAGAGCCAAAAGTGAGTTCACCCTTATTTCTTAGTGAGTAATTTTGAACTTGGCATCAATTGACATCAAAATTCGATTTCGTCATCCTGAAACTTTCAGACTAGTTGTTCCGTTTTTATTAATTGCTCTCAAGGAAACTGAGAAAGTTTTACTATGAAAAACCAATGCGAAAAAGTAGTAAAATTCAAAAAATCATGACAAGGGGGAGGAGGAAATTCTTGTGACCAGATATAGTACTGGTACGGGGAAACAGGTTTAAAAGCAGTTAGCATTCCCTCTAATTGCAGGAGTCAATAAAACCGAAAAATATCCAAAATTTTGCACTTCTTCTCATACGCCCGCACCCTATGTTAACGTATGACACTCTGGAGAAAGCTACAACATTTCTGGAGTAGTTACAAAAGAAAAATTGCTGAAGACTTTTTTTTAATGGGAAACCTAAATACCTTTAATTTTTGTTCCAAACATTTTTCCAATTAGGCCACGGGCTAGATCGATAATGGTGGGGCATATGGCGACGCATGCACGCTAAATTGGCCCCGGGACACGCACCCCCTATCCTGGAATTACCTCGATGGAACCTGTATCAGGATAGGAGGAAGGATATTGGGCTAGATAAAATTTAAGTTCTTGATTTTTGTTCCCTTGCTCCCCCGGAATGAGGATCTACGAGAGGGTTTCGGCGTGGCGCTAATCTTCAAATTAATCCTCGCACCCTCCTAAATTCGCGAACCAAATTCAATAGAATATGACAGACTTTACGATTTTTAGGAAAATTAGTATCAGTTCCCCGTACTAACAGTTGCACGTATTTGCTATCAGCCACATGTAGGAAGCGTGGACCAGTGTTGCAAACTCTCCTGAAATTTCAGGAAATATCTAGAAATTTCGACTCATCTACTTACACGCTCCTAAACTTTTAAAATTTGACGAAATCTCCTCACTTTTTAAAATTTGGCATTCAAAAACCGTCTGAAGTTCAATCAGTTGTCCTGATTTTGAAATTTTGTATGTAAAAAATCGCAAAATTCATTTATTTTGATCTACAAGTTTTGTAAGTAGAAATGCCCAAAATTCAATAACTCTCCTATTTATTTTTTCTTTTTTCAAATTATGATACGACTATTTTATTTGGAAACCCTGGTCGGCGATTTAAAAACGGAAAGAGACTTCGTTGACACATTGCTTCAATACCTTTTCTAAGAAAATCTCTAAAAGCACCTAGCAAGACTGAAAGCTCGGTCCAAATATCTCCTGAAATTTGAGTTACACTTCCAAAATTCTGAACAAACTGCAGATTTTTCGGGGTCTGTACAAGAAAAAGAAGTGTCAAGTCCGAACCGCAGCAAGGACATTCGAGATTAAGGAAGAGATAGTTTGCAGAAAAGACGCGTGTATTCAAATGATCGAATAGCAAAAGTGAGTTCTGATGCGAGAGCTAAAACGTATAAAATGTAACAGGGCTGTAACCGAACTGCAACTCGACTGCTACTGAACTGCAACTAACCTATGACTAATTTTCCTGAGCTACCAAACATAAACTGAACACTAAATTAAACCGATGCTCTATCTAAAAAGAAGAACGGGCCAAGAGAATAAGAAGAAGAAAAATTTGGTATGGAAAGGTCACGCGCTGTATGTGTGCAGAAATGCAGGAGACAAAAGACGTTCTAGACGCTCGCATCCAGGCAGGATAATTAGGCGATTATACAAACAAATACAACGTGAAAGGAAAGGATCACCGCAAAACTATATCGCCACACTGGCTCCAACTGATTTATTCAGACTGTAGTACGTTCAATTTTTCATCTTCTTCCACTCGATGCTGATCAGTCAAGATATTTTTGACCAATGAGAGGAAGTCATCGTGTACTGTAATTTAAAAAAAACAAGACGGACGGGATATGAAACAATGTAATATAGAAAAACCGTGGTTCTTTTTGGGAAGTAGGTGAGGTATTCTGGGACCTGCACAAAATTTCCGAAATGAATACAATATGGCTAAGTTGGCGTTTAATTAGCCAAACGCGAATACGAGTATGCTACGCCAGCGTTTTGTGTGCGCTTGCCCTTTTCCAGACCCGACATAGGTAATCCAGAACAATCGATCATTAAATTTTTCATCCTTCTGCACATCCAAAAAGCCTAATCTAACCGCCGTGACACGTTATAAATGATTGCAAAACACTCTTTATGATGTTAATTAATAACGCGCGACACACACGTTATACTCGCGTATGCGTGTCATAATTCTGTACGAATAAAACACTCCCAGTAGCGAGCAAGCGTTTCATAAATCATTCCATGTTATGTGGAGCTTGAAGTTTGGCAAAAATAAAACAATTTCTTAAGATTAATACCGTTCGAGAGGAATGTTTGCATTATACGTATAATATCACATAGACAGCGAAGAGGAAATAGAATGAACCGAAAAATGCTTCTTCACGACTCGCGGATCCTACCTACATGACCCAAATTTAAGAAAATGAGATTGTGGATAATTCCAAGACAATGAATTCTCCCACAGCTAATTATCAGTGCTGGATAATCTGATTTTCAGAGCATGACTCTCAACAGAACATTCTAAAAGCACAGATCTTCTTCCGGACTGGCCCCAGCAACCATGTCTCATTTCAAGTAAGCGAATTCTCGAGCTCCCAACTCCCAAGCAGGGTGAAGAAAGCATCAGTATGCGGGGGTAATTCTTCGGGAAATGGACAATTCATGTAAATGGGCTGTAACTCTGTCACTGATTATCAGAATGCTATGCGCAATATGTCAAAATGGAGGAAATGAACTCGTCTGATGGAGCCAGTGGTAAAAGCTCTCCCTAGTTCAGCAGAACATCCTTAGAAAATTGAAAATGTGCCTGAAATGTCCGTCAATGTGAGTGTCAACTTGGTCTGGTTCCGTTTTTTTTCTTTGGTCGCTGGAATGGTTTAATACATAATTTTCAGGAACTACTGTTTCCCATTGTTGAAGAGGTAAGTTGAGGGAATACGGTATAGGTCTTACAATCTTTTTCTAACCAAGTTAAGTAATCTTTAGAATGCCTCAAAGTTCTGTCTAGGAAGAGATATGTCCTTCAACGTGGATAATTTTCAAACCTCTCTGTAGGGTTCCACTATAAGCATAGACTTCTCTCAAATGCTCATATAACTTCCTCTAGAAGGCTGTGTAAGAATTTCTGTGAAATAATGATAATTTGTATGCTAAAATACTCATTCATTGCTGAGATCCTAGTTTAAAAAAAAAAAGTGTCCTTCATAGTGGACATCAACAGCCATATTGAATTTACAGCTCGGAATTTGTAAAAACGTAATAATATATCTAATGTTGGTCACATGTATCAAATATTCTCCGCATATTTACCCAATGGGAAAAGGAAAATGGCGATTTTGTCCTTAAACGTGGACATAAAATATTATTCAACGTGGATACTCACGTGTTTCTTGTATCCATGTTGAAGGACGTGAATCTTTCGACACTTAGAAGCAGTCTGTAGAAACAGCCTTTAAATCTTCTTCGTGCAGAGACTACTTTCCTAGCAGATGAATTTTTGGTACTTCATAAACCGTGATCCGTGAGATTGTAACCCACGGTGCCGCTGTGTGATCGTACAGCCTCATCTTATCGGACTATGTAAACGTGAAAAATTTGTCTTTCAACGTGGACAACAATTTTTTTTACAACCCCTCAAAATCTAATTTAAGCCCGGCTAGTACCGGAATATGGTTCCTCAATACCCCTAGTATCGATTTAAACGAAAAAATTTGAAAAGTAAACCTCATTTTTTTTTTGTCCACGTTGAATTGTGCATTTTCCGGAGAATCACCCTCGTGTAGAATCCGCGGCTGCAGAGGCAGGCCACTAAGGCCTCTCGCGCCGGTCGGCCCAAATGGTTTTGCCTCTTTTCGTATTCCAAAGTCTTTGGAAGGTACTTTCAAGCTATTGGTGATTAACTTGAGGGTTTCCTCCTGGCCACTTTATAGCTCACCCCCTTTTGTTGTCAACAGATATAACTGACGGTAGGGACGTAATGACCGGGAGGAGGAGGAGTCACCCCACTCAATCAAGTTTGCTAGTTGAGAGAAATCGGAGAAATACCGCTGGAGTTTCTCCTACTCCAAAAGCGCGAAAATACCCATTTTTGCCTGTTTTTACGACTGAAATCAGCAAAAGAACCGCAACAATTTTTCCTCTTGCTCCGTTCGCGGAATTTAGAACCCTTCGGTTGGGAAATTCGTCTGCTCTTCCCTCCCAGTACGATTTGCTTTACTATGTTCCTGACTAAAGGTAGCTTACAAGAGAAGCAAGATACGTGTGATATTGTAAGAAGACACGAAAACAGATGAATAGTCTACAGAATGCGAACAAAACGTACAATGGACATTAAAAAACTACTGTCAGCTTGTCTTGGAGTGGCAACACTGCGTACGACTAGAATGATGGTTGAGATCAGTATACTGGAGTTTTGTGTATCCATACCCATGGCAACCGTCAGTTTGACGATAGCTACGGTAGAAGATGTATAGTGCGAGTTCTATGAGAATGTGTTCTGCTATTGTAGCTATCGTTGAACTAACGGTTGCTGTGGATATGTTGCAGGCAGTTTGTAAATTCCGGAGTATGTAAACAGATCTATTCTGTTTACAGACTCCCTAGACAGTTTATAAACTCCCTAGACAGTTTATAACTTCCCTAGACCGTTTATAAATTCCCTAGATCGTTTATAAACTGCCTAGGTAGCAAAGAACTATCAACGATCGAAACTGTTTTACATGAATGACCAAATTTGTTATTCTTAAGCCTCTGAAGACAAAAAGAGCTGAGGAAGTGGCATTCTAATTGTTAGATGTATTTACTTTATTAGCAGCTCCGTCTATACTCCAGTCAGACGGGAGGGAATTTTGTAATTTTTATCATTTGTAGTCTTCATTCACTGTGGCCTGACTTGAAAATTGTCCATTGAAAGCCGCGACACTCGCAGTCACAGGGAAGTGTCGAGAGGGTTAATCGTGACATAGAGGAGATGCTGTTTACGTAGATGCAAGATCAGCCGGAAAGTTAACGCAGCTATATGCTAGATTTCAGTTCTCAATATTGAAAGAAGAATCATTCCTGAAGACAGGGACGTACCGAAGAGTTTTTCCTGGGGGGGGGGGGTAATTATGAAAGTCCCAACTGACTCAACTTAGGATTCCGAAGTATCAAAGTATCAAAGCAAGGAAAAAAAAAAGTTTTTGTTGGAGTTTTCTAACTCACCTGACTGAAATGGTAAATTCTCCCAACTGCTGAACGCGAAATTCTTACAGGGGGAGTAAGCTGCCCCCTGTCCCCTATCGGTACGTTCTTGCCTGAAGAGAAAATTGCGCCGGGCACCATTTCTTTGCGGTTCGCCGCAAATAAGACATCTGTCGCAACTTATTCATCGCCAAATATTGGTAAAGCAGCTCGTAGCTACAAAGCCTACAGCACCAAAAGTGCAACTTGCGAAGCCGGTAAAAGAAACAATATTTTAGTCGTTCGATAGAGAACACTGGTTCCCCTCTTTTTAGCATCCAACCAGAGAATAGTTCTCTTACTTCAACGATATGACATCTGTTTTAGGTCATTCAGGACCAAATAAGAATTACTTAGTAACTAGCAGCCACTGAAGGAGCAATAATGAGTACTAAGTATTTACGATTACTATATTACAACTTAGTATTTGTAACCAGTTTAATTGAATTGCTCCTTACTCACACTGTTGAAAAATTCTAAGACGATATAAGATGGATGAAAACTCCATAGAACTCCGCAGCTAGGAGTTCCGTTATAGGGGCGAGGGTCTAAAAAACGATTTTCCCTCTATCCTGTCTGACCTTTTACCCCCCCCCCCCCCACGTTCATTTCCCAAATTTATTTTCTTATAAGCGCCAATGGTTGATTGTTTTGCTAACGGGGAGTCCAGACCCCAAGTAGGATTGCTTAAGAAACATATGGATCAGTCTTACAGAAAGTGGCACATTGAAGTCTTCGCAGTTTGAAGAAATGAACATTCGATCATTTTTCTGGATTTGATAGCATTTTTACATTACAAACCGCTGTAAGAGAATTGTAACAGTTCGAGAAAATATTTTTCTTATGTTGATAAATACGTTTTCCATTTTCAGAACCTCGTGTATGTTACTCTCTTCACCAATTCTAGTAAAGATGCTCAGGTTCATAACTGAAACTCAGATTTTTGTATTCCATCTCCGCAATCACCAATGAGTAAAATAGGAACCATAGTTCACAAAACCAGAAATTTTTGATTTTTCAAATACCTTCTGTGGTCATGACTTCACCATACAATTCCATCTTCCACTTAGAGATATAAACGGGCTTATGTGTATGGAATCGTAAGACTGAATGAGTTCTGACGGAGGCGATAGCCATTTTGATATCAATAGGTGTGGCACTAATCATTTCTATAAGGAATTCCCAGGGGTGGATAGGCACGGGTGTAGGAAAGTAGGTTAGGGAATAATTATTAGTTTCTCGCCTATTTAAATAAATGGCTAAGATTAAAAAAATGTGAAAAACTCTATATTTTTACCCCATCAGCCCTATGTTGATGAGGTCGTGGAAAGGGTTATTTTGAACTCCCGTTTTGCGACATTATTAGGGTGGTTCTGAAAAATCTGCGAGAAACATTTTTGAGATAAATCCAAAGAGCTTTTATTTCTTTCCAAAACATTCTTTATGTCAGGCCATATTAGGCTAGGTATAGTCTAGATACTCGGATTTTCGCTCTCCTTCTTCCCCGAGTGTGAACTAAAGAGTGCGTTGACATGAATTTAACTTTTGAACCGATTCTCATGCTCTTGCAAACTCACATAATATCAAATTTCACGTTTTTGTAATAAAATGCGTGATTTCTCTCCAGTTTCTTATCCTGTGTACGTTCACGACGCCCCTGAATATCATATCACAGAGGCTATAAAATTTTGAAGTATTGTACTTTTCTTTGCAAAAGTTCGTACTGTTCAAAGTGCTACTTATAATAAGATATAAAGTTAGCAGCAAACAAGAAATAAGGCAAGTGTAAAGTGACACCTTGTTCGAGAGTTATAAAGGAGAATTAAAAAACCGTTAGAAACGGAGACAACGTCGTAATTCGGCGAAACGTGAAAGGTAGTTTTAAAAATTGACGGGGAACTTTTCGAACGATTAATCCACTTTTATCTAAAGGGTGTAAATTCATTTATGGGCTTATAAACGAAATGCCGTGTACCAGAAAGTGAGAGTTTTCTGGATTCAATGATGGTCTATGTACAGTTTTATGGACTCATTAACTTCGTGGAATCACAGGATATGACAAAATTAGTTTTTCACTTCTAAATCGTCTTCTCAGGATACTCGCTTCGAGAATCGGATTATTTTTCTTTGAGCTTTCAGTTTGAAGTGAAAAAAGAAGCATAAGTTACCCGAGTGAAAAATTACTACCCGGGTGTTAAAAATCAGTTTTCAACGAGAAGCCTTTAGCGGCTACCTTTGAAAATCACACCGTGAGGCATAATAAGTCAGCTGGAGACTGATTAAACGAAATTCGTTGTTAATGGGCATACTTGAAGTCCTTGATCAAACACAGGTGAAAATATCAACAATTCTAGGATTACAATGAAACTCAAAAGAAAGCGCCATTAGCTAATTATAGAAAATCAGCAGCGAGAGAAGAAAACATTTTAATCACTAAACCGACCGCACAATTAGAATTTTGAATGACCCGACGATTAACCAGATTTTCAAAAGAATGGAAGGAATAACAAACAAAAGCAGGGCGTGATAAAATGACGCGCACACTTTTTAATTAATTTGATAATATTTTTTTATAATATACTTCTTTGAAATCCAACAAAGCGGATTTGACTCGAGCCATAAGTTATACAGAAAAAAAAAAAGAAGAGAGTAAAAGAATAACGAATGGAAATAACAGTTGAATACGTTACAGATAAAATACTGTATCAATTTTTAATATCACCTGAAAAAGGGGTGAACTTGTGCACGTGTATCTAATAGCATAATTATTATGCTGTAAATAACTCAGAACGTCGAAAACTGATGTTAGAAGAAGAATTTAGGTAGAAAAAGTAGATGGATGGAAGTTTTGAATAATTATTGTACTCAGCAAGTATTTAAGGCACTGTGGTTTTCGAAAAATAGGCTTTTTATTTTATACTTGAAACTCTGGAAACTTAAAAGTAACTTATATTGAAGTGAACTGTTCTAACATGACCTACATATTTACTTTCTACGAAATGACATAATTATACCCTCAGTGCAACTGCCATGTGTTATTAGGATGTCCTTAACTTTTTTTTTTACGACGTCCTTTAGAATTATGCTTAATTACGAGAAAACATGTGAGCGAAGTTTCCAAGCTCATTAAAAAATTTTGACCCGACCCTCAGTATGGATGAAATTTTACATTTATATAATATTTAAGTCAAGTTGAATATTTTGAGCTATATTAGTAAAAACTGAATGGTGAACAGGAAAAAATGGTTACAAATGCCTATTCGAAAATTATTTCTAAGAATCCCATTAATCGGCACTGTGCATATACCTTTTGTGAGGCTCAAATACGTGACAGAGGGTAAAAAAATGAACAGGGTCCGGATTTTTAGGTACTAAAAATTCAGAAAACGGCCGTATTGAAATTCTCTTACAACACTTAAATAGTCCATAAAAAGTTCATATAAAAGGGAAATAGTATCAGCAAAAACGTAAGCAAGAAGTCCCTGTAGAACTTCAACTTTTTAGGTATCAATTAAATGTATGGAAAAATTGAACGTAATAATTTTTATATTTTCATCTCCCAAACTGTGTACAACGCAGCAATTTTAAATTAAAATACCTTATTAAAACAAATAATAAAGTTATTACGATTTTTAATTTTTTTCAAGTGAAATGGATTCAAAACATTTTGTTCTCGAAAAATTGAAAATTAAAGTTTTCCTTAAAAAAATTGAGAATGTACAAAATAATCTTGAAAATTGGATTTTTACGCGAAATAGTCCTATAAAGTCGTCAAAAACAACGATTTTATGCGAAAATGTCAGTTATAAGGGAACATAGTCCATAAAAAGGCATGTTGAAGTTAGCTCGTTGATTTCGGAACTTGCTATGGGCCCTTCTACATGAGCCTGCGACATGCAACGTGCGGGCAACGTGTATCGTCACGTGATTAGCTGTAACCAATGAGGACGCGTTGTCGCAAGAAACGTACAACAACTTCAAATCATTTTGAATCTGTCACATGTTGCACACGCTGTTGCGCGTCTTATGTAGAAGAGAGCCCTTATTTATCCAAAAAACCCTCAATAGACCAAGCAGAGGTTAGACTAAGGAAAAAAGTAAAAAAAAAAGTTTTTGTCTAAAAATCCGAGCCCTGAAAATAAAATATAAAACTGACGTCGATTTATGTGTAGGTTTTGTAATTTTCAATTTCAGTTTTGAGGGTAATTTTTGGATCTGATCCACTGCAGTGCCACTAAAAGGCATAATATAGTTTACAGAATGCTAGCTAATTTTGAGATGGTATCTAACTTGCACGTGTTTATGGTAGCGAAATCAAATTATAAAAAGTTATATTTGGAACCGACTCTTCCTATACATATTCTCTCGTCATATCCCCACTCTTCTTATCACCCTATGATGCTACTACAGTACTTACTGAAGGGAGGTGAAGGGAGGTGAAGAGCCCCTTTCCGATATTTTGTTCGTTCTTCTAATTTGGATCAAGTTTGCTATTTTTTACGGGGAAAATTTGTATTTCAGGACTTGAATAGGTTTCGGAGAAAGAGGCTCGTAATATTAGAAATCGGCAATGTAGAAATCTTTACTTCAACATTTGGCTCCATTGTATAATTCGAGTCATAATTTTACCATTTTAAGGTTTAGACTTTCAATTTTGGGATCCAAATCGAACGAAAAACCTAATGCGACGTTCTGACTCGAGAATTCGTACAAGAAAAAATCAGTATTTAATACCTATTCTGTTCGATTTTATAAGTTCAAGTCAATTTAGCACTCTTAAAATGTGAAGTTTGCATTTTGGAGCCCAAGTTAAGGTCGTATGAAAAATCTGATGTGATAATTAATATCAACGACTTGAAAAAAAAACCTATTTTAATACCTTCCTTGACTTTTTAATTCAATTTTACTCTTTTCATTTGGATTTCGGGGTCGAGTTTGTTCCGCAAACTATATTCCAAATAACTTGATGATGTGTACTTGTACTAATGGAAAGGAAAGATCTTCAGCAGGGGGATAGTTGATTATTTTTCTCGATTTTGGTTCTTACAAAAAAAGTGCTGTATTGGGATGCAAGACTCGATGACCAAATCTTTCTGATTTCATGTTTAACAGAGTTCTTCCGAAAAATGTTATCAAACTCGAAAAATTTGCTGCTCTTGACATGAATATGACAAATAATTTTTTGAAAAAACATTTCGTGTTAAGGTTGCACGGGGTCTCAAAAATAAGGATTTTGTTTGGAGTCTATCTATTGATAAAATGATGTCCTTCGTTCAATGTTAACCAAACGAATGTTACGTAATAACTTCAGTCTATAGTTTCTGGTTCCATTAAAGATTTTTCTTTTTTTTTGGGTTTATTTCATTTTAAAGAAGTTATAGGAATTAACAGCGGATTAACATGGAAGCACGTAAGAATATGGTTTGTAGGTTATTAGCATGAAATATATCGATTACTGGGTATCCTCAGCTGCCGAATATTTCTGAGTTCATTCTAATTGTAACCTTTACCTACACGGTTTCACAGTGGGCTACAACATGCACATTGAAAGTTGTACTATCAAACAGGTGGTTTCTCAAGTCGCTGGGTTCATTTTTGGCGTTATTTCAGCTATAACTCGCATCTAGAAGACTTTACAGAGAGCTATGTACATTCCGAGCTCACGTATTTAATTTTCAATATTTTAGTTTGTTGCCCCCGTGTGAACCTTTCGCGTAGGCGCTAAAACTTAAAATAATTCAAAATTAAACTCAGTGGCTCGAAAAATATCATTCTTATATCATTGATACCTATTTGTATAACTTTCTATGTAACCGGATGTAGCCTCCTTAGGAACCTTCTGGGCAAGGGTTGCAGTTAGAATAACCTAACAAATGAACTCAACAACCAAAGAAACCTTATAATCGATATATTCGAAGCTACTGACCAAAATTCCGTGTTGACCTCTTGTGAATTCTTTTGGTATGAGTGTGCGCCTAGAAAAACACTTAAAAATTGGTTTAGCTAATTCGAAAACTACAGAAATAAATTATTATATGACATTAGTTTGTTTAACAGTTAGTGAAGGAGATCATTTCACCAGTAGACCCACAACAATTCTATTTTGTAGCTCCATGCACTTCCTACATAAAATGTTTTCCTATAGTTTCCTGTAGTGTTTTTTCTATGTTAAGGAGAACATCTTTTTTAGGTTGAATCACTTTTTTTCCCTAAGAAACTTTACATGTACCTAAAGTGTTTTCAAGAGGAATTGCTATTTTTTTATGGGGAATCTGATGTTAAATTTTTACCTTCTTGCTCACCGACTTAGGCTTTTCCTTTTTTCCTACCGGATTTTTACAGTAAAATACGCCATATTTTCGTATGAGAGTGAAAATCTTATAAAAAAGGTCAGATAAGTGCTAGCCTGTTGAAGTTGAAAAACCAATGATGTAGCAAGAAAAAACTATTTTTTTGGGTGATATAGGAAGGGGAAAAATTTTATAGACAGGAAATAGTACATTTTGTGAACTGAGATTCCAGTTTCGGCAACTGACGGACATTTTTTGTACGAGTATAACTGTAGAAACCAACCCAGTATTATCTTTCAAATTTCAATTTCTGTAACATGCCCTGTTTCAAATATTAAAAACTAGGACACTACTTAATGTCTTACATTCAGCCGCAGCCACTTGCATGTAAAACTGAATAACGCAAAAATCCAAATACATGAGCTGACTCCCGTCGGACTATTATATGTGTACTCGTAGTGGCAGATCTTGGATGCAATTCTGACAGGAGCAAAAAGTGGATCGTTTTTATTCTTCACCGTTTCTCGTCTGAAAATTTGGATCACTTTTACGTACATTGTCTTTCTACCGGACTTGATTTTGAGATAGTAGACTTGATTTCAGATAAATATCTTGCCATTCGCTTTCGATTGTGAGGGAATGAAAGCCCGGATTTCCGTATCAATATAGAAAGCTAACTACGAAAATTGCAATTTACGAGTACTAACCGTTCGAATTTACTGTATTATGTATCTTATCTACTGGTCCCTTATTTTTGAAACATCTTCAATCGGAGTATTTTGCTCTAGAAGATTGCCCTTCTCATGTCTTTGCACTAGGGCCAAAAACTGATGGACCTACATTTAGATATCCAAAGTGCACTTTCCAATGCTCTAATGTACCGTGTTTTTATTTGTTTCAGGTGAGTGATGCTATCGTGTTTAAGGATGTGAAACCAACAATGTATTCGTAAGTACTTAGCAATAGGTACCGTTTTCAAGCATTTCATATGAAAATATTTTTCTCTGGGAGGGGCATTCACCCCTTCCCTGCCTGTATACTCACGCCCGCTGACTACCGCAGTTGTTACCTCTAACCCACTATTTGACTCCTGTTGATCCTCATGAAGTTATCTGTGAGGCACTCGAGTTTTTGATGAATCAGTCGAGTATTTTCCCTCCTGCTCATACTGATTTTCCGCGAATAATGTTGAGACGAGTGGTCGTTTTGCGCGATTATAATGTTTAACGAGTTGATTTCCGACAACCACTCAAGCACTCGCCTCAGTCTTAAGGAATCAGACTTTCGCACTTAAAGCGTCAAGGTCCGTCTTGGTCCTATCTTGATCGATGAGTTAAGACATTAAATCAATTACTTATGAAATCAATGGGTAAGTAGACTTTTGGAGTCACTTGGTGGAGCGTGTGGTGGCGCACGCATGCCAAAATGGCTCTTCAGACACCGGACCCGTGGCTCTGGGAACTACCGCTTCGAGTACGAGTATCGCGTCAGCGACCAGAGAGGACGCTTTGAGGCTAGTCCGGCCCCCATTTCGCCTCTCCTTGCTTCGGATTCGCACTGTCCTACCAGGGCCACAATGGGACACCCTACTAACCGAGGCCACGCTCACCTAGCATTAGCTTCCTTCCTTCATGCCTCACCTCCTGGTCTTGGTACGTGTGGCGACGCAGGAAGGTGGTGATGGTAGGGTAAACCCCGCAGCGGAGTCTACAGCAGCTGCAGCAGCAACTTTTGGGGTAAAGGGGTTTGAGTAAAATGGAATGTTCAAATTAGAAGAAATTTTGAGAAACTAGTAAGTGTAAGTGCAACTTTGATACTGGTATTGCTATTGACACCAGAATCGGAGAGAGTAATGGGTCACCACTCAAGGTCAATATGGTCCAGATTAGTCAAATTCATGCAGACAATATAATATGATATTATGGAATTTATGCTCAGTTTACTCAACGTTGTAGTTATGTTACTAGTACCCCTTTGCTTACCACTTGCCTCAATAATTGTGATGGCAATTGAAGTTTTATTTTAAGAAGTGAGCCATTTCTTTGGTTTGAAGAAAAATGCGTATTTGCCTGTCCACGTAACATTCATGTAAGCGAGATCTCATGCTTTACCATTTCTTTCGGCAAAATGATATTACCGATGCCCCATAAACTTGACAAGTTGGGCAACTACTCACTGCTCTCCGGCTCTGGCGCTACTGGATAGATGTGACGACGGGTCGCGCCTCCCCCAATAATTTGAAATGTTCAAGAGTTGGCAAATTGAGAAAACCGAGCAGCTGCAATTAGCAAACATGAAAGTGTTGCAAGCCTTTTTCTTTTACTTAATGGTCTTGAAATTTTAGTTTTTACAAGGAAAAGTTCGCCATCTTAATAATTTGAAATTTCTAGAGTGGTGTAAATTTAAAAGTTGTTCGGCAAAACCGAAGATATTGCAAACTTAGTTTTTTATTGCGCTTGGAGACCTTTATATTTAGGTTTCAATTGGAAAAATTATAACTCTCACCCCACCCCTCAAAAGAATGTTGCTCCATTACTGCTTTGATTCTCAGTTAAATATCGAGTCCATTCGTCCAATAAATATTTCTGGCCTATAACCCCGATTTTAAATTGTATCGATGTACGTGATCGAGGCCGACACGGTTCAACATCGTAAAAAATACTACATCGACGGTAGCATATTAATTTAAATTAATTATATCTGTGCTGAAAAATGCGAATAGACGCGGAGGCTTAGCTCGAGTAGAAAATTTAACTTTGAATGAACGTAAATTCCAGCAATTGCGTGCTTTCTACGAATTAACGGCCGACAATTAATTGCCGACTTAATGGAAGTCTGTTGGTTTAAGAAATTTGAATCCAAAATTAGGAGAAAAAAAAAAAAAAATTAACGACTGCGCGAGTAGGAAAAAAGTAAGGTAAGACGGTTAATCGTCGCTTTTATAATTATCGGAAAGCGAAGAGTCGTATTTTACATGCACGTTTTCACTGTAAAACCGTCATTTTGTATCTGCTTACGTAGATAAAATAGGGAATGATCATCTGTTAACTCCAAGGGGGAGGAGAAAGTCGGGCCGCTTTTGCCCGCTTCATTTGACCCTTCGCACAATGGGCCTCGCGTTCTTGCTCGAAAGACTGCGGATTAATTTGATTCAGCTTAGACCAATTTGTTCTTGGGTTTTTATCGCCTTCCCATATTCTTCGAGGTTTTCCCGTAAGCGCTTCACCCTTCCTTTTTAATCTCGCACTTTTGTACCGATGCTTCGGTGGAAATCTTAATTACTTTTCGTGGCTGTTTAATGTATGCGAATAAGACGGCGACTCCTTGGGCTCTAAAGTAAAGGAAAATGTTTACAAAATTTAAATGGTAGCGAACGTAATTAAAAACGTCTCTTGATCTGTTTTATCCTTTAAATAATACGACCAATGTTTTTCGAAAACGCATTAAGTCCATTGTTTTTCCTGTTATTCTGATTGTTTCTTCTTTCGGCAATATTTCTCTGTCGAATTGCAAATATATTATTTTTCTTCTTTGTCTAAGAATACTAGACCCATATTATGGAAGAAAGAAAAACAATTTTCGGAAGCAAAGATTTTCGCGGAAAATTGCTACATAAACTAAAAATTCTCTCCGTCATTGGTGGTGCTCATTTATTTAGTGGGGAGGGTCAAACCTCTAAATTCGTTTTTCTGCAATTATATCGGAAACTATTAAATTGAAAAAAAAAGAAGAAAAAAAAACCCTGCGGGTAAGTGCTGTTTCTGGTAGAGTTTTACCTGAGGAGGGTTCTTATCAGTGTTTTTTCCAAATTGACTATAAATATCCTGATGAGAGAATCAAAATAATCTTCGTGCTACCAAGCACTGCCACAGACCTTACAGGAGAAAATGTTTTCTTCAAATGTTTATAGTGTTACGAAGCCTTGTGAGCAACAAGACTGCTAATTACTATTTCTCGACATTCAAATCTACTGTCCCCAGGAATTTTTCCCTCTCTTATCTCTCCGTTTTTTAGTACCACATTTTGAATATCGTATTTTTTTATGTTTCATCATTCCAGTAGGACATTGGGAATAGTAGATTTCCTAAATTTCAAAAGCTCAATAGAGGAAATCACATATCATCTGTAGGGTTTATGGAGTCGCCAAATTCAATTTTAATATTATTTTGATGTTAAAACCAAAACTGCGGCATATCGGGGAGAAAAAATTCAATAAAAAACAATCTAGATATGATTTTGTAGGTTTTGAAGGTCGCTACACTCATATTTGATCTTGAATTTACCCTAAAATGAAAATTGGGTTCCCGGCAGGTGAGGGTCAAAATGATCATAAAATTAATTATGGGCATCAAAAATAGAGTTTTCAAAGTCGCTGAATTAATTTTTGACATTCGTTAGCTCGTAAATTGAAAATTGTGGTTCCAGAGTCGGAGCCAAGGTTAAGAAGGTCCTAAAATAGAATACAGATATTAAATACAATTTCATTAGGGCCACAGAATTCAGCTTTTCATTATTTTCACTCTGATTTTAATAACTGTGGTATCTAGAGCGGGGAGAAGGGCAGAATAAAAACTGAAAATAATGAAAAATACATTATACATGTATAACGTTTATGGTTTTTTGGCTCGTTAAATTCAGTTTGGTTATCAGTTGCTTGCTGAAACATAAAAACTTTGAGGGTCGGGGTGAGAGTCACGATCGAAAGTGTCATGTTGAACAAGATGGGGGGGAGGCAAATATAGGGTATTCAGTGTCACTGAAATTATTTTTGATGCCATTTTTACTCTATACGTATATCTATAGCGTTAGGGGAGGAGGCTTCAACCTTAACGTTTAGAGGAAATAATATATTATCATATTTTTTGTCGAGTTTAGGAGTTTTTGGATTCTTTTTCAATACCAGATGCACCTCATCAACTTGATAATTGGGGCACTGGGATTGGAGGCGCAGTTCAATTTCGTCAGCATAATATAAGTAGTTCAAAATCACATTGCATTTTAGTTTTTTTTATTTACTTATTTTATTTTATTTGTCATTATCATTATATTATAGTAACCGTTTTTCCTTAAAATGTACTGCTGCTCCCCCAAACTTGTGATTTGGCTGAAGTCTAGAAGTTCTAGAAATTCAGAGAGTCAACCTCACACACACATGTTTCGCTATTTGTTATACATATATTGAAGAATTATAGAAAATTTATTTGTTGGTAACTAAATCGTAATTCTCATGATCCCTATTTTCATGTGGTGGTGCACCTGCGTGTCGTAAGAGGCGACTGAGGCGACGGTTACCTGGTTGGAGGTTTGGACGGGACGGAAGAGAACTCCTTAATTAAAATAGTTCAAAAAGGTTGAGTCGTTTATTTCGGCGACAAGTTCAGAGATCGTGTCAAGCTGGTCGGCGGTAGAGTAGATAACCAACGAAACCTACTCTACAACTTCCAAGTATAACAACTGAAAGCCATCTAATATTAATTTGAAAGGTCAGGTCGCAAATCCATTTTCTGAATCAATGAAGACACCTTGGAGAATATACAGACAATGCTCGAGAATATTCTCGAATATGTTCTGAGACTATTTTCTAAGAAATAAATGCCCGAGCGTTTGTCCATTATACTATAATACGAACTAGGAGTATTTGCCATCAATGTTTTTCGATGTAACCTGTGATCTTCGATACAGGCAACCGGCACTGCAGTAATGTGATTGAAATTACATACTTTGTTTGCCGTAAATCCCATTAATCATGAACATGTACGGGAAGAACTGCAAAATCCAGGTACTTAACTAATATCAAATTTGTGAAAAATCTTTACAAGAATTTTCCAAAGCTTATATAATTTTTGCGGGGAGGAAATGATAAAAGTACTAACATCGCTCTTCAATAAAATCTTGCTAACGGTTAAAGTACCCAAAAACTGGAAATTAGGGGATATCATCCTCCTTTTTAAAAAGGGCGATCGCCATCAAATTGGAAATTACAGACCTATCAGCCTATCTCCTACGATCTCAAAAATCTTTACAAAATTAATAGAAATGAGGCTAAGAAACTTTCTGGAACCCTTCCAACCTCCAAATCAAGCCGGATTTAGAAAAAAAAAAAAAAAAAAAAAAAAACTCAACCCTGGACCATCTTCATACCTTAAACCAAATATTAGAAAAATCACAAGAATATGGCCAAAACATACTTATA
Source organism: Acanthococcus lagerstroemiae (assembly GCA_031841125.1). NCBI lineage: Eukaryota > Metazoa > Arthropoda > Insecta > Hemiptera > Eriococcidae > Acanthococcus > Acanthococcus lagerstroemiae. The sequence goes on along the minus strand of CM063106.1, from coordinate 26,538,984 downwards.
GCATTTATAGATTACAACAAGGCTTTTGATTCGCTAGAACATCGATATATCCTACAAACGCTTGAATCTCAGGGGGCTCCAAAACAATTAATAAACGTAGTTGAAGAAATATACTCAGATCCACAAAGCCGAATTATAACAGAGATACAGTTGGGGAGTACTTCAATATAAACAGAGGAGTAAGGCAGGGCGACCCCCTATCCCCCCTCTTATTTATCGCGGCTTTAGAAGAAGTCTTTAAAAAATTAAACTGGGAGGAAAAGGGACTAACGATTAACGGTGCGAAAATTTCAAATTTAAGATTTGCGGACGATATCGCATTAATTACAGAATCAACAGGCGAGCTTGAATAAATGATAAACGATCTAAAAAACGCGGTAGGGAGGCAGGTCTTACAATAAATTTTAATAAATCCAAAATAATATCAACAGCCACGAACCCCCCCCCCCCTCCAAAATTAAGATTGAAAACAAAGAAATGGAACTCGTATCGGGAAATAATATATTTGGGACAAACAATCTCTCTCGAAAATAAAATGGAGAAAGAAATTAATAGAAGAGCTACTTTGGCATGGAAAAAATGTTGGTCCCTAAAAAACATTTTTAAAGGAAAATTCAAAAATGCATACAAAAGTGAGATATTCAACATGTGTGTAGCTCCAGTCCTAACGTACGGCTCACCCACCTGGACCCTAAACAAAAAATTGGAAAAAATCATACAAACCACTCAAAATTCAATGATGAGATCCATTCTAAAAATTAAAAGAAAAGACCGCATAAGTATCAAAAATATAACTAAGAAACTGCCAGAAATAAAAAATTGTTTACAGACAATTAGAAATCTAAAATGGTCGTGGGCGGGTCATGTAGCGAGAACACCTACAAATAAATGGACGTATAGAGCAACATTTTGGTCCCTACGCCACAAAAGCTGCAAAAGTGGCAAACAGAGAACTAGGTGGAGGGATGAAGTCGACCAATTCCTGCAAAACAAACTGTTTCACCGCACTGCCCAAGACAGAAGGGAATGGGAAAGGCTGAGGGGCACACCTTCGCCTATTATGGACCGGGGGTACAATCAGTGCAGGCTAAAAGGAAACAAATATATTAAAATAATCAAATACCAAAAGAACATCACATAAATCAAAACACACAAAATGTAAATTTTGAGATTTCATTTCCCTTTAAAATCTAAGTTCTAATTAAAATGTTAAATTTTTTCAGTTTCATACCGAACAGATTTTCTCAACAATATAGATGTTATTATATCAGTATTTACAAGATAATATACCTATATGCACTGTAACAAACGTACCACTGAATAAAAAGGTTTATTATTATATATAATTTTGGATAGATAAGGGGAAGAATGTACGCTTTGTGAAGGGATAAGCAAGAGGCCTTCTGTTCCCCTGTTTATTTCGTAGCGCTTTAGAGGGAATTTTTGGCGAACTCGACCAGGAGGGCAAAGGGGTTAAGGACTTTGGGTATCTACGTTGGTTAGAATACCATCGTCAACAATTTCCAGCAAATTCCTGCTCGTTGCCCCTGTTTCCTCGAAATACTTTCCAGCTCTAATTGTCCTGGACTGAAAGCGATAAGATCACAATGATGACGTCATGAACTTCCTTTTCTGGAGGTGAGTAGAGGAGACAACTCGATTTGTATACAGAGAGAAAGACAATATATTCGTGAAATATGTTTAGTTTCTCGCGGCACTCAAACGCTATACATAATTTGCGAATTCATTCATTATCGATTCGTTCGCAAATGGTAATTATAGCTGAGGAATGACCGCACGACCGCATCGCACAATAATGAATAATGAAGACGTATACACGAAGAAACCTTTTCGCGATAGAATAAATAATCAGAGCAGCGCGAAACAATCAAAAATTGTTGTTGAGAAACACCTTCCTGTTGAAAGACGAATCTTAGCTCGCTGTAATTTTCATATCGCCGCGAGAAAGCATGAAAGGTATAAACGTCAGCGCTGTGCTGAAATTTCCATTTCTATTTCTCGTTTGAATCGCGCGTTATTAACCTCGAGTGTTCGACATATCAGACCGATCTTGGCCGCACGGTGACGACGCTAGAAATTAGAATTCCGGATATGTAACAGTTTGACAAATCATTAGTATTTCCTCGTCGCGTCCTGTAAATTACGACCGAGTTAACACGTATCTAAACAAACCCCGGGCCTTGAAAATCGTGTCCTCGCTGTTTCCTGTCCGCGGTCCCTTACATACACGATATCCGAGAATACGGTCATTAAATTAACGATTGTTGTCCGAAATAGATTGAAACACTGTGAATATTTATAAAGTAATTAGTGCAACTTTGAAGAGAAAGGTACCTTCGCTATTATAACTTTTCGTGAACCCCATTTTATATAAACATCTAAAATGGGTTAGCCGATCTGTTCTCTCGCAAAATATACATGCTCCTGGATTACAGCATCGCATCAGCTGTATTCGGACTTGACCCATCACGCAGCTGCAAACTGATCGAACCTTCTCAGTTTCTGCTTGTACTTGAAACAGCTTCCTATTTACGAGGTACCGTTTTGTGACACAGCGGACAGCAATGAATCTTCCGCCGGACAGTCAGCTGTCAGGCAAGGCAACGCTTGTTCGATTTGATAAATGTTGAATGGCTAATCCAGCTACTTTGATCCTGAACAAAAAAAAAAAAATGGATTACGGCGGATCTGCTGTAAAGCTAGCCGCCGCAGAGAGAGCAAATGATTTCAGTGCCGAAATGAAAAGATTACAACTCGGTTTCCAAAATTCGCCTCTTCGATTTTTTTACTCACGTACAATTGCTCGGTTACTTTCAGCCGGTCTGAGTCGCGAGATTTTCATGTTACAATGAATTTTTTACTTCGTGAACCAACGCCGATACCAGTGAAAGAACACAAATAAATTGGAATTTTGAACGATTATTTTTATAATGGAATAAACAAAGAAATAAGGTCACGTGGGGTAATTGCAAAGAAGAATTTCTATTAGTGCACTTTGAATTGGGACTTTCCATAAACTAACCATCAAATCTGCTTCAAATTTATACAATAGATACCTTTTTCGGTTTGTTTTCTGTAATTATTCTTGATTTTACGTCTCAATGTGTACGTATGCCGAAGATAGGGCTTACTGAAAAAAAATTTGCATTTCACCGAACTTGAGGTAAAAGTAAAACCGTACATTATATTTTTCAACCCGATTTTTTTTAAATTTTGATCTGAGTGAATCGAATCCGTGCATTACATTATAAATTTCAAAAGTGGTTTCAGAAAGATATACCCAAAATTGTAAGAATTAAATACTTTTTTTAATTTTGAAGTGAAGGGAAAAATTTTCAAAATTAAAAACAGTTGTACAGCTGATTTTTATTACTTTTTACCTATTGTTCAAAAATATGAAATATACTGAAAATATTCAAAATTAGGTTACTAATACATATTCGGATTGCTTACTTTCAATATCATGAAAGACTAGAGAGTAATATGATTACAGATCCTAAGCAATTTTGGTCATTCGTAAATAGTAAAAGACAGGCAATGTCTCCAACAAAATTTGACAGTTTTAGTGGAATAAAGGTGGAAAACCAAATGATATTGCTGATGCTTTTGCAACGCATTTCTCGTCAGTTTATGGTACAGAAACTAGCCCTATCATTCCTAACAAACCATACACTGGGCAACATTCATCAAATATAATTGGAAAATTTTCTCCTATATTACCTGAAGAAGTAGATATGGCTATGCGTTGATTAAAACTAAAAATATCTCTTGGCCCAGACAATGTACCTGCCTATATTTATAAGGGCTGCAAAACTTTCCTTGTTAGACCACTTACTTACATTTTCAACCCATCCCTACAAACCAAAACATTTCCTAAAATCTGGAAAACAACCAAAGTGGTACCTACTCCTAAAGAGAATAGTTCAAGTGATATCACCAAGTTTAGACCCATAGCTCTATTACCAATACCTGCGAAAATAATTGAATCAGTGATATGCAATCGTTTGATCTTCCAGTTAAAAAGTTATATTATCACTGAGCAACGTGGCTTTTTAAGGGGGAGATCGATTCAAACAAATCTGCTCAACCTAATGAGTCACGTGAATGCAGCAGTTGATCAGGGAAAGCAGGTGGATGTGGTTTACGCCGACTTTCAAAAAGCATTTGATCGGGTCAACCATGTTATTTTATTAGGAAAGCTAATGAGTTTGGGGATTGGTGACCAACTTGTGGGTTTTTTTACTCGTATTTTATCCGATCGAAAGCAATATGTATCTTATAAGGGAGTGTACTCAAAAGAATTCAATTGCCCTTCTGGTGTATTGCAGGGTTCAAACTTAGGCCCATTGATTTTCTTGATATATATTAATGATATTACACAAAAAATAAAGCACTCTAAAATACATCTCTATTTTCAGACGATCTGAAAATTTATAAAACCAAATCTTGTCTAGGTGACTGCCTTAAATTACAGCAGGATATTGACTGCCTCAGTCAGTGGAGTATTGAAAATAAACTTGCTTTCAATGTAAAAAAGTGTTTGCAAATAACCTTTACGAAAAAAAGAAATAAAATACAGAAATCCTACTCAACAGGCGGAGGAGAAATTCAAAGGATAGAGACTGTAAGAAATCTAGGAATTAACATCAGTAGCAACCTAACATTCAGTCAGCAGCTCGAGAGTGCTTATAAGAAAACTAAGAGAATGGTAGGGTTCATAGTAAGTAATAGCAAATATTTTAAAAATTCCGACGTTTTAAAAATACATTACTTTTCCTTAGGCAGACCGTACTTGGAATTTGGAAATGTCGTTTGGTCATCTCTCCAAAAATATCACAAAAAAAATTTAGAAAATACCCAAAAGAAATTCCTACTGTATCTATATTACAATGATTTCCGTTATTAACCTATAGACCTATCATACAGCGAACTGTTAGCTGGCTACAATTTAATAACTTTAGAAAAACGCAGAGAAATTTATCTACTCGCCTTCCTTTATGATATCACATCCATGGAAAAATATCTGATCTCACATTACTGGAAAATGTTAGAATTAATGTACCTGCCTATGGAAGTCGGTGTAGACGCCCATTTGCCCCGATAAATTCGAAAACAAATGCACTTCGAGATTCCCCTATAAATATGATGATGCGAATTTATAACACACGATCACAACAAAATAGAAACCTAGATATTTTTGATTCCTGCAGATCTGAATTTCTTCGTGAACTATTTCGCACAATTGAGGTGCTGCTTAGACATTACTGCCGCCATCTCGTTCTCTTTCTCTTTCCTGGAGCCTCACCAAACTGAAAAATATGGTTTCCCTGGCTGCCAATGTTCCCTTCTTCTTAACCCCACTCCCTGCGCTCACCCTTACCCACAGATGAATATACTTACTTATACATACAAACTTTTATTTTTATTTATTTATTTATTTATTTTAAATTATTATTATTTTTTCTTCTATATCCGCATAAGATGTAATAATACGAGTACAAAACTGTAGAACACCCCACTGTAAAATGGCATTCAAGGCTGTAGTGGAGGTCGCTTATTAAATAAATAAATAAATAAATTTTGGAATTTATTAAGAACATATTATTATCAAAGGCAAGGAATTAAAATGTCATTGGGGTAATTTTGAATATTTTCGACTTTGCATTTACCCCACATGCGTTTAAACCGGGATAGATGCATAACTGCTAATAAAAGTTCTAAAAATGAAAATCATGTTGAATGGATGAATATACCTTGAAATTTATCCTTTGTTGATACCGGAACGATTGCTGTTTGAATAAAATTACATTTCAAATTCTTTTAATGAGCACTTACAATTAACAGTTGGACGCTGTTAAACAAAAGGGACTTGAGCGACGTTTGTTGACAAAATAAGTAATCAGTATCGTTGGAAAGTGTGTAATAAGTACAATTTTTAAAATTGGGCTCCCGATACTAAAATGTGCGCCCACCTTGAAAAGAGCTTATCAGTAAACGCTATGTCATATAGTTTCTATATGGCTCGTGCACTTCGAATCACGTGTTCTTAAAAAACAGATTTTGTCGCTTAGGTCTGTTTTGCTTAACAGCGTCCATTCTAGTAGGTTTTGTTAGTTCACAATTGTTTCATGGGAGTGCTAGTGCCGTTTTTGCAATTACCCCACTCGACCTTAATAGCAGTGTGTTACCAACTTTCTCTAATTCGGAGTTGAAGTACTTAAAGGTCATATGCACTTCAGTTTGTTTCTGATGAGTCACGGCGCGGGGAAAAAGGTTCAAGGTTCTTAATTATGATATTTTAACATGACCACATTTTCCCTCGTCCTGAAAAATTTCTCGCAGTCAAATTGTTCTTCTTCATTGCGTTTGCTACAGGTTTGTCCCAATTTTTTAGATGTAATCAGTCGAAATTTTTTTTTCCTAGAACAAAAAGTTAGAGTTTTTTGTATCGAGAAACTGGAATTGATGATATCGCAGTTTTACATTTTCATATTTATATTATGTTTCATACCCTCTGGAAAAGAAAACTAATTGTGCTGATTAATGAAAAAAAAAAACTTTTTTTTTTTAATCTCAAGTTATGAGGAAATGGGAGCAATGAATTCTGTGGAAAATTCCAAAACACATTTTAGCCTCTACTGACCCTCTAAGAATATATACAAGTGAACGGGTGGCGGATTCGGTATTATAGAGGGTATCATTTGAACAACTAAAATTATTTTAAAAAATACCCGAAAATTCAAGGGCAAAACGGAGCTACGTTGGTCTGTGAGTGCGGGCATATGTTTCACTTCAATAACACTAAATCTTGAGCTACAATGTGATGAAGTGTTGCAAACGCCGCCTTCAGACTACTGATCTTGAAGATAAAACTCTTCGTAAGCACACTTGATATTTTACTATGGATATCAAATGAAATCACAGCTGAGTGCGTGCATTTGAAGTCAGGAGAAGTACTGAGACATACGCGTAGAATTTTAACGTTTCCTTATACGCCCCCATTAAATTTTGGTTGTTATACCAACTTTATGGCTACATTTGTCATTTTCATCAGATTAACGAAAGCTGATGGAACATTTTGAGTACGTTTCATTTTCACAATATTCGCTGACAACGAACAGGTAGATATATCTGTAATTTCACCAACTGTCGTTAGATATTCCAGCAAATTTGCTCGATTAGTAACTGCCGTGACTGGAAAAGCTTTTAATTATCCGTTATTATAATTTTGATGTGACCTGCAGCATCAAATATTTTAATTATCATTTAATCTAGGAAATGACTACGAAATTAATAATACTCGAAGGGTCGAAACGGGCTGGCTCATACGTCTGCAGAAGGTACGGTGAAAGGAAATGTTCCACATCACCTTATCCCGCCCCCGTACATATTGCAGAGGAAACAAAACAGGCAACCCGAAATGTAAATGGTTTATAATTTAGAAAATGAGGTGATTTATGTAGGTTATGAGTTTTCCTCGCGAGCTGAATATGTTGTGTTAGGGTACCGAGGAACGTAACTTCCAATTTCTGTTCGCAGGTTAAGTATATTTGGAACGCCTTTATATTCCTTTATTCCATTTGGGAAATTTAAAGGCGAGCTGTTGAAGACGTCCTATTGTAACTTATTTGAATTTTTGTTTCTTTTCAGCCCGGGAGAACCAAAGGTACTAAATTTGAATTCGGCGGAAACGTCGAGGCGGGTTTCACGTAATCGTTTCTATAATACTCGTATTAGTAGCGACGCACGGCGGTTCATTTTTGGGAGAAAACGCGAAACTTGTTTGAAATTTTTAGGTTGGGGTGGGAAGTTGAAACGGATGAAAATAGTGCCAGATATGTCTACCAACACCTAAGTTACTGAATTTCAAGCATAAGAGTGTATAGAGTATCATAAATTTGCGAAGAAAAGGAATAAAAATTACTGTCTCACCCTCTGAATGAAATGTTTTGCAGTATAAGACGTACTGATTTAGCGGTTTCTCAAGAGTAAAGGTGGATGGATTACAGCGAATTAGAGATAGTGTTCTTTTAGTAAGGAGAAACTTCATAATTCATCCATCGTCCCTTACACTCGTTTACTCCTGGACCTATTCAGGTATTCAGATATTAATTTTCAAAACGTGTCCCATATGATGTGTTCCATGTACAGAAGATTTGCAAAGAACCTACGAAGTCAATATGGCTGTCTTCACTAAGATTTAAAATAATCAAATTATGTAATCTGCCGCCAATATCCACCGGCAAGGTAATTTTTCCCCAGTAGGTTACAGTCTCATAAATTTTAAGATATTGTAAAGAAACAGTTGCAATTATACCGAAGATCAGCTTTCAGTTGTTGCTAAATTGATTTTTGAAGTTTCTTTCTTCGGAAAGTCTAATCATGTAACGCCGTCGTAACCTGAAAATTGTGGCGTATGTTGCTTTCAGATATACATTGAAAAAGGTCGTTCAAATACGACTCAATCATCGGAGGGGAAGAAGAGTCCAGCATTTAATTAAAAATGATTATATGGTAAGAAGATATAGCTCCGTGAATATCGAATCAAATTCCACAACAAATGCACAAATTATAACATAGTACAAGGATGTGGAGGGGGGGGGGGGTAAGCGAAAGATTATTATTGACTCGAAAGGGGAGGTGGGGTCTCAAATGGATTATAATCAAATTGAAAGGGTAGTGACGGAAACGTGCTAACTCGAATTAGCACGTGTATGAGATCTTGGTCGAAGACTGTTTTTTACAGTCTAAACTATCAGTGGCTGAAATTTCAGAATCGGTACATTCCGCGCCTGTAGAGAGCGCCACAAAGTTGTCGAGCTTACCCTTGAAGACCTTTCTATAGGATCTGTGGGATCTATGTTTAGTGTTTACAGTACTTTTCTTCTTATCAGAGCTATTTGGGCCGAGCAGCGCTAGTATCGCGCACAACGAAACCAGGACAATTGGTGAGCGGTGGTGGGCGGAAGCTTTCTTTAAATCGATCGAAACCAATTTTTATAAAAGAAGGTAACTTATAAGAAATTTCACGCTCTAGAAATTTTGTTCTCTTAGTTTTTCCGCTAAATGGCTTCGTTCTCGACTTATTTTGAGATAACTCAACATTCCAATAAGAAAATCGTCCTGGTCCCGTTTTCAAATTTGCCGATTGTAGCGTTTTTAGCGGATGCTCCGCCTGAATTTCCGCCTTCGTCGGCTTTTCATTTTCGTGGCCACAAAATGTAAGGTTCATATTATTTTGTCTACAAATCAAGAGTGGAAATGTTTTATGCAGTTTATACTCAGAGCATACAAGAAAGATTTGTTAGAGTCCTTGAAAGTAGTGTGCAACTATTTGCTTATGCATTTATTCTTTTCTCAGTTCTATTTTTATTATTTCACAATTTATATATTGAAATGTCATTTTATTCAGCTGAAAATGCTCTTTTCAAGTGTATTAATAATAACTGGGTTATTTACATTGTATTTTTGTCATCCTTTACGTTCATTCATCCAAAAATTACATCGGAACTAACTGATAACTTCAAGCACCCACGAATACATCGAATTTCAACTTTTAGAACGTATAACTCATAGAATTGTACCTACACATCGTTACCTTTCATATGATAACAAGACAGTGCTGCCAATTTTCGTACTTCTCTCGAAAACAACTGTACGCCATCTTAGGTTACAGTTACCTAAATATCTGAAGGTTGTTTTATTGGCCTGATGAGCCCCACTCCTATTTCATCCTCCTGTAGTACTCAATGAGCTCAATATTATTGGTTAGTCTAGCTTTAATGTTTTTCAAAGTGATGCGGTCTTTTGTTTCAAACTAAGCATTGATCTTTCCATACTGGGTTAGGTAACTTTTAGTCCATTCCTTTCTCTGCTATTTAATTTCCAGATCTGACGCCTATAGAACAATGTGAGAACTACACTCAGGTTGAATGTAATACTTTTGTTTTAAATTTACAAGGGCATTTGGAGATTTCTTTCAAGGACAAATATTTAGTCCTTGCTAAAGAAATTCGCCTACCAATCTCTTTCTCTATTTGTGACCTGGAATCATGAAATCTGCCTCTTGTGCGAAAACAGGTTTTCGAGATAAACGAGTGTAAAGATAGGATGAAGGTAGTGGTGCGCACAGATGTACATAACGTGTACATCTGTGGTGGTGCATTTCCGCGTTGCTATGACAACCGCATTTGGAGATTTTGTCTATTTCCATAGGCTTGTTTCACACGACGCCATGTAAATGGATGTTTTTAAAATTTCGACGTAATCTTTAAATGAAATTTGTGGAAAAACTGATGAAGATAGAAAACTGCGATTTATTTCATTCGAAAGAGCGTACTTTTTTCTATAGGAATTGTCAAGAAAGTGAAAAATGATTTTTTGACACCAGAGGCAGATTTTATTATACCGGGTCAGTTTGTCTTTCCCAAGTTATGAGCAGTCTTAGGTAGACTACTTCCTCTTTTGTTGATATTTTTCTGTCGTTCAGAATAATATTTTTAGTAATAAGGGGGGTGTCCAGAATTTTTGTCGTCGTAATATTGGTAGGTAGCCCTGCTCTATTTCCTTTGACTTTCAGTTCAGTAAACATTTTCTTTAGTTCCGCAGAAAAAGACGCAAATCACAGTGCTTTATGTGCAAGTCTGGGATTTGTTAGTTTATGCCCATTAATCCTGCTTATGCCATTATTTTCCCAATCGAATAAATTATTACCACTTCTTCGAGAACACAGTTGAAAATGGTTAGGGATAGTGAATCTTTTTATCGAACGCCATTTTGGATTTCAAAATAGTCTCCGTAAGCTTTGCCATTTTTTTATTTTTGTTCTCGAATATAAAATATATTTTGTATGAAGTCTGTCAATTCTTGAATATTTTTTAAGGATTTTAGCATATAATCATAACATTACTTGAATCAAAAGTTTCATTGAAATCTGTAGATACAGTAAAAGCTGGGAATTGGTGTGCCTGCGATTTTTTGATTACCCGGTTAATAGTATGAACATGGTCAATTGTAGAATTTTTTTTTCTCGGAAACCTGCTTGTTCTACTGGGAATTGAAGTTCCACGTATGATTTTATTCTAAAATGTCTACTAATTTAGAAAAGATTCGAGATATTATGGGGCTTAAACTAAAGCTTTTGATATCATGTCTCTTTTTATTTATGTAGGTTTCGCGATCGAATAAGAACAGGATTTTGATTTGAATTTCAAAAAGTGTTTATTGACACAGAAATTATATCAAAATTTCAAGTATTTTGATCACGAAAATCATATGAAGTGCACAGCACGAAAGAGTAAACACGAATGAACAGCGAGACAATTCGGCATCAAAACATGACGTGCAAACGCGCAAAGAAATCTCAATCAACATGAACGAGATAAGCCTAATTGAAAGCAGGCTAAAGAGTGTACGGGTGTATGAGACGAGAGTGTAAAACCGTTAGGTTTGAAAAACGAGATGAGTCACAAAGAAAGAGAAAAGTAGGTATTTGAAATACATCGTATTTTACATCCCCGCAACGAAGAAACGAGCCTAGGGCTCAAAAGGGTACATTTTAGAAACATGGAAAATATTAGACTCATGCTTCTGAAAGCCAGCATCAACCTCATATAAGACACCTGATAGTTTCTTTAAAATTTTGAAGGGACCTGTACGAATTTCGTCCAATTTGTTTCGATTAAGTGAATTACCATGAAGTACATAGACGAATTGACCTACTTTAAAATTTGGCTCCTTTTTGTTACGGTCAAATCGCTTTTTGTTCTGAAAATGATTTTTTTGAGAATTTATAAAAGCTAATTTTCGGTCCTTTTCTAAATTAAAATGGTCAAAAGGAAGATTCCTCAGGAGAGGGGGTTTGACACAATTTAAAAGATAATTTGAGAATACTTTGTTACAGAATGAACTGTATCATTATATTCTTGAACGCACTCTTCGAAAAGTTTGGGCCATGGCCTCTTTTTATTAATTTCATTTTCGTTTACTTTACATCTCAATTTGTTTACTAATGTTTGGTTAAGGCGTTCGTTTAACCCATTTGAAAATGGACAATCTACAGCTGAGAAATATAATTTTACGTTACGTTCTTCCAAAAATTTTTTAAAAATGGCTGAGTTCAAGCCAGTGTATTGATCAGCGAGTAGATGTTCTACGTTATGTCCATTTTGAAATACTAAATTTAATAAATTTACAAAATCAGTAGCATTCTGATGTTTTGATGTAATCGCATAAGCGAACCGAGAGAAATGATCAACCAAAAGGTGGACGTATCTTTTGGTTGAGTTGTTTCCAGAGAAACCGCCTATGGTATCCACAGACATATATTCAAAAGGTCTTTTGGCCGGTCCCAACTGAGACATTGGCCCAAATGTCGGAGAAAGACGTGTTTTATTCTTAATACAAACAGAGCATTTTCCTACAAAATTTTGAATAGAAGTTCTGAAATTTACGTTATAGAAATAGGGAAGTAAAGTTAGCTCAAGTTGCTTTACTCCAATATGGCCAAAACGAAAGTGGGCTTTTTTTATAAGTTCCTTGGCAAATTCATCGGAGATAATAATTTTTTTAGAGTCTTTGTGGTTGGTAAATAGGAGGTTATTTTTACCATTTATTACGTTAATCTTTTTGGTGAGTCTGTCCAAGGCTACAGATTTTTGATCAATTAATAAGTCCTCCATTTGCAATAAATTAACAATTTTAATTTCTGAAGGAGCTTCATGTGCCTCGAGTACTGGATTTCGAGACAAACAATCTGCTTCAAGATTAACTTTTCCTGGCTGATACGTTATTTTAAAATTGAAATGAGATATCGACAAAATTAATTCGCGTAATTCTTCATCAAATTTAGTGTTAATTTTCATATTTTCCAAAGGTTTATGATCCGTAATAATTTCAAAATGTATTCCTTGAAGTTGATATCTCCAATAATTTAGAGCCTCCTTGATAGCCAGACATTCAAGGAAAACGGCTTTTTTTCTTTTCTGATATTCTTTTAATTTTTTTGAAAAGTAAGCGACGGGTTTAAAAGTTCCGTCTTCCTGCTTTTGCTTTAAAACAGCCCCCATGCCTTCCAAACTAGCATCAGTAAAGATTTTAGTTTCACGATTCGGATTAAAAATGGCCAAGCATGGTTCGTTACATAAACAATCTTTAACAAAATCGAAACTTTTTTGACATTTATCACTCCACCGAAAGGGTACATTTTTCTTCAAGAGTTCATGTAAAGGGGTTAGTACCATAGCAGAATTTGGAATATAGGAGTGATAAAAGTTAACCTTCCCTAAAAACTGTCTGACATTTTTTTGATTCCTAGGAATAGGAAACTCACGAACCGGGAATACGTTGTCGAAAATCGGACGAGTGAGATTATTCTCAATTTCGTGACCTAGGTACTTAACTTTATTTTTTGCAAAATTGCACTTGCTCAAGCTAAGCCGAAAACCTTCTTTATAAACAGCGTCCATTATCTTTTCTAAATGCAGCAAGTGCTCATTAAAAGATTTTGAGAAAACCAAAATATCATCAATATAATTAACAGAAAATTTATCTAGGTCATTTCTTTTTAGTACGTTACGTAAAATTCTTTGAAAAATAGCTGGAGATGTTTTTAATCCGAATGGAAGACATTTCCAGTCATAGTGGCCTGTTTGAGTCACAAAAGCAGTCTTATACCTGTCTTTCTGCCTAAGTGGGACCGACCAAAAAGAGCTGTTGATGTCAAGAACGGAAAACCACTGACAATCTCTGGCTTTTACTATCAGGTCCCCTATAAGAGGAAAAGGCTGACTTTCAGGAACCACAAGTTTATTAAGAGCGGAATAATCAATGCACAGACGATTTTTCTTTTGAGTGCCATCAGACTGTCTCTTCACCGCAAGGGTGACCGGGGCTGCAAAAGGCGAAGTAGACTCCTCAATAAGACCTGCTTTGAAGAGAGCAGATACCTGATCTTCAATTTCCTTCTGATCAACGATATTACACCTATACGGCTTACGATATACATACCTATGCTCACTTAATTTGACAGCTGCCTCGTGAGAGCTCACTCGCCCTACATCAAATTTGTCCTTGGCGAAAGCGTAATTGAAACGATTAATCACTCTAGACACCCTATCTTTGTCTGAGGCACTCAAATGATCTAGATTGGCTACCAACTCGATCGAATTAATTCGAATATCATTAAAAGTTTTGCATTGTGCATTACGAAAATTGCGATAATTTGAAGATTGAAAAACTTTAAGTTGATCAGTTAAATTTAATTTGAATACTCTAATTAAATCCAGGCCTAATATAAACTCGAAATTGTTATCCGGAATATCCAGAACAAAAGCATAAACAGATTTAGAAATATTAAAAATTTTCACCTGGATTTGGGCAATGCCTAAAATTTTGCCATGTCCGCTAACCATTTTAAATTTAGTGTTTGAAAGTCGTAAAATTTTAACATTTAAGTTTTTTAAAAGCGAATAATTCATAACTGATATATTGGAACCACTATCATAAATTCCAGAACAATTTAATTGATTATTTACTTTAATATCGACTTTGACTTTGATTAGCGGTGGCACGACTAGTTTTTTGAACTGTCCTCATCAGAAGAAGAGGAAGAAGCCATTTCCAATTTATTTACAAGTTTAGGTTCAGAAACATTGTCCCTGAATCTATACGTAGATTCACAATGGAGACGATTCGGAAAACCCTTTTTTGCGCAAATTGAACAGGCTTTTACGTTAAAATTATTATTCCTTCCTGAATTAAAATTGCTATTAAAATTATTTTTCTTATCATTATTAAAACGACGGAAGGATGAAGGTGAATTTGGTTTAAAATTATTCGATTTTACTTTATCGTCTAGAAAATTTTCGTCACCTTCATATTTTTTTAATTTCTCCTTTAAAATTTGCAAATTTGTTACGTTATTTTTATTCAACGCTTTAATGATACGAGCTGGTAAACCATAGACAATTAGATCTAAAATGACTGACCTGGGAAAGTCACGATTGACTTCGAGAAGCAATTTTTCCTTGTTTATGGCGTAGTCCACAAGCGAGCCACCAATATAGCGGAAACCAATTGCTGAACAAACAGGTCGGAAAGACGAGTCACCAAAATTTGACACCAGCTCTTGGCGCCACAAAAGCCATTCAGCATCTGGAGGGAGGTTGTCTTGGGTCACAATGAACCAATTATTCAGAGAGGAATCGATGCACGACTTCAGGACCTCAATTTGACGACGACCGGTGAGGTGAAAACGAGCCAGGTCTTTCTCAAACCGGTCACACCACGATTCGACGTTCTTGTTTTTTGGGTGGAATTTTTCCAGGAGGATGTGGCGAAGGACTTCCTTAATGGACTCTTCCTTGGGAGCAGCCAGCCTCTCAAGACAGGCAACCATTGAGTCCATGGACGATGACGGGGCGGAGACAGTCGAAGTTTGTGCAGAAGATGACAGGTCGAGTTCACCAAGAACGTAATCTCCGAAGATGAAATTGTCATCCGAATCTACATATAACGCATAGACTTCTTTCGACAACGTAATATTCACATTACGATAACTGCCTCGAGATTTGAGGGACGAAACCGCAGCCTTGATGACAGGATATTTCATCAAATCTGGATGAGCAGAAACAAGTTGAAGGTCGGAGGGAAAACCAAACCAGGTGTTGGCCTCGGAAAATTTGACACGACGAACCTGTATGACGTTGGTCTTATTATCAGCCGCAGCAGCCACGACGATGTAAAATTGCAATTTACGGACATCCATATTGCACAAAAACAAATAAAACTTTGAAATTGCGGAAATTTAAAACGAATCAAAACGGAACACCAAGGTCGATTCGAGTAAAAGGAAATTTTGATATGTAGGTTTCGCGATCGAATAAGAACAGGATTTTGATTTGAATTTCAAAAAGTGTTTATTGACACAGAAATTATATCAAAATTTCAAGTATTTTGATCACGAAAATCATATGAAGTGCACAGCACGAAAGAGTAAACACGAATGAACAGCGAGACAATTCGGCATCAAAACATGACGTGCAAACGCGCAAAGAAATCTCAATCAACATGAACGAGATAAGCCTAATTGAAAGCAGGCTAAAGAGTGTACGGGTGTATGAGACGAGAGTGTAAAACCGTTAGGTTTGAAAAACGAGATGAGTCACAAAGAAAGAGAAAAGTAGGTATTTGAAATACATCGTATTTTACATTTATTTATTTATTTATTTTTTTCAATGGATTAGTGTAATAATATCAGAGAGTTTTTAATCTTCTGGTATTACACTACACAACAATTTGAGATTTTTTTTTGAACCAATGACATGAGAATATGATTCTATATGTATGTATTTTCAACGAGGAATTTAATGCCGATGTTAATTTTTTGATCTTAAATGCGAATTTTAATATCATCAAGCTGATACTTACTACTGATCAAACGATTACGCGCGTATTCAGTATTGTTATCAGTATCAGTGTAGCTATTCGCGGAAGGCAAAAAGAAATAGAAAGTGAAAAATTTGATAAAACTTTAGTTTTTAATACGGAAAATGAGAAGTTCTTGAGAAAAATGGTGAACGCCATTGTGTTCAGCATTCAAAATACAGCTATGATCGTATAATCTCATCCCACTTTTATGTAGTGTTATTTTTTCACATTATATTTTGTGAAATAGAGAAGATAATGTTCTACAGATTTGACTTCCTCCATTTTTTAAATGTTCATTTAGGATTATATCATGAACAGGACTTTCATTGGATTATTTCAGTATTCTTAATTATAGGCTTAATTTCTCTGATTAAGAAGGCAGGCTCAGAGTCAACATCTAGGTTACCTGAATTATTTATTGTGTTTTGGCAAAAGCTGGAACAGGAATTTTATGGATTATTATACAGTTCTCTGTAAAAATTTGCTGCTATCTCCAGACAATGTTTTCTACTATATAATTTTTCTCCATCAGTATTCATTAGATAAGATGTTAAATACGATCCCGTCCAATATTTTTCATTTGTTTCAAGTTTTTTGTTCATTCAAGGGTATTTTTGATCATTTCATTTACGTAGGGGAGAGTTGCCGAAATTGAATAGTTTTCACTTTGAATTTGCCGTTCTTGGCTGCATTTGACTAGAATTCGAATTTGAATATTGTCGGTGGCGGGTTTGATATCTCGTATGTGCAAAACACAACTTTTACTCATCACTTACACATACGAGGTATTTGGAGCAAGATTTACAAACCCATGCATATAGGAGATGTTATATAGCGTCCTCTAGCGGACAACATTGTAACTAAGCACATAGGAGAAATGTTATTCGACGCGCCCGTCAGAGACGAATCCAACAATATCAATAAGTGGTTTTGGGTAAAAATGTCACATAGAAGGTATCAAACGCGTCACCGACGATATGCCATCATGATAAGTCATTATTTGGTTACATCCCATAAAAATTTGTAGACCAGATGAGAATTAGGTGAGCGGGGAGATAAGACCAAAATTTGTAAATGGCCAATTTAGGAAACCGATGCCCAAGTTGGACCTCTTAGTTTCTTAATTTGGACGTCGAAGTCCTACACAAACGAAAATATCAGAAGTTGAACCAGTCCAACTTAAGAGCCACTTCATTTCTACATAAATTTTATTTCAAATGCGAATCCTTCTCCCTAAGTGACTTTTACTTTGCTCAACCACTACATTATACAGTACGTAAATGCGGGAAACAGTTTCAGTATAAGACTTCCAGGTGGTTCGATTTAGGAAACAAAATTCAGTCCAATTTAAGCAACTTCCCATTTTTCGTACTATCATGGCTGCCTAGAGCAACATTCGATACAGAAATTCTCATTCGGCAAAATAAAAACTTCGATTCTGCTTAGTTTACTGATGGAGAACATTATTTTGTTTACTTACTTTGCTTTCTTAGCCATCGTTCGAAAATTCGGCCATAATTGGCGAAGAATTCATGTTTTTTTAAAAGAACGGCTGAATAATAACACGGACTCCTCATCGTTACGATTTCTCTCTGTGAACTAAAAGTCGCTAGCTCGCTACACTCATAGACATAACATGTCAGCGGAATTGGCGCGCTACCTAGTGGCAAAAACGCGAGAGACTAATGGTGGTTCAACTTTGGTGCCGGTCCAACATTGGCCACTCTCCCCTACTTTCTTTTTAAAGATTTTTATTATTCAAAAGGATTATAATCTTGATACTAATTTATGTATTGCTAAAATTACAGTGTCTTAATAATATTAGGGCGAGTGCAGAATTCTGGGGCTAGCGATGTGTAGTCGTGGTTGTCTGAGAGGAGGTGTTCAAGTGTAGGTGGGAATCGTAAGGAGTTACGTAAAGCTTGGTGTGTGGGGCAGTCAATTAATACTAATTATGCGTTTAATAGTTAGGTTGGTGTGCCAACTGTTGCATTGAGGAGAGTTGGATTTCAGGAGAAGGTAAGAATGAGTTAACGATGAGTGGCCTATTCTGAGTCTAGATAGTGATGTTTCGTTTAGCCTATTTTTTTGTGTTAGAGGGTGCCAAGGGAAGATGTTTGGTTTAATTTTACGACGTTTATTGTTTTGTAGATTGGTCCAGGAGTTATTCCATAGGGAGAGATATTCTGTGTGCATTTGTTTAGTAGAAAGCTTTAGGTTGTCTTGTGTAAGGTGTAGTATTTTGTTGGTAGTGATGTTTGTATCTGCTAAGTGTAGTTTGAAGCGATAAGCTACGATAGGTATAGAGTGTGGAGTTAGAGGCGAGGTGAGTGTTGTTGTTAGTAAGTGTTTTAGAGGATGGTTTGAAGTAGTCAAGATTTTCGTAATGTATTTGCTAGTTAGGTATTTAGTGCGAATACGGAATGGAGGTTCTGAGCAGAGAGATTGGAGGCTGGAGATTGAGCTGGTAGTGAATGCGCCAGTTGCTAACCGTAGTCCTGTTTATTGTATTGTTTGTAATTGTTTTAAGTATTTTTGTGGGGCTGATTGGTATAAGATTGCACCGTAGTCAAGTTTAGATCGCACAATTACGTGGTAAAGTGTTAGAAGTGTTTTTGTGTTAAGTATTTTAAGCAAGTTGAGAGATGTTATGCAAGAAGTTTCTAGTAACTTAATGTGAGTGGACCACTTCAATTTCGGGTCAAATGTGAGGCCCAGGAATTTATATGAGGTGGATTGTTTAAGGGTGGAGTTATTCAAGTTGAGGTGGGTAGAAAGAGGGTTTAGTTGTCGAGAGAGGATCATGTATATAGTTTTGGAATCAGAAAACTGCAGGCCAGTTTTCGCACTCCATTCAGTAAGGTTGTCTAGGCAAAGTTGTAGAAGGTTTTGAGCCATTGTAAGGTTGCCTGTTCGTACTGCGATATTGAAGTCGTCTGCAAATAATCAATAGGTCACTGGGGCTGGGATGCATTTGGTTATGTTGTCGATTGCTAATAAAAAACAATATACGCTCAGGGCGCTGCCCTGAGGAACTCCATTTTGGATGGTGTGTTCAGATGATAGCTTGTTTCCGGTACGCGTCTGGATTTTTCGATCATGCAGAAAGTTGTTAATGAAGACCACCAGTCTACCTTTGAGGCCTTACTTTGATCTGTTTCCTTTCCCTGATTTAAAAAAAAAAATCAATTTAGAGATTAGATTTAGTTACTTTTTTTGGGAGGGGGTGGGGTTTCTGTTTTTTACTGTAAGGATTTCTGTTCTTTAGATATGAAGGGATTTAATAATCGATTTGCTGTAAGTACGTAATTCCGGGATTTTGATTGCTGAATAAACACTGAAGACAATTTCTTCATAAAGTTTATCTCTATATGCAAAATGTTAGGATTTATTTTACTTAGAGATTTCTCATGTGTGGATTGAAAGTCGTTTGTAATAAATTCTTCCATATTAGTACTAGCTGTGGGGAGGGGGCTTATATTCTTTAAACTAAAGTCACTGCATTTAATTTTGATTTGCATTGGTTTATGATCCGAGTGAAATTAAATTTGTGAATAACTTGAAAATCCTTTACCTTCTTATTATTTAATTCTGTAAAATTGAAGCCAATTAACGAGTGGAATTCATGATTTGGTGCTGTCTATGACCATTTTCTATTAACGCGCCTTTGAAACAAACTGTCGGTAATGATGAAGTTACCTTTTTTTTTTTTTTTTGCTGAAATTGAAAAGTTTTCAGAACGTTGGGTTAGTATCATTTTAAAAACCTGGAAGCGATTATTTTAGATCATAATGAAAAGATGTGAAGGGATCGTCATTCGATTTCAAAAATTTCTAAAAGAAGGACCATTTTAGTGGCCACATTTGATGCATCTACCTGACGTTTACTTAGTGACAGTTTCCACGCTCTATTTGTTGGCTGCTGTCACAAAGGAGTGATACAAGACCGCTATATGTAGGACAAGAAGTCAAGGGCGGAAAAAGTTTTCGAAAATTTCGTAAAACGCGTCAAAACGAAACGCCAACCAAACTAAATAAACGGAAAACAAATTAAAAATCTGAACTCATTGGCAAATATTCCCCCAGGACGTTTAAGGTCTGCGAGAGGATCGTGCGAAATTGACGGAGCGCTTCCTCGAGGGAGGAGGTACACCGACGCGCAACGAATCGTAACGGAAATATTAGACTGTCTTGTGTGTCTGAAAACACCCTGTGCTCTTTCTCACTCTCTAGTTCTCCTATAACTACACGGTATACAAATATACACATAGCTATATGTGTAGTATGTGTATAGTCTATATATACGTGCGTTCATTTCCAGAATGACATATCCGAAAATCAAGTCCTGCTTTATTTATGTTATTCTATTTCTTCGTCTCGCCTTACATCTTTTATTAACGTTCTATCAGACCGTATACAAATATTTTATTAATATCGTACACCTATACGCGTATATACACTCCATCGTGTGCGAAACAATCGTCTCGCGTCTTTATTCCAATTGAACGCCATAAATACAGGAGCATATTCTCCTCGCTGTATACAGTGTAATAAATGGTTATTAGTTACGTCGAAAATGAAAACGAGCTCCTCTATCTGGCGAAGTCAGCGTCCTCATCCTCTCAACCAAAACCAGAGCAACAATCATCAGGAAAAATTAAGCGTCGAACTATCTCCCGGAAAGGTATTAAACACACTCAGAATTTATTCATATTCGCCCTCTGAGATGTGGGAAATGTATTATTGGACTACTTCTTCACGTTGATTCCGAATTTAGCCTCTGATTTCAACTTGCATTTACAGGCTGCTCGTAAATGAAATGAAGTAGAAATTGGTTATAATTGGATGGTTCTCAAATTTGGAGAACGATGTGGATGCTTTTAAGCGAGACCGAACCAAGCGAAAAAATCGGTTTTTTGAGAAAACGTGATTCGAAGTTCAAGAACCATGTAGAAACTTTATGATATAGCGTTTACTGTTGAACTTTTTTCAATTTATTATTTAAAAAAAAAATAATAATAATAACTAGCAGCGCACCACATATTATCTCTGTTCTATAAATTTAACAATGAAAATTACAAATATTTATAAAGTTATCATATTAAAGGACCTCTTTCCACACCACATATGCAGTTTTATAGCTTCCGGGTTGAAGTTGGATTTTTAAATTATTAAACGAAGTTCACCGCGACAGAGCTACGTATAATTGTCCATGACTGAAGACATACTCGGGTAGATATATCCCAACCTCCTCCGGCGTCTGTCCCTGGGCCTTGTTGATCGTCCGTCATACAAAAGGCTAACTTTATTGGAAATTGTCTCCTTTTGAATGAAAAAGGCAAGGTGGAATCCGCTGGCGACAGGTCCACTCTTGGGAGTAATAAATATCCTTCGACCGCACTCCACCCCAGTTATTATTTCCAGATCCACTGCATTCGTGTACATGTTTTTCACAATTAACCGTGTCCCATTCAGCAGTTCAAGTGCCACATTCATATTACGTAGCTACATAACAATCGCACCAACTTTTAAGTGTAATTTATTTGGTGGCAAACCAGTCAACTCCAGACTATCCAGAAATTCGACGGGGAATTGCAGGATTTCACTGTCATTTTCACTGATCAGTCTATTCACGCTTGTGTAGGTTTTGGCTTCTCCGGGAATCAAGTCCAAAATCTTGTCGTTGATCTTCTGACAATGTTCATTCTTTGGTGCCAGAGTTGCAACATTTGAAAATTTCAGGACATCCTCTGGAGTGTCAAACTTTTCACCATAGACATCTCTTATAATATCCTGAGAAATTATGCTTGCAAGTAATTCTATAATGCCCCCATTTTCAGAGCCAGAATGAGGGAAGTTCGTGAGTAATGGATAAATGAGTGGAAGAAATGCGTGTGAGTAGAGAGGTTGAGTTGGTTGTTACCTCATAACTCTCTTCAGAATAAACGGATTTGAGTGATTAAAAAAGCATATGAAAGAGGTTGCTTCACTGAGTGTTCTTAGACTAAGATGAACATTGTAGGCTGAGTGTTCGTGAGTAATGGACAAATGAGTGGAAGAAATGCGTGTGAGTAGAGAAGTTGAGTTGGTTGTTACCTCATAACTCTCCTCACACTGAACGGATTTGAGTATCAAAAAAGCATATGAAAGAGGTTGCTTCACTGAGTATTCTTAGACTAAGATGAACTTTGTAGGTGAAGTAGTTTGTGAGTATTGGACGAATGAATGGAAGAAATACGTGTGAGTAGTGAGGTTGAGTTGGTTGTTACCTCATAATTCTCCTTAGGCTGAACGGATTCGAGTGATCAAAAGAGATTCATAAGAAACTTGATTCACCGAGTGTTTTAAGATCTTAACTAGCATTGTGCGATAATTAGGGCCTGAGATATAGATGTTGGAGGCGGCGAGTCATGTTAGAAGGGTCTAAGGAAGCAACCGCTTCTATAATCGGATGGGCGTGGAGGCACTGGACGTAACGATTTGCTTGCCGCCGAATCTGATTATCAAGTGAATCTAGATGAAATTCATTGCAGAGTTGCATATTGGTAACATACCAAGGTGCATCTGAGGCAGCCCACATATATTTATTCTGGAAGCGGTCGATGATGGAAATATTGGAGCTCTTGTCAGTGCCCCTCAGTTCAGCGCCATACATATAACCACTTTGGGCGGAAGATGCGAGACATAAATGAGATGTTTATTCCTGGAATGGCGCCCAATTAACCAGAAGAAATTGGAGAAGTGTAGATCTAGGAGCTTGCGATTCCTGGTGATCTGCTCGTGCCAGTTTAGCTTGCAGTCTAACTGCAGGCGAAGATAGCGCGCGAAGTTGGCAGCTGGAATAGGTTTACCATCCAAAAATGTCGGTGAGTACCTGTGGGGGCGAAGAGCGAAATCCACCCTTACAGACTTTGTTTCACTGAGCTGAATTTTCCACTTTCTGGCCTATTCGAAAATGCTTGTATCAGCGGACTGTAAGGAAGTTACAGCAACATAGTAGTTACTATTCGTTACAACTTTGGCAGTGTAATCCGCAAAAAGACCAGTGGTGGTTGCTAGAGTTGCAGGAATGTCCATAGTGTATAGCAGATAGAGAGTGGGACCTAAAACACTCCCTTGTGGCACTCCCGCTCAGATAGGAGTGAGAGGAGATTTTTCTGAGCTAAATTGTATATAAAACCAGTGGTCAGCAGGGTACAAACATTATAAATGGCAGAGGCTAGGAGAGAAGTATGGACGAAGTCTCTGGATGAGTCCCTCGTGCCAAACCTTATTAAATGCCGAGCTGACACCCAGGAAAATGGCTGGAGTAAATTCTTTTATTTTTTTCAGTGCTTGTCGGACTGTAGTAACTATTCGATGAATCTGCTCAATCGTAGCAATCGTCTTTTGAAAACCAAGATTGAAGCGAGGGTAATAGATCTTGATCAAAAATAGCTGCGTGCAATCGCTGGAGAATGATCTTTTCGAAGACTTTAGGCAAGATTGAAAGGAGAGGGTCGTTCCGCAGGTTTACCTGTTTTGAGAATCAAGACCATTTTAACAATTTCCCAGGTTTTGGGCACGTATTGGAAACGAAGAGCCGCGTTAATCAGATTTGAGACGTGAACACCTCGAGTAGTTCACGGAGAATGATAGCAGTAAGGTGATCATACCCTGAAGATTTGCATAGGTGTAATTCGTCTACGAATTTGGCTGTCTCCTTGGAGGATGAAGGTTAAATCTTCCTTGATCCGGCTCAATTCCTTATAGTTGGATCGGAGAGGGGATACTGTTATCCTGGAATACCTTTTCAAAGTGTTCAGCTAAGAGGGAAGCTGTTTAAGGGTCACTCCTTGCCCAAGATCCATTATCCTTTTTAAGAGGTGAATTGGCAGGGGGTGGACTGTGTAAAAGCTTGGTGGCCTTCTACAAAGAGTAATTTACCTCCTGAGTGGGATTTTCTTTTCAACGTGGGTACACATTTTTGAATCGGGGACCCAATGTTGAAAAATTCTACTTTTTATGCTTTTTCCAACGATACTAATAACTCATTTTGTCAACAAATGTCGCTTGGTTTTGTCTCGCTCAGCAGCGTCCATTTCACAGAGTTGAAAAAATGTTTTGTTAAATATTCAGAATTTTTTCACTGGAATGTTTTGAGAGGTTACCCTAGACACTCAAAATATGCATGACTCGTTGATATTAGTAGTAGAGGGTAGGTATGAGACAGCTTGCAAATTCATTTTGTTACAAATACACTTTTGTCTCATACCTTATTATAGAAATCAATTTCTTCAACTCAAAAACAATTTTGTCATAGCAAAAATCGAAAATTATAAGACACTACAATCAGAACCTATTATTATTATAGAAATCAATCCCTTAACTAAAAAAACAATTTTGTAACTATCGCGTGTTTGAAATTATAAGACACCAGTTATGAGATAGCTTGCAAATTCTATTTAGTCGGAACAACTTTTGTGCTTTCAAATTTGCAAATGCACTTTTTAGTCAATAGAAATTTCCATCGAAATTTCTTAATTACGGTATGATACACTCCTGTTCTACTGAGTATACTTGAGCGAAAACCGTGTTGTCGAAGTCCATCTAATATAGTCGGCGGAAAAAAGTTCTCTGACCGATAGCTGCGTTCAGTTCATCGGTTGACTGAATGCGTAGAACATGTTGAGTGACTGTAAGACATATCCGATCTGCATGAAGTGTGGATGCTCTTCCAGGCCCGGCGCTAGGAAGGGGCAAAGCGGGTCCTTGCCCGGGGCGCCCAATTTGTAGGGGCTGCATTTCATCAATCCTCATGGTATTATGGCCCATTAAAAAAATATATAAAAATAAAAATATAAATAGTCTCGTATCTTTTGCCAGGGACGACAAATGTTCCTCCACTACACGGGGTGACAAAATCTCTAGCGCGGGGCCGGTGTTCGTCATCAGTTTACTGATATTTATATCTGGGATTAGGGGCTTCTTTTCTGTATCTCAAAGTACTCAAGCATACTCTGCGTGGTCCCTTCTTTTTGTGGTCGCGGTAAAACATAAAGAGCCCGAAATGAGTCCAATGAAAGTTTAAATACTCTTTTCTCCTTTTCGTACAAGTTGAAAGAAATTCAGTTATACCTAATAATTTAATGAAATCGTCACCCTTGTTCTGGCGACTTTTCTTCGGTTGAAATCAGAAAAACTGAATATCAGGAGATTCCTGCGATATTATTGTTCCAGTTTCGTTGGTAAATACTGTATATTATCTTGTCAGACTGCGTTTTACTGTCATGATACTTTACTTTTTCACCGTGTTCTCTAAAGTTAGTCATATTTTTCCATTTTACACGAAAAATATCAATTTTTACAAGAAAATCAAAATAACTTCAATAATTTAGCGTAAAAGTTTACGTTCGATGAGTATACACAGGAGCCATATTCCAAACTAAGCTATTCCTAAAAATCAAATTTTTTAGGAAACACATTAAACGTTCTGGAGAAGCTAGGTTATGAGATAGAAACATGATTCTTGGTTAACAATGTAGGTAAAAGTGTCAAGTCTCGAGGTTGTGACATGAAGAACTTCAAGAAAGTACCACATCAGGAAAAATTTCCCAATAAAGGAGGAAAAATGATGGGAATAGCTTGGAAAATGGAAAAAACGTATTCGGCTGATATCTAAAATGCAAAGTCATATTTTGGAAATAATCCACTATGGGCATATTCTACTACACAATAAGCACACAAATAACAAGGCGGATAAAAACGTCATTTGTGCAAAACGAACACAAACTTTATCACAATATGATGGAAATAGCTTAGTTTGGAAAACCGATTATTTTGTAAACAAACTTCGACTGCTTAGAACCTATAAACTATGTTAGATATACCACATTCGGGCACGTGATTATCAGTGCAGGCATGCATGTATCACAGTCTTTTAAAACGTGAAAAATTGTTTTATGGAGAGTAGCTTTTAGTTTGGAATATGGGTGCTCATGACGAAAAAATTTGTGTACTTCTTGTGTTATCAGCATTTGATGATTTCTGAAATCTGCTACCTGCCAAAAATATAACTTCCTGATTTTCAATGGAGATTTCCCTGGGTTTCGATTAAATGGCTCTATCTGAAGAAAAGATTTCGTGGAACATTACCATCTGTCTGTTTTCGCGGATTCTCCAACAATTGAGATTTTCGTACAAAGTTAACACGCGGTTGCAAAGTTTCATAGTGCTATGATTGGTTTTTCCCGTGAAAAATGTAAGCAGTCTTATTGAACTTGGATATGTGATAGAGGAAGTTTTCTACAGTTCATAATAACCCGTTCGTGTTAAAGAGGGCCTTAGCGCTTAGGCCCGTTTCAAAACGACACGTCAACTGTTATTGCGTGAAGGGTGCGGTGGCAACAATTTGTCTCGCATAGAAAATACCACGGAAAACCGCAGACTAACTATGAAAATATTTAGTCTAATCATGCCGCTATACAACAGAATTAGAACAATGCGATAAGGAAATAGTTCCAAGCTAAACAAATTGAAGTTTTCTCCATATTTTCTACAGAAAACACGATAAGTTAAAACACGCGTTAATCTAATAATATTCATTAAAATCAATCAACGGAAAACCAGAGTACCTACCTTGTAAATCCATTTTGATGCAATCAAATAACTCAAAAATATGTTTCAATGATATGCGAAGCGATATCATTGAAGTACACATGACACATTTTCACTCATCGACGTATCACTTAATTCTTCACTGATCAGGGCGTTGTATTCATTCGGGGAGGGAGTCAGTTGGCGAACAGAAGGTCGTTCCATCAGAAACCTATGCAGAATTTATACATTAAGTCGAAAACACCAAATTCAGTTTTTTTTCACCCCAATTCTGCGTGTACTTGAGACCTTTTCGGAACATAGGAAGAACCTTTAACGGCCCTACGTGCAAAAGGAAAGGGGAAAAAAGGGTAGGTAGGCACATCCAACTTCGTGGTTCGACGCGGAAACTGAAGAAATCAATTAAACGGCAATGATACGGACAAAAAACTCTCGTTATGGGAGGTAAAACAAATAATAAAGGCGTGTTTTGAATATTCAACGAATCGCGGCAAATTCTAAAGTGGCAACGCGGCGGTTTTTTGAGAACACCGCCGAACAGCTATTAAGCTCGATTAATTCGCAGCCGCCGCGAGATTCATTTGAATGGGGCCAACGGGTTCGCTTCTTTTGAAGTTGGGATACTTCGAAAAGAAATTTTGTAAATCTGTCAACATTGTGAGAGTGTTTTGTGCCCAGAAATCGTTTACGGTCGCTTGTAAATTTGTAGTTTTCTGCTACAATCGACGCGGCTGGAATTAGACAATCTACGAGTGTTAGCGTACGACGTACAGACAAGTACAATGAAGTGGATATATAGAGGAAGAAATTCCCGCAGAGCTGAATTTTCCTACAAAGTTGGATGGCAGTACTGATTAACGTACTAACACTACTCAAAACTTCCCTTCCCCCACTAAAAAAATCAGTTTTCCCAAGAACCTGGAAAAATATCAACTGTTGGAAAATAATTTTCGAACAAACATTGTTCAGCACTTGGAATTACATCTTGATACTCGCCTGATCTGGAAAATCCACCTCCAGCAGAAAGCCAAACAAATCAAACAAGGGCAAAAGGAAATGCACTGGACCCTAGGCAGACACTCAAAACTCAGCCTAACCAATAAAAGGCTAGTCTACCTATCCATCGTAAGACCAAATGGACTTATTCAGCTGTGAGGTTGTAGCAGACCATCAATGTATTTTTTATTTTATTTTTTCATTCCAGCATATGTTGTGTACATTTAATTTTGCTACAAAAAGAAGTTTGGTATGTCCCCGCTAACCGAGACCACTTCCCTATATATCTTCCCCTGCTGCGCACACCACCCATTTTAGGGCAAATGCCCCCTCTTCCCTCTCCATATCTCCCTGTCAGCGGTATGCCTTCTCCACTTATGGCCCAACATTTCGGTTATTTCATCCTTCCACCGGGTGAGGGGTCTCCCCTTCTCTTTTTCCTATCATACGGGATCCATCTCTCTACCCTTTTTCCCATCTTTCATCCCCCTATCGTCAAATGTGACCCGCGTATTTCCACTTGCTTTTCTTTACAAAATAGCCAATATCCTACATTTTTGTATTTGCCGTATTTTGAATTTGGTCTGCAAGTCTGATATTGATCATACTTCTTTCCATCGCTCTTTGGGACACCCTTAGTCTTTCTACATTTGATTTTGTAAGGGCCCACGTCTGGGGTCCGTAGGTCAAAGAGGGTAGAATGCAGCTTCTCCGTACTTCTGTTTTGGTCCGGATATGCAATCTCCCTTTGAAGATATCCTTCAACTTCAAGTAGTTGCTCCAGCCACTTCTTATTCTGTATGACAATTCTCTTTCTCTCCATTTGTTAAATTAAATTGTCAGCTCTAGGTATATTATTTCTGTGGCCCATTCGATTTACTCTCGTGCGATTAACACTGGTTCTTTCCTCGCATTCGATGAAATTTTTGTTTTGCTCATGTTTATTTTTAACCCAGCTTGTCGACACCCCTGAATGAATTCTTCGGCACATTCTGCCAAATCTTTCAAGTCTTTGAAGATCAGTATCGCGCCATCCGCGAATCTTAGGTTGTTTTAAGTGTTCGCCATCAATTGTTATGTCCTTCTTCTCCCAATCTAACTTTCTCATAGCGCTCTCTAATACGCAGTTGAATTAGTTTGGTGATAAGAGGTCCCCTTGCCTGACTCCTTGGCTTATTTTGAAGTTTTCTCCTTTCACATTAGTCTTGATGTAAGCTATAGCATCTTTGTATGTATTTTTTAGAATATTAATTACCTTTTGGCCCACCCCCTGTTCCGCGTGACTGATCGAATCCAACGCTTTTTCGAAATCTGTAAAAAGTAAGTACACTTTGAAGTTGTGTTCAAAGGTTTTTTTGATAATTTGGTCGATTAGAAAAATCTGATGAACTGTGGAGTGATTGCTTTTAAACCCCGCTTGTTCTCTGGCCTGTTGGAAATCCAGGTTCGGGCAGAGCCTATCCTTCATCATTTTCATAAATAGTTTCCCGACGCTGGAAGTGAGATCAATACGCTTAGAGTGGGAGCCAGTTCTTCTGCGAATACTCTCAGTGAGGTATTGTCTATTCCATCAGGTCCCGTAGCTTTTCCGGTTTTCAGCGTTTGTTTGACAGCAATTCCTCAATTTTCCTCGCATCGTAGTCTCTTACACCCTTCCTAATTTCCATCCTGACTTTTTTTCCTTTGCATCAGTATCTCGATTTTCTCTGTCGGCGAGTTCCTCTCTTTCCCTTCAAGCTTATTCCTCTAGTCGATCAAAAATTTTGTCTCCTCGGATAACTTGTTGTCAGTTCGCGTCACCGTGCTAATTTTACAAAATTCGGTTGAAACCCCTTTAATCTCTTTTTTTACCATGCCATACAACTCCTGTAAGGATTTCTCTTAACAAACTTCGTGAATCGCTTCCATTCTTTTCCTCATTTCCTGCGAGCCTTTTCTAATAAATTGAACGGGAAAGATTTTCACTCCTCTTGGATTGCGATTACGATTACGGAACTTACTTCTTTTAGGAATATCTAATGCGTCTCTCCGGCCACTGATGAGATACTCGAAATGGTAGTTTCCGGGGCCGGGGGTGTGGTGTCATAGGGGCCACCTTGGCATGCGTGCATCGCCATACGTCTCACCACACCACACCTCTGCGTATCCTGTGATCCGAACCGAACTTAAAATCCGGAAGAGTCGACACATTCTGTACTAATTACATATCATTAATTAACAAACGGTCTATTTCATTCTTATATTTTCCTCCTGGGGACTGTCACGTCCATTTCAGTTTGTTCTTTTTCGGAAAAAAGGTGTCAGCTACTTTTAGATTATTTTTGCGCAAAAATCGATTTGTTTGTTACCGTTCGAGTTTCGAGTTCCCAAACTAATAGGGCATAATTTGAGACACCCAGGAATAATATCACTGCTGCTAGAAGGAAGAGTGGAAGGAAAGAATTAGGTAGGTCGACAAAGATTCCAGTATGTCCAGGAGATAATCAAGGATGTGAAATGTCAGTTTTATTACGAAATGAAAGAACTTACACAAGATAGGGAGAAATGGAGAGCTACATCAAACCGGTTGTAAGACTGATAACCTTATCATCAGTCCCAAATCACCTACATATTCTCTGTTGTTTTGTTTTTTTCCTACAATTGCGTTCCATTTTTCTAAAATGCAATTGTAATATTCTCCACGCTCTTCTAAAATGTTGTTCAAATCTTCATAAAATTGGTCTACCTCTTTTTCCTCGGAACCCAAAATGGGAGGATATACTGAAATTATCAACATTTTCACCTTTTGCACACGAGTAATTTCGAAAAGCACATCCTTTCCGCCGAAACACCCTGGATTTCTGTCACCTTAGTCATTAACCGTTTTTGATATAGAATCCTACTCCCCTGTAACCTCTAGTTTGGACAGGATGGTAGAAGACATATCCCTGACTTCTTCTAATGAGACTTTCACCTTGCTTCCTTATATCTCATAACGCGATTACATCCCATTTAATTTTGTTAATCTTGTTTTCAAATTCGTGGATCCTATTGGGACTGACCAAACCTCGATAGTTAAAATACAGTAGATTGATTTTTTGATTGTTTTCAACGAGAGGGGGTATGTTTTTTGAGTACTTTTTTTTTTTGTAGATATCTCCCTTTTTCTTGATAAATCAAACTTACCTCCCCTTTTTTGTTGTTCCTCCCCGCCTCCCTTACTTTTGCTTGATAACTCCAAAGAAACTTGTAGGCTTAAACGTAGAAAACCTAGTGACCTGGTCGCAAAAGGTCCAAGCGAACTTTAATAACACTAATATTGTGATCAAATGTACCTATTTCATTGAATAATTTATCCTCACTCATGACAGTCACCCACAACTGTACTTATTTATCTAGTGATAAGATTTTACAAATATAAAAATAATGTTAAAAAATCCTGGCCGATCGAGGGAAAAAAAGGAGAGCGAGTAGGACGTATAGGAATGCAGGAGACAAAAGAAGTTTGTTAGGCTCTCGCATCATGCTACGCAGAAAGGAGCCAGGCAAGACGACATACACGAAAATTTGTATTCGAGAGAAGAGGATCATCGCAATTTTATTGCAGGCTGGGTCCTTGTAGAGCCGTTTCTTGAGTAGTGTTGTGTCGAAGGATTGAGCAACTTTATGTGAGCGAATAACCGGATTCTAGAACCTCGAAAATAGGAGGGTATAATTAAATCGGCTGAATCCGTCTACCCTATCGGAATCCGCCATCTGACGAGGCTACGAATTCGAACGAATAAGCGTTTCTGGAAGATAAGATATAAAAATGATTCACGTTCGAAATATTTTTTCGACATAATGGCTATCAGGTGGCCGTGATTCAAAGTTTATGCCCAAAAACCCAACAATTATAATAATGATATTGGAAAAAAGAAAGCGAGAGCACTGAAAGGACGTAACTTACTTGAAAATCACGATAGCGGAACATAAAAACCAGCACCAGTTGTTGTATCAACATTGCATGTTCCATACGCATTCTTTTGCTTCAAAAAAGCCATAAAACATCTAGTCGTATAATTTAATATTTAAAAATTTGGCCGGTGCCGGCGCTGAGCTTATTATTTATTCGCGGCGATTAAAGTAAAATTTGTCGAATTACGAAAATGTAGCTAGATGTCGTGATTTATCGTGACGACAAAAGCCTGCTGATTCGTGTATATTGATTGTTGTACTTATACCTCTCGTCCAATGCATAAACAAGACAGATGATAGCATTACTCGGGTGTAATCATGTAGCTTACACTATGTAAGTGCAGGAAAAAGTGTTGAAAGCTATTTGCAAGTCTATCGATACAAATTGACGACGTGATACGGGTTTTGGGGTAAACGAATACAACATTAAATACCACTTAACTGCATTCGAGTAGCTTTCGCTATTTTATTTTTTTCGAATCGATACCAACTTGACCTTGAGTGCATGTTAGATGGAGCACCATTCGAAAAAGTGGGATACATTAAGAAGTTGAAGTACACAAGGTTACAAGCAATTCGCAGTCGTAAAGTTCCTTAAAAATTTGATGAAGCAACCAAACTTTATTTGGATCACTCGTCTGGGTACAACAAATCAATAAATACGCGATCCTAGAATATTTCTCATTGGTTCAGGATAGACTTACGCCTTAACCTGACTAGTATCTTACCTTTTCATACAGATTTCGTTGTGGCTTCGATTTGGGAGCTCAGTTTTTCCACCATTTTCCATGCTCGTAAGTAATTTAATGAAGAAGACTGCAAATATTTTGAAACAGGAGTTGTGACGTTGTATTATTTATATGCATAATTCTGTAAGTAACCGCCGCAAGTCATCTTGCCCAGCAACGCCTTGTCAGCGAGGGGAAAGAAGACTAAACCCCTTTATTTCAGATTTTAATTTAAGTAAAAATTCACATTCCAATAATAACTTGAATTTTGAAATAAATAAGAAGAAAAACAAACATACAAGTAGAAAACAAAAAATAAACGAAAATTTTGAGGGGAAAAAAAAGGATAAAATACGTGCTAAAGAATTGTGTATCGCCAGTTTGAATATAAAAACACTAAAAACTAATGAAAATTTGTGGAAAATAAAAAATGCCTTTGAAGAATCAAAGAATCAAATATAAATATACTGGGATTAGCAGAAATAAAAGAGAAGGAAAAAATATTATATATATAAAAAAAAAAAAAAAAAGATGATGATCTCTTCTGTTTCATAGATAGTTTTAATGGACAAAAAGGATTTGGTTTTTTTGATAAAACAGGAATGGAGACACAAATTAATGCAGTTTAGAAGCATCTCGGCAAGAATCACAATCATAAAAATCAAAATTAAAGAAAATAGAAATATAACTTCCATACAGGTATACGCCCCAACATCTACAGCAGACAAAAGCGAAACATAAAACTTTTATGAACTGCTAGAAAATTGTATTGAAAATAATAGCTGGAATATAAGAAATCAATTATTTATTATGGGTGATTTTAATAGCCAAATCGGTCAAAGAGAATGGGTAGAAAATAACATCCTTGGCCCAGATAATTATGGGAAAAGAAACGAAAGAGGTGAAAAGTTAATTAAATTCTGCCAACGGAACCATTTTAAGATTTTGAATACCTTTTTCAAACAGAGAACTGGAAAAAGATAGACATGGGTGGCACCAAATGAAGAATATAAAACGCAAATTGATTACATAAACACCCTTACTAATACTAAAGGCATAATAAGTTTCAAAGTTATTTCAAACTTTCCTCATAACACAGACCACAGGCTTATAAAGTGTACAATTGAAATAGCAAACTGGCGATACCTAATAACCTATACTAACTCATTACCACTAAATTCAGAAAAGAATAATTCATACGAAATGGAATTGAAAAACTTATTATTAAAAACAAATTTAAATTGGGACATTCCCACGGATCTGGAGAAAAATTGTAAAATTCTTATAAGAAAAATTAAGGAAGCATCCAAGAGGGTGTGTGGCGAAGATGCTAATCATAAAAAAGTTAACATATCCTCTCGAATGAAATCAAAATTAATGGCGTTAAACCAGCATAGAACGCGCTCAATAACACTGAAGAAATACCATAAGAGATTCCAGGAAGACGGAAGACTTGAAACTGCAGAGAAGGGCCTGAAAATAATTTTGAAGTCAACCCCTAAGAAATAATGTCGAAGATTCAAGAGAAGACCCGAGGGACCCAAAGGCAATCAACAATATTAAGAATGTGTATGGCTGGATTCGCATAAATAGATAATACGATTTTTTTGACATGGATATATGTCTATTGGTTGTCCCTCCTATCCCATTTCCCACCGACATGGAAATTAATTTCAGTTTAGTTCACAGTTAAGCTCAGTTGTGCGTATTGCGTGAAGCCAATCAGTATGATTTAGCTCTTCATGGTGACGATTCAGTTCAGTAGTCCACATTTCTATGAAAATTATTTTTCCTTCTAGCCATGTGCTCATTGATCTCGATCTTTGCTGCGCGGCTGCCGTCTACAGCCGAGTAATTTGCATTGCGTAAAAGTTTGACATCTTACAGCCATGGATATACTTCAGCGAAAACTGTAACGCCCCCCTCGACATTCTTCCAGCCATGTGCTCATTGATCTTGATCTTAGATGCGCAACTGCAGTATGCAGCCGTGTTGTTAATAGAAATTTCTATTAGCTACAACACTTTTACCTTTTTTCTTAGTAAATACTCGAAAAATGAGAGTGAAAAAATTGATCCCCAATTAATGGTTTACAATAAATATCCGAATCTCAATCCAGAAACTTCAGGTTTGAAAAACTGGGTACCAAATACTGCGACATTGAATTTTGAAAATGCTCACAAACAGAAAAGGATAAAACTTCGAAGCTCTTGTGATTAAGTGAATGGTAAAATGCATACTCCGCAACCCGAGCGCCAATCCCTGCGACGGTTACGGTTGGCATTCGAATGTCGTTATGTAAATAAAATTGCATACTCGAAACGCCGTAAATAATATTTTCGGTAATAAGAAATGGTGAACGTTCGTATAGCGAGAAAGAAGTGTTGCTGAGTAATTTCACGGGAAATTCCTCATTTGGTTGAAGAAATATCTCTCCTAAACAAAAAAAAAAAAAACAAAAAAAATCATGCCCTAAAATTTTTTTAGGGGAAAACTTGGCTTCGCGCGTAGTCTGAATATTCGCTCGCTGTGCTCGCGATTATGTCCGGTGGACAACAATTGCCAAGGCGAGCTTGGAAATCTGGAGTTTATACTCGTAGTGCCCGGCTAATACCGATATTGAAAATTTGGGTATCCGTTTCCTTTTATCAGTTACCTCAGTTTATGACTTCCTCATTTGCGAACTCAAATAGAATTGAATACTTGTCTGTCCACATATGGATTGGTACTGACTTTATTTATATACTTCGTGCCCAGACTGGAAATCTAATGATGTATTTTGAATGATATTCCACACACCCAATCATGAGGCAGCGCTACCAGCCCATTTAAAATTAGTAGTGGATTTACTAATGGGTGAAGTGGGTGGTCGCCCACCGCGGCAAAAATTTGAAGGCGGCAAATTTCGAGGCGGAACGAGAGAAACGGATTAAAAGGTAGATTTTCGAAAAAAATCAACTACAAGTCAAACCGGGGGAGGTGGGTTAAGGGCTTCAAACTCCCAAGATAATAGGCGGGATAGTACAGCCGCCCATGGTGGCAAATGAGTTAAATCCGGCCCTGTTAAAAATACCCGTGTACCCCCGTGAGAGAGCCACCACTCTATGTTCCTGTGATATTGTCGGTCTGTTCCGTTTTAAGGCCAATAATTATGAACACAACAGAAGAACTAAAATTTCTTTTCGATCAAAAATCCATGGTTCTATTTCTATATGAAGTTCAGGTTCTATAAAAACTACGTATAAATGGACCCCGTTTTGTTTTTGCAATTTGCATCGCAAATTGTACGAGTAGGTTGACTCATTGTTTAATTGGTGTTTTCTAATCCATTACCACTCAATTCGTATCAAAATTTTAGAAAATTCCTCAAACTCATGAAAAATCTCTGAAAATGTAAACTCTTTCTAAAAGTCCCTCCATTTCTCTCAACCATTCAAAAACCTCTCAGGCTGGTAACCCTGACGCGGAGCTCAAGATGTACCGAAATTCCTTACTTACTCTTAAAATGGGCTTGCGTGGTTACCTACAACCACTAGTATCGGATTTGCCCTCATTCCACACAATATTATGTAAAATCACAATCGAGTTCATTGCATTACGTGACAGAAGTAATAAAACTTAGTAAAGGAATAATTTTAAGCACGCCACGAGCTATAAAATTTGAGTCGAATGATAATTATTCGAATAATAATTGAAAACAGACTACAGGTAGGATTCCATGCGATGATCTGAATAATTACAATCGATTGAATCGTGTATGAAAGTATAAATCAGAGGCCAAAAGTTAATGTTTTGTACATCCGTTTGTAATTCGTCTACGCAGACATGATATTTACGTCTATTACTTGTAATCGGTTTACTTATTTTCTAAAATGAGCAGTGAGACATGTTTGTTCGTACGGGTGTGAGCCGCGCTCGCAAATTCTTTGTTCGTTCTGTCTCAATTTTCTCCAGTATCAAGGTTATCGCCCGAATTTATTTTTGAAAACGTCAGAAGGTCGTTATTGAGACTATCAGCTTAGTGCTGAAAATATTTGTTATAATCGATCGAATGTTCGTATTAGTTTGGGGTATGGAAATCTGGGAACTTATATCTGTAAATGCTCTCAAATTGGTGAGCGAGACTGGAAAGAAAGAACCTGGGATGCTAAAAGATAATCTAATAGGGTGCAAATTAAACTGACAGCTATAAGAGCGTAAATGTGACCTACCAGGAAGAAACGTGCATTTGGTCCACAAAATTGATTTTTAAATTTTCGATGTTTTTAGTTATGTAATGGCTGCTTTTTCACGTGACATTGTCAGAAAAATTCTAAAAAAACTAAAAAAATTTTTGAGCTGCTACAATGCTAGGGAATGTTTGGGAACATCGTTATCAGGCTACGCTGTCAGTTTTAATTCGCTTCTACTGCGCATTTTACGTTTTGGACCAAATGTACGTTTCTTCCTGACAAGTCACGAATATAACATGGAAAATATAACAAATAACAAAAATAATAATGTCTCCCCAGTAGGGATTTGAAATTGATACAAATAATAACTAAAAATAACAAATAAAGTAACAGGTAATAAAATAGTGGTAACAAAATATGGGGGCCTAATCATACTTCAGAGGAAATATGAATAGGAAGAGATTACATCCAGCCGACAATGGAAAACGACCCCATGAGGTCTTAATGATGACTGAAACCAGTGTTGTTCCTTGAGGCGTTAAATAACGTAAAATAACGTAAAATTACGGTTGAAAAATTCTACCGTCAAATAACTATCAAAAAACGTCAGATGATAATTTTCATCGTTGAAACTGAATGTTTTGCTATCATATGAAGTGATTATCAGCTCTTAAAAGCTTCACATGGTGTCTAACAAAGTCGAATGTTGAAAATAGAAGACCTTTAAATGACCCCCCTCCCCCCACAATGTGGTATGAATGCTATAAATAATGAGCTAAAATGCAAATACGATATAGGTATCATTTTAAAGGAAATATTAAGTTGGATACACTAAGCCAATTTTTATCAAATTTCAAACTTAATAATCTAACAAAGTATCCTACCTAAGAAATCCAATCTTCTTTTCAATAGGAGATGCAATCAGGAGATATTGCTCCTATTCGTAATTTCTTGATGATTGATGAACGTGATGTGGGCAAGAGAAAAGGTATCTCACGTGCAAAAGAACATATTTTTCTATAAGTTCTTCTGCTGATTCATTAATCATAAAGTCTTTTTATTTTTTATTTTTTAATTTTTTTTGAGTCGGGAATTATTTTTAGTATTTTTGAGTAAAGAATTAGAAAAACTTCGTTTTGGGGGGAAAAAATAAAAAATATCCAGAATTGGTGCGGTGCTACTTATTTGACTCAGAATTCTGTGATTCGTAAAGATCTTTTGAAACTTCACGTTGTAAATGATGTTGCTTTTGAAACCGAAAAATCCAAACTACTCCAATGCGCAGATGACATAAAAATATTTTTTTAAATAACTCCGTTCTCAGACTGTATTGAGCTCCAGGCAGATCTGAATTCTATTGTTTGTTGGAGCGATTGGAATCTACTGCCCTTCAATAAATCCAAATGCCGAAGCATTACTTTTAATCGTATAAAGGAGCCTTTCCTACAACCTTGTATTATAGGAAATTATAGATCGCCAAGTATTCAGAAAGTGAGGGACCTGGGTGTACTACTGGATAGCAAATTATCATTTTCCAGATACAAATAATATAAAAATAAGAAATTATTATTTTTTTCTTTGGTCAGATCAATTTTGGAATTTAACGCAAGTATCTAGGAGCCACACACGATAAAGATAAAATTGAAAAGATCCAGAAAACATTTTTGAAATACATATTTCTGCTCATTTGACTCAGAATTCAGTGATTTGTGAAGATCGTTAAAAATTTCTGGGAATATACGTTATAATAGAAATATACATTCGCAGAAAAATTGCAGCCCTGGTCATTATAATAGAACTTTCCAATTCTAAATTTTTTGAACTCTCTTTCAAGGTATAATTTGCTGATTTTTATTCTGTTTGATAATTGATAACACACATAATCTACATCTTGAAACGTTTTGACTGTGGTGATAAAGTGATTCTGATTCCAAACGAAAAGATAAATTAACATTCTAGAATACACACGAGGAATAATTACTCTGCTTTCTCGGTTTTCACTTTTCTCTTACAATAATTCTTTGACGTCAAATAGGTAATGTCAAAAAACTGACACATAATTAATTTTTTGACATGTGCAATTTTACTAGTAAAGTTACGGTAAAATAATTTCAGTTATTTGACGGAACAACACTAACTAAAACTGTACAAATACATGAATAAATAGAAGAAAAAAAAGAAAAAGAAAGAAAAAGGGTAATAGAGGAAGTCCAAAAATTCCCTCCTCCCGGTAGAAGGCGAAAACCAATTGGAAAGGTGTGGGAACAATAGATGGTGTGGTGGGACGTATGGCGATGCACGCATACCAATGTGGTCCCTGAGACACCGCACCCCTGGCACCGGAAACTACCCTTTCGGGCATCGCATCGGGAACAATAGATGGCGTGACACCTAATAAAGGGAATGTGCCTTGATTAGTATAGTTGACCCACCAAAAAGGAACGAAGATAATTCAAGAAACTGCCGGACAACACCTTCCCCAACCGCCCATAAAATGAAATGCACAAACTAAAACCCCAAAACGGTTCCAAAATCGAAGGATAAATGTAATAAAAATGATAAACATAGAACTTGCTATGGATACCAAATCAGGTCGAAAATCAGATCCATTGTGAAGAGCTTTTCTGAGTGACGGACCGCACTCTATCTGAAACAGAATACATACCCGGGAGAGGGAGACATCTCTTCCCCCATAAAATAATATAATCATCAAACTAATTTGAAAATATAGAAGCATATTTTAAGGATATATTTCACTTGTTTTTGAAATATAAACTTGTATTTCATAATGACGATGTTTTTAATTTATTATTATTTTTTAAATTAGAATTTAATAAATTGATTGCATTGGCCAGAGATCAGTGCCTCTATACTTTAGACTGAGCTTAAATCTTGTTTCCCAGGGGTATCGTCTCTAGAGCTGCTGCTGCAGCTGCTGTAAACCCCAGCTGGGTTCACGCCTTCCTATGTCACCAGATGTACCAAGACGAGAAGGTGAGGGGTGAGGGAAGGAGGCACATCCAGCTTGCACCCGAATTCCAGGTTAATGCCGGGTAAGCGTTGCCTCGATTAGTAATATATCCCATAGTGGCCCTGGCAGGACAGCGCGAATCCGAAAAGGAGAGGCGGAATGAGGGTCCGGGTCTGATGCAATACTCAAAAGGGTAGTTTTCGGGGCTAGGGGTGCAGTATCTGGAGAGTCAATTTGGCATGGCATGCGTGCATTACCCTGCACGTCACCAATGAAGGGGTACCTACCGTCTGGATTTTCTTGATATTTTAAAAGCAATTAATAGGGGAGAGTACTTTGGGCATGTAAAAGAAGGCCTTTTCCAGTAGCCAATGATCGCAATGCACTTAGCACAGCCGCATATTGCCAATCTTAATCCCTTTCTTTTATTTATCCATTTTCCCCCCCTTTCATACTTTTGAAAATCAGCCTCTGTAGTGTATTGAATATGTTCTGCATCCCTACGTGTATTGCAGGAATATATCGCTTAATAATTTTATTGAGAAGCATAGTTTCTGATACGCTCGTTCTCATGTCCTTCTAAAAACATATATTAAGTAGGACTATTGACTGCCAGTCAGTAAGTCGCCCCACTCTCCAAGAATACAAGCATTTGGACTAAACCAAATTTCAAGGTAATTTACACAGAATCTTGACGCTACTTTTTACATCGAATTCCGTGATCAGTTCTTGATCACCAAATACAAACTATTTTTAATAAAACAAGTATCATAGTGTACCCAAGAAGTTCTACCCTCTTCTTTTAAAGTACTTTCTATTTGCTCTCTTCTTTTTCAAATAATTATCCACATTGGAAATTATATAAATGAATAAGTAAAAAAAAAGGAGCAAACTGGTCACACCTTTATAAATTTGCAAGTCGCCAAAATATTCTCTCACATTTCGGGATATTTAGAACGGTAGCGTAATTTTCAGGCGAATTATGATATTTTGAAGATTGGCAAGTACAACTAAGGAATTATAGATTTCTTATAGTAAAACTAGTCGGTAATATTCGTTACTATTTGTCCACCATTTGTAGTCTATTTCGTTTTCCATCAGTATTGCCACAGAGAGTCACTTAACTCAGTACACACTCGTCATTAATAATACAGTTATTTCTGATTATCAGACGGGAGAAGAAATAGTATATTACGATACAAGAGGGTGAAGTGAACATTTACCAAAGATAGCGAGGGGAGTATTTCGCACGATTTGGTTAACGTTCACGATACCCTCTTGTATCAGTAAGATATTTTTCTCCATAATGATTGTCAACGTTTTTGTATATAATTACGCTGTTATTGTTTTTCATATGACTTATAAATATTTACTTCGAATAGCATTCGCCCTACCACTAATGGATTGTTGTGCATCGTCGTCTTCGGAATCGGATAAATCGAAATCATTATCGTTACCTACTAGGGATTCTACATAATATAGTCTCAAGTTACAGTACTGATTAATAGGCGAGCCGAAGCATAGAGGAGATTACTAAATACGTAAATAAAATACCTACGCACCTACTAAATTAGAAAGAGAAGACACAGTAGTTGCAATTGAAGCGCTGTGTGGAAGAAGGGTCTTCGATCAATGTATTTCTTACGAGACGAAAGTCCTTCCACGCAGCGTGCTTTCAGTTCAGCAAAATACAAAAACTGCAACCAGATAAATTAAACAATTGCTACAATAATGAATGCAGATGACAAACAGAACATTAAATTTTCAGGAAGACGTTTGAAAATGCAATTTGTTTTTTCAAACAAGTATTATTATTCAGTTTATTTTCTTCTTTATTTGGTAACCCTGATTTTCATTACATCCCTGATGATACCTGTCGTTAAAATCTTACTTTACCACCAGGTATCGAGTAGTCAAAATGCACTTTGACAATCAAGGTGGACATAAGTTCTTTTACATATCCACCCTTCTTCTTTTCTGATTTGCTCTCAACCCGAGCCCTAGAATCCGCCCTTTCGAGCATTACCTCAGAAACGTCGGGGAGGCTGTTAGGGCTGCCTTAGCCCTCTTCACTTCTGGTCAAAATACCGGCTGAGGTCGAAATCTGGCGAGTTGCTACGTGGGATTGAACATGGGAGCTCCGGATTCCGAGACCAACGCGCTATCCACTCGGCCAACCAGATGTTTGTGACTTCGAATCAAGACGTCACATCATAAAAAATAATCTGTTGTACTTCGAATTCGAACGCAGCAATAACATGGCCGGAGTGTTAATATAATTGCATAATTACAACGTCGTAAATATTCCGTAAATATCCGATTACCTCGAAATGTTAATAAAATTGCATACTCAAAACGCCGCAAATCTGTCCTGACGCTGTTACCGTTTGCTAGTTCGAAATGTTAATAGAGATCGAAACTTGATTAACGCTCTTAGGATGAGCCACGGATGTCGAACTCGATCGATTTTCATTATTGTAATTTGGTTTGGTTCTTCATCCAGTGTAACTATGGTCGAGTTCAGGTACTTCCTTTTTCAGTTTCATGAGTTTGAGTTCTTTTAAAACAGGGTTTTAGGTGTACACGGTTCGATTGCACTGGAATTTCTAAAGATTGAGCTAAGATACGGGAGGGGGGTGACGTGGTGTTCGAGCTCGGTTTTGGATTCAGATTTTTGTGATTCAGGTTTCCTCAGGTGTGCACGGGAAAACGTGAATTCGAATTTGAAATGTAGTTGCTCGGTGACATGCAACTAGGAAGTTCCATAAACTTATTCTTGCACTGGCAAATTACTTGGATAAATCAGCTAAGCCATAGGTATTGTGTACGCGCCGATATTTTCTCAAATGAATGACATAATTAATCCAACTCCAACTTAATTTGTATGTCACAAAAAAAAATTATCATTAGTGAACTAATGACGAATATTGAAAGTGCATGCAGATACATCGGTACATGGAGAGCGACTTCTTTGGTTCCACTGCCAGTTCCTTGGAGGTGTTTTGCTCTAATATTACTTTTTGTAACCCTAATTACTTTCCCAAGTAGAAGTTTTTGAACTCAAAAAATGTAGACCTGAGAAATTTTGACGGATTGTGAAATTTCTACCTTAAAAATTAAAATAAAATTGACTAAATCAAGAACTGGACTCGACAGATCCAAAATCTTGAAAGCAAATGCTTCAGGAAA
The DNA here is from genome assembly GCA_031841125.1 of Acanthococcus lagerstroemiae. Taxonomy (NCBI): domain Eukaryota; kingdom Metazoa; phylum Arthropoda; class Insecta; order Hemiptera; family Eriococcidae; genus Acanthococcus; species Acanthococcus lagerstroemiae. The sequence goes on along the minus strand of CM063106.1, from coordinate 26,495,948 downwards.
ATCAGCCTTCTCAAAAGAACTCACTCACACTTTATACAGATCGAACATATCAACGCTCCTAAAACTTTACCAAACTTTCATCTGCCCAGCAATCGACTATGCTGCACCACTGTACGGGTTTGCCTCTCAGTCGCACCTTGATTCTCTAAGTACTGTCCAGAACTCATATCTAACCCGTTAAACCATGTCGATCGCGAACCGGGGTCCACGACAGATCAACACCAAATCGACCTTTTGTCACGATTCAGAATCGACTCATCGACGTCAATTCCCGTCGAAACAGTTCCGGGGTAGTCGACTCTTGACTACATATCCATGTTGAAATCGGGTCAACGTGAAATTCACAGCACTTCAAATCAATCTTCTTGAGTTAATTTTGGGTGAATTCCGTTCCGTGCGCTGTGAATCCACGTCGACATTCAGTCGAATTTGAGTATATGATTTCCGATGAGCTGAAAGAAGTTGAAATTTAGTCGATTGCGGATACATAATTAGCTTTATCATGGACCGTAAATCACCGTCGATATGAAGTCGATTTTGTGTGAAGGGTGTTCCATGGGCCTTTACGTAGCTAAGCCAGGCCAATCTGGCATTGCCCTGGTTAACCAACCTGTTTGCCCCGACTGACCAAAAAAAAAAAATCATCTGGCAACTCTGAGCTGATGTTCAGCACTAATTTCATGCTTTACAGCTTCGAAACATCGATGCTTCTAAAGATCGATGATAATTATTCGTGATAAAAATGTCAACAATCAATGATTCCCTGAATTGAACGTCGCGACTGGTGTGTTTGTATTCAAATTTGATATTAATTTACACTGGAATCAAAAATTAAAGCTTACTATTCCTGCGATCTACCAAACTGAAAAGAACATCAAAGACATCAGTACCACAGTGGAGGCGTGGTTGAAATTTGAAAAGTTTTTTCATCAAAATCGAGAAAAAACACCGGCAAGCAGGACTTGAATATTTTATGTAGTTTTTTCCCCAATATTCTTTTTACAGTCTTGTTTTGAAAATGAGTGAAAATGAATGTTTCTCTTATTTTTTTTTTTTTTTTTTTGTCTACTTCACCAAGAAGAATACAAAAACTAAAGAAACTAAAACTGAAAAAATAGAAAATGAAAAATATAATGAGTATAGGGGGAGAGTAGGGGGCGACTGAATATGTTGAAATATTGCCCTGCCTTCAATGCCATTTGCCCTGCCTGAAATGCAAGGCTGGCTACGGGCTTGGTCTGAATTCAGTTTAATTTTGATCTACGTATTTATGGAGTAGAAATGAAGTAGTAAATGGTATGGCTTTTCATTCGACTGCATTCTGACTTCAAGTCTACAGCGAAATAATGTAGGGTGGTATGGTTTTAAATTCGACTAATTTTCGACTTCAAGTCGACGGCGAAATCAAGTAGAAATTGAATAGGACACAGTAGGTTTTATATTGGACTGATTTTCGACATCAAGTCGATGGCGAATTAGATAGAAATTAGGCAACACGGTGTGGTCTTAAATTCGACTGACTTTCGACTTCAATTCGACAAGTCCAAGGCGAAATTAAGTAGAAATTGAGTAGCACGTATGACTTTAAATTCGACTGCAATTCGACTTGAATTCGATGAGGAAATGGAGTTGAAATTGAGAATAGCGTGGAATAATTTGAAATTTGACTGCATTACGACTCGAAGTCGACGTCAGTTAGTAGTCGATTTAGTTTAAAAATTGACTCCATTTCAACAAACTTTTGTGAAGACCTCAATTCAACGTCGCATTTCAATCATCGATTTGAGGTTGCCATTACCTAATGACTCCAAATCGACTCAAATTCAACGATCGACATGATTTAACGGGAAGACTTATCTCCGGGTCTCCGCACTACTCCTATTGACAATCTGCTACGCGAGTCCTCCGAACCCCCTCTAAATATTCTAAGCCATCTTATCCCCACAAATATGCTATTTTTACATTCTCGCTAACCCCAACTTTACCAGCCCACTTCATTTCATGATCCCTCCTAATTTCCTCCCTTTCAGTAACAACAATCACTTAAAATCGATAATCCAGACTAATACCAAACTATTACATCTCCTCTACAATATCAATCCACCTTAGCTTTTATACTCATCGAAGCTAGACCTATCACTGACCCACCTCGATAAATTCCAAAAAATCTCAATCGCTTCCTGAACAAATACACTAATTCCATCCAAATATATAGGTAATGATGACTCTAAATCAGCAGATAAATCAGAATGCTGCATTGTCCACGACCACATTCCAATCTCATACTTACTACCCACACACTTCTCAATCCTTTCAACAGAACTCAATGCCATTAAATTAGCCACCCTTTGTTACCTAGACCTCACACTACAGTGTGTCTATAGGTGCTGAAAAGTCCTTCAAGCCCTGAAAAATGCTAAATTCTGACAATAGGTCCTGAAAGTTTTGAAGAGTGCTGAAATTTAAAATAAATAAAAGAAATGAAAAGTCCTTCATTTTTTAATACATATTTTTAAAACCACACGAGTCTAAAACTTTAATTTGAAAATCCTATTTTACGTTATCTGTTCCTTTTATTTTTCTTCCAAAAATTCCAAGTCACACGTAAATTTATTTTACAGATAATAAATTTGTTTCTAATGCTCAAAAATGAATTTTTTGTCATTTCTATGATTTGTAATTAAAAAGTACAGCGCAGGATCTATATTCACAAAGAGGTGGGGGAGGGAGCAAGAAGGAGGGAGAGGTGAAGGGGATAAACAATTGGAAACAAAACAAAAAAAGATGGAAAATATGCCGGTTACGGTCCTGCTAGGAGTCCTGAAAAAGTAGTTTCATTTTTACTTTTCAATTTCTGTAGACACCCTGCACTAAACGACTTCGTAATTCTTACAGACTCGTTATCCGCTCTCCTATCCATTAAAAATTTCCACAAAAAGAAACAACATCCCATTTCTCAAAAGAGAGTACAAATGCTATCGTCCTCAAACAAAGAACTCACTCTATGTTGGATCCCCTCCTACTCTAACATTCCTCAAAACAACATAGCCGATGAAACCGCTGAACTTTCCTTGAACATTTCTCCAATCCCTAACATTCCAATCTCGATATCAAACGTTAAAAAAATTGGTATATCAATCGTGTAAAAATCCGTCCAACGACACTGGGATTAAGTCTGACCAACCAACAAACTAAAAATTATAGTTCAGTCCTGGAAAACATCTTACCAAAAGTTCAGAAAAGGCGAAGTAATACTTTTCAGACTGAGAACTGGTCAATCAGCTCTCACCTATAGCTATATCCTGAACAAACTACCCCAACCAATCTGTGATACATTTAATACTCCTGTCTCCATTAACCACGTAATTATCCAATGCACAAAATTCCAATCCCAGACTCAACTCTAGAATCCCTGCTCTCCGACAATCACACCCAAAACCTGAAACTCATATCATTTCTGAACGCCACGAACCTCCACTTCAAAATTTAACATGCAGTTTCCACATCTCTAGCCAATAGGCTGTATATGACGTGGCTAACCCCCTCCCCTCTCTCAAAAAAAAAAGAAGAAAAAGGTTCTTACTTCAAGAAGTTGTTTATGTGCCTCGAATCCTACAAGTTGAATACCACTTCCAGCAAGTACCTACTTTCTATAAACATTATTTCGATGTTTATTACAGAATCTAAATAAGAATACCAGCATTCTATTTAATATACACGAAAATGAAAACAATACAACTTACACCTCGAACTCTAACTCGAGGTAAGCTTTTGTTTTTTGTTTCTTTGTGTTCTTAGTTTTCTTTCTTTCACGGTGAAAAGTGATTATTATTTGCTAACAGGAATTAAGGGGCATTGGCGCTCGAATTTCAAATGGGGAAGAAGATTTTTGTGAAAAAGAAATGCAAAAGCGGAGAAGGTAGAAATTATAAAAATTATGCAGTAGTTCGCAGCGAATCGCTGACTAGCACGGGAAAAGTGTAAGACGAGAATACGAATGCATTCATGCAGCATAAACGCTGTGGCGCATTTTTAGAGTCATTTACTGGCGGTTATGGTGGCCATATTGTGACGAAAAGGGTTCCAATATGTGATGATGGTTTCGACACTTTGTGGCGCATCCTTAAAATCATTTACTGGCGGTTTAACCTCACTTTAGGTAGAAATTTCCTGGCACCATTTTATGACGATTTTTCATCAAAAAATGACGGACGTGCAAAAACAAAATTTTGCAACCCCTAACATTTTCACAAATAAGATTTTTTTTATTGATCTGTATGCAAAGTTTTCAGATTAGGATGGTGAATATCAGAGGAATGCTATAAATTTACCTTAAAGCCTATTTCTGTTCTGTGTGCACGCAAATAATAATAATAATAATAATAATAATAATAACGCAAATAAATTAAGAGTTGTATTAATAATGATATAATATGTGAGTAGAATAAAAACAAATTTAAAAAATAATAAATGTACAATATAATAGGGACAAAGAGAACTAACATATTATGCAAACATTAATAACAGTTATACAAATTAGATACATAAGCCAACGGGGTAACAAGAGCAAGGACAAAACTATAGGGGATGTATCGCGTGTATTTGTATTTCGCGTCGATATCCAAAACGAAGAGTGTTCTCAAAAAAATTAATTCAGAGCGTCCCGGTGGTCAGAGCGTTAACGTCGTCGTAGGAAAATTTCGCTGACTCGTCATAATTTAGAGTTCCTGAAGGCGTAAGGTTTTAATTTTTAATATGTCAAAATGGTTGGTGTACTGAAACATACTGATTTCGGTGTTATAATGTACCTCCCCCCCCCCAAATTTTGAGCGGCCTCGCGAAACGAATCATGTTTAATAGACGATCCTACGACGGCATTTTACATCTTTCGGTCTTAACTTTGGTTTATAATTAGGTATATCTCGTCAGCCTACTTGACAGACGTATCTTGAAAAATTTAAAAAAAAAACATAAACAAGAAAAGTTAAAATTAAAGAGATCTGAACCAAACAATCCAAAATAATCCTGAATTCAGTTCTCGATTTCCTTTGAAATTTCGTAAAAAGTACAAAATACATTAAAATAAAATGAAAAATATGATAATGAATGCATGTATGAACAAAAATTATACATAAAATGGAAAAACCGATACCACAAATGAGTGGGTGAATGGTACAAATCTGATTGTCGTGTCGAACGAAGATTGATGTAACTTTTGACAGGAGGTAAGATGATTGAGTTAATTTTAATGGAATTTTTATCTGCATTTGTAATTCTCCTCCGGTTAGTTCGCAAGTAACGATTTTTAATTTATAATATGTAGTGCGATACTTTGGATACAGGTACGACTAGTGACAGATTAATTGGTTTCAACGTTGCAGATAAACGTACAAGATCTTCTAGGAGTTGAGCTTTAGGAATGAGATTCGCAGGAATGAGTTTGTTCCGACAGTGAGCTGTAATTTCGGATATTCTTTGAGTGGTAGCCAACATTTGTAACAAGCGGATTCCCCTGATCCGATCAACCTAAAACTTTGTAGGTTTTTTTATTTTATTTTATTGGAACCAATCTAAGAGACGAATCAGAGGAAATTCAGAAAAAAATACCACTCAGAATAAATAATGACCACTGCCTTAATGTGTAAAAAAAGTTGTGTGTTCCTTTCAAGTATTCCTAACATCCTTCCAGCTTACCCTCCCAGACTATAGGGTATGCTCATGTGCGCAAATTTGAGTGTTTGGGGGATAATGTTCCAATCTGCATTAGCAGGGACGAAACTATGGGGAGGGGGGTGGGGTGAAACACCCCAATAATTTGGCAGTCGGCAAATTTTTAAACTGTTCATTTGAAATTTTCATTTTCTAAGAACGTTTGTTTGTTTGTTTATTTATTTGTTTCCCAATTTAAAAATATTTAGCTTAAACAATCGGCAAATTTTCAAATTTAAAAGAAATTTTGTCGGTAAATTTTCCTTCTCCCCCCCCCCCCCAATTGAAAATCAAGTTTTGCCTCTGAACAAGAGAAACATTATACAGTGAACTTTCTGTAATTCGAAATATCCCCTAATTTGAAGAGAAATGTATCTCCGAGTAGTATAATCACTTCCTGCAATGCCAAGAAAATGTTGGACAACTTCGCACTTTCTTACAAGGAAAGGAAGGGGTACCCGAAGAAGTTTTACGGGCTGTAAACGTCCTTCACCGTTATGCCTCCAATACCCAAAACCAGTCAGAAATAACAGCCCACTTCATACAGACAAATGAAACAGATAGGGTCTGTAGACTAATTACTATGTCGTAAGTATACTTACTTCGCGACATTACAAGTATATTATATGTACTGTAGTACACTATGAAATGGACTAATTCAAAATTTTTCCGTTTTTCCGTGACCCCTTGCGATTTAAATTACAGAAAGTTCACTGTATTAGGAATTCGAAAATACGTCAAAAGTGAAGGCACAAACTACCAAGGCTGTTAAATTTATAGAATAATTATGTAGAAAATTGCCAACCTTCATGTAGTATTATAAAAAATTATAATACTGCAAAGGTGGACTGTTCTCCATTCACTCCATCCTGGGTAACACACTTTGGAATTTCCCTGTTAGGCAAACTGCTTGTAGAAGTGGGCAAAATATGATCTCCGGTGTTGATATTGTTATGCTCTGGAACGCTTTCGAGAGACAAACTCGTAGCTGTGGACAAAATATAATTATCAGTGTATTAATATCATCATTAGGTAATGATGTCCATCTACAGGTGACAAGTCACGATTGAACGAACCATTACGTCGGTCGCCGGTCTAAAATCGATCTTTTGAGAAAAAGTTTAATAACTCCCGAACTTTTTGAATTTGGGACCTCAAAACTGAGGAGTTTGTACCTAAGGGTAGCTCGGGTAGCCTGACGCATAAAAACACAACTAGAGGAATAAACAAGAGACGAACATAAATTCTACGATACTAGTACAAATCCTGGCTGAACAACTTCTGGATCCGCTCCTAATAGTCACTGAGGAATACTTCCTAACTACCAAGAGCCTATACAGCAGGGTGTCCATTCTCTGGAAAACCTGGAAAAGTCAGGGAATTTTGTAAGAAACTCGACTGCGAAATTCTGTAGTGTTTCAAACAGATTTTACCCTATTTCTTGTACAAAAATTTTTCCTTCGATTCGCTCAGGCAATTCTCTTATCTTTTTTCTTTCACAAGAGAAGGCCCTTTCCTATCGCAGTAGTACAGAATGTGTTACTGTGATGAAATCGTTTTCATGGTATTCGTTTCGCGCCTACATCTTTCTGTTAAGGCGGCTATACACTTCACGTATTTCGTATTTCTTGACTTTTCACGACCATTTCACGAACAGTATGACGAAACGCGAACCATTCCCTATACATTTCTCCCAATATCAGCTGTTTCGTGTTTTGTGTTTTCATCTCATCCTGTTCGCGAGAATCTGAAAATCAGCGCGAACAGACGCAAAAATGAAAAAGTATTCAGTCTAGCTCCTCTTCCCAGTGTAGAAAATTCTTTGACAAAGTCGCAATGAAACGAAAATTTGAAAACCAATGAATTCACCCTCTATGATATCCTGCCATCGGGTTTTTCTTCGGTTCCCCTCTCCTTCGCAAATGTAGATAAGGGTGAATGAAAAAGGACTTCCGAGATTTTGGAGGAAAAGTAACTGATCCACAAAATTTGAAAAAAAAAAATCTAAAGACCGCATAATAATTGAATCGGTTAGAACCAAAAGGGGTAAGTCCACTTTTGTCGTTTTTGCTTTTTTCTCGGATTATAGGGTGTTGAAGTATCGCGGATCTACTGGTGTGGTCGAAATTTCGTGAAACAGCTGGAAAAGTGCTTTTTGGCAACATCGCTTTCTTTCAGTTTTTTGTAATAAAATGTTTTCAAAAAATGGATTTTTTCCAGAAATTGTTCGAAAATGGTGTGTTTAGTGTAAAAAATAGAAATAAAAATAAGAAATTCCGACCCATTTCCTCTTTTTGCATTTTTATACCTGAAAAGTACTATTTTCAAAAACGAAATCGCAGTTTTCCAATACAGCTTCAGAACTCTTTTTCTTACGAGCAGGGATTTTGCTCGATGGGAATGGACCAAGACTAAAGTGACCCCTTGATGTCCGGTTGTAAAAAGGGGGGGAGCAATTTTGAGCCGTCAAACTGAAAAAAAAAATCGTTCAGAAACAAAAGGGGATAAGTCCAAAAACTTCGAGCCCCCCCCCCCACATCGGCCCATCAAAATTTTGTTCGACGGAATAGTTATTTTCCCTCCACCTAAATTATTCAAACTCCAAAAGGGAGGGGCTAATTCTGGTTACTCTAGTTTTCCTCGAGTTCCAAATTCTTTACGCGATTCGAATGTCAATTTTTTGGACAGGATAGCCAACCAAGCTCTTAGTCGCTGATTTCGAATATCGCCTTAGATTTTTACCCGACCCCTTCCAGAGCACTGTCATAATACGAATTCAGCTTCTCCGGTGAAAAATCGCTCTAAATATCAAAGTAGGGGTGGTTTCGTGTCGCTGATTTCGAATATCGCTTCCGATTTTTAACGTGGATCAAATTTAAGCTCCTTTGCTTTTTTCAGTTGAGAAATTTTTACGACGCGTATACTCGTATGGATCGAAACAACCGAAAACAAACTGTTACACAGCCGATTACATAATGACAGCCCTCGTCTTCTAGAAGGATCTCGACCGCTTTCACATTTCCCTTCGCCTTTTTTAGGTAATGCGGCGTTTTTTTTTTTTGTAAAACGGTCTCACCCTGTCCATGATTCCATGACCATTGTTCACATTACGTCTCCAATCCTCAATACAAGGATATGATACGACACGGTATCGTATTTGACCTGCGACTTTTTTTTTTTTTGTAAACCAGTCTAAGCAAGTAGATTCCGCCGGCAAGTAGATACACAGCTGTACCCAAAAAACACTGAATAAAATTCGGAAACACTAACCTTTTTTACAATAAATTAAGGATAGAGAAATAAAGAACTTACCTCGTGCAAGTATTTACTGTGATCCCGCTTTCTTCAGAGGCCGAAACGTCCGAAACTCCAATACATTTTTTGGCCGGTAAAATTAAAACCGTTAACTTGAAAACACGCAACTACAAATAACGAACTCGAAATTCAAACTGACTTTACGCGTGATGACAATGAGTACAAACAAAAAAATTACCCGCATAGATCGCGCCAACATAGAACGCATAACGTAATCATAATCTGGCGAAATTCTATAAAAATCTACACATAATGGCCATTTAACTGGTTACACATTGTGACACATAAGTGGACACATTGTGGCGCATAACACAGTCATAATATGACGAAATATTATAAAAACCTACACATAATGGCCATTTAATTAGCTACACATTGTGACACATGCGTGGCTCTTGTCCCTGTGTCGGTCGACTGAGACGCACTCTACTTCTTGCTGGTGGAGGACGACTGAACTACACCTTTTCGCCATAAAATGGCGCTTGAGACGACTTTGTGACGCTTTTTGAGCGCCACACGAAGAGATTTTGCACACCGGGTGTATCAACAGAACTTAAAATAAGTTGAACTAAGTAATTCAACTTCGCTCTTTAAAGAGAAAAAAATGTATAATTTCTGAAGGTGGGTTTGGGGATACACATTACTGCAGAAGTCAAGGAAGAGCAGAATATTTTATAAAACAAGCGGGTATTGTAGAATATGAGAACACCAAAACGCTATTGGGAGATGTGAAATATGCATTAACTAGGCTGGAAAATGATTATAGAAAACGATCGCGTAGGACTTTTATCGTAATTATCCTATAAAAATGTCAAACTGCCATGAAACACAAATGTCCAAGTACTTCTTCTGAAAAACAAGGAAACAGAAGGATCATTTAACGTACTCTGTCGTTTTATTTTCACTGCGCCTAGTCTCACCAAAGGTCGGGCAAGAAAACCAAAAAATCCTCACAAAAATGAATCTTCTATACCAGTGTTTGCCAACTTTTTACTAATAGGTCTCTTTTTAGTAATTGAATAATCGTCACGTCTCGTTCTCGCGCAATTTTTCTTCATATAATTTAAGCTCACTTAAGTAAATGTCACTCTTTGAAAAATGAGAATTTAGTAGAACTCGAAGAGGCATTTATCTCATCAAAATAAGATATTCTGGGTCTATCGGAAATGAAGGAGAGAAAACGAAAAAATCATCGTCACAAACAAAAATAACGTCTTTTTCCACATAGGCACCAATTCATGTCAAAGGGGGGTCGGATTTTTAATAAAATCGAAATGGAAGGATAGCATTGTCGAATTGAATAGGGTATCGGGCCGTTTGACGATCTTAAGAATGAAGGTAAGGAAGGAAATAATAAAACTAATGCAGGTATACGCTCCCACGTCCCAAGCGGAGGAAGAAGAGATAGAGCAATTTTACGAAAGTCTCGAGGACGCAATGGACCAGGTTGATGAAAAAAATAAAAAATAATTAATAATGGGTGGTCTGAATAGCCAGGTGGGCACTGATACCGCAGAAGAAAAAGGAACAATAGGCAGATATAATTTCGGCAAACGTAACATCAGGGGTGGAAATTAATAAGATTCTGCGAAGAACGGAACCTAAAAATTGTAAACGGTTTTTTTAAGAAGCGGAAAGGGAAAAGATGGTCTTGAATGAACGTTAATAGATTACACTATCACTCCTAAAGGTTATCATAAAATAACTAACTTTGATATCAAATCACCGTACAAATTTAAATACAGCACAGATCCTGCTCAATAAAAATAAAGACACCGAAACGCAGGACATTTCAAACGAAATCCTATCCAGTCGTAAACACGGAAATCTACAAATCCGCGCTAGCTTCCCTCCGCAAAAGGGCGGCTAAACCTCCGAACGAAATCGAATCATTAAACCAATTTATAACAAACCTGTTGCACGAAGCGGTAAAAATATTAAAAAAGTACCAAAACAGGGAACCCGACCATAAAGAAAACGCAGGAGACGAACTATCTTCTCTATACAAGAGAAGATCGACGATGCTAAACATTAAAAACAAGCCCGTAGAAGAAAAAGTTGAATAAATTGAACCAAATCTCGAGACTAATCCGGTTCAAGTTAAAAGAAAAAGAGAAAATGAAAAGAGAATCAATTAATGGCTCTAGAAGGAAATAAAAAGATTAAACTAATGAAGAAAAACCTAGAAATAGGACGCCAGCTTACTACATATCTAGAAAAATAAGGTAAATCAAAGACCTACGGCCGGGACGGCATAAACAAAATCACGACTGACTACTACCAAAATTTGTACAGTGACCTAGACTCCAAAAACGTAATTCCACTGGAATTAGAGGAATGGACCAACAGTAACGATAATGAACAGATGAGGAAGCTACTACGATACAGACGTCAACTCATGGCCAAATAACGGAGACAACAGAAGAGGAAAACTACGTACTCACATCAGTGGCGCATCAAGGATGAAATGGAGGGGGGGGTCCAAACTGAAAAAAAAAAATTAATATGGGCGATAGGGCAAAGTGGTAAAAGGGGGTAGAGGTGCCAGCTTATTCGTACATTTGAAGAAATTGAAGTTGCCAAGGGAGGGGGGGGGGTCCAGACACCCTAGACACTCCCTTAAATACACCACTGACTCACATGGTCTTATCACTGATGCCAGACGTTCATCCATCTCAAACTTCATTTTCTGACCCACTACTATAAAAACACGACGGTGATTTATCGTACCCGTTGTCCGTCCTTACGGCAGCATGCTGCCGTAGGTCGCCCTACGATACGATGCGGTTTTTTTATCGTACTGTAAAAACGTCATGTGTGAACTAGTGTATTCAAATACACGCGTTCTTATCTTCCCGTAAAAACGCAACTATGTATTACGGTTACCGTAAAAACGGCAAGTGTGCCACGGCACTAAAATCAAAAACATTTTCAAACAGTAACCGCTACTAAGACTGAATGGGGTCGTGTACAAGAAACCTTTGCCCGTTATGGGCCATCGATTTAGGGGGTTCCTCTTAGGAGTCGGAAATAATTATTGTAAAATTAAACTGTACTTTAATCGAATAAAGATATTCAGATTCAGATTCAGACTAATTGTCATTGTGGCGTAAACATTATGGCTTACTTATTTATTATATTTATATTTATTTGTTATTTATTTACATTGCTGTCAGTAATATTGAATACCGTCATCTGGGGTAATATTGGACACTGGTGGTAATATTAGCCGCTTATGACTTGTTGTAGGAGCGCTAGTGTCGTTATCGGTAAAGTCAACTGGGGTACTGTCAGACACCGGTGGTAATCTCGATGACTCATGACTTCTTATAGGAGCGCTAGTATCGTTATCCGTAAACAAGTCATTAGTGGCCGATATTACCACCGGTTTCCGATATTACCCCAATCGACGGTAAATCATTCCAATTCTTACAATATTCTTAGACAGAAATTCAGACGCAAACATTATGTCACCAATATAGTTGGAGTGACTTCGGGAGGTACGACGAATGAAATCGAAGAAACTGTGAACGTGAGGCGAGTCGACGTGTATGTAGACCTCTAAAGCGTCGAACAAATCAGCAACCTGTATTATGGTTGACGCCTAACGCGGCTTCATTTTGCATCTCCAAATTACCTGACGAATCCGGCCCGAAAGCTATTAGCTTGTTTTCTTTCTTCCTTTTCTCTGGCACCCTTTTCCGTGCACGAAACGACTATACACCCGCTGTTTATCTGGCACCTACTCTAGTTCTGTTTGTATTTTTCGATTCGCACCGTCGTACCATTTCCCGCGGCGCGCGGCCGCGGTCTACCTCCGTCTGTCGAAGTAATTGCTTCGATTCGGCCGGCTCTAATTATCCGAAACGGTGAACATTTACCGTTCGAACGATATCGAAAAAGGGGGTTGAGGGTTGAACGTCGAAGTCGAGCGGGCCGAGTCGAGCCGCAGCGGAGCCGGATGCTCGTACACAGTCGGTGCTCCGCCGCGCCTACATATTTAACGTCTTTTCATCAGCAACGACTGCAATTTGCGAAAAAATTATCCTTCATTTCGGGCTCTTTCACACGTCATCCCGAAATGACAAGCTTTTTCTTGGCACTCTCCGAGCGATAGTGATAAATTATGGCGAGGCGTGTACGCGCCCGTTCGGTAAAGGAAAAAAAATTGTATAAGCGATCTCTAAAAAAAAAAAAAAAAAAAGAGAAAGAGGGGGCGAAAAAAGAGAAAAACTTCCCTAGTTTGCAAACGTTTAACGTCATAACCGAGCCTAATGAAACCGTATTTATAATGAAAAGTCTTAAAATTCGGGTCGGCCGTCGGAACCGGGGAGCGTAAACGCATTACGTGTATATGCTGTGCCATGTACGGAATAAGGGCAACATATACAGCAGCTTTCAGTCTGATATCGTTACACGGGGCCGGAAAACATACTTCGTTAACCCCTTTATACGAGGCAGCTTATAATTCAATATTATTAAATCTTCGTTCAGTTATACCGAAAGGTGCGCCCGACTATAGGGCGCGAAAGAGCTTTTAGCGTGGCACGAAATTTAACGCGATTTTAATAACGGTGTAAATTCGTTCATCGTGTTTTTAAAAAGTAATTATAACAGAATCGGGTACGCTCGTCTTGAAGATGAAACGAGTTAATCCGTTCTCGGCTACGCTGTTGCATCGATACGATGGAGTAAACAATCGTTCTGCACATTCTGGGCACGCTCGTCTCCCCGGTACCACGAAGTACAATCCCTGATAAGCTCTCCAGAAATTTCGAAAGATTAAACTCATAATCTCCGGATTTTTCTTTGATTTTTTTCAAAATATTCATGGAGCACCCATCGGCCTTGAAATTCAAAATGGAACTTGCAAAATTATTTTTTCGAAATTCTGCTTCCCCCCTCCCGCTAAGAGTGATGTGCGAACCTCGCAGCTAACACATCCTGGAAGTAGATGAAATAGCAAATCTTTTCAACGAAAAACTTCTCCCCAAGTTCAAAATTGGATTCTCGCGAGATTTTGAAGTTGGAGTGTACAAAAATATTTTGTTGAAGCCATTAACGGCGGAGTTTATTTATCTTCATTTTTTCATTTCCCCCCTTCCCCCCATATTACATTCTTACGTATTTGATGAACAAAATACCTATTATTGGTGAACTTTTCTCTCCACTCGACTGAGTGTTACAATTAATTACGGTAAAATGAACTGAGTTAATTACATTTTTGAATTTATCTGCGAAGAAATTTGGTATTTGAGGAAACTAGTGCTAAATGAACTGAGATAATTGAATTTTGAATTTATCTGCGTTTTATTTTGAATTCGAATATTGACATATGCCTATAGTATCATTCATTCTAGATACAGACTATGTCAGCGAAAAACATTGCCCTTTCTAATCATTAATTGTAAAAAATATCAGAGGGCCGGAGATGGGGGCCAGAGGGGCATTTGCCCCCACTAAACTGATCGCGGGGCAGAAGTATCATTTTGCCCCCTCGTTCAAACTCAAATTAATAATCATAATAATAATAATAATAATAATAATAAAATAATAATAATACATAATAATAATAGCTTTTATTCGTTAGGTACAAATATATATGTTATGTACCAAGTCCAAAATTGTACATTTCGGGTATGGTACAGGTGATTTTGTACCAATCGCGAAATGCTCGGACCATTTGTAAGATTCGGACTTGGTACATACCATTCGCGATATGTACGTTTCATTTCGTACCATTCGCGTGGCGTCCGGACCACGCTGCTACATGGTACAACTGTCTTTTACCAAGTTAGAAATAGATGCTTTACCGACCCCGTGGTACCACGCTCCAGAACTTTAAATTTGGCCTCGCTTGCAGCTTTCATGCGTTTGGCCTGCTTTTCAAGACCGTGTATCGCTCGTTTTCGGTTTTTTTCCATGTCACTGCGTAGGTTTTGGCGTATAGTGTCACTTTCTTCGTCGGAGGTAGACAAGGAGCCATCGCTATCTGTGTTCTTCTCATAAGATGTTGAAGGGGGATCCGGCATATTCGTCTCCGGTACGACTGTAGTGGCACCAGAAGATGTCGAAGGTGACGTCGTCAACACTGTCTCAATATCTTCTTCAGATTGTAACGCATGGGCTACTGCAGCAGGAAGTGTAGTACTGCCAAGTCCTCCGGTTTATTCTACGGTAATCTTTCGGTGTCTTCTTTTTTTTTTCTTCGCATCGAGAACTTCATTCACTAACCGCACGTAACTCTCCTGATCTTTAATATTCGCCGAATTTACGCTACACTCCATCGCGAACAAGTTCTTTTCAAAATCGTCTTTACACGTCTCCATAATCGACACGATAACACTCCACTATAGTTCAAAATTCATCGATCGCATGCCACAGTCATACGCTTACTGAAAGGAGCATGAATATAGATTCATCGGTGAAGATTGTCTCTTATCTCAAGTCAAGTTTCTGAATGATCGAATAATAACCCCAAATCATACAGGTAATTTCATGAATGATCGGTAAGTGGTAACGCACCTATTTCTAACTTGGTACAAGCTAGTTGTACCATGTGGCAGCGTAGTCCGGACGCTACGCGAATAGGACAAAGTGAAACACACGCATCGCGAATGGTACAACAAATGTTGTACCAAGTACGAAATCTCACAAATGGTCCGAGCATTTCGCGATTGGTACAAAATCACCTGTACCATCCCCGAAATGTACAATTTTGGACTTGGTACATAACATATACATCTGCTCATAGACAATCGCCCCATTGCCGGGCATAGGCCTCTCCAATCCTCCACCACTTGACTCTGTCGTGGGTAGCACTTTTCCACGAAATACCAACCCTATTTCGTATTTCATCCCTCCATCGGTTCTTGGCTTTTCCTCTCCTTCTTTTCATGTCATACAGGGTCCAGTCTGTCGCTATTCGATTCCATCTTATTTCTCTTTCTCTGTACATGTGGCCTGCGTACTTAAATTTCAGCCTTTTGATCGTCGCTCCAATATCCTTATATTTTGTTATCTCCCTTATCTCTCGATTACTGACCTTGTCTTTTAGCCGTTTCCTCATTATTTTCCTCTCCATGGCTCTCTGAGTTATTTGTAATTTTCGGGTTCGTTCTTTGGTGAGGGATCATGTTTGGGAGCCATAACTGAGGACTAGTAAAAAACAGCTTTCCAATATTCTTATTTTTGATTTTAGTCCCAGTTTTCTGTTTTTAAATATTTTGTTCAATGCCCAGAATTTTCACCACGCTTTACCCTTTCTTACTTTCAGTTCCTTTTCTATTCTGTGGTCGAAAGATACTGTCTGCCCCAGATAAGTGTACTCGGTTACCTTCTCTATTACCACTTCCCCAATTTTGAGCTTTTCCTCTTCCTCTCACTTGCTGTTGCTCATGTATTTGGTTTTCCTTTTATTTGCTTTCAACCCTCTCTTCGCGCTGGCCTCTATGATTTCCTCTCCCATTTTTTCCAATTCTTTCTTGCTTGAGCTCAGCAGGACCAGGTCGTCTGCAAATCAAAGGTTATTGAGCTACCGACCGTCCATTTTAATTCCCTTGTTTTCCCACTGTAGACCTTGTATTATTTCTTCTAGCACTCCGTTGAACAAATTCGGTGATAGTGGGTCTCCCTGTTTTACCCCCTTCCTATTTCGAATGTTTCGTCTTTATTATCTAGTCTTACATAAGCTTTCGAATTTGCATAATTGTTCTTTATTACTTTTATTTTCTCGATTCTATCCCTTGTTTTTCCAGACTTTCCCACAAATATTGATGTTCTACTGAGTCGAAAGCTTTATGGAAGTCTATGAAGAGCATGTGTGTTTCTAGTTGATGTTCTATGGTCTTTTCGATTAATTGATTGATAGTGTGCAGATGGTCGATAGTGGACTGTTTTTTGCGGAATTCTGCTTGTTCTATTCCCTGTTTAGAGTCTAATTGGTTGTACATTCTTTCTTGCAGTATTTTCATCTCGTACTTTGTTGATGTTCGGGGAAAGACTGATTGGCCTACAATCGATCTCTTTTCTGTTCCCTTTTTTAAATAGAAGTTTGATTTCCGAAGTCCACCATTGTTTTGGCACTTTCCCCTCCTAAAGTATTTTATTAAAAATTTCTTTGAGCGGCGTAGCTAGGCTTTCTGTGTAGGTTTTCAAAAATTCGTTTTGTATTTGGTCTGGCCCTGGGGATTTGTTAATTTTTAAATTTCTAATGGCATCTTCCATTTCTTCCTTCAGTATTTCTGGTACTTCCTCATCAGTCTCCCCCTCCCCTTCTTCTTCGTCTTCATCGTTAGAGCGTCTGGCCTTTGCTTTGTTTCTGTTTCTGTACAGTTCCCTATGGAAGTCCGTGGCTATCTGAGTTATTTTATCTCTATTATGCATCAGTACTCCTGTCCTGTCTTCCAGGTTTGTCGTCATGCTTTTCCCTGAGCTTAGTTCTTTCCACATGTTCCTCTCCCGTATTATTTCCTCGACTTTTTCCTCTTTGTACGTTCGTATATTGTTTCTGATTTCTTTTCTGACCAGTTTCTGCAGTTCACACCATTCAATTTTTTCTTTTTTGGTAGTCATTTCTTTTCTCCTCATTTCTTACCTTTTTTCAATTAGTTTCTTTGTTTCGTCAGTTAGTTTGCCGTGGGTTCGCGTTTCTCCCGTCCTGGTTCCGTAGATGTTTGTTGTTTCTTTTATTGCATTTTCGAGGTTGTTATAGGCTGTCTGTACCTTCCCCTTGCTAAATTCTAGGCTTCTAATTTTTTGATCCAGGTATTCTTTTGCCAGCTTACGTTTGTTGGTGGGTATTGAAAGCATTCCAGCGCCTTTGCTCTTTATGTAGTTTTTAATCCTTGTCCTTCTGGGGATGCTAATTGTTGCTCTTCCTATTCGATGGTCCGATGAAAATTTAAACCTGGACATTACATTTATATTATTGATGATAGAGAGGTCATTTGTGAGTAGGTGGTTGATTTCGTTTTTAGTGTCCCCATTTGGTGATACCCAGATCCATCTCTTTTTGTCCCTTTTTTAAAAGTACGACCCTGCAACTTTCATTGCGTTGCTCATAGCAAATTGGAATAATCTCTCCCCGCTTTCATTTATCTTCCCAAACACATAGGGCCCTGTTACTCCTTCAATTTCCTCCCCCTTTCCTAATTTAGTATTCCAATCACTCATTACTATGTTGAAATATTCACTGTGATTTGTTATAGCGTCTTCCAATCTCTCGTAGAACTCTTCTATTTGTATCTCGTCTTTTTCTGCTGTTGGTGCGTATACCATAATTATCGATATAACTTTGTTTTTGTATCAATTTTAATTTTGGCTACCCCGATTCTATCTGATATTTTTATTATTTCCGCTACGTTGTTCCACAATTCCTTGGACATATAAAATCCTATCCCCCTCATATCCTTTCGTCTCTCCAAAATAGTGTAGAAGTGATTCCCGTTGTTCCTTTGCATTAATCCTTTTCCCTTCCTTCTCACTTCTGCAAGGCTTATTATGTCCCATTTTATTTCCTTCACTGCTTCCTCTAGTTCTTACATTCTCTCCTCATTAGCTAGTCCCCTACAGTTGTAATATAGTACTTCTATATTTGTGTTTTTACCTTTTTTTCTTCCTTTTCTTGTAGAGGTGTGATTACTGTCTGGATCATTTGGTTCTATGTTAATGGTGGAGATAGTAGTGGTGGTGTTGGTGATATTGTTGGAGGTTTCAGTCGTAGTATGTATCCTCCTCGGTGACTGAGTCCGTCTTGGAGGACTGGAGTTTGGCGTATGGGGCGTACATTCTTATCTATTATTTCTACCTCTATACATATATGTACTATTACTATTAGAGCGCGTTGCGCCTCCCTGGTGGCGTTGCAATTTTGTATCGTTCCTCCAGTAAAGGTCGATATTCGTCTGGTATCCTATGGTATTCATCCTTTCGCGTTTCCTGACTGTCTGGGCACGACGTCCTTGTCCACCTCCTCTGCTCTTCTCCGAGCTTCTGCCTCCTTTGGCTGTCTCCCTTGTTGCTTTCTCCAACCGTTCTGAGGTCTCCGACTCGTGACTCCTATTGCCTTCGCTCTTTCGGATATTCTGCTCCTCTTCCTGTTCCAGCCCAGTATCGCTCCTGAACGTCTCCAACTGCTCCATCTCCGTTATCTTGATCGCCGGCGAGTTTTTCTCTGCTCTTATGAACACCGCGTCCCCTTTGAACCAGGCGAATTTTATCTTCTTCTCTTCGTCACGTAAGTATCTAGCGGCCTTTAAGTTTTCCGTACTTCTGTCCGTCAGATGTTCAAAGACTGAGACAGGGTGGTCCGGTGATTCGTCGACGTTGTCTCCTTCACGACTCCTCTTCTTCGATTCTTCGATTAGCCTCCTTTTTTTCTCTCTGTCGTTAAGTCTTATTATTATTGTTGGAGGCTTGTTCTCGTTCTTGCTATACCGCCTATGTACATATATCGTGGAAATCGTATTCGTTCAACGTTACTCCAAATTTTTTGCTTAGCTTTTTGATCTTGTCTCGCAGATTCTCATTCTCTTCATAAGGCAGTCCGTAAATTATTGCGTTGTCTTTTCGGCTGTATTGCTGTGGCGTTCTAGGCGGTATCTCAATACTGCATTCTCTCGTTCTAACTCGGTGATGCAGTTTGCATGCTGGACACTCCGTTTTGTGACACCTTCCAATTCTGATACATATTTATCCTGTTTAGAGTTGGACTGGGTAACTGCCGAGCTAGTTAAGTCGCCCGTTTTCGTGATCTCTTGAACGTCTGCAATTAACTTTTCGAACTTGTCGCGAAATTGTTGGTCCATTTTCACTCAGCATAAGTTACACGTTAAAATAGGCACCCGTTGTAATCGAAACGAAATTCGACACGATACCGTAATACACAGCACACGTTAATGCACGACCGTTATCATCAGCAACGATAACCGAACTCCCCAAACTCAAATTACAGATACGTACTTGAATTTACCCAATAGCTGTTCGGTAAGTGCGAATTATAACACTGTTTTTTGAAAGGTAAATGCTTCTTTATCACTGTTATTCCCTTCGTATGGTAAAACGTTGTAAACAATGCCGGTGAAAAAAAATAATTTTCCTAGGGAAGTAAAACGTTGTAAACAATGTCGGTAAAGAAAAATAATTTTCCTAGGGAAGTTAAAGAAATCTTACCGAACAGTTATTGGGTAAAATAAACTACTATTATTGAAGTCTTAATTTCGTAGGCCTTCTGCAATTTTTTTCCAACAAATATTTCAATCGCCATAATAATATAATAATAAACCTTTATTGATTAGGTACATTACAGAACGGGAATGCGTATCTCCCACGTGTTTCGCCCTCGTTCCGAATGTACCCCCGGCCCATGGAGAGCAAAGGTACCCTTCGCCCTCTCCCATTCCTTTCGATCTTGGGCAATCCGGTGAAAAAGTTTATTGTTGATATAACCGTCGATCTCGTCCCTCCATCTAGTTTTTTGTTTTCCTCTACTTCTTGTTTTATGACTTAAGAACCAGAAGGTGGCTTGGCAAGACAATCTATCTTGAGGTAGTCTCGCAACGTGCCCCGCCCTTACCTATTTTAAGTTTCTAATTAGTTGTACACAATTTTCGACGTTGGGAAGTTTTTTCCGGGTTACTTTCAGACTAATTTTATCCATTATTTTTATGCCTAGTATGGAGCGCATCATTGAATTGTGGGCTGTTTCAATCGTTTTGAGTATCCTGGCAGTAGGGGACCAGGTTGGGGAGCTTATGTGAGAACTGGTGCCACACACATGTTGAAGATTTCCCCTTTTTGAATATTTTTGAAATTACATTTGAATATGTGTTTTAGTCACCAAGATTTTTTCCATGACAGAGTAATTCTGCGGTGTATTTCTTTTTCGGTTCTTTTTTCTAATGAGATTAATTGTCCTTAATACGTTGTTTGTGAGACTACTTCAAGCTCTTTATTACCGACCAAGATTTTTGTTTTTTTTCGGGAAGTTGTTATAATTTTGGATTTTTCAATTTTAATTGTTCTTTCGTTCAGTTCTTGAATCATTTCTCCTCGCTCAACCAGTGATTTTGATATGAGAACTATATCGTCTGCAAACCTCAGGTTCGAAACTTTGATTCCGTTGATATTTAAGCCTTTGTTTTTCCATTCTAGTTGTCTGAAGACTTCCTCTAGGGCCATGTTAAAAAGACTAGGTGACAGTGGGTCCCCTTGACGAACCCCCTTTCTTATTCCAAAGTATTCTCCCGTTTTGTCTGTAATGATACGACTTTCTGGGCCTGAATACATTTCTTCTATTATTTTGGTAATTTGGTAAGGAACTACTTGGTTTTTTAGTGCTCGTATCATGTACTGAATGATTCAAAAAGAATCATACGCCTTATTGTAGTCGATGAATGCCAAGCTTATATTCAGATTGCATTCCGAGGATTTTCCTAAAATTTGGTTTATAGTATGAAGATGATCTAGTGTAGAGTAGTTCTTCCTAAATCCTGCCTGGTTTGGGAGTTGTTGAAGTTCCAAGTAGTTTTTTATTCTCGGCTCCACGAGTTTGGAGAAGATTTTCGAGATTGTTGGAGACAGACTGATTGGTCTGTAATTTCCGATTTGATGTCTATTTCCTTTTTTGAATAGTAGAATTACATCGCAGAAAGTTTCCATGCTTTTGGTATTTCCCCGGAGGACCAAACTTGGTAAAGAGGGAGGTGATTGCCTTGATCATCTCCTCACCTCCGTAAATAATGTGTTCGTTTTTTATTCCGTCGCTACCTTGCGCTTTATTTTTTTCCCCAGATTTTTAACCATGGCTCTTATTTCCGAACTTAGAAATAAAGGTTCCGGTTCGCGTGTCTCAGTGGGTGAGCTGGTCTGAAATTTACTGTCATTTTTTTCTTTCACAAGAGTATAGGTTCTTGTAGAAGTCAGATGCTAATTTGTTTATTTCGTACCGATCATAGGCTCTATTTCCTTTATTGTCTAGTAGATACGTAGTAAGTTGTGACCCAAGAGTCAAGTTCCTATTTAGTTTTTTCATATTTTTTGAGTCCTCTAAGGTTAAGCTAATCAGGTCTGACTTCCACTGATCCTCCTTCTCTCTTTGTATAGCTTTTTTTTTTCTTTTTTCTTTTTTCTTTTTTGATGCCATATTTAGCTCAATGTTATCTTTTGAGTTTTTATTATTTTTTTGTGTAGAAGTTTCCTTCTGACTATCCAAAATTTTCGAGGTTTTCTTTTTGCGAGGATTTGGCTGGCTCTCGTTCCGTGTCGTTCTTTTTCGGTGACTTTGAACTGTCTAGTATAGCCTTATATAAGGTCTCGTAGTGATCTTCGACGCTTGATAGGTTCAGGTTATTCACCTTCAAGGCTTCGTTAATTTTAACTTTGGTTTTCTTGCTATAGTACGACTTGTTCAATATTAAGACAATGGAAATGAGCCTATGGTCGGTGACATATTTAAACTTATTTGAAACAGCAAAATTTCTCATGTTTTTATTGTTTCGAAATGCAAGCACGAAATCGAGTTGGCTTTTAGGTTCTTGATTGGGACTATAATCCAAGTCCACCGTCTTTTTTTCTTGAAGAAGCCATTGACTACTTTTAGATCATGTTCCTGGCAGGACTCGATAAGTTTCCTACCTCTATCATTTCGTTTTCCATAGTTGTATATCCCTAGCAAGTGTTTTTCCTGTTCCTTACTTTTGCCAATTTGGCTATTGAAGTTGCTGATTCATTCAATTTTAGTCTTTCACGATTGTCCGGCCGATGAATCAAGTAAGTAAATTCAATTCGAGTGTGATATCTTACAGAGCATAAATACTGTGATCTGGTTGGTTGCTTTCTCGCTTCTGCTTGTGTCTGTTTCGGTGCACTTCTCACTGGTACATGGATCTGTCCAACACTTAAACACAATAAATTTATGTATCTTTGTAATCCATTTTCACGCATTTTTTCTAATATTTTTTGTGGGTGCCGCAAAAGATACCCGAGGAGTGGTTCAAGTCGTTCACCCAAGTCACTTTGTTCAATCTACCTTGTGTTTTTCTTTACTTCTAATAAATAGTTTGTGAAACGTGAGTTAATATAGCAGATTGAATCTTTATGGGGCATTCTTGATAATAAGTCTTCTGAAAACTCTTTTTAAATCCACTGTAAAATTTCAAGGTCATTAGACGTCTCGCTAATACTTTTCAGAAAATCTGAAGGAGAAAATCAGATAGCAGTTGTAGATTATGTATAGAAAAGATCTAGAAGAATCGTCAGTTCAATTTTCGAAATTTGTGAATAACGGGCGCTCTTCTCGGCATTCTTTCTCGCCCATACACAGTACAAGCTCGTATATTCAGTAGATCGAAGAGCAAACTGAGCGTTTGAAACCGATATTTCAGCAGCGTTAAACCGGTAAATTATTCTTGTAAAAGAGAATTTTATGAAATAGCGAATCTATTCGACAGAGTGAATTTACTCACAGTGGGGAGCTATTTTATCGTCGAAACGAGATAAAAGAAAAACTTATCGCCGCAAATACAGCGGCGAAATTTCCATAAACGAAGAAGAAACTAGACCGCGTGGAATGGAATTCTTTGTGACTTACGGCGACCTGAAGTTTGGTATTAAAAAACTTATGAATATTCTTTTTCGGGTTGGCGAAAAGCGTTCGTTCGAATAATAAGCTGTGTAAGTTCGATGGCTGCGAGTGCAAAAAAGTATATCGCGGAATATATTCGCAGACTATAGATTTATAGGTGATGAAACCGTAAAAGAAAAATGACGGCGAAAGAAGCTCCTTCGCAGCTCGAAAAAAGATTTCATTTAGCCTTTTTGTGGCCGAGTTGAAGAAGATCGAAAAGTTAACATCGAATAGATTATAAATTACTATTATAAGAACCTAAATAATTCGACTGTGTTATAGAAACGATGAGCTACTTTATTCGATTCGACGGTGTGGATTTAAATACACCAGCACTAGGGCCATAGCTAACTATTTTTCTGAAGAAGGGAGGTGTGGATAGCAAGAAATGCAAACTATAATAAGTATTGCAGCTTTCAAGTATAATTTAGAGCAATAATGTGTGTTCTAAGAACCACAAGAGTCGTTTGTTGACGATTCTTTCAAAGATTTTGCAGAGTTTAGATATCAAGGATATCGGTTTATAGCTATCGATCTGGAAAGGGTTTTTGTTAGGTTTTAGGAAGGGGATTACGATAGTTTTTCTCCATATAGTAGGGGAGGAGTGAAAGTTCCAGATTTTGTTGAAGATTTGCAGGAGTAAGTGGATTGTGTTGTTGGGAGCGTTTTGAAGAAATTGTACATGAATATGAGATTTCTGATGAGTTGATTGCTTCTTCTAGTTCTCGAAGCTTTAAGCGAAAATTGAATAAAAAAGATTAGGCGAGTGGCTCCCTAATGTTCAGTATTGTAAAAAAAAAAAAAGCAATAGGTACCAAAGGTGTACCGAAAAAGTTTTCGTGGGAAGTATGAGAGAGTAGGAAATTTAGTTTTATCGACACAGAACGGTATATTTCGTCTAAATGAGATGCCGACTGACGAACAATTTTCGAATGAAAACTGCTCAGAGCAACTCAGTATTATCCTTTAAAATTTCAATTTCTGTTACTTGCCCGGTTTCAAATATTAGAATAATTAATATCATGCATTCTTTAGCGGTACACGTTCTAAAACTGGAACGATACAGAGATGATTAGCATGGTCCCTGCGTGAGGATGACACGCAAAATCGCGAAGCGTTCCACATCCTTCCCCCCTGGCCACTGATACGATGTCCGAAATGGTATTTTCCGGTGTGGGGGTGCGGTGTCATAGGGGCCACTTTGGCATGCGTGCATCGCCATACGTCCCACCACACCATCATATTATGCATTCGACGACAGCCACTTATAAAATTAAATAACGTAAAAATCCAAATGCATGAGCCGATTCACGTCAAACTATTTGTGGCAGATCCAGGAAGAAATTCTGACAGGAGCACAAAGTGAATCATTTTTATTCTTTGCTGTTTTTCCTCTAAAAATTTGGGTCATTTTTATATGTATCATTACGCAGCAGAGAAGAGAAGAATACTTGAAGCTTTGAATTATTTGTGCTGCTGAATTTCTTGTCTCTCTATCTGACTACATCTTGAGGTAGTAGACTCAATTTCAGGTAAATATCTTGCCATTTGATTTTGATTTCGAGGACATGAAGGCCGAGTTGTACGTATCATTATAGAAAGCTAATTACTAATTGGCTATTCGCGAGTCGTTCGAATTTACTGTATTATCATACTGGTTCACTATTTTTGCAACATTTTCAATCGAAGTATTTTGCTCTGGAAAGACCAGTTACTCCCATGGCCCACCCTATGTATTTGTGCTAAGGCCAAAAATTGATATACCCATATTTAAGTAATTGGTTGTACAAAGGGCAGTTTTCAATAGTTTAATGTGCATGTTTTTTATTTGTTTCAGGTAAGTGATGCTATCATGTTTAAGATTGTGAAACTAGCAACTTATTCGTAAGTACCTTTTTAAGCATTTCCAATGAAAATATTTCGCTCTGCAGTGACGTAATATATCGCAAAAATTTTATATCGATATATGTGTACACCCGCATCGAAAGGGCCCATCTTGTCGATATGGAATTATAGGTGGGGGCAATACTAGGTAAAATTACGGTCACAATGCCGCAAACCCGTGGTCTCTAAGTGAAAAAATCGAATTTTGAGAATTTTTTGAAAATAAAGTTTGAAATGCCGAAGTTTGAGAAAAACGCGTTTAAAGTTTGAGTAGTGATTTTTTTAGAAAAAAATTATGTTTTATGTAAATTTTGCACTTCCGATGAAAAGTTGGAAATTATTTTGATATTATTATGAACGTCGCAGTATTTTAAATATCAAGTTACGCCATCTATCGTATTTCGGTCAAAGAGAGGGAAAAAAACCTTGAAAAAACGAGTATCGACAAAGTGGGCCCTTTCTCTTCTCTGCCATTTTCCGCAATATCTTTTGAAAAAACCACGGAACCGAAAAAATCTCTACGCCAGCTGATAGACCATGCTTG
Source organism: Acanthococcus lagerstroemiae (assembly GCA_031841125.1). Classification (NCBI taxonomy): domain Eukaryota; kingdom Metazoa; phylum Arthropoda; class Insecta; order Hemiptera; family Eriococcidae; genus Acanthococcus; species Acanthococcus lagerstroemiae. Next base: position 26,469,870 of record CM063106.1, on the reverse strand, counting down.
CCACTATACAAAACGCCAAAAATCGCATTCTTCATTTTTTCCAACTTTTTACTTAAAATTGGCTGTATCTTTGAAACTGAGATCGACAAGGTGGGCCTTTTCGATGCGGGCGTACACATATATCGAGTTTTCAAGCCTGTTTTCTACGTTTTTTTCCATAACTCATGGGTTTTACTATTTCGTGTGGGTGTGGATGGTTGGATATTCTACTTTTCCTATGTAAAAAATGATTAATCAATGCCATAATTATAATACAGTACTTTATAGAGGTGGATAGACAGCAAATGGGTCTCATTTTCCTGTTCTCGCCTATCATACTTCGAATACAGAAATCAAAACCGGTAAAACTAAAAAAAGATTTTAAAAAATGAAACATAATTCATCAGGAAAATGTTGAATTCTCGATTTTGTCTCAAGTATCTATTAGAAAAATAGAAGAATTTGTTTCAGGTCGCTATTAAAAAAGAACTTAGAGAGTTTCTTGGCTCACTCTTTCTGATCGTCAGGATTTCAGTGCGCTTTCATAAATGAAATATTTTATGGTAGTGAACTACTAACCTTATATTAAGTTAAATGGATGGAAAGATAACAAAAAATAAACGAATCCTAGGTTCAAAGGTAAAGGAGAATACAAACAAACACAAGACGAAAGAAAAGCATCGTGTGATTCGCGATTCGCGCGAGTAATTGATAAGAACACTCGTAAGGGGATAAATATAGGAAATCGATATTGTGACAGTTTCTATAAAAAGGGGTAACTTTGTCAATCGATCGAAGTCTCAGAAAACGCGAAAACAGAAAAACAAAATTTTTTGGTCAAAAAAATCAATTTTGAGATTGTGGTTGATTTCTACAGAAAAAACATCGCAATAACGAAGAGACAGAATTTACGCGCATGAGGGAGAAGAGGGAGAGAGAGAAAAAGAATTATGAAAGAAAATGAGAAAAGAATGCGAATGTCTGCGTTCGCTTCTTCGTGGTTTTTCGGAGCTCACGAATAAATCCGATGTTCTGAATTGTTACCACGCAGAAGAGCGAAAAATTACCTTTCCAACAAGCCCTCGTCCAGGCTGATAACATGATTCCGCGGCGAATTAGGGCCGCTTGACGGAGTGGGAGAAAAAGGTGTGTCTAACTTTAAATGCGTTTTTCCCAAAAGCGTGTTCTCGCGCGTTCTCGTTACACTCATCTTTGACCGCTTGTATCTCCGGAACAAAGAACGCTACAAATCTCGCCGATAGTTCGTTGGAATGGGCATTCATTCCTCTATTACGTACTGTCCGTGACTCAAAATTCGTCGGATCGACAAAGTTACCCCTTTTTATAGAAACTGCCACATTATCGCGATTAAAAAATGAAATATCGATATATATCGATATGAATTCATATCGTTACATCGCTGTTACTCTGGAAGGAATAATCGCCTCTGCCCTGCTTGTGTATCCGCACCCGTTGACTACCGCAGTCGTTAGCTCTATCCGGCTATTCGACTCCCGTTAATCTTCATTGAGTTATGTGTGAAAACTTGAGTACTTTACTCCCTGCTCCTTCCATATTCTAATTTTCCACGAAGAACGTTGGGGCGAATGCTCGTTCAACGTGATTATTATGTTTAACTCATTGTGTGGGAGTTCATTTCCGATGAGTTCCCGTCTCAGTGTTATTCACTCGGTTGGAACTTGAGTTACGAGTAAGTAGTGCTTGTCGTGACGTGGATTGGCTTTTGAGATGATGCTGCGAATAGAGCGCCGTGGATCAGCGTCGATCGAGGGTCCAATAGCGTGGACCTAGGGGGCTGATGTTCGTAGCTCCTAACTCGAGATTCTCGGCAGACTGTAACTTAACCGAGTCAGACAGATGCGAATAGATTTTTATTAATAATTTTGAAACACACTTTAGTTTCACGTTATTACAAATACAATGTTACAGCGGATAGCCACTAGGCTTAAGAGCACACGGCACGACAAGTAATGAATGATTGCGTTAATTTTCTACGTTTCAAATTCGAATGTGAGAGACGTGAACGTAGTCTCCACTTGACTTGCTGGAGAGAGCAAAGACCAAGACCAAATTTTCGAGCTGCGAAGCGAGATTATAAAGTTTGAATTTTGATATTGGTTCGGCCCACTCGAGATGGAGGTTCTCCCACATAAATGTTTTCTTGAAGATGGTCGGACTATATGCGACGATCTGGGGATCCGGACGATGGATCACCGCGGGTGAGTGAAGCCGAGAGACGGTCTTGTTTCCGTAATTAATAATTTAGTAAATTGGTATCGAATGTGTTTCGGAGTGCGAGTATGGTATGACACGGAGGGCGTGATGAGTCGAATAGGTGCGAAGACGTCGGTGGGAGATACACGCGATGTTCATGTACTGTCCTTGTCCTGAGGACATGCGGCCCGCGATTTTGGAAATTGTTAACGGCGAGAAGCGCGTGTGGATATGAGTCATCAACGTCGAAATATGATCCAATATATATTCATCGATGTTCAAGGTCTTGTGCGACCGATAGATTCCGGAACATGCGAAATTTAGTTGATACGAATAATACTTTGTTTTTGACGAGGACGGTCAGGTAGGGGATAATGCGACGTCAGTCGGATAGCGTGAGAGAAAGAAACATTTGAAAGTCACAGAAGGCGAATTTCGCCTCATGACAATGTTCGAGCAGGACTAGATTCAATATTTATGTAGGTATTCAAATCATGTCCCAACCTACATTTCAGAAATTACTTGAGTGATTTCGACTTGACTCTTTTATTTGGGAATAAAATTCGATAACAGAGACTTTTACATACATATTACATACATCATACATTTGTGTGAGGTGCGGCGCTGTATGCGCCGATTGCTCAGACTTTGTAGTCCATTGCACTTTCTTCAGGTTGTTGTTAAGGATCAGCTCCGCGTCTTGTCCTGGCTATTGTTGGACATTGACATGTGATGTAGATCGAGGTTTCTTCCTCTTCTCCACAGTGCCCGCGGGAGCCGTTTCTCGTCACTCCTATTTTATACCACATGTGTTTTATGGCCCCATGACCAGTTAGTAGAATAACCATGAGCCTTGCATGTTTCCTGTCAAGCCCTAGTAGGAACTTGGTGTACTTACTCGGGGCGTCCCCTAATAGCGTTTTGCTGACTTTCATACCACTGGCCATCCATTAGTGCATTTCCGGTCTGCTTACTTATCTAAGCCCTCACTTTGGATTTAATGACGCTGTATGCTACAGGAAGACACGGCCAGGGCGTTGCCAGTTTCTTTTTTATGTCTTTTCCTTCGCTATAGCTTGTCAGTGATTATGTTCCCTTTTATACCGCTGTGTCCCGGTGTCCATTGTATGGTGACACGGTTCTCCTGAGCGAGAGGATGTAAGAAGCTTTCAACTTTTAGGTACGATTTGAGTACCAACTTAGAGCGCCTAGATATGATATTCAAAGTGAAGCACTCTTGGCACAAATCTTCATATTAAACTTTGTAAAGTTCCCGTATTAGTGTTTTTCATTTAAATCAAAATAACATCGACTTCTACAGTTACATATTTGTTTTTATTGAAACCTGAATTTATAATATTTTCCTTTCCTTCCTTCCTTTTGCTGTTTTCTTATTTGATAGAATCACTTTCTGAAGTGAGACTGGATATGGATATTCGTTTCTATTTGCTTACGACACGCTCAGCGTCTGATAATGCGAATCAAAGAGTAATTTCAGACTGATTTGAATTATGTTCTCATATCAGCTTAATGAACGAATTTGTCTGCGAATCGAACTCGGGCGTAACAGAAGTTCTCATTTTGTCAGCCCTTCGTTCCTTCTTCGCGTTAAGACCCATCTTTGAAGAAACCTAATTTGAGCATCGTGGGTGTATAGCGTTCATTTCTGCCTTCAAAACAACCTTTCAACTCTCATGCGGCAGCAGAGTATCTATCGCACAGGAAACGTAATTACCAAAACAGGAACGCGAGGTTTATCTTTCGCTTGTGGAAAGAAGCGCTCGATTACAAAATGTAAACTTTCGAATCCAGTTACTAGAGTGGAGCTAAATTCGCTCTCGATTTAACATTCAATATCGCTAATGACTTGGCGAAATGTCCTCACGCAGCTACGGCTGATGGTACGTCGTTTACAAACTACGATACGATATTTCGTTATGATCTGCGTTCAGGCTTTCTGTAGATGTAATTATTCTTTTAGCTGTGGAAAATGATCGTCGAAAAAGTAATTTTAGTATGCGGTTGAGTCTCGAAAATTAAGTCGGGAATTTCGTCGGATTCCGACGAGCGTGATTTTCGGGGAAACAGTTTCATAAAAGTAGCGTCACAGGAAAGGTTATTCAGGGATGTAGCGCCTGCGGGAAATGAGTAGAGTCCAAGTGAGGTCGGCCAGTCTTGGAAGTTTCAGAAAAAGTCGTTTTTGTTGGGAAAATCCGACTGCAAATGTGCGATAAAATCCCATTTTACCAATGTTTTTAACACTCAGGTCCCAAATTCGTGAGAAGAAAAAATTGAAATTTTCTTGCTCTCGAACCTCAGAGAATCATCTCCCCTCCTTTTCTTCTTCTGTTCACCTTGATACAGCCCCCGAAAAATCTAAGGATAAGTAGTCCGACAACTACGGTAAAAGAAAACTGAAATATTTTCGAAGCTTGAAGCTAATGTGCACAAAATGATTAAATCTTTATTATCCTTTATTACTTGCATAAGTGACTTACAGATATACTTAAGTTTCTGTCAAGAGACATGTATTTAAGACTCTTTAAGACTGTTACCGCATATTTATTATTCTTTACACTCGTAGATTTCTGATTAGGGCCTGACTTAGATATAGCCAACATTTAAAATGTAGGACTGCTTTCTGATCTTTAGAATGCTTTAAAGACAGTTTCAGACTTATTTAAGACCGAGCCCGTGTACCAGAATTCCTCAACGCAAATCAGTGCCCTGGCGAGCCTATTGACGCACGTAGAGGGAAGAGCAGGTCGAAAAGGCCGACGGCATACAAATTCATATGCATATGCTAGCAAGAAAAGGAGAAAAAAAAAAAGATTTTCATGTTTCTTCGAATTATGTTCAAAATGCTAACTATATGCTGCTAACTTGCTGGAAAATGTTGATCAATGTAAATATTTTTCAGGTAACAAAAAAAAAAAAATGAACGATATTCTTGGTTTCCCGACTGATGGTCATAAAAGCCGAACAAATAGTCTAATTAGCCCCCCCCCAAAAAAGGCCAACTCTAAACATTCATGGATATGTGACACTCCGCATTCTCCACTCGCTACGCCCCTGTTGTGAGTGAATTTCATAGTGTGAACTTTCAAAAAGTGATAATTGGTTGGCGAGCAAAGCAAAAATGTTCTTTAATTTTAAGAGAATTTTAGTTTATAAAACCCTATTTTAGACGATCACAGGGGCGGATTATCATTTGAATTCTGATGACGTCAAACCAGCCATGTTCAAAACTTTTTGAGATTTTCGTAGGTTCTTAAGACTCGCAAGATTACTTCGAGGCTTCTCCAGAGATGTTTATGACTCTTCAAGACTCTTATGAGTATTCTTCAGACAGGTTTTAGTGTGTTCTTTTTCTAATATTACTCTCAACCCGAGCCCTGGAATCCGCCCTTTCGAGCACTGCCTCAGATACGTCGGGGAGGCTTAGGGCTGTCTTAGCCCTCTTCTCTTCTGGCCGAAAAATCGGCCTAGGTCGAAATGTAGCGAGTTGCTACATGGGCTCGAACCCGGAACCTCCGAATTCCGAGAACAGCGCGCTATTCACTCGGCCAACCAGGCCCCGGCAGATTTCAGTGTGTTGATGAATCCTAAAATGCATTGGGTACCCTGGTCTCAACTAAGTTTTAAAAGAATATATTTACAGCACCTTCGAGATATCCATAAGTGCCCTTAAAAAGTTTTAAGACGAGTATCAGAAAGTTATGCCTTCATTTTGGAACGCGTTCAGAAAGAAGAATATTTGAAATATAGTCTTAAACAAGTACGAATGAGTCAAAAACACTCCGGGAAACGTCGCAGAGAAGTTTCAAAGAACCTTGAAGACGTTTAGAAAAACCTAAAAGTGCCTCAAAGAATCTTAAATACATCTGGACTAATCTTGAAAAGTCCTGAACAATGTGTAGTAGGGTTATTCTTCGAAAATGTTGATATTTCAGTCCCCAGCAGTTATCTCACAAGCTATTAATGATATGGCCATTTTATTTTCCTTCGTTGATAGATATGACTCAGTTCTACTTTTTCAAGTTTTCAGAAGAAAATTTGATCCACTTTTAATGGATCAAAATTGGACTAAATATGCTCAAATGTCCGTCGAACAATTTTCATTATTATTATTTTTTTTTTCTCTAAATTTTCAAGCTGTATATTAAAACAAACTGACAACGTAGTGCTACTTTAAATGGATGAAAGAGTCACAAAATAACACTGAAATCGCATTTTCACAGGTGGGAGTCAGTATGGCCAGCTTTAAAAATTGTCCCTCGATTTTTTGTCCATCGGCATGGCTTTTTTTAACCAATCACAGAATAGGAGTTTCAATATTCTTTTATCGCAATTTACTCGTATGGTTAAATTGTATATTCCTGTCAGAGCAATACGGTCCGCATAATCAAATCCCCTTTTTTTTTTGTGTGACAAGACTCGTGCATTTGCATATTATTGTCTAAAATGAAGAGAGAAAGAAAGGTGTCCTTCGGCATGGTTACCTTTACGCAACGATAGACGTTCATCATCCAAAAAGAATTACATCCAATTAATGGGTTAGTATGCCTTTATCAACTCTCCATATCATTTTTTGTTTTGGAATCTACTAATCGACGGCAGAACACTTTTTGTTCGCTATTGTCTTTCGGCATGGACTTTTCCATGTGTTCTTCGGCATGGCATTCATCATTTTAATTGCCATGCCAAAATACAGAATCCCCTCACTGTCGGCCCGATCTTACCAGTATGTTACACAGAACGCCTCTTAACGACTCCCATCAAAAAAAGTTCAAATATCCCCTACTTTCCTCCATGAAAGAATATACCTGAAATATCAACAGTTTTGAAGAATGGCCCAGTTAGTACATATTAAGGAAGTCTGAAAAAGTCATGGGAAGAGTCTCATAAGGTTTTAATCTAGCCTGTAGTCATGAAGAAACTTAGAAAAGCCCTGAAGTTATTTCTTAACAAGTCTGGAGGAGTTAAAGCATGGATCGAAGCATCTTAAATAAGTTTTGAACTATATTTAGATTCGTCAAGAAAAGTCTGGAACAAGTCTTCGTGAGTCAAGGAGAAGTCTCTGAGAGATGACATAGGATCTGAAATAAATCAGGAGAATTCTCAAGAAATCTCACTTATGTCTGGAATATAGTTCTAAGCGAGTCAAAAAAGAGTCATAAAAATTAATGCAGTCCTAAACGGTCCGAAAATAATGTTAAAATTTTTAAAATGTCTAAGTTTGTTTCAAAATGTCTTAAAAGTGCTTAGAAAAATCTAGAAGAGCTTAAAACGTGTCTGCAAGCGTCTCAACCAAGTCTGAAGGATGATCAAAATAAGAGTGTCTTAATCAATATTTAATTTTCTCGAGCACTCAGCTCTATTGACAAAATTTTAATATTCTTCCAGTATTTTGCCCATTATTTTCACATTAAAATGGAATATTTTACTTCGATTCTGTGATGAGAAAAGCTCCAAGCCATTGAGTCAAATGACAGAGTGTACAAGGAAACAAGGGAACATTATGTCGATATATAGCAGGGACGGGCATCGTAGGAATTTTTTGGAGGGAGGAGGGAGATACACAGCCCAAAATTATTGAATAACACCTTTAAAAACTCTATAAATGCAAAAAAAAAGAAGCTTCCCGTTACCACAAATTGCCGAATGACAGACCTAAGGACACAGTATGAGCGAAAAATAAAAATAAAAAACTTTCTACTTGTACTATTTTGAGAATGATTATTGAATTTGCCAAAAATGCTGAATGCTGAATGCCGAATAAGTGCACAAAGCCTGGCATACATCCCCATCTCCTCTTCATCAACTTTCCACTCAGTACGCTTCTGTCACCATAGTCTGTTAATTCTTATGATGTTTGGATGCTTTTTTATAATACAATTGGCATCTAATAAGTCGACCAGTAAAAGTCATTCTTTTGTCATCCCTTATTCTATAGTAACCCAGAGGTATATTGCTAGATGCGAAAATCCATTTTAAATTAGAATTAGTTGCTGGATGACTTACTTTAAATTAGTAGGATTGAAAATAAATTTAAAAATCCGAACCTGTTTCAAATAGACCATAGCTAGTTATATATTGATCAAAACAGATTTTTTAAATAGATATTTTGAGCTATTTTTATCTTCACCTTTATAAATAAATAATTATTTATGGAAAAAACCGGGGAACACCAAACTGAATTACACTTCGTTTTTGTGGATTACGAGAAGGCTCTCGACTCTCTAAAACACAAATTTTCAATTAAAACATTAAATATGCGTAGACAAGGGGTCCCAGGCAAACTCATCTCATTAATCAACGATATGTCAATCCGACGAATTTTGAGTTACCGACAGTACGTAATAGAGGAATGAATGCCCATTCCAATGAGCTATTGTCGAGATTTGTAGCGATTTTTGTTCTGGAGATACAAGCGGTCAAAGATGAGTGTAACGAGAACGCACGAGAACACGCTTTTGGGAAAAACGCGTTTAAAGTTAGACACACCTTTTTCTCCCACTCCGTCAAGCGGCCCTAACTCGCCGCGGAATAACGTTACCAGTCTCAACGAGGGCTTGTTAGAAAGGTATTTTTTCGCTCTTCTGCGTGGTAACAATTCAGAACATCGGGATTATTCGTGAACTCCGAAAAACCACAAAAAAGCAAACGCAGACGTTCGCATACTTTCTCATTCTCTTTCATAATTCTCTCTCTCTCTCTCTCTCTCTCTCTCTCTCTCTCTCTCTCTCTCTCTTTTTCTCTTTCGCATGCGCGTACATTTTGTCTCTTCCGTTATTGCGATGTTTTTTCCATAGAAATCAACCAAAATCTCAAAATTGATTTTTCGGCCAAAAATTTTGTTTTTCTTTTTTCGCGTTTTCTGAGACATTGATCGATCGACAAAGTTACCCCTTTTTATAGAAACTGTCACATATTCAGATCTGAAAGCGAGAATAGTCACAGAATGACTATGTCGATACTTTGCCGTGGACAGGGGGGAAAAACAGGACGACCCCCTGTCTTCAATTCTATTCAGTGCGGTACTGGAAGAGGTAATGAGGAAGCTCAACTGGAAAACAAAGGACTTTTGATAAATGGAAATAGACTGAATGATCTAAGATTTGCGGACGACATCGCATTGATCACGGGATCAAAAGAAGAGCTGAAAGATATGATAATCGAACTGGAGAGAGGAGGGGGGAACGCAGGGCTAAAAATTAACACGGACAAAACAAAAATTCTATCAAACATGAACGGGGAAACTCTGGCTTATAATGGGAAAAATATGAGTTGGTACAAGAAATTTAATATTTAGGGCAACCGATCTCATTTAATAAAACTATAAACTTGGAACTCGATACGAGAATAGCTAACTCTTGGAAAAAATTTAGGTCTTTGAAAACAATGTTTAAAGGCAATTTTTTGAGAAGACACAAAGGGGAAATTCTGAACAGCTGTGTCTTCCTCACCCTGTCGCACGGATGTTAAACCTGGTCGCTTAACAAACAAGAAGAAGAAAAAATAGAGACCCATCAAAATAACATTGAAAGAGCAATTCTGGGTATTAAGAGGAGGAATAAGAAAAAATATCCAAAATGAAAAATGAGCTTAAGTACAACCTAAACTTCCTACACGTGATAAGAAGGCTGAAATGGGATTGAACGAGACACCTGATTAGGATGGATAACAACAAATGGGCAAAATTAACCTCGGACTGCTTTCTGAAGGGAGGCAGAAAAAAAGCAAAGAACCAGATGGAGGGATGAGATTGACTAAATGTTAAAACACCGGAATGCACTGCGGAATAGATTTTCAAAATAAAATACCTATTTGAATGCTTTTAAAATGAATTGTTTGTTCCATAGTAGGTTTTCAATATGGAAACAACCTATTTCTAAAACCTGTTTTAAAACTGGTGTTAAAATGGAAAGTTTTCGAAAACCTATTTTGAAATGGAACACAGATTCCAAACTTGAAATTTACACGAAATGGAAATGATAAATAGCTATTTTGTACTTGAAAATTTTATCAACTATTATGTAAAATCTCTTTGCACATCTGCGACGTAACCACACAAAAATGAGTATTCACTATCCTAGCTACCACTGCTTTTACTTTTCAAGTTTTCTCCAGGGATCCACTGTTTAATCAATTTATCGACTAAATTTTATTTTGACGGCTAGACGTCCCTCTAAATAATTAAATCGATAAACTTAAATTAGTTTTTCATAGAAATTCTATTGTCAGATTCAAAATCTTCAAAATGCAATTAGGTACATTCTTTCCCGACCTTATGATTTTTGGTAGTTTTAAATAAATTGACATGACATAATAAAGAGTGATTTTTAATTAAATGAAGTACAAGTATAAGATTTAATACATGTGTATCATAAAAGGAGGTACACAATGTTGATCCTGCGTCGGCAACTGTTTGTTATTAAATCCTCTTCCCCTGAAGAGTTTCATCTTATATAGCCGTCGTTGAAGAGGAAAAACTGCTCTCTGGTTGGATGATGTCAAATGGTGGAAACAGTGTTGACTACAGAACGAATAAAAATTACCTGCTCTCTTTGTCGACATTTCAGGCTGTAAACTGGGCGCTGCTTTTACGGCATCCAACGGTAGATGTGACCTGTGCTGAAGAAACATGCATTAGCTTCGAAAAAATCAATTTCCGTTTTGATATTGATTCTTGTTCTATTTTCAATGCCCTTTAACGTGATTAAATCAGAAATCACCTACAGTCAGCCATTTCGATGCTACAGGGCTCAGAAATTACGTAATGTCATTGCTCGAAATGGAGCCATCTTTAAATCACTCTCCTGAGAAAAAAATTTTTCGAAGCTAAGGCATGTTTCTTCAGCACAAGTCACAGATACTCCTGTAATAGAGTGAGCCAGTTTTCTAGGATGATCTTCAGGGAAACACAGATTTTAATCTATCCTATGTTCTGTAAATATGCTTTCGCTGATCTACTTCAATCAAATCACCTTCATTTCTCGATTACATTCGAAGTTAACAGTGTAGTTACCTTAAGAATTACGATGAATAAAAACGTCGGTCTTGGAGACGTCAGAGTAGATAATTGTTATTTGTCGCGATGACATGCTCAAGTGTAGGAGCCTTACTTTTAATTCAATAGGGTCGACTTCGAGTATAGAAGTGACAGACACTATATTTATTCTCCGACAGTCGAAGTGTCAGTTAACAATGTTCCATGCATTGTGTTATTTCTGCAGAACAAAAAAATATAAAGTGTACGTAAATATTTATCCAATTTCAGCAGCAGATGACGATGTCGTGAAATTTGGCAGCCTTGGTGTATCTTTCTTATTACACCCACGCCACGCCACCGTTCGAACTGGCGTACGTTTTTTTTTTGTTTTTTTTTTCAGCGTGTTCCCGTATATTCGTGGAATAATTTTGCGAAAAATGTACATCATAATTTGACAAGCAGCCAAGTGGTTAGCCTTTGCCGAGGCTGAAAAACGAAACGGGGTTACGCTTTTCTCTTTTAATTTTCCAAACTCACTGGCTGGTTCCTGGCTTAGAGCGATCAACTTGTAATTTTTAAACGGGTACAGATGATATATGTATACATCTAGAGCGAGGGGAAATGTTCAGCCGCAATTTTCGAGATGTGAGACTTACACAGTCAGCTCAAGGTGTACGCAATAATTTTCTGTCACATTCAAGCATTTGAATTTTCGTTATACTTGTATTTACGACATACATGCTAAATATGGCCACCGATAGCCGATTTTCTTATTTAAAAGGTGAAGTAGGCATTCATAGTCCATGGATGGGATACATAAAATTCGTGTATAATATTCTAAACCAAATTCCCCGTTTAAACGAGGATAGTTACTGGATGTCATGAGTCCATCTTGATGTCTTGGAAGTGGTGCAATTAAACATGGTGGCCATTTAAAGATGGCGAATGATTGGTCCTTCAAAAGCTCTATATCTCCGTTCTCTTGGTCGGATCAAAGCTCTATATCACCCGTTCAATTGGTCGGATTCCAATTTTTTTTTAGAGGAAAGGTCACAATCTAAGGCTATTAACATTTGCCTATCTTGCGTACTGGAGGTACGAATTCCCTATTTTTAATACTTTAGTTTATGATCTGTATATACTTTCGTTGATTGTTGCTGTATGAAACCGTGTACGGCCAAATTACGTACTATGAAAAAAATAATTTTAGGTTTCTAAGCTATCATTTGGTGTTAGGAGTCTGGTTGGCCGAGTGGATAGCGTGCTTGTTTCGGAATCCGGAGGTCCCGAGTTCGAGTCCACATAGCAACTCGGTACATTTCGACTTCGGCCGATTTTTCGGCAAAATGAGAAGAGAGCTAAGACAGCCCTAACAGTCTCTCCGATGTCTCTGAAGTAATGCTCGAAAGGGCGGATTCCAAGACTCGGGTTGAGAGTAAAATTAGACAATAGTATCATTTTTGGTGTTTTAAATGCAGAAATTAGCTGACTGTATGGAAATGTCATGTAAAATATAAAAATAAATAAATAAAACAGTTGAAAATGTTACCCGGGGGAAGAAATAGAAGGTTCTAGGTTACAAGAAGAAAAAAAAGCATCTAGACACGATCTGTGGGATCCTGAGAATTTCTGCATCTTGGTGACTTTTCTTTTGTTTTATTTATTTGCTTTGTTTCTACTCCCACCGACCCACTGCTCGTCTCTGGAGTAGGGCTTAAGGATTACAATTAATAAGATAGTATTAAAATAAGTGAATAAAAATATGAATAAAACAAATACATAGAATAAAGAAGAAAAAATATAATAAAGTAAAATAGATATTATAAATAAAAAAGAAAGTTAAATCCTCGTAATAATAAGTGAACCGCACCACTAGTCCCCGCCCTCTCATGAGTCTCAGCCCCTTCATTTTTGTACTCAGTTTTTTTAATCAATTTTTTTCTGTCTCATCTTGAATAAACTTTCAATTCTGCTTATTTTTGGTCTTTGGATTCCTGCATTCCACATTTGTTTTCATACAAGTTCGGACTCAGAAATAAATGTAAAATATTGCAGCGTCGTATTTTCTTACAAAATCTGTAAAAGTTATCAAAATGTTTTATTCATAAAATTTATTTGAAATTTTTTCATGCCATAACCTTCAACTGAGTTGATTAGTATAGTTCTGTTCGTTCAAATTAATCTGCGAATTTCGATGTTTTTATTCCAAGGAACAAAGTTGATTTTCACTTCGTAATCGTGAAAGATAAAAAATAGTATTTTATTTCGATGACTAAAATTATTAGATGGCATGGGTATCCTGAGTTACTACCAACCAGTAAATTTCACCATAGAAATGTGCCAAACGTGGAAATTTTGGGTCTCGTGCTTCCTTCTCTATTGAAAGATCCTAACATGAAATTATACCCAAAAATATTAAATGTGAATTTTTCTTTAAGTATGTTAATAGATACCTATAATTTTAGTTTTTTGAAATTGTGGATTCTTAAAAATATTATAATGGCGGGCCTTCTTTCAAGAAGGAGAATGGGTTAACCTTTTAGAAAATTTTAGCGCACCTTTGGATTTTCAAAAAGATATATTCAGCGTCTTTAGATTTTCTATCATTTAATTTTTTTGCGAAAAATAAAAAATGGTGTACCCTCAGTTGAGATTTTCCTCGAAGGCTGGCTGAATACGTACAAGATCACATTTTCTAAGACTTGGAGAATATTTTTCTGTGATCATCTGAATCAGTAAGCAAATCAGTTTCATACTGGTCAAAAGTTTTTACTAGGAATTCCAAAGGACGTCAGGTGTGAACGTTTGAAAATTGAAAGAATCTGCATCCGGGTTTATACGTCCTTTAGAAGACTAAACTTCTTTCATTCTCCTAAAATTTATATTGTACTTTTGGCAGACAGATCATGAATTTTACTTCAGTGTCTTATTATTTGATTCGATCAAATCTAGTTTCAAAATATGTTTAGAAAATCTGCGCTATCTAGAAATTGATTTCCATAATTTGTAAACAGTTACCTGGCAAGTAGATGAAAATATATGATCTGTGGAATTTACATGAGACTTAAAAGAGTTTTAAACTTTTTCTTTGATTTTAAGATTACAGCATGCTAGGGTCTCCAGAAGAAATTGTGAGGTGATAATTGAATATTTGAGCTCGTATAACTTATTTCAGCCAAAAGTGTTTTCAATCTTGAGAAGTGTGAAATTATAATTTTTCAATTTCGAAATTAAGAACTGAAAATATTTTAAATTATTAAGTGCACAAGTATTTCAACTTTTTCTGACTGCACCAATTAGAAAAATCGAATTTGAAACGTTTTACGAACTCTCGAATCTTCGTACATTTTAAAGTTCAATCTGAGTTTTTTGAACTAACTTGTCAACAATCTACTTTCATGAAATTGTGTCTGAAATTTTCTAATCATTTCGAAAATTATATACTTGTTTTGAATTTCGAATTTAGACTTGAAAATGCCGCGAAGTAGGAAAAATAGAAATAAGATATAATTGGGAAATCAAAATTTTCTTCGATCTTGACTGAAATTTTCTGAATTTTGGGGATTTTAGTCATACTCTTCCTTTTTAAAAGTGATAATTAAGGCAGTGGTTTCTGACGGTTTCAGCTTCGAATTTAGAATTGCAATCCAATAAGTTCCGTTTTACTTCAAGTACTCACAGATTTTTCCCCAGTTTACGTCACGTCTAAGTATCGGGTAGAATTTTTGGAAGTGGGTCGGCCGGGAAGCTTGATGTACAAACGATTAAATATGTTGTAAAATATGTACAGAAGAATGGCACTAGTTTGAGATACCCAATCAAATTTCGAGGGCTTCATTTCCACAGCCCCCATAATTCCCCCTTGTGATTATTATAGGCGGGTCCATGTACAAAAAGGACGAAATATGCTATATAAACGTGTACATACGAATACCACTAGTTCAGAGTCAAAATTCCAGTAATGGGGGGGGGGGGCTCTCGTTTCTCCAGATTCCGAACTGATTAGCTTTAAATGAACAAAGGTCGGTGTAAATACTAGGCACGTCCTGTACAAACAAAATACAAATGATTTACGTACATCTTAAGTAAAATTTCAAAATTCGAGGGGCTAGAAAAATTGGTCCCCAATTAAATACAGCGAAACATATATTAATCCACCAGTTGTACAGGAGGGCGTCTTACTCAATGGTATTGGAACCCCGTAACTTTCTTTATACATAAATAAAAGACTGATGTGCTTGGTGTTTCTAATTTTGATCCTAATATGGCTATCTGCTTTCCAAATGGAGCCACGTTTGGTCCAAATGTGACTCACCTAGTTTCTAGAGGTACCGTTACCTATCAGTTATTCATCATATTTTATGTAATTTTTCAGTGTTTAAGTTAAGAAATATTTTTTTAAGTAAAACAAGTGGAATGACTTGAAAAGAAAAAAAAAAAATTAAAAAGAATAATAAACGATTAAAAATTATAAATCTTAAAAATTTCCAAAGTGGCCCACAATAGCTTAATGAGAATTCGAATGTAGCTTTGTTTGGAAGATCAGTAAATTTCAGCCTTTTTGTGCCATATCGATAATACGATTTTAAATAGCGGCAACAAAATGAGTTATAGAGCCGATTTACTCACTTTAGTGTCTCCTTAATCGACTACCTGCGTCAATTTTCCGTTGAAAATTATCGCAGGGACATAATGTTAAGTATTTTTAATTTAACTGCAAAAAGCATATTATAGTAGATGCACTAAATAACTGTGCAATTATTTGAAACCTTTGAGCTACTCCGGAGTGCTAATTCTTCACTTACCTATTCGTATTACGACGACAAACATCCAAATAGAGTAAATATCTCTCAGATACGATTCATAAGTATGAGCATAATCATCACACAAACACAAATTCACTTATACATTTAATTTAATTTCTAAAATATCGCATGAAGTATAAGAGGGAAAACAATTATTTACATTACTTTCACTTTTCGAGAGCAGTTCCTCCGAGTTAAGATGGAAATATTCGAGTTTTCATATTACACATCCGAGAAACTCGATCAGAATAAGAAATATACATAATACATATATTTTTCGTTGGTATGACTCAAAATGCGGAAAAACTTCATGAAGTTGGATAATATTTTGGAAAAACAGAACAAAAGAAATCCCTACGTGAAAATAAGGAGTCTGCCGATAAAATATGCGCAGGAAGTAATCGGAAATGAAAAGAAAAGGGGAAAAAACTTTTTATTATTTTTCGCGGCGCTACACGGTGCTCCAAAATCGGATAGAATACCCGAATTCCCGATAAAAAATGTTTGAAAATCGAATACAGTTGAAGTATTTCCTCTCTCTTGACTATGTGCACAACGCGTCTCAACACGGCGGAGACTAAAAATAAAGCACCCTTTATACAGCTTCAGGTAAAAGAAAACTCACCTCTCGTCACTTACTTAAACGTACGTAGAAAAGAGGCCAAACGCTCTCCGATGAAAGTAGGTTTCCGGTTATCAATTTAAATTTACAATTAGGTACTTACACACGAGTTCAGAAATAAAAAGTGGCAAGTCAGTATTCTGAATAAAATGAATTTACTGTACCTTGGTCTTCCCAGCCGGGATTTAGCCAGTCTTACTTTGGGCTTATGTGGATGTAGGTTCAAAACCCCGTTTCTCATAACACATCCTCCGAAAGTGCACTTGTACTTCTCACTCATTAGTGGATGTCAGTTTGTGTTTTACTTTGAGCAGAGACAGTGTATGCTTCTATGCAAACTCATGCGTAGCTTCCAGAGTTTTAGCTCATAAGTTTTTCAGCGTGTCCAGACAGCAAGTATGCCAACTAAAATATAAAAAATTCTAGAAAATAAATGCAAAATGTCTTCGATTATCCATTTTTGCATGCCGGTAATTAAATTGGCCAAGCGTCAACTTCTCAAATAACAATAATGAGGTGTAATGTTCCCAAGCCTTTCCCAGACAACATGCACTTGGTGGCTCCATGTTGTAGTATACATATAGATATTTTCAGTTATTTCCGAAATAAACATCTGAATATTCTTAGGACGCAGAACCCGTATTATTTACTTTATCAGAAATGATATAAATTTGCTATTTAGGACCAGAGTCACACTTTGATTCCATTAAAATGTATTATCAAGGATCGCAAGTGTACATTTTTGTATAAGTCGTCCTGCTACTTCCTGTGTAGCACGATGCAAAGTATAACAAAGGTCTTTTGTCTCCTGTATATCTGCATTTCTGGCACATGATCTCTTTCAAAACACGCTATTCTTCTTCTTACTCGTTATTCTTTTTATTTCTTTTTTCCATGAACCAAGTAAAACCATTGGTGACCTGGAATCATGAAATGTGCCTCTCATGTTAAAACAGGTTTTTGAGATACACGAGTGTAAAAATGAACCAAGTAAAACCATTGGTGACCTGGAATCATGAAATGTGCCTCTCATGTTAAAACAGGTTTTCGAGATACACGAGTGTAAAGATGAGATGGTAGTAGTTGTGCGCACAGATGAACATAGCGCGTACATCTGTGGTGGTGCGATTACGCGTTGCTATGACAACCGCGTCTGGAACTCTTGTTCTCTGTTAATCCCGTAGGCCCGGTTCACACGACGCCGTGTAAGTGGATGTTTTTAAAATTTTGATGTAATTTTTAAATGCAATGTGTGGAGAAACTAAGGAAGATAGGAATCTGTGATTTATTTCATTCGAAAGAGCGTGATTTTCTCTATAAGAATTGTCAAGAAAGTGAAAAATGATTTTATGATACCATAGGCACATTTCATGATTCCAGGTTACATTTAGTGAAGTTATAGTATAGCAACAATTCAGTTGCAGTTGAGTTACAGCACAGACACACTTTACGTTTAGCATTCGCCGAGATCTGTTTTGACTATTGATAAATATACGCACTTTTTCTACTAGCTCTCATTTTTTGATTTCGAATGCCCTCGCTGCGATCCGGACTAAACACTTCTCTTTCTCTTGAAACCCCTAAGAAAACCTGCAAATACGTCAGAACTTTGCTTGAATAGTGACTTCAATTTCTTGCACCTAATGTCAAGGTTGCCTACTACAAAACGTTGAGATCTACAAGCGAGAAAAAATCTTTGATTTGTAAAATGTTGTCAGTTGAAAATCTAGTATTGCCCACTTGCTGAATTTTTCAATACTAAAGAGCATAAAAACTTACCTACCTTTCAATTTTGTCAAGTCATGTCACTAATTTCCCAACTTTCCCACTCGAGGAAGGTCTTATCAAATAAGCTTCCCTCCCCGGGAATATTTTTCAGTACATATATGTACTATGAAGCAGGGACGAAACTTGACTTTCAGTTTGGTAGAAAGGAGGGTGGAGAAGGAAAATTTGTCGATATTTTTTTTTTTAAACTGAAAATTCGCCAACATTTTTTAAAAACTTGAAAATTTGCCGACTTTTTAATCAAAATATTTTTTAATTGAAGAAAAATAAATAAACAAACAAAGTTCTTAGAAAACGAAAAATTCAAATAAACAGTTTCGAAATTTGCCGACTGCCAAATTATTGTGGGTGTTTCACCCCCTCCCATAGTTTCGCCCCTGCAAATGCAGATTGGAACCTTATCTCCCCAAGCACTCACATTTGCGCACATGAGCATACCCTAATCTGGGAGGGTGAGCTAGAAGGATATTAGGAATACTTGAGAGGAACCCGCAACTTCCTTTACACACTAAGGTGGTCGAACTCTTGGTGATCTTTTTTTTTTCTCAATTTCCTCTGATTCGTCTAAATTGGTTCCAATTAAATAAATAAATAAATAGTTTTAGGTTGATCGGATTAAGGGAATCCGTGCCAAAAGTTCCCTTTCGTTCTTATGAGAAAAACACATGGAGTTCTGACTTTGGTTCCAGACTAAATTTTCCTCCTATATTCACCAGGATTAAAGCCCGTAAATTAAACAATAGAACATTCGTTATCAGATTCAGCTTGTGACATCGGAATATAAGTATTTTGCTTTCAACTTTCAGATTTTAATAAAATGTTCTACTTTCTCACATTTCAGGCTCTATGTCAAACAGAGAATCATGTAAAAAGAGAATACCCTTTGAAATTCGAAATTTAACGTTTGCTACCGACTTTCAGATTTACGAAATGTCTTCCACGTTTCAGCTTTGTTTCAAACTTTCAGATAACGTTCAATACTCAGCTTGAAAACTTCGGCTTTTGACTGACTAGTCTCTAATAGGAGTCCAGGGTACTCCATTTTCAGAAACGAAATTTGGCTTTCAGTATGGGGAGGTGGAGAAGAAAAATTTGCCGGCAGATATTTTCTGAAAACTAAAAATTCGCCAACAGAATTTTTTTTAAATTAAAAATTAGCAGATTTCTAGTCGAAATATTTCTTCATTGAAAAAATAAATAAATAAATAAACAAACATTCATAAAAAATGAAAAATTCAAACGAACAGTTTGAAAATTTGCCCACTGCTAAATTATTGGGGAGGGGATATCTTTATCCCCACACCCCCTGTAGTTTCGCCCCTACTATAAAGAGAAATTTGCTGCGCCGATTCTAGTTGATGGTTTCATGAAGTACGCAAAAAACTTCTTCGAGTGGATCTTGAATAGAACAGGTGCCTAGAATAGAATAAGGACATGATTTTCCGCTAGATGCGTTTTAATAGGCGATACTATTTCTAGCTTCAGTTATTCATGTAATAGCACATAGGCCCCTTTTCTCATTGATGTTCTTACGCCCTTCTTCCCTCTCTTCATATAGGCCCTTCTTTTCAACAATTTGAACTCGGCCGATTCGCACAGCGCGCTTGTGATGTACTCTGACGATCTTTTCGACAATTTCAAAAATATAGCAGTGTTGTTCACCTCTTTACAACCTATTTCCCGCCATTACCGCATTTTCAATAAAATGTAACATAGGCCCTTCCTTATTCTAGCATGGTGTCTACAGGTTTGGAAAATTTGGAAAGTTTGGAAAAAGTCAGGAATTTGAAAAGTAGGTCAGGAAGTTTGTAAATAGTCAGGAAATTCAACAATATTTTTAAGAAGTTTGGAAAAAAACAAAGAATGAACTCACGGAAAATTTTTTTCGTCGTTTAATTTTACTTCAGCATTTCCTAGATTCGTATTCTACAAATAAAATGCTTTCACCCAAAAATCAACTTCAAATTTCAGTTCATTTTAACCGTTGCGTCTGGTAGTATAAACATAAATGTATACTGTCTATACTGTAAAGGTTTAAAGAAGAGAAAAAAAAAGTTTGGAAAAAGTCAGGAATTTATATTTTTCCATTCTTGTAGACACCTTGTCTAGGCACCTATTCATTAGTTGAGAAATTCGATAGACAGACTTGGCAGGAAGTGATTCAAGAGAAGAAAATGGGGTAAAATAATACATACATTTTACAGTTGAGGAAATCGGTATCTGTACACGGACGCCGGTGAAAATTTTTTCAGATAGGAGCAACACATTGCCAGAAGAAGAGAAAACCGTTTTTCGAGAAAAAAAATAAAGATTTTGAAAAACGAACGCATTTTTTAAAAGATCCAAAATAGCAAGAATAACACAGTTGCGGAACTAGAGGAATTAGAATATAGATAATAAATACGTGGCTTTATCTTCAAAAAAATTTATGCTCTCTCTAATTCAGCTGCCGATTAAATCTAGTGGTCTCCTGCAGGTCAAACTTTAATTTCTGTCGACTGATTTCTACATCAAGAAGACGAAAAGAAGCCTAGCTATGCCCCTTAGCGGTGCCACTGTGTCGTTGTTTTGAAAAAGTTGGAAAATTGAAATTATCAGTTATAAAAATTGACAAAGCGAAAACTTTTATTGTTTTTTTATTACTTACGGATTTTACTCATTTCCGGTTGACAAAACCACAACTCACTTTGTAGTTGAAAAAGTTGCTTCCTTTCCTAACAGTGTTGTTTCAGTACATCTAATGTCTTGGGCTTTGGTAATAGGTACTCAATTTCACTTATTTATTCTATATTTGACTATATAGGTACTATAGTTCTTTGCTCCGGTAACTCGACAAGATAGTGAAAAATAATAAATCGACCATGTCTCGACACACAGTTTGTTAAAATAAGGCACCTCTAAGATTTCATTTTGGGAAGGTCAGGACAGTTATTTTAAGTGAATTAATAGCCTGATTCCTTTTCACGTCGAATAAAACTACTAATGAATTTTCTGTTTCAATCCTTTAAATGATTTGAAGATAAATTTTCATATTATCTTATTTCCTACATCTAAAACATTAAATGTGAATCAACTAGTTCTTGCCAGAGAAAGTTAATCTTGTCACCAACAGATCATAAGTCCGCAGGGACACAAATAAAAGTTGATAAATTATGAAATTTTGGATAGTTCTGGTCTCCTTTAGATGACAATCTTGTAGATCCGGCTAATGTCAGAGTAAAATAAAATTTAACTAACGTCTTTCTCCTTCTTGAGTTCTGAAAACCAGTATAGTCTGTGAACATCAACCGAGAACAAAAATTTGAATGTACTCGTATACCTTTCCATTGAATGTCATTTTCTTGAGTGTTAAAGACATGAGGACCATATTTCTTCAAACTATTTGCCAAATGGGGTCACTAAGGGCTAATTTCTCAACTTCAATAGTGCTGAAATACATTTATTAGGAGAATGTTGTTTGTAATTTATTGTGTTTTGTAAATGTGGTATATTTGAAAGAAGTTTGCGTTACCAATACACAAAAACACTGGCCACGACTAAAAAAAAAAGTAGTTTAAAATTTATGAAAAACTGAGGAAATCGTTAATGAACGTTACTCGAGTTCTTTATGCTTCTAGATTTATTTCTGGTTATTGTCGACATATCCTCAACAACAGTAGATTAAAACAAGAGCTAAACACACAAGTTAGAATTTTTATTACCTACTCTTTTCAACCGTTTCATAGCCATTGTTTCATCTAATTTCCGACCGATTTTGTAGATTTTTGTTCGTCAATGATGTGCATTGGAACATCATGAAAAGCTGGTAATTGAGCAGGCCCGTAGTTAACGCCCTGATGGCTAGCACTTCTCAAAAAATTAAGGTTAAAAAAAAAAAAGTTTTACTAAAAATAATGAAGTTTTGGTATACCCTTATCATCGTTGTCGTCGGTTATCGGTCAGTTCTGACCGTTATGACCAGTGGGTGCACGCCACCGTCCCCGATTCTGCGCCAGAACGACTGCCCTTGCCGACGGATCCAATCTTAGCTCGAAGTCCAATCCGTCCAGCGTGCGAGTGATCGGCCTTTTCTTCTGGCTCCGGATGTCTTCACCAGGACTATATCTTTTTTTTAGATTTTTTTCACTTCGTCTGACAATGTGACCAAAGAACTGGTGTATCCGATGTTCACATAGTTTGCGCAATTGTTCCGGCTCTCCTGTTTTCTCGCGTATAGATAGGTTGATTCTATGCTCCGTCCAGAGCATTCGGCGACATAGACACATTTCAAAGGCGTCAATTGTTTCGTTGTCTATCTGTTTCCTCGAGAGTCCAAGTTTCCGCAGTGTACATAAATATCGGCAGGATTAGCGTTTTTATGAGCTTTTTCCTCAGGTGTTGAAACCATTTCTTATTGCAGGTGAAGTTTTTCAGCCTCGTTATTACGAACTTTCCGATAGCGATTCTTCTTTTTATCCCTGCCGAGAAGCCACCGTTGACATCAATCATCGACCCCAGATATATAAACGACTCTGCTTTTTCAAAACCCGTCAGCAGATGAGCGTCAGTCAGGACATCTTCGCGGTCTATCACCATAGTTTTCATTTTCGAAGCATTTATGAGTAACTCGTACTTCTCGCTGATGACACGCTCAATCAGCTCCACCATTTTCTTGCCGGAAGTTGCCAGCAGAGTTGTATCGTCGGCAGATCTTAGATTCGAGATTTTCCGACCACCTATTGAGATGCCAACGCTCCAGTTTTCCGGCATCTCTCCTATAGTGTTCTCTCCATATATGTATGTTGAAGAGTTGTGGTGACAAGATATCTCCTTGCCTGACACCCCGTTCTGCCCTGAACGTTCCAGACTTCTCCTCTGGAATTCTTACAGTCATTTGACTGTTTCTGTACAGTGTCTTCACCAAGTCTGTCAGGTGTATAGATACACCCGTCTCCACCATCGCGCTTATTAGGGCTTTTCACTTTACACAGTCAAAAGCTTTTGCATAGTCGATAAAGTATACTCTACAGGGACATTATATTCATGGCATTTCTTTATGATAATCTTCACGTTAAGAATTTGCTTCCTCGATCCATGCCCGGCAACAAAGCCCACTCTAATACCCTGGTTGAAATATCAAATGCCTTGGCATACATAAACAATTAGCTACGGGCCTATAATGGAGTGTACAAAGTCACAACATATTTGTTAGGTATGTAACATATGAGCTTGAAAAATACTCTCGGGGAATTTTTTTTCCACGTCATCTTTTGTTATAAATATCAATTTAATTTATATATATATATGTGACCTGGAATCATGAAATGTGCCTCTGGTGTCAAAAAATCATTTTCCACCTTCTTGACAATATTCTCGTAGAAAAAAAGTCACGCTTTTTCGAATGAAACAAATCGTAGCTTCCTATCTTTGTTCATTTTTCCACAAATTGCATTTAAAAATTACGTCAACGTTTAAAAATATCCATTTACATGGCATCGTGTGAAACGGGCCTATGGGAATGACAGAGCATAAGAATTCAAAACACAGTTATCATAGCAACGCCTAAATGCACCACCACAGATGTACACGCTATGTACATCTGTGTGCACCAGTACTACTATCCCATTTTTACACACGTTTATCTCGAAACCCTGTTTTCGCACAAGAGGCACATTTCATGATTCCAGGTCACATATCACATTTGATTAGAACAACGTATTAGAAAGCTTTGTTTTGGTCTTCTCACTATCTTGGCTGGTGATTGAATGTTTTCTCCTCTGAGCCGGTACCTCCAATCGCGAGGAGGTTCAGTGGGAGAACTGCTTAGTGGTGTGATGTTGTGAAGTGGGAAAACAGTGTTGACTTACAGACAACAGAAAAACATTTGCTTCTTTTGTCAGCTCTTCTCGCTACTTGCAGTAGGCTGCGACGGCTTTGCTTCGTGTTGCGTTATCACGTCTCGCTTTCATTATCTACTGTCCAACATTTTTTCAGTAATTTCTGTGAGTATATTCTCAAAAATATACCTGCTTGCTGAGAATTTGTAACCCAAGAACATCACTTGCAACAGCTTAATTCCTATTTTCTTCTGAAATTCTGTACTCCCAAATATGTACACAGATCACAAAAATTCAAGGTATCAGAGGTGTGCTACAATGTTCAAAAACTTGAAATACAAGAAAAGCAAACTAAATGTGAAAGAATCTGAATAATTTTATAGGTAGCTACGATTGATTCGATAAGAAATTGAATGTGGAAGCTGATGTGACATTATGAGAAATCAGTTCTTTCCTGTCAGTAACATTAAGATACACGAAATAAGATGGCGAATTGTTCGTATAATGAGTTCTAAAGCCAATTAAATTACTTTCGTTTCTTTAGTCGAATGAATAGATTTAAAATTAAGAAACATAGATATTTCCTATCAATAGGCGAGGCATCAGGCTATTTTATAATCAGTTACTTTCTATTGCTTAATAAATCGAGAGAAAGAAGCATATTTCTGCTCTGAATTTCATTTTCCTTTCTAAATTTCATAGAATTTCTGGAGATGTTCTATCATAAGAAATTGAAATTATATGTATAAAATGATGTTGCTATTCATACTATGTTCCACTGATCCTTTTATTTTCCACAATTTTTACACCGAATTCAATTTCCAAGCGGTCATCATTAAGCTTATGGTCATATTTGGTATATTCACCCCGTGAATACTATAAGTCACAAGTTTCTAGTGAATGTAGAGTTCTCTCTCTGTCACCATTCAAAACAATGACGAAATAGAACAAACAAGCAGTCTTATTTGACTTGACAGTTGTTAACTCATTCTTAATACTATAAATTAAACACGGCAGCACTTGTACGCGTATGATTACTGTTAGGAAACACTTTGTTGGTAAATCTCTCATAATTAATTTTAGCTAATACGAGTTTTGATCCCCAGAATCGCAATTAATGCGCGGTATATTAATTTCAAGACATCTCGTATGTCGTCGCCAAATCCCTTCTGGTTTCATTTTACCGTCCCGCCGTTAAATAGACGACACGATTTAAAATCCATATTAAACTCCCTCGCCGGCATTACGAAAACTCGTTTAACTTGGATTTAATTAAAAGAATAAAAACATCCATTAGAAGGGGAAAATAATATTACACGCGGGTACAACCATGTTTTTCTGCACAGTCTGAATTTGACGGGGCGGTGTTATATTACTGGGCTGTTGGAATTGTTCCAATACTCGAAGATACATATTTCTTATTAAAAAAATCTGCGTTCGTCGAGAAAATGGCACGTACATAATCGGCAATTATACACATATGCTTGCAAAAAACGAAAATAGAAACGAAATTTCAAATCGATTCCTGTTGGTATATTGAGGATTTGTCTTTCCATTGGTGACCGAGTTACGTGAAATAGCTGACAGCCAAAAATGCGGATAATTCGATTAGTAGTTTGATATCAGTCACATGAATGATGTAGATTTCAGATGAATTTTGTGGATACCTTAGATTTGAGGAATTCAGTTGAGGCATCGCATGTGAGACAGTAAGTACTTGAATGTAGGTTGATAGTAAAATGGAATATGCAATGAACAACGAGACCATCTCTCACAAAATACGTATTTGCTCAGACTACAAATCCTCGTAAAATTATCTGATCTGAATCGGTCCCGAATCCACGTTTCGATTTCAAGGCAGTGTGACGCAAAGTGCAAGAGACCTTTGACAGATGAACGTATTTATGTAATAATCATCTGACTTCCTCCTCTCTCTCCATGAGGTTTTTCCAGAATCATAGTCAGCCAACCTACTCGCTAGTCCAACTGCAAGTTAACTAGTCAAATGTTTGTCAGTGTGTCCATCAATCAGTAAGTTAGCCAAAAAAACTACTCGGAGACATAAACAGACAGACAATAAGTCGATTATCTTGCTGAGAGACAGATGGACTGAAAGGCAGCAAGTCAGCTAGTCGGCCTGACAAGAAACGGAAAGATAGAGTTGCAGTAAGTCAGCTAAACAGTTTGACAGACGTACATATTATAGACGAACAAAGAGCCATGTCAGCCAGTCAGAGAAACAGGTATACAGGCCAGAAGGACAGAGATACAAACAGCCAGTCAGTTAGTCAGCTAGCTTGAGTGGTTACTGGGTTTCATGTTTTTAGAATCTGATATCTGTCACCCCTAGTTCCAGCCAGGAAGGACAACAGACAGGTATTGTCCAACTGAAATTTAGTCAGACTGCGATACGTTCATAAACTCAGTGAAGCAGGCAATCAGCAAAGGTGACAGTCCGACAACAGGAAATCATGCAAAAACATAGACAGACAAACAAACAAATATTATTGAACACCTTACTAGCAGAGTCGTAACCATGTGAGACATGCTCACCATTTCCTCCAGTAATATCAGAGTTGACAAATTGGCAATTTCAGGTGCTCATTTTGCAAATTCACGCATCTGAAGGGCTCTTTTATTAATCATCTTCTTGTTCAAATGCTAGAAAATTTTTTATTTTTGCTCATCAGTGACTTTCCTTTGCTATTCCCCTGTTAACTGCTAAGTAGCTGTATAGTCTTGGGTCATGACTCTGGGTATTACTTAGATATTTTTATATTTTGACCTTCATTAAATTTAGAAAGGGCAAATAATTTGTGCAATTGAGTATTGTCTTATTTTATTAAAAATGAAAATATGTACCTTTCAATGTATGTGCTATCATGTGTACTTCCCTAAGCTGGCTGATAATTTTTGGAAAATTTGTTACATTCATCACAAAATCCTTTAACTTGTTTCTTTCATTGAGGGAAAGGGGGAGGATGAAAAAGCTCAAGATTAGAGTTACGCCTGCTACGCCTCTTCAGAGCTCGCTTTAGAATCTTTTAGAATTTTTAAAGATTTTGTTAAAAAGACTCTTCAGGATTGTATAAGATTCAAGAATCCTTTAAATAAGCTCAGACTCTTCAGTGCTCATTCAAGACTTTAATATACTCCTAGAATTGTTCTTAAGACTCTATCAGACTCTGGTTTAGAACCTGCTTTTTAGTCATTTGAACAAGTCTTGAACAGTGTTCAGAACTTAGTTTGCTGTGTAGTACTCTTTCAGACTTCACTGAGACATTTCGAGTTTTTATCAAACTTTCAAGTTTCTTCCGCACTTTTTAAAACACCTTGAAACTCGTTTGAAACTCTTTATGGCCCTTCCAAACTTCTTTATGACTCACTGAGCTATTTGCGACCCATTTAATACTCTTTCTGACTTCGAGACATGAACAAGTTTTTTCTTTATGGCCCTTCCAAACTTATTTATGAATCACTGGGCTCTTTCTGACTACGAGACATGAACAAGATTTTTCAACATTTCTTTAGACTCATTAAAATTGAGACTATTTAACAATTAAATGCCATTCTTAGTGAAATTCACTAAAATTGGGATAGGCAACCTTACCGGCACATTATGTGCTGCAGTATCTCCTTGAATGTTGGAGCGCGAAACACTTGCTAATGATACGTATCCGAACTTCCATACGTTGGGCAGATATAACTAATTCAGGGGTCCTCAAAAAAAAAATTACGTGCTTCTGAAATGTTGGGTTTCTGGGGATCTTGGGTGTAATAGTCAAAATTGGTAATTCAGTTCCGATGACTTTTTATGCTGTAAAGAGCTTTATTTTGGTCAGTAGTCTCGCACAATATTATAGTTTCTATTAAAATTAGCTAAATGTTGGAATTTAGGGGTTCCCATTTTTTTAAAAACATTAATAAGATTTAAAAAAAAAAATCGTAATCCAGCTTTTTTAAATGCTTTATCGGCCGGTTGCACATCCCTAACAATTTTGTTACAGAAATAACAACGAACATGATTTATTCTAAAGAGAATAGAAAGATACTAAGCATTACCTAGTGACGATTTGGAGAGAATCTGTGAACATACCGTTCATTCCATGCCTAAAAATACCATTTTAGTGAATTTCACTAAGAGTGGCATTTACATGTAACAAAATATGTGGTATTGCATGGTTAAGACTTTTTCATACTTGTGTATTATTACTTGAGATTCTTTCTGGCTTGAGATTTTGTAAGACTTCCCCACAAATCACCTATGTTTGAAAAATCGTCAACTTGAATTTCTCTCTCTGAGATGAATTTGCAATAATATAAATCTGGACACTCTCTTCACAACTATCGCATCTATATTAACAAATTAGGATGCAGAACTTAAACTTGGATATCACTAAAGTTTTGCGTGTGCTATTGATGGTTATTATAAGAGCCTTGATGTGAATTCGCTTTTAACAATAAATTGAGGACGTAACTTCCAAAACGCGCTTTGTCCAAAATTACCGAAATTGAGATCTTAGCGCTGTCTGGTGGAGAAAAAGAAAATACACATTCCAGCGTTCACCGCGAATTTCTATCTCTATGAGGAGGCGAATTATATCTGTTCAAAGCACTGATACAGTATGGTAATGAAATAGAACCTTAGTGACATTTTTTTTCAATTTTCCAAACTTCTGTGTTTTGGACTAAGAGCACTTTGGAAGTCAGCTCTTCAATTTAATGCAGTGTGTTCGAACGTGCTAGGTAGAAGTTGACATTTTCGCAAATTCACTTAAAATATGAGATATTTTATCAAGGAAATAATACTTCAAAATTTTTACTTTAGAACACTTCACTCATCAATTGGAGGGTTCAGTAAAAGCAATTCTAGTTGTGTATAGATTAATACAATCATAATATAGAGAATGATTTTGATGAAATAAAGTACGCGAACCAGTTTATAATCAGGACCGTAGTTACGGGGGCATGGGGCAGATCGCTCTTAAATAATCTTTCAAAGTTCACAAATTGGCAGTCTCAGTATTCATTAGCATTTATACTTTTTTTTTTTTGCGGAAATTTTTGATTTTTTCCCTTCAACAGTTGAAAAATTTCTTATTCACAGCCTCTCAATAAATTTGCTTCGCTAGGGCTTTAGTTACAATATGCCTCATAATACTAGGTACTCTTGTTAGCCCTTCCTGGATGACTGCTGATTTCTAACTGCCTCTTTTTCAATTCTGCCAGTGTTGCCAATAAAATTTTTTTCTCTATGCTAGATTATGCCAGAAAGCCCCCTCCCCCACAAAAAAAAAATGCTAAATTTATTATGCCAAAATTTTTTTCAATCTTTGCTAGCCTGAGGTGCAATCAAGCTGTTTTCTAGGATCACACGGTTTTTTTCTGCGGATTTTATAGGCGAAGAATTATGCTGAACTATGCCAAAATGTGAAAAAATTATACCAAAAAATTATGCGAAATTTTTCTTCTAGCTACCAAACCATGCCTGTAAGTTCTGTAGTCGAAGAAAAAGACCCAGCTACAGTGGTTATTTATCCGATTATTGCAGGCTTGTGTTATTTAAGAGTTATGCGGAACTATTTTAAAATGCTAATATTTTTACTTTTTCCTCATCCATTATAAAAAAAGAATTTCCTGATAATAATATTGAACCTCACTTTCAGAATCACCAACGTAGCCTGTGTGTCTCTCACCCATCAAAAAAATTTGTATGTGAAAATATTTTAATCTAGTCATCAAGTGTGTGACTCATCCTTTTTTATGAAAGAAGAGAAAAAATAACAGTCATTTGGAGGAAGATAATATATCATTTATACTCCACCTTATCCAGGGACCTATAGGTATCTGACAATGAACGAGAGAAGCTTCCGCACACATTTTTTCAAAGTTGAAAAATTTAGCCAAATCGATTCTTAATTGGTAAAATGGGATCGGCAGTTGGTTTCTTTTAGTTTTCTATTTACCCTCAGCTAACAACAACATTGGACTCTTAGTTGGCAAGATTAGGTTTTCCCCTTGAAAGAAAGTCACCGCGTTGCATTCCTGCGACTCGCTTTTTTTAAATAAGTGAGCGATCGCCACCATTGGTAGCATCCGATGAGAATCAGTAACTAACTGAGTTCGAGTCGACGGAGAAATTGTCCAGCAGAAGAAAGAAGAAATTTTCCTTACGACTGGAGGAAGAAAGAAAGAGAGTATTTTATTAGTTTAAAGATTCGCCTTGTAACTTCAGAGTTTTTCGTTAGTTCAATTATCGAATACTTTCCCGCTTCTCGTTGTTGCGCTCTTTTCACATTTCTTTTTCTGTCCGAAAGAAAAGGACTTTTCTGATTCTTGTCCAGAATTTAATTTTTTTTTTCTTCCTCCGTTTTTCATTACCTATACGAAACGAAATAGCCTGCTCAAAAAAGTTCTTTCTTGTCATTTCCAAAGACGGTACTCCGTTGGAGAAGAAAATTACATAATGAATTATTTATTTTATCTAACGTTGGGTACACTTTTTGTAATTACTTAAAGTTTTTCGAATACACTCGTCAGTCGTTAAAAAATATTTCGCGGACAACGTGCATGTATGTGTGTATTACCTGTCTTCGACAAAAAGAAATTTCTACTGCAACATGGCCGCGATTCGAAGCTTATATTTTTAGTTCCAGATTACAGCTCGGTTCACGCGAACGAATAGAAGGTCACGGAGTTATATACGGTGAAAATTTCCATAAAGACATAAGCAGATTAATGAACTTGTTCCGGCATGAGTGGTGGAAAAGACTCGACGGTCGATGAAAATGAATACTGTAGGATAAGAATTGCGTAAATGCGAGATCGGGTATTAGCTCGTTGAAGAGGTGCAGCGAAAACACGTGCTTTTTCAGAAGGCTATTGTGGTGTTTCAATAAAATTAATTAAGGCATACCGGCACTTCGAATCCCTTCATCCTTTTCAACGCCATATTACAGAAGTGTACAGTTCCCTTTTTGATTATATTTTTTTTCCTTGTTTGCCTGCCTCTCGCGCACGGCCACTCGCTCGCCCACTCTCTCAAACTTTGTTGACAAGTTCTAGGCGAGGGCGTCGATATTTTTAATTGATCGTTCAAACTTGAAAAAAAAAAAGAAGAAAAAATAGGATTTACGATAGGTATGACATAGTACCTTTGCGGACAATAAGAAAAAAACGCTGTCGCAGCAGCGACAGCAATACCGACTTTTCAAATTTAGTATCTTACATAAAAGAAATCCTGAAAAATAAAAGAAAAACTCCAAATCAGCAAAATAATAATATTAGTAATAATAATAATAATAATACACACAGCACGAATTTAGACGCGTGGTAGTTCAAATGCAGGCAACACGAATTTACATGGACAGAGTTCAAATAAAAGAACTGATACCAGTAACTGCTTATCTTGCTAACAATAGCAGTACCGACGACAAACAACTATTGTTGGGAATGAATCTGAATAAACGCATTATATCGAAAGGTCGATATCTCGACATTTTCGACACGTAGAAAAATTGACCACATTTTTAACACTAAATCCCAATTTTCTACCCCGGTTATCTCCCTCCCCTTTGGGGTGCTGCGAAAAATGATAATAACTAAAAATATGTAAAATGAAATTTTCTTCAAATGAGTTCCAGTATATTTTTTCGTCCCCAAGCTGAGATGATGAGAAATAATCGAAAGAAAAGTTTGACCCTCTCCCCCACAGCCCCCTTTCGGCGAATCCTCACCAAAATTTCACATGCACAACTTCAAGTGCTGTTCTATAACATATCTGATTTTCATAAAATTCGATCCTACACTCTTCGAGCTATTCCAGTTTCAAAATTTTGTACATATATATATATAAAAGGATACCTGAAATAGAATGAATGATATTTTCGAACTCCTCACACCTCAAAACGTAAAGAAAATTCACTCTGACCTCAAACCCCCACCCTATGAACAAAAACAATACCGCTTTTCGATTTCTTCGAAAAGTCGTTAAAAAACGCATGGGATTTCAAAACAGTATGATGGTGAGTAAGAGGCGTCCGCACTGAGTACGAAAAATTCTACCTCGAATTTCCGTTTTACTTTCGGATGACCGGAATTCTATTACAGAAACAACTTGGAACTTTAACTGCTGTCTAAGCAGTAAGAACTGCTTGGCGCCTCATCACTGGGACTCTTTCTGAACGCGAGTTGATATACCTGACTGTGCTAGAACGAACGAATGAAGACAATGCGAACTTCAAAAACTATTGGAAAATGCTTCGGTGGAGTTCGGAAATCCAGAAGTAAGCGCGCTGCTGTAGATTTAGGTGGTCCTTATTTCGAAGACTTTCTCAGATAACCGTGCTCGGAAGTTGTTCCAAATGATTCGTATTCAGAAAAGTTCAAGCTTGATCGGATAGTATTTCCTCATGCCTCATGGGGGTCCATGTTCTGGTTTGGTGGTTAAAACGTTATTTCATTTTGACGTAGATATGTCTATTCGCAGGCCCTCGATGTATGAGGAACTAGGAATATGTGTTCTGTACTCATATAGACGACACACCCGCACACTGGGATGAAACGTGATTTTACTGTGTATCAAAAGTCAAAACTTATGTTTTTTATCATTAATTGCTGGTATTGGAAAGGTTTTGAGGGTGCTAATTTCAAATTTGACATTCTTTTTCAAATATAGTTAGTTTTACAGTTTCTAGAGACAAAACTTCACGGAAAATTTCATTTATCATAATGATTATCATGATATTAGTTGTACTTCTGGGGTTGTGAGTTCAAATTTATTTATTTTCAAGTTTTCTAGATCTTATTTTTCTTTAGAAAAACAACAACTTCATTCAAATATATTGTATAATTAATATAAAGAATTGAAATAAGTTTTATACAGAATATGAAGCAAGTTGTATACAAAATATAAAGCAAGTTACAGACAAAATATGAAGCAAGTTATACGCACATGATGATATGAAACAAGTTATATACAAAATATAAAACGTTACTTACTTATATTAACTAATCATCAGAATCACTGTTGTCATCATCTTCTGTAGATTTTTCAACTATCAAAGCTCTTAACTTCTTCAGGCAAGTCTTCTCGCTTTATACTCCTAATACATATATGATGTTGACCGAATGTCTCTCAGTAATGATCGGATTTTAAAATCATTGAGTAAATTAAATCTTCAGTAACATGAATTTGGGTATCTTTCCGCGAGTGCCACTCACGAATCCTGCGATAAGTTTTATTTGAGGATTTCTGGACTTCTTTGGGCATGATGCCAGTTGGGAAAGTCAGGTATTTTGGGTATAGCTTCTGCTCCATGCATTAGGATTTTATGTGTATACTCACGGATAATTGTACCAATTGTATAGGGATATATACAATTCAATAACTTCTTTAGTAAACTTCTTGAATTCTTTGTATTCGAGAGATGTCCACAGGATATAGCTACCATTACAAAATAAAGTTTTTGAATAAACTGTTCATTGATACCAGTTATTTCAGATGCGATTTTGTAGTCCAGTGTTGTAAATATTTGAAGTGCCTTTACCTTACACAATTTTGTCAACTTGTATTCCCAGAGCTTGTTTTAATTTGGCTTTTGTGGTACATTTTCATCTTCTATATCTGGTGTGACTAACTCTTTATCATATTTCTGCAGGACTAACCAGTAGAGAGCCTTTTTGGCCACTGTGTTTGTAAGTATGAGCTTCTTTTCACGAAGATACTAGTGAAAATCTCGATTCGTAAACATCTGTACATAACATCATATCAACATTTTAAAAATCAATTTTACGATTAAAAGGCAGTTTTATACAATTATTTTTAATATTGGATGAATATATAGACTTTAGGGAACTAAATGCCATAATTATCATTTTGGAATGTCTTGGAACAAATTTCTCTTACTCTAAAATAATAATAAATGTAAATTAAAAATACTACTTACTTTCGCTTCTATTTTGCGGGGAACTTTCGAATGAAAAATTCAACTTCCGTATGTTGATATAGAGGTGAAAATATAAGCTTTCCAACGATATATAATACCTAGTTGATGATTCACTTCAGTCTGCAGAAAGTATACTAGCCCATAATTCTTGGGTCACACGCATCTGCTAAATACGACCGCCAGATGTTTAAAGTATCAACACTCAACACTGTTGTGGCAACTACAAAGGCGAACGGAACCCTAAGTATATTTAAACTTATAGTTTCAAGTGTTGGCAGCCCTGCGATATGTGTGAGTGATCACGGACGATTTACCGTAAGCGTGTAGCAAACTTCAAATATCATTAAGTCGATTCGAAAATCACTTTCAAAGAAAATTTGTCCTAAATTCGACTACATCATCACCAAAATATTAAATTATAATCAGTTCTACTGACAGGATAATTTTTACTCGGTTTTTTACCCTACTGAAGATAATAGCGTTTCTATTTGAAAGTGCATCACTCACTCATTTTCAACCGCTAACACCCGCGCAGGTAATTTTGCAGCGCACTCTAGTGCAGGTTTAAATCACAATGGGAATGTTTGATTAGAACATAGTACAAATCAGTGTTGCCACTTTCATTGGATTTACACATCTTTCATTTTTTGATTTTTGATACAGTAAAATCACGTTGTATCCCAGTGTGACCCGTCTTGCAAGGAGAAAGTCTAGTAAAATAAAAAAACACAGGGGTGCCAGAATAAATAATAAAAATAATACAACATAGGTCAACAAATATAAATTTGTTGTAATTTTCCGGGTAATGAACACGAGAATGAATCGCGTTTGCTTTCGACATCGGCGTTTGTGGTTTTAAATGTAAAAGTGAACGTAATCGTATGTAAAAGAAACAGATAGGAAGATGGTTTTACATCGTGCTTACAGTCTCAGCAAAAGTGACTCGAAGCATCAACATAAGGAATCGATGAAAGGAGTTCATTTTGTGAGGTTTGTAGTATTGTGTATGATTCTTGCTGAAATTATAGGGTTGGCGTGAACCAACTGACATTTTTGTAAACAAAATGAGTTATTAGCATCGTTGGAAAGACCGTAAAAAGTAGAATTTTTCAGAATTCTGCCCCCGATTCAAAAATGTATTCTCACGTTGACAAAAACTGATCAATAAACGCTATGTCATATAGTTTCTACATGGCTCTTGAATTAGAATCACGTGTCCTCAAAAAACAGATTTCGCTGGTTGGTTCCCTTACTCTTAACAGCGTCCAACTGCGATTGTACTTTTTGTTCGAAGTTGGTAAGTGGAATAGCCGCCCAGACTTCAGCTGAAAGGCCGACCCTATTTCCAGATTGCAAAGCGACCTGGCTTGTTTGCAAAAAGCTCGATATTTTCATTCATTTCCTGGAAATTTAAATATTTTCTGTACTTAGAATTTCAGAAGCGTTATATTAGTCACACTGAGTAACCATATTTCGTTATTATCAGACGCGACGAGTTCGACTGTGTTGTGTTAAGGAGGTATGCGCACACGCTACCAGAAGGCCTGTTAAATGGGATTCTCAGAATTGCCGGAGCTTCGATCTGTAAAATGCCGGAGATGGCCAGAGATTGAACTAGATATTATTATGTATCAGTGTGTGAAAGCAAGTAACAGACCGATTTCCTGGTGACGTCACATAGTGAGTTACTGTTAGCAAAAACAGTTTAGCGTAGTCACGATTTTGCAAGGGGAGGGGCAGCACACCTTCTTAAAAATGTCTTTTTTTATCGAGTAGCCCTAAATTTACTGTAGCAAAAAAGAAGGTGGCGCAGTTGGAATACTCATGTATAAAAATTTAGATGGGCGGGTACGTATGGACAAATCGGGGCCAAAATTCAAAATAGAAAGAGGAGTTAAACAGGGTGAACCTCTCTCACCCAATCTATTTAGTTGATTACTGGAGGTTGTGTTTCAAAAATTAAAATGGGAAAGGGAGGACATAAAAATTAATGGGGAATGGCTGAGTAATCTGAGATTTGTTGACAATGTGGTGCTAATCTCTCAGAATGGCACAGAATGGCAAGGAACTGGAAAAAATAGCAAACGACCTAGCTGAGCAATGACGGAAAGTATGATTAGAAATAAAGGCCAACAAAACGGTGCTACTAACAAACGCTAAACTATGTAAGGGACTCAAGATTGGAAGTGAGCTAATAAATGTAGCAGAGGTACATAACTAGGCAAAATTGTATCTTTTGAAGACAATATGGAAAAAGAGATATCAAAGAGAAGTGCACAAGCTTGGAAAAACTTTAGGGCTCTGAGAAATATAAACAGAAGCAAAATGCTGCAGAAAATTGAGAAAAAGATTTTCGAATCGTGTACTATTTCAGTCTTGCTACATGAGCCCCAAACTTAGGCAACAATACAAAGACAGAATCTGAAACTTGCTAGAACCTAAATAGTTATGGAGAGGGCAATGGTCGGAATGAAAAGAAGACAAGCCAAGTAAGAAATGGGTGAGGGCAAAATCAAGAACTAAAAACTGCAGATACACAATGAAAAAACTAAAATTTCATTATGCCGGCCGGGGGCCCAGAGGACTATTTACGCTTATTCTGGCAGTTCGAAGTCTGCATAAAATGTGACGAGAAGAACGATTCTTCTATAAGGCTTTCCAATTAATCGTTCGCGGCGCAATTCAGCCCATCGTATTACCCGGAGTTGGCGCAATTCGGCCTATCTTCCCATGAGCAGTAGGCGCAATTCAACCTATATTTGGCGCAATTCGGCCTCTGCCAGATAGCGGTGTTGTCAACAAAGATTGCCAGTGCCGTTGAGTCAGTGGTTGGTACATCTGCAGTATATAAGAGAAAATTTAGCGGGCTCAACACTCTGCCCTGTGGCACTCCAGCCTTAATAGGGGTTATGCTCGATATAGCATATCCAAAGTGAACTAGGAAGGAGCGATTCTGGAAGTACAATCAAAGAAGATCACTGAAGTGTGCTGGAAGGTATTGACTAACTTTGTGGAGGAGCCCTTCAATCCACACTCGATCGAAGGCCTGGCTTACATCAAGAAATGCTGCCAGGCAAAACTGCTTGGCCTCCAGGGCATTTTGGATAACTGAGGTAACTCGATGTACCTGCTCAGTTGTCGTGTGCTTGTGCCGGAACCCAAATTGGTGTTCTGGAATAGTTGAAAGATCCGTAACCATCTGGAGGAGGCGTCAATAGAGGAATTTTTCGAACAGCTTCGATATTGTTGGAAGCAGCGAAATGGGCCTGCAGGATGATGGGCCCTCTGGTTGCTTGCTTGGCTTGGGAATGACTATAACTTTAGATACTTTCCAAGCAGTAGGGAAGTAGTGGAGTTTAGTACAGGAGTTGAATATGTAGGTTAACATCACGTTCACCTTCTTGGGGGCCTCCCGCAACATTGAAGCCGTAATTTAGTCTAGTCCAGTCACCATGTGTGTGTTGAGTTTGTAAACCGCTGATTTGACTTCCCTGGGTGTCATAAGTTTGATCGGGGGTTCTTCTAGCCTGACTGGATCCAGAATGCTGTCTGAGTGTATGTTCTTAAGCCCTCTTGCAGAGTTTGTTGAATGGGCCCTTGTCTGCGGGATCTCGAGTCTGCTGCCATCGGAGACAGGCTGCTCTCCGGTTTTGAACCGCTTGCCGGATTTACGCCCGGGGCTATGGGTACGAATCAGTGTGGCAAAAATACATAAAAAATATTTAAAAAAGCCATTAGAAAAATTTAAACTTGTAACTACAAACAGTAAACTCAACTCCTCGTATCCAGCAGACAACCAAAAAGTTGAAAATGACAATGAAAGATAACTAAACAGTTTGGTATATCAGAATGATTCTATTTTTTAAATAATTATTTCCATAAATCTCAGTGACGTCATTTATGTTCATAAATAGACGGAAACATCCAGCTCTGTGCATTAGAGGACGATGCTTACAAAACTAAAAAAGTTCATGATAAAAATTAAGACAAGTTTAAATAGGAAAAACATAATTTTAATAAAAAGTCCTCAAAAAATTAAAGGTATTAAAATCGCGGAGAGAAAAATCACATTTTTATAAAGTAATCTCGTGTACTGCTAAGAAAACTTTTTCAAAAGGTCTTTAAACTTTTGAAACATATTGCTTTTTATTTTCGCTGAGAAAGTTGAATTGCAATTTGTTAACTTTTCTTTTTTAATATATACCGTATATTTTTTTTTATTTTATTTATTAACTATTATAATTTTTACGGCCTCGTAATACGCCGGCAAGTTGAGTTTTCAAGTTAAACTTTTCCCATTTGTAATATCTTTTGAAGGGATGATGAAGAAACGAAAAAAAAAAAAAAAAAAACTTACGGCACACAAATCGGAAACCCCATTATAAGTATTTTCAGTTTTACTTTAATTTTTTTCTCTTAGTCGAGACACTGCTTAATAGTTCTAATAAATTACAAAAAATTTATTGCACGGTTTAAGATATTGACCTGCAGTGCAAGTAACGGAGACGAAGTGACCCGAATTTTTAATTATTAGATAAAATTTCATTGTTTTTCTTTTTGTGCTAAATTTAGTTGAACATGGGGTGCTTTTAAAAGAAAGCAGGATTATTTATTTCGGAAGTTTATTTCACACTGAGTAACTGGTATACCGCAACTGACACCTGTTGCTAATTGTGATTCTCATCGGACTTTATTCTATGAGTACATTCGACTTTTACGCCGCAGTCTCAATTTTGCTGATTTGAGATTTTTACGCCTGTAAAATATTAAGCCAAGAGCAGTTTTTTTTACAGGAATAGACTTCTCCGAGATCAGTGAAGACCATATCTCTGGAGATTTTCTAAGAGTCTTGGCGTTTATAGGAGATTGTCTCTAGTGTAAGCCTCGTTAAAGCAGTTTAGGGTATCCTGGAGAGCCTCAGCAGATGTAGCCACTAAGGCACAATCGTCAGCATATTGAAGCCCAAGGATGTAAGTCTTGCGACACTTAGTTTTAGCTCCGAGGCGGCGCAGATCGAACAGATTGCCATCCACGCGAAGTGATATGCAAAGACTCCTGGACTGCAGCTTAAAGTCCACAAGGTGCATCACAGCATTTGTAAAAGCAATGAATAGCGTTGGTGCCAGCACGCAGCCTTGCTTCACACCACAGTAGGCAATGAAGAGGACACTAAGCCCACCACCAAGCGTGACGTTAGCAATATTTTTAGTGTGAAGTTGTTGAATGATCTGCAGCGTCCTAGGGGGGACAGTCAAACTTCTGAATGATTTCCATAACATTCCTCTATCCACTATGTGTCGAATGCCTTTTCCAAGTCCACAAAGGAGACGAAAAGTTCCACATGTTGTTCCCTGGCTTTTTCCGTAAGCTGACGAAGAGTAACTATCATGTCTGAGATGCCTCTGTTTTTTCGGAAGCCAGCCTGGAAGACGGGAGTTAATCACTCTATGATTTGTACCAGCCGATTATTGATTACTTTCGCCAACAACTTGCCTGCAGTGGACAAAAGGGAGATGCCTCTGTAGTTTCCACAGTCATGCACGTCGCTTTTCCATTTATAGATTTTGACTATATTCGCGGCTTGAAAGTCAGGTGGTACTTTTGCGCTCGTTCAGATGTTTGTCATTAGCTGGTGAAGTCTAACAAAAATATGCTGACCGCCCCTGACTGTCTGAAACGCACTCATCGCCCTCCTACCGCCCAAAACAAGCCTGCTGCCCCTCGGCACCTCTACACCGCCTCCAGGGGCGTTATCGTCTTCGTTGAAGCTACTGTCCTAGGTTGTAACAGTTTTATCCTTAAATTCTCAACTAACGCTGATGCGAGAGAGGTATGATATCCCTCCATGTCGGAACATTTCGGCATTCACGCGGGAAAAAGAAAATTAAGTAGTTCGTTATTTTTCAGTGTTTGTATACGACCCAGGGGATTGTCGAGAACTTGCAACCTTTTGTGGTTCTTGATCAAAAGTTCGGGAAAGTCGAGAAATTCTGGTAGGATCCAGCCGGAATAAGTTTTTTCTCCTTCTTATTCTTTCTTTCTTGTCAACTGAAGTTTAGTTAGTGATTTTTTGTGTGTACATTCCTCCTCCTCCAAGAACATTTTCTTCATGCCATCGAAGTTTAGGTCTTTTTCTTATAGTCAGGAACCTTTGAGAATTTTATAAGAATGTGCAAGTCATGACAGAATCATAACGAGTCAAGTGTAGATCTAATTTTTCTGTCTTTCTTGTCATTAAAGTTCTAATTTCTAGGTTGTAACCCATTCTTTTTCTTATATGTTATCGAAGTGATTACGAGATATGTTTGTGTTTTAGGGCGAACAGAGACGAGTGATGCTCTAAAAAATATAACACAGATTCCGACTTCTAAAATGACCTAAAACAAGGTCCGGCGCATAAAGAAAATCATATGTCATTTTTCTGCTGTTTTTACTAACATTCGTGGTCGCCGATGAGAATTTGTGTGAAATACGAAGAAAAAATGGCTTAACAACCGCATCGACCAGCCGATAAAACGATAAGGCATTTAGGGCACCGAATCGTGTCTGACATTTTAATTCAGTTTAAAAGACTTGTTTCTTCTCTTGTATTCGAAAAACACTTTTTTTTATCTCACTAACCGAGGAAATGATTTCATTCTTTGAAGAAAAAAAATTCCTGACATTGTGCGCTTGAAATTTTCAAAGACAACATGAAACCTAACCCAGTGGTTTCAAAAACTTAACCTGGAGTTTTCATAGCACCTAAAAGCTGAACTTTATTGATCACATTTCAGAGACGTTAACCCAAAAAATTTTGACAGTGTAATTAAACTTTGAAATGGTTTTAATAATTCTTGCTTTATGAAAATGATCTTGATGAGTCATGATGAGTGTAAATACAGTCTTGAAGAGGATTTAGAACCTTTAAGATTCTAAATAGTTTCAACGAAAGCTTTTAGAAGTTTCGATAATACTCTCGGGAGTTTATAAACAATATTTAAATCTTCTTAAACTTTCAGTACTTATTCTGAGCGAAACTCAAATTTTAGTATAAACGAAATTTTACAGAAGGTATTTTTGAACCAAAACGCAGATTCTTATTAAAATTACCTTCCCATCTTCCATGAGTGTTTCCTCATTGATTTAATTCACTCATATTGTGAAAATTGGAACATGTACCCATGGTTATAAGATGTAATAAATAATTTATAGTAACAAAAATTATAACATTTTCCAGTATTTATTAATTTTGAACAAAAACTTGGCAAAACTTTGCTCCTTTCCCGTGTAACCCACCCATACAGTATTTTTCCTGTCGCGACCACAAACTAACCCTCATAATTTCGGTGTCGTAGAAATTATTACCAAGTTAATATATACGATTTAGTTGGGATGTTAGTTTTTCACGGCTACACGAATGTGTTGTTGATAATATACGAGAAAGCGTTTTGAGCAAACGCAGTCGAACATTACACAATTGTAACACGTGTTGTCGTCGTGAAAGTGTAATAAATAATTCGAATCGATAATCGAAAATTAATTAATCAAGTAGCTTATTATATCGTTCCGTTATTGGTATTGCACTACAAATGTACAGGGTGTATCACTTTTCTACTTGCATTTCAGTACTCCTTTTGAGTGGGTAACTCTAACATGCGTGGATCGTTAAAAATGAACCAACCATAGGCGCAAATAAGAAAAAGGACCTGGGGGCTTAGTCCTCCATCTTCTGAGAGCCCACCTCCTCCCTCCCAAAAAAAAAACAAAAAATGATACCAGTGAAAGAATGTTTAGCATTATTTTGATACTTGC
Organism: Acanthococcus lagerstroemiae; assembly: GCA_031841125.1. Taxonomy (NCBI): domain Eukaryota; kingdom Metazoa; phylum Arthropoda; class Insecta; order Hemiptera; family Eriococcidae; genus Acanthococcus; species Acanthococcus lagerstroemiae. Next base: position 26,427,889 of record CM063106.1, on the reverse strand, counting down.
TGGTCAGCCGTCCTCCTCCTACTCCAGGTCGGAAATAAGTGAACAGATCCGCTGGCCGATAGCATTTGGTGAAAGATCGATAGAAAAAACTTTCGGAGATGTATGAAATCACCATGATATATCACAATTTTATTTTCAAAACCCTGTAGAAGAATTATCTTGGCCTTTATTTCAGTTCCATCCCATGCTAAATGCTAACCTGTAGACTAAGATGAGGATAATTCAATAAAGAATGACCCGATATCGATTCTGATTGCTCAAACATCTCTGAGGTCGCATTCGTTTCCAGTTCTCACTCTGCAAAAAAAAAAAAGGAAACACAATTTCAAATTTTGAAATAGATTCCACTAAATTTCGCTAAATCCTGGAATCGATTTCAGAATCGGAACTTTTGATTTCTTACACGAATGCATCGTCGAATTCCGGTTCTGGACTCGACTCTGCTGATACCGAAAAAGAATTGACTCTGGCCTCTATCGCTGCTCACGAATATGATAGGATCCAGAAATTTTCTTCGTAATCTAATTCAGTGACTTCCAACATTTCCTAGTCCAGAATTAAGTTATATGATGTATTTTAAAAAAATAATAGAACTGTCACTTTGCTCTGTAATTCCGTAGGAGCAGTGGGGGCCATTTTCTGCCCCTCTGAAAGAAAAATATTGAAATTAAGAACACCTCATAAGTAGAGCTCGGATTTTTATGATTTGTCATGTTTTCCTACAGTGGAGAAGATCGCGCATATCGTGTAGATCTTTGCGAATCATAACATTCTGAGTAAAATCAGCCCAATTTGATAGTGCATATTTCACATATTTTGGGTATAAATGCATGTTTTTGCATATTTTAGACGTTCTAAGCACATATCGTCATATTTTGACTTTTTTTTTTTTTTTTTTTTTTCAGTCATATTTTGGAAATGTTGGCCAACATTTTTATTTCACTATTTTTTTCGCTGAAAATTGTAAACCTGAAAAAACCAAGAAATTCTGAAGAAAAAAATTTTTTGTACTGATACATCGGAAGTACTACAATTTAAATCTGAAAATCAATACGAAAGTGACTGATTCCAGAAAGCCTTCTGTTTTAAAAGATGACCTTCAAATTCAAAAATCCTTTTAAAAGGTACCCATATCGATGTTGCATAAAAGTGCATTTTTGCTAGATAAGTACATATTTTGTCATATTTTGACGAAAATAAATGCATGTTTTATGCGCATAAAACAATTTTTTAAGCGCATGAAAATCCGAGCTCTACTCATAAGTAATGGTAACGCATTATAATGTCTTGAATGAGCATGCTAGAATCTTTGAAAGAGCTTCTAAGGAATCTTAAAGAGTGTGAAAATGTTTCGGAAGTCGTGAATGAGTCTTTTCAGGAGTCGTATGAAGATTTGAAAAAATTTATAAATGTCTTATTGAATAAAATAAAGGAAAAAAAAAGTCTTGAAATGTTTTAACAGATTTAGAAATGTCTCATAGAGTCTGAAATAACTTTTAAAGGATGATAAATGAGTCTTGGAAAGTTCTGAAGCGTCTTGAGGAAATTTAATAAGCCACGATCAAGTCTTAACGAGTCCTGATCAAATCTGGAATATTAGTGTCCATTTCGGAGTGTGAGTGAACTTGGTAATATTCCATTTGTGTAGGGTGTGCCAACTCACTTTCTCTTCTTCTGTAGTCCAGAGCGCTTTCAGCTTTTATGCCATCATCAGTAGCGCTTTTCGGCTGTTATGTCATCATCAGACTGATGATGGCATAACAGCCGAAAGCGCTCTGGACTACAGAAGAAGAAAAAGTGACTTGGCACACCCTACAAATGGAAAATGTGGAAGAATCCGATAGTGTCTTTAGCACGTCTGAAAGAGTCGTTTAAAGTCTTGCATGAGTCTTGGACGGTCTTAGTAAATTTTAAGAAAATTTGGAAGAAACATAAGGTGCATCCACGTTTGTTTTGAACAAGCATGGAAGAATTCTTATTAATCATGATCCAGTCTTGGAGGGTTGTAAAATTTTGAAACGAATCTTGAACAGTTAATTTTTGATATCGAATAAGAGCCTTATTAAGTCTTCAATTAAAATTCTGGAAGAGTTTCAAATAACCATGGAGGAATGGGTTTCAAAAGTCCCTAAAATCTCTTACGAGTCTTAAATTACTGCAGAAGTCTTAAAAATGTTTGCTCATGTACTCGAAGAGCCATCATGAAGTCTGAGAAAGTCATAGTGAGTTACATCGAGTGTTTAAGATTATTATTTTATTTATGTATTTTTTATTTATTTTACAGCATATTAATGAAATTATATTTAACTTTTGTCGGACTCTATCGGGATATTGGCCCATTTCTGAGCAAATGCCTGTACACGTCCCTTCCAACTTTTTCTCTCTCGCGCTTCTCTTTTCGAAATTGGTCCCCAGTCCATGGGCTATCTGATCTCTTCATCTTGTTTGTCGTCTCTACTTGTAGCGCTTTCCTTCCCTTGGTATCCAGTTCAAAACTTTCTTCCCTCATCTATTCTCTTGCCTAATTATAGGTCCCGCATATTTTGCTTTTAACTTTTTGGTCGTGTATCCTATGTCTTCTAGTCCTGATTTTCCCCTGATTTTCGTGTATTTGATTTTGTGCAGCTTTTGGATTTCTAGGATACTTTTTTCTATTGCTCTTTGAGTGGATTGAATTTTTTCCTCATTAGCTTTTGTTACCGCCCATGTTTGACAGCCGTATGTTAGTGATGGTAAGGTACAACTCTCCCAGATTTCGAATTTCGGCTTCTTTGCTATTTTCTCTTCATAGAATACCTTTTTTGATCCAATAGTTTTTCCACATTCTCTTTATTATTTTGAGTATTTCTTTCTTTTTTTTTTTCCTGTTTTGAAATGAAATTGTTTGTCCCAAACATTCAATTTCTTCTACAATTTGTATTATCCCTCCTGTAATTTTGAATTCCCTCATTTCCTTATTTGTTATAATTTTTGTTTTTTTCATATTTATTGACAGTTCTGCTGTTCTGCTTTCGTTTATGAGATCGTTCGCCATATTTTGGTGTTCCTTTTTACCTTCCGCGATAATTACAATATCATCCGCAAATCTTAAGTTTGTCAGCCTGTCCTCATCTATTTTTATTCCCCGTTGTTCCCAGTTGTTCCCAGTTTAGGTTCCTAAAAATGTGTTCTACGATGTAATTGAATAAGTTCGGGGATAGTGGCTCACCTTGACGTACTCCCTTTTTAATTGCAGATTTCCGTCCTTGTTTATCCATTTTTATGTAGGCTTTTGCATTTTCGTACATTTTTTTTCTTTTGACTATATTTATCAATTTTGCTTCAACCCCCTGTTTTCTCATAGCTTTCCGTAAAAAGTTGTGGTGAACTGAATCAAAGGCTTTGTTGAAGTCGATAAACATAGGATGCACTTCTCGATTGTAGTCATCAGCTTTTTCAATTGACTGATTAACTATGAAGGTTTAGTCTATTGTTGAGTGATTTTTGCGGAAGCCCGCTTGTTCTCGACTCGGATTTGTATACTGAGTCTTAAATACGTTTGGAGAAGCCGTAAAGAGTGTGACGTATCTAAAATATTCGTACCATGAGAATTGAAGGCTGAATAATCTGAGCTAGTTCTGAGAATATCTTTGCCTTCTTTGGCAAGGGAGGTATCTGGAAAGTATCGTGATGAACGCTGAAAATTCTTCAAAGATCGTTTCTTTTTAGTGAATGTTAATTAAGCTGACGAAATCTTATGTGAGACTTTGGAAAGTATTTTCATTTTCAACAATAAAATCGTCTGCTGTATCAATCATTCAAAAACCATGATGGTCGAAGTGAACCTGTAAGTTTCTCATTCCGTTCCTTTTGGTTCTTCAAAATCGGCTGAACCGTTCCTATAATTAGATGCGTTTCCATTCCGTCCCGTGATAGTTTCTTTTCCTTTAGAAAATCATAGAAATTCCATAAAAAATGACAGATATTTTTCATAGATAAGGAGCCGTTCGCTGCATTTTTGGTTCCCGTTCCCGTTTTGTTCATTGAAAATGATCGCTTCTGGTTCTGTTCGTTCCTTTCCTTCGGTCATTCCATCCCAGTTCAAAAGTCTTTCTTTCGTATCTACTTATTCAGTTGTCAGAGCGAGAAAATAATCTAACTAGTCGCAAGGTGGAAGTTGATTTAAATTATAACTACATTATTACATACTCGTATATTTGAAATTGCCCGGCCAAGATAGCTTCCTGGATTCGCCACTGCTGCAATCTTGCCCCGTTTAGAGCAGCCAGAAGGGACCGTCAACTCGGACTGCTTCCGTGAAATATTTTATCCTTAAAAGACCGCCGAGAGAGCCATCCATCAAGACTGGGCATGTATTTTTAAAACGTTATAGGAAGTCGAGGGAGGAATTGTTCAACTTGAAACAGTAAAAATTATTTCGTGCATATTCCCCTGTATAAAAACTGAGAAGGTGGCGAAGAAAATTCCGTGGGTTTATCGTCGGTCATGCTGACATCTTACCGAATAGTTGTACATCAGTGCTAGTGGTAATAACCCCTACAAAACATTATTTATCTGCACTGTAGCCTTCTTTCCATTACAAAAAAAAGGCCTCCTCCGAAGTTACGGATATTTTTAAACGGATGATCGGAAGGTGCATTATTAATGAGAATTTTGTATTGTGTTATGAGCAACTCTTTACTGACAATCTTGATGGAAAGGAAAAGTGACTACAAGTGACGGACATTTAATCAGTAATTAAAATTGCCGGCTAGTCTTAGTAGAGCTCTACAAACCCGAGTATGTTACGCCACCATTTTCGTGTTTTCATTCGCTGTGCAACATCGATCTTCATCGCGGCGCAACCTCGATCGTCGACCGCGACGCGTTCGCCCATCTACGGAAAGAGTAAGGATAAAAATAACGGCTCAGTATAGGGTAAATGGTGGATGTTATGGTTGTGAAGTTGTAAAGTAGCTGAAGAAGATGATTATTATCCTCATAAGGTCAGTACAGCTGTGTTAAAATGTAATAATTCTTAACGGGGGTACTTTGAACTCCATTTTGAGCAGTCCTAATCCAGATGCAAGAAAATTGCTAATGACTTTCTAATGGGAAACTATCAGAAAACAGTAGCTGAAGAGGGCAAGTTTCATGGGAAATTGAAAAAACATGAAAATTTTCTGATATAATTTGTACTAAACTTCATTTTATAAACACCCTGTTGAACCGATTCCGACACAGTGCTGGTTGCGATGGACTTACCTCTACATTATTAAAAGAAATAATTTTCGAAATTGACAAACCCTTGGCAATAATTTTCAATAAATCCTTGGAAGATGGGACTTTTCCTACTGATCTTAAAATTCCTCATATTATCCCTATCTTGAAACATGGAGACCCCACCAAAATTGAAAATTATAGGCCTATTTCAATAATCTCTACCGTATCCAAAATATTTGAAAAAATAATAAAAAAAAGAATTACTTCCTACTTGAATAAATATAACTTTTTTGGTGATTATCAGTTTGGATCTAGAGAGGAAATGGGAGTTGAGGATACCCTAGTGAGTCACATAACAGAAATAACACAGCTTCTGGAGCAAAATAAAATTGTATCTACACTTTACTTGGACATTGCAAAAGCGTTTGATACTGTCAACCATAAAATATTATTGGAAAAAATATGACATTGGTTTTAGGGGTAGAACATTTCAATGGTTTACATCGTACCTTACGGATAGAAAACAAAAAGTAAAAATTTAAAAAAAACTTAGTCTAGAACTACCGGTTACTAGTGGTGTACCACAAGGTAGCATCTTGGGCCCCATATTGTTCTTAATATATGTAAATGACATAGGGCGATTACCACTTCAAGGAAAATTATTTTCGTTTGCTGACGATACAGCAATAATATTTCATGGAAATATAAAAGAAGAAGAAGTTATCAAAAAAATGAACCAAGATATAATTATTTTGAACAAATGGTTTTTAGCCCATAAGCTTTTACCAAACTTGCAAAAAACACAGTATATAGTTTTCGGCTACAAAAAAATTGAAACTCTTTATGGGGAGGTTATCGGGCCCAACCAGCTATCCAAATCAGAAATAAATTTAAATATATTACAGCAGGTATCCAATACTAGATATCTCGGATTACAAATAGATCAGGGTTTGACATGGAAATTTCAAACTGAAAAGTTACAAAAAAAAAAAAATACAATATATAAATTATAATTTGTACCATTTAAAACAACACTTCCCAACTAATTATTTAAAGATAATATATGCATCTCTTTTTGAATCTACTATCCGTTTTGGAATACTTCTCTGGGGGGGGGGGAGCGGTAGCATGCCATTTACGGCCGATTGAAATAGCTCAAAAAAGAGCCATAAGAAATATACTTGGACTAATAAAGTTTGATAGCACTAAACAAGGCGGAGAGGAGGACACGCCGTGGCATACGCTGTTCGAGTGCGACGCCTGGGATGAGGAGAGGCGCGGGGCGGTCACGATCGATCCCGGAGACGGCGTGATCTACCGTCTTGCGCCGGACACCCTGGTCCCGGAGCTGTTGAGGAGCCGAAGCGGTTGGAACCGGGTGTCGGGTTTCGTTTCGGCCATCATGCGACGGAAGATGGAGGCTGAGTGGTCGAGACAAAGGACGCAAGGAGGAGAAGCGGATGTTGCTGCTGCTACTGCGGCGGCGGATACCATCCAGCAAAGCTCGCCCGTTGTACCAGGGCTGGAGCAGAGCTCGCCCGCAGTGCAAGGGCTGGAGCTTCAATCGGGAGAGTCTCACACGACGAGTGAGTGAAGAGGAAGAGGCAGCGCGTCCGGCTGCGGGGGACCTGAAATTTCCAGGCGAGTGCTCTGGGAGCGCGGACCTCGGTCAGTAGGGAACCCCGTGGTGGCCCTGGCAGGACGCGCGCACCGTTCCGGCCAGGAGAAATGGGGGCTCGGGCCCGGCCCCAAAGCGTTCCCCTCGGTACTGATGCGATGCCGGAAAGGGTAGTTTCCGGTGCCGGGGGTGCGGTGTCTCAGGGGCCACTTTGGCATGCGTGCATCGCCATACGTCCCACAACACCAGCACTAAACAAGGATTTAAAAATTAAAAAATTTTGAGGCTTCCAAATTTACATAAAACAGTTGTTCTCGCATATGGACTGAGAAATAGGGATAAATTCGGCATACGAGTCCGAAAAGGAAAATCAACCCGGGTTGGAGGATTATTGAGCATTGAACAAAAACAATGGTTCAAATAATAAGTAGAAACCAAATCGGGTATAAGTTGCCGGAAATAATAGCAAACATATCGTCAACTGCGCTGCAGGGGGCTGCTCCTGATACAACTGTGGAGCAAGTAAAGCGATCATGGCGCGAGTATTTAGAAATGAGAGAGGAATAAAATAGAAAAAATATATACATAAATAGGTAAATGAACTCCTCTCAAGGTAAAATAGATGGGTGCATGCGTTGGGGCCAACAAGTAATGACCATAATTAAGTTGTACTTATAGTCATAAGTATTAGATTTTACCATACGCGCCGTTGGCGCATCGGCATACAGATTATAATAAACTGTGTACTAAAATTATACCTAATAAAGAATTTGATTGATTGATTGATTTTTTCCCCTTTTATTATCACAAATCCCTCTACTATTACGTACTGGTACCATTTTTTGTCTATCTCTAGTCGTGAGAAGAAGAAAAAAAAATTCAAAGATAGAAAACTTTTCAAAATTTGACCATAACCAAGCTCCTCCAAAAATGACACTATGCAAACGTATCTACACAGTGTTAGGGTAGGTTGCCTACTTACTAGGTGGAAGGGGGGTCATTGCAAAAGAAACATCCTGTATAATATATAATAACGCGAGTCCATTTTGAGTCTATTTTCTCCTGTGGTGCTTCTCAAATATATGTTGAGAAGAGAGCTCACTCGTGCTTGTTGTTACAGGCAAAGTTATTAAAATTTTCAATAGGTTGTAAATGCACGGGAATTTTCTCCGTTGCACAATTCAATGTATGTAAGTGGAGCGCGCTTGATTTCTATACCACTACTACGAGCTAGAATCTGTCAGACGTGTCTGTATCAAAGAGATAATTCTTCTACTGCAATTTCTAGAGGACAATCTGTGTCATTTTTATAGAAATTGCATAAATTTTTCATGTCATTAATATCTTCATCTGTGCACTTCTTACTTTGGCTTGGATTCAGAACAGTGAAGTTTTTCAGAATTGAGGAATGATTAATGAAGCATGCTTCCAATTCATTAGTCATACATTCCAAAGAGAGTATGAAGATTGTTATTCGATAAAATTCCGCACAAGTTCATGCACTAGTTGAGTGAATCCTAAAGGTCGTACATCATTCTTTTTTCAGAACTGCAATTCACAAAAAGTTTTTATTTTATTATTTTTTTTCTTTAACCTTGAGGGTGTTTTAATCCCAAAAACCCTTAGGCTCCTACGCCACTGTTTATTACGCCTCCACATCTTTATACTTATACATCTACAGTCATTCTCAGTCATGAACATACCTACAAATTAACTGTTTCCGGTTGCTTCAACGGGGGAGTAGGGTACACGTCTACCTATCAGTTGAACTGAACTTATGTAACAGTAGCTGTCGTTCATTGTCTGAGTTTTTCGTGAGAATAAATTCGAGAGCGGATTTGTAATTAAGTTTTGGTGGCTGATAATGACGGTACCTTGTATCTCATTAATCGAAACTCTGCGGTTCGGTTCGACAGGCCTAGGTGAATATTTTAATTTTACCCCATTATTTTGGGCGTTTGGTTTCGCGCTGCTGAAAGTCTGTAAATTATTACAAAGCCTGTCAAGAACGACGTTTAGTATTAAAAAAAAAAAAAAAAAAAAAAAGAAGGAAAAAACAGAGGGAAAAGGGGAAATTTTGTTGTACATGCTTAAAACAGAAAACAAAATAGGAAGCTTTGCGGACCGTTTCTGTACATAATGGTTGCGATACGACAGTGACGATTGATTTTCCCGTACTCATCTTAGCACAATGTGCGTAACGATATCAATTATTTACAACCTTGTGGCCCCATTCAGAACATCACTGTCGGTCAGCAGTTCACCTGCCAACGTGGAAACGCGATCGTCAAATAGTAAATTGGGCCTAAACATGAATAAAGAATACATAAGGGGCATTTTCGTCAGCTATTTAATACAAAGGGATTTCGTGGTGATTGCTTCGATTTCGCAGGGAGAATCTCGAACTATTTCTCTTTTTTATTCACAAAAAATGCGAGATAATACCCGCTAAACACTTTTCGGGTCTATTTCAATTATTTTTTTTCCCATCCACGTTTATTTTCTGAATGTTGACAGGTACTTATTTTGAAATACGGAAGCACATTTTTTTTTTTACCTTTTCACAGCAAACGAAGGATAGCATTATGTAGTAGTCACGATATTTATTTATTTATTATTATTATTATTTTTTATTATTACCGAGCCAAGGAGTTACACACTCTCGGGCTATAGGCTCAGAAAAGGTTGTTGTCTGTATGTTGCAAAGGTATCCAGCAGCGGAAAGGTAGGTGAGGGTGTTGTTTATGCGCTTGTGGGAGTTGGAGAGGGCCAAAATTCGACTATGGGGGACGTGGTGAGAGTTACGGAGGCAGGTGAGGGAGAAACATGAGAATAGGTGGTCCTCGGTGGGAGGGTCTTCATCCTCACAGTGTGGGCAGCTGAAGGGATAAATGTTAGTGCGAAGATGCGTATGTGTGAGGCATGAATGTCAAATCCTTAGGCGGGTGATGATAACTTTCTCGCGGCGGGAGGAACGTGGGGACGTTGACCAGGGGACAGGTGTAAGCTTGATTTGTGCGAGCTTGTTGTGCTGAGAGGCTTGATGTCGCCACTCTTTGAACTGTTTATGCAAAATGATCTGGCGAACGGTGGAAGTGAGATCCATTGAGATAGGGAGATGACGAGTGATATATGGGAGCTGTGTAGCTTGCTGTGCTGCTTGATCACCTGCCTCATTTCCTGGGATACCAATATGGCTTGGGATCCAGATGAGTAAAATGCTCTTGGTGGTGAAGGAAATGAGATGGAGATTTAGATGTCTGCATTGGACGACAGCGTGTGTTGAAAGGCGATCAGAAATAGATCTTAAGGAGGAAAGTGAGGAATCGGAGAGGACCAGATAGTGGATATGGGTGGATGAGTCTTCGAATTCAATTGATTCAACCAATGTTAGACGACAGCGAGAGTTGTAATTGATTCTAATTGATTCAGGAAGAAGAAATTCTCGCATGTTATCCGCTACGAGTTCGGAAAAGGGCCTAATTGATGAGAGTTGTGGAAAGGTTATAAATGAACCATTTTCCTTCCCTTTATAGGTTATCCAAAAATGCATATTTACGAAAAACATAGGACACTGAAATGGATTTGGCTTCCGCTGCGCGTACCTTTCTCCTTTCCCCTCGCCATTCTATCCCTCCACATCACTCACTTCTCTTCCACACACCTCCTTCCCCATGAAATGAAAAGAAACCGTATATGTCGAGGAAGGAATGATTATTAAAAATCTTGGTAAGTTTCCATTTAAAATTCCTAGGTTGGTGGCGCGATCCAGCCCCCTTTGAGGGGTGGGTAAATTTTTTCTCTCAGGAATGAACTAGACCTTCTTCTTTGAAAATGTCCGTTTGTCCCATCATATCCGGCTTCCCAGAGAAGAAATACAAGCGGGGACCATTTCGTGAAACATCCACGCTACCACTGCAGACATGCATATAGCTTACAAAGTGTTTATTCAGGGTAATCGGCATCTAATTGGTGCGCAGGGGAGGGTATGTGATGTAGCGTTCATGATGTTAGAGCCCTATAAACACAAGTACTCGCATACGTCATTCTGGAGCCCATCGTGCCCGTGGATGTCGAATCCGACTATGCGGAGCGTACCGCGTAGTCAATTCGGCATCGACAGGCACGATGGGCTCCAGAATGGCATATGCGAAAAATTTATTCGACAATACCATTATTGGTTATTTATTTATTGAGACGATCTTATGCTTTAGACTTCAGTAGTTAATCAATTCCTCTGTCAGTACGAAGTTCAATATTCTAATTTTCGCTCTAAAATATTCTAAGTACGTAACTGATTTTAGTGCCTTTCATAATTGAAGAACGATCTATAAAATAACTCGCGAGTACTCATCTTTATAGGTAGCATCAATGATGTTGCATAACTGATTCGCCGTAAAACGATCAAGTGGTAAGTTTTGTCTACTACACGCAATACAAGTGTGATGATAAAATTGCATAACTGATTTGCCGTAAAAGTACGATTTGCAGTTAGAACATTAGAGCAATTTTCTTGGAGAAGAGGGAGATTGGAAAGTTTATAAAATTACCGTATTCGCCCGAATATAAGACGCGCCCGAATGTAAAACGCACCCCAATTTTGAGAGAAGCTTTTTCGAATTTTTATTTTGATCCGATTATAAGACGCAGATTAAAAAGTGAGCATTTATTAACTAATTTCTAATTTCATTGTAAGAATACAGATAGGTAGGTATAAATTATTCGTCATCAGAACAAAAATCATCAGAAATTAACTCGTCGGTCGAGGGGAGGAGTTCCAATTATTTTCTCCCTCCTCACACAGAACGTCATCTTCAGTAAAGGGCGTTCGTGATACAACATTTTTTGAAAGATGTAATTTTTTCTCATGACCCAATTATAAGACGTACTCGATTGTAAGACGCACCCCAGATTTTGAACTCGAAAAACTGGGGAAAAAAGTACGTCTTATAATCGAGCGAATACGGTACGTGAATTTTCAACATGAAAACAGAAAAAAATTATAAACTCAAAGGCTCGTCGTTTTTACTAATGATTGTTGTGAATAGAAACTCGTTAGTGAGCTTTGGGTTCGGCATTTTCTTGATGATCTGTCTACTTGATGTGAGTAGTATAGGTATGTGGTCCGATGAAAAATGTTCAAGTTTGGTATGTCCGCCGTGTAGGGAGCAGAGATGTATTGCTTGGTAAAAAGTACGCTCTCCTATTTTATATGCTTTCGTGTCCTAATAAAATAATTTTCCATGGAAATTTCTACTAACAAAACGGCTGCAGACTGTAGTCGCGCAATAAAGATGAAGATCAATGAACACATGGCTGGAAGAAAAACAATAAATTTCCATGGAAATGTCAACCACTGAATTGAATTGTCACCATGGAGAGCTAAATCATACAGACTGGCTTCGTGTCAAGGGGCATGGAAATTTCTATCAACAACACGGCTGCAAGGTGCAGTCGCGCAGCAACAACACGCCTGGAGATTGTAAATGTCAACCACTGAATTCGTGTCGGGGGAGCGTTACGGTTTTCGCTCAAGTTTACCCAGTTGTAAAAGCATACATAAAATGCTAAAATAAATTTCCATGGAAAATTCAACCGCTGAATTCGTGTTGAGGGAGCGTGTTGGGGGAGCGTTACGGTTTTGATTACAGTTTTGCCCAAGTAAACTCAATAGTAAAAGCATATAAAATGCTAAAATTCTCATGTCCTACAAGTACTTTATCCCTTTCTTCCTGCCCCTTTATCCCCTATACTATTACTGTCCAGCTCCATGATTTTATTGATTCATGAGAAAAGAGTGTGGGAGAGGGTGGAAAGAGGAAAAAAAAATAAGGTCATTCATAAGATGACAATCATATTGTGTTTTTTTTCCTTGTAATTCATAACGGAGGAGATGAGTGGAAGAAGGATGAGAAAGGGAGAGTGAGGAAGGAGGTAGCATGGAGAGAGGGAATTAGTGTATGGTACGCTCAGGAGGTAGCAAGACCTATTTCAAGAAAAAAAGGAATTGTGTCTTTGTACGTTTTTTGAGGGAAATGGTCCATTTACCTCTCTTGCGGATTTTCATTCATGTGATAACATGTCCTTTGTAAAATCAAACACAAAATTCAAATTCAGAAATACTCTTTTTCTCTTCTTTTTTTAAAATTTATTTATTCATGGAACATTTTACGGCAAAACGTAACGCATTTTACAGGCAGTTCACTTCTAGATCCTCAGATCCTTAAATTCAAATTACTTTTCAAATCTTATTTTCTTCAAAATCCTTCAAACGTAATATTTTTATACAGTAGAAGACCGATTCCAGGTGTAAGACCTTTAAAAAGTCCAGATTTTTTTTTGAGATATACCCTGGGGGGAGGGCTACCTACAGTCCTACATACCTATAAAGATTTCAACATCTTGATTTGTGAGAGGTAAGATATACTCGAGCTGTTAGTATGTATGAATGACTACCTATTTCAAAATTTAAACCTGCTCTCAAATCAAACATCGAACGTCGAATCTGTTACTTTTCCATCACGACATCGTGATCGAATTTGATCAGAATTCGATAGAGAAGTTGAGTTACCGTGTTGATATAGAATTATTTGTAGAATTCTTCGATGCCAGCAGATAACGCAACTGCTGTATTAGGTTTTGTGTCTTATTCGATTGCAATATCGTATCGAAAAAATGACTTATTTTGAATGTTGACAAGAGAGTAAATTTTTGTATCGACAGTGTTTCATGGAGGACAATTCCTTTATACTTGAACGACGAGTTTATTTGCCACTCCTAAACTCTTAAAATATGCAATGGAAATCTTTCATTTTCGAAGGGACTGAGTAAGATCATTTCTTTTTGAATGAGACGGGAAAACTCGTTTCTTTTTGGGAGGAACGAAAAAATCTTTTCTGTTTAAGAGGGTCGAAAAAAATCATTCCCTTTTGAGAGAAATGGAACCGAACAGGAACGAGCAAGCAATTTTCTTAAAAGGAACGACGCCCAAACATACCTAAAATCCACATATTATTACCATGATAGCTAACTGTAGTTAGTTTTATTGACTCCAAAGAGTGCTGGTTAAAAAAGCGTTATCTAACTCTATGTTCTAACTATATAAACCTCTGCTAATATTAACAGCGCGTAGGCATCTACGGATTCAAACACCACTCACATCAGCAAGGACTGATTATAGGAGGAAAATATTTAGGCAAAGAAAATTGGGTAGTCAGCCCAGTGGAAAGGTTGCCCCACAAAAGACGGAGTAAACGTTTGCAGTGAAAAACGGCTCTCAGAAAAGTCAAAATAGAAACGACAGCATTAAAGAGATCTTTATCGTGAATGGATTAACTGTGAAAACGACAACGGAAAATACGAGCCCCCGTTGAGATTTCAACAATCGTGTATGTATGCTGGCAGATATACAGGTATTAGAAGCTGTAAGGCTGAAGCCAACGTTTAATTTATAGCAAAAGGCTTACTGGGCTGTGTTGGCTGCGTGTGTTTCATCCATTCGGCCTAATTTGGGTCGCATATACTTTCTGTATTGGTTGAATTTGCTGGGTATTCTCGTGGTCCGTAAAGTTCACACCGAGCTGATAGTGATGACTTTGCTGAAAGAAGAGATAAAATTAGGATTCGGCGGGAAAAGGGCGATTCTTTGATTCTTGCTTGACAATAGAGTGTAGGTCTATTGATGTCGTCCCGCATATTGTCGACGCTTTTTCAAAGCATGCGGACTCGAAAAGTTTATAAAATAAACCTTGTTTGTAACGTTGAAATAGTTTTCACACAGCAGAATCAAAAGAGTATAGAAATGGCAGTTTTGGAGAGTTCGTTTTTATCGCGAGTGCGTGTAGCTACCTGTCTGTGCTGCATACTTTCAATGTGATTTCTTTGAGGAACAATGTGGTTTCTAAAGTGCCGTAAGGATCTGAGTAGTTTGTGTGCCTGCCAGTTAGAATATTTTCAAAAACTGGAACATGCATAATTTTGTTAATTGGTAATGATCAGCAGGCAGTAGTCCTCGAGTTTGGAAATATTGTAGAAATCGATTAATAAGTGGAACGTAAAGGTTCTGAAAACTAATAACGCACTCAGTACAAAATACATTATAATCCAGGAGGGCTCGTATTCAAGCATGGACCCAGGGGCTTGGAATAAATAAGAGCCCGCCGTGTTTCAAAAAATTGATAATTATTTTTCTAAAACAAATAAATGAATGAACAAATACCATAACACAGGGCTACTTTGTGACTGGCGGGTAACTTGGCGACAAAAAGCTGCCACACAGCCTTTACAACGCATTAGCCCGCGAACAGGACTGACTAACACGCTCTCTACTGGGGGAATCGGTAACCGAGGTATGCCAGGAGAACGTGAACGGGTAAATAGAACACTTGGACACCTCTATACAAGTTAAATGATCAAAGTGTGAAATGATTGATAACGTCTTTTTGAAGAATATGTTCCAACTTCCGGTTACACAGCGAAGATGAAATATTCTTGGAACTTCAAAATAGGAAATTCGTGTAGCCAGTTACTTCCGAATGAAGGTTCTATGGTCGAAAAAATGTCACGCTTGAAATCTCAGAAGAAAATGAGTTCTTGGAGGGGGACTTTGTGACACGTTATAGGGTGTACACGGCTCAAGTGGAACAATATTTCTTCGACCTTAAATTTTGAGCCCTCTATCAAAGATAGAAATTCGGGTGTAAACTCATTGGAAAGGCTCATCTTTTGGCTTGAAACCCTCCATTTGGTTTTTAATTTTCGTTCAACCACTTTGACGGTACAAATTTGATTCTGTTCCAAGAAAAATCGTTCCACTTGAACGATCGGTTAGGTCAAGTGGATTCGGGGACAGATCAAGTGGAACTAAGAGTTTTCCATTAAAATAAATAATAGAAAAAGCCAATGAATACCATCTGGAAACCAATCTCAGCATTTGACTCGGTTACACATAGCAGCGTGTGGAGCTCCTTTGCGCATCAAGATGTATCAGGAGAAATAATAGAAATCTTACATAATTTATATATAAACTCTGTGGCCTATATTAAATTAGATAAAAAAGGAAAATACTTTGCAATTCATAGAGGGGTAAAACAAGGTGATCCAATCTCACCAAATATCTTTAATTGTATACTCGAAGATATATTTCGCAATATCGAATGAGAAGGAAAGGGAATAAATATCAACGGTTCTCTGATTTACAGCGACAATGTCTTAATATGTAAAAGTTTAACTGAAATTGAAATCATGGTGAAATAATTGAAAAAAAGGATGTAAAAAACTCTGGGCTTAACTATGAATGAAAAAAAAAAAAAAAAAAAAAATGATGACAAACCAGCATGATATAGATAAAATTACAATAGAAAATTGAAAATTTGGAAATTGAACATGTGAAAGAATACAAATATTTGGGTCAAATTATATCTTTTGAAAATCGAACTAAAAAGGAAATACAGGTAAGAACTGCAGACGCTTGGAAGGCTTCCTGGGCACTCAAAACAATACTAAAAGGTAAAGTCTATATCAAGACAAAAACGCGTACACTCAAAACAGTCATATAGGGCCCAAACATGGGCTCTAACAAAAAGACAAGTCGATAAATTACGAAAGGTACAATCAACCATGCTACGAAGTATAATGGGATTAAAACTAAAAAACAAAGTAAAAAAAAAAAAAAAAGAATCAGCATGCTCACTAATGTAGAAAATTTTGGTCAGTGACTTTTTTCAATAATATCATTCATAGAAAAACATAAATCGAAACACATGCAATATAATTCTTTTTGAGGATCAGTCTTATCTGCTACTCTGTTCCACCTCACTGCAGCTGAATGTGAATTTCAACCTTTACCTATCCTCGCAAGCCAACTAGAAATGTTGACGTCATGTGTTTCTTACTTGGGACAGACAGTAGGCCCTGCTGAACGAATGCAGTGTTGCCACACGTGTTCTACGTGACGTGCTACGATTTATCAGGTGTCACGTTCAGAGGGGTATTTTGAGTAGGGTGAGTAAGGCACGTGCCGTGAGTGCTTTTCAAAGGGAGACGCACAAAATCGCCAATTATTAAGTTTAAAAATCAAAATGAAGCACAATACAGTGCTACCAACGTACCTAGCAATGTTGGTTTTTCCTTGAACGAATAAAACTTTTGACCATTTTCGACCCGGTTATGAATAACCATCAGTTTACTAGTGTAACACTTACTTTATAAGATAGAAAATAAATATTATTGTTTTGTAAATAAGACTTAGCACTATTTTGTTTAGAGTGTCTGTTTTTTGTATGAAGATAACTTACGAAGGGAACTTTGATGCGTGCCTTAGGCTTCATTTCTGATAAGCGAGGATCCCATGGTTTAAAGAGCCCATGGAAAAATATTCTCTCCTATTCTTTTCATGTTTCCAATTTTCATAAAGGGTTAATATCCGGTCCATTTATAGAACAAATTTTCTAATACTCGTTTGACGTTTGAAGGTCATAGCTGATTATTTGTTCTTCTTGATTTAGTGAATCACTTAGATTTATTTTTGGAACGAGAAACTCTACTTTTCTGCTTTTGTTTCTTGTATACGTACTTTCATGAGGAAAGCCAATAAACATTACCTGAAATCAATCGTATTAATAGAAAATTTTAAGTTTTCTGAATATTTAAAAATCTACAAAAAAAAAAAATCCATGATATTTATTCAACAAAATAAATCTTTTGTAACTCTCAAATTTATTTGAGAAGTCTAAAACTTTTCAAGAATATTGAAATCCATTTTAGTTTATAAATTTTAAAAGTTACTAGACTAAAAAATGAAGCATAATAAGTACCAGAGTTCTTCTTTAAATTTGGTACATGATTTAAAATTCATCTAATAAATAATGTAATTAAGAAATTAAAAAAAATATCGATTTCCAAAAAATTGAATGAAAAACTGAAACTTCTCCGAACTAAATTTAGAAGGAAAAAAAAACAACAAAAAAACTGATAAAACATTTGAAAATGCATCACGAATTTTGATATTCATCAAGGAACTATATCAAGCAGTTCCCGTTTAGATTATGACGATTTTTTAGCTTCACCGTGCTGGATTTCAGCTCGAGGCGGTGACATTTAAGGGCAATAACATATGTTGCTAATACACAACATTTAATTTAACCGACTGAAAAAAATAAATATGTAAAGGAATAAAGTTAAGTAAATTAGATCAAAATAAAATCTGGTAAATTATTTTCAAATTTTAATTTTTGGCATTGAATTGCTTTCGGGACATCTAGCATTTTTATTGAACATTTTTATTGAACACCATGAACTCGAAAATGTGAACTTTTTTTAACTATGATGTATTAATTATTGTATATCCAGTAGCGAAACTAGCTGTTTTTTTTAGGGGGGTGACAACTGAAAATTTGCCGAATAAAATGAATTGAAAATGAATATTTAGCCGAGTGACCAGTAAACTTTATTACATTTATCGTTCGCCAACTGCCGATTTGCCGAATTTTCCAACTGCACTGACGACTCTGGGGGGTGTAACACCCTCCCACACCCCTTTGTTTCGCCCCTGTGTATAACCCTTTAAGTTGACAAGCTATTGGGCATCATTCACTATCAAGGGTACCTGTTGTGAATGTTGGTAATTATTGCGTTTTTATATTAGTCTGAAGATTGAGTGCGGAGCGACCGAAAAGATTTTCAGTGATCCGGGCCCAAACAGAAGGCTCTGATACTATACATAATCTGACCCTTAGTCTGTGAGAGTTGCAAAAGCTAGCTAAATTTTATGTTCATTAACAAATTCGTGAAACTCTTTTCCTGGTAGAAGGCGAAAATTATTTCGTAGTAGCAAAGAGCCACCTTACTTTCTACATTAAGTTCAAAAGCAAATTTGGAAGACTGCTTGAGAACCTGACCTCCCTCTAAAATTTACTTCAACAGAAATTATATATTGAATTTTACTGACCCCATAAAATTTTTCTACAGTTGTTTCTTTTCAAGTACACTGATGGCAGGGAGCGATTTCTTGCTGACAATTTAATTTTGAAAATTTGTAGGACTAACTTCCTTCGGATTTTCCGACACCGTTACAGACCTATTCGAGACTTTTCAAGACTTTTCAGCTTTGTCTGAGATTCTTTGTCACTCTTCAATGCTTCTTCAGATTCTCTGAAACACTATCAAGACTATTTCAAACCTAATTACGACTCTTATAGACTTGCTCCAGACTTAAATACTCGAACATATATTATATCTCGCAAAAAGTGCATAAGGAAGAGAGCTGTGTGACCTGTTCGCTGAGACCCAATGTTCCACTAGACCGATCCAGTGAAAAGAACACTATTACTGAGTACGTGTATATTTTGTAAAGACACTGAAACTGTGAAATAAATCAATACGAGTATAAACAGTAAACGTCCTTTCCAGTCGTTTAATTTATTTGGCGAGAAGAAAAAAAAAGGGAAAAAAATGCTTGATACGTTGAAAATGAACTCACCGTTACGTTGACGAGACTAGGTACAAATTTAAAAATGTAATCGTGTTTGCGTAAACTCGTTATCCAATTTTCAATGCATTATTGTAGAGACGCCGTCAACAACATGGAAACTGTAAGAGGCACTGTGCCAGTTTAATAATTTTTTATGTCATGAATCGTGCTCGCAAAATGGGGAAGCTAATACGAGAAGAAAAAAAATAAATTATTCGTGTAAGTCTTTAGAATCTAGGAAAAACTCGATTTCAAACTTGTAAGAGAAGAAGGAATTAAGAAGTGTGAATGTAAATTTGTAGGAAAGTGCCGATGCTTCTATTGTAATCCGTTCGAGTAAATAAGCAAAGCGAAATTTTCATTTGGCTAAAATTCACTGATCTACAGTAGTCTCATTCATCTCCCTCAAACATTGTCTACCGAGATTATCACAATTTAACCAAGCTTACTTCTCTGTAATTCCTTTAGTCACTGCGGGGGGAAAGGAGGAAGGAGGCAACAAACGTGACTTTCCCAAAAATTGTCAAGAATGGCCACGCTTTCTGCTAATGTTCGTATGATAGTTCTGAGTCCAAGAAGAGTTCTTTTTTATTTGTTTTGAAGTCTCAGTTACCATGGCATATCTGAAAAAGTTTTCAGATAAGAATGATTCAAGATCAAATTCTTCATAAGAATGGTGTTTTGTTCTTTGTTCGTAACTGTTTTAAAAACGTCGTGCAGAAAGGATTCAAAATAGCCATATCTAGTATGTACTGCACCTTAGCATAGCCTGAATGGAGAGGTAATTTTTTTTTCTTGTTTCACGGATGAGAATCAAGAGGTTCTCATTTCAACAGTCGGATGATTCAGAATTTAGTGAATTGTTATCTTCTAGAATGTTGTTGTTCACCTATCTTTCTCTCACACCAGTACCGTATTCGAGGCTACAGGGGTTTTAGCCTCCCTCCCGTACCATGAGGCTTACACTAGGTAGCACCTGTGGCAACGGTTCTCAAAGTGCACTCCACGGCGCCTCAGTCTACGACAGCTGTTTTCAAAGTGCTCTTCGCAAAACTGTAGGGCTCGACGAGCCCTCCTCCATAGGGCTCCACAAGACCTTCCCACAGGCTCCGTCTGAAGAGTGTCACATTTATCACTAATGATCTGTTGTATATGATTTTCAAGGGAATTACACTTGAGCCACTTTTTGTATTTTGGAACACCACGAACTATCTACCGTTCTAAAAGGGGTCCGTTATAAAAAAAAAAAAAAAACTATATGAACCAATGGTCGGTGGTATTCAAACGAAAAATTTCCAGCGATCTCTTAATAAGGGAGGAGACATTTTAAAATAGAAATTACATTTTCTGCTACATTTTTCTGTAAATTTTTGTAAAGATTTCGCTCCCAGTTTTACTTACGAATACTTGATCCTTTATGTTCACGGGTGACTTCCGTCCCCTTTCTAGAATTTTTAGTACCTAATTTCCTATGCTACGATTGTTTTCCCGTTTCTTCACGAGATTTAATTCATCCTAGAACAAGATTCTTGATCTTTCACTGCCTTCCACTTGGCTACTATACCATTAACGGGAATTGTATTGTTTGCTGTCGGCCCCTCCTCATTTTGTGATCACAAGGGATCCAGAAAGTGACCCTTCTACACCGCCGCTCCTCACCCATTCTGGCTAGGTGACCCACATATTTCATTTTCGACAACTTAATGATGTAGACTATATCCTTGCATTTAGTTTCTCCTCTGACCGACGTAGCTCTAATTTTGTCGTTTCTCTTCAAACTTAGAACGCTCCTCTCCATTCCTCTTTGCGTGGCCACTAGCCTCATGGTTTGAGCCTGTGTGAGGAACCACGTCTGGGCCCCGTACGTTAGTATAGGCAGAACGCATGCTTCCAGCATTTTTATCTTTGATGAAATTTTCGGATTTCCCTTAAAAATCGACTTCAAGGCCCTATAGCTTTTCCATGCCTGGCTAATTCTCTTTTCTACCTCCTTACTCATTTTTTCTTTAAACGACATAATTTGACCAAGATACGAATTCATCCACTGTTTCCAGGGCTTCATCTCCCACCTTGATTTGGCCTCCGGTAGAGTTGCTCATTACCTTAGTTTTAGTTCTGTTTATTTCGAGTTCAGCTCTCCTGCTTTCTTCCACCAGATTATTGAGCATCTCTTGAGCTTCTCCCTTGTCCCCACTTACTAAAACGATATCATCTGCGAATCTCAAATGATTAAGATTTTGCCCATCAATTTCGATCCCCTTTTTTACCCAGTTAAGTTTCCGAAATACTTGTCTTAAATTGCATTGAAAAGGTTTGGTGACAGGGGATCTCCCTGCTTTACTCCTCTATGTATCCTAAAGGTGGGACCAGCCATATCAAATTTTACATACGCATGTGTATCCCTGTATAGTTCCTTCAGTACCCTAATTATTTTTGTATTTACTCCTTGGTCATTCAGGGCGTCCCACAGGTACTCGTGGTCCACGGTATCAAATGCTTTACAGAAGTCTATAAATACTAAATACAGTTCTACCTGATATTGCTTTCGCTTTTTCTATCAGTTGGTTGCGTGTATGTATGTGATCGGTCGTGGCGCATCCCTTCCTAAAACCTGCCTGTTCCACAAGCTGGGCACTATCCAATTGGGAGTAGATTCTGTTTTTTAATACCTTCATGAATACTTTGTTTATGTTGGAGGAGAGGCTGATCGGTCTGTAGTTGTTCAGCTGGTTTTTATCACATTTTTTATACAGGAGAATTATTTTTGATTTTCTCCATTGACTCGGAATTACCTCCTCTTCAATGATGCGGTTGAACAGCCTAGTTAGCGGCTCTGCCATTTAATCTGCAAACTCGTTCAGTATTATGTTGTCCACCCATCAGGGCCTGGTGCTTTACCGACTTTCAAATTTTTGAGTATGGCCTCCACCTCGCATTTTAATATTTCTGAAACTGGTTCGTCCTCCCCAGTGTGGCTATATTTATGCACGTTCGTCCTTGATGCATCTGGTGGAATATCGTACAACTCCTTATAGAAATTCGTGGCTTCTTTCAGGACGTCGCCCCTGTTTGTAACTCTTGCTCCTTTCTTGTTCAGCAGCCCCACAGTTACTTGCTTACCGTAGCATAGCTCGCTTTTCAGCTGCTTAGGTGACCATATACTTTCGATAATCTCTTGTACTTTCCTGTTCTCGAATTTCCTACAATCATTCCTAATTCCTTTCCTTATAGCCTTATGCACTTCAGACAATTCGATCTTTTGGGTTGGCGTTAGTTCCCCCCCCCCCTGCGCAGAGCTTCTCTTTTATTGATAAGGTCTTTTTTGTTCCCTCTGATAGTTTATCATCCGTATTTTCTTTGTTTTTTGCTTTCCCAAAACTCTTGAGAGTATCCTCGATTATCTTTATTAATTGATTGTAACTATCTTGAAGATGAGCTGACTCATTCCTTTTTTGTCACTCTCTCACGTCGTTTGTCAAGAATTCACGTGCCTGTCTCATCTTGTACCACGTACTGTCATCAAACTAGTCATGATTTGTCCGATAGGTAGTCGTTCTCGAAGTATGCATCCCTTTTTTATCCAAGCGTTCGTACCCTCTGTACCGTTATTAGTGGAGGAATAACCCAGTTCAGCTCATTAAAACCACTGGTAATTCTTCCTCAGCCATTGTTTTTCGAAGTACTCGACGAATTCTGGATGTTTAGTGCGCCATTTTACCACGATAAGTAGTATTTATTGAACCGTCACAGTCATTTGAGGGGCTCTTTCCCAAGTAAGATAGACCTACTCACTTTCATATTTACATGGGTATGTCTTATTGCTGGCTGTCAACCAGAGTTGTGCGTCACGTTTAAACCGACTGGTCGACACCGAGAATGGACGACTAACACCGAATGTTACTATGATGAAGTCTTCACGGCAATTGTT
This sequence comes from Acanthococcus lagerstroemiae, assembly GCA_031841125.1. Lineage (NCBI taxonomy): Eukaryota > Metazoa > Arthropoda > Insecta > Hemiptera > Eriococcidae > Acanthococcus > Acanthococcus lagerstroemiae. Next base: position 26,404,672 of record CM063106.1, on the reverse strand, counting down.
GCTTTATAATATTGGTTTTATCGGGTAACGCTATCTTCACCCAGTTTCATGAGCACCTACGAACGAGAATGAATAAATGAATCAATTATGAACGAACAACCAGAATTGCTCCTTGACGTTTTCCACGCGTCGGTATCTCATGCCACTTTCGGAAGAAAAAACCAGCCATCAGAATTCCTAGAGTAAACCCTCAGTTCATTTTTTTCACGCGCGTCTTCGATTTTCGCGCACAAATTAGGCGCTTCTCCTGTTTGTTTCAAACCCGTCGGATTTTTCACGCGCGGGTCTTCGTTTCAGTGGTGTTTGATGAAATTCATCGAAAATAATCAGAAATTTTCCCTTAATATTTTCGATCAAAATCCTTGGAAATCAAAGGATGAATCTCTCGAAGAGTTCTGATGAAATTTTTTGGAAATCGTCGCAGATTTTTCCCAAACATGTCCCAAGAAGATCATCAAAAATTATCGGAAAATTTCCTCGAAGATTTTCGACGAAATTCTTTGGAAAACATTGGTATTTTTTCTGAACATTTCCGATGAAATTCTCCAGAAATCATCAGGGATTGTTCTAAAGATTTCTATCCGACAAAATTCTCTTAAAATCGTCGGGGATTCTTTTCAATTATGTCCGATGAAATTCTTCGAAAATGATCGGAAATTTTTCCTTCATGTCTTCGATAAAAGTCCTCGAAAATTACCTGCGGAAATCAAAGGATGAATCTCTCGAAGATTTCTGATGACGAAATTCTTTGTAAATCATCGTAGATTTTTCCCAAGAAAATCATCAAAAATTATCGGAAAATTTTCAAAAAACTTCTTTAGAAAATATTTTTTGAAAATTTCCGATGAAATTCTTCAGAATTCATCAGAGATTGTTCTCAAAGATTTCTTTCAGACAAAATTCTCTTGGAATCATCGAGGATTTTACTCAATTATGTCCGATGAAATTCTTCGAAAATGATCGAAAATTTTTCCTTAATATTTTCGATAAAAGTCCTCGAAAATTACCTTCGCTTCGGAAATCAAAGGATGAATCTCTCGAAGATTTCTGATGAAATTCTTTGGAAATTATCGTAGATTTTTCCCAAACATTTCCCAAGAAAATCATCAAAAATTATCGGAAAAATTTCGAAGAACTTATTTGGAAAACATTTGGAATTTTTTCTGAAAATTTCCGATGAAATTCTCCAGAAATCATCAGAAATTATTCTACAAATTTCTTTCCGACAAAATTCTTTTGGAATCATCGGGGATTTTACTCAATTTTGTCCGATGGAATTCTTCAAAAAAGATCGGAAATTTTTCCTTAATTTTTTCAACAAAAATCCTCAGAAATTATCTTCGGAAATCAAAGGATGAATCTCCCGAAGATTTCTGATAAAATTCTTTGGAAAACATGACAGATTTTTCATAATCATTTCCCAAGAAAATCATCAAAATAATCGGAAAATTTTCTCGAAGATTTTCGACGAGATTCTTCGGAAAACATTGGGAGTTTTTTCTGAAAATTTCCGATGAAATTCTCCAGAAATCATCATAGATTGTTCTCAAAGATTTCATTCCAACAAAATTCTCTTGAAATCATCTGGGATTTTTCTCAGTTATGTCCGATGAAATCCTTCGAAAATGATCGGAAATTTTTCCTTAATATTTTCGATAAAATTCCTCGGTAATTATCTTCGGAAATCAAATTGGAATCTTCTCGAAGATTTCTGATGAAATCTTTTGGAAATCATCGTTAATTTTCCCCGAAGATATCAATGAAATAAATAATTGTACATCTTTATTCTCGGCTGACAAAACAATTTTCAAGGTTCTGATGAAAAACCACGAATTCCGAAAATATTTCATACTTTGCCGTTTTTTCCGACCAAGATCTGGAAAAATATTCCAAATCCGAAAATATTATTAGACTTACTCGCTTTTTCGAGCAAAGCCTAATTCTGAGGATGAGTCCAAAATGCGCGCATTTCATTCAATACCTGGTTCGTTCGTTCGCATGTCGTTCACTGCTCATCAGACTGGGTGAAGATAGCATTACCCGGTTTTATCGTTCTCAGTTGCGTGCGCGAATTCGTTCCTTACCGACCATTTCCCTCGTTCCCCTTGTGCGTTGACTGAATGCGTGGATACTCTTTAAATGTTATCTTGTATTCTTATTTTCGAGGTGTTTTGTAAATTCATCTTGTAGAAGGGAAAAATGTGAACGTGTCAAAAAGATACATAGCAAAATGTTTTGACCAAACCAGTTATATCAGTTCTAGACACACGGTACTTTGAAAGTTAATTTGAGGAAACGTTCTCGATTTCCTTCCCATTCTTCTTGATTATTGTGGCCTCTTTCTCTATCACAGACTAATTATGTTCACGATATTAGTGCCTCCCGACGCAGAGGTGGATTAACACATAAGCATGGGAAGCATTTGCCCAGGGCGTAGAAAAGAGAAGAGTGCCATCAGGGGCGAAATTTTTTTTCAATACAAACGCAGGTGCGTGCCGATAGAGCACGCTGAGGGCGCCAATTTTGATCTTATATCCGACGTCAGAATGGGTTAATCCCCCCCTGCCCCGACGGATCAATTCATATAGAAGTTCATCGTATAACACCAACTTGTTCACTGGATACCATACGCGTACTTCGAAATAAGTTTATTGCGAATGGTGATATCTATATAGTCGAATTAATCGCACATTCTGGTGGAATCATGAAATCTGAGTAACAATCGTTTGCTATATAAGCACCCGAATAGAATGATATTATCTAATAGCGCTCGTTATGTTCCCGATCCTCGTTTAAATTATACTTACTTAGTTGTCAATTTGTCTCATCATACAATACCTAACATCGAACGTGGCATTAATGAGAAATGCGTTCGCATTTCTGTAAATTCATACATACGTGAAAGTACGAGTATATACGTACCTATATGACGTAGTACCTTGTCGCGAGAAACAATAGAATTTTCATTAAATCGGATTGTCGAATTTCTTGTTAGATGGAACGCAGGAAAGGAATGAAATCGCGCGAACGGTATAACGATGAAGGGTTTTCACCTTATACCTTGTCTCAGAGATTCGCATCACCGTGCACCTCTTTTTCTTTCGTGCTTCACCTCCGTGCCGTTACCGTGCCGAAAATGCTCGGGCAAAGCACACGAAGTACGACTCGTAATTTGAAATTGGGTTACGTAGTACACATTGAAAATGGGAAAGCAGTCGTTTTTATTGTATTTTGCGAATTTACGTCGCGCGGAGTTTGCATACACATAGGAAGGCAGCTCAGCATGTAATCGCAGTTTCCAATATTCAGTAACGTCGTTTTCCGTGTCACTGACACGGGTTATATGGGTTGATATTGAAACTGTGTATAGGTATTTCTCCTCGTCTGCCGACGTGCACTTTACAAACAGGTATGATTCGTGAATTATGAATTTTAACATATTTCCATCGCGGGGAAGTTACACGACACGAGGAGCCGAGGCAAGTGAACCTACAGGTCCAGTTTTGTTCGATCGATATTGCGAAATCCATTTCTGCTAGGTGTCGTGACGTGAGTGAGCCTCGTGCAGCCCGGTAAGCAGGCAACTCATCTCAAAGGCATGTAGTTAAGTTTGCCTGTTCTCACTTTTAAAGGGATCGATGAATCAATCCAACAACATGCTCATGAAATCGATTGCGATTGGGCAAGGGTGTTTAAAACAGCATGCATACTTTTTTAATGGACATAGCGCAAGTGTTTATTGAAATTGACTTACATTTTGGTGAAAGATACTATGCGGAAATATTCAGTTTTTGGCCTCCATCGATGATAATAGGGGGCGTAAGGCGATGCACGTATGCCAAATTCGCCCCGGAACAGCGCACTCCCTATTCTGGAAACGCCCCGAATGAGCTTGCTTCAGAATAGGGGGATTCAGTTTGGCTTAGTGCAATGGGTATCGTCGTCAATAAAAAATAAGTAATTAGCATTTTAAAATTGGATAAAGTACAGCAGAGCATGCCTCGAAACTGCATTAAAAATTGAAAAAATTGCCTCGTAATCAACGTCGAATAGTATAAATACAAACAACAAACCTATTCATTAAAATAAATAATAAAGCTTAGACTGGCTAAAATTCAATTCCCCAAAAATCCCGGAAGTAACTATCAAGAAATGTCAATCAAAAATTGCTAAGCCTACTTCAAGTAAACAAAATTCGGTATAAGTTGCCGCACTTAACGTAAGAACTCTAAAACTCCATGAAAGTCTAGTAGAGCTAGAAAATGCTTTTTTAAACTCGAAATGAGACATTATAGACCTGGTGAAAGTCAGGCACGGCGGAGACTCCCTAATTAAAACAAAAAGTGAAAACCTCTTTCGCTACGTAGGATCGGAAGGTAGTTAGAGGGGAGTAAGGTTCCTAATCAAGAAGAGTCTAGAAAACAAACTAATAGAATTTGGAGGTATCTTTGATAAGATAGTTCTGATTAAACTGAAGTTTGGAAACATACTATTAACAATAATAGAAATCTATGCCCCTACATCACTATCAGACGAATAAGAATGAGAAACATTTTACTCAAAATTTGAAGAAGTCTTATCCACCACCAAACAAAATTTGAAAAATCACTTATTAATAATAGTCGACTTCAACAGTGAAGTAGGAGCTCAAAACGTTGGTGAACAATAAAATGTAGGTAAATGTAATTACGGAACTAGAAATCGTGGGGGCAACAGGCTAGTCCAATTCTGTCAAGAACAAAATTTTGGAATAATCAATACTTACTTTAAGAAAATACAAGGCAGGAGATGGACGTGGTTAGCCCCAAACCAGGAACATAAATCGCAAATTGACTACATTCTGGCACCACCGCTATAATGTTTAAAAAAATTCCCAACTGCAACACTCTTACAGCTTCAAATTCCACTCTGACCACCGACCAGTTTACTGTAAAATCAATACGGGAAAAGAAAAATACCGCTCAAAAGATAGGAATTCGATATTCAGAATCTCCCCAGACTATAAAAGTCAGTACCATGCTTTACTGAACCAGAAGCTGGAGGAGGTGTCGATCAGAAGAGAGATCACAAGCTGGAACCACCTCGGATAACAACCCTCCTCTCCCCCTTGTCGCCACCAATCAAGGCGAAGAGTATCCAGAACCTGAGTTCTAGAAGTGGAAGTAGCAAGGGCGATTAAGAATCTAAAAAAGGGCAAGGCAGTAGGACATGATGGCATCAGTAATGAACACATCTAATACGGTGGAAAATCTTTTTAATAAAAATTCTAACTCACCTTTACTACGATATTATGTATTAAAAACAAAACAAAATTACCTTCAAATTGGAGCTAATTTAAAGAAGCCTGTAGATACAGTACATAAAACTATGGACCATAGTTCACCTCGCACCAATCTTAGCTAAAATCCTTTCGTCGATGTTCAATTTCCGTCAGAGAATAAAGCTAGAACTTCAACAAACTCCATGACAGGCGGGCAGTAGGAGAGGCGTTTTCCACGCTCGATCCGCTCCACACAATAAATCTATTCATCCAGAGAACAACCGAATACCAAATTCTCATCCACTTGGCCTTTGTAGACTTTACTAAGGCTTTCGACCTCCTCAAGCAAAAATTTCATGCTTCAGGCACTTATTAACCACGGAATAAACCAGGATTTTGTAACTTTAATTCAGGAAATATACTCGGGGCTACTCCATGACACCAGACAGTTGACACCGCCTTTATGATACTGAGTCTACGTGGTTTATGTACAGCGCCGAGAACGTTGAAGAGTACTTTCGAAGGGCTGAATACATTCCCCTGTGGGACAGCATCACTTTCGACTTGAAAGACAGGCTCTCCCCAGATGTCATGGAGCTGTTCAATTTGAACGTGTTCTTGCCCTGAGAGTGGCTCAATGATATGAAGGTCTCCTGAGTACTCCTGCTTCTGTAGTCGTAGCTGAGTTTCACATGTAGGTGGTTAAATGGAAACGAATAGATTAAGATGGCGAGAAAATCCCGGGTTCATTGACAAAGGTCATTCAGGCTTGTGATGTGGACCTTTATCCATGTATCCAGATCCTGCTGAAAATTCTTGCAACTCTACCCGTAAGCGCGGCGACCGCTGAGCGAAGATACTCAACCTTACTGCGGCTCAAAACTTGGTTGAGATCAACCATGGAGGAGGAACGGCTCACTGGTTTAGCTTTGCACCATATTCACCGTCAGATACAGTTTGACGTCGACAAAAATAAGCATAGGAAATGGAAATCCAATTATTTTTCAACATTTATTTTGATTTTTTGGTCATCCAGAAGTCTATATTTTAATTCTTTCAGGATTTGGATTAATATCACAAATTATTAATCAAGAAAATAGAAAAATTAATATAATTTATGCTATAATTTCAATTGGAATTCTAGGATTTATTGTTTGAGCCCATCTTATGTTTTCACTGTTCAAGTTTATACCCCCCCCCCCCGATTACAAAAGTAACTCCATGACCCCCCTCTAAATCGAAGTCTGGATTCGCCTCTGGTGGTGGGGAGTGTGAACGATTTACAAGTGATGCTGGAGGAACTCAGTTGTGAAAGCAGAAAGGCGGATATGAATATCAGTCTATCCAAAACAAAAATGTTGAGCAACTCTGAAAATACAAAACTAATAAAAATGAAGGGGAAACTGCGGAAATAGTCAACAACATAATTTATCTAAGTCAGTTGATAACATTTCAAAATCAAACCGAAAAAGAGGTAAATAGAAGAATTGCATTAGCATGGGGTGAATTTTAGAGCTTAGAATTTATTCTAAAAAACAATTTTTCGCTATCTTACAAAAGCCAATTCTTCAACAGCTGTGTTGTTCCGACAATAACCTATGGGTGCCAAACCTGGACAATTTCAAAACGAATTGAGAACAAACTCCAGGCTACACAAAACTCTATGAAGAGATCCATGCTTGGTCTCAAACTGAAAGACAATAGGAAAGGCCAATAAAAATAAAAGGCAAATTTAGGTCCAACAAAAATGTGGTACACTTTGTCAAAAGATTAAAATGGGACTATGCAAGGCACCTATACAGATTGAAGGACCAATGTTGATCACAAAAAATTACTTTCCGGCATATCAGAGGAGGAAGAAAGCCAGGTAAACAGAAGACCAGGTGGTTGGACGACATCTGTAAGTTTAGCAAAACCAAATTCTTCCACAGAACAGCCACTGACTGGGTCGAATGGACCAGGTTGAGGTAGGTATTTGCCCAGGATAAGGGCTTCTGAAATCATTAATTGTAACTGCGGAAGTACTACAATGGTCATGCGCAATCAATGCTGATATAGACACTGGCTAAAATTATTTGAGTTATCGTTACAAGTATTGCAAGTCAAATTAATGCTGAGTCGATCAACGCCCAGAATGCATTGTAAGGGCCTATTTCATGTTACATAATATGCCATGTTGTCTTTTCTGTGTATATTAAAAGAATGTCAGCATTAACAATCATTTCCATAGTCAACTAGTTTTCTTACAGTCTTGTAACACGACACACTGTGCCAGGTCATCCAATCAGTTTCTGTTATTTTAACCATTTTGACTTTGTTAATGAAGAATTTGTGGAGAAATTGTGCATAGTTTTGTTTGGAATTCCAACTAACTCCCATTAATAAACTGAATTTACCTTCACATTTCTTACAAACGTCACTGAAATGGTTTTAAAATTGACGAATTTATGATTATAAAAAATTCTCCTGCTAAAAATATCTTCTCATCTTGAAATGAATTATCACTGTTTCAATTAAAATGCTAAGCTGGCGGAAATTCGTAAATAGTATTGATGGAGACTCCGATCCATCCACCGTAAGGCGTCTAAGTGGTACCAAACCCCCATCACCCACTATCACGATACTTGAGGAGGGAAATAACAAATACATAATACTCAAAAGATACCGGTAAAACCTGCGATCTTCTCGCTATACATTTTGCAGCTATCTCATCGGGCATCCATTACAGTCAAAATTTTCGAACATTCAAACGCAATGAAGAACAGCTAACCTTGGACTTTAGCCGTGACTTGCCACGAGACCACAACTCGCTTCTAACAATTGAGAAACTAAATTCCTGTCTATCCAAATTCTCAAAAAATACGGCACCCGGCCCAGACCACATACCTGTAGCTTTCACAAAAAAACTACAAGAGATGAAAGGAATACTCCTTGACATCTGTAATAAGATTTGTAAAAGTGTTTCCCTACGTGGTGGTCCACAACGATCGTTATACCAATCCACAAGCCAAACAAAGACAAACATAAAACTTCATCTTACAGACCAGTTGCTCTTACATGTGTGCTATGCAAAATCGTGGAAAAATCATCGCTTCTCGCTTACTGTCGATACTTCACTCTCGCGACCTGACTCAGAACCAGTGTGGATTTTTGAAACCCATCTAGTTAACCTTCAACAAGAAATCCTGAACACATTTCATAACTGTCATTACTTAGTGTCTGTCTTCTTGGACATCGAAAAAGCTTATGATACAGTTTGGCGTCTTAGCATCATCAAAAAACTGATCGTCGCGGGAATAAAAGGGCAGCTCCTTCATTTGATCACAACTTCCTAAATAATCGATCTTTACAAGTGGGGTTTCAAAACACGTCAGCTGAATACCACCTACAAAACGGAGTGCCTCGGGGTAGTGTAATCAGCGTCTACTACTTCTTATTACTTACAAATTCAGTTGTCGACTCAATATCTCCACCTATACAGCCTCGACTATATATTTGCTGACGACCTCAACATCTCTCTGAACACCAACAGCCTCCAACATGCACGAAACCTATTACAAATCTGCTCATCTAACCTGGAAGAATGGAGCGACAAAACTGATCTACGGTTTTTATCGGTAAAAACTAAATGTGTCATATTTACTCGAAAACACATCTTCATATCAGCTTAATGCTGAACAACTCCTTACTACCAGTATGTTCATCAGCCAATTTCCTGGGACTGACTTGTGACCGAAAACTGTCCTGGAAACAGCACATACAAGACCTACGAAAACGAAGATTCGCCACCACGAACCTCATCAAAATGCTGAACAACAAACACTACGGACCAACATCGTCAAAGCTACTCAACATATACAGGACCATGATCGGCCCCAAACTCGACGGCGGAGCCGTAATATAATCAACAGCTTCTTCATCTCTCTTGAAGACACCAGACCCTATACAAAACACTTGCCTTCACCTTTCCTTAAGAGCATTTCCAACTAAACCTATCCCCAGCCTTGAAGGCCTCTCAGGAACCCCCCGCCCCTCTACTTCGGCCGCTCGATGCTTGCTACCCACTATGCTATACGTGCTCTATCTAAATCCTACTTTCTCCCACCTACGAAAGCCTACTCCTGTATGCTGTCTCTCCCAGGCTATGAACCTACCGACTCACTGCAATTGTCATCTACTGAATTTATACCCATTTCCTTACTCCCCCGTAAAATCCTACACTTTCCCTCTCCTTCCCCTCCCTGGAAACAATGCTCCATCCGAATAATGTGGAACATGAAACACCAATCGTTATTGGAACCACTGGTCCAGACACTTGACTCCATCCTGCATAGTTTCAAAGAATGGACTTGCTTCTTTACTGATGGATCCTAAACTACAAATAAAACAGGAGCTGCCTACCTAATTGACACCGAACTTACTGCCTTTACACTACCGAGAATATCTAGCATAATTACCGTGGAACAGTGTTGGAAGAACGCAAAAATCATTGTTCCCGTTCTCGTTCGTTCTTCTCTAACTACATGGTTCTCATTCATGTTCTTTGTTCTCCTTACCTTAAAATTACCAACGTTCCCATTCTTCTTCTCGTTCCCAACCTGGTCCTGTTCCCGTCCCAATTCCCGTTTCCCGTTCTCGTTCCCAATCCCATCATGTTCTCGTTCTCATTCTCGTTCTGAGAACAAGAACGAGAACACGCCGTTTTCTTTTCGTTCTCGTTCGTTCTTCCAGGTAATTTTGATCAAATACAATAATCATCCCCGCAACTGTGCGTTGTTCTGTTTCGCGAATGGATATACTTGGCCGTTCCCGAACCTTAAGAATATATTGACTCGCGACGAGACACGAACCTCGGCCAACCACAGTGCGTTCCGGTCACTCCGGAACCGTCGGGTCTCACTACCCAATAGCCGAACAGCCTCCTCTGCGGACCAGCCGGGCCGCATAGCCCGAGTTTCGCGACATACTTTTAAAGCTTGAATTAAGCTCAAAGTGGCTTGTGAAGACTAGCCTCCAAGTTTTTCAGTTCTCATGTAAAATTCAATTTCGTGTACATATGTGGTTGCTGTTTCTACCTATCTGTGAAAATTTTGTGAATATTCAGTTGAATCGATTCCGATGATTGGTTACCGCAACTGTTTGCAAGTCTCACTTGGTGGAGCGTATGGCGATGCACGCATGCCAAAGTGGCTCCCCAAACACCGCAGGACCCTGGAAACTACCATTTCCAAGTAGATATTATTCTATTTCAGCATTGAGGGAAGGGATATCTCTGAAAAACTATTTAAAAATTCTTCTATTGCATATCTCAGTTCCACCGCAAGAAAGGGTAGGCAAATATATCTACATATATTGTCAGGAAAGTTTGCCTGCTCACTCAGTCCAAAACAATGATGACTTGAAACACCTCGTACATTTTGTTGGAGGTTGCATCTTCTTAAGAACGAAAATTATTCGGGGAATGAAGAAACTGACATTGTGAGTCTGTTGACCCTTTACTAATACTTCATTTTTGAAACTGCTGTTTATTTTTGTCTTGCTCTGAACTATGGATTGTGTAATAGCAATCCTCTTGTCTCGTGTTCGATTGTAGAGCGAATAATCGGAACTAGCATCAAATATGAGATTAGTTTTCTCGCAGCATTAAAAAAAAAAAAAGAAGAAGAAAAAATGTTAAGATGTCTTATACAGTCTTAGAGTGTACGATGAAGGACGGAGCGAAATGCGTTGAAAACATCTTGATAGCCGGGACGATAGCACCATACCTTATTCTAAAAACGTTAAATATTTGATGTTACTACGCGCTATTACGTCTGTGCATTAACTTTTCTTATATAGATTAAAGTAAATCTTCAGGTTCAATTTCTCGGATTCACATTTTGCTAGGTGCTTCGAAACTAGGCTGAATGACTTTTTTCTTTCGCTTTAACACCGCAAGCTTCTTATCAAAAGGTCGTTATCAAGTTGCGAGTTTAAGAGTTTGTTGAGTTTGTTGTTTCCTTTTTAAACTTGGTAAAATGTTTTCTAGGTTTTAAAACTCGTTCGAGCGGGAAGGACACTTTTATTTTAACAACAAGAAGAAAAAAAAAACTTTTCTCTCTTCTCATTTCCTGCGCCTTGAAGTTCTAAAAGCTGGTATCTATCATTTGGATGTAGGACAACAAATACTAATACATCAAATATGAATTGTGTTAATCTTCAAAATGTGTTACCTTTTCGGAATCAGGAAACGAGAATTTATCAAACCTCTAACTTTAGACGTGTGGTTTCTTTTTCAATAAACTCGCAGCAGATAAGTGCGCGGTTATCCGCCACTTCATCATTGTGCGGAAAATGAGGACAACTTGGCAAAGTCATTCATTCCGAAAGAAGAGTTCGTATTATTTCTTCCGGGAGACAATTCGAGATTCATATAAGTTGTCGGAGAAAAACTTTTATGTTCGAAATAGTGGCGGGACAGATAACGTATCTACCGGCTCGTGTTAACGTACATTCTGAATCTGAATCCCATTTCTTTTTCAATAGATTTAGTTTTCCATTAGCGATGACCAACTTATCAGGGTCATTCCGATTTGTATTTCTTTTAAGCGGGCAATTACAGTTTTAGAGTATCATCACAATGAAACTTTAAGCAATGGAAAGGAGAACGATTATTTTAGTTCTGAATAATTGTATGCCAACAAGACCGTAGCGAAGTCAATTTAAATCAGAAAATTTCCAGCTCTTTTTCATTTTTGTTCTCGACCCGAGCTGTTGAAGAGGAAAAAAAACACAAAAATTTTCTAATTCCACAAAAAAACCTCAACTTTTTGAATGCCTGATGATGCGTGAATTGGCCATCTGAACACCTGAAATTGCCAATTTGTCAAATATGAAAGATGATTTGTGGTGATCCGCCTCCATGCTTACCCTCATCATGGCTACGAACCTGCAAAGCTGTAGAAACTAAAGAAGTAAGAGTAGTTCCAGGACTGATCATCTTCCGAACCATCGCGAATAAATCTTTCCGAGACAAATCAGTTTTGGAAACAATTACAAAATACAAAAAAATTTACGGGAACATTTCTAACACGAATCAAGAAAGGATCTTGTTTGTATGCATATGGACTGTGAGCCCCAGCCAAATTCACATTATCAGGCCAAAACTAGCTATTTTTTGGCGGGCGAGTGAACGTAGCAAAAATTCCGACTAAGTATGAGAAACGGCTGAAACCTAAACCAAAAAAACGTCTTCACACTCCCAATTTAAGTAACTGACAATTAGAATATGCTGAATGTAACTTTTCAAGCAACTTTGGAGGGGCGGGCGCAGTAACCCCGCCCGTTTCTACAACCTTACCACCTTTCAGGATGGGCTGTGTATACATGTAATCTCTTCCTTCACCCGCTAATTTCTTCTCGCCATTATTATCTTTTAATTTTAGACGATAGGAAAATAGTACCATACCGCCCTATTTTCGGGTTGGAAAACGGTGTTTTATCATGATGATAGTCGTAATGCGCGGAAAACAAAACTATTGAGGTGCGGAAAGTAAAAAACGTTCAAGTGCGGAAAACAAAAAATCCCGGCCAGTTAATTCCTAGGCACGCGTGACGTCAAGACATTGAGTTACTGTTAGCAAAAATACCCATCTTTTGTTTAGCCATCAGCATAAATCGGTCTAATTCACCATCCACCAACAAGGCTTTTTCTTAAGGCAAAAAATAGAGATTATTCATTATTTTCCTATCTTCTAAAATTAAAACAGTATACACAACGGCATTTGAAAGTAACGCGATTACCTGGTGCAATTACGTCACTCGGCTTCGCCTCGTGCCGCAAACTTTGCACTCGGTAATCGCATACTTTCCGCTGCCGTTGTGTAATCTACTATTAATAGCATGAACACACCGAGGGAGTATCAAGTGTGGATTAATAACCTATATACGTAAGAGAAGTGACACGGCAATTTTAATTAGAATACAATACGTGATCCCAGTTAATAGGTATTGGGATCAAACTGGCCAAATCCCGACCCCCCTTCCCATTCCATATGAGCGAATGTTGAAAATCGCCACTTACTGTAACCAAAGTGCCGTTTTATACGATCATATTTGTTTTTTGAGTCAAGTATGGATGAGTTTGGCTGACTTTTGGAAGTAAATCAACATCACACTTGGTCAGGCCTGTGATCGGATTTGTTCATTTTTTAAATCTTCATCATTTTTGGTTGTATCAAGTTTCACGTGTTGTTTTTGTTCTTTTTAATATTTGTACTTTTGGTCGGTTTTTGTTGTTTCCTTTTTAATTTATTCGATGAAAGTGTCTCGAAATTAGGAACTATATATTTTTTCCATTAAGCAAAGCATTCCTTATATATATTTATTTTATTTTATTTTATTTTTAAATTCCGGCTATTTTTATCTTTTGATCATGATGATCTGATGCCTTTTAGTCCAGATATGATCAGAAGAAAACGAAGTACTGCCCATTCCCAGTGTCACCGGGTACTCGTATCGTTCGGATCAGCCTTTTCTAGGACTTCGCGCCAAGCTTGTAGGCATTATGTAGTTTTGCATCTTTACTCTTGACTCGAATTCTTCTCTCGGGGGGGGGGGGGAGGGTTATTCAGGATTATAGACGAGATGGAGACTTGAGAGTGATATCAGAAAGAAGTTCAGGACTCCTGCGGAACTAATGCATACTCTGATGGAACTTATTAAAATTCGGTTACCACTCATTGAAACGTTTTAGAATCCTTTCAGGATTCACTCAAACTTGGTGAGGATCGTTAAGATTCATCAAACTCAATTTAAACGCTGCACTCTGCAGAGAATCGTTATGACTCTGTTACAGTTCATTCAGGCCCTGTCAAGACTCGTGAGACTGAGTACAGATGGGTAAAACTTTCAAAGACTTAATTAGTCGCAATCAAAAACCTCCTTATTCTGACGCAGGCCCGTTCGGAGCGTTTCCGGGATAGGGGGTGCGGTGTCCCGGGGCCAATTTGGCATGCGTACATCGCCATACGCCCCTTCATCATCGAATCGCTATTGAAATTTGTGCAGACACTTGAAACTCATTGCGATTCCATCAAGACCCACTGAGATTTATCATATTATGTTGGGACTCATTAGTCTCATTCGGTTTCATATAAATTTCGTCGCGACTAGGCTGACTCCATTAAAACTCATTTGGATTTCTTTAGGACATACTCATTAATGGGGCGAGTTTGCTATGTAGTAAAAATCGCGAAATATGCGCATAGAATAGGCACTCAAAACCTCAAAATGTGCAAAGAAATTCCTAAAATTTCCAAAATATTCAAAAGTATTCCTTTCCAACACAAGGCAACATTGGTATCAAAACGCAGGATTTGTTCAACTACATTGAATGAAACACGCGCCTGACTCCAAAAATGAATGACCAAAATAAAACAGAAAAAAATACATCTTAGAATTTTGCTAGTTGGAGCTAGCAGCGCTAGGGCACTTAATCTGCTACCGGCTTGCAGCATGCAGCATGCAGCATGTATTTCAGTTAGTATGCAGTGAAAATGAGGAAAATGGCCAAATATGGGCACAATGCGCTGAAATGTACAATTTTATGCGAAAATATGCATGTTTCCTTAAATATGCAGAAATATGTGCAAGCAACTTGGGCTCAGTTTACTTGGAATTTCATGAATCGTAAAGACAATGTGGATATATGCGCAGAAGTAATCAATAGGGGGGAAAAAAAAACTTTGCAAATGCATACATAAATTTACCTTGCTCATTAATAAATTGTCGCCCAGCCTTACGAGACTACTTTAACACCCATTCAGATTCTGTTATGACTTCTTATGGACCATCCAGATGTTTCAAGACTTACACAGAGTCCTTTAAAATTCTTTATGCTTTATTAGACTCTTTTAGAACTAATTTAGACGTTGTTTAGAATACGAAAAAAAGAAAGTCGAAGAAATTATCGAGGACAAGTGGTCTACAAAGGAAGCTAATAGAGCAATAAATAGAGGCAGGCATTTACTACCAAAAGTCGAAATCGGTGGAGGACAATACGAATACGATTAGTCTAAAATTGTAAAAAAGACGACAAACTTCTATCAAAGGCTGTATGCGGAACCAGCGCAGTGTAGGGAGGAGCCAAATAGTACAGAACATTGGCAGAATCATTTAACTAACCGCGATAACTTTCCACCAATACTAAGACATGAAGTGCTGGATGTCCTAAGAAAAGCAAAGGTAAATGAAGCACCAGGGCCTGACCAAATACAAAACGAACACCTTAAAATTATGGCAGAAACGATAGCAGACCCATTATCACGATTATTTAACCAAAATATGACAACGGGTAATACTCCAGACCAATGGTGTCTTTCAGAAATCGTTTTGCTTCATAAAAAAGGAGATCGGTGCAATATGCATAACTATCGACCAGTAAGCCTATCGTCGAATATGGGGAAGGTATTCGTGAAAATAATCAAAAATCGAATCTATAACATTTTAGGTCAAAACCAACCGATAGAACAAGCAGAATTTCGTAAACAATTTGCAACAATAGACCATATTCAGACGCTGACACGAATTATTGAAGAAACAAATGAATAGGGATTAGAGGTTGTCGTAGCATTCGTTGACTTTAATAACGCCTTGGACTCTATCTACTACCATAGTGTTTGGAAAGCACTTGCCTTATTGCAAGGCGTCCCAGAAAATATTATAATAATTCTAGAAAATGTGTATTGTAAGTCGAGAGCATTCATCTCGCAGGATAAGAAAGGAGAATTGTTTAGAGAGGGTAGAGGAACAAGGTGACCCTGCGTCATCTAATATTTTTAATGTGGTACTCGAAGGATTGTTCAGAGAAGTAATGTGGAAGAAATATGGCCTGTTAATGGATGGATACCAAATAAACAATCTCAGATTCGCGGATGACATTGTACTGATTGGTGAAAACATTGAAGAAATACACAGTAGGGTTGACGACTTAGTAGAACAAGGGTCTAATGTGGGACTAAAAATTAACTTGAAAACATCCAAAATGAGAAAAAAGACGCAAGCCGCCCCTCCAGAGCGAAACTAGAGCTGGTGGACGACTATAAGTACCTAGGACAGATCGTATCATTCAAAAATCGAATTGGGAAAGAAATTGAAATTCGCAAAACCAACTCTCGGAAAGTTTTCTGGGCCTTGAAACACATTTTTAAAAGTAAAATGAAAATCCAACGAAGGTTAAAATCCTAAGTAGTCGGTGTTACCAGTGGCAACATACGGAGCTCAAACGTGGCCAGTAACCAAAAAACAGTTGAAGAAACTGAAAACTATACAGATGTCTATGTTCCGGAGTATTTTAAAAATTAGAATAAAATACTAAAATAGACTTGAGGACATAAGAAACAAAATTAATGTTACCGATATTGGATATACCATTAGGAAATTGAAATGGAAGTACGCGGGCCATCTGATAAAAGAAAATAATTTAAGGTGGCAAAATGTCGCGACATTTTGGACCCTGTATGGGCATAAACGCGCAAAGGAAAGACCAACACTACGCTGGAGGGACGATTTCAAAAGTCTGAAGGGAAGATGGGTACAATGAGCGAGAGACCATAAATAAATAAATAATGAAAAATAGGCTCGTTCAGAGTGAAATGGACTCTGTCAATACAGTTCAGATTTCTTTAAACTAAGATAATACTAATCAGACCTATTCATACCAATTTATTGCTTTTTCTTGCTCCTTGGTACAACTGACTCACATCTGGACAAGAATCAGTTTAATTCTGTTTAGACATTAGGACTGTCACTTTGTCAGGATATATTCAGACCATCAAACGGTTGCAACTCTCGTAGTCAGACACAAAATTAAATCAGTACAGATGACGGCAACTCCTATTTCCCTCAACCATAACCAGGTACTGGAAATGAGTAAACTTGAAAATGGCATATGAGTTATTATTAATATTGCATTATTTGTGCCCCCCCCCCTGACAATTGTCCGGAGGTCCCAATAATGGTGAGGAAAAGATTTGATGAGTTATAAGCGCGTAGTCTAACGGTGTTACTTTCACCACGAAAAAATCATTTTCTTTGGCTAGTTTTGAGAAAGTTTTTGGTCTTTATCAATGAGCCTAGAAAATAGCTGTGCATTTAATTTTTGTTGTAGTAATGCGCTCACAACAGTACAAAATGTGTATTAAATAAGTTATACCTATATTCATTTCTTTGTTCAAAGTTAATAATCTGGAGAACTGAGGATACAGAAAAGTTGAGATCACCTCAGCCACGCCCCTCTTCTCTTATTATTTCGAAGTGAAATGGTCCAAGATCTCTCGAGCAGAGTGATACGAGTTGAAACGGTTTTAATTTTTGGAAAACAGAATATTTCCTTGCGAATTTCCTGAAGAATCTTTTCTTAATTGTCTGCTTTATGACTGAGCACATTCTCGTTTCTGTTACACCACCTTCCCTCCAAATAGCTGGTAACGTCCATTTTTTACAGTACTCTGCTCACACTAATTTCAAAATTTAAAAGCCCCCCCCCCCAAAAAAAAAAAAAACAACAAAAAAACTCGGAATTGTAATTATTGGTTTATTTGAGCGAATTTTAATATTTCAGCATTTTGGATACATTCTAGACTGCAATATGTAATTAACGGATCATTATTCTAAAAATGTATTCTATGCTGTGATCCCATGTAGCTTTTAATATGTCCGGTCACACAAAACTCGCTACCTTTCTCCCCCTAAAGTCAGATATAGATTATGAATATAGCGTTTTAATTCGTTTTGAATTGACTGAAAGTTTGAATCTGTTTTTTCTCAGTTCTGTTACATTTTGTGTGACATTTCATAACCACTACTTCAAGAATATTTTATTTTTCGTTTTCGTTTAGCTGGTATTCTTCTCGATTTTTTTTCTTAAATCATTCGCAAACCACCTACTTAATTATGTGTCGAGATTGAGAAAGCAAAACCCCGCTTCCAGAAATTCTGTTTTGCGCGTTAAGCTCACGTTTATGAGATAACAAAAGCGCTGGTCAATTCGTTTCGACAAAAGTCCGACATACGAGAAAGGGAAATTCGTTGATGGCGAATAAAATGTCAAAATTCTAGGAACTGGGTCATCACGCGCTGAAATTTCGCTAGCGGTTGACAAATAATCCTTCGTCAGACGTCGCGAAGGTCTTAACTCGGATTTGAGGTTACGATAGAGCGACGATAACGAGCTCTTCTCTTCAGAAAGTGACCGATTAACTGGACGTAGGCAGTGAAAAGTTATAGTCTTCCGGCCTTGTGTTAAGATTCGTCATGATTAGTTGTATCTCCCGAAGAGAAGAAAAAAATAAAGCCTAACAAATAACCCTTTCGTTAAATTTTGGGTATGATTTTTCAATATCATTTGATAAACAGGAGAACGAACAGAGAAAAGGGTTGCAGAAAATTATTATTCATTTTACACGCTGCGTTGTACGATAGAAGTAACTCCGCAGTGCCACCATGCTTCCTGACGGGGCAGACGGGGAAGGTAGAACTTGAGAAGAGATACCGATTTCTACTCAAATTTCAACGAGAGAAAGGTGTTTATTTTGATTGCTACGCCAGAATTTGGAAAACAAAATCGTGAGAGGTGTACTGTCACCGTAGGAGGAATTGCATGCTTAGTTTCCATGCAACCCGCGGCTATATGGAATTCGTGTGGACACTGTATTTATTTCTAAAATCTAAGCTTAATTTACTCAACGTTACAATAATTGTGTTACAGTATCTCTTTGTCTACCACTTCAATTGTCGGGAACTGACTTTTTTCCAGAAGAAACTTAGTCGTTTCTTTTTCCTCTGTTTTGTGAAAAATTGGCGTCCAGTCTATCTGCCTGGTCATATACCGTTACATATAAGCGATTATAATTTACTTGTTGAAAATAAAGGTCAAGTGCTCCCTGCCAGGGGCGGACTGAAGGGCTTTTCTACTTGGAAATCCCTAAGGGCCTCGAGTGGGTTTAGGAGCCTCGGGGCCTCGAAAATTACGAACGGGCTGGTTAGGCTTGTATAAAGGTCAATCATATACTACAAATACATGCAAACATTTCTTACGTTAAAAAAAACTTCACATCGGCTCCGTCATGTCGCTCGGTTGAAGATTTGAATATGATATTTGTGTCATTCCATAGTAAAAGGTCTCACCTGGTCGATCATAGTTTTCAAGCAAGAGCAAAAAATAGTGATTAGGGTCAAAAAAGGTGATTTCGTATTTAGATTAATTTAGGTCCTTTGAACTATTCTCTTTTCGTTGGAATTGACCGTAGACTCGATCACTTCCAATAACATATCGAAATATCGATTTGAAGTATCGAACTACATGATTTTGAAATGGTCTCAAGTGGTCGATTGATAAGATTCTCAGTTCTTATCGGTTATTTTATCAGAATGAACATTAATTTTGCATTTAAAAAAATACACGTAATTCGAATGCTAACAGCTGGTTTCTTATAATCGTACACAGCACCGAACCACTGATGCCAACCAAGCCTGTTGAAAAATCCCAGGATTCTGCATAAAAAATCTTGAGATTTCTCAACAAATCTTGAGACAAAATTTTTCGTCTTTCCTATGTTGCCCAACCATAAAATGTTTACTGACTTATCACATTTGTTGTTTTAACCCCTCCATCCTCTGTTCTGCTCACAATCCTAAAGATTTTCCTTTTGTCCCTCACTTTTGTTCTTAAGTACTGTGGACTTATATTAGTGGCATCGAACTGTTCTAAGGGCCTTTTTCTTGTAACAGATCACAGATAAATATTCTAAATTTCCATTTCTGTGTAAAATCTGAGAGCTTATTACTCCCATAAGGCAATAAATTTTCCATTTGCAAAATTTGGAAGTGAAAAATTTAAGAAAGCAATGTTAGTTTTACGTAAATTCGTGAAAACTCTTTTGAGATCTTGAGGAAAACCTCAAAATCTTGAGATCTCAAGATTTATCTCGAGGTTGGCAGCAGTTCACAGAACGGCGGTATAAGCATGTGAATGCGGAATACTACAACGTAGAATGAGAATGAGGTGGTCTGGTAGGAGGAAATGAGGAACAGGGTACAACTTCTCTTCACATCGCTACTCACTAGAATGAATACACGTGAAACGAGTTTGGAAAAGGTAAACTACAGTGTTGACTTGCCAATGAACGTAGAATCATTCAATAGAGTTCAAGAGCGCTATTCTCACGCGATTCAGTGTTGCAAAACTTAACACGCCGTTTTCTCGAAATCAGGATTTTCGCTACTTCATGTTCTTCGTGTCGTACTGCAGTGGGTTTTTAACGTATGGACCTCGACAAGGGCTCATTTTAACGAAAATTCTCTCGAGTATAACGTAGTATTGTTAACTCCATTTCGACCAGGTGGGACCTTTTACTGTGGAATGACACATTTTGTGCTAATAATATGGTTTTTGGAACCTGAGTAACTATTTCATAGATATTGCACTTACTAAAAATAAAAAAGGACTACAATCTATTTTTTTTACGAAAATGGAGGTAAGAACGATACCTATCAGCCTCTGTATTCGTTTTTAATTTTATATTTCTTTCTTCAGAAAAATTTCGATTTGAAAAACTGATTTTTTTCTCCCAAAATGGCTTAAAAATTAATTTGGCAATAACTACCGTCTAAATTACTTTTAAAATCTCTTTTTTGAACCATGAGTACGTACTTCTGTAAGGTACAAATCAGTTTTGCCGCCATCAAAAAAAAAAAAAAAAAAAAAAAAGTAAGAAAATATACTGTCATAACCTCACCCCTCTTATCCTACTTCTCTTACTCGCCGATTCCCAAAATACTTTTTTCCCCCTATTTCTTTGATTTCTCTCTTGGTTACTGTACTCCTTTGCTTATTTACTTATTTCTCCAATTCTAGAATGTCGCTCCCTATATTTTCATTACTACTGCACTCTTCATTAACTTTATCTCTATAATTTGCACTTTGTAACTACCAACTACTGTCTAACTATTTGTATATTTTCTCACTATGCATACCTCTTTATTCTCAATGCCAATGTCGATTGCTACTCCCCGGCAGGGCTCCTCCTGTCAAGGTCCATCCCCAGGCTGGACTCCCCCGCCGTCACCACCTGCCTGCACCAAGACGAGGTGATGAGGGGTGAGGGAAGGGGTAGTGCGTCCGGCTGTGGGAGGCCAGAATTGCAGGCTTTTTCCCCCTTTTTTGTGTTACAGTATTTTTTTTATACTGCTCCACGTTCCTCAGATCTTCTAATAAAAATACACCACTTTTTCAAAACTTGATAAGACCAGCGCACAAAAGAAGGTTGGGCCTATAACCTTTTTTTTTTTTTTTTTTTTTTTTTTTTTTTTTTTTTGTTTTTTGCCCGGGTTGATCAAAAGACCAAACCACGGGGCCACCCCTACTCCTCACGCTATAGTAGCAGGGATCTGCTGAGGGGCTTGCATTTTTAATAATACTTTATATCACCCCTTCCACAGCAGGAAGTGGTCCTGAGGGGGGAAACGATATGTCTGTCGTATGTCTACACATAACTACGTATAAGTTACTTCTTTGCAAATATGTACCTAATGCGAAATATCTAGCTTGCTCTAATTTATAACGAGGCTTCTTAAATAAAATAAAATAAACTAACTACAGTAGGGTTTTCTGTTTACCTGTCGAGTTGGGCTTCTTTCTGCTTGTTCAGCCTAGGCCAGATCCCAGTATAGGAACAACTGCAGCGATGGCATTGAGTGCCTGCTACAGCAGTCCCACCAAAATCCCTCTGAACTGTTCGCTTGTCTTCTGCAGTGGGTTGTTCGTCTACATTAATGTGTGCATCCCATCCACCCTTAGCCATTGGTTGTGAAACACAGCGTTATCAGAGGGGTGGACTTCTACACAGCTAGCCACCAAGAGCGTGGTACTTAATTTTTAAATATATAGTTTGTTTCCCCCACCTTATATTGCTAGTGCTCGGAGAGCGCGAACCATAGTCAGTAGAGAACCCCATGGCATGGTGGCCCTTGCAGGATGCGCGCACCGGAAGCAGCACGGTAAAATGGGGGCTCGGGCCAGCCTCAAAGCGTCCCTTCGGCCTCTGATCCGATACTCGAAAGAGTAGTTTTCGGGGTCGGGGTGCAGTGTCTTAGGGACCACTTTGGCATGCGTGCATCGCCATGAGTCTCACCACACCATTAATGTCAATTGCTAATGCATTACTCGTGTTGTTACATTGTTTTATATCTTATCTTGTTTTATGCTGTGCCTTCGCATGCGCTTCTTCCTCGAATCCTTCAGCCAACAATGAGTCTTGATTGACGTCTGACCTGACTCCAGTTCTTATGGAGCACTTATCATGCGATTTTCCTTGAGGATTTGGATATAAGCTCATGTTTTGGGTATCATCTTCGCATTCGGTTCAGTCTCGCTCGAGTACACACCTTGCGTGCTATTCGTCTCCAGACACCTCTGGGACTTAGTGTCTATTTCTAATACCGTTCCGCCATTCGATTTATTTTCAAGGTTCTGTTACCTTCTTACTTCAAGTTGTAATTCAAGTTGTGAATTTTATTCTTTCATTATATTATTCAGAATAATTATTTCTTTTTATTTTATTTCGACTCGCGTTGGCACAGTTCTGTCTCTTTAGAGTAATTCTCATATATGTTATCTATCGTTCCTTCTTCGGAATTATAGTGGCGTGCGGTGATTTTCTCTAGGAGGTAAGCGATAAGCGTAGAGGTGAAGTAAAAATCAGAATAAGAGTATGAAACGCGCTACTACAAAACAGCATTGATGAAATTATTCAAATTGTTGTATCCCTGTGTAGGGTCATTCTGTATGCATTTATTCTTTTCTCTGACGAGTAATAGACACATATGAACGCACCACCGAAGAGTTTTTATAGGGGAGGGGGGCAAAAATTGTGAAAGTCCTAACTGACTCAACTCAAATTACCAAGCAAAAAAAAACCTTTTGACTTGTTGGATTTTTCCAACTGACTCAACTCAAAATTCCCAAACATCACAGCAAAAAACCTTTGACTTGTTGGATTTTTCCAACTCAACCTAATTGAAATTGTAAATTTCCCAACCACTATGAGAAAAATTCTTACAAGGTACGTCCCTTAATAGACATAGCCAATAAAACAGTTTTCCACCACCTTCACAGCCAGTTAACCACAAATTGTTTTCATATTGCGATACGTGGCAATGTCTAGTAAAACTCGAACCACCTCTTTTTTGCTCAGTTTTTAAAAATGGTAATTCTAGTTTAGGCTTCCCGCCATTAATAATTTCTAATTGTTCATTAGAGTAAGTCGCGAAAATGGTTTTTCAATAAGATCTCAAATACGCATTTTGTGGGCAAAAAAACACGGAGCATTTAAAAATAACGCGTTGACTAGTAAAAGAACATAATCACATTTCACTGTCAACTTCGACGTCCGTGTGTAGTCAAGCCGAGCCAAGCCTGACTCAATGCGCGTCCAGAACGCAACTAAACGCACAGGTATCATCGCGTTGAACATGCTAGTGTGTTTTTGTGTTGGTAATTCACATGGAGGCGGAGTACGCTTCTGTTTCAACTGTCTCCTCAACTAGCAACAACAAGACGGCATTATGATATTCAGATCCACTTCCCACATCCCAATACCCGGAATGGCTTTTCTCTGGCAAGACTGACGGCTATCCAGCGGATTGCGGAAGAGTTGCCGTCTCCCAATTAACCGTGAAGAGGTGAGACCGGTGGAGCGAATACACGCACTCAGGAGGAGTTACACCCCCTACGGCATCGAATAACTAGCCAATGTACACTCATGTAACACGGGCTAAATATACGATACAGCACGTATGTGATAATACAGTTTCACTCTTAAAGGTATCAAAACTACCACTAACTAGCATAGGTAGAGCAAATCGGTGCTACGGCGTCCGGCGATCTCTTATCGACGTCCTCCCCTACCACACTCCTCGACGATACGTATGGTGATGGCTTCGTCGTCGCTTTCCCAGTTCGGCGGTGTAACAGAAAATGGAAAATTAGAGTGGAACGACTCGGTGAATATCACAGCATCACGTATCTAGCGCAAATTTATAAATCTAACGGCAATACGATCGCTTTTTTGCCCAATGTTTCATATCTTTCACTTGTTACAAGTTGATACATATATGTGATCTGGAATCATGGAATATACCTCTGGTGTCAAAAAATCATTTTTCACTTTCTGGACAATCCTTATAGAAAAAATCACACTTTTTTGAATGAAACAAATCGCAGCTTCCTATCTTTATTAGTTTTTCTACAAACTGCATTTAAAAATTATGTCAAAGTTTCAAAACATCCGTTTACATGGCGTTGTGTAGAATTGGCCTATGGGAATGACAGAACTAGGGAAATTATAGTAAACTATTTCCTTAACAGAACAAGAGTTCGAGACGCGGTTGTCATAGCAACGCATAAATCCACCACCACAGATGTACACGCTATGTACATCTGTGTGCACCACTACCACCATCCCATCTTTACACGCGTGTATCTTGAAAACCTGTTTTTGCGAGAGAAGCACATTTCATAATTCCAGGTCACATGTAAGAAAACTTATATTCTCGGGATTTTTCAGGGTAAGCGGCGCTTACCTCGCTTACCTAGAATGTACGCCACTGGGGATTTATAACAATACTCCTTGTAATGTTGTACCCTGGGGTCTGGTTGGGCTGGTCTCTGAATTCGGAGGTCTCGGGTTCGAGCCTACGTAGTAACTCGCTCCATTTCGACCAAGGCCGGTTTTTCGGCAAGAAGTGACGAGGACTACGGCAGCCCTAATAGCCTCCCCGACGTCTCTGAGGTAATGGTCGAAAAGGCGGATTCTAGGGCTCGGGTTTAGAGTAAAATTAGAAAAAGGGGGTGGCAGTCGCCTCCTCCCGCCCTTGTAGGAAATTTTTTACTCAGCAGTTGAGAAAATTTACCATTTCAGTCAGGCAGAGTTGGGAACTTTTGATAGAGTCGGGATAATCCAACAGTTGGGAATTTTGAGTCGAGAAATTGGGAAAATCCAATAAGTCAAAAAGGTCAAAAGCTTTTGTAAAAGCTCTTCTCTGCTAATAGTACAGGGCCCAGGCCTAGGGGGTCTGGTTGGCCGAGTGGATAGCGTGTTGGTCTTGAAATCCGGAGGTCCCGGGTTCGAGCCCACGTAGCAACTCGCTACATGTCGACCTAGGCCGGTTTTTCGGCATGATGAGAAGAAGGCTACGACAGCCCTAACAGTCTCCCCGACGTCTCTGAGGTAATGCTCGAAAGGGCGAATTCCAGGGCTCGGATTGAGAGTAATTTAGAAAGAAATACATTGTACCCTCTGTAACAGTGTTCCCACCCTTCCTCTACCGATAACAATACTGAGCACGCTAAACAATTTCAAAATTATAATACTACTATGTTATTGTTTCAGCATACGACTCATTAAGGATTCTAACAGTTAAAAATTATACACTTTTTTGGAAGTGCGACATCCGGAACAGAGTTGCATGGAGATGCTTCCACTTGATCACTGATACAGATAACAGTCCCTCGCTTTCTGCGGGGACGAACTTATAAAAGCGGATTTTGAGGCTGTTTGTGCGTATCCAGCATGGCGACTTCTGAGAAATCGGTGACTGTAGGTTTGCGTCGGTCTGATGTGAGATCACTGAAGAAAGATGAGGTGTGTGTAGTGTCACCAAAAGCGGCCGATGGTTTTAAAAAGCCTAGAACACAGTCCTAGCTGGTCATGAATTTAGATGAATATCGTCTAATAAAAGATGACATGAGGTTGATAGCCAAGGAGAAGGAAGCTTTGCAAGACACGAAGGGTGATTTTCGCCGATTAACCGGTTACCGTTGACAGCACTTAACTGAACTCATCCTCTAATAATTCCCTCACAAGAATCACAAAAAATAATAGCTGTACCTATCTCGCACACGCCCACCAGTTGCCACGCGGTGGAACGGATCACCAATATGCAACATTTAATAATAAAAAATCAATTGCACGCTTCGAAAACAATACACTACTGCGTAAAATAATCATTTCTTACGGCGAAATCCTGTATTGAGCAAGCCTTTTTACAGCACACACGTGTAGCTGCCTTTTGTGCGGCGCAAAAAGCATAAGAAAACCATTGGAGATGAAGCAGAAAAGAAAAATAAAAAAAACACGAAAATACAGAAACGATGCCTGAGGTACTGTTCCAGTTTTATATATGTACTCTCCCGCGCTTCACTTATTTAGGGCTGCGACTCTTGTTATTGTGTGTCCCAACGTAGGCTCTATACCTTTCCGAGCTCATAAAATACACCGGCTGTCAGGCTGAAACTTTTCTATGCTGTGTAGCTACTACGGCTACCACTTCAAAATGTTTGACGAGGATAATTTCGGCCGTTAAAATGATTTTTCAGCTGCTAGAGTGTACCTCACCTGCACGAAACTTCGATCATATATTAACGGCCTATTTTGGAACCCCTACGCAAACGATACGTACCACAGCGTAAGGTACATTTTACGAGTATACTCTGCGACTGTTATTTGTGCGCAAAAACGTCCCTAATACGAAAACGGAGTACAAGAATGTAGCTGCTCATTCATCGTCTAACCATTTCTCTAAAGATTAATTAAAAGCCATAGAACGACGGATCTATTTCTCTTAAGTAAATAACTGTTTTGCCTTTGAACTGTAAGCAATCCATCGGCACTATCCGTTTAATTACTTCTGAAAACTGTGATTAAGTTCCACTATTCCTCTACGTCAGCGACACAAGTTCGCCGAATTAAAAGCGACTAAAATAAAATTATTTTTCGCGGTTCGCTTTCCAGGTAGCGTAAGAAAATTCAACTTGTTTGCCTGAGATATGTGAAACGTTTTATTTCTTCCTTTTCACCTTTGAATTTCAACGAGTACGAGCGACTGCCTGCCTTTAACATACAACTGGATGATTCGGTTTGCTCTTCGTCAAGGGTTCGCTTGGAAATCCTATGGCTAAGAGGAAGGCAAAAGTTAGTGTAGGCTGAAAGTCCAAGTTGCATCCCTCTGAAAACGTTTCTGTCTAAAATACTTTGGAACGCTTCTGGGTACTCTCTGTTGATCCTTTAAACACATGCATACAGCCTGCAGCTTCCTTCTCCTAAACTGAAAATACAAATTAGAGACAACGAAATGCACCCCAACATATACAGGAAACGAACATACACACAGACTCAATGATACTGAGCGACTCATAACACTACAGACAAAAATATCAGCACTAAGGAACTACTTACTTAGGACCTTAAACATGAAGATAAGAAAGACTTACAAAAAGAGGCAAACACAATAAAACCAACAGCAATCAACAATTACAGACCAGAAATAGGAGATAAAATAATAAACAAAATTATGATGATGACGTTATCAGTCTAACGACCGGGTTGATGAAGCTCTCCATTTTCCCCTATTTTGCGCGAGTTCCTTCGTTTCCAAATAACTCTGACATTTGACATCCTTGATAATCTATTGAGCATACTGCAATCTTTGCCGACCCACCCAATTCTTTCCTTTACTTCTTCCTTCAAAATGGGGTCGTAATTAAGGGATTATTGAGAATATGTTTTTTAAAATTGCAATTGGACAAAAAAGTTAGGGCTTTGGTGGTGGTGGTGTACGCTCCAGTGTTAAACTCTGAGGAGTGTGAAGTGGAGAAATTCTATGAGGAACTATAGGAAACTCTTATTTGTCAAAAAGAATATTATAATTTGGTTTTAGGCGACTCGAACGCTATCATCGAAGGCCACCAAAGCATAAAGGAAAGTATTGGCGACTGCGGTTTGGGGAATAGGAACCAAAATGGGGAAAAATTAATTGACTTTTGTGTAAGAAACAACTTGGAAACTGCGAATATCTTCTTCTCAAAAAACTAAAATGGACCTGGCAATCGCCAGACGGCAAATATTAAAATGAAATTGACCAAATTTTAGTGAATGATTTAACCGTAGTCGAGAACGTATCGATTCTGCCGGGTTTCCGCTTTAGCTCAGACCACCGAATATGCAGAGGCACACTTCAACTTCTAAGGACAGTGAGATTCAAGAATAGAAAGAAAGGAAATCAAGGAAGGAAAGAGATTCCAGTGTGGAATATGAGTGAGGCCAGAGCCGCGATTCTAGAGACTAAAGGCTCAGGAGCCCCACCCTAAGGACAACTCCTGTTATACCACTTACACAGAATCACTCCATGTAATGTATATTACCATTTCCAATAAAAAAAGTTTTCAAATTGTGAAATCAGAATTGAGTCAAAACAAGAATTGAAATAACCACATTTTGGTAGAATTACCCATATAAGATTTGACGAATGATAGTTTAAGTGATTTTTGCCACTTAATGGTGAGAGAATCGAATGGGAATGGTGCGAGTGGATCGTGTATGCCTGTAGTAAGTATCTCAAACGTTATTTACATGTAGAAGTTATGTCGTAATGATGCATAAATTATTTCCTGTGAACAATCACGTGAATTTCCAGCCCGAGCAAATAGGACCACATGTATTTATCAGTTGAAATTCTGTTGTATTATGGAGAAAAAGATGGTGTCTCGGTACAAAAGGAAAACAGTAGCCCCGAAATGGACTGGGAAAAATGTTCAGAAATCTGTGACTGCAATAAGAACTGAAGGATTATCAGTGAATATGCCAACAAGGCAATTAGCCCCTCTCGAGTCATATTTATGATCAAGGGCGCAACCAAGGAGGCTATAGTCCCCCCTCCTCCAAAATTCTTCGGAATTTTTCCAAAATCAATTTTGAAACGAAAAAAAAATTGATGTTGATGGCCTGATCCGGTTACGCTGCGTCGTAGGCTCGTACAAATTTACAGTTCACGAAAATAGGTAAGTAGTAGGTACCAAATTGAGCTTTTACCCCTACCCAAGTTCTTTTTTAAATTCTAGCCCTCACCAAAAAAGTTCTGGCTGCGCCCCTGTTTACGATCATCATAAATCTTTGATATAAACGCAAATAGACTGAATAAATTATAAACAATCAAACCTGTGTTCATATTAAAAATGCATTTTTTCTCTTCGAAAACATGTTCCGACATATTTTTTTCCTTTGGTCTTATATGCCCGGTACAGAGAGTCCTTTACGCCCCGCAATTTTTATCGCATCAAATTTCACCCACTTGTACTTATTTGTTAAAATTTCAGGAGCCTGTCATCAGAAAATCTCAAAACTTTTAGAACTCGTAGACAACATTCATATCATTGAGGCACCAAAATTAAAGGTTAGAGGTCATTGTGGCACCACAAATAAGGTTAAGGCACCAAAAAATGGTGCCACAACGTTTTTCAGCGGGAGTGATCGCAAACGACTAGGAACGCTCTCTAAGGTCAAAATACAAAAAACGCTGTCGCAGCAGCGACAGCAGTACCGACTTTTCAAATTTAGTATCTTACATAAAAAAAATCCTGAAAAATAAAAGAAAAACTCCAAATCAGCAAAATAATAATATTAGTAATAATAATAATAATAATAATAATAATAATAATAATAATAATAATAATAATAGAAAAAAGGAGGCGATGACTAGGAAAAATGAAAGCTGTATGCAAAAAATTCAACAGAATAGAAACAGAAGAAAAAACCGAAAAAAATAACTAAGAGGAACTTTTAACCATAAAAACAACCATAACAGAGATCTCGAAAAATAAAACAAAAACTCAACAAAACAGCAAAAATGGGATAACGTTACAGGAAAACAAGCGACGCACTTCAAAACAAACACAAATAGTTCAAATACACACAGCACGAATTTAGACGCGTGGTAGTTCAAATGCAGGCAACACGAATTTACATGGACAGAGTTCAAATAAAAGAACTGATACCAGTAACTGCTTATCTTGCTAACAATAGCAGTACCGACGACTAACAACTATTGTTGGGAATGAATCTGAATAAACGCATTATATCGAAAGGTCGATATCTCGACATTTTCGACACGTAGAAAAATTGACCACATTTTTAACACTAAATCCCAATTTTCTACCCCGGTTATCTCCCTCCCCTTTGGGGTGCTGCGAAAAATGATAATAACTCAAAATATGTAAAATGAAATTTTCTTCAAATGAGTTCCAGTATATTTTTTCGTCCCCAAGCTGAGATGATGAGAAATAATCGAAAGAAATGTTTGACCCTCTCCCCCACAGCCCCCTTTCGGCGAATCCTCACCAAAATTTCACATGCACAACTTCAAGTGCTGTTCTATAACATATCTGATTTTCATAAAATTCGATCCTACACTCTTCGAGCTATTCCAGTTTCAAAATTTTGTATATATACCTATATATATATATAAAAGGATACCTGAAATTGAATGAATGATATTTTCGAACTCCTCACACCTCAAAACGTAAAGAAAATTCACTCTGACCTCAAACCCCCACCCTATGAACAAAAACAATACCTCCTTTCCAATTCTTCGAAAAGTCGGTAAAAACAGCTCTGGTGCCTGAACGTCGATATTTTCAATACTCATAGACAAAATTAGTGCTCAGTATTTACATCCAGACTGCGCTCATTGTTATACACTCTATACAACTGCAACAGGTTCAAGCACCACTATTTATAATTGATTCTGTACAAAGTACGCGCATAGTGACACCATGAGTTGGCAACATAGCATGGGCTAGTAATAAATAATTCGAATAAAGAAGGGCTGTGACCTGAAACTGTTGAAGGGATGGTAATACCCAAGGTCAAATGTTTTGGAATAAAATACAATTTGCGGTGTATGTAGGTATAATAGAAGTGCAGTGAAAACCAGTGGCGGTTTTCGCGTGAGTTTCAATAGGAAGTTTAGTGATCCTGTGTCCGTCTCGATTTTGCATTGAAAAGACGAGACGCAAAAAGGTGATTGCAAAGTTTTGTTCATTTTGGCCGGTTAGATTTCGAGAAATGTCTGTCCGCGCTTAGCTAGTTCTTTATGCCTGGTTATTTCCTATATTCTTGTATTGCGATTTTGTGCATTTCATTTGCAGAATTTTGAATAAGTGTGCTCACCTCTTATATGTGGGTCACTTATTGGGTATTCACCCTCGATAGGTTACGTAGAGTTACGTGGGGTCTGGTTGGCCGAGTGGATAGCGCGCTGGTCTCGGAATCCGGAGGTCCCGGGTTTGAGCTCACGTAGCAGCTCGCTATATTTTGACCTAGCCCGGTTTTTCGGCAAGAAGTGAAGAGGGCTAAGATAGCCTTTACAGCCTCCCCGACGTCTCTGAGGTAATGCTCGAAAGGACGGAATCCAGGTCTCGGGTTGAGAAGAGGAGTCAGCACTTAATTATATGTTAGGTCAGTGATCGATCGACACTACTGTCTTGTGGACCCTACTCGGAAGGTGTACTGAAGAGGAGTTCTATGCAGAGCTCGGGGAAGTCAGGCCCCAGGCAACGATGTGCTTCCTCTCTTCATCTCTCGATCTTGACGCTCTCTCAGGTGTACACAGATGGTGCATTCCGAGTGTCCACTTTATGGAGCGGGTCGTCAGGATGACTCATGGAGGGTGAGCGCAGACTCCCACCATTGGTCTTGTGGTATGCTGTATCGGGAGGGGGGCAGGTAAACCTGGATTCTTCCAACTTCTCTCTTAATTTAGGTTAGTGGTACAGGAGGTAGTTAGGGACCTAAATACTCAGCCACATATTCTTCTGAATTACAGGTAAATAGCATCCGCCTCGTCGAGCCAGGGTACACTTACGTCGCAGCGTGACCATTCTAGACTAAGTATCATGTAGAATTATTTTAATATACATCGTCTTTGTACTCTTAGTGTCATTTTTTCAAGACTTATCAAAGTTAGTGTTAGGTCGGTTTCTCTTCGATACTATACACGAAATTATTAAAGTATTTTCTATGATATCCCCTATCCCCCTCGGGTTCATTTCACATATTACACTTATTCACACCTATCGTAATTTCGGGACTATAAAGCATTCACGGCGCCATTTTACTTCTGCCCAACCAAATAGAAACATTTACGGGCAAAGTAAGCAGCCGCATTATTCACGTCATGAGAATATTTGATGGATTGCAACGTTCTCAAATTTATGACATTGATGTTGGAGAAAAGTTGCGTGCTCTGGTTACTGGTAACACGAAAGAGTTTTCGTGAAAAACGGTTACAAAGTTTGTAACGAATTGGAAGTTCGTATAGTTGGTGTGATATTGGTGCGATACACTCGATTGCGCCTTTAGAATCAACTGGTACAAATTTACAGGCCTATTCGATTGCCCTTCGAGTAGGAAACGACCGCGAGCTTGGTAGTTGAAAGTGTAGGCGTTTTTTGAGTACATACTTATATTCCTTTCAACGAGAGCGAGTTCGATGAAATATTTTTCGCGATAATGTTCTTCGCAATCTCTCGACTGGTGTAGAGTCGAACATTATAGGGGAAGAAAGACGAACCTAATTTGAAATATTTTGTAATGAAAATGAACGTTCTGTCTTCCGTATACCAGAAAGTTGACTCTCTGTATTTAAGGGCATGAAATTTCAGGGCTGGCGAACCCTCTTGAACCGTGTGTTAGGCGCTCGCCTGAACCTCGATTAAGATTTTCAGCGAGACTGAATGGCTTAAAAGGCTGTTGCGAAACCGTGTAACTTCGGCGGAAAAATTGTATTTTCACTCTTCAGCTGCGTTGGATTTTTCGACGACAGCGCCGCGTGAAGACTTGAAATGTCGTAAGTTCATTCGCGAGTACGCGTATTTATTCGAATGGAATTGAATTGTCGACAAGGAGAGAACAGAAACAGAGGGCCATATTGTTTCGGGTTCGAGCCGGCATTTGGCGAAAAGCAATGATTTTAATTTATAAGCCCGTCTCTGAACGACTTATAGTATTCTCCCTTTCACGCCAAGCTGATTATTCGAAATTCTGACTGCCGTAGTGTGGGTTCGTTAGTTTCATTTCAAAATTTTAAAAGGTCATTATGATTCAACTTTTATAGGAAATTTTTCCTTGTTCTACAGTTATCAATAAGAAATTCTGAATAGTTTCGATTTTACATTTCAGGTGTACTTTGATGTTATTATATGTCCTCTACCTTTTCGTGCTCGGGTATCAACCTACGTATGTCAGTTTGAACTTTGCTAATTAGAACATGTTTCAAGCGATCTCTGGAATATGATTTAAGGAGCAGAAAATACTTCCTATTTCAGTGTTTTTCAAGTAACAAAATTTGATTGGTGTTTGTTAGGGTGGTCCAAAATTTGGTGATTTTTGAAATGTTTTACTCCTGGTGGTTAAATTTGTTCCATCCGAGACAGTTTACCTTACGAAAATTTACTGCCGAAAAGTTGCCTGAGAAAATTCAGGCGAATGTATCCTCAAAGTGTGAGTGTTATCTGATGATTTATTACTGGAACCTGTCTGCGACTTCATCGAAGAAACATTTGGACGATTTTAACGAGACTGACGAGGTCGCCGGATTCTCCATTTCCATTAGAGTTCAAGATTCTTACAATTTTAGAAGGTTGGACCATCCCCATATTCTGATGCAGGCCCATTCGGAGCGTTTCCGGGATTGGCGGTGCGGTGTCCCGGGGCCAATTTGGCATGCGTGCATCGCCATACGCCCCTCTATCATCATTTAGCAAGACGCAACGATTTCAATGACGTCACTGAAGTGCTAATCACACGGGTCGCTTATGAGAATACAGCTTTTTTCGATCCTTACTCATAATTGATGCCCTCAATATATTTTTCTATTATCTTTACGACTTTCCTCCAAATGGCTGCTGTTAATAAATATAAAAAAATATCTTTACAGCGAAAATTCAATTTTTTCATTATTATCCTATGAAGTGAATTCCGGCGCAGGTGAGACAGGAAGAATAATGCCTTCGCTGCGGTTAGGAATAAACACGTCTCTCGTGCAATTTCTGGAGGAAAAAATCCCCAAAACCGATTCGAGAAGAGAGTGCAAAACTTGTCTAAAAGAGGCGTCAAGTCGTGGAGAATCTTAAACAACTTGAAAAAACCCCTGATGAAGAGTCTCAAAAAGTCCTGAGCCAGTCTGATGAGTCTCAAAAGTCTGAAGAGTTTAAGAGAGTCGCAAGTAACCATTTAAAAAAAAACCTCTTAGCGAGATCTTCAAGGAGGCTGGTCACTGATACGGTACTCGAAAAGGTACTTCCGAGGGCATTAGTGAAGTATCTAGAAAGTCAATTCAGCATATATGCATCGCCACCTAACATAAGGGGGCCTGAGAAATCTAAAAGTCTTTTAATGATACATCAACAAAAATAAAACCGTCTTAAGCGATTTCGGAAAAGTGTCAGAGAGTGTTGAACGCATCTTTAAAACTCTGAGACATTAGTTTAACAGTATTAAAGTAGTCTTGAAAGGTTTTAATTAAGTTTGCGTGAGTGTCTTAAATTCATGTAACTAAGCAAGGAAGAGCCTGAACAGCATTTAAATCTTCCGGAACAATCAACTCATTAGGCCATATCTAACATCAATTCATTTTTCAATATTTAATAAAATTGTGCATACATTTTTCTTAATCTAGGCAATGAAGACATAAACGTGGAAAGAAAAAAACTTTTTTTTTGGGGGGAGGGACAAAGGGGATTTCATTGGAACAAGTAGAGAACCCCCTGCAATACAACGTATTAAAAATCCCACCCCCTAAACCCTGTGCTCCCTTTTTTGGGGGGTCTAGAATGTCTAACATTTCAGTTTTTCTGTGAATATCTCATCAAAATGCGACCCAAAGGAAAAATATTTCAAACAAAAATTATTCCTCATAAAATTTTCTATCAAATGGTGTACATATATGCTATTCTAGGTTAAATAGCATTCGAAATACACTTTGTTTAAAATTGATGATTTCCACAATTAATAATTTTTGACATTTTCATGTCTTTACTTTGGCACATAGAAAAACTTTCAAGAAACATAACTTTAAAGTGTTATTTTATCGCCAGTAACGCTCCCCAGACACAAATTAAGTAGTTGACATTTCCATGGAAATTTATTTTATCGCCAGTAACGCTCCCCAGACACAAATTAAGTAGTTGACATTTCCATGGAAATTTATTATCTCTTCCACCACCCCCCCCCCCCCGACACGAAACCAGTCCGTATGATTTAGCTCTTCATGGTCACAAATCAGTTCAGTGGTCCACATTTCCATGGAAATTTTTATTTCTTCTAGCCATCTTCAGTATTTAATTTAGCATTTTATATGCTTTTACTACTAGGTATACTTGAGCAAAAACCGTGACGCTCCCCCGGACCACTCCCCGGACACGCTCCTGGTCCGAATTTCCATGGAAATTATTTTTAGCATTTTATATTTTTAGTATTTAGTATTTTATATGCGTTCACTACTAGGTATACTTGAACGAAAACCGAGACGCTCCCCCGTAACGCCTCGCACAACGCTTCCCCCGGGTCAAATTTCCATGAAAATTATCATTTTATATGCATTTAGTTCTGGGTATATTTGAGCAAAAACCGTAACGCTCCCTGTAATGCTCCCCCTGCAGACGGATCTGTACTCCAGGAGAGCATTTTCATGTCTCAATTTTAATATCAACTTGTCAGTAATCGAGTTTAATTTGAGGAAAAAGTCGATGAACCAGATGAAGAATGAAAAGTAGTAATTTAGCAGACTTAGATAATTCGGATGAAAGCTTGGCAGAAGAGAGGTCAGGCTTGGAGCCTAGGGAGTGCTAGAAACCCCTTAGCGCTTGCTGGAGCCCCCCCTGGCAAAATTTCGAAGGAATTCCGTATGTTTTTCTCGCTAGTTTTGTTCAAAACTTTTCTTTCCTCTACATTTTAATGTTTATAAACTTGGCAACATTGATTTTGCTTTGAAAGATATACGAATCGCGTGTTTGTCGTTCTATATATGTGACATTGCACAAGAAAAGGGCCTAAGTGTCCAACCAGCAGTTTCAAACATACAGGCCGTTTTCTTGTGTCACATTACAATAATTATTCACAAACACAGTGATGGTGGGATCGCAATTCAGTTCACATTGAATATTGATGGCTAAATGCCTGAATGGCTGTTTGAGAATTCATAACTTGATATGTCCACGAAAATAGAATTTTATACTTCCAGAAGTTCGAATATTTAATCGTTTTGTAAAAGTGTTAATCTTTTTTCACGCGATATATTCAATTTTTTTTTTTTGAATAATGGGTTTCCGAAGTTGAATCACCAGTTCTGATAATGAATTTTAAGACCAAATTCAATTAGTAGTCAGGATTTTTCTCAAGGGGGGGGGGGGGGGTAAAGTAAGATTTTTACGGGTGAAAAGTCGAAAATTGAAGGTTTTTTTTTTAATCGTCGATATAAGAAGAGTATTTTATAAAAATAAAGGTAAAATGACTGCTAGAGCGACAAGTTCTTGAATAAAAGTGTTTTAAAGGCTAAAAATTGCTTATCATTTTGCATATTTTACATTCAATTTTAGGTGCCTTGGGGGCATTCGTCCCCTTTGCCCCCTTGGCTACACCTCTGCCTCGTAGAAATCTTCACATTGTATACTATTTGTATCCTGAAGCCCCCCAAACAGTCAGCACCCCTTATCGCAGATGGCTGGCTACGGGCCTGAGAGTGGTATTAAATGTTTCTTCTTCATTCTGTGCAGTGACATAGTAACAAGATGCTTTGCTGCGGGTAACATGAAAGATAATATTATAAAAAAATCATAAATTCTAGAAATCATCAATTTTCAACGAAATGTATTTTGGACACTCTTTAATCCAGACTAGCGTATATGTACATCTTTATTGGGAAATTTTATAAGGACTAACTTTGTTTGAAACATTTTCTGTTTTGGATCGCTTTTCGATGAGATATTCACGAAAAACTGAAATTTCAGACGTTCTTACCCCCCAAATTAGGAGAAGCACAGGGTTTGGGGTTTTGGAATTCTTAATATGTTGTTTTAGAAGGGGTTCCCTACATGTTTCAATGAAATTCCCTTTGTTCCCAGAATTTTTTTTTAAATTTCGTTATTGCCTTGACTATCTGGAAACATGAAGAATTCTTATGGGGACTGTTATCGAAATTTAGGAAACTTTCTTCTTTTCCCGTTTTGACACATACATGTAACAAAATTCGAAAATGTAGGTTAGGGTGTCCCTTATTTTACAAGTTTTCGCTAATTTGATTAGGGTCGCACTGAAATTTGTTCCAATGGACCTGGAAACTCGCCATAGAAAATTTGAGCTCAATCTGAGGTCGTTAACCCGTGTCGCTTTGACCTTGAAGTTATGTGAAATACTGAGATTTTACACAAAACCGCGAATATCTCGGAACGTGTCAACTTCAGGATGGAAAGACATATAACATGAAATGTTCCCCGTTAAATTTCCTATAAAAAGATCTCATACAACTTTTCTCTAAAACGCAGATTCACCGAGATAATCGCAATAATGATTGAAAGTTTCGAGGAATGTGGATTTTGTTATTTCCTTCCTTCATAACCGATCTTCACTCGCTAAATTGTAGTTATCTAAAAAAAAAAATACATATTCACTTTAGGACCAAAATGCAAATAACGTAAAATGTTCCCCGTTATACTTTCTATAAAAAAAGATTCTATACAACTTTTCTTTAGAAAACATATTTATCGAGATAATCGCAAGAATGCAGGGAATTTTCGAAAAATATAGATTTTTAAAATTATTTTACAGCTGAAATATCTATTAATCTTGAGTAATGCATAGATGCACTTGGATGCATACTACAATGTAACTTCAGTCTCTGTCTACTGGGACAAGCGCCTTAGTTTGCCCCCCTCCCTTGCTACACCCATGACAGTTTATTGGGTACCTACTATAGAATAGACCTGGGATTGCGTAATGTATATCAACA
This sequence comes from Acanthococcus lagerstroemiae, assembly GCA_031841125.1. Classification (NCBI taxonomy): domain Eukaryota; kingdom Metazoa; phylum Arthropoda; class Insecta; order Hemiptera; family Eriococcidae; genus Acanthococcus; species Acanthococcus lagerstroemiae. Next base: position 26,366,535 of record CM063106.1, on the reverse strand, counting down.
ATAGTCAATATTGCGCATGAGTTATAACATTGTGCTGTTAAGGAACAGTCACATGTTCTCAGAATTCATTGTCATTTCCTACGAGCAAATCGCTGTTTCCTATTGTTGATTGTATATCATCTCAAATCCACCATACCAAGTCTTCAACAGAATCTCAGAATGCTCAAGATTCAATAAAAATAGTTTGTTATCCCTCGATCGCAAAGTTTGGTTTCCTTCAATCATTGAATTTGGAATTAGTTATGAGATGGGGGAATGTATGGCGATGCACGCATACCAAAGTGGCCCCATAGATACCGCATCCCCAGTCCCTGAAACTACCCTTTCGAGTATCGCATCAGTGGCCGGAGGGACGTTTTGAAGCCGGCCCGAACTTCCATTTCGCCGTGCCGCTTCCGTGCGCGCGTCCTACAAATACCACCATGGGGTTCCCTACTGACCGAGGTTCGCGATCCCCGAGTACTAGCCTGAAAATTTCAGGTCCCCCATAGCCGGGCGCGTTTCCTCTTCACTCACACCTCACCTCCTCGTCTTGGTACGTGTACATAAGGGGTGAAGATAGACACATGTAGAAGTGTTTGCGATTGTTAAAAGCTTGTATTTGCAAGAGGTAGGACTGTTGGTCTGACCCTAATGATAAAAATTTTGCGGAAGAGCCTAAAATTTAAACGTTAACTAGGCATCCATGAGCCATAACTAATTCCAATGTTTTTATTGAGTCTTGAGCATTCTAAGAGTCCGTTGAAGACTTGGTATGATGAACTTGATAATATGATGTACAATCGACAATAGGAAACAGGGATTTGCCCATGTGAAATTACCATGAATTTTGAGAACATGCGACCGTTCCTTAACAGCACAGTGTTATATCTTATGCGCAATGTTGACTATTGTTGATATACATACATAATCCGAGGTCTACTCTATAATAGGCACCCAATAAAATGTCATGGATGTAGCCAAGTGCGGAGGAGGGGAGGGGTTGCGAACTGGAGCGCTTGCCCCAGTAGACAGAGACTGAAGTTATATTGTAGTATGCATTTCGACATTAATAGTTAAGTGAGCTGTAAAATAATTTAAGAAAACAAAAAAAAAAAATACTATGTTTTTCGAAAATTCTACGCATTTTTGCGATTATCTCGATAAATATGTTTTCTAAAGAAAAGTTTTCTCGAATCTTTTTTATAGAAAATTTAGCAAAAAACATTTTTTGCTGTCTGTATTTTGGTCCTAAAGTTAATATTTTTTTAGATAACTACGATTTAGCGAGTGAAGATTGGTTATGAAAGAAAAACCAACAAAATCCACATTCCTCAAAACTTCCACACATTATTGCGATTATCTTGGTAAATATGCATTTTAGAGAAAAGTTGTTCGGGATCTTTTTCACAGGAAACATCTTATGTTATATGCATTTTGGTCCTGAAGTTGATATGTTTCGAGATATTTGCGGTTTTTTGTAAAATCTCAGTATTACACATAACTTAAGCAAGGTCAAAGCGGCACGGGTTCATGACCTCAGATTGAGCTCAAATTTCTTATGGCGAGTTTCTAGGTCCATTGGAACAAATTTCTGTGAGACTCTAATCAATTCGCGAAAACTTGTAAAATAAGGGACACCCTAATGTAGGTATATGCCAATAAAGGCGGTGTTCATCTCCACTCCTCACTGACACCCATCTTCTTGCGCAACAAAATTTAGCATCCAGTCCCGGAAACCTAACGCCGCCATTGATTATTGATTCTCTCGTACATGATCACGGCGCTTGTAAGGTTCCTCTGATTTTGCAGATATTTTCACCACTCATCTGAGACTCCTGAAAAGTTATTTAAGACTTCAAGAGACTTCCATAAGATTGTTTAAAACTCACTACAACTCTTCAATACTGTTCACAACTTTCCGATACTCGTTCACGTTTGTTTATATGATTTCTCGAAACTCTGAAGTTCTGTCAAACTCGTAGACTTGGTCAGACTTGGTCAGTCCTGAAGCGTTTTTGATTTTAATTTTTCTCTCTCAAAGGAACAACTTGCTCTATTGCCTTTGCACCCAATTCGAAACCAATGCTCCAGAAACTGAACAAAATATTTTCCGTTCAGGAGGATATCGTCGCGACAGGTTCTCTGCATTCACAAATTCTTTCACAAAGAAGCCATAAGACGGTACAACCACCCTCAGATAAGCTATTTTTAGTAACACGAACGATTTGAAAAGCGTAGGAAGTCGGAAAGGTCTTTTAATTATCCCCAGGACCCCGGCTCCATTTATACAGGAATGCGAAACATTTAATACTCCGTCGACTCTCGACTGATTACGGAACCCCGCTAAAGAAAAACAAGACGGAAATAATTCGGCTCGAGAAATTTTATGCGCCGCTTTCATTTTATTTTTCTTTCTTAAATATACTTTCAATTTTTCTGCTTTCTGAAAAAGAATGTCGGTAAATTTAATTTTTATGGTACGATTTTTGAAGCGTTATTTTCCCGAGTCGTTTTTTTAATGTTCAGCCACCGGAGAATTTTTTTCGCACACGTACTTAACGCTCTCCACCTTTCACGCAGCTTTCTAAATGAAAATCAAGTTCAACGTAAATGTATATCAGGAAAAAAGTATGGATAAACCCTTGATTCATTCACGACTGAAACGAGAACCGGGAAACGTGCTCAGTTTTAAGCATATGATCTCATTTCTTGAATGTCCACTCCGATACTTGACAATGAGAAACACTTCTACCACTCCCAATGGTATTCTTCGTATTCTATTATCCGAAACATTTAAATGAGCCTTTTTCAAAGAAAATAATCGCCTTGTTTTGAATAAGAAAAGATTGTCCAAGGAAAGGATACGTTAGTCTAAAGGAAGGAAAAAAAATCTTCCATTGAATAATATAGCAGTCGTTGAGTCTTGAATGCATTCAATATAACCTTTACCTCACAGATGTTACTGTATTTACGGAAATACGTGTACAAAAGCTGGATTGCGTCTTGGCGCAAAGAAGAAAAAAAATGTATACGAACAGTAACGAAGACGCGTGTGGGAGAATGAAACAAAAATGAAATAAGAAAGAGGGAAAAAAAGGAAGAAAACGGAAGATACTTATCTCGGGATAAGCTCAAGGTGTTTGCTTTACAACAATAAGTAAACTCTCTTGTTGGGAGAAAGAAAAAAGTTAATTCCGTACAAGTTGCACGGTGGGATGTGAGAGCTCGCGAAAGATATTAAATTTTTAAAGCGGTAAGTGTGCGATAGTTTCTTTCAAACAATTTTTCTTCTTTTGTTGTTTCTTCGCAGCTCGTGAGGTCCTTGGTCAAATTAATATAATTTAGAAAATCGTTGCCACCGAGAAAATCTACGGCATTTGACGAGAAAATATTCGCGCGAATCAGATACGTCTGATATTGGAAATGTGAAAATGCAGCTTCTGTGAGTTCAGTCTCTGAATGCCCGCGTGTTTCTCCTTTTCTTGGCGGTCCAAGTCGAATGGTAAACTAATGTCTGAGTACGGCTCACTGTCAGACCAATGAAGCCGGTTCCGAGCGTCATATTGACAAGATATCTGCCGAGTTTCAAAAACCAAGAACTCCTATCAGGATTGTTATTTTTCTTCAGGGTTCTAAAGACACGCCGGAAAACCCGGCTACTCTTCGAAACACGTTAACCGTGTAATTTACAGGGCACCGAATAAGCCAGGGTTACTGTAGTTTAAAGAACGACTTAGCTTTGTAAGTTAAATAAAGGCTATAGCTCCGCAGCTACCATAACGTTTTTCTTTTTCCATTACACGGCCTCTCTCAAACTGTTTTTCCTTTCACGAGTAAAGTCCTACTGCATGAATTATTATTTAAACTTAAGAGGAAATAGTGTTCAAAGTTCAACACCGGGATTCTTTCGATTCTGAACGAGCTAAAACCTGACGAAAGAGAAAGAATTTATCAACTTGAGCATTGCGAGTGCAGTTGACGAGATGCAGAGCTTGATCAATGCTTCTGAGGTCCCTGAGCTCAGAGAATATATGAGCCCGTGTCTATGCCATGATTACTGAAATTTTTTCGGTTGCTCTGCTCTCAATTCTCAGGCTAATCTAAAGACGCTACAACTCCAAACATTTAGAAATGCATTTACACTTTTAAAACATTTAAACTATGAACGTAATGAGAATCAACAAAATCTTGTAAGAACGTCTAAATATAATAATACAAGCTGTCCTACCCGACCTTTGGACGGGCCCAAACATATGCGATAGTATGGAACGAAATCACATATGTAAATTCTCATGTAGAAAAAAACAGGCTTATATACTTTTTGATCATTTGTTTATATTTTGGAAAAAAAGAAAGAAAATGAAGCATGAAATTGTTTTTTCATAAATGTGTAAGCTTTGTAATCTTTGGAAATTAAATAGAATTACCCATTCTTCTCAGTCTCTAAACTGAGAAATGATCGAATTATCCTGTACATTTCACGTCCTCAATAGGAGTACTGAGAGTGCTTTTTTGCTCATTGTCACGCCTTGTTTCAATAGTAATAATAAATAATACCGTAGACACAGCTAAATTTGGCCATTTTCTTTTTAAATCAAATTTCCCAATCTCTATCAATGCCAAAAATCTGAAAAAAAAAAGACTTCTGACCTTTCCCCAATATGATTACTGTGTTACAATTTTTTTGGCCCCTCCTGGGGGGCATTAAAATTTTTTTAACTTTGGCCGGAGTTACCCACTAAAAGAGGGCAATTTCGGTCACCCGTTTAAAATGGCTTAAAACCGATATTAAACGTTACTATAAGGTAACTTCGGACACTTTTATTGAAAATTTTTTTTTTTTTTTGGCTATATGAGACAGAAAATTAGTGAAAACGCTTTAATTAGGTAGGTATTCATTAAAAAACAAACTTAGAACAAACTACCTAACATTATAGGTATGTAGGTAGCATAATATATTGTCTATATTAGGGTATACAGAGTAATCGTCCTTCAATGATTTTTTTCTTCGCAGGCATTTAAGCTCAAACTTCTTTTTATTTATTCCAATTTTCAAGATTTCAGCGATATATTTTCGAGATTGGTTTTTGTCTGTTTGAAACTTTGTAATATAAAATTCGTTTACCGCAGGAGGCGCTGGACAATATTCATTTGAATTTGTTTCAATGGATGTCCCTTCCCCTAAATTTTCATCTTCATCTTGCTTTTGAACACACTCCTGATTGATTCCTCATGTGACACTGCAGTGCATGTTCTTTTTAAATATACTGGATCATATCGCTGATAAGATCGACCACTCAACACTTTTCTTGCTTTATTACCCATTGCTGGCCGAATTTACACTACAATTCACTTTTTTTACACAAATGGTCTCGTATCTTTTGCACGAATCAACAAAAACCAAAAATTTTAATTGCGAACATTAGCTAAAAGGAACAAACGTACTGATATCATAAAAGTAGACAATATTCCAGTAACATCGCAGTACCTGTTACACGCCAACTTAAAAATACTTTTGTAAAATTACGAGAAATGCATGTAACATGAACTAGAGATATTGCCCCACCCATGAAGCGAGTCGGCACCTAACTTCTGGTAGAGTACTGTGTTCGGTTGTGTCTTACCTTTAAGTTGGCATCAGAACGAACTACGTGCATCACGTAGTAGTTCTCCAGTTAAACGCTAGTAAATAAAGATAAACTGGTTTGGCCGACTTTACCCGTGAATACGGTATCCCGCTGCAGAAAATTGACAGATGCCAGATGATGCTAATCCTATCAGCGGATCTGTCGCAGAATGTCAGTATGAGAACCAATCAGAATCGAGCACAGCCGTGCGATTTTACGTGACACAACGCGACAGACATACGTCGGAGCATCTGTCAATGCAATGATACGACTGCCAGTATTTGCCATATTTTATCAACAACCAGTCAGAGGCTTCATCAGATTCTGACGATACTGTGTCACATTATGGCAGCGCCCTGTCACATCCTAGCAATATTCTGTCGCATTTTAGCAGCACTCTAATCCGTTCTGACAATATTCTGTCCAGGGACGTACGGATACGCCCCCCCCCCCCGTAGGAACTTTTCACTCAGCAGTTGGGAAAATTCACAAATTCAGTCAGATGAGTTGGAAAAATTGTCTCTTTTTTTCCTTGCTTTGATACTTGGAAATTGAGTTGAGAAGTTGGAAAAACTCAACAGGCCAAAAGGTGAGGTTTTTTTTTGCTTTGATACTTGGGAATTCTGAGTTGAGTCAGTTTGGAATTCCACAATTTTTATCCCCCCCCCCCCCTATCTAAAAAAACTCTTCGGTACGTCCCTGATTCTGTCGCATTTTGGTTAACCTACCCCTCATTTCAGTGTGCTCCTCTCCCCCCCCCGTACAAAATTCCGACAGCCTTAATTCATGAATAATGATCAATGTTATTCTATTATTTTATATTTTTACAATTATCTACGCACAAAAACTTATTAATATTCAGTTAATCCCAGTACAATTGTTGGTGCGTGGTCCTGGTTATCTGTTAAAAAGAGAAAAAGAAAATTCATCAAGTATGTAATAATTTTAGTTAATACAAAAATACTTTAGATGGATTCACATCCTAGAACTGAGTATCGGTTCTACCATAAAGCCATGCACAACCAGCAGCTAGGAAAAGGTAGAATTTTGAGTTGAGTCAGTCGGAAAAATCTAACAGAGGTCAAAAGGTTTTTTTTTTGCTTTAATTCTTGGGAATTCTGAGTTGAGTCAGGTGGGACATTCACAATTTTTACCCCCCCCCCCTCTTCCAGCTTTGACTGGGAAATTCCAAAGCGGCTCGACAATATGAAATCTGCTCGTCCGGAAACTAAGTGCAGAATTTGGTACATACTTTTCCAAGTAAAACAGCCCCGTAGCCATTGTGAGCAAGCTGGAGCTGAGCTTCCTCTAAAGGTATTCTGAGCCCCGTAGGCAAAGATACCACCCTTAAAAATCATCCTTATGCTGAACGAAAGAGAAAGAAGGGATGAAGGCAATCAATATCACAGAAACATTTTAAAATTTAGAACAAAAGCTTGGTCAACTAATTTGGAACGCCTGGATTGGGAATGGGATTTGAATGTAATCCCCAAGTTACCCGAGCCGGTTTAGACAACGAAGTGAGACACCCAAAACCCAAGACCCGAGCAGCCGCGTACACTCGCAATCATGCTCGCAATATATTCATGAGAAAATTTCGTCGAAGCTGCTTTAGTCGTCAATTCGGGTTTCGTTTTCGACACTCACCATAAAAACCGACAACAGTGATGTAACCGGAATTTTCCCGGGGGGGGGGCAAAGTAAGATTATCAAGGGAGAAAAAGTCGAAAATTGAGGAAATTTTGAAGATCGCCCATATAAGAAGACTCTTTTATGAGAATGAAGGTAAAATTACTGCTTGAGCAAAAATTTTTCGAAAAAAAACGTGTTTTAAAGGCGAAAAATTGCACATTTTTGCATATTTTACATTCAATTTCAGGTGCCCTGGGGGGGGGACATTTGCCCCATCGTGCCCCCTCCCCCCTTTGGCTACATCACTGCCTCGTAGAAATTTTCACATTATATACTATGTGTGTCCTCAAGCCCCATCCCCCCGGTAACATTTAAAAAAGCATCTTACAAGTACGAGCAGCGATTCGTGAATATCGCAACTGTTCGATTAGCGCCACTCGCTTCGCTTGTGGCGCTATCTATCGAATACGTTGCGATATTTCTCACTTTCGCTGCTCGTGCAGTAATATATTACAGTAAAACCTCAAAGTAACGGTCACCCAAGGGACCAGGTAAAATGCCCGTTATTTGGAGGTGGCCGCAAACTAGAGGTGCCCGCTAAAGGAGGTGAAAAATGAAAAGTGACCGTTAAAAATTAGGTTTAATTCACAGAGAATATATGTATGTACATTTTTAGTGAATAACTTATAAAATAGCGGTTACATACTGTACTTGAAAAATTATTTGAGAAAAGTGGTGATCTCTGTCTGTTTAGATGAGCTGAGCTTCGTCAATAACGTCTTACGAACTGACAATGCTCATCCGCCTGCCCACTCATTGTGTACCTACAATCATTTTATCTTTCTTCACTTTCATGTTCATTCAGTACCAAGCTTTTTATTCAGAATTATTCGTGTTTCTAGTGTTTCATTCGAAATTTTACGAGATTTTGTGACCGTTATTTAGAATGACCGTTAATAAAGGTGTAATGTAAAGTTCCCATAACACAAGTAGGGACTAAGAAAATTGACCGTTATTTAGAGGGTGCCGCTATTTGGAGTGACCGTTGTAGGAGGTTTTACTGTATACCTATTTATAAAATAAAAGTTCGATAGTAAAAAAACGCAACATGAAACATCTACATCTCTTTAATCTCTTCAATAAATGAAATCTGTCTCCCAACCCGATGCGCAATCAGTTAACCTACTCGTGGAAAAGTTACCCATTTGCAACCCTTAGTTGGACATTTTAAGCGTAAGGGAACCAAGCGACATTTATAAGCTCCTGCTCATTGCCATGAGTTACTATGTATGATGTTATCGGAATTCTGATAAATTTGAGACAGAGATGCAGCCTCAGCAGACAGTGCCGTATTACCCACTAGGCACACTAGGCTGAAGCCTAGGGCGCACGATCCTCAGGGGCGCCAAATTTTGGAGAAACATTTTTACTTTTTTTTTTTATTTTAAATTCCGTTTTCATAAAATTACCGAAATAGAAATGAAATTTAAAAAAAATACCGGCCTTTATCCGCCCTGTTTACAAAGTTGTTAATATACCCGCCTAGAGATGGAAAATGCTCGAGCATTTTCTTTTTGTGAGCATATTCTCAGCATGAGAATATGCTTAAGATGGCAGAGCATTTTCTATTGGATGAGCATATGCTCAGCATTTGAGCAAATGCTCAGCATCTTCAAAATTTATACTCGTTTTATCTGTATAAATGAAAAAATGAGAAAATGCTCGGGAAATGAGAAAATGCTTATTCTTTCTATGCTTTTCCGAGCATCTGCTCATTGAAAATATATAAATGAGAAAATGCTTGGGAAAATGCTCATTATTTCAAAGCTTTTGGCTGATCATTTGCTCATTGAGCATATGCTTAAATTTTGGAGCATTTACACAACGAGCATATGCTAAGAATATTCTCAAAATACTCAGCATTTAAAAAATTAGCATATTCTCATTTCCATCACTATACCCGCCCCACCATCCTCTTTCAGAATTATCATATAAACTATTAACTATCTTTTAATCTGGTCGCAGCGCCACCTACATTCTGAATTTCGAAACTGACGTTAACGATATACGTAGTGATGAGCGATAGTCAGATTTTCCCACTGTCGATATATCGATAGCCATTTGGCAAAACTATCGTTGACTATCGATAGTTTTTGAACTTTCCAATCTTCCATTTTTTTGGGTCAAAATTCAACACCGTGACAAGTAATTTCTTCCCGGTATAGCACAATGATCAACAGCTAATCAAAATTACTTGCATATTTCTCCGTCTACAGAAACGTAATACATAAATGAGGAGTTATCTGTCAAAAGGGCCCCTAAAGAACTGCTGATACCTACCTATATTGTATTTTTATATTATTTTAGATAATATAAAAATACAATATAGGTAGTTCTTTTTTTTCTTTGGTAAAATTTTATAATCTCCTAGCCTTCAATCCAATTTTCTCCATCGGAAAATGTACTCTCTGTTCTCATCACCGGGGGGGGGGGGCAGTAGGAATTTCAGCCTAGGGGCGCCAAAAGGCTTAATAAGGCTCTGTTAGCAGAAACCTACGAAATGATTCAGAATTTTTTCCTCGTTCGTATTCATTTGGAAAATTCGCCTATTTTACTTTTTGTATCCTCCCAGATATTGAAAATTAATACAGTTAGCAGTCAAGCAACATTGAGAACCGAGCAATCTCATAATCAGACTCCAAGATTTACTCGCATATTATAGGTTACCTAAATTTCATATTTCAATTTAACGCTGCTCACATCTTAATTCTCAAGTACTTGGTTACCTAAAAGTTTCAAAATTGACATTTAAGAGTTACAAGGGACTCCCTGTCCCAAATTCAGGAAAGCTTCTGATCGTAATTCAACCATTTCTCGTGTTATTGCTCAGGTGCAATAAAATGATTCTTTCTATACATGCAGGCAAGCACAAGAGAAATAAAACTATTTGAAAGAAATCTTGCAAATGTCACCACGATGAGAATGAAATATTTTTACAACCGTAAGTCGTTAGTCGTTTCAGAAATAGTACGAGTATAAGAAACTACCGGCGTATAACGGTGGGTCAGTCGGACTAGCATATCAAATATTCCAACATCAAAGTCGTTAGACGTTTTCAAAATACATTATAAATGCGTTTCAACAATAAAATGGGGAGTAAATAGATTTACATGACCAAAATCGGGGGCCTGAGGCTACATTCGCGAGTTGAATAAATTATTACTATAGACAGAAACCGGAATGACTATACTTGTGTGCTTTCTTTTTGTAACTAAAATACGAGAAATTTTCCTCGATTTGGGAGGAGTCATAAAGAAATTTTAGGTTTTTATTGGGGTGAAACAAGCACCGTATAAGGGTACGCCAACATCATTATTATTTTTCAGTTTCACTCTCATTTACCTTTTGCAGATCTTATGCTTTTGTGGTCTTGAACCACCGTGCAGTGCCTTATGGTACGTTTCCTCTCTTAACTATTCTTGCATTGGTTGTGCTGATCCTTGTTGAAATTTCATATTTTTACTTCGCTGCAATACGTGAAGATTCATGCACGACTTTTTAAACTTTTCCCACTGGTTTAGGGTTCTCTGAAACTTTGATAGACTTGAACAGGCCTGTTTAAGAGTCCGTAAGACGAACGTTCCTGAATTAAATATTTTTCGCTAAGAGGGATTACTGCCCCTTGCTTTCTACTGGGATCCATTTAATGACCTATCTATAGCTAATAGCCACAGGCGCTGCTAAAGGTTTAATACAACGTGTTTGTCCCTTCTTGGATTTTCAAATAATGAATTCATTATTTTACCAAAATTATTACTTTCTTTTTTCTCTCCTGGAAGAAGGCTGTGGAGCTGCTTGGACCCCTTAATTGCCTTTACTCCACCTAGAAAACAGTATGGTGGTATAGCGGTGCCTATGCTACCAGCGAATACGCTGAACTAAGGTGTGTGAAATTAAAGGACATCTGGTTTTCGAAATAAATTAAAGCAAAAGCCGGGCTGTTCGCATGTATACAAACATTCACAATAAAATTGATTACTTCGAGATTCCGAATGCGTGACAATGGGTTAAACAGTACGAGGAACCAACGAGTCACGATGTAAGTAATGTTTTCACTTTCATTTTTCACTTTTTTGGGGGTAGCCCGCTAAGCTACCTCTTGGTGTTTTCAATGATTCGCAAACTGTAATCTAAAATAAACCTACGTCACGAGAACAATAAAAAGATTCGTTTCTGTTAATACAACATACCGAATACCTTCTTGTATTTCGGTACGATTACATAATTTGTTAATACACACATTGCCTGCCTAGATGCATAACTATGTAACCCATATTTTTTCGAAAATGAGGTTATTACAGTTTTTGGTACCTTAAGTACCTCTCCACAATTGTGTAGGAAAAAAAATCAGTCAAAGTAAATTTTTTCATAAGATTACTAATTTAAGCAATACAGTTTATCACACATCACAATAAGCGATTTTATGGGTTACGTGGTTATGCAGCTAAGTAGCGGATATCATTTCTGAAATTTTACATTTTGACATTTTTCAGTGGCAGATTTACTACTGCGCTAAAGTATGCTTAATAGGGTGCCCCTTATTTTACAAGTTTTTGCCAATTGATTAGGGTCGCACTGAAATTTGTTCCAATGGACTTAGAAATTCGCCATAAAAAATTTGAGCTCAATCTCAGGTCATTAACCAGTGCCGCTTTGAACTTGAAGTTATGTATACTGAGATTTACAACAACAAAAAAAACGGAATATCTCGGTACTCCAACTTCAGGACCAAAATGCATATAAAATAAAATGTTCCTTGTTAAATTTCCTATAAAAAAGATCCTAAACAACTTTTCTATAAACAACTTTTCTCTGAAATGCATATTTACCGAGATAATCATAACCGACCTTCACTCGCTAAATCGTAGTTATCTAAAAAATATTCACTTTAGGACCAAAATGCAGATAGCAAAAAATGTTCTTAGTTACATTTTCTATAAAAAAGATTTGAGACAACTTTTCTTTAGAAAACATATTTATCAAGATGATCGCAAAAATGCGTGGAATTTTTGAAAAACATAGTTTAAAAAAAAAATTATTTTACAGATGACATATCTATTAATGTCGAGTATTGCATATTACAATATAACTTCAGTCTCTGTCTACAGGGGCAAGCGCCCCAGTTTGCACCCCCCCATTCTCCACCTGGTAACGTCCATGACATTTTGTTGGGTTCCTACTATAGAGTAGACCTCGGATCATGTATGTATATTAACAATAGTCAACATTGCGTATAAGATATAACATTGCGCTGTTAAGGAACAGTCGCATGTTCTCAAAATTCATTGTCATTTCCTATGGGCAAATCCCTGTTTCCTATTGTTGATTGTACATCATATTAAGTCCACCATACCAGGTCGTCAAGAGAATCTTAGAATGCTCAGGACTCAATAAAAACATTGGAAGTAGGTGGTAATGGCTCAGGGAAGCCTAGTTAACGTTTCAATTTTAGGCCCTTCCGCGAATTTTTTATCACTAGGGTCAGACCAACAGTCCTACCTCTTGTACATACAAGCTTTTAACAGTCGCAACCCCTTTTGCATGTGTTTTTCTTCATCTCATCGTTCAAGGGTTGAAGATGGACACATGCAGAAGTGTTTGTGATTGTTAAAATGCTTGTTTGGCTTTTGTAATCTTTGTGTGTTTCCAAGGTTGTTTTTTTAGGGTCGGTGCAGCCGAGCCTTACATAATGGAAAAAATATATGTGCGTGACTAGAGCTCTATAACTTTGTGTGAGTACGCGATCGCCCGCCATTTTGACTCCAACCGCGCCCGTGGATACCGAACCCGACTATGCGGAGCGTACCGCGTAGTCAATTCGGCATCCACGAGTAAAGTTGACGTCAAAATGGCGGTCGATTGTACTCACACGAAGTTATAGAGCTCTAGCGTGACGTCAGTGGTTTGTGTTGGTCTTCGAATGGCTCTTTTTCTTATCAATCGATGTTCGAAATACACAAGAATGAATCGGGTTTGCTTTTAACAGTGGCGCTTGTGGTTTTAAATGAAAAAGTGAACGTAATCGTGTGTAAAAGAAACAGATAGGAAGATGGTTTTATATCGTGCTAACAGTCTCAGCAAAAGTGACTCGAGGTATCAACGTAAGGAATCGATGAAAAGAATTCATTTTGTGAGGTTTGTAATATTGTGTATGATTCTTGCTGAACAAACTTAGAGTCAGTGCGAACCAACTGACATTAACAAAATGAGTTATTAGTATCGTTGGAAAGAGCGTAGAAAGTAGAATTTTTGTTCAAAAATATGTACTCACATTGATCAACGTTTATCAGTGAATAATGCTATGTCATATAGTTTCTACATATGGCTCTTGAACTTAGAATCGCGTGTTCTCAAAAAACAGATTTTGCAGGTTGGTTCCCTGACGCTTAATAGCGTCCAAGTGCGACTGTACTTTTTGTTCGAAGTTGGTTAGCGGAATAGCCGCCCAGGCCTCAGCTGAAAGGCCGACCTCTGGCTTGTTTACTCGTATTTTATTTTTGTTTTCAACAATGTTGCAAAAATTCCTCACTCAAAAGGTCGTACAATTATGTGTCTAGGTAGGGATGGGATTATTGTCCTCATCTGCTGTTTTTAATGCATATGGATAGCTAACTCCGCTTTCATATGCGTGCCTTGTTCGTCCTCCTCTCTGTGAAGTGCAAAGGTATGGAAATGTTAGCTAAAATGTCAATGTTGAAATCCATGACATTTGTAGTACAGATCGTTTTCATGAGCAGTGCACATCCAAATGTCGATGCTTTGGTTACTGTCGACTACGTCATATACATTTCCATCGAGAAAATGATGAACAAGAGCGTTCAGCGAATATAAAATGCAGTTGATAGTTTAGTCAACAAGTATAATATTGTACTAGGTATGCAGCGAATTAATACGCGTTCAGTGACGTCGGAAATGTTTGTATAATCGACATTTCAGTCGACATTATAGTCGACAAGTATCGAAATTACTATCAACATTGTAGAATCAGTGCATACAAAAGTAGACCCAACTGTACAGTTGATATGTGTATTGACGTGTCTACTCGACAAATGGTTTAAGCTGAATTATTTTTGTATAAATTAAATTATTGTAATAATTCTCATATGGTGGGATTTAATACAATGTGTTTCAAAGTATTTGGATATAAAATTTCAAAAAAAGTGAAAAATTATGTCGATACCATGTCGATGCTTCCGTCATGGTCGACATTGTTTCACGGGTCTCCTTACCGCGGCTATACCCTGGTATCACCTTTTGGTATTCTTCTCAGGTTATGGGGGGGGGGGACTAGTAGGAAATGTATGCTCTATATAGTAATATCTAGGTTCTTCCCTGTGGTCAGAAGGAACTTTTCACCACTCTGAATCAGCTAAATCAGCCGTGCGGCTTCTAGGCACTTAGGTCGAACTCGTAATCCACTATCCACTCATGCCAACTTGGCTAACCACTATCAGGTATGCCAAACAAGCACTCCATTGTGTGTTTCTTTTCAAATAAGCCAAAAACATAAATTCCTGATCGCGGAGGTATTTCAATTTTCAACTTCGGTGTTCCATCGTTAATAATTAGCGGTTCTATACGCGCCGGAGGACCTCAATTTCGCAGATGAAAAGTCTCTGCTCATTTACCCGTAATAACGAAAATAATTTCAACAAACAAAGGCGAAGAAAAAGAAAGGAAATCGTAACAAGTAAATATTCTTGAGGGTGTTCATAAGTCTTATAATAAATGCGAGAAAAAAAGACGAAAAGAAAACTCCTCCAACTATAAAGTCATTATGAAATACTTTTTTCTACGTTGATCAGGTTTACTTCGCTTTCTTTTTCTCGCTAGCCTTTTCCTTTTCCTTATTTTCGTACACCGACAAAAAAAAAAATACAGTAATGAAGAAACCGCATTTTGAGAGACAGAACGGAGAGAAAGACCGCGAAGGAAAGTAGGAAATCAAAATAATGTAATAACGGTGGAAAAATAAAATAATTAGGAAAAGTTATCTCGCAGAAAGTTTACGGTATTTGAAATGCATAGCGTTGGCCGAATTTTGTCGTAATTTTTTCGCAGCAAGGAAGTAACGAAGAAAAAATGGAAAAAGATACTAGTCTTAATTTTGAATATTAATTTTAACGAATCTGACCTCTTCAAAGTTTTGAAAGCATTTTTTTCCATTACCAAGGTACAAAAAACCTATTCTAAGATATTTGCGAGTTACGGGCAACCTATTGCTTAAAAAGGTGCCCAACATACGGAATTCATTCCGATCAGTTCGGAAATAGGAAGTATACATTTTCTTTGTTCTTTTTTTTTTACTCGATCTTAAAAACACGCCATAGTTTCGATTTATAGCCTAGTTTCAGAATGATTTCCCGTTCCTGTAAGTCAGCGGGCGTGCCTACTGAATTATAATAAAAATCTTACGCGTTTGACCCTTTTTCCAGGCGACTAAATTCGGGTATTTTTTAGCCTAATAGAAGTTCGTTTAAATTTATAGTTTTCAAACTGACACTAGTTTGAAATAAATTACGTTAAAGAATCCATTCGATATGCGAAACAAATGTGCTTCGATCTCCCCTATTCGCTCAGTTTCCAACACCGGACAGTGGAATAACATTTTCAAACTTTCGCCCGCACGTAGGCTTCGCCTCCGACTCGAAGTTCATAAATCTCGTCCAGTGTCCCTATGTTAATATGCAGACGTGTGGAGTGTGTAGGCTCATAATATTAATTTTAGTTCGATATTTCTATCTTCGAAAAATATTCAACTTTCTCGTTCCACGTTTTGTCCTTCTATGACAAACTATTCGTTTAGTATTTATTTTCTTTTTCTACTTTCAGTGAGCACGGTGCAGGTGGAAGCAGTTTTGGGAAGGACCGCCTACCTACCCTGTGATATAGAATCATCGGTGAAAAATGACAGAGTGTACATGGTCCTGTGGTTTAAATACAAAGCTAGTAAACCATTTTATAGGTAAGAATGTAACTGTATTTTAATTAGTTAGAGGTAACTTTATTTATCCGCCTTAATACAGTATGTGGACGCTGCGGGGCTAGGAGTCCACAAATTACTATCGCAATTCTGCCCACAAAACCTCTCTAAAATGTACTAACTCAAATTACAACAAACAATCTAGGTGTTTCAAAAAATCTAAATTGCAGGGAAACAAACTCCAATGCAGACTTTAGTAACGAACCCAACTCTGACCAAACACAACTTTCTGAAAAACAAGAAATAAATCTACCAAACAGTAAGGGTATAAAGAAGGGATAACTAGCAAAAAAGAAATGGGAAAAAATATATGATGGCTTAAATGTCTTGAACTTCAACTGCCAGGTCCTAGCCGGTGAGAACCAATTATGTGAATTGGAGAATTCCTTACTGTCCATCAGGTGGGATGTAATTGGTCTCTATGAGATTAGGCGGAATGGCGAACGTATGGTCAAAAGACCGAACAATAATATTTTTTACTCTTATAGCAACACGGTGAGATACAGGGGGGTTGGTTCTAACATCAGAAACACACTGAACAACAAAATCATAGAAATCAAGAGTGTATCCGACAGGATAGCAATTTTGAAATTAAAACTAAAGGGCTCCGCCATTTCGGCTGTAATACAATGCTATGCCCCTACACATATATCAGATAAAAGGAAAATACGAATAAGAGAGTTCTACGACCTTTTGGACCAAACCTTTGAAAACGAAAAGGAATAATGTAGGTACAACCGTAATAAGCGACTTCAGTACCGAGGTAAGACTAGAGAGCTCAAAACAAAATTGTGTGGGGAGATTTGCACTCGGGAACACTAACAAAAATGGGGAAAACCTAAATCATCTTGCTGAAAACACAAGTTAAAACTAATCTCTACCTTCTTTAAAAAGAACACTAAAAGAAGACGGCCCTGGAGGTCACCAAATGGAGCTACTAAAAATGAGATCGATCAGGCCCTAATAAATGACATGTCAGTAGTAGCGAACTACGATTTCCTTACAACCCTGCGATTTTCCTCTGACCACATAAGCGTATCACAAACTAAAACACTCATCTCAAAGAAAAAAGAAAAAAGGCTGGAGCAAGTAATACCTTTATACAAAATTCCAGAGGTAATCCAAAAAATAAAAAACACTCTTGCCGAAAGGTCAGCCCGAGACACGGAGAGCGCACAAAGCCTATGCAACCTTTCGGAAAAACTCATTGATGAGACTGCCAGTGAGTTTGTTTCTCAGAAGAAGAGTCTAAGTACGGATGACAAAATTAGCATAGGGACCAATGAACGCATTCTAAGGAGAGCCAAACTCAGAAGCAAACAAAACAAAACAGCGAGAGAAAAAATTGAATTAATAGGACATGCTAGCCCCTAACATTCGATTTCGAGGTTGTAACAAGTCCTCAAACATTTGTTCTTAATTTGTTCTAATTTGTTCCGCAGTTTTCAGAATTTGTTCCATCCCCCTACACTATTTACAGCTCCCAAAAAGAGGGGCGCAGGATCAACTAATAGCTATAATCTCACATGAATACTATTTGCGGCACACTAAAATTTGTTCTACATTAGTTTTACTTTGTTCTCTCATCTACACACCTGAGTCCATCACCACTATGCATTTGCCGACTATTCAAGCTCAAGGGCGGGGGTAAATGACCCTTAACTCTTCAGTTTCCATGTGAATACGATTTGCTGCATACTTTAATTTGTTCTATACACGTTCTAGTTTGTTCTCTAAACCCCATACCTATAAGACTATCAAAACCATACATTTGCCGACTATCTGAACTAGGGGGTTGGGGTAAGTGACACTTATGTCTGAATTTTCCAAGTAAATACGATTTGCTACCAACTGTAATTTGTTATCTGTTCACTCTAATTTGTTCTCTCATATACACACTAAAATCCGTCGCCACAAATCATTGGCCGACAATATGAACTTATGTGGTGGGGATAAGTGGCCTCTATGTGCGAATTTCCCGAATAATAACGATTTTTTGGGCGCTAAAATTTGTTCTCTATTTTTTCTAATTTTTTCTCTCATCTACACTCCACAATCCCTCATCAATGTGTATTTGAAGTCAACGGTAATTCAGGGGGTGGGCGTAAGTGACACTTAAGTCGTATGTTTCCATATAAATGTCATTTTTTGCCTACTTCAATTTGTTCTCTATTTGTTCTAATTTGTTCTTTCATCTACACACTAAAATCTAAAATCCGTCGCCATACAGTATTGGTCGACTCTATGAACTTATGTGGCGGGGGTAAGTGGCCCTAAGTGCGAATTTCCCACATAATTGTGATTTGCCGCCCACTACATTTGTTCTCAATTTGTTCTATTTTGTTCTCTCATCTACACACTAAAATCCATCATCAATGTGTATTTGAATGAAGTCAATCTAAATTCAAAGGGTGGGCCTAAGTGACCCTTATTTCCTAAGTTTCTGTAAAAATATGACTTTCCCAACTTCTATTTGTTCTGTATTTGTTCTAATTTTTCTCTCATCTACACACTACAATCCGTCGCCAAGATAGTATGTAGATGAGAGAACAAAATCGAACAAATAAAGAACCAATTGTAGTTGGCAAGAAATCATACTTAGGACTTAAGGGTCACTAAAGCCCTCCCCCTGAATTTCCGTTGACTTCAAATACACATTGACAATGGATTGTGTTGTGTAGCTGAGAGAACAAATAGAGAACAAATTATAAGGGGCGAGAAATCGCCATTATGTGGGAAATTCGCACATAAGGGCCACTTACCCCCACCTCATAGGCTCATATTGTCGGCCAATGCTTCGTAGCAACGTATTTTAGTGTGTAGATGAGAGAACAAATTCGAGCAAATAGAGAACAAATTTTAGTTAGTAAAAAATCACATTTATATGGATACTTAGGTCTTAAGGGTCACCTAATCCCACCCCCTGAATTTCCGTTGACTTCAAATACACATTGATGATGGATTGTGGTGTGTAGATGAGATAACAAATTGTAACAAATAGAGAACAAATTTTAGTGCCCGAAAAATCACCATTATGTGGGAAATTCGCACACAGGGGCCACTTACCCCCACCACATAAGTTCATATTGTCGGTCAATGCTTTTTGGCGACGGATTTTAGTGTGTAGATGAGAGAATAAATCAGAGTAAATAGAGAACAAATTGCAGTTGGTAGGAAATCGTATTTACGTGGAAAATTCAGACATAAGTGTCACTTACCTCCACTCCCTCGTTCAGATAGTCGGCAAATGTATGGTTTTGATAGTATAAGGTGTGGGGTTGAGAGAACAAACTAAAACGTATATAGAACAAATTTCAGTGTGCAGCAAATCCTATTCACATATGAAAACTGAAGAGTTAAGGGTCACTTACCCGTGCCCTTGAGCTCAAATAGTCGGCAAATGCATAGTGGTGATGGACTCAGGTGTGTAGATGAGAGAACAAATTAGAATGAATGTAGAACAAATTTTAGTGTGCAGCCAATAGTATTCATGTAGGATTATAGCTATTAGATGATCCTGCCCCTCTTTTTGGTAGCTGTAAATAGTGGAGGGGGATGGAACAAATTAGAACAAATTAAGAACAAATGTTTGAGACTTGTGAGACTTGTTACAACCCCGAAATCGAATGTCGGGGGCTGGGATGTCGCCAGCTCCTCAAACTGAGTTGCTGATTTTTGGGAAGTGGGGGTAAAAACAAATTCTAAAAATGGCTGAACAAATTAGAACAAATTAAGAACAAATTATTGACATTATTTTTCCCACATTTCCACAATGAGGGGGCTGGTGACATGCACCCGGATGCGCCGCAGGTACGACACCACTGAGCCACAGAGCGATACATTTGTAAACAAGTATGAACGAAAATACGTGTGTCTCCTAGAGAGACACGTAGTGTAACATTTTATATTATGCTTTTGTACCCTAATAAAAAAAATTTCCATGGAAATTTCTATTAAAACTATAGTGCACCAGAGGGACCGTTCTCAGAATCGGGAAAGGATCCATATCGACTATGCAGGTCCGTTTCAAAATTGCCATTTTTTTCATTTGTGTCGACGCCAAATGAAAATGGTATGAAATCAAGCTGTCACTCCCAAGCAGTTTGTGAAATGAGATCCTTGCTTTTCATGGTTTCCCACAGTCGATTGTACTCGTAGTTTTTACAGAACCTTACAGTCAAAATAGAAAAAAATACCAGCTATGTTCACTTCGCCCTCTGGTCCAGAAGGTACACCGCGAACGAGTTTTCCGAAGAGAAAAAGTCCACTCTGCATCGTGCACGATCTTTAACAGAAAACAACCCTAACGGCAAACAGCTATATGCAAATCGGATAACTCATCACTGTCCAAGTTCGAGTGCCGTGGCTTCCACATTCAGTGTTCTAACAATAATTTTTCATCAGACAATGGTGATTTCGGGGCGTGATCTCGCAAAATCTCGTAACATTTCCAGCTCTTTTCGGCGTCGTATATTATTCAAGTTTTAGGCGCCCAAAGAGCAGAGCATCTTCGCGGTACAGTGCGACATTGCGATAAGAGAGCTAGTGGGCCGGGGGCGGGGGCTCCTTCAACTCGCCAGTATCCGAGAACCGAGATACGACCCTACATACGTTCTCTTGGGGAGGAAATATAAAGGGAACAAAAACTCCTCGGTAATACGATATTAATATCATCGTCTGACAACGATAATCCGCACTTATCCTGCTGGATCGTGTCTGGTTATTCAAATGCATAATTAATTGGCGATTAAGGTGATAAGTTTAATATACCGCGGACTTATCACGTTTCTGAAACTGCACTACTTATATGTACGCGGTTTTCTGGCAGTCTGTTCTGCCATATTCTCTGCCAGCGATGCCAACAAATATCGTCCTAACATTAAGCCATGGAATACGAACTTCATTTCGGGTTAGATTAGCTCGAAAATATGCAAGGGCCGGGTCTTTACAGATAGCTGAGGAGGTTCTCTCATTTCGTATGTACAAAACCGTATAGAGTGTATATTTAATGCGAATACGACTCGCTTCATTACGCACGCTTCGCATCATTTTCCGCACGAATCAACAAATTTAAGACGCTGCTGATGATGTGTGTAGTATTTTTTTTACTTTTTTTTTATTTTGCCGGTACGATTTCTCTTGGCGGACAAAAACAAATTGCGACAGCTGTTTTAATGTATCAAAATTAACGTTATGGCATTCTCCATTAGATGATGTCATAATAACGGTAGAATTATGCTTTTATAACTGAGATTCGAGACAACGAAGAAGAGCTGCGGAAAAAATAGACAGCTGCGCGAGGGAACTGGAGATAATTTTTTGGTATGGCGTAAAAGCTTTACTGGCGGCTGCCTACCTCGCGCTCTATTTTTTTCTACAAAAGTTAATGTTTTTTTGTAATACGTATAACGTAATAAAGCTAAGAGGGAAAACAGGCGTGAAATTTCTAACAGGAAAAACACATCGTTGATAGAGTTAGTAGTGGAATTTTGAACTCGGAAAAAGCCTATTGTGCAGATGATTGAGATCTATGAGCACTGATCTGCAATGCGGCCAGGTCACCAGAATGGACTCTATCGTTACACTCGAAGTCACTTTTCATCAAGAAAGGGGGACAACTTTGCCACAGGCGAACTGGCTGACAGTGAACCATTATGCTGCAAAGAGGTTATTTCACCACTAACGCCTGGGACTCTCCCGCCGCCAGATTTTCGGGCAAGACATTCGACAGAAGAGCCGGGGAATTCGACGCCCACTTACCAACATGCTTGGGCGTCGTTCCGTTCAAGAACGACTCGTTCCAGGTCGTTCACAGGTTTTTTTGCGAACGAAGAACGGAACGGGAACGACTTCATGTATGAAATGAACGGAACGTGAACGGAACGTAATTTTCTTGTGAACTGAACGAATGAACGAGTCGTTCTTCTGGTTTGTAGAGTAAAGGGTACAAATATGGGCACCGATCTTATTTTTGCTCCTAAAAACCAGAATATGAAGTGATATTCTCGAAAAAAAAAGTCACGGGTCGACAATAGCATGCTGTATTAGGTCTGACGGTCAAATTTTCAAAAGAATGAACATAAAAAAATGTATTTCAATTTTTGCAAAAAAACGAAAAATTGGACCGTCGCGAAATGGGGTACAAATATGGGCCCCTCTAAAATTATGGAAAATTAATTCAAAAAAGTCAGCCTACAAACAGTTTAAAACAACTAGTCTCTACAAAAATCGCAGACGTAGGTTTCCATGTTCCGCTCAACATCTGCGCATGCATAGTGCGCCCATCCACGACAATTTTTCTTCGTGCATTGGATCCACTGCTCAAAAGGACGGCTTGATGTAAAAGATTCGCCGCAAAAAATGCAAAGCGCGTCAGCGTCTGTTGCTGCAGTAGTATCCGGTCCAAAATCTTCATCACTTGATGAATCTCGATCCATGGCAACAAGTACATCGCGGTCGCTGTCAGATGAGGAAGAAGAAAAGTCCAAAGTACGACGAACGTCCGTGTTACCACAGGGGCCCATATTTGTACCCCAACACGAAAGATCGAATCACAGAACAAAAAAAATTCTCTAGTAAGTTAAGGTAATCGTTTCAAAAAGTTCAATAGCTCAAATTGTAGCGGAGAGTCTAAGTAACTTACTTGGCCAGAGCACAAATTTTTCATTCTTTTTCTTCCAACTTTAAATAACTGAAAATACAGTGCTAAAACTTTTCAATGTCGGACGCCAATTTCACAATTCACTGATATCGCTATTGAAACAAGCTCAAATCATAGAACCGATACAGCCAAGGCGTTGTTTACCCTTTTTATATTAGTTCCCACTGTTTTCACGCGAGTGCGCTTCATATGTATCGCGATACAGCTGGTGCCCATATTTGTACCATTGCCCATATTTGTACCCTTTACTCTACTGTAGGGTGTCCATTCTCTGGAAAACCTGGAAAAGTCAGGGAATTTTGGAATTTTCAGCATTTTTCACCTAAGTCAGGGAATTCTGTGGAAAAAAAAATCAACTGAAATTCTGTAGTATTTCAAACATATTTTATCCTATTTCTTATAAAAAACTTTTTCTTTCGTTTCGCTCAGGCAATTTTCTTATTTTTTTTCTTTCACAGGAGTAGGACGTTGGTAATACAACCCGCCCCTCTCCTATCGCAGTAGTACAGAGTGTGTTGGTGTGATGAAATCGCTTTGATGGTATTCGTTTCGCGTCTACATATTTCTATTAAGGCTGCTATACACTTAACGTATTTCGTACCTATGTATTTCGTGATTTTTCAGGAACCATTTCCCGAAAAATAGAACGAAACGCGAACTAATTCCTATACACTTCTCCCAATACCAGCAGTTTCGTGTTTCACGTTTTAATTTCATCCTGTTTGCGGGAATCTGAAAATCAGCGCGAAAAGACGCGAAAATGAAAAAATATTCGGTCTAGCTCCTCTCCCCGGGGTAAATTTTTTTTGGAGAAAGTCGTAATGAAACGAAAATTTGAAGACCAATGAAATAATCACCTTCTGGGACATATCGGTTATTTTCGGTTCCCCTCTCCTTCGCAAACGTAGATAAGGGTGAATGAAAGGCACTTCCGGGATTTTGGAGGAAAAGTAATTAATCCACAAAATTTGAAAAAAAAATCTAAAGACCGCATCATAGTTATTATCGCATTACGAAAGAGTCCATTGTTTTCAAATATATGACCTTATATTGTATCTGCCGATACTCTTCAATTGAAGCCTCTTCCGCCTCCCCTGGTGCCATAGTTTTTCAGATCCGAACCACCTTTTTATTTTCATAGCATTTGTCGTTAGATATGCTATAGCTTTTTCACCCTCGGTTCCTGAATTTATTTTAATAGTTATTTCCCCTCCCCCTAAACCATTGAGGCTCCACGGGGGAGGGGCTAATTCCTGTTACTCTAGTTTTCCTCAAGTTCCAAATTCTTTACGAGATGCTAAAGTCAAGTTTTTGGACTTAAACATACGCGAGAACAGTGTCTGTTTTCTGATTGGTTCAAATTTGACCACGGTGAAGGGAAAAAAAGTAAGAGACTCGTTCTCAAATATGGCTGCACTGATTCTGATCGAGTCTGAAACACATACTGCATTGCCAACTTGCTCACTGTACTCATAAAAACTATACACGCGCATCAGTTTATCCAAAACACGCAGCGATTATATTTGTATTAAAAACAAAAACAAAATTTTGTAGTCCAGTCCGCGGTGAGGGAATTTTTGAGCATTTAAATGGAATTTCCACAATAGGGGTGCAGGCACGATACTTCAAATTAATAAAAAAGATACAATAAGTCATCCTCTGAGCTTATACAGTAATAGAGGACCCTATTGTTTATACATTGCCAGAGTTCTAGCTGGGACAAAAGTAACAAGGTTTCGGTAGAATGACCCATGTACAAAGGGCTAAAAGCAAAGATAATAACGCACGTCGAAGGAAAATACTTTGATATACGCAAAGAAGTCAAGCAAGTGGACACATTGGTGTTGTGGGACGTATGGCGATCACCCCCGGCACCGGAAACTACCCTTTCGGGCATCGCATCAGTACCGAGGGGAACGCTTTGGGGCCGGGCCCGAGCCCCCATTTCTCCTGGCCGGAACGGTGCGCGCGTCCTGCCAGGGCCACCACGGGGTTCCCTGCTGACCGAGGTCCGCGCTCCCAGAGCACTCGCCTGGAAATTTCAGGTCCCCCGCAGCCGGACGCGCTGCCTCTTCCTCTTCACTCACTCATCGTGTGAGACTCTTCCAAGCTCCAGCGCTTGCACTGCGGGCGAGCTCTGCTCCAGCCCTGGTGCTACGGGTGAGCTTCGCTGGATGGTATCCGCCGCCGCAGTAGCAGCAGCAACATCCGCTTCTCCTCCTTGCGTCCTTTGTCTCGACCACTCAGCCTCCATCTTCCGTCGCATGATGGCCGAAACGAAACCCGACACCCGGTTCCAACCGCTTCGGCTCCTCAACAGCTCCGGGACCAAGGTGTCCGGCGCAAGACGGTCGATCACGCCGTCTCCGGGATCGATCGTGACCGCCCCGCACCTCACCTCCTCCCAGGCGTTGCACTCGAACAGCGTATGCCACGGCGTGTCCTCCTTTCCGCTTGCACAATAGGTGCAATCTGCGCTTGCTGCCAACCCCATCCGGTACAGGTATGACCCGAAGCAGCCGTGTCCGCTCAAGACCTGGGTCAGGTGGAAGTTCAGGCTTCCGTGCTTCCTACCTAACCACAGGTCGAGCTCGCCGATCAGCTCCCGAGTCCACTCGCCTTTCGAAGACTGGGCGAGCCTCTCCGTCCATCGCTGAAGCGTGGTCAGCTGAATGCCACGCTTCGCCCGGCGTGCCTCCTGCCGCGTCCTCGCCTTCTTCTGCGCCTTGTAGGACTGCGCCAACTCGTCGACCTTCAGCTCGATGGGTGGAAGGCGCGCCAGCACGCCTACCGCCTCCGTTGACACGGTGCGATACGCGCTGACGCACCTTAGCGCGACTCTCCGCTGTACCTTCTCCAGCTCCACTCTCCGGTACGGGATCTGGACGGCGTCCGCGAATACCGGTGCGCCGTACGTCAGGACCGACAGCACGACGTTCGCGTACAGCCTCCGCTTCTGCTCCCGCGGGCCGCCCAGGTTCGCCATCAGTCGCGACAGCTGCCCGGCGACCCGGTCCGCCTTCTCCGCCGCTCTCCGGAAGTGCTCGCGGAACGACAGTTTCCCGTCGAACCACAGCCCCAGGTACTTCAGCGCCGGGCGTGGCGCGATCCTCTCGCCTTTCAGCACGAACGTTGGTTGGTCGTACTTGCGGCGCGTCGTGAAGAGAACTGCCTCCGTCTTCTGCACCGCCAAGCACAATCCCGCCGACTCGATCCATCCGGTCAGCAACTCCAACGCCCGGTTGACTTTGGCCGCGACCTCCGCTGTTGTTGCGGCTTGGCACACTACCAGCGTGTCATCGGCGTAACAGATGAGTTTCACGCCTGGTGGGACCGCCAGCCGCAGCAACCCGTTGAAGGCGACGTTCCACAGGATGGGTCCAAGGACCGACCCCTGAGGAACGCCGCACGTCATCGCCCTCGTGACTGGTCCTGTCGCCGACTCCATCTCGATCCGACGCCCGCAGAAATAGCTCCGGATAATCCGCACGAGGTAGCCCGGCACCCGCGCCTCCTCCAACGCCGACACCACACATGAGTACGGTATCGAGTTGAAGGCGTTGCGAATGTCGAGACTGACCGCCGCACAGAATTCTCCGTCGCGTATCGCCTTCGCCGCCATCGCCTTCAGCCTGAGTGCTGCGTCCGCTGTCGAACGGCCGGTCATTATCTCCAATCTTATTCAATACTACTCTTGAAGAAATGTTCAGAAAAATAAATTGGGAAGGAAAGGGGATAAATGTTAATGAGAAATACATATCAAACCTGAGATTTGCAGACGATGTGGTCCTTCTTGCCAACATAGAAGAAGAATTAATAAAAATGATAAACGAAATAAACAAATTCCAAAATGAAACAGGATTGACAATGAATATAGAAAAAACGAAAATTTTGACCAGCTCGAAAGGCTTGAAACAAATTGTAACAAAGGACAATCTAAAATTAGAAGTAGTGAAAAAAGCAACATACCTTGGTCAATCAATATCTTTTGGAACTCGCACGGAGAAAGAAATAAACGCAAGAATTACGAAGGCATGGTCAAAGTACAGGTCTCTTAAAAATATTTTTAAAGGCTCCTTCACCTGCTCGCAAAAGAGTGAAATTTTCAATGTGTGTGTTATCCCAACTCTAATACATGGATACGAAACATAGTTGCTAAGTGGAAAACTTTTGAATAAAATAAAAACTACACAAAACGCAATGGAACGATCAATTTTGGGTAAGAAAATAAAGGATCACACAAAACTAGAATGTATCGAAAAGAAATTGAGAAATAATCAAGGTGGAGTGAGAACAAAAAATAAGAAGGCTGAAATGGGGATCGGCAGGGCACGTTTCATGATTAAAATACGAAAGATGGACATATTCTACAACCTTTTGGCCACCTTTTGAACACAGAAGAAGCCGGGAACACCAAAAAACAAGATGGGCGGATAATATAAATAGATTCCTTGATAGTCAAAATTTTTAAAGAATACCGTAGCCATCCATAGACAAGAATGGGAATGTGTACAGGAATCTTTTGCCCTCTGTGGGCCGGGAAGGATGTGAGCCCTATAACCATAGATACCATGTTTATGTTACAACGGTTCCCAATAAAGGATACTGAACTGAATTGAATGTGTAAAAAGAGAAGCAAAAAAAGGAGGGTAAAGTTGCAAATGGTTTCCACTGGTCATTTTTTTGTCATTTTTCAAATTTAGTAAAACCATTATTCTATTTTTTCCTTTTTTCTGAAATTTCAAGTGATGATTCCGAAATTACAGCTAGCTAAATTATTTCTGTGCACTTATTTTTTGAAAAAAATTATAAATTTAAATCTAATTTGCGTACGGTGTGTGCTTCCTATTGCGTCACAGTATCTGTTCACTAGCATTTTTGAAGAGTGAGGTGAACGTTATTTTTAATCGATGTTAGATATAAATGTGGCTACTGTTGTTCGTAATTCCGGTATCTCACCATTGGCTCTCCATCAGCCCCTTAATATTTTCTGTTCACGCTTCGAACAAATCGAATACAATTCCGGATATAATCGAACTGTAAAATCGAGATGGTTATTAAAGTTAATAGCTATTTTAGTAAATCTTCAGCACGAGAAGGTTTATTCTGTTTCGACAGTATTTTTCCGTGTTTTCTCTTTTCTTCTTCTTTTTTTTTCTCTTCTTTCTTTCGTTTCTTTTCAACAGGAAAACTCTTGTGACAAATTCAAAGGGGAAAAAATTAAAGAAAATTTTACGCGGAAAATGAAAAAAAAAATCTTACTTCACTCGGAACGATTTTAACCCATTTAAAAATATATTAAGGTAATGTTTTTTTTTTCTCTCTTTTATTATTTCTATTTTGTTCCTTTTTTCCGGGTATAAACATGGTATTGTAAATATTGGAAAATAATGGAAAGGAAAAAAGGAAAAAAAACAGTCCAAAAGCAATCTTCGTTTTAAACTATCAAAATGTTACGAAGTGACCTTTTTTTTTTCAGGCCGTTGGTATTTCGTAACTTCAGTTACGTGACGTTATCTGCGATTTTCCATCTAAACGATTTAAGTAACCTTTTGAGGTTGGTAACGTGATCACGGAATTAAAAATTTGTCGTTTCTTCGCGAGCGTCGAAAATATAGTTAGAATTAATTACGTGGGTTTAAATGAAGTGTTTCTGGGCCGCTCTACTAAAAAACTGCCCACAAGTATGCAGCTGAGAAACAGTTTATCAGGAGGACTCTTTGGGTATCAGATTGTAAGACTTGTTGATTGTTAAAGAGACTGTCTACATTTTTTCACTTATATTTTATTTCATGCGGGTTACTGGGGGCCAGAAAAAGATTACATATTTCCTACACCTGTACCCAAATTAACATTATATTATGTTTTTCCGTCGTTCAAATGGTCGCAAAATCTTATAAGGTAGGTGAGCTCAGTAAGGCTCTAATTCAAGGGTTCGGCCCTGCAGGATATCATATAAGTGTTTTCATTCTTTTTCTTTTTTGTGGTAGTCGTTGAACTAAAATGTCTATAAATTGGCTATTTTGAAATTTTTCTACTCCACGGCCCTCGGGACCTCCTTAATAAGGCCCGGCGCACCAGTGGCGAATCCTCTGGTCATTCTAGTCATTCAGAGAATGACCGGATAAAATTGGGAAAAATAAAGTTTAATAATATTTTAAAATACAAACAATTTAATCATTAATGTTGAAATATACAATGTGAAATGATGCTATTTTGAAATCATGCAAGCTTCAAACGACGCTGGTAATTCTTTCAAAATGCAGAATGACTTCGTTGTTCCTACGTACGGGAAAATAATATTTGCGCATGCGCATACGAGCTATCCGGCATGCGTTTTTGTACGTAAAGTCATTCTACGATTACAGAGAATGACATCGTTCCACACATCATGACATCGATGTACGACGGGTTGCAGCTGCGTGTCTTATGAATTTTTCAATAATTATGTTTAATCCCCCACCCACTCCTAGTTAGAATTATATTGTACCAGAGGCGAAACTCGGTTTTCAGTTTGGAGGAGAGGGGTGGAGAAGGAAAATTTGCCGGCAAATATTACTTGAAAACTAAAAATTCGCCGACAAAAAAGATTTTTCAATCAAAATATTTTTCGATTGAAAAAAAAAAATCAAAATTTGCCAACTGCCAAATTATTGGGGGTATTTCACCCCCTTCCCCCATAGTTTCGTCCCTGCAAATGCAGATTGGAACCTTATCCCCAAAGCACTCACATCTGCGCACATGAG
Organism: Acanthococcus lagerstroemiae; assembly: GCA_031841125.1. Taxonomy (NCBI): domain Eukaryota; kingdom Metazoa; phylum Arthropoda; class Insecta; order Hemiptera; family Eriococcidae; genus Acanthococcus; species Acanthococcus lagerstroemiae. The sequence continues at coordinate 26,336,844 of CM063106.1, read as the reverse complement.
CGTACCCTAGTCTAGGAGGGTAAACTGGAAGGATATTAGGAATACATGAGAGGAACACACACCTTCCTTTACACATTAAGGTGGTCGTTATTTACTCTTGGTAATATTTTTTTCTGAATTTCCTCTGAATCGTCTCCTAAACTGGTTCCAATAAAATCAAAAAAAAAAAAAAAAAACTTACCAAGTTTTAGATCAATTGGATTAGGGGAATCCGCGTCACAAGCTCCCTTTCGTTCTTATGGTAAAAACACATGGAGTTTTGACTTTCGTTCTAAACCAAATTTCCTTCCTATATTCACCAGGACCAAAGCCCGTAAATGAAGCAGTAGAACATTTCCTATCGGATTCAGCTTGTGACATAGAAGAAATAAGTATTTTGCTTTCAACTTTTAGATTTTAATAAAATGTTCAACTTTCTCAAATTTTTGTCCCTAGTCAAACAGAGAATCTAGTAAAAATAGAACAGTCATTGAAATTCAAAATTGAAGGTTTGCTACTGACTTTCAAATTTTCAAAATATCTTCCACATTTCATCTTTGTTTCAACCTTTCAGATAACATTCGACACTCAGCTGGAAGCCTTCGGCTTTTGACTGACTAGTCTCTAATAGGAGTCCAGGGTACTCCATTTTCAGAAACAAAATTTGACTTCCAGTTTGGGGAGGTGGAGAAGAAATATTTGCCGACCAATATTTTTTGAAAACATAAACAAACATTCATATGAAATAAAAAATTTTAATGAACAGATTCAAAATATGCTGACTGCCAAATTATTGGGAGGAGGGGAGGGGGTTCAACCCCCCGCACCCCCTGTAGCCTTATAGTTTCGTCCCTGTATAGTGCTAAGTTTTGTCATGGAGAATGACCTAGAAAAAAAGAAAAAAAAAACAGGATTCGCCACTGCGGCGCACTCTAGAAGGCCCAAGCCTAAGCCAAATAAAGCCAAGTTAAAACATAAGGCACTACCTGAAATTCGGTAAGTAAAAAGGTAAGATACTTCCGGGTAATAACGCCGCCCATTTTTCAAAGACAATTATCCGCCCCCCCCCCCAGAAAAAAATTGAGCGGATTTTGTGACGGGATGTTGTAAAGGGGTGCATTTTGTCATATTTTATGAGGTTGAATTTTTTTTAGAGAGATAGGGAGAGAGAGAGGGACCTTTCACTTTTGGCAGGACTAAAATAGGAAAACTCATTTCCTGGCGTTCTTATTATACCCAACGTAGAAGAGTATGAATGCCAATTGTTTCCGCCATTCATTTTATTCTTTTGCAAAGGTGTTCATGGGAAAATATAATGGTTTATGGTATTAAATAATAAAAAATGTCAATTTTAAAACATTTTATGAAAAATTAAATTGTAAAACAAAAGAAAATCTTCTAATAAAACATTAAAAAGCAATAAGTAAAACTAAATAAGTAAATAAATAAAAAATAACGCGTCCTCTGTAACCTTCGCCAGTTCACACGAACAAAGAATTACAACCACAGAACATGTTACCACCAGATCAGAAAAACGGATATTGTGCGTGTATACGTCGTGGACAGCTTACTCAGCATCGTGAAACTCATGACTATTTAGCGAACTGCGATTGCACACTCTCTGACACACAGAAGAAAAACTCTAACGCAACAAAACGCGGGGAAAGTAGGGGCAAACTATCCGTGCACATACAATTTCTGCCCAACTCCAGTTTGTTATCGAAAATATATTTCAATTTCTTTTATTTGTGCACGGAAAATGACGTGAAAAAGACACCAAGCTCGACAAAAATATGGCAAAGTTGAATTTTGGTATAATTGGTCAGGAAGGCATACTGAGGAACGACCTGAAAATCCCAAGGAATCCTGCGGGATCTTCTTCCTGTTGGGAGTAAAACAATGCCTCATAAACTGATTGTTGATCATACGTCAAAAACTATTTCAAACCAAATTACTCTAAAGTGGATTTTACATTCAAACGGTCTGTTAAAATTTTTCGATATCTGCCCCCAAAATGTCTCTAAGATTGCAACAATTCTAGTAGGTGCTCCTCTCCCCCCCCCCCCACACAAACACACAAATGACGTTAATCCGTTCATCCAATTCTACGAATTAGACAGTTTTTTTTTTGTTTTTTTTTTAATAGTCAAGGAGGGCCATAGGAGCTTTTTGAGGTAAGAACCTATAGTCAGCAAATATCACCCCGATGAAAGATGCCGAAAATAATGACCAAATTAAGACTTTTGATATGTGGTTTTGTTATCAGTCTTTACTAGAACTGAGACTAGTTTACGAATTCGCCTAGAACTTTTCACCAAAAAAAATTGAAATTTCGGATTTATTACTAGCTGCATAAAAATATTAAGTGTTTTACAAGAAATGATAATGAAAAGTCACAGATGGACGTATGGACTTGAAATGTGGCCTGCGGTTACTTTATTTTAAGCAAGGAATCAGTATACCACGCCACACCTACCGAAGTTTACTATTATTAATATGTTTTTGAGTGATATGGCGTTATTACTCGCATGGCGTTCATAGCTGCGGGCACCTTATGATTCAAATAGAAATTTATGAGTAAGTTACAACTGAAATAATATAGACAACTGATTTTAATAGGTTGGACTTTATTAGGTTACATATCTTTATTTTTCTTGGACACCACGTACCTCCGTTCCAGACTGCTCAAGTTTCACTCGTCTAGGTTCGATCGTTAACCAGCTAACACAACAGCAGTTATCCGATGTTGGATTTCCGGATAGATTCCATTTGACTACAATAAATCCTCCACGATACACGAAAAAGATTACGGAGCACTTTTTTCGTTTTTGTAATCTAGTATGACAGTGTTGCCATATTATAAAGGAACAACTTTGCTGTACATTGTAATGCAGTCTGAAGCGCAGCAGCTAATATCAGTACATTGGGTATTATTGGGGATCCGGATCTTCTCGGGCTCACCCACCTTACCTTTCGAAAACAAATTTTCGAATTATGTTTTCTACTTTGTTCGTATAAAGATGATCCCTTGTAGTCTTCATAACCTAAGAGAGTCTTACTTCCTCATAGAGCTATAATTCGTATTGGCTGAATCGGAAGGTGGAAGATTTCCTATATAATAAGTATCTCGAAACAGCGATACATTTTTAATAAATTTCACTTACATTAATTATGACTCATTTCCCACATTCTTATACGAACAAAAGCGTTGACGTATTAATAGACATTTTTATGACATCAGAAACATGATAGAGCTGCTAACGTGGCGTGAACCCTTTTCATGCTAAAAATAACATTTCACCGTTTTGGAGAGAAATATTCTAAAATTTTACAATAATTATTACCTTTCACGGTAGAATGACTTGGGAAGGGTTTCGTTAAAAGTAGATTTTGCATTTGAAGTAAACAAACGACTGAAATACGACACAGAACAGGATGCCGCCTAAGTTTGTTTTCTTCTGAAGTTGGGTTGTTTGAAAATGTTTGTTTGCTCTTAGGCAAAGGCAAATTGACTCGAACTGATTCATGTATATTCCATTCATACTGTACGTGGGTCGACAGGAAAATCGGAACGTGATGATTTAGGATGTAGGTTTTTGGAATCATCGTAGGTCGGTCAAATGAGAACGAAAAAACGGCGGAATATTTAGAATACTCGTACATGTGTCGCTGGCGATATTGTTTTGTACCTTTTTTGTATGAAATCGGGATACAGCACTTTTCCTTGAGCATGTAAAGGATATCTATGTTTTTCAGTAATAAATCAATAAGCGTTAACTGCCGGGAAAAAACATAGAAAGAAATCTGGCCTAACATATTACATAAAAATGGTCTGCGGCTAGTTTCTCATGATTGCCGTATAAGCGGGAAAGGTTTCACCTTTCACATTAGTGAATAATACTGGCCTAAACTAGAGTTGGAAATCAGTGGTCGAAGAGGAGTGACGGAGTGTCAAGAATTTTGATCAACTGCAACATGGGTATTACTTCTTATGGTTTGGAGGCCACCGAATCCATTTTCAACGATAATTTTACCCCAAGCAGAAATGTAGGCATCTCAGGAGGGGAAAGGCTGAAAATGTGTAAACTTGGTGAATTTAACGTTTGCTAAGGTAAAGCTTATTTTACCTATGTAAATATACGTTAACTTTAAGCTATGTGGCAGGAGCCTGGGCGCAAACAATAATGTAAAATACCACCCTGCTACATAAGGTGTTCAAAAAGATATAAAACATTTAATAAATTAAAAGAAAAAATTCCCTACTAAGTAATTCTGAACTCTTATGATTCTTGAGCTGGAACTCAAAATTGATTCAGCTACCTTGACAACCTGAACAAGGTTTGCATATTATATATTGGTTCACTTTATCATGGTTCAGACTCTTTTGGTCCCATGTCCACGCCCCCCCCCAATTCGAATTTAGGATTGAAATCCATGTCAGTCGTTTGTGCAGAAATGTGCAACAGACCCCATTGTTTGTGCATACCCACATACAGAGATACAGGGGCATCTGTCTGGGGGGGGGGGGGGCTGTAGACACGATATGGCTCCCCAATTCGAATTTACAGTTGAAAACCATGTCAATCGTTTGTGCATCGCACTACATAAGTGGAAAATTTCCAGACCATTCCGGATGCCAAATGTCTTAAATAATTGGGGGGGGGGATGCTATGGCAGAGCTACTCCATTCGCCAATATTTTGATATTTTGAAGAGGTGATAGTCCAAAATTCGTGATCTAGGGTATTAGAAAAACAGGTACAAAATTTATGTACCATTTTTGATGCAAAATGCCTGCATGAGGGAGTAGGGGTGCTTAGGTTCCCTGCCCTGCCCCGAAACTGGTTTCTATTTTCAATTACAGTGAAGGAAGGGAATACTATTCTCGAGAATGGTGGTACAAAATTGCACTAAATTGTGAGATGTTTTGCCTTCGCAATTTTACTTTGGCGGGGGTGGGGTGAGGGGAGGGGGTGTTTTAACGAAACGGACCCCAGCACTTGTCACTATTTTAGAGTATGCAACATCAATGGAGAAGACAATTAGAGCTCAATCAGGCAAAAAATTGCTCTCATTCGAGATTTCACTCAAAAGTCCTGCAGTAAATCAAGCTGACTTTACTTTGCTTGTGGCAGGGGGTGGAGGTGTGCACAAACGATGGGGTATGGTGCACATTTCTGCACAAACGATGCAAAAACGGTGCACAAACGATTGACATGGTTTTCAAGCCTAAATTCAAATTGGGGGGGGGCATCGTGTCCACAGCCCCTCAGATAGATACTATATTATGAGGGGTGGGGGTGTGCACAGACGGTGGGGTAAGGTGCACATCTCTGCACCAACGATGCACAAACGATTGACATGATTTTCAACCCTAAATTCGAATTAGGGGCATCGTGTCTACAGCCCCCCAGGCAGATGCCCCTGTATCTCTGTATGATGGTGTGCACAAACGGTGGGGTGTGTTGCACATTTCTGCACAAACGATGCACAAATAATTGACATGGTTTTCAATCCTAAATTCGAATTGGGGTGGGGGCCGTGGACAAGAAATTATATTTTAAGATTTCGGTTATTTATCCAATTACTAACATTAATATGATGAGAATAATTCGTCGAGTCAGTGCGATTTGGAGGCAAATCCAAAGTAGTTTGTTTTGCTGCAGAGGGAAAAGAAGGTTTCACATCAAATGTATTACTGGCAAATTTGGAATTGATCAACAAGATATTAAACACACACACACACACCTATACGGAATAACCGTACAAAGGGAGGTCCTCCGGTGTAACCGTACGTTATGGGGTCTCTTGAAAAAGCGCTTTAAAATGCTGTTAGAACGTTGGCGACACTGTACACACCAGCATGTCGGTGTTTTTCTACAAAACCGCTAACACTGATTTCACTTACACTCAAAAATAAAGAATAGAGAAAAACCGTACCTTATGAGGTCTCACGTGTGTGTATGAAATACACCCGTGAATGCGGAACTGGACGGCGTTGTGGGGTCAACCGTTTTAGCTGTATTTCCGAAAATCATGTACGTTCTGAGGCCATTTTTGATACACAATGTGCAACGTTGCCGCTTAGGACAACATTCCAGACACCGAGCTAAATATGCGAAAAACTCATACATTTGTTGAACCGCAGCGACTAACAGCCTGGCCTGTCGTTACAGTTAACTCATATTGGTAAGGATGTGTATAGTCCGATAATGTATTTGATGTGTGTTCGTGGGCCGTTATCATTAATTTTAACCAGTGGCGTCGCTGGAAAATTTTTTGGGGGTAATTTTATCAGTATTGTAGGCCTACATTCATCTGCGTTGGTGGTTTTTTTTTGGGGGAGGGGTGTAGTATGTTGTATTAAAGTGTTTAACAGTCATTTAGGTCATTTATTTTCAAAATTTAAGAATCAGCAAATTATATCTTGATAGAGGAAACAAAGAATTTAGAATTGGAAGATTCTATTATAATTACCAGGGCTGCAATTTTTATGCGAATGTATACTCGTATTTTTATCTATGGTGTATAGGTATAAGTATCAAAAGATGTTCACGAATCACAGAATTCTGAGTCAATGAAGCAGCACTTCATCATGCATATTTCACATATTTTGGCATTTACCGCGTATTTTGCACGAATTCTGCTTATTTTTCAATTTCTTCCCCACAAAAAATTATTTTTGTAATGTTGAGAATGATGTCCGACTCCAAAAAAAAATTGTGAAGACCTAATGGTTAATGAATTAGTAGACAAGCTTTTAGAAAAATATGTTCTTTTGCATGTGAGATAGCGTTTCTCTTGCCTGCATAACATTCATCAATCACCAAGAAATTACGAATAGGTGCATTATCCCCTGGGTGCATCTCCTATTAAAAGAAGATTGGACTCTTAAGGAGATACTTGGCTGGATCATTTTAAACTATGATAAAAATTGTCTCAGTGTATCCAATTTAATTTTTCTTTTGAAACAATATACCCAATACCCATATTTATTTACATATTTACGCATATCTTACAATTTTGACGCATATTTTCGGCATATTATTTAGACTGAATTCAGTGCATAAAATATGCGCATATTTCGCTATTTTTTGTGCATAAAAATTGCAGCCCTGATAATGACCATAAATCGAAATATCAGCTTACAAGAGTCTTCGCATGTATGACATGCTCAGGTGAGTCGTGTGTGAGACGTGATCCTCATGCGCGTATCAAGGTAGGTGAGCTCAATAAGGCCCTGGTTTAAGGTCTTGGCTCTCCAGACTTTCATGTACGTAAATGATTTCATGTTTTTCCTTCTTCGTGTTATAGTCGTCGACTGCAATATTTAAAAAGTGGCTAGCTTGAAATTTTTCTAGACTGCTCTACGTTCCTTAGAACTTCTAATAAAAATACCCCTTTTTCCAAACTTGATAAATCCAGCCCACCAACGAAGGCTGGGCCACCTAATACCTAATAAGCCTGACCTGAAATTCGATAAATAAAATGTTAAGCAACTAGGAATTTATGAGTAAGTTATACCTGAAATGATGAATCAATTGATCGTACCAGGCTGGGCCTTATTAGGTTACATAACACTATTGTTCGTGAGTATCGCATACCTCAGTTCCAAATTGCTCGAATTTCACTCTTCTGGCGTCAATCGTTAACCAACTACAACTACAACAACTGTCCAATGTTTGATTTCTGGATAGATTCCATTTGACTAACATAATACTCGTAAATCCTCCAAGTTACATAAAAAACATTCATTTTGGAATTAAGATGAGTGCTTGGTAGAATACACGACAGTGACCCACAGCGATAGCAAAAATTCAGGTGTGTGACCTCCCAACGGCCACGAAATACAGAGACCAATACACTCAATTTTTAATGACCCTTAATACGAGGTAAAGAGCTTTCTTATTGCGAATTGTGACTAAACAGTGTACTGATAATGATTGAGTGCAAACTCACAGACCATTCTATCTCCCCAAACATTTGAATGCCTTCCCAAAGTCCTCAGCGGAAAACGTGAAACCACCTCCATGTGATAGAAGTGACCCCACAACGATAGGAAAAATCCAGGTGTGTGACCTCCCAACGGCCACAAAATACAGAGACCAATACACTCAGTTCTTAACAACCCTTAATACAAGGTAAAGTGCTTTCTTATTGCAAATCAAGACTAACCGGGGTACTGATAATAACTGAGTACAAACTCACAGACCATTCTACCTCTCCAATCCTTGCAATGTCCTCCCAGAGTCCTCAGTGAGGAAAGTGAATGCACTTCCATGTGATAGAATCAAGTGGCCCCACAGCGATAGCAAAAATCCAGGTGTGTGACCTTCCAACGGCCACAGAATACGGAGACCGATGCACTCAGATCATTATCACCCTCAATACGAGGAAAAGTGCTTTCTTACAGCGAATTGAGACTAACCAGTGTACTGATAATAACTGACTACAAACCCAGAGACCATTCTAACTCTCCGAACATTTGAATGTCCTCCCAAAGTCCTCAGTGGAAAAAGTGAAACCACCTCCATGTGATAGAAGTGACCCCACAACGATAGCAAAAATCCAGGTGTGTGACCTTCCAACGGCCACAAAATACAGAGACCGATACACTCAGATCATAATCACTCTCAATACGAGGAAAAGTGCTTTCTTACTGCGAATTGAGACTAACCAGTGTACTGATAATTACTGAGTACAAACCCACAGACCATTCTAACTCTCCTATCATTTGAATGTCCTCCCAAGTCCTCAGTGGAAAAAGTGAAATAACCTCCATGTGATAGAAGTGACCCCACAACGATAGCAAAAATCCAGGTGTGTGACCTTCCAACGGCCACAAAATACAGAGACCGATACACTCAGATCATAATCACTCTCAATACGAGGAAAAGTGCTTTCTTACTGCGAATTGAGACTAACCAGTGTACTGATAATTACTGAGTACAAACCCACAGACCATTCTAACTCTCCTATCATTTGAATGTCCTCCCAAGTCCTCAGTGGAAAAAGTGAAATAACCTCCGTGTGATAGAAGTAAGTGACCCCACAGCGATAGCAAAAATCCAGGTGTGTGACCTCCCAACGGCCACAGTATACGGAGACAGATACACTCAGATCTTTATCACCCTCAATACGAGGAAACGTGCTTTCTTACAGCGAATTGAGACCAACCAGTGTACTGATAATAACTGACTACAAACTCACAGACCATTCTATCTCCCCAAACATTTGAATGCCTTCCCAGAGTCGTCAGTGGAGAAAATGAAGGCACTTCCATGTGACAGAAGTAAGGGTCCCCACAGCGATAGTAAAAATTCAGGTGTGTGACCTCCCAACGGGCACAAAATACAGAGACCGATAAACTCGGATCTTATTCACCCTCAATACGAGGTAAAGTGCTTTCTTACTGCAAATTGACACTAACCTGGGTACTGATAATAACTGAGTACAAACTCACAGACCATTCTACCTCTCCAATCCTTTCAATGTAATCCCAGAATCCTCAGTGGAAAAAGTGGAAGCACCTCCATGTGATAGAAGTAAGTGACCCCACAGCGATAGAAAAAATTCAGGTGTGTGACCTCCCAACGGCCACAAAATACGGAGACCGATACACTCAAATCATATTCACTCTCAATACGAGGTAAACTGCTTTCTTACTGCAAACTGAGACTAACCAGTCTACTGATAATAACTGAGTACAAACCCACAGACCATCCTAACTTTCCGAACATTTCAATGTCCTCCCAGAGTCCTCAATGGAAACAGTGAAACCACCTCCATGTGATAGAAGTGACCCCACAGCGATAGGAAAAATCCAGGTGTGTGACCTCCCAACGGCCACAAAATACAGAGACCAATACACTCAGTTCTTAACCACCCTCAATACGAGGTAAAGTGCTTTCTTACAGCGAATTGAGACTATCCAGTCTACTGATAATAACTGACTACAAACTCACAGACCATTTTATCTTCCCAAACATTTGAATGCCTTCCCAGAGTCCTCAGTGGAGAAAATGAAGGCACTTCCATGTGACAGAAGTAAGTGACCCCACAGCGATAGCAAAAATCGAGGTGTGTGACCTCCCAACGGCCACAAAATACAGAGACCAATACACTCGGATCTTAATCACCCTCAATACGAGGTAAAGTGCTTTCTTACAGCGAATTGAGACTATCCAGTCTACTGATAATAACTGACTACAAACTCACAGACCATTTTATCTTCCCAAACATTTGAATGCCTTCCCAGAGTCCTCAGTGGAGAAAATGAAGGCACTTCCATGTGACAGAAGTAAGTGACCCCACAGCGATAGCAAAAATCGAGGTGTGTGACCTCCCAACGGCCACAAAATACAGAGACCAATACACTCGGATCTTAATCACCCTCAATACGAGGTAAAGTGCTTTCTTACTGCAAATGGAGACTAACCATGGTACTGATAATAACTGAGTACAAACTCACAGACCATTCTACCTCTCCAATCCTATCAATGTCCTCCCAGAGTCCTCAGTGGAAAAAGTGAAAGCACCTCCATGTGATAAAAGTAAGTGACCCCACAGCGATAGCAAAAATCCAGGTGTGTGACCTCCCAACGGCCACAAAATACAGAGACCGATACACTCAGATCATAATCACTCTCAATACGAGGAAAAGTGCTTTCTTACTGCGAATTGAGACTAACCAGTGTACTGATAATTACTGAGTACAAACCCACAGACCATTCTAACTCTCCTATCATTTGAATGTCCTCCCAAGTCCTCAGTGGAAAAAGTGAAATAACCTCCGTGTGATAGAAGTAAGTGACCCCACAGCGATAGCAAAAATCCAGGTGGATGACCTCCCAACGGCCACAAAATACAGAGACCATTACACTCAGTTCTTTTCGACTCGACTTAGTGGAAATTTATGATAATAATAATAATAGTAATAACAATAATTTAATACAACTCCAATATGATTTAACTCTAAAATGATTCAACTGTATTAATTAATTGTAATAATCAACTGTGATTAATTAACCTTTCAACGCTCTGCTCAAACTCGGCTTTTCCCTACCTGTTAGGATAGACCCCGCCTGTGACGATAATTGGGACGCATTTGAGTGTGCGGCTCGCTCCCTGTAGTGGGTTTCGGCCCCCTCATTGGTCCATGTACTACTATGAAATATATCTCCATTGGTCCACGTGTGACCCTGGACGTACAAGACGGAACCCAGTGGGGGAAGTCCAGTTCTCGAATTTGGATCGGTCGCGAGCCACCAAGACCTCGCATTCTGTTATTGTGCTCCATGCTGCACGTTATTGTGCTCGGTTTTCTGACGTTACTGTGTATTAGTACTGCATACCTATTACCTGTGCTCGTTTTGTTGTGTTTCTCTTTCCGAAATGGAAATGAATACTACTACGGATCAAGTCAGACGATATTATTATTTACTATCTGTTATATTTACATTTTGTTTGAGAAGTCGCATTTTCCTATGGTCGTCGTTCGTTTTGTGTGTTCTACAAGCCTTGTGTCACTATCCGGTGGTGGTGCACTCGGTAAATTGAATTCTACAGGAATTTACGTCTCCTCTCTTAGTGTGTACTACATGCCTTGTGTTACCACCCGGTGGTGGTGCACATTATTTCACGCGAGGTAAAGTGCTTTCTTACAGCGAATTGAGACGAACCAGTGTACTGATATTAACTTGAGTACAAACCCACACACCATTCTAACTCTCCAAACATATGAATGTCTTCCCGAAGTCCTCAGTGGAAAAATTGAAAGCACCTCCATGTGATAGAAGTAAGTGACCCCACAGCGATAGCAAAAATTCAGGTGTGTGACCTCCCAACGGCCACAAAATACAGAGACCTATACACTCGGATCATAATCACCCTCAAATTCCCTAAATGTGCACATAGATTGTTCTTGTTTAACACGGCAGTATTGGATACGTGACGCAATCAGTGGAATATGCTTTTTAATACGGGAAGCGTAAGACAATTTTTCCGGATCCTTTATTTCAATTTTCAGTGTGATGCACGCAGGAAAATCGATAACTCGAGGATCCTTACCGATAGGTAGTCGATTAGAGGCAAGCTTATCAATTTAAATATATTTTGGATAGATTTTTTGAGAGGTCTTACTCGGAAATGACGAAGGGAAAAAATCTTGTAGACGACGAAGGAATATTTTGTGTATAAATTGACTGTAGGCAGCCAGTATTTTGAAAAAATTTAATACTGAGCACGTTTGTATATTCTACAGTGTTGGCTTGCTACAAGTATGCGGTTATTCAATACTTGTGATAATTGCTTCACAGTTTATTACTGTAGTCTGCAAAGGAAAATTTAGAGTACGGAAAGTCGATTTTCAGTTAAAAAAACATTTTGTATAACCATATGAACTTCGGAATTTTTGGAAATTATTTTGTGGACGAGACATAACTTCCTTCTAACTATAAGGATTCAGGGTTTCTACTTTTTTCCTGAAACGAATGTCACCCACAATAAGCACTATAAAAATGTGCAAACTACGAAGGAATAAAAGTGGTTACACAACTTCAACGTAGCTGGTAGACCCTCTTGAGGGGTCAAAGTTTTGGGCAGCGTCCTCAAATGACTTGCACAACAAACATTCAACATAAATTTTTTATTAGAAATGTCTGTCTGTGTGATGCGTTTTTAAGAAAAATCTGTGAGTGGTTACATAGACGATGATGGAATTTTGACCGTAATTTCACATTTTGGGGATGCTAGTTAGCTATATGTCAGGTTATGTATTTTGAACTTTTTGGTTGATTGACATGATAGAAGAGATTTACACTTATATCACAAAAAAAATTATTTTCTAACATTCTTAGTTTTTTTGACAAATATTGAAATATTGGGAGAATGACCCATGTATAACCCATGCTGATACTTCAGTCGATGAACTGTGGATTCTCAGACTTTGTAGTATCATGATTCTACTCATTTTGGAATTAAGAGTGAGTGCTTGGTAGAATACAAGATAGTGGCCCCACATCGATACCTAAAATAATTCAGGTGTGTGACCTCCCAACGGCCGCGAAATACAGGCACCAATACACACAATTTCAAATTAGCTTTACAAGCCCGTTCTTAATCCGATTTCAGAGTAAACCACTACTCGCGAACTTCACTCCACAATTTGCGACCTTCGCAACGTCTTCCATAGGTATAGAGGAATGGTGAGAATTGGCAACGTGGGGCCCCACTGCGTCGGCGTTTTCACGGAGGCCTCAGAACGTTGTAGTAATGCGAATACTTCTGAGAGTCTTTACACCTGGTGATACACAAAGTGTATAGCGGAAAAATAGTCATAGGGGGGACTTTTTCCAGAACAAATCGGGATCAAGCTCTAGGCTATTATTTTGGCCCAAAGTATCGAAAAATCTGGTTAAAACGTTGTGGGGTCCTAGCCGAAGACCTCACAACGAAAATGGACCCCACAACGCCGGTGTTCAGCGGACGCAAGACCTCCCTTTATACGGTTATTCCGTGCACACACACACACACACACACACACACACACACACCCATTGAAAGCAGCATTAAATGCAGTGTTTCATTTGATACAGCTTGAAAAATTACCTTTCCAATGATACCAAAATCTCTTTCTTGAGAAAACTGGATGTGCCTCCGAATCGCTTTGACCCGACGAATTACTTATAATACCTAATATTAATAAAGGATGAACAATTAACCCTGCATTATCAATTCAAAATAATATTTATATGAATTTTATTATTTTTTTCATTACATATTAATGGAATATCATCAGTTTTAATATCATCAAGTTTTAAATACAAAACCAAATAATTTCATAATAAATAAAATGTCTTTATTTTGTTACTATGGTTGGTAAAATTTTTGACTTTCAGTGACCTTTCTCTCCATTTTCCTTGCTTTCAAGTTGTACTCAATTACTCCAGAGGCCCTGATTCCTCCTAATGGTAATGGAAATGGGCAGCTCTTCTTCGATTTTGAAATAATCCAGTTTTACTGGCGTTTGACTTCCTCACTCAGAATGTATCTCGTCAGTACCGAGAAAAACTTTTAGTACAGCTTTGGAAACCATTACACTTTTTGATTTATCATTCTACTACAGAGAATTCCAAAATGTGAGTGACGTAGTTTAAATCCAGTCTACTCTTTCAGTTTCTTCGTTCTTGTATTAAAAACGGAAGACGAAAAAATTAGGAGTCTTGTCACTTCTTGAAGTAGCTCTTGAAAGTAAATTAAAATTTGAAAGGATACTTACAGCGATGGCGATGTAGTGTGCTGCTGTAGTACTCGTACAAAATCATCAAAACCTACTAATCTGCTGTAGGCTCTGATATAATTATATTCAAAATGTTATGCTATACCTACAAATTATTCTAGCGGCATTTCAAAGAGAAATAAAATTATGGCTACCGGAGCGTAAGTGTCTGCAGCATGTTTTTATTTCTCGTTACAAGTTATACCCCGTCAGCCCTTCTATAGCCCGAGTTCATAAAAAAGAATTTACCGCAAGTAAAGTAATTTCAATTTCTTTAAATTTTCTTTTCACCACCTTTCTTTTCTCGAAGAAACATAAAAAGAACCTGTTTGGCATTTCAGACGGCGTGCAGTTTTTTCTTCCTCCTTACCTTTACAGTGATATTAATTGGAATTACTCGTGGCTGAAAATTATTCCGGACGAGTTCTCTCATAACGAATTCCGGAGCAACGGGAATCGAAAAAGCACAAGGAACTGAATCAAATTAACAAAAAAATTTTCGAAATAACAGACTCCTTCAGTTTGATTCGTTTAATTAAAAAGCTGGAAAAGAAAAGTCTTTGTTAAAATTAGATGAACTCGAGAAGAACTAGAGGTCGTGTTTGTTTACTTTTTTTTTTTCGTTTTTTTTTTCTCCGTCCTTATTTTTTCTGTTTCACTTCTTTCCATCATTTTCTGACTTCCGTTCGAAAAAAGGCGAAGCGAGATCAATAAAATCCCTCGAGTTCTACTAATCTGTTGTAGACCTTAGATAAATTCTCGGTTGTATTCATGTCATTCGGAATTCGTAATTTTCCAATCGAGCACAATATAATTATGCTCATTTTAACATCATGGCATCAGCGCCATGTGGAATAGTGCGAAAACCATTTTTGTTATTGTGAAATGGTGAGAAAAATTTGCTGTTTATTTTATATTTTACCCTCCTTGGATAAGAATTCAACAGTGGGAAGTAGTAACAAATGTTGTTTGTCTTAGAATCTGAGGCAGGAATGAACATCCTGCTAAGCCTAAAGCTGTGTCGTGTATGGTGCCATAATATTATGGTCTCCTCTCAGCAGAAGGAATTATTAAACTAGTTTATATAAAATGGCAAACAACTGCATTATGATTACAAAATGTAGTAGGTCTCGTATTTAAATTCTGCGAGATAACTGTTCAGCAGCCTGTAAATTTTAAATTTGTACGACAATAACATTTTTAGGCTTTCAGTTGTAACACGATTGAATACAGGGAGGGGTATCGAAGAGGCACGCAGACTACGCTCTCCTTAAAAAGATCAGTTTGCAAACATGCCCTCAGTTGAAAAAATAGTGTACCTGATGGGCAAAATACTGGAAATTAAGGACTTTTTCCTTTCTCTGTCGATATGAAGAACTCTCTGAATCTTCGTCAGTTTAGTAAACTGTAGAAGCTAAGATATTTTTTTCTTTCATCTTATTGTATTTCATCTCGTTGATTTCAAAATTTTATCCATTAGCAAACTTATAATCTTCCTCGTGGTCTCCATCCATATGTCAGTAATTTCGATTTGTCCCTGATTGACTGCATTATATATATTGTGTTTAATATTTTTATTTTATAAGGATATATGTGGCCGAGGAATTAATACACATATGCATCAGAGGGTGCGAGGGTTCGTTCACTCGAAACTTCTATTACACCTGGATGCTGCTGGTGAAAGAAGAATACGTGGAGGTATTATTAGAGTGATGTTTTGAGAGTTGAGGAGCTCAAGTCCCTGAATTCAAATCTGTTTGAAAGAGGGGGAGCTCGAGGAAGATCGAATTCACTGAGGTTGGTTTTAGAAAGTTTTGAGTAAATATCATCTAGGAATTTAGTACCCCCACTCCTTACAGTTTCGTTATGCGTCACTGAATTAGCCTTTCTTCTAATTTGACTATCACAGTCTTCCGAGACGTTGATTTTTTTTCATTTATGTGCAACATGAACTATATTTATAGCAACTGAGACAATATGAGCGAGGAATTTTCTTAAGATTTTGAATAATTCAATGCATGCTATTGTAATTAAACGTATAGTAGTGGTCCACATTCCAGCTACTTCGAAAATATTGCGGATATTCCTACCAGAGAATTGTGTTTAGCGATTACTGTACTACTCAGGAGGATTTTTACTTCCGGTAACCAAATTGGAAGCCACCAAATGTTGACGTGTTTTAAATCGATATCGAAATAAACGGGCCACTCTCTCTCGGTAATAACCGTGTGATGGTATTATAATATGGGACTTTGCATGTGGGCGCCTGAAATAGTGAAATTATGTAAACAATAAACGAAAAGAATGTAAATAAGGTGACAATAGGTCAGAAATAACATTACGGAATTTCGAAATGAATATTTTAAAGCCGTTCAATGACTGTTCTATTGTTGTAAAAACGAATTTATAAATCGATAACTGTTCACAAAGTCTTATATATAGTATGTTGTCATAAACGCTCGAGCTAACGCACACAAAGGCGTATAAAAATAGTTTCGTTTGCTTTTAACATTCAAGTTTCCTTCCGAGTTTGGTAACAAACGTCACTGAACTCGATAATTTTCTACAAAAGACGTACATTTTTATTGTTACCTGGGCGTCCATCTTTTAGCCAACAAAGAGGGCTCACATACGTATAGGCCTTCTTTTAAAGGTATAAGAGACGTACCAATTTTTGACAAAACTCGGTGGAGCCAGAAAGATCTTCAAATTTTTTGGTATTTTTTAGTCAGAAATACTCAAAAGCCAGATGTTTGAAAGTTTTCAGAGTTAGGCTCAAAAATTATTGAGAAATATGCTGAAAATAGCTTTTCAGCTCCTAGAATTCGATGAGCTTGCAAAAGGAACAAACCTCCCGGAAAAGCAAGAGTTGGTCATCCCTTCACACATAAATCTTCTTAATGTACGTTAGAGATTTTTTGTTCTGGAAGTAAAAGCCAACATTTAAAAGTGGGTGACGATGTTTCCAGTGTTTTAAAATCTGAAATAGCTGCGCCTCCGTGTCTTTCATCTCACTCATCTGGAGTCAGAGTCTAAGATTAGAAATTCAAGATACATAACCGGATTAACATGATAGATTGAAGAGACTAAGGCCCCGAGACGCTTGACTGACAAGAAACGCTAGGCTTGAAGAGATGGAAGGATGAAAAAATATGTTGAGATGAGGATTAAGTGAAAAAAAGAAGAAAATATTGTGGTTTGATGTCTCTGAAATATCTCTGACCACTTTTATTGGTCGGGAATATGGGGTGAAAGAGGGAGGGGGACTTCCTTATGATCACTTCATCTAGTTCACCTCATATATTTAGTATGCATTCTTTTCGGCTTCCGGGTAGTTCATGTTTTTTGTTTTGTTTTTTTATTTTGGTTGTTTTTTTATGTTAATAAAAGTAAGCGCAGTCTCCACTTTCAATTTTTAGGGGTTTAAAAAGGAAAAGAACTACATGAACACCGATTTTCTATATTTTAGGATATCAAAAAGAAGAAAAACATAGCGAACTCCGAATGAGGTTGAAAAACGAACAGACGAGAAATTTCCACAAACAGTGTAGCCACTTACACAGATTCATAATAGCATTTTGCTACACTTAATATACCTGAGTCAATTTTTGTCAAATTTCGTCAAGTTCAGTGTAGGTTTTGGTTGTTTCATTATTTTTGGTCATATTAGGTTTAGCTCGTTATTTGTGTTAATTTGATCAATTTTAATCAAACTTGATGTATTTGCAATCTTCTTAATTTAAATATGGCGATCATGATTTTTATAATCGTTTTGATTGTAGACCATTCGGAGGTTAGTTATTCTTTTAAATTACTTAGGTTAGTTATCTGCTGATGTGTCCACGATGTAAGATCGTGATCTTTCTGCAGTGGGTGTCAAAAGTTTTTTAGACCTTACAAAAAATTCAAAATTCGAGTCAATAAGCGAAAACAAAAGCGGAGTTAGCAAGCGAAACATTTTGTAAATCTCATCGCCGAAATTTCTGAGGGTGCCCTTTTATCAAATTGCTAAATAATTTTTAAAATTTTTATTTTTTATTTTTTTTAATTATTTTTTTGTGGCGAGAGGGACATACTCTAATTTCTATAATTTCCAATGCCCTCGCTCCAGTGTGGACCAAAATATTCTTCTGCAAAACTCTAAAACCCTGCAAACTGGAACGCTATCTGAATTCTAACTGAAATCAGAGGGCAGCTGCGTGGTAACCACAGGAAAAAAATGGTCGGAATCGGTTCTACAGGGTGTTCCTAAAATTAATTTTGGTACAAATCATATCAGAAAATTTTTTCAATTTCCCGTGAAACATACCCTCTTTGGCTACTGTTTTTTTTTATTTGCAATAACTTGTACAATAACCTATGAAGCGCGATGTAATATATATAATAATATTGTAGGGATATACTCATTGCAATATAATGATGGCAATAAACGGCCATTAATGAATAAAAAAAAAAGATTCTTCGAAAAAAAAATTTCCTATGAAAAAGGGCATTAGTAATTTTTTTGTATCTGGATTAGAACTGCTCAAAATTGAATTCAATGTATCCCCGTTAGGAATTATTACTTTTTAACACAGATGCACAGACCTTATGAAGATAATGAATAATTATCTTCTTCAGCTACCTACTTTACCACTTCTCAGAGTTATATCGTTTATGGGGCTTATTCACCTCCCTCCTTTCATGTATATTTTTTTTTTTAAATTTTTTTATTCCTTAATCTGCTGTTAACAACAATTCCTCCTCCCCCGGTACTTTTACATAGTTTCTCATGCCGAGGAAGTCGGAAGTTCTTACATTAATTATACAATTATACATAGGGTAACACTAATAACAATGGAGTGAATATAATGAATAGAGTGTAATAAATGATCAGTGTTTATTATCGGTACCTATTTCTAGTTACATGTTATGTAGATGTAGATGGACCTATTAAATTCGGTTTTGGTAACATTTTGGCCATATTCCCTGAACAGTGACGCATACCGATTGGGAGGAAGTGCAAGATGACAGTTGTGGTAACCACTCAGAAAAAAAATTAAAGATCATGGAAAGTGGTTGAACATGATTTTCATAAAATAAATATCATTTAGTACAAAATTAGATTAGGAAATGTTGGTATCTTTTCTATTTACTACTGTAACACTCGGGGGGGGGGGGGGGTGAGGGGTATTAATTTACTGATGAGGAATGTTATTTATATAGATTGAAGAATCTAGCCCCAGCAAATTGCTATTGACATGGATAGAAGAACCAGCTGTATTATAGTTTTATGGTTATGATTAATGAAATAATTTTCCCCCAAATTCAGCTTGATTGCAATTATATTACAGAATTACAACATTATTGCTAACTAGCCAAATTAACATGAAAAATTCATTTATTATTGTCTGACTGATTGGGTCTTATTCTCGTTCTTATCCCTCACAGTTTGAAACTTACTTATCTTGTTTTGTAAAGAATTTTGTGAACTAAAATTTTAAAAATGTTTCTAATTTTAATCATTTTTTTAATAGTAAGTTGTTTGTTACGACAACCCGTGTTTGTCACAAAAATTATCTGGCGGTGAACGAGAACTGTCCGACTGCTAATAGCTACCTGACCCTGCGACCTAATTTCTACACAGCGTCACGAAACCAGTATCGTCTCCCTCACCGTTCTCCGCGTTCTTCGAAACCGATTCCTGCCTTCGAAACAGCGCTGGTCACATATTCGGTGCTTGCCTTTGTTTCCTTTGGCCGTGTACCCTTTTAGCCCCTTTTCGTTCTTTCCCGCGCGATCTACGAGCTCGGATATCGAGCCGCAGCGCGCTTTCTCTCTCTCCTCTCGCAACGTCCATTTTTCCCTCACCTACACACGCCGAGCAAATCCTATAAATTCTCTGTTTCCACCTTTTTTCGAGAGGCTGCTGTTTTGCGACGCGTTCGCATCGTTGGCTTGCTGCTGTAGTTCTTCGCGTTAGCCTAGCCTAGCCTAGCTTCTTCACCGCTTCTTCCGCCTAATTCCTGCTACCTGCCTTCTAGCCTACTTTCACTGCTTCTCCTCTTTCGTGCCTACTTACTCTTAAGTTTGCGTACCGGCCTGGATCTGCCTACTGGTTGTCAACCTAGACAAGTGGCCCACTAGCTCGACTGCATACCGGGGTCGGAATCCGCCTGGTTGTAAGCGAACTACTTCCATCTAACACCTACTTAGGCCTACCGTTCCTCCTTTCTGACGTGCTTCTTAAGTTTACGTACTGGACTGGATACGCCTACTGGTTGTAAACCTAGACAAGTAGCCTAAAGCTCGTTTACAGACTAGACCAAGCCGCAGTCGCAAGCGAACTCCTGCTAACCCTGGCCCTATAGCTAGCAAGCCGACGCAAAGTTAGTTAGGACGCAGGGCCATCGTTCGGCTGTACCGCGTGTGACCAAAGGACCCAACTAAACCAAACTCATATCGTCCTATAGCCCTACTCCCAAATCTAGGCAAGGTTTATGAAAAAATTATACGTCAACTAATAGAAGAACAGATTAAAACCAAAGAAATGATACAGAAACTGCAATAGAGAAATGCATCAACAAAATAGAAAATAATATCACCAAAAAACAAATAAAAATGACCCTGCTAATTAGTTTCGACATTAGTGGAGCTTTTGATACAATAAAATGGTCTTCCATAATAAACTGTCTCAGAGAAAATAACTCGAATGACAACTTCATGAACTTAATAAAAAGCTTCCTAATCGACAGAGAAATAAGTTTCTTTGATACCAATAACAACAAGATAATACACCAACAAAAACTAACAGCAGGGGTCCCACAAGGCTCAGCACTGTCTCCAACAATCTTCAACATTGCAATGACCAAAGTTCACAAAAAATGCAAAGCAGGGAGCAACAACACGGAATTAATAAGCTATGCAGACAACCTCTTGCTAATAGCCGGAATCCAGGACGATCAAGACATTGAACAAATAAATAAAACAATCAAGAGATCAAGACTATAAACAACACACTTAAACAGTTAGGTCTAAAACTGAATTCACAAAAAACAAGCAACATCCTAGTAACAAAAAAACATAACAAACAAAACCTAAAACTAGCCATAGGAAAAAAACTAAAACAAGAGAACGAACATATACTTATCAATAAAGAAATTAAATATCTAGGTATGCCCGCGGGAGCAGAAGCGGAGGTTGTACGCGAACGTCGTGCTTTCGGTCCTGACATACGGCGCACCGGTTTTCGCGGACGCCGTCCAGACCCCGTACCGGAGAGTGGAGCTGGAGAAGGTTCAGCGGAGAGTCGCGCTAAGGTGCGTCAGCGCGTATCGCACCGTGTCAACGGAGGCGGTAGGCGTGCTGGCGCGCCTTCCACCCATCGAGCTGAAGGTCGACGAGTTGGCGCAGTCCTACAAGGCGCAGAAGAAGGCGAGAACGCGGCAGGAGGCACGCCGGGCGAAGCGTGGCATTCAGCTGACCACGCTTCAGCGATGGACGGAGAGGCTCGCCCAGTCTTCGAAAGGCGAGTGGACTCGGGAGCTGATCGGCGAGCTCGACCTGTGGTTAGGAAGGAAGCACGGAAGCCTGAACTTCCACCTGACCCAGGTCTTGAGCGGACACGGCTGCTTCGGGTCATACCTGTACCGGATGGGCTTGGCAGCAAGCGCAGAGTGCACCCATTGTGCAAGCGGAGAGGAGGACACGCCGTGGCATACGCTGTTCGAGTGCGACGCCTGGGAGGAGGTGAGGCACGGGGCGGTCACGATCGATCCCGGAGACGGCGTGATCGACCGTCTTGCGCCGGACACCTTGGTCCCGGAGCTGTTGAGGAGCCGAAGCGGTTGGAACCGGGTGTCGGGTTTCGTTTCGGCCATCATGCGACGGAAGATGGAGGCTGAGTGGTCGAGACAGAGGACACAAGGAGGAGAAGCGGATGTTGCTGCTGCTACTGCGGCGGCAGATACCATCCAGCGAAGCTCGCCCGTAGCACCAGGGCTGGAGCAGAGCTCGCCCGCAGTGCAAGGGCTGGAGCTTCAATCGGAAGAGTCTCACACGATGAGTGAGTGAAGAG
Source organism: Acanthococcus lagerstroemiae (assembly GCA_031841125.1). Lineage (NCBI taxonomy): Eukaryota > Metazoa > Arthropoda > Insecta > Hemiptera > Eriococcidae > Acanthococcus > Acanthococcus lagerstroemiae. Next base: position 26,314,532 of record CM063106.1, on the reverse strand, counting down.
GAAGAGGCAGCGCGTCCGGCTGCGGGGGACCTGAAATTTCCAGGCGAGTGCTCTGGGAGCGCGGACCTCGGTCAGTAGGGAACCCCGCGGTGGCCCTGGCAGGATGCGCGCACCGTTCCGGCCAGGAGAAATGGGGGCTCGGGCCCGGCCCCAAAGCGTTCCCCTCGGTACTGATGCGATGCCCGAAAGGGTAGTTTCCGGTGCCGGGGGTGCGGTGTCTCAGGGGCCACTTTGGCATGCGTGCATCGCCATACGTCCCACAACACCAAATATCTAGATTTTAGATGAGAACCTCAACTTCAACAATCACACTAACTACATATTGGATAAAATCAAAAAATACTATTGCAAAATAACTACTCTCTATAACAACACTTTTGGTCTAAAATACACAGACAGGAAAATTCTATACTCCGCACTTTTCAGGTCAATAATAGAGTATGGCTGCAAAATTTACTGCCCAAAAATAAATTTAAAAAAACAAAAAAAATCCAAAAAGAGCAAAGAAAAATACTATTAGGAGTCATAACCGCATACAGAACAGTCTCTTACACAGCCACAAACGTAATTGCAGGAATATTACCAACTGATCTACAAATACTGAGAAGTAACGAAATCAAAACAATAAAAACATCCCAACTCACTCCAACCCAGAAAAAAGAGAGAATAAATGAAACTAAAGCTAAATACATCAATCTCTGGCAAGAAGAATATAACACCTCCGAAAAAGGAAGAAGAACTTATGAATTGATACCACACATTGAAGAAAGACTTAAAAATAAAGAACTAAAACCTAACTTCTACCTCACACAATTCCTAACAGGTCACGGAAACTTTGGCGTATATTTAAAAAAATTCAAAATCATAGAAGATGACACCTGCATAAACTGCAAAAAAAAATTAACAGACACCCCAGATCACACCTTCTTGACATGTCCCGCTTTCAAAGAAATTAGAAATAAGCACAAAATTGAAAATATAAGCAAAAACTGGTTTGAAAATCGCAACAGCATACAAATAACAATCGACTATGTAAATGAAATCATGAAAAAGAAAGAAAAATATATTAATTGAATTAGTCTGTCCGCTGTAATAATGAAGTAAACTAAGTACACATGATTATTGTAAATGACCTGAGAAACACCGACAAGCTGCTAAGCACAAAGTGGTTCTCAGTGTCATACAGTATAGCCAGAAATGTAATTTAGAAACAATAAATAAATAAATAAAATAAATTAAAAAAAGTCCCAGGCTCCTAGTAAATAAATAAAATAAATAAAAAAAAGTCTCAGGCTCCTAGCTCGAGACTCTTATTACGAAAAAAATTGGCCCATCAAATTATCATGCTACAACTTCAGTTTTTTTCTCTCCCCCCCCCCTTATGTGAAACCCATGTTGTTCTGATTAATCTGTACAACTGTCTCATGCGTCCGATAACTATAAAATTCCTTTTAATTTTAATATTCCAGTTTTGATGTCCGTGGGCGATCATTCTCAAAGGCTTTATGCTGGTCAGAACCGAACGTATTCGGCCCACGAGCTTATTTCGTGACGGTTTCAAAACCGGCTCGATTGCAGATCGATAATATCCAGCTGGACGACGAGGGAGCCTACCGATGCCGGGTGGATTTTCGCAACTCGCCGACGCGAAATTTTCAAATAAATTTAACCGTAATCGGTAAGTACACGCACGATTTACATAATAATATCGCCGTTGCGAAAACAGAATCCAGCTTTGAGAAAATCATTCGCCGAGAATGTGCCCGGTACTTTTGGAATGCACGGTGTACCTATCGTGCGATTTCGAATAACCAGAATAATGTTTCTACAAGATTAGTGCCCTTTCAAAGGGTATACGTAAGACTACACCCTTACTTATAAGTACGGTACTCGAACGTTAAAGTTTTCATTCTGTTTTCGTATACTTGATCAGTGGAAGAGGATTTTTCGGTCACTGGATGGTACAAAATATTCGACGGTTCCGCGATATGAAAAAATGTCTGAAAATTCCCCGAGGAAATGCGAAAAGTTTGGAAAATTTTCTCGGTTTTTAAATTTTCCCATTGTTGGCGTAGAAGGGAAGGAAGCAGAAGAGAAAAAAAACTTTCCCGCGTCTGAGGAAATACTATATATATATATAGTTTGTATATATTTGAAGTATTTTTGTATTCTTCTGCGTTAACAGTTCTCGAGGTATCCTTAACTTTGTGATTTTCTCGTTATATTTCCATTGTTCTCGGGCTTTGTATGTCGTGTCCGGAAGCAGATCTGGGGTTATATTCGCCTAATATGTACTTACAGATATAGTTCTGAGCGGTACAGGGCAGTTGAAAAAGAATTTTAGGTAGTAATTTTATTTGGTAAGTGTACTTTCGGCGAAAATTGTACCTAGATATCACGCACCTAATCAACCTATTCAAGGCCCTTAAATCTGGGTTTTGATGTATCCTCGTGGGTAGGAAACACTATTCAAATCTCTATTCGCTAACAATAGATCGAAAATCGATGAAAGCTGTTAATTACAGAATGTTATATAAAAATGCTTTTGTGGTAATTATATCTGATTCATAAGTGACATAAATTGAAGTTTCAGGAACCCACAGAACTTCAAGCACATTTTTGGTTGTATGAAAAATTGCGAATAGAGAGACCCAGGGTTAACTGAGACTTCTTAAGACCATTCTATGAATAATTAAGGTCCTTGAAACTCATCCACACTTATTCAAGAGTCTTCAAGGCCTGTTCAGATGGGGTTAATGCTCGTTGAGGCTCTACGGTTTTTCCAAGTTTTCTCAAGACTCGTTCAGGTATATTGTAAAGTCTAGCCTAAGCTCAAGATGCTTAAATAGATTTGAAGAAGTCTCAAAAAATGTAACATAGTCCGGAAGTACATGGTAGAGTCTTGGAAGGTAACATATTTGGGAACAGGGTCCTAGTGACCTAAGAGAAGGGGGGGGGGATTTCACCAAAATTTAGACGTCCAGCTAGAGAATTAGGGGGAAACATTCTAGTTGTGAAAATCTAATCGTAAAAGAGCTAAAAAATAATTTATTTCTGTTTTTACGATTTGAATCAGCAAAAACCTTTCAAGAAACTGATATAAATGTATGGAGCAGAGACGTGGGCAATCAAAGCAAATAATACTCGTAGATGCAGAATAGAAGCTTTCAAGGTGTGGTGCCCTGTTAGGAAAGAATTCTAAGGAGCTGGAGGCGATGATAATCGAACTGAGATGGGCAAGCACGGAGGTAGGCCCAACAATGAACCTGAGAAGAACGTTCTTCCTCTCATCAGACCCCGATGCTAAATTATCACTTAATGACCCTGAAATTGAAGAAGTGGAGGAAATCAATTACTTAGGTCAGACACTGAGATACATAAAAGAATACAAAATGGATGGAAAAGTTTTTGGACTTTAATTATTTTTGTAGGCATCAGTTTGTCGAACCATCTTCCCACCTCACTCTCTATGCTTTTTGCTTCGCTACGTTTTCGTCGGGTAGAGTCTTTCAGAAGTCTTGATGAGTTGTAGGTATATTTTAAAAATAGTAAATCGGAGGTTCGTCATGTCAGCCTCAATTTAAAAATAAAAGTACGCCATAATTTTGTCATTTTTCTGTAACATTTTAGAACACCATTTCCGAATTTTTCAACCCTTTCCTTCCTTGCTTCAAAAAATGAAGGGGCCGGCGCAACATAGTCCCGTTATTTTGAACTACATTCAGCTTGGTGTGTTTTCTGACATCATGACTTTTCCAGATTCGATTGAGCTTTCCTACTGCTATTCTTGCGATTGCCGCTCTTCTTCTTATTTCTCCTTCTGAGCCACCTCTGTTGGACACCATGGAGCCCAATTATGTGAAGTCTTGCACTACTGCTATTCCATTTACATCTGTAAACCCTGGTTGGTAGTCGTTCGTGCGGTCGACGATCATAATTTTAGTTTTGGACTTATTTATTCTGAGGCCCGCCGTGGCGCTAGCGCATCTACTCTCTTCAGTAGCTCCCTCAGTTCTTCTATTTTTGTGGCTAGCAGAGTGGTATCGTCTGCATATCTGAGGTCAGATATTCGTTTCCCTTCTAGCGATACTCCTCTTTCCCATCCATCCTGGGCCTCTCTCGTAACCCACTCTCCGTAGACGTTTAAAAGGATGGGGTTGAGTATGCATCCCTGTCATACTCCTTTGGCAGTTTTGAAGTGCTGCGTGAGTTCTCCTTCTACTTTCACTTGAACAGAGTTGTCGTCGTATAGGCTCTTTAGCAGAGCAATCAGGTACTTTGGTAATCCGAATTTTTCTAAACAACTCCAGAGTATCCGCCGGTTGACAATTGAACGCCTTTTCGTAGTCGATAAAGCATAAATACTCTGGCTTGTTGAACTATCGAGATTTTTCTATCACCTGGCGAATATTGAAAATTTGCTCACTTGCGATTCTGCCAGGAAAAAAAACAGCCTGTTCTGGGGGTATCTGTGGGAGGATGTACGCCTTAAAAGCCGTTCTTGCAGGATGTTGAGTAAAACTTTGCTCGCGTGTGATATTAGCGAAAATGGAGACAGGCCAGCGCGCGATAAAAGAGGAGATCGTGAATCTCCTTTACGGAAAACAGGCTAGAGAAAAGGCAGCAGCGCGAAGCAAGGAAAAAGCGTTAATAGCTGATTTCGGAAGCAATGAGATGTAGGCGTATAGCGAGCGATGGCTACAGAATTGGCGAAGAGCTGCTAGACTAAGAGAGGTGGCAGAAGATATCTACAGAAAAAGAGCACGAACCTAGCCATCCGATTTACGAGTGATTCGTAAGAACAGAATGCCCTCAACTGAGGTGAAATCGCACTCAAGTGCGGAAATGCAACAGGCTCTGGCGATAACGAAGAAAAACGGAACTCAGCGAAAGTGGTTGCGGCTCGGCGAACGAACGTGGCGTCTCTCCCAAACTCGCAGATAATGTCGAGCACAGTTATGAATATATGTCGTATCGACGTTTGTTACAGTACCGCAAGTTACTAATGAGGTTGAAGATGTACGTTCTTCTTGTACCATTTGTTCAGTCGAAAATCGTCTTGGAGTCTGAACTTCTGGTGCAACTCCCCTTGCTCTCACTTTCGCCCAGCTCCGACGAATCAGTGTCACCAACCCTCCGGCAATTGCCTGAGATCTTAGGCAATTCTAGATTCTTCCGGCATTTTCCCGGCACTCAGGTATTTTCTAGATTTTTCCGGAATTTTCTCGGCACTCAGGTATATCTTATCAATGTCTAGCATTTTCTGTACAATGTCAGGCATTTTCTGTTTACACTTATTTTTTACATTTCACATTTTTGAATGTTCGCAATTTTGTTGCGTGCCGAGAGCTATGAATGAATCATCATTCTTTCATTCATCAGTTGGCCTAGTCCGGTGTCTGTTTTTGTTGATCAAATGAAAAATCACAGCTTAGAGAGTCCAATGAATTCATGTTTTTAGTTGTTGGTTGGTGTGTCAGTTCTAATGCTATAGCTTCGAAAATAAATGGTTTACTCGAACTCGTGTTCCAAAAATTTCCTGCAGTCCGGCAATCTTAGGCATTTTTATTATACGATCCCAGGCCACTCTGAACTTGTGAGTTGGTAACGCTGTGGCGAATCCTCTCTAGGGACAGGTGGGCATGCTTGTAGTAAGCGAGGAACATAGGCTACTCTTCACTCTTGTTACTTGACTGACCTGCGGATCGAAGTGAGGGGACGGGCTCCACAAAGAGAGTCAACCCCGCACGAAGGTAAAAATGAAACGTAGCGAATAAATACACAGGATGGTGATTTAGATAAGGGAAAGCACCGAATATGCAACCAGCTCATATTTGCAGGATCAGAATCGGTTTCAGCATAGGCGCCGACTTTTGAAAAATGGGGGAGGGGGCAGAATCAATCGGAGCGCGGTTTTTTTTTTTGAATATTTTATTGAGACGCATTTGATGTTTCGGTATTATCGATTTTATTCTTATTCGTTTTCTCTTTTTTTCTTTCTTGTTAAATTTCAAAATTGATGGTAAAATTTGTTGTACTTTTCCCATTTTTGAGGGGCCGTCGCCCCCTCCACAAAAAAAGCTAAGTCAGCGCCTATGGGTTTGAGTAGGAAGCAGAGCGGAGGACTGGAGTGGAGCAAGCAGAACTGGTTCACAAAGGTGCATATTAAATGGACTGCACGGCCACGTATGGAGGCTGCCGGACAGTTCAGTTTGAAATCCCGAGGAATGTAGGGCGACAAGTGTATCATCATTACAACTAGAGGCTACCAGACTACATTTATTTCCTCTTTTCACGGTACAAAAAAAAATAAAAAAATTTAGAAAATGAATTCACCGAGAAATGAAGGATGTGTGTAATAATACCATCCACGTTAATTTCAGGCGAACAAAAAGATTTTATTTAACGTAGACAAAGTTTTCATATTGTTATGACACGTATCAAAAGCACAAACAAGACTTCATGAATATGCAAGCTATTACATGTCGGGGCATGGGAATATTTTAAATTCGTTCTTCCATCCTCTGAAACCACTTTGATCTGACTGACGTACAGGATTAAAAAGGAGAACTCAAAAAAAAAAAGATTTTTTAAAATGGACGAAAAGGATTAAAAGAATGGACGCGATATGAAACGTAATCCTATATCAAAACTGATGTTTACCGTAGGTGTACTGTACCTGCTGCATTTTATTTTTCGAAAGTGATTTTATTTTATAAAACTTGAACGAAAAAAAACGCACACATTTGTCTGGTATTACGGGCTAGCCAATCTAGGATATTTTTCTGCTCTGTTTTCTGGCTGATAGAAAAATTTTCCATTTTCTAGTTCATTCGTTCTTTTTCACATTTACGTCTTGTTCGCTTATTTATTAAATTATAAGTACGATTGGATGCGGGCAAAGAATCGAATTACTTTGTAACGAACATCCAAAGTGAACGTATAGTAATTTAACGTAGCTTTGACTTTCATTAGGTACTATTATCATCAGCTCTCTTGTTTTTCATTGATTTTACCCAATTCTATTGAAAATTTCCGCGAACTGGGTCTCGGGAAAAACGACGGGGGAAGTTCCGGAAAATAATTTTCAATTTGAGGAAACCCTCTGGCATATTTCACTCAGTCTTGTACTTAATTGAGTAATATTAAGTGCTACATCAATTTATTTCTGTGTGTGTATGTACAACATATGAAAGATACTGGTGCAGGGAATCTAGACACAGAAGTGAGAAGAACAGACATCACATCTGAAGGGAAATCATCAACCGGATTTTTTCCAATTCTTACTGTTGAGAAGTGACAATGAATTCCAAGTTGAAATAAATCATACACAAACTTGCGAATTATAATAAATTACTAACGATTGGAGGAAGTCGATAACGTGGAACTGTGGGATCGCTGCTCGATCGTTGCTCCCGTCTGCAATCGGTCTCTCTACCGTCTTCGATACTTTCGATGTTGTCACTTTCTGCTGCTCGCCACTGCTCAAATGCTCATATAACTTCCTCATAACTTCCTCTAGAAGGCTGTGTAAGAACTTCTGTGAAATAGTGATCATTTGTATACTAAAATACGCATTCATTTCTGAGATCCTGGTTTCTAAAAAAAAAAAAAAAAAACTTCATCGTGGACATCAACAGCCATATTGAATTTACAGCTTGGAATTTGTAAAAACGTAATAATATATCTAATGTTGGTCACATTACATTCAGCAACATGTATCAAATATTCTCCGCATATTTACCCAATGGGAAAAGGAAAATGGCGATTTTGTCCTTAAACGTGGACATAAAATATTATTCAACGTGGATACTCACGTATTTCTTATATCCACGTTGAAGGACGTGAATCTTTCGACATTTAGAAGCAGTCTGTAGAAACAGCCTTTAAATCTTCTTCGTGCAGAGACGACTTTCCTAGATGAATTTTTGACACTTCATAAAACCGTGATCCGTAAGACTGTAACCCACGAAAGCCTCATCTTATCACACTATGTGAACGTGAAAAATTTGTCTTTCAACGTGGACAACAATTTTTGTACAACCCCCTCCAAAAAAAAAAAAAAATTATCCCGGCCGGTAGCGGAATATGGTATTTTCCGGAACAGATCAGTGGATGAGCAACCTAGCCATCTCTTGCAGGCAGGCCTGACGAGAAGGGGGGGGGGCAACCGGGGCAAATTGCACCGGGCCCGGGCATTTATTAAGGGCCCGCAACAAAAAATTTTTAACGACCATTTTATTATCATTCTCACCTCGCTTTTCATTCACAAAATTTTCATTTCTTAATTTTGTATCAACATTAGCATTAGCAACACCCAAATACCATAGAATGAGATTAATTGTCAATGTAAATTTGTAAAAAGAAATTATTTCTTACGTAGGTTGATTCAAAAGTAACATGGTGAAATTTATCTTAAACCAGCTTAAATCCTCAAAATATTATTCGGTTATAGTTGATGCTACTTCATATGCATCACATACAGAACAAATTACTATTATCTTACATTACTTACATTAGAGTAAAAGGTAGGAATATGGACCGGTGTAGAAAAATGGACAGGGTGTGATAACAGGCCTGATAACAACACTGAAGGTCTGAAATCAGTGTGACATGTTACATTCTACAACAGTCAACACTGACCAAGAGAGCAAACGGGAATTCTAGCCAATTTTTTATTTTTAGAATTTTGTTTTTGTCTTATCAGTGTTTTCTTGATTTCAAGATACAGGCAATGCGATTTTCGCTGCATAGATTTCGGTAAAATTCAAATGAATATTTTGCCAAAAGTAAGCGTATAGGTGAGTAGAACACAATTTTCTGAATAATAAGCGCTATTTAGTTACTTTATTACGCCGAATGATCATTGTGATATAAAGGATCAAATTTATCCTGGAAAATAAAGGTAGGTGGTAGTAATATGGACATGCTCGAATATCTTCCTTTTCAAGTAATTCTGATGATAAGAGGTTACATTTTACTTCTTCTAGGATGCCATAAGTTAAACTAATGCCCCATCGAATGTCTAATCAGAAGACTGCGTGCACGAACTCTGCGTTGTTTGGGAAATGGGAGAAACCTACATATTATGTGAATCTTTTTGCGCGAGGAAATATTAAAATTCTTCGTCTCCCTACGCTATATATTGTCGATTGTAACTCTCATTTCACTATTTGAGCCTGAAAAATGATTTTTTTTATCACTATAAAATTGATTTTTCGAAGGTGTCCATTTTACCACCATGACCCATATTACTACCTGAAAAAGTCTGACTAAAAAAACTGAAATAAACAAAACATTTTTTTGTGAAAATGAAAACTGAACCCCATTGTGAATACTAAATGTTGCTAAAACATATTCATTAAAAAAGAAAACTCAATTTTGTTTATTACTCTTTACGCTACAGCTGAAAAACAAAACTTGTCCATATTCCTACCTTTTACTCTACAATAATTTAACTGCTCAGCTTACCGTTCAAGAACGTTTTTAACTTTTGATCTTCATTCTTCCCACGATAGGGAAGTGTTGGAAAATGTTCAGCTTCTCTGGGGGGCGGTAGCTTATGAAAGGCTGAGAACCACTGATGTACAACTACTCAGTTAAATAATTTAATAAGGTCAGTTTTCAGACTGACTTCATACTTTGAATAAATCGATTTTTAAAATGACAAAGGTTTTCAATAACGTTTCGCGTCAAGCCTCCTAGCCGGGTATTTTCCCCCGAAAAATGCGGATAAAATCCTGAAGAGTGGCTCTAGAGCCTTGAAACCTAAAACATATTTTTCTTGGAAAACAATCAGTATTTATTTACTCGTTCTTATTGCGGCGCTTACGGCCGTAATCAAAAGTGTAAAATCGAAAAATATAACAAAACTAGGGAAACTATTATGTCCGAATAGTTGAAGCCAAAATCGTCATTGATAACAGCCAGTTCTTTCATGAATCCACAAGTTATATACTTCAACGCCCACGTACTAATTTTTCATTTTATTAATTAGTCAGTAAGTAAAAATATCCCACTCTCACGGATTGTATCTGGATGTAAGGAGTATTATTACGCAAGCCTATTTTTCCAACTTATTTATGACCAAGAATTATGACGTAAATTATTTATTCTATATTGCAGTTGTATGCCAGGTTTGGGAAAGCCGAAATTCATGAATTTAGATTCGGATTCTGCTTAATTGCAAGATGGAAGGATCTTCCAGATTCGGACTCTGGCTTCAAAAATATCTATGTTGTACTTCCGATTTTGGATACAGCTTCACTGATATGATTACCTCAGCTTCAGTTTCGAGTTTCGACTTCTCATCATCTGGTCATCTCATTATTTTCTAATACTAAAAACGTTCACCAATCACAACTGGACTGATCTGAGACAAAAGGTTCAATCTTTAAATCATTGAAAAGTGCTAAGGCTTAATACTGGTGAGAAACCACCCTAGTACTTGCGAGCTTTTTAGGTACTTTTCCCGGGACATTTTCAAGTGGATATACATGAAAATCACGGACAACGACAGTATGACATTAAGCGGAAACCGAAGCCATTAAAATCCGATACATTACGGCTTCTACAAAAAACTCGTAAACGTGAGAAAACGAAACTGACCCCAATCGATGGTTGATATTGTGGCAGTTTCTATAAAAATGGGTAACTTTGTCAATCGATCAAAGTTTCAGAAAACGCGAAAACGTGAAAAACCAAATTTTTTGGTCAAAAAAATCAATTTGAGATTTTGGTCGATTTCTATAGAAAAAACATTGTAATAACGAAGAGACAAAATTTATGCGCGTGAGACAGAAGAGGGAGAGAGAGAAAGAGAATTATGAAAGAGAATGAGAAAAGAATGCGAATGTCTGCGTTCGCTTCTTCGCGGTTTTTCGGAGCTCACGAATAGAGCCGATGTTCTGAATTGTAACCACGTAGAAGAGCGAAAAATTAATTACCTTTTCAACAAGCCCTCATTGAGGCTAGTAACGCGACTCGGCGGCGAGTTACGACCGCTTTAAGGAGTGGGAGGAAAAGGTGTGTCTAACTTGAGACGCGTTTTTCCCGAAAACTTGTTGTCGCGCGTTCTTGACACTCATCTTTGACCGCTTGTATCTTCTCAAAGAAAAACGCTACAGATCTCGCTGATAGCTCCTTGGAACGGGCATTCATTCCTTTATTACGTACTATCTGTAACTCAAAATTCGTCGGATCGACAAAGTTACCCCTTTTTATAGAAACTGCCACAATATGTGCATATATGGCGGCTCGAGAGTACCCAATGTTTACTACATGTAGTTCCCTTAACAAAACGACCTCTCAAAAAACCACATGATCAATTCCACATCTACGAATCAACAGAATGGAAACGTTTTTGGCTGTGAAGATGTATTACGGTGTCAGCATAAAATACCATATAAGTGTTGCTGGATGCGCGTTTTCATTCTTTAGAATACTGTTTTGTCTCGACCCTCTCCTGTCTCAACCCTGCTAACTTTCCCTTGCATGTAAAATCACCTCATATTCTTCTTGAATTTCAATTGAAAATGCACCTATAGAGACGAATAAGGAGTGCTGAGGATGGAAAATCCATCGTATACGCAGTCTTACCCTAATGTGTCCTTTGTTTTAACCTTCGAAGGAGGAAGGCTGTATAAAAATAAACTACTCTACGCTACTGTCAGAACCGTAGGAAAAGCGCCGAGGCAATTTAAACTCATGCGAAAATTCTGATATACAAGATAATCATGAAAATCGAGGCGAAAAGAATGAATTGCTCGCACCGTTCTCCGAAAATTTATCAGTGGATGAAACGAGTCTTCGACCCTGATCATGCCGGGCATTTTTGAAAAGCTAACCATATCGTCTACCCGAGATATGACAGTCATAAAGTCTACGTACCCAATTGGTGTAAAATTTCTGGAGAAATCACCTCGGCGCAGAAGAAGCTAACTTGAATTTTGATGAAATTCGAGTGCCACAGGTGTAATTTGTGTCGCTCGAGAGGAGAATATGCCTACACGCGCGATAAAAATACGAGGCTCGATTCGCCTTTATTTAATGCCGGCAAAGATGTAGGCTGCACATTTCCCTGTATATAATATATTTAATAAAATATTTACACGTACAATAATGGAGACAAAAATGAATTTTTGTCACTTTGAAAAGTTATACGATTTGGCGTAACGTTTTGCCGACGATGTCACCTTGCGAGCGTACAAGACTTCTAGTACCCAAGCCAAATATTCTGACATAAAAGATATTTTATTTCCTGTACTACCGTACTCGTACATTCTTTGCCGGCTCTCCCTCGTCTCAACATTTTACCGCCGGCAACGTTGAATGCAAAAAGTCTTTTGCGATCTTTCGGTACACGCCGAAAACAAGTTCTTTAATTTATTAACGCCAGGTGAAAATGTCGCGAATTCAGGACATCCGCTCTCTGCATTCTACGCAAGAAGTTACTTCTTAGCCAACTTTCATCCTCTTACGATTGTGTCCGTAAGATCATCTAGGACATGACTGTAGGCTCGAGAAGTTAGTTATTCCTTCTGATCGTAAGTAAGACACACCGCACTCAGAATTCAACTTAGCTTTGACATCTCCCATTTCTGGAAGATTTTTTTTTCTTTTTTTTTTTAGTTTTCACTCACTGAAATATCCGCAAAAGCAAGGAGTAAATATTACATGATTTTTTTTTTTTTATTTCAACGTGCCGGCAATTTGATATACATGTAACTGGTGAGCATAATAAATTATTCGTTTTGATGTTCCGATGCGGTCTGGGGTTACTCTCGGTGTTTTCAAAATGTTTTTCTTTTCGGTTAGTTTCGTACTTATAGGTACCTAGTACCTACACCCCTATTCGTCCGTATTTAGCGTTTTTCGATTCCCGATGGCGCGGCATATACTCGTACGCGGACTAAATTCTCGACTTATTCGGAAGTCGGAATTGTGGAGAGTAATTCCACGAACGTGGGCGGATGGTTGTAGAGTGATTCGAGTTCCGATTTTCCGCGATGAATTTAGTTGTTTCGATGAAGGGATGGGAAAGGAAGAACAAAAAGGACAGACGAGAGAGCATCCGATGAGGTATTCCCAATACGTTAACCGTCTAAAAATCGCGTGCTCGCAACATAAGTTAGCCGTATTGCTTTAGAATTGTTTCGAGTTATTTGGTTATAACCTGTCCGTCAGTCGGCAGCATTTGTAAAATCCGCGGAAATGCCTGAATTAGTTTTGCTACCAATCTTGACCCATCAATTATTTTCTGCTTCAAAAGTTAATTGGTTATACCTACCTGCTCCAAATTATTTCCACATTTTCAAACATCGACGCCTTTAACATCATTCGCAGAATCCACTTTACTGAGAAACTAGTCAGAATATGAGTAATGTCCTTATTTGTTGGTTTTGACGTGAATATTATGTCTGATAGCTCGTCAAGCGAACGAGAAATATTCCGAAAAAAACGCCAGGCAAAAAGCGTTTTTTAACACAGATGCTGGGAAAACGCTTCTTTGTGGGTCTATTTAACGTTCCGAAAGTCTTACTTTGTAACTCCAAGTTTGATACAGGATTAATAATATTTTTATCACTGATCAAAGCCAAAAGTGATTTTCCGACAGAAGCCTCATCGCTCGTTGCTACGAACCCTCGCTTGTAAACACCCCTAACGTTTTGACTTGGTGTGTAATAACTATTGCCGAGTAATTTCGTATCTGGAATCAAGTCATTAACGTTTACTGAATCAACATTGTCATATACACTGGCCGCAAGTGTTGTGCACTCAATCAAATGAAGCGAGTGTGAAACGGACTTTGTGTAAACTGTGAATTAATTTTTTCTTAATAGAACAAATTTATCAGCCTGCTATAATTAATAATCTGATTTTAATAAATCGACACATATCGAAATTTCCGACTTTTATCGATAGTTAATACCAAAAAGCCAAGGGATTTCTTACTTAATTCGCTATTCGAACTTCCATTCTGCTATGTAAAACAATACTATACTCTTTTCTCCGTACATCTGTATTAAAAAATATCTTGCACCCGATAAATAATTTGAATACGGTTGCTCTGTAGTTGCCTTGTAGAATAGGGTAACTGTTGCCGTTTTAGGGCAACTACAGGGTAACCACGCTGAAGGACCGCCCACTTCTAGAAGTTGCCTCATATTCTCCAGCAAACTTCACTGTTGCCCGTTGGTTGCCCGTTGGTTGCCCTTTGGTTGCCCTTTGGTTGCTCTTGGTTGCTCATTGGTTGCCTTTCGGTTAAACAGTTTTTAATGTACAACTTTGTCCAGTATTTCCGAGATACGAGTGTTGCGTGAAAGATAGCTGAAATTGTATTTCATACGTTATTAAAAGTGAAAAAGCGAAGCAATTTGAAGTATAGTCAGATTCTACACCGTTGCCGTTCGAAGAGGTGAGTACAAGTACGACGTACATGCTAAACGTAATACGTTTTCCGTATATATTTCTGTGTACCTACGAAACGTGTAACAGCATAGCATTATAAGAGTGACAGGTATCAGAGGATTGTGCATTGCATTCTTAGGGTGCATTCTTAGGGTGCATTCATACCGGACTGAATGAGAAAATTCCGCTGAGTTTTTTAGTCGTGGATCACACGGAATTTGCACCAGATATCGCATATTTGGCTTGATCAAATTGCAGTGCTTCGTTGCAGATATTCAAAAACGGCAGAAGCCATTAAAGCAGTAGAGGCTAGAATCAAAAGTGACATTATTCGCCAGAAAATGTTTTCAGAAACTGAGAAAAACTGATGGGATTTACTGCGCGTGGCCTGGGGCGGTTTCTCCTACTAATATGGTAGGCAGGCAACTCACAAAACGTACGTGACAAACATTTTCATGTTCCGTTACCGTCAGGAACGCTCACTAACCCATTTCAAAAGAAAATTGGATAAAGTCACTTTTGATTCTCATCTCCTCAATTACTCAACAACGACACAACGAACCGTACGCTCATTACTCGTATTTTTGCAATGATATGGTGTAATCAATGCCCCTCTACCATCGCCTAGAATGCATATCTTGCTATTTCGCACACAATAATGTGTGAAAGAGGAGAGTTCGAAAGTTCAGAAACCATTCACATCTCAAAATCAATAATTTAGCCATAAGGTCTACTCCTTCAGAGCCGGTCACATATTATTCTTTATGTTTCAAATGTCAATTCTATTCAATAATATGTAACTGTATAGCTGTATGCTGACGCAGCCATTCATTATCCTATTTTTAATAATGTATACGGGTCATTCTACCGAAACCTTGTTACTTTTGTCCCAGATAGATATCTGGCAATGTATAAACAATAGGGTCCTCTAATACTGTATAAACTCAGAGGATAAATTATTGTATCTTTTTTATTAATTTGAAGTATCGTGCCCCTACCCCTTTTGGAAATCTCATTTAAATGTTCAAAAATCCCTTTGACATAATTGTCCTTCGCCATGGATTGGACTTCAAAAATTTTTTTGTAAATATTATCTCTGCGTGTTTGGATAAACTGATGCGTGTGTACAGTTTTTGCGAGTACAATGAACAAGTTGGTAATGCAGTACGTGTTTTAGACTCGATCAGAATCAATGCAGCCAGATTTGAAAACGTGTCTCTCGCTTTTTTGTCCTTCACCGTGGTCAAATTTGAACCAGTCAGAAAACAGACACAGAGCAAATATTTCTGAAAAAGGATGCTGTGGGTGGAAGGAAAACTGAGTAATTATTAAGGTAAGAAAGTGAGAAAACATTTTTTCTAGTCCAGTTTAGTGTAGTGAAAATGCAGTCATCCACAGAAAAATATTTCAAACTAATCAGAAGTTGAATAAACCACAAAACGAGAAAAAACAACGAAAATCCGGATTTTTCCCAAACTTTCCGGACATTATTCAAAAATTCAGATATTTTTTGCCGAAGGTCGATCAATCCGGAGATTGACTAGAAAATCCGGAGCACCTGGCAGCACTGATACGAGTTCATTGATGTGCGTGTGGAAGAGTACGTGCGTATTCACAGTACACAGGCACGCGTGCGCGTAGGAACTTCTTTCTATAGCCAACAGTCCCTTCAACGTGGGCTACCATTCTTTCAGCGTAGTGGTCTTATCATTTTGAGCCCCCTCTGTCTCCTCCCCTAGGAAGTATGCTATTGGTTTAACCTCATAAATACGTTCTATTATATGCATATAAATGATTTCGATGGAAAAACAAGTAGTAATGTTTTGTCTTTATTTTTTTAAAACAAAAAAAGCATGAATTATCAAGGTTTCGGTAGAATGACCCATATATAAGAGATAGGTACCTCATTTTCATTTCCTTTGAGGATTTTTATTGGATTACATCCTCATTCCCTTCTTTTACATAATATGTATATATTCAATCTTGTTTTCCAGTTAATATAGCCTTCGACTTTCACACTTTTATTCCATTTTTTCACCTGTGATATAAGTGAGTGTGTCTTCATGGGGGAGTAGTACTGAATTGAGAACATCCTGGGAACCATAGGGCAACAAGAGGGCAATTCAGAAGGGCAACTTAGAAGGCAACCATGGGGCAACAAGAGGGCAACTGAGAAGGCAACCATGGAGCAATAAGAGGGCAATCTGGAAGGGCAACCGATAGGGCAACCATGGGGCAATCTGAAAAGGCAACTCAGATGGCAACTTGAGGGCAACATGTTGCCTTTTTACGCAATGGTAAAATGGTGCGTTCTGATTGGTCGGTGCTGGAGTGCTGGAGGGCAATTACAGGGCAACCAGTTGCCTTTTGCAGGGCAATAAGTCCGGGGCAATTTCAGGGCAACCAAATTCTTTATCGGGCGGCGTGCAATATACCATTGCAGAAAATACCTACTTCGCAAACATTGAAAAACATCCTGCAGAAATCAAAAAAACGTTACCATCACGTTGCAGTTGCATATTATATTCTTTACTCAACACATACAAAAATATTGTGTTTTCCTTCACAGAATGTACGCTATGGAAGGAAAATTTCCTCCACTAAATTAATCACAAATAACACGTCAGAAATTTGAAGTGTAATGAAAATATTTCCTTTACTAGTGGAGGAAGAACGCGAATATACAGTCTGGCAGCGCGCTCTGTCGATTGTCGAATCGAGTGCAATGATATTAATATGTGGCAGTTTCTATAAAAAGGGGTAACTTTGTCAATCGATCGAAGTCTCGGAAAACGCGAAAAAGAAAAACAAAATTTTTTGGTCGAAAAAATCAATTTTGAGATTCTGGTTGATTTCTATAGAAAAAACATCGCAATAACGAAGAGACGAAATTTACGCCCATGAGAGTGAAGGGGGAGAGAGAGAAAGAGAATGAGAAAGAATGCGAATGTCTGCGTTCGCTTCTTCGTGGTTTCTCGGAGCTCACGAATAAATCCGATGTTCTGAATTGTTACCTCGCAGAAGAGCGAAAAATTGCCTTTCCACCAAGCCCTCATCGAGGCTGGTAACATGATTCCACGGCGAGTTAGGGTCGCTTGACGGAGTGGGAGAAAAAGGTGTGTCTAACTTTAAACGCGTTTTTCCTAAAAAGTGTTTTTGCGCGTTCTCGTTACACTCATCTTTGACCGCTTGTATCTCTGGAACAAAAAACGCTACAAATCTCGCCGATAGCTCGTTGGAATGGGCATTCATTCCTCTATTACATACTGTCCGTAACTCAAAATTCGTCGGATCTACAAAGTTACCCTTTTTTTATAGAAACTGCCACATATGTCAATAATATCTCTATGATAAAAAGAGTCGTACGCAAATTTTTATATGTATTTGTTGAATAAAATGTTGTACTGGACTCGCGGAGGCAGTGATGATTCCACTTGCGTTACTAGGGCACTACAAACATGAATATAATCATCCGCCATTTTGATTCACAGCGTGCCTGTGGATACCAAATCCGACTTTTTGGAGCGTACCGCATATAGTCAATTTGGCATCAATGGGCGCAGCGTGAATCAAAATGGCGGATGATTATACCCAGCTTTACAGTGCTCTAGCGTTACTATGCCGCACTTGCTTAAAGCTCGTGCACATTTGAAACGCTTGTGTAATCGCTCGCTTCCTCCACTAGTCCAGTAAATAACTATTTTAGAGTACTTGATCAGAAAGGCAATGTTTACGTTGGTGTTTTACAGACGACAAGAAGCGCCTATCATTCATGCATCGAGTGCTAACGAAACCTGCATGTAAAGTAAATGTTCCTCAATGTAAAGCGTTTTTCCATGAAAAAGAATCGAACCCGTGTCCATTGAAACATTTGACTGAAATGCAGCGATTGTCTCTAACCACTCGGCCACAGAGCGAATTAGAAAATAGCGACTTAAGAACGCATATATGTATTCACAACGTAGTACAGCTGTTACCGTTCATTGTTAACCGTTGTCGTTACGTTTTTGCTGGCCACTACTTGTGTATGCTTTTTGTGCACGTGAACAAACTGAAGACAATAGGCTGTGTAGATAGTAGTGTGATATCGTAATTTTGTAATATTATTCGACTGAGTTAAGCATGATGTCGTTGGACGAGGAATTACTGGACAAAGAAGATTTCATTTGCACACCTCCGGATATACTCATCGCTGCTAATGAAACTTCAAACGCGCTTTTACCAGAATTTTTGAAAGAGAGGTACGGAGCCGTTTATTGTACGTTCATGGAATGGAGACGGATGAAGCAGACAGTACCGTTCTCGAAAAACGTGTTTTTCAGAATTACACCAAAAATACTACAAACCATCCACGATATGGTTGAAGTATTCGATGTTGCGATCAGTGGTGAAGATACAGAACGACGTTGATATCAGTCAGTATTCGAAGTTACTGTCATTCATTAAGCAGAAATTTACATAAATAAATTTAAAAAAACACAAAACAGACTATGTCAGCAAAAAACATTGTCGCTTCTGATCAAGTAGTCTAAAAAATATCTTCCACAAAAAGAGCCAAAAGTGAGTTTACATGACTCGGGAATTGCTCACTCGCTACGCTTGTTCGCAAACTTTCCCTCGCCATGTAAATACTCATTTGTGACTCTTGGTGGGTAATATACTATTTTACCCCCATACCCTAGGAAAGCACGAGGTCCTATGAAAATCTTATTTAGCAAAAATGCATTTTGCCCCCCCCCCAAGTTCTGTCAACAGGGAGGTGAATATAATATGCGTCGATTCTGAATTCAGTCCAATGAAAATTAATCTGAAATATTCCAGGTACCATCATTTTTATTCGACTAATGTTTGTGCTAAATTTCAAAAATCATGAAAATGAAAAGTTCTGACGAAAGACTGCGCCTCAATTCCTACCCTCGATCTACCTTTTGTCCGCTATATTTTTATTTCTGTACTTTGTAACTCGGAACGCAGGTTTTATTCTCAAAAATACCTATGACAGATAGTTTTTCAAACGTCAGTCACACACAAAAATATTTTTACTGTATAGATTTTCGCGGCGTATACAATCGGATTAAATCATAGCGATGCCGGAAACCTATACCCTTTTAAGAATGGTATAAAATATTCAAAAGAAGTCTTTTACTTGATTGTATAAAATTGACACATTGTTGATTGTTTTATACATGGTACGAAGCGTGTTGCCAATATGTTTTTATCAATTTCAGTTCCCTCGCGTATCAAAGTTTCCGTATTTCTCCCAGTTTGTATTATTTTTTTACTCGACATTATGTTTTGTTTCGCCCACGCGCAAAACCTTCTTTTAAAATCGAATTTTCTAGGATAAAAATCTAATTTACTGTGGCGAGTGCTTTGGTGTAACCTTTTTAACGTAGACAACGATAGAAACACTTCTTTTTTTTTCCTTCGCCAGTAATGTTTACAGATCAACGACTCGAAACAAAATATAAATTGAATCGAAGAATTTCTGTTTTTTCGCACCCTGTTAAATTAGATAGGTAGGCGGACACACTTTTCGGCCCACGTAATTAAACGACATCAAGGGTACTTCGGATAGAATTTGCAGGAAAATTCGTAGATCGCGTTCATTTGTTAGCCATCAAGTGCGACTAATGAGGTAAAAAACAAAACAAAACAAACGCTATATAGGGTGTTCTCAAGTATATGCTCCCTTTAATCGGATAAGTAGGCAACTCATCTTGACAACGAGTAAATATAGTCGCCTGTTTGTACATTTAATAGTCGAGGACACCGACATTCGAAGAAATGTTGTAATGGAATTTTGTTTCTCAGAATTGCCGATAGATAGAATGGTGGATCTTTTTGGTAGTAATGAATGGTATATAAGGCAATTACTAAATTACAAAATTATCAAACTCGAAAACTAAAATGGGTTAGAGTGGGCCAAAGAGTATTTCTGAATGGTATGAAGGAGGAGCTCGTTGACTATGGAAAAATCACTGAATTCAGTGGACAGTTCTTATGGGAAATTGAAAATAATATGAAAATTCTTGTGCGTAGTTGTGAACAAAATCGATTTTATAAACACCCAATTGATCAATTTTCTCAAATAGTTGTTATAAATATCATCTGTTATTACCAAAATGTTCCATCTGTCCATCAAAGTGCATTATTGAGAGAAAAAATCCCATTAACGCTGCAAATCATTCCTTCAAATATGTGTGTTTCTGCCCCTTTAAATGTAGGAACAGGCAAACATATCTACACAGTGTCAGAATGAATTGCTTACTTACCCGATTGAAGGGGGTCACGTACCTTGAAACACCCTGTATACCTTGGCGGACGGTCGAAGATTGCGAATAAAAACGTTAAACACTGCTTCTAAGGAAACTTCCCGAAACAGCCTCTAAAAGGCACTTCCTACGTGAGCATTTATTTAGCTTGGATTTGGTGGGCGCATATGCAGTGTGCCCAACTCACAGTCAGCGTTGAAAGGATGCCACGTCTTTCTATATCGTATGTTTATCGCCGAACTCACTTTTCTCAGAGAAGGGAGAAGTTCGCGAGTACGCCCGTATTTCGAAAATGAATAAGGGAGTCGCGCATTTTACAACCATTCCCGATGTGCTTTTAGTCACTTTAACGGTTGCTTTTGAATTTTCAATTGTCTTTTTTTTTACTTCCTTTTTTTTTCGGGGAGGGGAAGAGGGATAGGGCTAAAACGTGGAACTAGAAACATTAAACGGAGGACACAGAAACGTGTCGAATACATATTTCAGCGAGATATCACTCGCCTGCGCTACTATTTACTCGTATCGTTGAAAACGTCATCTGTAGAGTCTAATAGATCAGCAGTTAACAGTTTTGTATGGAGGTCAGTAGTCGGAAAGGAAGCACAGCCACTGAGGTAGAGAAAACCTGAGTATGGAAAACAGGAACATATATTCATGAGTGTGTCGCCGCTGGGTCGTAATTTGTGAGGCCGTATATCAAATCTGTCCCCCTGTACGAGAATTTTTACATTGTTTTCTCTTTCTTCTTCTTCTTCTGCTAGACATCGTTTCCTCCTAGGAAGTTGGTGACCCATAATGCAATCTGGATTTTGGAAGTTTTTTTCCGGAACAGATCAGCGGATGAACAACCTAGCCATCTCCTGAGGCCAGGAATTCTGCCTTCTTTAGACATAGCGCTCAGTTAATCCATTAGTAGCTGGATTGACTGTTGGATTGTAGTCTATACAGAGACGTACTCACGTACTCCTCCATCTGCTTTGGGTATGACAACTAAAGGTGAGCCCCAAGCAGATGCATCGACTCTAGTGAAAATCACCTGTTTTACGAGCAAGTTGATTTTTCATCTTCAGTTTTCTTTCTGAGCGCACATGGGAGGGCTTTGCTCCAATGAACACTTGCTTGACATTTGGCCTTTCTTCTATGTTGTTGCCAATCCGTATGGAATTTTACCGACGACATTCTGGAACGTTTCTGCATACTTCGAAAAGATTTGGTTGACTAGCCCTTCAGCACTGACCTGTTTCGCTTCAAAATTGTGACTGGCTCGACTTTTTATGTCTTTATCGATTTCTCGAAGGCTAATTTCCAGAGGACTGGAGCATATTCTTGATTGATGACATAAAGCTCTAAATTACCTTTTCTGTTTCTACGCTCGACTACGACACTTGTGACTCCTTTTGGGTGGAAGACGTCTTTTGTATAGGACCGAAAACGAACTTGAGCTGGCCTCAACTGAAACCATAATTTCAGCTTTTTCAGTAAAGGTGTAGATATTATGGTGACGGCACGTCACGTTAGTCATAAATAAAGTATAATTATAAAAATAGTACCAATAATATCACATTGCGTCTTTTATTCCAAAATGTTAGCGAATTTTTCAATGGCATTCATATAATTGAGAGGCGGAAATGCAAAGTAGACTAAGTGCCATTTAGTAAATTTTACAGGAGAGCAAAAAATAATATTGCATCGATTACCACGCATCTCAAAACGGTTTCTGGATAGCACAACAGCATAACTGGCACTTAGTATACTTTGCATTACAACGGATCTTGGACTTATAAGTAACGCTATCTTTAGGTCGGAAATGAGGTAGATTAGGCAGTGTTACCATCTTTTTCGAATATTTCGGCGTGTCTGGGATGGCACTTGGTCTACTTTGCGTGAAAAAAATCAAAATCGAAAAAATGGCACTTAGTCGACTTTGCATTTCCGCCTCTCAATTTGGTTCGCGATATTGCCCATCGCTGTTACAGCGGCTGCGTTTCCCAAGGTTTATTCAGCAAACATTTGAGCCTAGCTTTATACAGAAAAAGCTATTTTTAATGTTGCTTCGAGAAAATTAGGACTTATTTGGAGGCTGTTTGAGTGTACCTTCCCTCTTCCTTAACACTGCTTCGATGATAGTATTTTTGTTCAATACTGATGGTCTACCACATCATATTCATCACGTATAAGCATGGTCTACAGGTTATTATCCAATAGCATATTTACTTCGAGGGGGACATTTTCTCGTTATTGTTCCTACACGGGATAATACAGTTTGAAAAACGCAACTCACCTTTACTTGAAAAAATTGAAATTCGCGTACCTACTTTCAATAGTCGTAGCACTGATCTCTTTACAATCCCTTATTCACGCACACAAATTTTGTCAAATTCCCCCATTGCTCGAGTTCTGAAGTTATATAACAATGTTAGTAGAATCCATAACCACCTTGATGTACTCGACCCGATAAACAAATCAGCCTTCAAACAGCAAGTTTACAAAATATTTGATTGACAGCTATAATAGTCTCTGACTCTAGCCACGGACTGACCTGATTCTGGTTTGAGCGCGTATATGGGGATGGGCACTAGAGTATGAGGGTGGGGGCAGATAGCGATCTTTCTCCCGTTCGTTTCGCATTTTTAGTTTTTGTTCATTTTTTTTGGTTGATTTTTTTGTTAATTTTTCATTTTTTGTTTGGATTAGATACGAGTGTATCAGGTAACTTTTTTAAAATTTTTTTTTTTTTTTTTTTAAATTTGTGTTTTCTGTCAAGTTAAAGCCCCCAGTCGTAATTGGCCATTTTGGCTGTGACCGGAGGGCTTCAAATAAATAAATATTATATTATTATTATTATTATTATTATTAAGTGCCTCAACTTGATTGTACTAATGAACACAATAATTCTTACACTTTATAATTTTGTCCCTTAAATCGCGAGGGCAGGAAAGCCGCTGTACAGACACGTTTAATAAGTTGCCGCACGTCTAGTTGCAGGGAATTCCATCGAGACTGGGACACCTAAAAGGTTGATTGATTAGCGGCTGAATTGTGTAGTTAATATTCACGTGACCCGACGTCTAAAACGAATAAAGATCTTATACTTAATTATAACTTACCTTTTCCAATATATCGGTGTAGCCAAATAAGGCGGTATTTTGAGAGCGGTTACTTTACATTTTTATTGCCTGTTTCGTCGCCTCAGTCAAGTGCCCGTTATCACATATTCACGTTACCCTGCCTGAAGTTAATGGAGGTGTTTTCCTACAAGTTTTTCGTTCTGCTCGCCCTCGCCTCTGCTGTCACTCTGGTAAATGGTCTCCACACGTTTGGAAAACTCGAACACAACCTTTTTATGCTGAGCGAAGTATTTCGTTACCCTCTTTGCGACGTCATTCGATTATTTCCCGTATAATGTATCGAATATTTTCGTGTTCGTATTTGTTTTCCTTTTCACGCAGCAGTCGCTGACATTTATATCCCCGCATGCGGCCAGCAGTTGTTAACAAAGTATAACGCAACGTGTATCTGGGCTAATTAGAACCGAAATCCATTTTGATTAATTTTGATAATACATTCCTCGTTTCGGACGAGCTGTAATGCGCCAGTCGGTGGGAATCGGTCACTATCTATCACGTGATAAACTTAAAATTTGTGCACGAGATGAAAAACTTCCCTCTCGGCCGGCAAAAAAACCCTGGATCCGTACTCGGACGGTTATTATGAGTGTAGCAATTCTATCTTCGAATTTCACGAATATTTCCCGGATGTCTGGAGAAAAGTTCTAAAGCATTCGGGCTGTAAAAGGCCTGTGGGAAGGAATGTAAGATGGCCTTTCGACAGGCTCCCGTACGTTCTTTAATTAAATAAAGAATTTTTCCAATTTTTTTTTTTAAATCGTTATTTTGGGTAACTTGTTCACGAAAGCACGAGCCCGAAGTAAGAGGTGCGTAGAATATCTTGAGAAGAAGATATTTCGAGTAGTCTGAGTTCTAGAAACGTGAAACATCCTGTTGACAAAAATTTCCAGCTTCCATAATAATGCGTATCTCAATTTCTCACCTAAAAAAAAAAAAAGTGTACCTACTCATACTTCTCATACGAGCTTTCTTGGCATCTTAGAAAACGTATGGCAATACACGCATGTCAGAGTGGCTCCCTATACCGCACCCCTGGCCCCGGAAACTATACCCTTTCGAGTATCTCATCAGCGACTAGAGGAACATTGAGTCTAACCCGAGTCCCTATTTCGCCTCTCCCCCTCGGATTCGCGCTGTCCTGCCAGGGTCACTATGGGACACCCTACTGACCCATTCAACGCTCAACCAGCATTAACCTGGAGTTCGGGTGTACCACAGACGGTCTCGCTACCTTCCTTCACCCCTCACCTCGCACTGAACTCACACCTAAAGACCTTCTGTAGATGTTTTCTGTTCAAATACGATTTACTCAGCAAGATGGTAGATTCACAGATTTGATATTTTTCTGACTTCATTTTGAAGCTGTCACCATGAAATTTTTTCCTTTCTCAATGACCCTTATTCAATTGCAACGCATTTTATATTTAGTCAAAATTAAATATATGACGAATTATGCAGACCAATTACATATCCCAATTTTCTGAATGAGAGGGGAAAAGTTAAATGCTTAAGTAAATAATTTTTTTTTTTCGTTCTTCGAACGTCCGTTAAACAATAAACGAGAGTTAGAACGTTCGTAGCTTCACTTTTTTTTTTTTTTTTTTTTACATCTCCTCTGTGTCGTTTATAGTATAACGACAATGCCTGCCCGACATTTCCACGGTTGAAAAAAATATCAACTAGTCTGATAAGTTTCATTTAAATTTAAATTTTCGTCGAGCGTTCATTTCAACTCGGGGTTCGACGTCGTCATTTACGTTAAAGCAGAGAACTTTTATCTGCCGGTGTCGAACTGTAATTTGAATAATTAAGTAAAAACGACACCCAGCGGTGCAATTAGCAAGCGGAATTTGCTTTTTATTCGTTTTTTTGTTTTCTTCTTTTTAAATAGTCCCTCGATAGATAATTTCCACGCTCAGATGTGTATATTGATTTAATGGTTGTTCCGAAACAGGCGCTCGCAAGCCGCGTATTAAGTACACCTTCGGACAAAAAGATTTTTCTAAAATGCTTAGAAACTTGTTGGAATTGGCTTTCGAATCAATATACTAAGAGTAGAGATAATTTTGATGAGTTTCCGTGCGTCAGGGAGCTAATTATTTCCTGTAAGTCGGTTTTTCTTCCGAAATTACGAGAAATGTAGCATAAAATAGGGTTTAGGACTCATTGATCCCCATTAAATTCCACCATAAAAAGTCTGTTACTAGTTTTTGTAAGCAGCTGAATAACGTTTGCATACATGTTGGTTATCAAGGGACCTTTTACACTCCTATTCATTAACGACAACATTCTGAAAGGAAGGGTGGAATTTTTGGCAGTCTTCCAGCTACACGGGGGTCCATGCGGAGCAAAGATGACAATGAATTCTGAAACCGCTTCTCTACATCTCCATCTATTCATCTCTGGAGTTTGTTCTTGCCGAATTGCTATGGTTACCATTCTGGTAAGTTTCAACATTCAACAATTTCACGCTCTACAGTACTTCTATTAAATTTGGATAGTTCTACAGTAATTGTAACCAGAATCTAGTAAAAATTACTAACATTTTCAATAAGAGTGTGTGAAATCGTTGAGTGCCAGCGACTTACAAGAATCTTGCTAAGTTTTGCTAGGAAAATTTTCTCAGTGCAAACGTACTCTTAACAAAGTGTATGAACTCTCTAGACGAAGAAAAGAAATTAGGAAAAATGCTAAACGAACTGTACAACGCCAGCGTAAAAGCGGGCCTAGAAATACATATGGTAAAAACAAGCAGCATAAAAAACGACGGAAAAGAAAGCAAAGGCATTATAGTAAACAACCACATAGTAAAAGTAGTGGACGAAGTGATTTATTTGCAGTGGCGAAACTTCTGACAAATATTTTTTGAAAACTAAAAATTTGTCGACCAAACATTTAAAAAATTTGAAAATTAGCCGATTTTTCAATCAAAATAATATTTTTTTGTTGAAAAAAATAAATAAATAAAACAGAAGCAAAATATGGGCCCGGGGACTAATTTTTGAGAACGTCCGTGTACCCTCAAAAACGTCTGCCTTTTTTCTACTCTTTTATTTTTCTTCCTTCCTTTGTTCCTCTTTTCACCTTATTTTTGAAGCGCCTTTTTTGTAGTGAGCCGCTTGAGGCATTCTTCTTCCTCGGCTCGTGTGCAAGCATACACCACCCGAGAGGTTTCTTGGATTCATTTAATACACTATGATAATATGACACTTTTGACCCATCAAGACCTCCTCCTCCAACTTATGTAAAACTTTTAGGACTTGTTCAAACTTCTCTGAGACTTAAAGGATCTTCCGAATTTGTTTAAGACATTTTCAGGCTTTTCATTAAAACATTATACCTTAGAAAATGAAAAATTCAAATGAACAGTTTCAAAATTTGCCGACTGTCAAATTATTGGATTTTTCCACCCCTCACCTCATAGTTTCGTCCCTGCAAATGCAGATTGGAACATTATCCCCCAAGCACTCACATTTACGCACATGAGCATACCCTAGTCTGGGAGGGTAAGCTGGAAGGATATTAGGAATACTTGAGAGGAACACAACTCCCTTCACACATTAAGGTGGTTGTTATTTACTCTTGGTGATTTTTTTGTTCTGAATTTCCTCTTATTCGTCTCCTAAATTGGTTTCAGTGAAATCAATAAAAAAATCTACAAAGTTTCAGGTCGATCGGATTTAGGGGAATCCATGCCACAAGCTCCCTTTCGTTCTTATGGGAAAAACACATGGAGTTTTAACTTTTATTCCAGACTAAATTTCCCTCCTATATTCACCAGGACCAAAGTACGTAAATTAAATAATAGAAAATTTGCTATCGGATTCAGCTTGTGACATTGGAAAATAAGTCTTTTGCTTTCAACTTTTGGACAGTCCCGTAGCCATGAAAGCAAGCTAGGGATGAGTCCCCTCTAAAGGTATCTTGAGCCCCCCCCCCACTAGGCAGAGATACCCCCATTTAAAAAATCATCATCACGCCAGGCTCCTAGCCAGAGTGATGCTAGGGGATACTGAGCACCCCTAACGTTTGCCGGAGCCTCCCCTGGTAAAATTTAGTGAATAAAAATAACGAATTCCTTCTATTTTTTCGATAGTTTTGTTCAAGACTTTTCGTTCCACTACATTTTAATGTTTATAAACTTGTCAACACTGATTTTCCTTTGAAAGATAGAAGAATCGTGTGTTTGTCGTTCTTTATACATATAATTCACAAACACAGTGGTAGGCTCGCGATCCAGTTCACATTGAATAGCGATGGCTAAATGCTTGAATGGCTGTTTGAGAACATTGAGAACTGATAACTTGATAAGTCCACAGAAATAGAGTCTTTTTTACTTCCAAAAGTACAAAAATTTGATCGTTCTAAGTGTTAATTTTTTTCACGTGATCTATTCAGTTTTTTTCAGTGGATTGTCGGAAAGTGGAATCACCAGTTTTGATTATGAATTTTGAGACCAAATTCAATCAGTGGCGTAGCCAGGATTTTCCGGGGATGGGGGCAAAGTAAGATTTTCAAGGGAGACAAAGTCGAAAATTGAAGTATTTTTTTAAAATCGCCGATATTAGAGGACTATTATATGAAAATGAAGGTAAAATTACTACTCGAAGATTTTTCGAAAAAACGTGTTTTAAGGCGAAAAATTGCTCATTTCTGCATATCTTACATTCAATTTCAGGTGCCTTGGGGGAAATTCGCCCCCTTTGCCTCCTAGCTATACCACTGCCTCGTAGAACTCTTCACATAATATATAATATGCGTATCCTTAAGCCTCCCTTGGTAAACAGTCAGCACCACCTACTGCTGATGGCTAGCTAAGGGCGTGCTTTTATATTTTAATAAAATGTTCAACTTTCCTAAATTTTAGGCTCTAGGTCAAACAGAGAATTTAGTAAGAACAGAATAGTCATTGAAATTCGAAATTCAACGTTTGCTATCGACTTTCAGATTTTTGAAATGTCTTCCACATCTCAGCTTTCTTTCAACCTTTCAGATAACGTTCGATACTCAGCTTGAAACCTTCGGCTTTTGACTCACTAGTCTCTGACAGGAGAGTACCGGGTACTCCATTTTCGGAAACGAAATTTGACTTTCACTCTGGGGAGGTGAAAAAGAAAAACTTGCCGACAAACATTTTTTGAAAACTAGAAATTCGCCGACAAAATCTTTTAAAAATTAAAAATTTGCTGACTTTTCAATCAAAATATTTTTTAATTGAAAAAAATAAACAAAAAATAAACAAACAAACAAACATTCATAATAAATGAAAAATTTGAATGAACTGTTTCAAAATTTGCCGACTGCCAAATTATTGGGGTGTTTCAACCCCCCACACCCCTATAGTCTCGCCCCTGTTTATTTGGACAAACAATAAGTATGAAAAATAGGTACGAAAAAGAGGTAAATAGGAGGATAAAACTAGTTTGGAACAAGTACTGGGCCCTAACGGGAAGCAAACCTACCATTGAAAGTGAAAGCAAGAATATTTACTACTTGTATAATTCCGACCATAACCTACGGGGCACAAACGTGGACACTAAGAAAACTAGACAAAAATAAGCTGCAAGTAACACAGAACAAAATGGGAAAAGGACTAGCAGGGTTAATACAAAATGTAAGAATCAGAACTGGAAAAGTCAAAACTCTGCTAAAAGAGAACAAAAGCATTGTGGAAGAGAGTCTGTACCGTAAGTGGGACTGGGCGGGACATATAGCAAGAAGGGAGGGAAATAACTGGGGGGGGGAAGACAACATTTTGGTTCCTGAAACATAAAAGAAGAAAAAAAAGGAAAACAAAAAATTCGTTGGATAGATGAAATCACATCCCTTACTAACCCATAAAATGTACCATCGCGTTGCTCAGTGCAAACCAGAATGGCAAAGACTGAGATCAGCTTTCGCCCATAAGGGCAATAGATATTTCTAGTCGCCGTCCACAAATATACGTAAGTTAACATTACATTGATAGCTAAGTATCTATGTATGTAACATGGAATGGGGAATGGAATACCTATAAATGTAAAACAAGAAAGCTATATAAATAAATATAAATGAACAGCGTGCAACTCTGAAGTATTTGAAGTTGTTTTTTTTTTGTTTTTTTTTTTTTTGTTTTTTTTTACTCCAAGTACTCTTAAGTACCCTTCCCAAATTTCAACTTTCTTTACTTAAAAAAAAAAAAAAAAAAAAAAAGGAAAAACTATACGGAGAAAAAAGAATTGAGAAGTTCCAGCATTCAGTTGTCGGTCCAAAATATTGGGGAGGGGGAGGAGGAGTTTTGGTTTTTAATATATAATGAGATAATAATAATCATAATAATAAATATATATTTACTCCCCTTTCCAACAGCCAGCTGGCCAGTTACAGGGAAGGGGAGACAAAAAACAACAACAACAACAAACAAACCACTAAAAAAACAAAAAAAAACAACAAATGGAGTGATAATTTAAAAAAAAACAATAATAATAAAGAAAATAAAAAATAAGGAAGTAAATAAAAACAAAAATAATAAAAATAAATAAATAAATAAAATAAAAGAAGAAAAAAAAATTTTGGCCCGCCCCCAATCACACCACTCGCACGTGCGCACATGCACACACGCACACACAACTCCCGTGGGAAATTTTAGGAAAACTCTGCAATAATTCCGAAGGATTTTATTGGAAATAATTGAGAAGTATCTTCAATGATTCTTGAAGGTTTTCTTCAGAAAGAACTTTCTCGGAAAACATTGGAAATATTTTCTGGAAATTTTCGATGAGATTCTTTGGAAATTATTGAAGTTGGTTTCCGAAAGTTTTTGATGCAATTCTTTAAAAATTATCGGAAAATTTTCTCGAAGATTTTCGAGGAAATTCTTGGGGAAAAAATGGATTTTTTTCTGAATATTTCCGATGAAATTTTCCGGAAATAATCACATTTTTTTCCAAGTTTTCTGATCAATTCTTTAGAAATCATTGGAGATTTTCCCCGAACATGTGTGACGAAAATCTCTGAAAAGCATTAAAATTTTTCTAAGAATGGCCAAAATCATCAGAAATAGGTGCTTCTCGATGATTCTTGATAAAGTTGTTTGGAATTATTGGAGATTTTCCTAAAATTTCTAACGAAATTTGCCTGATAAAATTCACTGAAAATTATCGGAAATTCACCCTTAGTATTTTCGATAAAGTTCGTCGGAAATAATCTTTGAAAATCAAAGGAATCGTTTCGAATATTTTTCATGAAATTCCTGGAAATAATCGAAGGTTTTTTCTGAAGATTTTCGGTACAATATTCTTCAAAACTCTTGGTGTTGTTCCCCGAGTGCTTTCGATAAAATTCTTCAGAAATTATCGGGAAATTTTCTCGAAGAATTTTTGTGAAATTTTTTGGAAAACAATGGAGATTTTCTCTAAAGATTTCCGAAATTATTGGAAATTTTTCCTGACATTGACAATGAAATTGCTTAAAAATCGTCCGAGATTTTTTCTGAAGATTTATGTTAGGAATCATTGGAGATATTTCCTAAAATTTCAGACAAAATTCGCCTGAAATTAATGGATATTATTTCTCAATGATGTCCGATTAAATTCTTCGAAAATTGTCGCAAATTTTTTTTGAATAGGAGATTTTTTTCGATGATTTCAGACGAAATTTTTCGGAGATTTTGGCGAAACAACGTGCACCTGGTTTCGCAAAAAAATAGTTTTACTATGGAGGAAGAAAAACCGACTAACTCAGTGGCTGTGGTTGGTTGCAAGGACAGGTTTCCCCCGTATGTTCCTCCGTCAAAGCCTGCACCTGGATCCAAAGCCTGCAGATCCGCTATTGATCCGATTGTTATACACATACTCTGCTCATCTTTCCGAAGGAATATATTACAAGTACCTTCTCTCGTCCGCAGGGATCTGAATCCAAGCTTCATATTTACTTGCCTAGTCCTTTTAAGCAAAGCTGCCCTTCTCGGTGTCAAATATTCACTGATACAGATAGCTGCACGAACAGGAAGGTCAAGGTGCGACGAGTTAAGCCAGTTGCTTTTTTTCATAGCTGTCGTGACGAGAATATTCTTTGAACACCTTCTTGTGAGTTTTACTACGATTGGTCTTCCGTTATTTGAAGCCATTGAGTGTGGTAGACAATGAATTGTGTCAGTATCTCGGGGGTCAAAAGCTACATCCAACTTTCCGGTAAGCTTGGTAAAAAGAAGGTAAAGACTCTCTCGAGGTGAATCCGGAATGCCTGTTATTAGGAAGTTGATTCTTCTCGAGTATTGATTCATCTCATCAATTCTGCTCCATGCCCGCGGCCAAGTTTTGACATCTATCCTTGAGCTTCTGGTTTTGCTTTTCCAAAATTTCATTTTTATCTGTCTGCAGTGCTTTCATCAGTATGCTCATTTTCTCTTTCACAACCCTTCGTATGAGTTGCTCTAACGCATTTGTCTCATACGCCGATGGCGACAGATTATTGTCACCACTTAGAGATCGATGGAACTTGAGGAGGTTACCTGACTCTTTTGAGGTCCTGTTGCCCAGATTATGGTTTTTTTTCTCAGCTACGGCCTTACAGTTTTTATATTTACCGTTTGCGCCGACAAATTTTGAACGCATCGAACATTATTTGTTCGTCATACTAATAAACGTTGAAAGTAACGAGCCTGACGGTTGTTTTGGCCGGGTCTGGTTGGCTGAGTGGATAGCGCGTTGGTCTCGGAATCCGGAGGTTCCGGGTTTCTATCCCACGTAGCCACTCGCCAGATTTCGAGCTAGGCCGGTTTTTCGGACAGAAGGGAAGAGGGCTAGGACAGCCCTAACTGCTTCCCCGACGTATCTGAGGTAATGCTCGAAAGGGCGGATTCCAGAACTCGGGTTGAGAGTAAATTAGAAAAGATATGTAGAACCATTTTTACCGACTCTACTTCTCATAGATGAAGTGGTGCACTACATCGTTGTAAATGTAATCCTTTGTGACCAAATCAATGTCGACTTGGTATGGTAAATTCGACCCTACTACTCGCACATGAAGTAGTGCACAACGTCGTAAATTTGAGCTAACCTCGAGATACACTTCTCATTCGGGTACTACCGTCATTGAAACAGTCGACATTTGTGTAATTTAAAAGTTCGAAAATTTGTTAAACAATTAAATATGGCCCGTTTTGCGCGGCGAATTAACCAACGCTATTCATCGAATTATTTCATCGCTAATAACGTTTTTCAACTATTCTCGAGCTGAAAAGTTTCTCTGATCGGGTTACCTCCGTTATCTCTGAGAAGTGCGAAGCGATGCTCGTGTTTCGCGTTTGAGATTTCCTTCGAATTATACGCAGCTTAAACATCGTAAAAGCGAACTACCGCAAAATTAGCAAGTTTACAGGACCGGAAAGCATCGTTCTTCGAAAAAAAGTACCTTTTAATTAGCACTTTTAATTGGTTGCCCCGGAGTGACAGAAGTTTCAGTTTCTGACGTGTTACGATACTATACATGGCGCACATCAACCTTTTTTCTTTTTATTTTCCTTCGAGCCGCGGCTAGCTCTAAATTTGTGAAATTGAATTCGTTAGGCGTATTGTCTGGTGAAACAATAATATTATATTCATTAGTGCGCGGCCAAACGAGATTTCCCATGGAAATTTCATGATTACGCTTCTCGATAACTTACCAGCGCATTCACCTTTTGGGAAAATGAGAACTTAATTACGACAAACCTCCGATGATCGGGTTGCCTTAGTTGCGCTAAATTAGTCCGCTTGTACCGAAAATGCCTTCGGAGAATTAAAAATACCTAGAGCCCGGTGGAGACGAGGAAAACATTCGTTGAATTGAGATTCGAAAAAAACATACACAAAAAAACTGGAAAACCTTCGCTGAACGTGCGTCCATTTGTTTGTTCCGTAACAAGACAGAGAAAACGAAAAAAAGAAAAAAAAAAAAAAAGAATTCTATATTATAAATGGGTCGATGAAATGCCATCACGCTCGATAGGCTGAACAGATTCTTTTGAAAAATGTCTCAAATGAAAGCTTGGGTTCCCTAGGAGGTTTTTAAAAAAAAAAAAAAAAAAAAACATTGCAGAGAAGTGCATTCAGTAAGCTGTAATTAGGTTTTAAAGTCGTTTTGCATCTGTGTCTATGTGTGAGTGTTTCGCGCGCTTACCCCGTCATTGTAAACGGGTGTTAGAGTGATCAGATATAACACATCGTGAATATAGAACGATCAGGGTTTCTTTCATCTAAAAGCGTCTCAGTGTACATACTGCGGTTGATCAGGCCATGTTGCGTTTTTATATTATTGAACTTTTACTTCACAAATGCTTTTGTAGGGCTTCATGTGTTCAAAACTTGGGCCATATGTGTCGTTTTTTTATTATCGAATTTTCATTTTACAAATACTTTTTGCTTCATTTTTCATTTATTAAAGAGATTAATGTAATACATAAAGACAAGTCTCGATTTTTCCTCACCAGTGTTCTCAGGTATTACTGAAGGAAATCTTTTTAAAAATGTCTCATCTAGAAGTAAGTATTCCCTAGCAGGCTTATGGCGTGAAAATTTTTTGATAACTGTGACGTAAAACGTACTGACATTCCGATGCGCAGAATCCCGCCAGTTACCCAAGTAACTGAAAGGAAACCAAGGGTAACTGACAGGTTTCTGGGTAATCTGAGGGTAACTGGACGCTGTTAAGCATAAGGAAACCAACCAGTGAAATCTGTTTTTTGAGAACACGTGATTCGAAGTTCACGAGCCATGTAGAAACTATGTGACATAGCGTTTACGGATAAGATTTTTTCAACGTGACTGCACATTTTTGAATCGGGGGCCAATTTTGAAAAATTATGCTTTTTATGCACTTACCAATAACGATACTAAATGTCAGCTAGTTCCCTTGCGCTTAACAGCGTCCAACTGACGGTTGCAAATGGGTGACTTTCCGCGGGTAACAGGGTAACTGATTGCGCATCCGGTTGGGAGACAGATATACCAAGTTCAAAACTCAGTTCATGTTGCGTTTTTTTACTATAGATCTTTCATTTTACAAACATTTTTTTGCTTCATTTTTCAATTATTGAGAAGATTAAAGAAATGTACCTAAGTGGATGTTTCATGTTGCGTTTGTTTACTATCAAACTTTTATATTTTACAAATAATACTTTTTTTAATTTCATCTGACTGGGACTGTGCAAACTGTAGAAGCACTATACCTTCGAATCTTTTAGTGCGTTTTTTTTTTTTACCATCAAACTTTTTATTTGACAAATACTTTTTTGCTTCATCTTTCATTTATTGAAGAGATTAAAGAGATTTAGATGATAAGTATACCGGCTAGGCATTTTCAAAGTGCGAAATTACAATTGTATTGCATACAACGATAAGAAGAACATATAGCGCGACCTGTGACACAAACATACAAACTGTTATCAAAGCTGTTATCTATAATTAATATTTTTGAATGCCTCTGACTGGGACTGTGCAAATTATAGAAGCGCCAGCGTCGAATAGGTTATAATACTGTAAACCATCACCATTTGAACTTTTACCCTCTGAGGTCTATTCTGAAATATTTTATTAAAAACAGTAATAGTAAGGTAAGCTACCTATTCTGAGTCTAGCATCAATTGTGAGTCCTTTTTTCTTTTTTTTTGAAAACGCGTTTTCTCGCTAATCGAGGCATTGGACAACCGTGAAACCTCTTCCATTCGAAGGACCAACATGTTTTACACTATCCATGTTGGTTTCAAGTTCATAACTCAATGTGTTTGTTGTGATGGAATTTTTTTCAAAGTTGTTATCAAAATATGCCTTATTTTTCATGTGTGTGAAATATCAATTCTGTGAAAAACGATCGATAAGTACTTTAAATTAATATTTTCTCAACGTATTATCTATGGTTGTGTAGAGGAGAGTCTAGGGAACATTTTTCCGCTTGAGTTTTCGATTTCGGTCCACATATTTATATGTGTGTGCGAAAAAAATAAAGAAATTCAAAAAATGGGGGAAAACTTTGCAAAAATCGCGAAAAATCAAAGTGAATAATCGAATGAAAAGTGTAGTACAAGTGATACTTTAACTTATAGGACCAAATTTCACGTTTTTTCAGTTACTTTTTCTAATCAAACTTTAGATCGACCCACAATTGGTACTACCTTTTTTGAGACCCATTATTGGTACTGTGAATTTACTCGACTTTAATGTGTTTTTAAAATACTTAAAAGTCAAATAAGACGAGTCAATGTGTTTTTAAAATAAATTTGAAATGCTTATTTAAGTAAACTGCATCATTTTTCATTTAATTTATTATACTTACCAATTGTGGGTATATCAAAAAATTTCGTATCAATTGTGGGTCGTTGCCAATTAATATGGGTCGACCCATAATTGGTATTTTCAAAAGTTGTTCGGATCGAGAAAATTCCACCTGGAATTTTGAACAATCTAGAAGGTCTCAGTGTCATTTGCGAGGATATTTTATAGTTAATTGCTGGAGAATCAGAAAATACCCATAATTGGGAGCAGCACTCAATCTTGAGTTTTAAGAACTTTTGGGAAAAAATTCACCAAAAATCCAAAAATGCTTAAAACTCAAAAGTAACTGTCACAAGTAGTAATAAGTTCTTTATGATAGGTAATTTGTATTACTGTTGAAGCAGGGCGTGACAATGAACAAAAACACCCTCAGTACTCCTATTGAGGTCGTAAAATGCACCGGATAATTTGATCACTTCTTATTCTTTAGATAGAGAAGAACGGGTAATCCGATTTAATTTTCAAAGATTACGAAGCTTACACATTTATGAAAAAACAATTTCATGCTTTATTTTCTTTCATTAAAGAAAATTATCAAAACGTATAAGGATAAGCCTGTTTATTTCTATATGGGAATTTACATGTAATTTCGTTTCATACTATTGCATATGTTTGGGCAAAAATACCGCTATTGAGAACGTGAAATGTACAGGATAATTCGATCATATCTCATTTTGGAGATAGAGAAGAATGGGCAATTCTATTTAATTTCCAAAGATTACAAAGCTTATCCATTTTAGGAAAAAACAATGTCATGTTTCATTTTCTTTATTTTTTTCCAAACACCTGTTTTTTTTCAGTATGGGAATTTACATGTTATTTCGTTTTATATGTACTAATGCATATGTTTGAGCCCGTCCGAAGGACGGATAATTCAGCTAGTACTCTATAATTCATTTGAGATTTAATATAGGATACGGGCTAAACGTAAATAAGCTGTTAGACTATGACACGATAGAAATAACTTCGCATAGAAACGGTACAAAACGTTTCCTTTTGTTTAAAGAAAAGCCTTTTATTGGATCGTCGAGTAAAAAACAAAAATAACCGTCGTACGAGTCTAAAGAGTAAAGACATATACTTTTGTAAAAGTCCAACACCAATTCGGCGCGCGGACATCTAAATGGGGCCTTTTGAAAACTACGCCAGTGGTTTTAATATTCGTATTAACTATGAACAAGCATTTCGATAACGTGTCGACGGATTAATGGCATTTTGTTGTACATCTTTATATACGAGTATGTGTATAAAACCAACAAAAGGGTGTGCGAGTGCCGGCAGAAAGCGATTGGTGTTTCCGAAATACTATTTTGTGTATGTTCAAATGAAGCGGAATGAACCCTAGAGGCCTTTTATATTGACCTTGCAACGATGTAACGTGGAAAATTCGTGTGCTCTACAAAGGTTTAAAAAAAAAATTGTTAAACCGATTGTAAGTAATGAGTGCAATCGTAAAAATTGTATCTTTTTTCAGCACTTAATTTGTTTTCAAGTGGATTTCGGTTTTTTTTTTGTGCTCTCCGATTAGGGGAAATGGTGAACGAATTGCTTGTAAACATAAACAATGTTTGAAAGTTGCTAATTTTTTTTTTTTTTTTTGGTATACAGTATGTAATGAAGAAGATATTCGAACGATTTTATTTATTAATGAAGGAATGTTATTGCACACCGTAGCTTTCATTTTGGGAATCTTGATCCGTGCAAAATCATGTACTGGTCGGATTAGCACGAATATATACAGGAGGGAAACAGAGGCAATTGTTTAAAGAAAAAATATTCTAATTGAAAATAGCGTAAAAATAATTGAGCCGTGGGGAAGTTCAGTGAATTAGATAAATTCGATAGCAGTTCAGTAACCTTTCTCATAATTCTGTGAAAACATCGCTTCTGTTTCCACTTCCCGCTGAGATGAAATGCTCGGCAGATGGCCTACCTAAAGTCCCACCAACTGCAGTGGCGGATTTCTCTTTTTATACTAAAAAATGTTACCTGAAGATCAAATCAGGTTGACAATGAGAATACTATAATTATTAGAGACCGAGTTTTTCGGCGTTGAAACGTGTGAATTTCGGCACCAAAATCGGAAAATTTGCCATAATTTGGCATTAAAAAAAGTGGGGAAAATGAATTTCTATCTCCATTACGTACTCGGTAATTATAAAATTACAAATCAAAGTACCAGATAGGCTTGACTCTTGCTTTCTTCGAATGTCTTAAAATTCTAATTACGAGTGTAAATTTTGTTAGAAATGAAAAAAAAAACAACAGAGGCGTCAGAAGATTGTTTTTGAATGGGGGGGGGGGGGGGTACAAAAATTTGAAATTAACGTCAACGAACAAGGAAAATGTTTTCTTGTCCCTCAAAAAGGGAAAGAAAGAAAGAAAACGTATTTTGTAATGTAACATGAATCTCGTTATTTTTTCGAGGCTCCTTTTTATTAACTTGCTGAATACCCAGTTTTCATTTTTATTAATGGGAGGGGGAGGGTAAATGTTATTGCGTACATGTGGAAATAGTACATAACGGCTATATTTGATAATTCTGTTGTCGTTAGCGTCGTATTCGAGCTGTAGTACAGTGTACTTCATTCCTAAATTTTATTCGAGAACAACAATTTTTTGTCGTGTCGGCATTCTTCTCAGTTTCGACATTTTTCGGCAAAATATAATTTTTTCCCTGCGTCCCATTATTCATGATTCGAACTTCATGTTGACTCTCATTAATATCACCATCAATGAAAAAAAGTGCTCAATGCCGAGGAATCCGGTCTCAAATTATGATAATAACAGGGGCGGTCACTTATGATTTTCTGATGTGTTGCTCAAAGTACACCCGCACACCACCACTCCATCTGCCTCTTATATAATGTCACAGTGAAAGTCGATAATTCAGGGAATGTCGACAAGAAGTAGTGATTATCGACATTGACGGACTGTTCCAGTTAAAGTTGATAATGCAAATATTTTTGGGCCATTAACTAGGCATTGTGTACATTAACTAGTGATTATCGATAATCGCTGACAGCGCGTAGTGAAAGTTAAAAAAATATTTCTCGCGTCGTCAAAAAGGAAAAAAGAAAGATTTGGTCATTATTTGTACAGGGTAAATCATCCACTTTTGGCCAGGGTACCATCTTTGGCCAGGTTTCTCATAAATTTGCTAGCAAATAAGGACTGGATAACTCTGGGAATGTGATTTTTGCACTATGAAATCAGTAAAAACTGCCGTGTGTATGGTGTGTTGTACTTTCAAGTTTACGTCACCCATTATTATTTTTATAAAGATTGATCTATGGCTGACTTCAAAACTTCAGTGATTTCTTATCAAAACTCTTAAGAATCCAGCAGCTCGAAAAATTGTCGTACGAACACTTCCAGGCGGTAATTGCACTAGGCAATGTATTTTTCTAATCATTCATAGTATTTTACAACGGATTTTGATTTAAAAAATTGGTTTTCACTCTGTTTTTCATTAATTAAGAGGCATGGCCAAGTGAGGGTCTCGAATTTAACGATTTCACGGTTTCACCATCTTTGGCCAGCAACCTGTCCAAAGATGGATACCGTGCTAATCCATTTTTGGCCACCCTTTGTTATGAACGAGTTAGAAAAGCTGAAAATTTCTCATAAAATTCACAAAATTCTTCGTCATGTCACTACTAAAGTGTCGCACAAGAAAGAAGAAGAAATACTAATAATTTTTTAAGCAATTTACGAATAAGAAATGACGCATCAGAAATGTGAGATTTGTTTTTGTGATACTACAATGCATTGAAACCTGGGAAATCTGATATTGTCTGATAATTATCAACTTTCACTACAAGCTGCTAGCGATTATCGATATAATCACTAGTTAATGTACACAATACCTAGTTAATGTTCATAAAAATATTTAAATTTTCAGCTTTAATTGAAACAGTCCGTCAATGTCGATAAGCACTAGTTATTGTCGACATTCCCTGAATTATCGACTTTTACTGTGACATATATATTTCTTTTTTCAACAAACTTCATTCCGTCTCATTCATTTTATTGATATGAGCCTCTTCAACTTACATCTATTAATTAAAAAAAGAAAAAAATCACGAATATTCTAAAAATATTCAGTGATTTATTTTTCAGTAGCATAAGTACTGCGCCTTTCTTTTGATTTCTAAGTCAATACATCCATTAATTCATTTAATTTTAAATGTTTACAGTAATCTACATGAACATGTAACAAAGAAAATATATTCAAATTAGCCACTGTCATTTTGTACCTGAGATACGTCTTGCCTCCTCGTAATGATCTTTCGGCAAGTACATGCTACATGAGGAAATAGAAATTCTCTCAGAAAGAATATTAATACAGTTTTTACACCTGGTAATAGATCTAGGGCAGTTACGTTATCTTTAAAATATAATACAACATCGTGAATACTAAGGTGTCCCTTATTTTATAAGTTTTCAACAATCGATTAGGTGCGCACTGAAATTTGTTTCAATAGACCTAGAAACTCGCCGTACAAAATTTGAGCTCAATCTGAGTTCATTAACCCGTGACGCTTTGACCTTAAAGTTAGGTGTAATATGGAGATTTTACAAGAAACCACGAATATCTCGAAACATGTTAACTGC
The DNA here is from genome assembly GCA_031841125.1 of Acanthococcus lagerstroemiae. Classification (NCBI taxonomy): domain Eukaryota; kingdom Metazoa; phylum Arthropoda; class Insecta; order Hemiptera; family Eriococcidae; genus Acanthococcus; species Acanthococcus lagerstroemiae. Next base: position 26,273,813 of record CM063106.1, on the reverse strand, counting down.
AGGACCAAAATGTATACAACATAAAATATTCCTAGTTAAATTTCCTATAAAAAATTCCCATACAACTTTTCTCTAGAACGCATATTCACCGAGGTAATCGCAAAAGTGTGTGAAAGTTTCGAGGAACGTGACTCATGTTATTTTTTCTTTCATAACCGATTTTTACTAGCTAAATCGCAGTCATCTAAAAAAATATTCACTCTAAGACCAAAATGCAAATAACATAAAATGTTCCTTATTAAATTTTCTATAAAAAAGATTCCGTACAACTTTTCTTTAGAAAACATATTTATCGAGATATAGTCGCAAAAATGCGTGGAATTTTCGAAAAACATTCGGAGGAGCGATATTTCAAAACGGCCTCAGTCCAGTTTTATATTTTTTTCACGCGAAAAAAACCCTAGTGTATCCCCATATTACACCTATATTTCACGTTTGATAGTCGGGTTGCCTAGTAGAACATTTATAGGAATTTATCGGATCATGTATGTCGGTCACTGACGTCCTTCCGGTCACTAACGTCCCTCCGGTCACTGACGCGATGCTCGAAAGGGTAGTTCCTGTGGCCGGGGGTGCGGTGTCATAGGGGCCACTTTGGCATGCGTGCATCGCCATACGTCCCACCACACATTATGTATATCAAGAACAGTCAACAGTTTGCGCATAAGATATAACATTGTGCTGTTAAGGAACAGTCACATGTTCTCAGAATTCAAGGTCATTTCCTGTGGGCAAATCGCATTTTGGTTCTGAAGTTGATAATATTATGTTCCGACATATTCGCGTTTTTTTTGTAAAATCTCAGTATTACACATAACTTCAAGGTTAATGAAGTCAGCCGATTGAGTTCAAATTTTTTTAGGCGAGTTTCTAGGTCCATTGGAACAAATTTCAGTGCGCACCTAATCGATTGGCGAATACTTGTAAAATATGGGACACCTTAGTGAATACTATTAATACATTTACCATTATTTAATGAATCAAACACCATATTACGGTGTAGAATTAGACGGTCTGCATCAATTCCCTTAAACTCCTCTTTATACAATCGTATAATTTCAGTAGCAGTCTAGATACTATATAGACCCTTACTAATTATAGAAATTTCTAATTTAAAGAAAGAAAAGGTTGGTTGTTATCATTAAACCTATCATTAAGATCTAAAGTCACTGAATCGACAATTTCGTAAAACTTTTTGCGATAGAATTCCTGAACCATGAAAACATGTGGATCAGAAGCAGAATCATACCTCTTTGGAGCCTTTCTTGCTCTCGATAAAACTGGTTCTGATATTTCAACTTTCATAGAAGCTGAACGAACATCTTTCTAAATCTGAGGAAAATGATTTCGGCTACATTATTTACATCTGAGTGAGGAGGCGCTGTATGCGCCGAGTGCTCAGACTTTGTAGTCCATTGCACTTTTCCTCAGGTTGCTGTTAAGGATCAACTCAGTAGCCTCACTTTTATAACCATGAGAATATTACTGAGTCCTATCCCTTTTATTTCACTGGGTGCTGGATATTCTAGTCCGAGTGCTTCGCATCTTGTCCCAACTATTGCTGGGCATTGATATATGATGTGGATCGAGGTTTCTTCCGAATCTCCATAGTGCCTACAGGAGCCGCTTTTCGCCACTCCTACCTTGAACCACTTGTGTTTTGTGGCCCCGTGACCAATTAGTTGACTGTGTCGTTATGTCTTATCGGTTGAAGATTTTTCTGTGAGGTAAGGAACGATGAGATCAAGTTTTACTGACTTTATTCGAAGAAAATGGAGGTATTATTTTATATACAGCGAGAAGCGAGAGGAATGCCAGTTTACATCACTTACTTACGCTATTATGGCCGGACTAACAAATTTTGGATTAGACCAGTATTCGGGTCAAATGACATCAAATTTCATATGATCATAGAATTAATTGTGCTGAGCTACGAAAATCGTTATTCTTATTAAAAGCAGTTATTGCATGTATCAAGCCTTATGTGCTCATTCGCATCACCAAAAATTCAATTTTCATTGAATATGAGCAAATTTTAAACATGTTGTCCAAAAACTTTAATGTGGGTGTATAAGTATACATCACATTTATTTCACCTAGTGATGCCAATTTTCGAAAATTTTACGGTCAGTTTAAATCGAAAATAAACTTTGCAAACTAATAAATTTTATCGAACATCAAAGGTAAAAATATCGATGATCGGAAAGTCGATTTTGTATTAGAAGAACAAAATTCGGTTACTTGGAGAATGATAAATTTTATTCTATATCCTGTTATTTCATTTCCTTCAAGTAGTTCAAGCACTAACAGCCTCCCCGACGTCTCTGAAGTAATACTCGAAAGGCCGGATTCCAGGGCTTGGTTTGAGAGTTAAAAAAAAAAAAAAAAGAAACAAGAAACAAGATTTTAAAATTATCGTGTACAAATAAATGTAGGTACGTATAAATAAAAAATTAATTTTGCATTGCTAATTACTATTCATTTTTGGCATATGCCAATCAGGTAGATCTAAACTGTGCTGATATCGGAAAACCGATTTTTTAGGCACCGATGTAATCGATTATCGAAAAATCGATTTTGATCGGCCTCACTTGAAACGTCAATGTGAAATTGTGAGATAGTTTTGAGAATGTGATTCGTGAGTGGTTGGCAGGGTGTCTTACAGAGCAGGTGCGAGGAGGTTGTGGGGGTGTCACTCCCCGGTCATTTTTCATTTGGCAATTTCGGCAAAATTTCGGAAATTGATATTTCTTTTACACGCCGATTTCACAATTTATCCAACAAGTGAAAGGTTCTATTTGATTTTAATTTTTTTGGTTGCTTTGATACGCGTACTCGGGAATTGAGAAGTTGTGAAGTTGGGAAAATCCAACAAGCCGAAGTTTTTGTTTTTGCTTTGATACTTGTTAATTTTGAATTGAATCAGTTGGGAGCTTCGCCCCCCCCCCCTCCAAGGGATGAAAACTCTTCGGTACGTCCATGGGTATCTACTGGTCATGCAAGTCATACAAAAGTCCTACAATTGAGGCCGTAGTCATACAAGTCGTACAAAGGTCATACAATTGCCTCTAATTACTTACAAATTTGGTAATTCTTCCTAAACAATCGCAATAGTTTTTGTCAAAATATGGTTAAATTTAAATTCAGATCAAAAATTGTGTTCCTTGCAATAATTAGTTCATTATTATTCAATTATTAGGTTTCTTCAAAGTTTTTGTTTGCAGTTAGCATGTTTTTAAATATTTTTCTCCTTGTGGAAATTCTGTTCAGGCGTGGTTCCGAAAAAAGTTCCGAAAATCATACAAAAATCATACAAATTCACACCAAGGTCAGACCTTTGGAAAATTCGCATTTGGTAGACACCCTGGTTTGGACCTTATATTTTTTCTCTCTTTTTTATATTTTAATTTTAGGTCTTTGTTCACATGGGTATCGATTATGTGGTTTATTCTAATAATTAGTTTTTACTGTCGATTCTCTCTCTCTCTCTCTCTTTCTCCCTCTCCTATTGATAATTGATAACTGTTATTTCTTTACCTTCTGTTGTTATATTTTTTATTATTTTTGAAAATGAAATTCCTGGGTTGTACCCATTATCGTTAAAATTGGCTTTTGTTAAAAATTAAAAATAAGTGCGTAGACAATTTTTGTGCTTTCTGAACACAAGTTGGTTTTTTGTCATTTTCTGTACTCTTTTCCTACCGTTTTCTGCAGGCCCGGATCAATGCACCCAGGGCGAAAAATTTTTTGAGTATACTATCCAAAATTCATTCTCAACTCGCAACATCCAAGTTCGAAACCAATACAAGCGGAACTTAAAAAAAAACCAAAAAAAACGAGTGCCCAGGGGCGCTCACGACCTTAATTCGGCCCTGATTTTCTGTTCTATAGCCTTTCTGTATTTTTTAGAAATTATTTTTCTTCCTTTTTCCTCGATATTTTCAGTTTTGGTAGGTCATTTTTTTTTCTTAAGGATTTCCCTGCTTTTTTTTCCTGTTTTCGGTTGTTTTTTTTTGTTTTTTTTTTACTGTCACTTTTAATTTACTTCTTTACAGACTGTATTTAAATTCAGTCTAACTCGTATGTGGATACATTTTGACTCTAAGAAGTTATTCAGAGAAGTTATTATCATTTCCAAGACTTATTCAGAGTCAATAATGACATCATCAGTTTCTCATGGGGATCTGTTTGTTTGTAGTTTATTTTGTTTTTCTGTCGTGTTTCGTCTTTTCTGTTTCTTTGCAGTATTTTTCTGTTTCCCTTTTTTATCTTTCAAAGTGACTGATAAAAACCAGTTTTGTAAATCTTTCAGTTGGTGAGGCAATCAGATTTCTTAGCTTTTTTATTACCCATCAGTCATCACTCTTGATCAGTTGAATTCTCTGTTCTGTTGTGACCAAAGTGAGAAAAACATGGCATCTCTGCGTTTTCTGAAAAATTTGAATCAGAATGTCATTTCAGAATTACACCACGTGCAATTTACCTCTCGTGTAGGCACTTTCAATTTGAATCAACCAAAAACTAGATCTTCTGGAGAGAAGAGATAGAAAAGAAGCTGTATTATGAAAATTCCCCCCTCTTTGGAACGATGAAACTAAGTATTCCGGAAATAAAGTCATTTGTGGAACAGAGCGTCCGTGCTTAATCGCGTTTGACTCGAGTTGACAACTCCATAATGAGCAGTTAATTTAAAAATTTAGCCCAAACGATAACAAATTACTATTTCAAGCATACTAATGTCCTTCGTTACGTTAATGAAGTACAAACCTCCGGGGAAAAAATGGAAATTTAATGATTATGTTTTACCCACATCCAACCGTTTCAACCGCTTCTCGGTTTCAGTTTTGAATTATCATCGAAGTGACTAACAAATAAAATATACTTTTAAAATACACGAATAATATTTCCTAAAGATGCCGACTGTGCCAATGAAAAGCGGGACATAATATGTAGGTATTACATTTTCTTAATTTTACAGTTATTTGTTATATCTTCTCTTACGTCAGTTTTCGAATTTTTTGATTGTGAATATGATGAGTAGTGACTCTAACTTTTATCTGAACCGCAAATCCTAAAATATATGAAAAAAGAGGTGTAACAGGACGAGCATCAAGTCAGTAATACATTAACATGGCTGGAGTCCATTCCAGTATATATTGGTTCTTGATATTCCTATTTAGTCACATTGACAGAATTATGTTTTGCCCTAGTAAACGATAGACCAGTTTTCTTTAAAAATTTTTATCGACTAGTTGAAGACCAATTTACAAAAATTTTTGCGATGTATACAAGTTGAGCCCTACTTTCCGTTATTTGTTTATTTTTTTCCACATTATCCAAGTGCTTATTTTCTCTGAAGCTATAGAAAAAGAAGTATTAGCGTTTTTTCCTTCCTACTTTCATTTTCACAAGCAATGTAGAATAAACAGAAAATTCCCCCTGAAGAAGACTCATAATAAACTAAGCTAATATCCGGCTTGCCAACGCTAATATTTTTCTGGAATGACTTTGAAACGAAGAAATGATGTCGAAAAAAATATTTGTAAAATTCACTTTCTGATCCTTCCTGATTTAGCGTCCTTCAAGGCCGGATAAATCCCGAACTTACAGATGAAAAAAAAATTTCTCGTTAAATGGGTACGAAATTTCAATAAGGAAGCGAAGTAATACTTTATAAAATTTACTTTTTGAGTTTTTGAGGACGAATGAATCTCAAATTTTACAGCAATTACGCGCTGGAACGGTTCGAAATAAATTGCAAAGTTGGAAAATTTGACATTTGGAGTTGATAAACCTATCATCTCCTCCTATTTTCTTCTTTGATGTGTTGTCTCGATAAACCTTATGAAATATTCTAGAGCAAATTATACCATCACTTACAGCTCATTTTCTTCACCCTCAAAAATTAACACACTCGTCATGAAAAAAGAAGGTCGTATTATGATTCGTATTGTCCATACTTCCTCTTTGACATACACTGAGGGCAAGTCAAACTATTTAAACCTTGTAGAGCTCTAAATTTTTTTGTAACGTCACCTCTTTTTCCAGTTTTGAGGAGTCTACCAAAGTAGAGTGATTTTAATAACTTTTTTTATTTATTTTAAATTCTGTTTATAATTGTTCTTAACTGTCATAACAGAGGGGGGCTGATCATCTAAAACAAAGAGATTAAGAACAACAACACCAACCAACATGTTTAAAGTATAAAAATCAGACCGGTCTCTGATTTCGGTAGAATGATTTTTATTCTAATTTAATAATAAAGTTGCGTAATGTAGCTAGTCCTACTAAAATATTTCTTATTTTTTGTAACAACTTTTTATTGTATAATTTTCGTACAGGAATTCGATATCGGGTCTAGTTTTAATACTTAGATACTTTTAAAAATACTTACTCCAAAAACCTACGAAGTTAGGATTTTAAAAATCCTCCAGAATTAGGATTACCTTTTTATATTTTTTTTTCTTGTTGGTAAGGTTGATTTTGTTTTGTAAAGAGAAATCACATGACTACACTAACATCAATGAGACCACAAAACATTTGAAGAACAGCCCTTCATAAATCAACATTGAAGGAGAAAAATTAATTGTCTAAGAACAAGTCCAAAACTGAGAAAGGGTACTCGTATATTTTTCAATATAAATTTCATGTTGAATCTTTTTTCAAATTATACTTCTCCATAATAAATTTAAAATATGTTTGAAAAACTGGGTTCTATGAAATTCAACACCTATATCTCAGACCCTAATTATCGAACAATGCTGGTTAAGGTCTTAAAACACTTGGTGAATCAAGCTTCTTATGAATCTTATTTGATCACTCAAATCCGTTCAGTCTGAAGAGAGTTATGAGGCAACAACCAACTCAACCTCACTACTCACACGCATTTCTTCCACTCCGGAAGCAGGAGGAAAAGAGTTCCCAGAATTCTTGCTGCAGATTGGTAATGGTACTTTCCCTCATTCTGGCTCTGGAAATGGGAGCATTATAGAATTACCTGCAAGCATAATTTCTCAGGACATTTTAAGAGTCTCTAGTGAAAAGTTTGACACTCCAGAGGATGTCCTGAAATTTTCTAATGTTGCAATTCTGGCACCAAAGAATGAGTATTGTCAGAAGATCAACGACAAGATTTTGGACTTCAGTCCTGGAGAAGCTAAAACCTACACAAGCGTGAATAGACTGATTAGTGAAAATGACAGTGAAATACTGCAATTCCCCGTTGAATTTCTGGATAGTCTGGAGTTGACAGGTTTACCACCAAATATATTACACATAAAAGTTGGTACGATTGTTATGTTGCTATGTAATATGAATGTGGCACTTGGATTGCTGAATGGGACACGACTAATTGTGAGAAACATGTGCACGAATGCACTGGATCTGGAAATAATAACTGGGGTGTCGTGCGGTCGAAGGATATTACTCCCAAGAGTGGACCTGTCGCCAGCGGATTCCACCTTGCCTTTTCCATTCAAAAGGAGACAATTTCCAATAAAGTTAGTCTTTTGTATGACGATCAACAAGGCCCAGGGACAGACACTGGAGAAGGTTGAGATAATATCTACCCGAGTATGTCTTCAGGCATAGACAATTATACGTATGTAGCTATGTCGCGGACAACTTCGTTTAATAATTTGAAAATCCAAGTACAACCTGGAAGCTGTGAAACTGCAAATGTGGTATGGAAGGAGGTCCTGTAATATGATAACTTTATACACTTTTGTAATTTAACATTTTTTAAAATAATAGAATAGAGATATGTGGTGCGTTGCTAGTCAATTATTTAATATGGTTGAAAATGAATTTTGTGCAAATTCCAATTTTTGCGAGAATTTCAAATTTGAAGTAGGTTTCCATGTCGGCCAAAAATGTTCCCTCACGCACTCATATTTTTATGCAGTTCATCAGACAAGCGAGTTTTGATTTTCAGTCTAGAGATGTAGGTTGAGACTTGGGCTAGGGGACTACATGAAGATACTTGGAAACTTAACAGAATACATTTCTGAATCGAGCATACACGTAAGTTTCAATAATTATTATCGGTTTTTTTTTGAATTTAGGTAAGTATGTTAATAGCTTCAAATTTGAGTTTTTTCTAAGGTGTTTTTTTTTTGACCTCTCTCAGAAGTCTAGGCAAGAGGAACCTTCATGATCAGGCAGACGGAACCATGTACAAAATTGTAGTTTTGAAGTAGTAGGAAATTCAAAAATCGTATAAAATGTTAAATAATCATGATAACCGCGGAAAAGTTACCCATTTGCAACCCTTGGTTACCCTCAGATTACCCAGAAACCCGTCAGTTACCCTTGGTTCCCCTTTAGTTACCCGGGTAACTGGCGGGATTTTGCGCATCGGGCAGATGAGTGACAAGCTAGACAGATCGTATATTATTGTTTTGAAGAACCTTGGAGATCTTCGTAACCATTTTAGACTGAGAGTGGTCGGGCTGCAGTTTTCAATTGTATGAAAATCTGTCTCTCTCTTCTTTTTTTTTTTTTTTGGCAATGAGAATAGTGTCCGAAAATTTCCAGTCTAAGGAGATTTCACACGTTTCACGAATTTTGTTAAATATTCTCGTTAGTATTTTTATGAGTTCTTCGTTTCCCATTTTAAGGTGTTTTTATTATCATGATCTGAACTCTTGTTCGATTTTAGATGTTTTACTACGAGATTGATTTCATCCTTAGTGAATTCTGTTTCCAAATGCATCTTAGGGGCAGTCTGGCGCCATACATATTCTCCTTCTGCCAAAATGTTCAAGGTCCAATTTTACGAGAGAAAAATCATGACGTCCGTCTTCTGGGATCGCAAAGTGTGTTGGTCGATTTCATGTCCAAAGGGACCACCATCAATGTGAATGCATACTGTGAGACCTTAAAGACTTCGAGGAAAAAAAAAATTAAAGACAAAAAGAATGGGATGCTGACTCGTGGTGTGTCTTTCTTTCATGACAACACCAGACCCCATACTGCAGCAGTCACTCACGCGTCATTGGGATGGAATATTGTCACTCACCTCCCATACGCCCCGGACCTAACGCCCTCAGATTACCACCTTTTTACGAAATTGAAGGAGTTTTTTGGTGGGCAGCGATTTTCAAGCAACAGTGGAAACGTGGCTATGTAAGCTGGAGCGGAAAGTCTTCGACGAGGGCGCCAAGAAGCTTGTGCCTAGGCTTCAAAAGTGTGTTGACCTTGAAGGTGATTATGTGGAGAAATAGAAGTATGTTTTTACACATATTTTGTAAATATTATGAAAGTAAAATGCATAACTATTCGATTTTTCACAGCTGTTGTAAACTTACATTCTGGACGCCCCTCGTAATTACTTCGGTGTCTCTTCCTTCCTTTAACCTTATATTATAGCGTGTGATTTTTTACGCTAAATTCAGCTCAAGTCGTTTGTAAAATGTTTTACTTTGTTTCTTTTGGAACGTTGCCCTTTCTTCTATGCAATGTAATTTCCTTTCTGGTGTGCTCCGGAGCGGATGAAGATTGAAAATGCACATTCCCATTACTGCGAGATGATCAAGTTAAATTCAAAGTCGAGTTGCTCATTGGTCATACGTGCAAACACAGATGATTTAGAGTAAGAAAGCTCATTGGAGGAGGGGGCTGACATTAAGCATCAAACTCATGCTGAAAATTCTTCGCTCGTGTAATTTTTCATTTTCTTGGGAGACTTTCTTATTTTAGGAGAAACTAATCCCCCAAAGCACCATATTTGCGCCTGTGTCATAGCTTATTGAGAAGATACGTGATTCACGTGCTTGTGTACGGAGAAATGGCACTTTCTCCACACTCCTGCCTGGCCTATTGCAAAGTTCGAAATTTCGCGAGCTTATTAAATAATTATTTTTTGCGTCAGAACGATAAAATAACCGATTGAATAAATCCTGAACGAATTACGGGAAAGATTCGTTAATTTAATTTCGCGAAAGGGATTTTTGTTAAGATTTCCGAAAGTCGAATAAACTTGCGAAACTCCGAATTACTTTATAATTTAATTTGTGTGTAGGATACGCAAATTTCATTATTACTTTACTGAGCGAGTTCGTTGCCGCTTCCAGCTGTGCACGTCTTCCGCACTCGACGAGAAGTTCGCATTCGCGTACGCAGAGCCGATGCGATGCGATGGTGATGCCAATTGCGACATACAAGTATCAGAAGGGCTTTAGCTTATCTATCTTTTGATTTAAACGTTCTTATTAATGGCCTGGTATGAAAAGCGATTGCGGTCTTGGTAATATCATTCGAAGAACGTACGAATGTCGCCGGTTTTACTTCACATTTCCGTAGCAAATGCGTCAGCCGACGAAACATAGGCGGTTTTAAGATGGAAGATATTAGGGATAATCCTCCCCACCCCCCTCCTATTATTGTTCAAAAAATTATTTCTTTCATAAAAATCGTTCTGAAATTTAAGAAAATGATGCTTCGTGTAGCTCGAAAATGTGTTTATCAGTACTTGTTGTAGGGTTCATGCCATAAAATCCAGCTCCATAGAAGAATTCTAGTACCGGGCTGCTCATAGTCATAAGAAGTTGCTCTACTGATATTTGAAGCTGACAGAATCCAGTATCGTCGGTGACTTGTACATAACTCGCTATGTGACCACTTTTACGCAGGGAGACAGTTACAGCCACTGAGTGTCCATTTTGGAGTGTGAGTGAACTTGGTAATATTACTTTTGTAGGGTGTGCCAATTCACTTTTCCTTCTTCTGTATTCCAGAGCGCTTTCGGCTGTTATGCCATCATCAGTGGAGTACCCTAAATGAGACTTGTCTCTTGTGGTCCTGTAGTTATAGACGAGGGTAGTACCGTATGGTGAGCCTGTTTAGTCTTGCGTTCCTATTGGTTGTCTGTGAATATGCAGTCTGTCCAATCAGTGGTTATTGTTATTAGTTGTGTGCTCTGATTTGTTGTCTGTGGTTGTGCAGTCTGTCCAATCCGTGGGTGTTATATTATTAGTTGGAATAAGTTCTCACTTTGGAAGTTAGTTGTTGTATGTATTTATTAGGTTGTTTTGTTTTGTTTTTGCCTTTATTATTTCTAGTTGTTCTTTTAATTTTCTTTTTCTTGTGTTGTTTTCTGTGTGTAGGATTTTGCACTTTTCTGTCAATTTGTCATTGTTGTGTCCCTGGTCATTGCAGTGTTTTCCAAACAGTGATTTGTCATCATTTAGCTTCTGTGATTTTTCGTGTTCTTTAATTCTGGTTGTGAATTTTCTGCTTGTTTCTCCAATATAGCTCATGTCACAATGTTCACAGTCCAGTCTGTATACTCCGCTGCTGTTGTTTCTGTCCTTTGCTTCTGTTTTGTCATTGCTTATTTGTTTGATCAGAGGGGGTCTGTTATTGATTCCGAGTTTTATGTTGTATTGATTGAAGATTTTTTGTATTTTGTATGTATGTGTTCCTGTGAATGGTATTGCTCCTGCGTATTTATCTGTTTTTGTGGTTATTGGTTCGGTGTCTGTGTTTTTTGGTTGTGTTAGTTTGTTAATTATTCTGTCTACTGTTTGTGGTTGGTATTTGTTGCTAATTGCTATTTGTTTAATTTTGTTAATTCCTGTTGTTCTGAGGTTGTTGTCATTTAGTATGCTGACTGCTCTGTGGTAGTAGTTGTGTAGTGCTGCCGTTTTGTGTTTTTGATAGTGAAATACAATAACCACTGATTGGACAGACTGCATATTCACAGACAACCAATAGGAACGCAAGACTAAACAGGCTCACCATACGGTACTACCCTCGACTATAACTACAGGACCACAAGAGACAAGTCTCATTAAGGGTACTCCACTGATGATGGCATAACAGCCGAAAGCGCTCTGGAATACAGAAGAAGGAAAAGTGAATTGACACAACCTATAAAAGGAATACAGCCACTGAATTTAAACGTAAAATGTGAAAAAGTTCAATGTAAAACATTCCGAAAAGTCCAAGTCAGTGTCGTGCTGGCCCGGGCGGGCGGCCGCGGATCCCCGGCCAGGAAAGGCCCGCGAAGGTTTTAAAGGGGCCGCGAGAAAATTTTTAAAAGTTTGACCACGCGCGCACAAAAAAAAACTGAAATGAAAACACAGGGAAAAAAATGAAGCCTATTTATGTTAAGAGAATTTTCTACTGGTGACTAATTAATTGTCCTCGTGCACCTTCTCGCAACGTTCGGTTAAAATTAGGAGAATAGTAAACCGCAGCTTTATATAATAATTATTATAATTACTTGTATATTACAATACCACCGAAAGCTGTGTGCGCGTGCCTGCATAAAAAATTCTTCAAATAATAATGTAACTTGTGTCTGAACGAGGGATAAGCAATTTCCTTTTACTATTTATGTTCGTTACACAATTCACGGAAGAGTAAATGAACGTCTTTTGGAATTAGTAATGGTACATAATGCTGGTTTTTCTTCATCTCATCGTTAAATGGGTGAAGGTGGACACATGTAGAAGTGTTTGCGATTGTTAAAAGCTTGTGTTTGCAAGAGGTAGGACTGTTGGCCTGACCCTAGCTATAAAAAATTTGCGGAAGAGCCTGAAATTGAAATGTTAACTAGGCGTCCATGAGCCATAACTAATTCCAATGTTCTTATTGAGTCTTGAGCATTCTAAGATTCTGTTGAAGATTTGGTATGATGGACTTGAGATGATGTACAATCGACAATAGGAAACAGAGATTTGTCCGTAGGAAATGACAATGAATTCTGAGAACATGTGACTGTTCCTTAACATCACAATGTTATATTTTACGGGCAATGTTGGCTATTGTTGATATACATACGTAATCCGAGGTCTACTCTATAGGTATAGGTACCCAACCAACAGTCATGGGCGTAGAAAGGTAGGAGGAGGGGGCAAACTGAGGTGCTTGCCCCAATAGACAGAGACTGAAGTTATATTGTAGTGTGCGTTACCTGACATTAATAGATATTTCAGTCGTCAAATAATTTTTAAAAAACTTTAGTTTTTCGAAAATTCCACGCAGTTTTGCTATTACCTCCATAAATATGTTTTCTAAAGAAAAGTTGTAACGAATCTTTTTTACAGAAAATTTAACGTGGAACATTTTATGTTACAATTTGAATTTCGGTCCTAAAGTGAATATTTCTTTAGATGACTACGATTTAGCGAGTGAAGATCGGTTATGAATGAAAAAATAACAAAATCCATGTTCCTTGAAACTTTCCCATATTAATGCAATTATCTCGGTGTTTATGCGTTTTAGAGAAAAGTTGTACAGAATCTTTTTTATAGAAAATGTAATAAGAAACATTTTACGTTATATGTATGTTGGTCCTGAAGTTAATATATTCCTAGGTATTCGCGGTCTTTTGTAAAATCTCAGTATTCTACATAACTTCAAGGTCAAAGCGGCACGGGTTAATGACCTGAGATTGAGCTCAAATTTCTTATGGCGAGTTTCTAGGTCTATTGGAATAAATTTCAATGTGACCTTAATCAACTGGCGGAAGCTTGTAAAATAAGGGACACCCTAATGTATATCCTAGATATCTACTCCAACACCTTTAATACAGATGTTTTTGAAATTTTTGACTAAGTTAGTGAAGTTATTTTCATTATATTTTGAGTTCATGAGTCAGAACTGTAATGAGGTTTTGACTTTCAATATATATGTAATTAAAGATTAGGCTACACATGTTTAAAAAATGGAAGGGGAAGGGGGCTCAAATAGGGTTCAGGAGCCCTGACAAGCTAGTTACCCTGCCTAACAAACGTGAGCCAGCACGACACTGGTCCAAGTTGAAACAAAAAAATTAGAAGGCCCAGACGGGGCAAAATTTTGTGGTTCATACGAACACATCCAGGGACAACGAACCCTCCAGCTTTTACGGTTCACCCGCCAACCTCGAACAAACAGTGAACGAACACTTATTATATTAAGAAGATGATAAATATTCTCAATAAAGGAATTTTGATTATGATTTTGATGTGCGGTCATATGCAATATTCCAGTAATTTAATGTACGACTATTACGCGGTGTAACTGAATTTGAAAACGATATTCTCGAACACATCTGTGTTTTATCGTAAGGTGACCAATATTCGTGTTATTCGGTAGCAAGAGCGTACCGCATTTTCCGGTAAGGCCGAAGGCGGAAAATGATTTCAGTTATGAGAACCTCTTAAATATTAACAACATTGCCGGATGATACCTGCTCGCCCAGAACGTGTTTGTTCCGCCTACTCTATTCTGTTTTGTCTGGTGAGCCAAATCTTAATGCTATTCGTCGCTCCCTTGGGACTTCGAAATACCCATTAAGTGTAATTCGATTGTGGGATGACAAGAAATATGTAGCTGTCCCGAAAGATGGAAAAAAAAAAAGGTAAAATCTTTAATCATCCCGAGATTTGTGGGCGCTTACATAATATGTTTTGAAGTGTGATAATATGTTCTGAAGTGTGAAAATACCTGCTGAAGTGAAACGGGTTCCTTCTACCGATATTTTAACCCTGTCATGGAGGAGCTTTCACTATCGTTTGGGGAATGTTTTCACTTGCGTGTAAGCCGTCAAATGTGAGATAAGGCCCGAAGTTTATACCAGTACCTACTCCTGTGGTGCCAGTGAGTGAATTGATACTCCTGTGTAACAGTAAACAGAACTCGCAGCAGCCTTGAAAGGAATAAACATCGAGCGAAATATTTGACTATTGCGTATTTACGGCGAAATGATTATGCAATTTTATTGGCATTCGGGTTACACGAAACTCGTAGAAGTGCAGACAGAATTATGATGCTTCTTATTTTAGCAAAGTTCGAATATTTTTTCTTCACCCTCCGATCGGTACCAGTGAAATATGTATCAATTTCCCCCTCTCTCCCAGAAGTCTGAGACAAATTGAAAGGGAGGAATGCACGCCCCTTAGGGATTGAAATTGAATGAGGGATGAACATATAAACTCTGGGTTTTGCATTAGTGCTTCTGTTGGAGATAACAGTATGGAGCATAAACATTATTACGTCTTCAATATAGTGACTCATTAAACGAATGCATTTATTCTGGTGATCAGTTTTTTCCAACCCCCTCCCCTCTTAGCTTCATAGGGCTCCAGTATGGGGGAGGGGATTAATGTTTACTAATACCAACTTTGACGTGTAATGTGTACCAAGCGATTTTTGTAGGGTCGTTAAATCCATTTTTGAGGTCATTTTGTCTCCACCCTCTCGCCGTGAAGCTCCGCAGTTCTACAAGGGGACTAATTTTGACTAACATATCAATTTCGAAGCTTGATTATACTAGCGGCTTTCAGCTTGGGCTGACGCTTTAATGCGTGTCTCAATTTTATCGTATTTTTCTTGTACATCCCCCCCCTCCGTGGTAACTACTGGTTTTTATTTTTTCTGTATTATGTTCAAAACTTGTGGTATTTTATAAATAGGCCCTTATACAATAATTAAAATTGATACTATACCAAGCCAAAAAGACTTATCCCAAATCTGAATGATTTTCCGGGAAAGAAGTCTTTCGTTTATCACACTTGCGCGTTGCGCACCTACCTGTCATGTTTATTCATTTATTTTTTTTTGCCGATACAATCACTGAAGTGAATAAATATTATTTGCACCATATTCTGTTCGTTGATTCATTTTCTTTGCAGTAGAAAATGAGATACGTCTACTTACTTTAGTAGTTATGCACATAAGATGCGGCATATAACTAAGCAAAAAGCGCGTATATCTCAATTACAATTCATTTTTCATTAGAGGAGCTGTACTATAAACTAATTTTGATTCTTGTTTTGAACTTTATTTTTTGGTTGCTTTCATTATCCTAAAACAAACTCTCAACCCAAAGCTTAACACTCATCACTTAAATGTATGGGCTTTAGCCGGGGGACCCGGACTTATTTTATTGAGAAAACTGGACGTATCTAAGCAAAAACGACGTATCTCATTTCTAAATGGAAGATACGTCTTTTCCCCCAGCAACACTGACATACGTCTAATTACTTACGTTTTTCACGATGATATTATGATACGTCTTTTTTGTTTTTAACATTTGCAGCACTGTTTCATCGAATTACACAGTTTTCTTCTTCGTAATATCGTAGAGTTACAAACCGGTTGGGCAGGATTTAAATCCTCAGAAATTTTAAATGCAAAAGCTTTTTTAAAAAAGGATTTCGGATTTCGGATTCAACTTATAATTATTAGCAAAGGATTTTCATTTTGATGATTCCAAAAATAATTAAAAGTCAAATCCAAAAATAGGGTGCTTGCAGCGCTGCGCTGAGGCTATCACCTTAAAAATCTTCATTTCATCAATTTTAACAATTTACCATTAACTTATTGGTATCTTGAAAACCAAACCTTACATAGTGATAGTTTTACATCCTTTTTGTTGTTGTATTCTGCGATCGCGAAGGAAGCTCATTTGGTCACCTTTAGTAAGTAAATTTTTGTATTCGGAGCCCAATTCTGAGAAACTTTACTTTTCATGCTCTTTCCAACGATATTAATATCACATTTTGTCAACAAATGTCGCTTGGGCGGTTTTTACTTAACAGCATTCAATTAGCATTTTAGCGTTGAGCTAGAGAGGGCTGCTTAGCCAATCGGAAGGGCTTAAAGCTAACATTTCCGAACGATTGGCCTTGGCTAACAGCTAACAGCTAACGTGGTCTCATTAGCTAGCGAATGAATAGCTAATTTTGGGCCAGAATCGATCAAATAATAGCTAAAAGCTTCGGCTTAGCTAAGCAGACCCTGGCTACAGACAACAGAAGTTGTATGCGAACGTCCTCAGCCAATGATAGATTGAAGATTGCGTGAGTGCTTACTGCTGAGTCACCGTGGTCCAATTGATTGGACACCACGTGATTCACAGCTTCACGCACTGCCCCAGAGGGATTAAACCGGTTCTTGCTAGCTGGCATGACGCGGCTTCATCCGAGATGAGGAAATTAATTATGGATTAATTACCCTTAATTATTTCATAATAATTTTTACCCGATTTTCGATTCAATCGAATCAAAAATTTGCGAATTTTTAACACTCCCCACCAGAAGAAGTGCGATAGCACTAATAGTATTGGAATTCAATGAATGGCACGAGTCGATGAACTCTGAGTAAGGTCACGATCGACAGCCATATCTGAACAAAAACGTTGAAGCGGGCTTGATTCTACATCTTCAGGTCCTTCCAGAGGAACTTCTAAAAGATACAGTTAGTTGACCGGTTTTTGGACAACCTTGGTTTTATATAAAGAAGAATCCGAGTCTTGGGCCGGGTGCATGTTTATAGCAGCCCAGTCAACAAATCTCACCCACGCTTGGGCTCTTCTTCTATCTAGACATTCTATTACACCGAGTGGTCATTCAGCACGCGAGGAGTCTCCAACTCGGACCAGTACAATTTGTCCGCATTTGGGGGTATACAGGACAGCCCCTTTTGGTGAACGATGTAAACGTACATGTTTTTCTCGCAATTGTTGTAGGTACGGCATCCGGCAGACTGATGTTTGCCATCGCAGAAATTACACAACTTCCCTCTACTACAACCTACTGGTACCATTTTTTAATCTCCAGTCGTGAGAAGAAAAAACAGTTTCATGATAGAAAACTTTTCAACATTTGATCATAACTAGGGACCGGATTCTTCGGCATTAAAAAATAAGAAATTCGGCAGCAATATCTACACAATTCGGCATTTTCGGCATTTAAAAACATCATTTTTTCCCCACAAAATAATCTGATAAGTCAAAATTTTTAATGAAAATCACAAAAGATTCTGATTAGATATAATGATAAGATGTTTTGCTAAATTTGACTGAGTGAAGTGATGGCGCCCGTCCCTTAATATTAATTTGTAAGCTAAGAATGAGCGTTCTAAATCAACAGATACTAGCGGAGCAAAATTATATACAGACAGCACCTGTGGATCACGAGAAACCATGCTTGTTACTTGGTAAAAGTGTCACTGAAGGAAATACTCAATTCTCGAAGTAAAGCGAACCCTTTATTTTTTGAAAAAACTTGCTCTGATTTTTGTTGAAGTAGGTATATCCTCGAGCCCCTGGAATGATCTGAATTTTTCGATGCATTTCTTCTATGATCTCAACTTGATCGTGTAAAGACAAACCTCGCGCTTCCAGTTTCTTAATCTTTTCAGGGAGAAACGAAATTTGTATGAAAGCGAAGTCAATAGGTAAATTTTTCTTCCCGATCAATGTTTTTAGTTTTCTCACATGTTGGGAACCATCTGGAAATTTCGAAATGAATTCCGGGAAGATTCTCAACTTCATTCTTCATACGAAGGGTAAAGAATTAAAACTCACATTTTCTATTTTACTTCAAGGGCGCAAATAGGCAAAATACTGTACACGAGTGCAGGAATATCTTTGCTGCGCCTGTGAATGTGCGGCATGTATAATATACTCCACGTTCACAGGCGCAGCAAAAATATTCCTGCACCCGTGTGCAGTATTTTGCCTATTTTCGCCCGTGAAGCAAAATAGCAAATGTGAGTTTTGATTCTTTACCCTTCATTATTTCCTCTTTCAAATAGTACACCTTTTCGCACTTTAGCATCACGTGTTGACAAAATAGCATATTTCGGCATTTTTCGGCACGTAAGGCCACTTCCGGCATTTCAGCCATTTTCGGCATTTTTCGGCAGTATAAAAATTTTTTCCCAGCCTTCTATCACCATGATTCGTGCTTATCTCTCAGTATAACTCGTCTGACTATCAAGGAAATGACTTGACAAATGCCGAGGAATCCGGTCTCTAATCATAATACAGCCCCTTCAAAAGTAAGAGTATGTAAACATATATACATAATTGTCGGGTTAGGTTGCCTGCTTACCAGATGGAAGGGGGTCACTGCAAGGGACACCCTGTATATTTCTGTTGCGTGTAAACTTCTAAATGAAATGTAGACATTTATGGTTTCTTCAAGCTACACGAATCGCAAATTTGTGCTGATTATGATGGAAATAAATTTTTTCTCGAGTGTTGTGGAACTTTACGTTCCATTTGATGTACTCTAGGATTTTTATATGTTGAATTTCTACTTGAGAAATTATCAAAATTCTAGTATTGTCATTATGGACATGTAACTTCTCTTTTGAAATTCCAAGGTGGGTGGTATGGTTCATCCTTCACAATCTTTGCAACCAACGTAAACTAGAGCTTACTACATTAACATCGTATGTATATTTTTAGAAGACTATTCTGCCGCATTTTATTTTTTTTTAAATGCTGTCCGAAACTGTTTGCAATGTTTCTGTTTCAGCCTTTTATTATTCCTCTTTCAGATTGTACGACATTTTTGCGACTACAATTTTCCGACACGGCATTTTTCCGACAATTCATTTTCCCGACACTACATATTTCCGACATAACGATATTCCGACTAATTTTGAAATGAAATTTCTTTATCAACTTTCAAAATTTTATGCGATATTTACATTATGTGACAGATTTTGTAGATACTGTAAGGTTGGGATATTTCCGTAATCAGCGGCAATGTTCTCAAAGCGAATTTGGAGGTCGCGCCACTTCTTTTGTGGGGCGTCTCTGACCTTCTTTCCTAGAGCGAGCTCCTGTATAACTATCTCGGTGTAACCCTGCTCCTTCTGAAATTCAAATAGAGCAGAGTATAGATCGGGATGGTGTTTCCCCACCACCTGATGGAATCGGTTATGCCAACCCTCGCTAACATTATTTGTTCGATGTGTCTTAGCGAGGGCTGTTTCAAACTGATTCCACAGTGATGGGGGATATCTCGGCCTTGCTGCTCTTTTGGTGCCTCTTGCTGGTGTTCCAATGTAGTTCTTCTGGAAAAAATCGAAGACGGGATGCAGAGCTGCTGGACAATCGGCGCGAAGGCTGCGGAATGCGCGGTTGACATCTTCCACCGGCACAAATGCCAAAGATAGGAGCATGTGCGTATAGTTTCTTACGGTCCGATCGTCTGCATCATTGTATTGCACTTGCAGTCCAGCTTCCTGCACCTTCTGGTACACAATTTGTCCAAGGTGAAAAAAACACCCGGACACTGGAACAGTGGGAAAGACTTCGTTGCATGTGTTTATAATTGCGCGTTCAAAATCCGACATAATTTTTGTAGGAACGCAGTCATGTATGCGATATTGGCGAACAGCGTTGTCCACTGCTTTTAGCGATTCGGCGTACTGTTCCTGCTCTTTTCCTGATAGCAAGCAGTAAACTAGGGGTATGGCGACTGCCTCTGCCGATCTTACACGTCTTCGCAGTCCCATGACCTTAAATATTTGAGCGAAGATGGACGG
Organism: Acanthococcus lagerstroemiae; assembly: GCA_031841125.1. Lineage (NCBI taxonomy): Eukaryota > Metazoa > Arthropoda > Insecta > Hemiptera > Eriococcidae > Acanthococcus > Acanthococcus lagerstroemiae. The sequence continues at coordinate 26,253,536 of CM063106.1, read as the reverse complement.
AGCAGTTTTGAAAGTCCCGTCGACAAACCATACCGAGCTTTCGCACAGCAACTCAATATTTTTGCGAGTGGCAAATACCAATACACATCGTGTGCTCTCGTCTTCTTCCTCCTCTTCTTCTTCTTCTGAAGACGACTGGTCGGGACCATGTATCTTCGAATCATACAACAAGAATTGCTCACCAACCAGCGTTTTCTGATACGTCTGAGGTATTTCGAGGAGGTCAGCCAATGAATTTGGAGCGGCAGGCATATTCTTCTTTCTTACTCGCTGGATAGTTCGTACCAGAGCTGATTGCTCCGGTAAGTTACTAAGCACTCCTCCAGAGACACCCTGCAACTCGGTGCGAAGCATCTGGGCAGAGGACGCTGATTTGGATGTTCCTCCGCTTTTCTCTTTAGTCCTGCCACCAATTTCTTCGATGCACTTTCCTCTCTGTTAGGAGGATGAGAGTGTTGTGACTCCTGCAGACCTCTAATAACTTAAGTTGGTTATCACTGCTGCGTACAATTGTAACAGCTCTTGCTGAACATTCCTTCATTCTAGTCTGGCGGAATTCCCAGTTGGTTCTTCCGTTTCGTTCTCACGTACGGAGGTAGATGTATCCATCTAGATGAAGTTTATTTGCGATTATTTCGGATGACATTTTTACTACGAGTACTTGAACTGAATGAAGCTGTGCATCAGGTACAAGGGGTTCAAACAAACTACTTTTTTAAAATTGCTATGCATTGGCTAAGTAAATGTGTCGGAGTGTTATCGGAGTTCTGTCGTGTCGGTATAACTGTTAGTCGGAAAAGTTTGTGTCGGAGAATTGTCACGTCGGAAAAATGTCATGTCGGAAAAATGAATTGTCGGAAAATTGTAGTCAGAAAAATGTCGTAGTACCCCTCTTTCAATCTTCTCGGCTCGATTAGAAGGTCATCTACTCTCTATCCTTGTAAATATTGTTATGAATCAGTCAACATTTTAGCCCCCCCCCCTCCCTGTACAAAGATGAAATGTCTTTTATCTGCGGCTATGACAAAGAAGAATGGTCTGTCTACGCAAATCAATTTTTCACGACGAGCCTATGAAAGTACGAATTCGATTTCTGTCTTTTATAAATAACGCAGCTTATTAAAAAGAAAAACAGACTGAATTGTTGGAATTCGTGGGTTAAAAAGCCAAAATTACCAAAAGAATTCGTCGATACTCCATTTTTCTTGATATTTAAAACATGTGAAATGCGACATTTCGACTTAGCCGAGCAGGATTAGTGAAACACCCTGTACGTAGACTTCAACAATCTGACTATATTATTCGCCATTCCCTGCCATCTGAACACCGAAACTGATACTGCATCCATTTTTCCCTTTCATTAATAATATGTAAATCAAGCCCTTTGTGTCCTATGCGTTGTACATTTGCACAAGCGTTAATGAAATCGCTTGTGTCATCAACCTACCCATCGAAAATAACGCCTTAATATTTTAATTAAGTTGCCGCACGGCACGCTGTACTGTTACAAGCCCGTTAATAAAATTGCATATTCGCTCGCCGTAAAAGCGGAAACTTTTTTTCTCATGCGCGATCTGCACGACGGTAATAAAATTTCGCGAGTTCACGCCACCGCGCCGCGCCGTAGGAGCACCTCAGTGTGGAAATTATGTTAACGAATTTACCATTAATGTCTTCGTTTATTGGATGTAGTTTAATTACGAGTAGTTAATGTAAGATTCGTTCGTTGGCTGAGGAAACGAAACACGATTTAATATAATTGTAAACGTGCCATCCGACGCCGTAGCTTACAACTTCCTGATGCGACACCAACCTGGTAAATCGCCGTTGCGGTTGGTTAAAATAAGGAAAATCTTATTTTACGGTAAGACTCGCTTCCGGCTGGAATGTATGCTCATGCGTTCGTCTTCTGTAAAAACATCGGCTGGGCCAGAACGTATGGTGATGGGTACTTGGGTACGATAACTATTAAGATTCAGTAGTCGCCGCTTGTAGTGATCAAATCGAGCGGACGGTAAAATGATCACTACATCCGAATGATCAGTACATCCGAATTGACGAAAAAGCAAAAAAAAAAAAATTTACTGTAAGTAAGTACTGTAATAAACAATGAATGTAAGATAAAACTGAAACTAAAAAATAACTGCGTAAGAGGTAAGTATGTATTCAATACTCAGTACAGTATTCAAAAAGTTAACATTTTTCAAAAAACGAATCCAACGTGCTCTATTTCTTACTATCTTGAGAAAGCGAATACACCTATATGTACTGTACAGTACGTCTAAGTTAAGATTTTCGTCAGGTTGGTAAACAGGACATAACAATTCCTTTTGCAGGGTGTGCCAATTCACTTTTCCTTCTTCTGTATTCCAGAGCGCTTTCGGCTGTTATGCCATTATCAGTGGAGTACCCATTCACAGGAACACATACATACAAAATACAAAAAATCTTCAACCAATACAACATAAAACTCGGAATCAGAAACAGACCACCTCTGATCAAACAAATAAGCAATGACAAAACAGAAGCAAAAGACAGAAACAACAGCAGCGGAGTATACAGACTGGACTGTGAACACTGTGACATGACCTACATTGGAGAAACAGGCAGAAAATTCACAACCAGAATCAAAGAACACGAAAAATCACAGAAGCTAAATGATGACAAATCACTGTTTGGAAAACACTGCAATGACCAGGGACACAACAATGACAAATTGACAGAAAAGTACAAAATCCTGCTCATAGAAAACAACACAAGAAAAAGAAAATTAAAAGAACAACTAGAAATAATAAAGGCCAAAACAAAACAACCTAATAAATGCGTAGGCTTTAGTAAGTTCAATAGAATTCCATTTATCTGTGTCTGAACTGCGTCGCTTCTTAGAAAAAACATTCTTTACTGTCTTGTATGTAGTATCAGGGTACGAAGTTTTATAAAAGAAAGCTCGAGGATCATTATTTACAACCTTGGAGATCTTAATGTCTTGCCGAACAACTTTTCTTCTCTCATCATCGATTGAGAAATTCCCCATTCTTCTTGAAGCTTTCTCGAATCATAGAAATCAGTATAAATAAGTTCAGTCACATGATAGGTCATTTTTTTAGCCATTTTAATCAAAGTGATATACTCAGCTCTATTATAAAAGTGAACAGAAAACTGCATTTTATTTTGTAAGTCGGGTTATCAAGTATTGATTACAAGGAAAGTTTATTAATTATCCTTACCTGTACTTTTTCCTATGGCACATTTATCAATCGCTAATTTAAGTAAAACTTGAGATCGATTCGTTGCAATTGGAATACTTCTCTATAACTAGAACTGAAAAATTACACGAGAATCATCAAAAATGTCACAAATAAAAAAGCCACAAATATGCATTGAAAATGATATGCCCGAAAATTCAATCACAAAAATAGGTCTACATGAGTGAACAAAAGAGCATTGCTTGGAAATCAAACAATTTTACATCTATGAAACACAATTAGAAGAGTTTTTCAAACAATCATCAAAAGCGACACAAGTTAAAATGACGTGATTTGATTTCCCAAAACAGATGAAAGTCAAAATAATTACTAAATTTGTTCCCACGTTTAATAATAAAGACTGACACAACTCCAAATGTGGCATTTCACAAAGAGTTACTCGAGGCTCAAGAAATATCGCAATTCGTAATAGTACAGTAAGAATACTTACCTATTGTCTTCAAAAATGACATAAACCTAAATCGAACATCACAGAGCACAGGTTTTCATGATCAGGGTGGAGGCATAACTCAAAATGTAACACTTTTCTAGATTGCATCATCCATGGTTTTCAATTAACCAGGGTGACATATAACGCTCTCTACAGACTTTTTTCATAATTATTTATAATGCTGTTTTGTTGAGTTATAGAATACGTCTTTCCGGTCCTTCTCATGGTAATAACTCAAAAATTACAATTTTTGAGTTGCGTCACTTTAGTAGCGAGTGTGCGATTTAATCAAAAATGCGATTTTAGCGACATCTGTTGGTCAAATGTGGAAATGTGACTGCATCTATCACTGTATATGTGTTCAAAGATCTCGCGTGTTCGGGACCCGATTCCAAGGAATCCTTAGTTCTGGTTTATTTTCCTGTTTGGAAAACAACCATTTTGGACCGAGCGTTTTTCGGAATCGAGCTCTTCAATTATTCTGACCTAATTCACCCCCGCGTTTGTTCAGTTTTTCACCAATTGCTACCTCGCTGTTCTAATTAATACACAATAGTTTACTTTTATCATAGCCACGATCAAATTCTGCGTGTAGTGATACCAAACACATACTATGTCCCTCAATTTGTGCTCATTATCTGATGAAATTCCAAAAGAAGGTGCTTCTCAGAAAAAAAGTTTAAAGTTTAGAGCAAATAAAAAATAAAAAAAAAGAGCATGGAACAGGGAAAAAGTGAACTGGTTACTTTTTTCGTTTGAAAATGACTAAATGGAATCCCTCCAGTGTATTATTGAAAAATTCCACCCGCTTCAGCTAGAGAAATCCATTACCAACAAGATGGTCCCTTTTCAATAATATTCAATTTTGAATTGTTTTTCGGCCCTACTTTACACAAAAAAAAATAAAAAATGATGAGAGGCATGTATGAAACAGATATTATTAATCCGAAAAGGTAAAACAATTAAACGTTCATTATTCTGTAAGTGGAACAAAAAATAAGTATTATCAACAAAAAAAAAAAAATTCTTAGTACAACATTTTTTTTCCACAAATGATATTTCAAGAATTTTTTGGTACAATGTTCGAATCACCAAATTTTTCGGAAAGCTATCGCGTCCTCTTCAAGGTTAATTTCATGATTTTTAGGCCGAAAAAAGTGGAAAAAATTTTCAACCAACATGGTCCCTCTTTTCATTCAAATCGATATTACAGAGGAACGGTGATAGGTACAATGGTGGGGTGAGCGGGGGGAGATATCGCAGGGTTGCCTCTATCAGAAACACTCAAAATACCATTTTTGGTAATTTTGACCCCACGCTCGCAAAATGGCTGTATCTTGAAAACTAAAATCGACTACATGATCCCTTTATGCTTGGATGTACGCAGGTAGCTACAACGTCCTACATGTACCTATATTACAATCGGTTACGTGTCATTGTTGCCACACGTTCTGTTTTCTCCCTCACGCTCGTAGGAGTAATGAAAAACACGTGTGTGCCAAGTCGCCCCACGATTGCAGAGTCACCCCGTGTTACAATAGTGAACATTTTCGAGATCAGTGACCTACATAACCGCTATTTTAATACTAGGATCGATAAATTTTCGTTTAAAAATACACGAATTTGGAACAAAATCAGCAATCTCCGTATTTGGAATAAAGAGGCTCGATAGTGATGTTCGTAAAAAATCCTGCAGCGGTTAATGTCGCTATTATTTGACGCCACTGAACTCGTGCTACCAATTTCTTCGAAGCAGGATCCAAGCATCGCCAAAGAGAAGCATAAATTGAAACTCTCACTTATCTCACGTGCATTACACGTCTTGATATAAATCTCGAAGCGACGAGAAAATCAAACGAAAAATCTTTTGGATTACAAATGAAACGAGTTCTTTCTCTCTTTTTTTTTCCCCTGAAAATACCACAGCACAGACGCAACAAAAGATTTTCAAATTGAATACGTTCCTTCTTACTTTTCTCAAACTGAAACGCTTTCTCAAGTATTGTCGCGTTGTAATTAAATGAGAAATCATTTTCGGTAAATAAATTTAACGTTAAGCTGTTTTCTTTTTCTTTCCTTTTCCTTCTCCCTCGGTGCTGTTCTTTCTTTTTGATAAAGAAATAAAAATTTTATCGAGGGAAACGAAGGTAAATTCGACGTATCCTTTGTTATGGAAAAACGCAAACCCAAAACCGTTTAGCACCGAACTGTAATTTCATTTTGACGTTCGTAAATTCTTGTATACGTCGACTGCGAGAGCGGAGATCGATTTGGGTAAGAGAAAGAATAGTTGAATTTGTTTTATTATTTTTGTCCTCCCTATCAGCGAAACAGGCGAATCGACTCGATCGCGGTGAGTTAGTTCAGAGCTGTAATCCATTTTCAACTATAATACTCTTTCAGGATCTCGGAAACGTTTGTTGCACGGCATAATGCGTATTGAATCATCGTAGTCTTCTTCAGGGACAATGAAAGATGCAGCGAAGAATTTTCAGATCGATTATGTACAGGAAATTAAATTGCTGCATCTCATATAATTTCACGCAAAATACTATACTTCGTCTGAAAAAACTGAAGGTGGTCCTTATTTCGGTAGAAGCCGAATACAATTTGCAGTGCCCTTTAGAATTGTGCTGTATCAAGTTTCAAGGTCATCGAAGAGACTTAACCCGAGACCCAAGAGGATTGAAGTTTATAATATGTAATTTATCTAAGAGGGTTGACTTAGGTCCGTAAAAATTGAATGCTTAAGAGAAAAACTTATAAAAATGCCAATTTTAATCAATATTATTTTGAAAAGTTCCAAGGTGCATGAAATATCTCCTTAGATCTCGTCACCTCTTACAATGAGTCTTCAAAATCAGGAACAAGAGGCATGAAAATAATAAAATTTGAATCGCTGATTCGTTTTGTAGGTTTTATGTCATTCGTATTGATTTTGAGGATGGTTCTCAGATCTGACCCCTTTGGCTGTACCAAAAGGATGTTGAAATCAAAGAATACATACTTGTTATTTTGAGGTAATGGGAACAAGGATCATTACGTTACTATCTGAAATTAAGAAATTTGTTAGAAACTAAAGGTATACATTTCTAATCCAGAAGGTTCTTGGCAATTGCTAATAAACTTTTAGTTTCTAACAATTTTCTTATTGACTTTTGTATCGAAGTCAAGTATAAAATTCGACCACGAAGTCGTGATAAGAAGGTGATGGATTTTTGATGCTGAAAAGAATCGATTTTCCGTCTATGTTTCACGAAAAATGGCACTTTTAGAGTTAGCAAATTCAGGACGAACAGGTTACTTGGAGTCTCCGCCAGAGATGTCACCTATGATCAGGCTGGTAGCTTTGGACTTAGTCAATTTTTGAAAACAAATTTTCAATTTTCATCACGTTGACTGAAATAATTACGATCTTGCTACCTTCTGCACGAATAAAGGATTTAATTCTTAAAATATACTAACTGGATGCAGTCACCGCTGGTAATATTAATGGATTTATCCGGAGCCAAATTTTCCCTTCGAAAACGAGCACGTGAGTAAGAAATTGCAGAGAATATGAGAATAATGTAGCACGTGCGAAGTATTGCAAATTTCAGTTTCATTAAAATTACTTATCGTTCCGGTAACTTCATTCGCGATTACTGTGAACGATTATATACGTAGGTATTATAAGTTTCCAGAAGAGCTTTTAACTTTTAAAGGCTCAGTGCTGCGCGAGTTTCGGCTTCGTGCTTATCTTTCAGAGTAGATTACAGCAGTTATCCGCAAGCTGTAATACATTTTGAAACATGTCGGTAATCTTTCTTTATTCTCGCCCATTGCATGGCGTCGCGCCCGTTTCAAAAACCTCGTCATGAGAGAGTCGTCTCGAAAAACACTTCTGATTTCATTGAGAAAAATTCAAAGCCATTACCTATAACTGCATCTCAAATTTTTCCGTGCATTGTGATTTTATTTAATTTTTGTAAATAAATTATTGAATCGCATTTTCGCTGTTGATGTTACAGTGCCTCCAAATCAGCTCATCCTATACGATATATCCAGCCGAGAACTCAATGATATCGTGGGTCCGATGACTGAGGGTTCAGACCTGGTATTAACCTGTGAAGTTCGCGGAGGTGAGTAACTGTTCAAAACATTTCAAATATTTTACATACAGTGCAGCGATCTGGATCAAACCATTAGATATGTGGCAGAAAGATGCAAAAACTTTTCTCAGTGTTTTACACTTCGCTTGTACCATGAAAGTGAATTACCTCCCATAACTTTTGGTCATCAAGAATATCTTCAGAAGAAAGAGAGAAATATTCACCATCCCCTCCGCCGTTCGGGTATGGATAAGATGAAATTCCAGTAACACGTCAAATTAAGATAAAAGTGGAAGCTTTCCTTTTATTTTTGTTTTCGATTCAAATGTGTAAGACTATGTTGGAATTTTGATAAACTTCCGTCATTTCACTCAAGGATGGATGTGAACCCTCATTGTGCAAAACTGAAAAAAAATTGACACAAAATTATCACCCTGTGACATGGTTATTTTGTCAATTATTTGTCATCTGGTGTCAATAATTTTGACCAATCAGGAGCCAGTATTTGCTTTTGATTCAAAACATAAAAAATGGCACGGAGTTACAAAAAATTGTCACCTCATGTCAATAATTTGGCATCCAGTGCCAAATTATAATTGTCACCGTGAGTCAATGCTGAGGCAATTCAATAAGATTTTGGCACCATGTGCCAATTTTTTGGCACACTGCAGCATACTGTGCCAATTTGTAAATGGTTCTCAGAGACACTTTTTCAACATATTTGGCATTGTATGACAGTTTAAAAATAGTTAGTGTGAGTCAATATTTTGTCACACTGTGCTGAATATTAAAAATGGCTCCATGTGGCCAATAAATGCCACAGGGAGCCATTATTTGTACCAAATGAATAGGAATAAAGTTTTTAGCAGTGTTTGTGACAGAATTTTTTCATATCATGTTTATTCTTTCAAAGTGAAAGTGAGGGAAAATGAACATATTACAAAATAAATTCTTTCATAAACACTACTAAAAATTGCTGTTCCTATACATCTGAGACATGTACCTTTGTACCTATAATATCTCACACACACAAAGATGTTACAATTAAAAAGAAAAAGTATAAAATGTAACACATTATATTAAAAATAAAATGAAAATTAGTAGCAATAAATGACAATATTTACACAACTTGCAAAAAATAATCAATAAAAATACCTCACACAAAGTCACACAAGTACAGGTAGGTACTAAAAATACATAAGGAATTTAGTCATTATTCTCCAATATTATACATTCTTGTTGCTGGAATGAGGCTAATGCTTCACTTAATTCGGGATCTTCACTACATTCAACTACGGTTCCTAATTCAAACTGGTTTACAGTGTTCACAGGGTCATTAACTGGGGCTGGAGTAGTCTTGTCTTGTTCTTGTTTTTCTTTTGACTTTTCTTTCACTTTCGCATCTCTCCGACACGATTGTCTTTTTGTGCGAAGCCACCTACGTAATATAACTTCAAACCATAGTGTGCTACTCAGTTGTTCCCATTTATTTGTCGCAGGCGCTACATCCGCTGTCTCATTATTCGCGTTGTTATTCTTGTCTTCATCTTGTTGTGTATTTGTCGTCGTGTTCTTGCTGAGATGCGAAGGAATTTCAGCTAATTGCGGGCCAACATTTATCCACTGTGATATATTTGCTATTTGGGCAAATATAACACGATTACATTAAAGTTTTGTCTATCATTAAAAAAAAAAAAAAAAAAACAGCCATAGCCATAAAAACTTTTGTCATGTGTTCTTTTTAAGTCAGTGATTATTTTCAACCGTTTTTATCACACAAGAGGCATATATGAATATAAAGTAATGAATATAGCTGTTTTTTAGATGTTGAGACAGTGTGTGTGGAGGTATGTATAGTACATATACCTTTTAATATAGTATATAGTTGAGTTTTCTTCAGCATAACAATTGTGACAGTCTTGGTTATACATGCCAAAAATATGGTATCCAGTAAGTTGTTGACATTTGCAACCGGGGCACATGACTTAATGAAATGGTTCTGTAAAACGAAGACGAAGAGAAATAATTATTATCATTAATAAAAGATATATAAGAATAAAAAAAAAACTTTAAAAATTGAATTAATATTGTACTAACCAAACGTAATAGATTGTCAGATACATAAGCATGTCCAGCCAGGTCATTACGAGGAATTGTGATTTTTTATTCAAATTCATCTAATGCTGCTTTATTTCGTAGAGGGAAACCAAGTCCTTCTGACATGCGATATTTTTGCGGCGTTTGATTTAATACAATAGCTTTTTTGCATTGAAGTTGTGAGTTCGTGTCTGGTGCCAAATTCAGTTCAATCACATTTCCTGTACCTTGGAAAAAGAGAAATAAAGTTTTTAATAAAACGATTTTTAAAAAAGGGTGAAAGGGGGGTATTACTACAAAAGTATACCCACTTAAAGCAATGTCAACAGATTCTCCTACGGGCGGTGAAAATGACTTGGCAGATACAGACACTTGTTTTCTAATTCCGAATAAAATAATATATATATTCGTTCTTCGGAATCGGGAGAATATTTACATGGACACAGGTGTAGCAGAAAGATCCGTCTTCTTTGATTATTCGATAACGATCATTATGATAACCACATAATGTACAATTTACAAGACGGCCATGGTATTTGAATTAAACTTGGCACGAGGAGTGTGCCACAGATAGGTAATGCACATGCATAACACTGAATGGAATTCACTGATCACTGACAAAATATGGAGAAAGATACATCGTTTAAAATTACACATTTCATAAGAATACCTACTTAACAAAATTGAAGATAACCATCAGTTTTCGTTTTCTCGGATTAACAGCATCAACTCATACTCTAAGGATTTGCTAACTGATCATCAATACACCCAGTCCTGCAAAATGTGCATGTTCAATGTTCCAGTAATAACCGACGGATTTTCACCCGATGATCTCAGAATGGATAATTATTATGAATTACGTACCTGAGTGCGCTTTGTTATCCAACTTCACTTAATTCGAAACTCAAATAATGACGATATTGGAAAAAACAATCAAAAATGCAAATGAACGTCAAACTTCAAACAATAACCGAATAATCTTCAAGGTAACAGTCTATGGTCTAGACCAGAGATAGTGCTCGATTATCGCTACGTTTAGATTAACATTAACACATTCGGGAGACTTCGGGTATTTCCGTTAGATTGAGTCAAAAATATGACACAGCGTGGCAGTTAGGGTATTTGGCGCCCAGTGCCAATTATTTTTGACACAGAGTTTGATTTTGCACAATGGGCCGTTTATGCTTACTCTCATCTCCCCCCTCCCCCGAAATCGTACCTTATTTTGATAATCTCCAAGTACTTTAAAAATTTAGCCTTCATCTCTTCTTCTCCTTCCTCCTTTTCCCAGTCCCTAAAGTGGTCATAACGAGAAGTTTTGCGAGACCGGTGGAAAGGATGTGCGGTACGTATGAGATCCTACGTTCGAACTATTCAGACTCTTAGTTGAAAAAAATTACATACGTGAGAGTGTAAAACGGTAAAGGAGGAATGTGTTTAAAAATGATGCATCGCAGTTGAGTCCCGAAAAATGGAGCTATACACGCATCAGTGAAATTAGTATGGCCTAAAATAATTATTTGAGGATGTCGGTTTCATCTTGCTCAGGTCTCGTTCCGGAAGTTACAGTCGTTAGGCTTGAAAAAGGTGTACTCTAGTGCAAGTGAAGACGCATCATATCTACATCTTTTTTTCGTACTTCCGTTCTTGCTTTCAAATGAAATAGAAGATTGCTTCTTTGAAAGTTTTATGGCTCTGTGGCCTCTTGACCGTCGCATACAGGACTTTACCGATTATGTTCTCGAGAATTACGTTTTACCGTCTGGTAAATTTTCTCCCAACCTATGGACTGTTTTTTTTTCATCAACCATCTTCTTTTCCTAATTAGCCCTCAGCCCGAGTCCTGGAATCCGCCCTTTCGAGAATTACTTCAGAGACATCGGAAGGGTTCCAGGGCTGTCTTAGCTCTCTTCCCGTCTAGCCGAAAAACCTGCCTAGGTCGAAATCTGGCAAGTTGCTACGTGGGCTCGAACCACCGGGACCTCCGGAATCCGAGACCAACACGCTATCCACTCGGCCAACCAGACCTCTTTTTCGTCAACCATCATTCGCATCACTAATGCTTGCGAGGCATTCCATTCTCGCTTGAATGGAAAGTTTGACCACCCACATCCAAGTACTTTCCGCTTAATCGGTGCACTTTTAGAAATCGAAGATTTATCGTACCTGAAAATGCTGAGCAATAACAAAGCTCCAGAGGTAACGTGTGACAAGGAGAAATTTATACAGGATCGATGACGAAATACGGAACCAGTACCGTAACGCGTCGTCACGAATATGTGAAATGTTTGAGTCGAAACTTTTTTCCTCCGTTATTTTGCAATAGCCCAGTATTTTTAACCACACCTGCAAATATTCTTGCAGCCAGTCCTAAGTCTGGTTAAGTGAGAAGAGAAATGCGGGACTCAACTACGATGTATCTTTTATTAATGTGGGTCTCAAGTGGGACGAAAATCTGCATTTCGGACTCAAGTGACATTTTCCCGAAAGTTTCACAAAAACACCTTTGTCTCCTGCATTCCGGTACCGACATTCCGTACGTGACTCTTTCGATACCACATTCTTCTCCTTCCTCATTGTCGTTTCCATTCGTTGTCCTTCTTTTTTCTTCCTTTGATAGCAGCGCTGGACCTTTAGTTTTGTGAGTTCAAGTGAGTTCGTTTACATCCTTGTCACGGTATATGTATATGTTTCTTTAGCTCTCTGTTTTTTTCTATCGTTAATACACGCTCTCGTCTTTTTCTTATCAATAGGGTCCCAGACAAAATTTTAGAATCGCATTATATTGTGTAGACGCTTAGTACGAAGCATAAAAAAAAACTACTGCCGAAGCAGAATTAAAAAATCCATAGAAAAGAAGAAATAAGAGATTTATTTATTTATTTATTTGACATTTTTAAAGCCCACCTCGCAACAGCTCCTTATGGGCCAAAACAGCGTGGGGGCTAAATGAATAACAATAATAATAATAATAATAATAATAATAATAATAATAATAATAATGGGACCGGGATCATGTGCGCAGGTGTGCTGGATGGGTGCCCCCTGATACTGTCCTTACTGCATATCAGTTTGAGTTTAGGTATGCGCGAGTACTTCTAATATTTCTTTTTTAAATTTTTCTTTCTTCATATCAAATATGTCTATTTTCGAATTGATTTTTTCTACTTCATTATGCAATTCCATTGCTCGGTTAAGCGGAGTTTTTTGCGATTGTAATGTGCGCGCGCGGCTGGGAAGAAATAGTTGTCTTTTACGACCCTGTTTTCCAGGGACATACAGGTTTATCTGTTGCAAAAGAAAAGGGGCATTCGCCTTCCCGTGCAGTAGGTCGTGCAGCCATAATAGAGAGTAAAGTTTTCTTCTGTTTTTCAGAGATGTCAATTCATATCCCCGGATTAATTCACCATATTGTACTGCTGTGTCATAATATCCAAAATCTTTGTAGTAAAGAAACTTAAGAAATCGTTTTTGTATTCGTTCCAATTTGCTATCGTCGTTTTTTGTTGTTGGGTTCCATACATTCATTGCGTAGTCAATGTGCGATCTGACTAAGGAATAATACAGTGTTTTTAAGGTGTCTGTATTACGCAAGTATTTGGACTGCCTGATGATAAGGCCCATGTTACGTTTCGCCCTACTTGCTACTGAATTTACCTGATTGGTGAATTTTAATTTTTGATCCAAGATAACTCCCAAATCTTGCACTTGAGTACGGCTTTCTAATAGGACCCCATTTATACTGTACTGAGTTGTTTGAGGATTCAACTTGCGAGTGAAAGTAATTTTCGCACATTTTTTGATATTGAGTGGCAGTTTGTTCTGATCACTCCAAACTGCAAGATTATCGAGGTCTTTTTGTAGGTAGTGCGAATCATATTGAGTGTTAATCCGCCGAAATAATTTTAAATCGTCCGCATATAACAACACTTTAGAATGCTCCATAATTTTCTCAATATCATTTATATACAACAGAAATAAGTAGGGACCTAAATTGCTCCCTTGCGGAACTCCAGAAGGACATTCGTAAATAGCTGAATGTGAGCCTCCGTATGCTACATACTGTCTCCTACTTTGTAAATAAGATCGCAACAGTGATATAAGTGAATCAGAAAAACCCAACTTCTCTATTTTCCTTAACAAAATGTGGTGATTTACCTTATCGAATGCCTTCTGGAAGTCCGTGTAGATAACGTCCACCTGTGCACTTTCATTAAAGATCTGATGTATAAATTCTACAAGATCATGTAGATTTGTTTGCACAGATCTCGCGCGCATGAAACCATGCTGATTTTGTGATATTAGATTGTCCGTTTGCCGATATAATTTCCTGAACAATACAGTTTCAAAAATCTTCGCGGGGACCGGAAGGATGGCAATGGGTCTGTAATTTGAGACATCATGATCTGCATTGCTTTTCGGAATAGGGGTGACCTTAGAAACCTTCCATATTTCTGGAAAAACCGAGGTTTGAAGAATCACATTAAATATATGTCTAAGAGGTTGTTGAATTAAATCCCCACATCCCTTGTACACATAGGGGGGTATATTATCCGGACCCAGGCATCGTTTGGGAGGGGTGGCTTGTACAGCTTCTTTAATGTCTTGACAAGATATTTCTGTGACAGATATATGAAAGGAACTGCAATTCGGTGTACTAATTGTGGCCGATTTGTCAGGTGATTGTGATTTGGTATTGTCAAAAGTAGATATGAAGTGATTAGCGAAGGCCTCCGCAGCTTGGGTTGAATTAAGGCAACTCGATCCTTTATATTTCACCGCCGGTGACTTGGAACTGTCTTTTCGTTTGCCGTTTATGAATGTCCAAAAGGCTCGGGGGTCCAGCTGTAGTTTACATTCAACTGACTTTACATAAGTTTTGTAAGCTTTCCTAATTAATCGCTTGCTGAGCAGCCTCAACTGTTTGTACTGAGATTGAAAAAATGGAGAGTTACTTTTCTTAAACTTCTTTCTGAATTTTTCTTTTTCTTTGATCACCTGTATTATTTCCCTGGTGAACCATGTCGGGTATTTTGCAATTTTTGACTTCTTTTGAGGCACGGTACTTCTAATGATAGAGATAACCTTATTGTGGAAGTGTTCTGCTGCTAAATTGCTATCCTTCATTTGATACAGAGGTGCCCAATCTACCTCTTTAAGTCTATGATACAATCTAAGGAAATCCGCTTTCGCATAATTGTATCTATGTTGCATGTGGTCCTCTACGGGTTTTTCATTTCTTACTTTATAATTTACATGAGATATCGGGTTATTAATTATCAAAGGTGGGTGGTATTTATCAAAATCTCCAACAACTGACAGTTCTCTGTGCACTTCCGTTGTATCTACGCTACTGAAAACTAGATCAAGCGTTCTGTTTTGTTGATTCAAGACTGTATTGCATGATTTTAAGCCCATTATTTCTATAAGATCATATAAGAAAATTTCTCTGGGATTTGACGTTATGGCCTCTTCTCTATATCGCTCATAGTTGAATGATGGAACATTAAAATCTCCTAATATCAAAAAATTGTTCGTTCTATCTGCGTAATCCAAGATTCGATCACAGGCTTCTTTATATACGCGAGAAGGCGTATTTGGTGGAAAATAGTACACGCCCATATATAATGTTTTGTTACAAATAACTAATTTTAACCAAATACTTTCACAGTTTTGGGCACATATCTCTAAGTCAGTTACTCTATCACATTTAATATAATTCTTCACCGCTATCAATACCCCTCCTCCTTTCAGCTGGCCTGTCCCCCCGCCTCCCCGATCATGCCTATGAACTATGTAACTCGAGTCGAATAATTCACAACTACTTATTCCTTGATGTAACCAGGTTTCACTCAAGGAAACAATGGGATAATTGTTATCAATCATTGATATGAAAAACTCATTCGTTTTTGTTCGAAGTCCTCGCACATTCTGATAAAATATTGTACTACTCATTGATAAAACGAGGATCACTCGTTACCGAGTACACATCAGTGGCACACAGCAGGACACTCATCCAATTCCCGCGCACATGCTCCAGTACCCCCAATATGAAGGCGGATCCCGGTTTATATAATACTAAATCTAACGTATGCTTATCTAAATACTTAAAAATAGTGTAACATATTACATTATTACTATGTGGACGTTGACTGTGTTGTTGCTTCATGCTCGATACATGCTAGCGCGTGAAGGTCCTCCGTAGACGTGATCAGTTTTATTGGTGCTTCGTCATCTTTTCGAAGGAATATTTTTCCATCCCGCGTCCATAAGTGCTTGTAGTTTAAATCCTCTTTCATTTTTTTAGCCTCTCCGCGAAGTTTTATATTCCTTGGTGATAGGTGCTCCCCGATGTACACAGGAGTGGTCATTCGGAATCCTAAGGTGTTCAGATTTGGTTTCTTTTTCTTCCATTGAGCAATTATTTGATTTTTTTTTTGATCTTTGTACTAGTCGCACAACAATAGACGGTGGACCATTCTCTGTTTTCTTACGAGGTATTCTATGACTAACATCTATGTCATGTGAAGTAAGTGTAATGCCCACAACTTCTGCGCATCGCATCGCGATTTCATCGGTGTTTTCATTTGCTACCTGTGGAATCCCGTTAATTATTATATTATTTTTCCTGGTCTGTTGTTCAAGAAGACCTACGCTCCTGTCCAGTTCTGCTATTCTGTTTGTTAACTTGTGGTTTTCTCCTTTAAGATTTTCGTTTTCCATTTGCAGTTTCTTTATATCTTCGAGACTGCCGCTGAACTGGCTGATGATGGTTAGTAAGTCGTTGCTCAGCTGTTGTACTTCTTCATTTACCACACGCCGCATGACTGCTTCCAAGTTGGCTTCTGTCCATTTTTCTTGAATTCCAGGTGTTTCCACATTGGTGCTAGAAAATGTAGATGAATCGGAGCTGGCCGGCGGTGTTGCTGAAGCGTTGAGTGACGTGGTCATCTCAACTGTTTTTTCGTTGGTGTTCTTTTTCGGCGATTTTGGCATCATGTAATTAGGGCAGGTTTTGGACCTACACGTACCGTCTGACGCTACAAATTTCGAGCATATGATACACTTAACGGTCATACTATAAGCACTGATCGTGTAACTACCGAACACTTCACGCGCTGCGTTGCGATACAGATTAGAACACGAAAACACACGTCATAACGCGTACGATCATGATTATCTTAATGGCCGACAAACAGTGTACATCTCTATAAATAATTATTGTCATCCAATATAACGCATGTAAGTTGCGCTGCACGAAAAACGGTACCTGGATGTGCACCCTGTAGCGATGACGTCACTTCATGCCAACCGAATGCCACGCGATCCGAATTTCGGTGCGAGTTAATCCAGAGACAGCGTGAATGTCGTTTACTTGTCCTTCACGGGCGAAGTGTGATTTTGATTTTGAATTTCTTGATTATTTTCAGGGACGTACCTATGTGGGAGTGGGCAACTTACCCCTGTAGGAATTTTTTATTCAGAAGTATTGGGAAGATTTACCATTTCAGTCAGACGGAGTTGGAAAAATCCAACAACTCAAACGTTTTTTTTTTTTACTTTGATTTTTGAGAACTGAGTTGAGAACTGGGGAAATCCAACAAGTCAGAAGGTTTTTTTTTTTTATTTTGATAGTTGAAAATTTTGAGTTGAGTCAGCTGGGAAAATCTACCAAATCGAAAAAAGTTTTTTTTTTTAACTTCGATACTTGGAAATTTTGAGTTGAGTCCAGTCCCGTAGAAAGAAAAATAGGGTCTGGAGGAATTTCCACGGACCCCCTCCCTTTCCAGTTCAATTTGTTCTTTTGTTTGATGAGAAAAAATTATAAATTACGGGATAAGAGGTTTCTTTCATGGTGTAAGGAGTGATTGCTGATTCGATGTACGGTGTATGCATGATTGAAGCTCAGGCCGTTTAAAAATATCGGGCCCCCTTGAAAATGCAGCCCGGGGTATTTATTCCCCCTCCCTCGACAGGGTTGGTTGAGTCAACTGAGACTTTCACTACTCTTGCTCCCCTCCCAGGAAAAACTCTACGCCTGATTATTTTTCCATTTCACGATGGTCATGAGTAAAAATTCGTCCGGGATCTATTTCGTATGCCTTTACTGCGGCCCCGAGTACACTCTTCACGTTCGAATTGCGTAAAAGCAGCATATACTTCATATTATTATTATTATTATTAGGCCCAGCGCTTCACCCCTCCCTTCGAACTGATGGAATTCGTAAAGCGATGCCAGCAGATGTACACGAACTTGGGGCCTCTTGGCAAAAAACGGCCTAACGTCTTCGCGAGGCTTAATATTCCTTTCCTTATCGCGAGGCAGGGGTATACTTATAAGACGAACACGCGATACCTCGGGCTTGCCTTATCTATCGCTAGCCGAAGTCGACCGGTCAGGCATGATCTGGCAAGATATGACAATTCCTGTATGGACATGCTCTGATATTCGGCAGTACACATACGATGCTTGTACGATACACTTAAGTACTGTAACACTTATAATAATTATTATTTACAATATTTATAATATAAGAACGTGCTGGTTAACGGTGAGGTAACTTCGCTGCTATTCAGGTAGGTCATCTGTTAGTTGACATTTAATTATGTGTACTCTTTTACATGTGCCTTATGCCATGTTATTTAATAAATTTCAGTTTCAACACTGCATTTCTTGCGTCGTGCTTTTGTAAGTTTGATTTCGACTTATAAATAGCAGCTTCACTGCTTCGCCATGCCAACTCGAGTCCGGTTCCGGTTTACATTCGAAGTATCTGCCGATCCAAAAACATCGATTTTGAAAGTCAAACAAATTCAGATTGGGAAAACGGAAGAAACGTATCTGTTTCCACCTGAACTACAACCGTTATCTCTTCACCCGGAACTCCAAGGGCTCCAAATCGTTAAATCCGTCACAAAGTCTTTAACTAAACGAAACCAGTTTAGAAATGTGAATGTTACGCTGCCTGACGAGATTGCAAAACTCTATTTCGACACCGAGGAAAATGTTTGCTTCAAGGAACATTACTTAGAAGAATATTTCTCTGATGATGACGTTTCGTCACTTGGTTCCAGTTCCAATGCTACCAGAGGTGCTTCTAACACTGCTCAAACCCACGCCGACCACCGTACAAAACCGCTACAATCTATCGTTAAGGATATGGTCATTGATAAATTCACAGGGAAAAATCAGAGTGTCATCGTCCCGTGGCTCACAATATTCGAGCGCGAGTGTCGACGGCTAGAGATAGGTGATGGCAAGTATTCCGAAACTTTACGTTTATTTTTAGAAGGCTCAGCTGCCGAATGGTTCTCGCTCTCATTAAAAGTAATGTCCATTAATGATCCATGGGATGCGTGGAAACAATCTATGATTGATTCATTTGGTGACCGCGGCTGGTCCGACGTTAGCTACGCATTTTCCTTTCGATATGTAAATGGTACATTGAATGAATATGTTCTAAAAAAATTAAACCTCTTTTTAGACGTTGAGCCGACCATGTCGGTTAAATCCCGGGTATTTTTGGTCGCACTGGGTTTACCTCCGTTCGTTCGTGATCGCCTAAGTAGGAAAAAAATAGAAACGCAAAATGAATTGATTTCTGAAATCAATCAATTGGAATCATTAGTTAAACCGAAAAATACGAAACCGACGAACACGGGTACACCAGACGCCACAAAAAACCCTGATTTTAAAGGAAGTAGATATAAACCATGTTCGATCTGCGACCAAGCCGGCTTCCCGGGACGTTTTCATCCCACGACAATTTGTTGGAATAATCCAAAAAATAAAATCCCAGGTCAAAATAAAACCGAGAAGACAGGGAACAAGAATATCAAGCTGGCAAATAATGCAGAACTCGAGAATGAATTAAATAGTAACGGAAATAACCAAAAAAACTAATTCTTCCCCCACTCATCTCTCTAAAAGTAAAAATTGAAGATACGGAAGCCATTGCCTTATACGACCCTGGCTCCAACATCTCCATGATTAATGTAAAGTTTCTTTCCCTATTAAATAAGGAAATACAAAATAAAGAAAAATATACTTTTAGGACGATGGGAGGGGAGAAAAAACAAAAAGGTATAGTTTCCCTTAAACTAAATATTTTTAATACTGAAAATAATATTCGATTCTTCGTACTAAACGAAAAATACTTTAAGTATGATATACTGTTAGGACTTGATTGCATAAAACTTTTCCGCCTTTGCCAAGATCATAATTTGAGGATCTTCCAATATCAAGGCGAAATCAAAGAACACAAAATGCAGACGACTTTATTAAGATTATAGATACAATAACGAAAAACGATAACATAAATATAGAACTTCTTCTTACTGACCAATATGGAGGTATTACTTCAAACGAATTTCAAAATTACTTGCAGAATCAAAACATCGACACAATCTTTACAGCCGTTGACTGCGCATTCTCCAACGGCCTAAATGAAAGACTTAACCAAACTCTAATAAACAGAATCAGGTGTAAAATAAATGAGCAAAAAAATAATAAAGCTTGGACAACTATTGCCAAAGAATGTGTCAACGAATATAACAACACGATACACAGCTCTACTGGCTACGCACCCAAATACTTACTTTATGGTGACGCAAAATCAATTCTTCCAAAGGAGCTACATACTCCAGCTAACCTAATGGAGGATAGAGTTCAGGCGTTCAAAAATTCTGTAAAAGCCCATGAACGAAATGAAAGCTTTTACAACTGTAATCGCAAAGACCGAGTGTGGAACATAGGGGAATTAGTCTATGTAGATACTGGAAATAGACTGAATCGGACAAAATTGGATGAAATCCGACAGGGACCATTTCCAATTCATAACATTGTTTCAAAACACATTGTCGAGGTAGAAATTAAATCAAACCCAAAAACTTTAAGAAAATACCATGTCAGCAAAATCGTCCCTATGGACAATTAATTCTTTATGTCTTTCCAGTTGTTCTGATATTTGGAGGCGTTTGGGCCTCATTATTGGCTTCGCGGGTGTAGTGCAGCTTAGAGCTACTCAATGGACGTTTAGACTCCCCGGTCTTTGTTCTCGGAGGGGGGATATAAGACGAACACGCGATACCTCGGGCTTGCCTTATCTATCGCTAGCCGAAGTCGACCGGTCAGGCATGATCTGGCAAGATATGACAATTCCTGTATGGACATGCTCTGATATTCGGCAGTACACATACGATGCTTGTACGATACACTTAAGTACTGTAACGCTTATAATAATTATTATTTACAATATTTATAATATAAGAACGTGCTGGTTAACGGTGAGGTAACTTCGCTGCTATTCAGGTAGGTCATCTGTTAGTTGACATTTAATTATGTGTACTCTTTTACATGTGCCTTATGCCATGTTATTTAATAAATTTCAGTTTCAACACTGCATTTCTTGCGTCGTGCTTTTGTAAGTTTGATTTCGACTTATATACTTTAGCTGCCCGCAAGGCCAGCTCTAGAAAGGATAACGCCCTTTTTTCTAGTGAAATGGGTACAAGCTTCAAGAAGTGTAGGTAATAAATATAGTTTCAAATGACGCTTTCATGAAATCAGTAGAAGTGGGATCCGGTATAAACGTACCTTCGGATTCTCTCGTCATTTGCTCCTGTATCGCGTACTGTAGCCTCGTGATGCTTTCGAAAGCGATCCTCTCAGACACGGTGTAAGGACGTCACGTCGGGTAAATTAGATCGTTTCCGCATCTCACACACGAACGCCCTCGAACGCATTTAATATTTCTTCAGTGTAATTACGAAGCTTTATTCTTGACTCAGAACGTTTCGTATTTCTGTATTTCTGTATACGTTTGACTATTTTCGCGTATCGACGCCACTATACTCGGCAGAATATAATAACGAGCACGTCTCTGTCATCGCCGGGTTGACTTTCGACACCGCATGTATACTCGCACCAGACCTTCAGTCCTTTTTTCTCTATATCTTTTTCCTTATTTTTTTTTTATTCCTATTTTTTCAACGATGGCATTTTATGACGTCATTATTCACACAGCCCCCAATTCGCCAGTTAATTTTGTGGATTCGGTGGCATTACGTGATGGCATCCTCGTTAGTCTCGAGTATATGGATGAGGGAACTCATTTCACATCGACTCGTATTAGACTATACTCGATTTTAATTTCGACTTCGCGAAACTGCGTTAGAGACGCACTAACTCGGCCAATTTTCCCATGTCGATGAAATATGTCGCCAAAGAGTCAAAACTGGATTGCTCCATTCTCGTTTCTTGCCGACGGCTTTATGCACGCAAATTAAGCAGTTCGCGGTGATGAAAAACCATACTGCGAACTCCGAAATGAGTTTGCTTCGTCTGTTCTACATTTTTTATGAGATATAGCTTCGTAAGCATCGTGAATGATGTAATTCTGATGTGAAATGGCTTTCCGAACTTTCCTCCTGCTTGTGTATATTCGCTGGTTCGATGGCCCTAAATCCGTATAACAAACAGGCCGTACAAGCTCCCTATACGAGAATAATAAAATTATGCGAATTACCGCTAAACTTTTCTGTATACGTAACCTCGCCGCCATTAATTTCGAAAATGTTATTTTTTTCCCTTGCTTTGTATAATCTCAAAATCAGTCCTACGACGCGACAGAAGTAATTTCTCATATGGATATTGACGAAACGTTCATAAAACCAGAGTTAAGGACTATATCTCAGTCGGCTGATCACCCTCA
Source organism: Acanthococcus lagerstroemiae (assembly GCA_031841125.1). NCBI lineage: Eukaryota > Metazoa > Arthropoda > Insecta > Hemiptera > Eriococcidae > Acanthococcus > Acanthococcus lagerstroemiae. The sequence continues at coordinate 26,230,939 of CM063106.1, read as the reverse complement.
GCCGCCGTAAAGTTTTTTCGTTATCAGCAAAAAAGTTTTCTGATTTTTAAAAAGATATTTTGTAAATTCTGCTGGCTTGCGTACAAACATAATTGAGCCGCGTGATTCGGCCGATGTCCTTTTTGAGGAAGCTGAACTGAATAAAATATTTTGCTTTGATGATGAAAAGAAAACGGTTTTCTTGGGCTAAGTCGGTGGGAGTTTTTCCGAACCGTTACGGCCATTGATTTTTCGTAAAGTCAACCGAATCATCTTGAATGAATTTAAAGTTGCGTTTTTCTCTGCTGTCTGCCGGTCGCCAGGGAAAGAAATACTTTGCGACCAGAATACACGGTATGCATACGAGTTGAAGAGAATAAAGGCCATTTTGAAAACTGTGATAACTGAGTGGATAATATACAAATAATCAAGCTATTATATAGGCTTGTCAGGATAGAGGGCAAAGTTATGCCCAACATAGTGAGATAATATTAATGGTGAGAATGGTAAATCAGTATCTTTAGTGATATTCCAAGTGCAAATGCCAACCTGAAGTTATACTATATAGGGTGTATCTTTTGCGATGACCCCCTTCCACATGGTAAGTAGGCAACCTACCCCGATAATATGTCGATACGTTTGCATACTCCTACTTTTAAAGAGGCTGAGTTATGGTCAAATTTTGAAGAGTTTTCTATCTTTGAAACTTTTTTCTTCTCACGACTGGAGGCAAACGAATGAAACCAGTGGGTAATAGCAGAGGGCAGTTGTGGTAACCACAGGGGGGGATGTTCGGAATTGGTTCAACAGGGTGTTCATAAAATCAATTTTTGTGAAAATTATATCAGAAAATGTTCACATTTTTCAATATCCTGTGAAACGTACCCTCTTAAGCTACTGTTTTTCACTTGCAATAGATTGGACATTAAATTTCCCATAAAAAAGGTCATTTTAGCAATTTTCATTTATCTGGATTAGAACCCGACAAGTGGTTTCTACCACCCAGAGAGAGGCGATAGGGTTTACTTCATTGACACTCACTTTTCAGGAGTAAATATTATAGAAAATACAGAGCCAGAGTCGGAAACCAGTTGTACGCAAAGCGGAATGGATTGGGAAACGGTGAAGGAAGTGGTTACACCGGACAGGGTATGTTAGGCGAAATTCACATTCTTGTCATACAACTCACCGGGCCCAGATGGAATTTATCCAGTCTGCCTTCAGATAGGACTAGAGACCATAAAGGGACCATTCATTAGGGTCCTCAGGGTCTGGGATGGTAAGCCGTTCCAAACAGCTAAGGCTAACGGCTAAAGCTAACGAATTTTTCTTTATGGCTTCAGCTAATAGCTAACGTAGCCTTTCAACGGCTACCTAATGTGAAATTCTTCAAAAATTGTCAGGAAATTTTCTCGAAGAATGTTGATGAACTTTCTCGGAAAACATAGGACACTTTTTCTAAAAATTCTCGATAAGATTCTTCGGAAATTATCGAAGTTGTTTTCTGAAAATTTCCATTGCAATTCTTTAGAAAATTATCGGAAAATCTTCTCGAAGATTTTCGAGGAAATTCTTTGGGAAACACTAGACTTTTTTCTGAATATTTCCAATGAAATTCCCCGGAAATCATCGCATTTTTTCTCTAAGATTTCTGAATAATTTTTTTTAAATCATTGGAGAATTTCTTCGGATATTTTTGCCGAAAATCTCTGAAAAGCATCAACATCTTTTCTGAGGATATCCTCCTAAAATCGTCAGGGATCCTTCCCGATGATACTTGATAAAATTGTTTGGAATCATTCGAGATTTTCCCTAAAATTTCTGACAATCGCCTGAAATTATTGGAGATATTTCTCAATGATGTCCGATGAAATTCTTCGAAAATTATCGCAAACTTTTCCTGAAATGGAGATTTTTCTTGAAGATTTCCGATGAAATTCTTCGGAGATTTAGAAAATTCTTCATGAAGATTCTTGATAAAATTCTTCAAAGCCATCAGAGTTTTCTCTGAATATTTCCCATGAAATTCTTGTTGAAGAGACCGCTCGCCTGGCGAAACAACGTGCACCTTGTTTCGCGAAAAACTAGTTTTCCTATGGCGGAAGGAAACCCGACTAACCCTGTAGACATAGTTGCTCTGAGACACTCTGGTGTGGTTCCATCCTGCACCCATAATTCCTTCAAATTGAGATGATGAGCTTTCTTCAACCCACCCATATACAAGGTGTCTCTTTTGCAATGACCCCCTTCCCACCTGATAAGTAGGCAACCTACACCGATAATATTATGTATGTATTATGTTTGCATACTATTACTTTTAAAGGGGCTGAGTTATGGTCAAATTTTGAAACGTTTTCTATCTTTGATTCCTTTTTCTTCTCACGACTGGAGATAGACAGAAAAATTGTACAAGTTTTAGTAATAGTATAGAGGGCAGTTGTGGTAACCACAGAAAGAAAATTGGTCGGAATCGGTTCCACAGGATGTTCATAAAACCAATTTTAGCACAAATTATATCAGAAAATGTTTACATTTTTTCAATGGCTCGTGAAACTTGCCCTCTTAAGCTATTGTATTTTTATTTGCAATAGATTGTACATTAAATTTCCCATAAAAAGGTCATTAGCAATTTTCCTTGTATCTGGATTAGAACTGCTCAGATTGTCCATTTAATTTTTTTATTACTCACACCTACTTTTCTGATGCGTGAACCTCTCATTTCCTTTTATGTTCTTACTGTAATTTTAAACTGTCCATTTTACTGGAATTTTGTAATTATACAGTTCAGCGGATACCTGTTCGTCATTTTATATAATACCAAGTCGTCGATAGAGAATGTTCTATATAATTTGCTTAAAATGACTAGGCATCTTATTATATGCCTGGTCACTGCATAAAATGTCTGAATTTCACAATTTACCGCTAACATTATCATTATTATTCTTTTTTTTCAACCCCCCTCCCTCTTGAGAACATCTTGGCTCCGCCCATAACCGATATTCTCTAGTGTGAAACTCTGCCGACGGTCACTCAGGAGGTATTTATAATCGAAAAAAGACCATTCAACATCTGCCGAAACAAGTGGAGCGTAGGCATACGCAGCTATTTGCTGTGGAGGCAAGGCACACGTGAGTGTACTTCCATGGACAAGCGAGGAATTTATGTCTTCTAGTTTCGTGAACCCAGTGTTCTTTGTAAAAACGTTCTTCAATTTGTGCTGTAGAGTAATCCCACGAGAGCCTGGAATTTGACGAATTTTGGCAGAATCGTCTTTAATTATTGCGAGCTGGTCATTCAGAGATAGACCTCGAGTCTCCAGTTTTTGAATGCAGCTAGGCAAAAACGATAAGTACGACAAAATGAAGGCGAGGTCTGATGGTATGCTCTTCTCGGTGGCAATGAGCAATTTCAGGGTTTCTGTTTGCTTGCAGTCGTCAGGTAACTCGGTAATTAACTCGGCAAAATCGGTGAATTTTTCTGAGTAGAATAGTGCAGCGTTTATCCACTCGCCCCACCTTTTGTAACACAGACGTCAGGTGGTAACGGACATTGCATTTTTTTTCTTTGTACAGCGCTACTCGTGTAGGGCTTTTCAAGAATATTTTTCGAGAGCTACTGATAAGGCGATTAACGTTGGGGAACATCTCCCTCACGGTTTCACAAATGCAGTGGATTCCATGCGCGATGCAAGTGACGTGGATGATTTGGCTCAAAATCACACGCAAATTTTTATCTGCTAGCACCATATATGGGGCAGCGTCTGTTACGAGTAAGAGAACTTTATCTGAAAAACGTGTCCTCTGATAGAAACGCATAAGAGAGTCATTCACGAAGGTGCAAATCGTGGATGCGTTTGTTCGTTCCAATTGCGATGAAGCGATTAAAAAAGGATCATCGACTACTGTATGCGTCAAATATCCGAGTAGGAGATTGGCAATGAAATTACCCCGAACGTCAGAAGTTTCATCTACGATCAAGTACACGTAATGATCGGCAATACATCTACGAATCTGTAGTATAGTTGCGTCGTACAATTTTGGCAAATTATTCTTACGTAAAGTGGTGTGATCAGGTATAGGGTCACGGGTTGTTAGTGGACACGGGTTGTAAGTTGACACAGCGCGATTTTCGACTCTCACACTAGCGCGATCTGGATGAAATTTTGGTGGTAGGTGCGTTAGGACATGGCCATGTTATGAATGTAGTTTAGGCAACACTGCGTCGTTCTTGTTATCAAAAGAGCAATAAAATCTGATTTCCATGACGAAAAGTAAAAAATTTTTTCTGCCGTTTTCGTTACATTTTTCAATGATAAGTATTCAGACCAGGAATGTTGTATAATATACCATTTGAAAGGCAATTTCATCTCGGATCGAATGGTATCAAGATCTTGGCGAATATCGTGATATTTCAATTAGTTATTGCACTCCAAAGATAAGAAAACGTGTGGTTGTCAGTTGACACGATTTTTTGGTTGCTACTTGACACACGAAATCTTTGGTTCTAGATGCCATCAAAACGAGTAGGTACAGTTGCATGATTCGGCCTATGAGATATCTTTCCTGCGGAGGGTGAACCGTAATTCGTTAGTATTCGCATTCCCACATGTACCAGATATCACCACTATCACTGAAAAAGATGTCATCAAACGTCTTCTACCTGTTACCCGTTTAGGTACAGCGCGGCAAAATCGACAAATCGTTTTCTCATTCGATGAACCTATCAATTTGTATTGATTTCTAGAACTTAGAATAAATAATTATGACGTTTTTCGCATGTGTGTCAACCTAAAACTACTATTTTTTACGTGTGTCAACTAACAACACTAGGGTTGTTAGTTGACACACGAAAGTTGTCTCACTAAATTGGTCATAGCTCGAGTTCTATGGCACGAAAACCAACTTTTAAAAATTGAAAATATGCGCAAAGGCTTGCTCTTTCGAATAAGCCCTTAACCTCGACAAAATATTGCTTAGGGGCTTCAGAAATGCGAATTAGACGATTTGTGTGTCAACTAACAACCCGTGACCCTATTCATTTTCGTGTATTTCTGAAGAAATATCTTGAGTGTCTGGTTGCTGAGTTTCGAGAGAGGAATATTCGCTGCTAAGAACGCCTCACACAAGTCGTCGTTGAATGTTGAGCCCATTTCGCGTGTTTCGTATGGTAAAGTTGACTGCTTCGTTTTGGACTGTTGAGCTCGTTTTACTGCAGCAACATGGGCCGCTGAAGTACAGTGCGAGTCGACGTGATTCTTCTTCTTACATTGGATCGGTTTATTTCCGCACAGCAGACATGTAACAATCTTACCGTCAGTGAATAAAATCTCCGAATTCTGGTTGTATGGACGGATCCACTGTTGTATGGAGGCACTGAGACTATTTTTAATTTTAGGCATACCGAATAAAATGATTTTCAACCGGAGAGGTTAAATTGAAACAATCGAACGAAAAACGAGAATGACAAAAGGAATGTTGATCGACACGCAACCGACGTGTACTTGACGTTATAGTGGATAGGCTACAATCAGATATTTGAATAGAGCCTACACATGAATATGTACTTGTACGTCCGACCCAGACTATCGACTCATGATTCAGGTACAGTATACTACGTGGACAGTGTCTGTTCTTTTTCTTCTTCTTTCTTTATTTACTTCAGTCTTTCTTTTGAGGAGGTGGCAGTTTCGGCATTATTCGGCATTTATCCTCATTTTCGGCATTTATCCCGATTTCGGCATTTTTCGGCATAATAAAATTTGTTTCCTACACTCCTACTACCCTGATTTGCACTCATCTTTCACTACATTCCATCTGCCCTTAAACAAACTCATTCGGCAAATGCCAGCAAATCCAAGCTCTAATTTATGCGTATTTGGTTGAGTTACAAAATTAATACAACAAAAATCAGGAAAAGAACGGAGTTTACAGATAGGGGAAGGGCTTGTAAGTGTGCGCAGGTAGTGGAATAATGATCATAACTAGGTCAGTTTTGATCCGATTTATTTCAAATTTAATACAACGTAGCCTCATCCTTCTGCTTCAATGCATCACTGGGTAGAATTTTTCTCACGTCAATTTTTCTTTAAAAAATGCGATTTTGTTGAAAGTGAGCGCATTTTGGTTAGTAAGTTTGCGCATACTTTATGCTGTCATTTTTACTGAAAAAATTGTAATTAGTCGAAAGTAAAGATGCTGAGTATACGTGTGTGATTTTTTTCTACAAGGTTTATCGTTTTCATGTATTAGGCCTTCTACCCCGCCTCGGTCTTCTCCATCAAGAACACTTCCCTGGTTTGGCTACCTCTGGCGAAGGGACGATTAAGGGGCTTAGTCCTAAATATATGAAAATCGACCAATTTTAATTTAATTATCATGTTTGACTTATGTTGAAAGTACATAGCTCAGTTTTCTGAATGTAATGAAATGTTATTTTTCAGTAAATTCAACATGCGCACACTTAGCATCCCATTACATGGAAAGTTTGAAAAATTGTCAAAAATCACGTAATGTAGTTGGAGAAGGCTACAAAACAGTAATATATTGTGCTTACCATAAATTTTCATTCAAACCAACCGTACAGGATTTATCTTTATTGAAAATTTTGTTATACACTCTTTTCGACAACAGAAAAATTTGATCACTGCTGTCAAGAAAATAACAAAATCGAATATTTTTTTTTGCCACTCAGTTGCTGATTATCGGGTAACTCAGTGTTGGCCAGTGCTAGAACCTTAAATTACCGCGCAACAGGTGCCGTCTCAGTGTTACCGTTTTCAAGAATACATGGGTGCGCACACTTACAAGCTGCGCACACTTAACAGCCGCACCCCTATAGGATGAAAAATTTTAATTCAAATTTGCAGGACATTCAGCCAAGAAAGTAGAGGAGAAATAGGGTAGAACAGCAACGCATTGGGTACCATAATATGACAAATAGAGACGTAAGGGTGGACCAGCTACAAGCTGGCTCGACAAATTTACAAAATTAGTGGGTCCTCATTGGGCAAGAGGGGGCGTGGAAACGGGTGACTGACGCCTATGCCCAAAGATGGGCGAATCAGTAGGGACGTACCTACCTAATTTGAGGCTGTAAAGAAATAAGAACTCAACGTATCTCAATGAAATTTTGCAGATGGAACTGACGTGCTTGTTAAATGTCACAACTGGATTCGCTCGCTGTTTTAACGTTGACATTTGGCGCTATATCCATTTCCCACTCTCAAAATTTTCCCTCGACAATTTTCAAAAATGATTTCCTACGCTTCTACTAGAAGCGTTGCTTCGGTACACCCACGTTCCTGTTTCTCTGGTTCAGTTATGAGATGTACAGAGGCAAGGCACGTCACACGACGTCATGCGTCACGGTCGTTCGGTGGATTCATTATTGGTTTTGCAGTTTCGCTGGAAAAACTCCAAGAAATTTCGCCCGGCGTTATAGTGTAAATAACAATTCATTTTACGCGGGCTGCAATTTAAATACGTTTTTCAGCCGGCTCGAACCGCAATTTGAATCGATGAATTAAGATAACGAAATAAATTATCGTTATTCGCTCGTTTACGATCGTTAACATCGATTCGGTGTTAAGGACTCGAAATTTGCGTGAAAAATTCAGCGGTCGTGTAATCTCGTTCACGCAGGGACACGCTCTGTGGAACCAAATTTTACGCCTTCGAAATAAAACACGCGGTTGGGTTAGAACGTGAAAAAGAAATTCGGCAGAGGTCATTTATTTTATCAGTTCGTAAAATCGTACATGCAGTTTTTCGTTTTCAGCTTTGTAAAGCCCCCAGTTCCTTCGGAAGATGTATTGAGAGAGCCTCTGCACGGTATCAGAATTTCAATCTCGAAATTTTGGACTTCGGATTACGGGCACGTGTTTAAATTTTACTGCATCTGTTTAACTAATGAGCTGCCGGAGCGGTAATTATAATTAAAGAAACATTTTCTCCTTTGTTCGCATGTGTACCGTGAATTCCTAATGAACGTGGGGTATCTGTTACCCGCAGACGTTTAACCACATTTGAGGGAAATTTTTTAGGCACATCAGGTACCTTAGAGATATAAATTAGTAAGCCGCTAATGAATATTTCAGATTTGATGAACTGCCCTGTAGCTCATTTATTTCTATGCGAAAGATTTTTTGTTAAAATCTTTCTCTGCCTAAAGGGAGTCTTCGTCACTGTGTCTGTCCGACTCGTGCCCTAGAAATTCGAATTTTAAACAGGGACCTTTTTGAATACATTTCTCCAGTTTTTAAGTTGGTTTCTGGAATCAGCAATCTTGCTGCTTATATTAGATTTGAGGCTGCTTTTTAAAAACGCATGAAGTGCATTTTAGTTTAGAATGTATTTTTTCCTTGCTGGGCTTTGATTTTTCTCCACGTTTTAGATGTATTCCGGGGAGGCGTTGCTTTTTCTTTCCGATCAGTAGTTCGAGTCAATCTACCGAAACCTTGTTACTTTTGTCCCAGCTAGATACCTGACAATATACAAAAAAACAATAGGGTCCTCCATTACTGTATAGACTTTGAGGAAAACTCATTGTATATTTTTAGTAATTTGAAGTATCGTGCCTCACCCCTATTGTGGAAATTCCATTTAAATACTCAAGAATTCCTTCATCGTGGCTGTCCCTCACCGTGAACTGGACTACTTTTTTTTTAAATCGCTGCGTGTTTGGATAAACTGATGTGCGCGAGTATGGTTTTTGCGAGTACAGTGAACAAGTCGGCAATGTAATACGTGTTTCAGACTCGATCAGAATCAGCGCAACCATATTTGAAAAAGAGGCTGTTGCTTTTACCGTGGTCAAATTTGGCAGCGCAAAAATTTTTAACGTAGAATAGCCACCCAAAAGTATTTCATCAGTCAGGTGGTGCACATATGATTTTTTGCGAATTCTAAATTAGTCCAATTGATATGTACATTGTACCTGGAAAAAATCCCGAAGTTGATAGAACTTATACAGGTTGTTTGAGAGTGCTGTGGGATGACTCCGTCACGTTTTCCACCTCGAGGACCCTGTGCTAACTTGGGGAGGGCCGAAAAACCTCAAAATTTTCGGACCATCTTCGGGTTTTCGCTCACAACTCCTAAACTAAGCGGTTTTCGACCAAAACGTTCATTTTCAAAGTTGTAGAACATTAAATTTGCTACAGTTTTGTGTGCATACACTTTTTCCTGAACCTAATATTAACCGAGATACAGCCGATCAAAGTTAGAGGAATTTTCTCAAAATGACAAAAATAGGCTAAAACGAAGGTTTTGGCTTGGCCCTCTAACTATCAATTACCATCAGTTCTATGGTAATTATGGTAATTACTCATCAATTTCGACATGCTGGATCATGGGGGGGGGGCAGCTGACCAAGTGCCTGTTTTTGTGAAGTGTAGTTATTTCAATGTTATAGCGGCAGGTCAACACCCTACTGTAAATTCCTGTCAACCCATAATCTTAAACCTCAATAAACATAGATCAGGTAGTTGAAATCAATGAATAATAACCGAGAATTAATTAAAGACTCTAACTGATATAAGAATAATGGTAGTATGTACTAAAATACAGTATATACAATTTATGTATAAAAACTTCATGAGGCCCTCCACAATTTGGAGCGCTTGGGGGTTGCTGCACCATCCTCGTCGTCGTCGTCGTCAGTGTTGTCGGGGTCCGTGAACGTGTCTGGTGCAGGCGTAAGGGGGAGATTTTCCTCACTCTCGTCGTCAGTATCAACTTCGTTGGCGTCAGGCTGAGGGCTGTTTTCGCATGCTGTGCCTACGTAGTGCTTGCATACTGCGGAGCACAACAGGCCAGCCTTTTTACAGCTGCAGTCAGCGGTGGTGCAAACAGATGTGCACTTGCAGCTGACGATGCGGATCAGCTGTTCTGGGGCAGCATCCATTGTTGTGGTGATGGGAACCACACCTGTGAACATATGAATCACTCAATTAACACTGGTGACTTTGTTACAAGAGTGAATAATAATGGGGGGGGGGGGTGTTAAGACCGAAAAATTTACTACTTCAGGATGACGAGCATAATAATACCCACCTTGTTTGGTAATCTTTCATCCCCAGTAAGCAGATGGCAACTTCTCGTAGACCCATTGGCTTCCTCCCATCCACGTCTGTACTTGTCGGTACGTTCTGAATGAATGGTACTTAGCGGTGCAGTCTGGCAAGTTGTCATTTCGGCTTTGCAACAACAGTGGTGAAAATGCGGTATCTCAGGTCATCGAGGTTGTCACGTTCAATGTTCCCTCCATACAGTTTCACCACGAACTTCTCTCCAACGTCAGCAATTTGAGGTGGAGCTACCTCGGGGTCCTTGAAAATCTCCAACATCTCGGAGAGGTCGGGGTTCTCCTGATATGTCTGTATCACCTTCTTCTTCCCAATTCCAAAGGGTGCTGAGTTGATGTCGCACTCACTTATCGCGTGTAGGATGAGTAAGTCCTGTGGCTCGTGTTTGAAAGAGCGGGAAGAATAAAGGACGGTTGGGGTGTTACCCTTCCCACTCTTCTGGAAGTAGACGTTTTTCTTTGAAAACCCCAAAGCATTCAGCAGCACCAGAAGACCAATGTCCACCCCTGTAATGACGACACTGTTGTACTCCTTGGCAACTGAGACAGCAGTCTGTACAGTCAGCACATCAGCGTCTTCTACTGCCTGCTTGACTTGGATCCCCTTGGCTTCTAGATCACCCTTCAGCATCGTTATGAAATTCGTCTTGTTTTTGTCGTTGGAGAGAAATTTTGCCTGCGTGATGGTGCTGACTGAGGTTGTCTTGGAGAATACAAACTTAGTAGAGGGGTTCAGCAAGGAACGCCGGTAACATTCTACTGCCTTGGTACTTTGGTAGCTTATCCCACTAAAATAACCATTACCATAATTACCATAGAATTGATGGTGATTAATAGTTAAAGGGCCAAAAACGAAGGTTTTGGCCAATTCTTGTCATTTTGAGAAAATTTCTCTAACTTTGATCGGCTGTATCTCGGTTGATATGAGGTTTAGAAAAAAGTTTATGCATATAAAATTGTAGCAAATTTTATGTTCTACAACTTTGAAAATGAACATTTTGGTCGGAAACCACTTAGTTTAAAAGTTATGAGCGAAAAACCGAAGGAAGTCCGAAAAGTTTAAGGTTTTTTGGTCCTCCTCAAGTTAGCACAAGGATCTCGAGGTGGAAAGCTTGACAGAGTCATCTCACAGTACCCCCAAATAACCTGTAAAAGTTCCATTAACTTCGGGATTTTTTCCAGCAGACCCCTCTTGTTTTGCTCTGTCTACTAGACTAAATGGATTGCCGCTTAATTTAAGAAAAGTGCTGGAAACAAGAGGTTTTACCTACAGAAATTCCTTAAACATGGTGTATTGTGATGAGTGCCGCAAACGACTTAAATTTTTGATAATCGCAATTAAATATATGGGTAAGTACATCGTCACACTTTATCGTTTCATCACTTTCTAAAATACCTATGGTCAAAATCGAGAGATCCAGTGAACCTTCATCAATGTTGTGAAGATTTTTTTCCATTTCCATCATCGTGGCAACAAGAATTATGAAAGCCACGATCAATGAATCCTGTACCTCTATGAAAGAATTTACTAAAGTCTGGTTCCATCGAGAGACCGGAAATTTGTGAATACGAGTCAGTGCTGCCAGATTTATTCTGCCAAAATCTGGAGAACAGTCCGGAAATTGAATTTTAGAGTTTAAATAAGAGCCGGATGAATGTTTGTTGACATTTCCAAAGTCAGCGACCTAAGGAATTTGATACTTTACTCAGTTTTTTTCAGCAAATTCAAATAATTCTATTTGAAGGCCTCAAATTTGGAATTGGGGACCGATTCAAATATTTGAGTCTTTCTATTCATTGCCATTCACAATAATAATCATCATAGTTATTATGTCAGGTGATTGGCCGTATATACTATCAGCCCTTTTCAACCTTTTTTTGATTGTCGCAGTGAACGGTCAAGCAGACCCTTTACCATTTTTTAATAAGTACCGAATACTTTCAAATTGACGGGCGATCTAATTACCTTGCTTCAGTCTAGGGCGAGTAGACTTTTACCCTATCCCGCGATTCCTTTGGCCCTTGGTCCTTGAAATCTATAACAGTTCTTTCTTATTGACCTAAAACACCCAGATTTCGACACTTAAATTTCCATACTAACAGGTACTGTTCTTAATACCCCGTAACCTTTAATTTTCATCGCTCGTAAACTGAAGGAAAAATTCATCCGGGAATACGTGGGCTCGAAAAGTAGTAACTGGAAAAATTGATGATGAAATATGTACGGCCTAAATTTTTCATGAAAGAAAAAAGGAAGTTGTCTGCCTAAGTTATCGGAAGCAATAAGTTATTTGAAACTCTTCATTCTGGAAAATATTCGTCGACGTTAATGTCCACGTGGGAGTTGAAATGAAAGAAAAAAAAAAGAGAGAGAATATAAATCGGTGAGAAAAGTGCGGACAAATGAAAAAGAAGGAAAAAAGAAACAATATGGCTACGATGAGAGAGAAAGATGGTCGCTTTTTTCTACAATGATAGCGTGCACGAATCGCCTTGAAAATCATTCGCAAAATACCGAACGGCTCCTTTGGGGTGAAATTTTTACTGACGTGTCCGTTTCGGAGAGGTTATTTGCAGGATAGTTTTAGACAAAATTTCGCGAATCGATTTTACGATTATTTAGAACGGTCTGATGGTCGCCCAAACGTAACGGATGGGGTTTAGAACGAATAAATCCGTTTTCTCTCTTTCATTTTTGTTCGGAATTTGACGAGCTGACCTGCCCGCTCGTACGAGTTCTGTTCCGAGCTTCATTTGAACGTTTCCCGGCTCGATGCTGTGCTGTGTGGCAAATAGTCCTCGGGTATGGTCAATTGTATTCGTAGAATATAGCCCGACAGCTTGCAGATTCTGCATGGAGTGCATGTAGTCTAATCAAACGTTTTTAAGCTTCTTAAAAACGTTAAAAGATAAGGAGCCGTATGGTGGTCGGTAAATAGTAATTATAATAAGTTTGTGCTAAGTAGGCGAGCCTCTGCCACTTCAATTTGATTTTCCACAGATAGATTATTAATAAATTCATGTGGTCCAAAAGAGTGGGACATGCTCTTCTTCACTAGGACGCTAGTGCCTCCACCTTTAGAGAACTGCCTGCAATACGAAGAAATTACCTTATAGTCATGAATGTCCAAGACTGAGATCTGTTTATTGTGGATGTAGCCAGTGCTCGGTAATGCATGCTACGAGTATATCAACTTTATGCTGAGATAAAAAAATTTCAAGTTGACCAATCTTATTTGAAATTGACTGAACATTCTGTGTTCGAAGAGTGTTGGCAACACCTTCAAATTGCGAAGCTGAAGACTGCAGTCGCGTAGCTCTATATTACTCTTATCAACAACAGGAAGGTACTCTGCAATCAAATCCAGCCAAGTCAGGTGGCCTCTTTTAGGAAATTTTAATTCTTAATACGCTAAAGACAAAGAAAGAATTTTATTTCGATTCGAACAAAGTGTACAATTTAAACAAGCATAACCAAGATTATCACTAATACTATCAACACTGGTTTAACTGGCATCCAGTTTTGAACACATCGAAAGTACATTTTTGTTCGTCATAACTATATACCTCAGCACTGACACAGAACAATCAAAAGACAGAAAAACAATCTACGGCAACTTATAATCGCAACTAATACATATATGTATACAATCGTAGGTCCTTTTTTAATATCCTTGCGACTTAGATCAAAAGAGGGGAGCTAGGCTTATAATAGAAATCTAATACTATACGAAAACTTTCGGACTAAGGTACGAAATTCTGACATTTCAAAAATGACCAAATAAAACGTAATGCTTAGCCGATACTAAATAGGTCCTGGAGCCATTGGCAGCGAATTCGATAATGACACAATCGAGCCCCGCATGGTCGTGCCTTGTGGCGGCCGGTCCCGATCGAATCGCGTAGCTGGCAGCGACGTCTCGATACTGCGGACACTTTATGGAGACCCAGATCTACTTGGTTGACCAAAAGACTTCGAATTTCGCCTTTGCTGGACAAAGGCCTATAGCGTGCCTTCACATCTCATCATGCGGTCGGGTCAGCAAACGGATCCAGAAAATGAGACTTTGGCGTTTCAGTTCTGTCACTTACGGCAATAAAATACTTTTGACGATCGAAAATGCCGTCAAATTTGGAATTTCGAATACCAGATAACTGAACATAATTTCAAAACGAGTGACTAGTTCTCAAACTGAATTGGTACACACGATATACCAAATCTTCACTAATGCGAAAAATGCAGTAATATCCATTACGGTGACTTGAGCCAGAGATCGAAATGAACGGCGCTGCAATTTCAACTTAGCGCATCGCTTTGTTATCTGTATAACTCCGCCAACAACGTCTTCTAACTTATCATTCCATCCCTTCACCCTGTATCCCCATATGAAGGTAACGGTTCGAGAGACAGAAAGAAACGTTGACTTTTGTTTGGTGTTACTTCGAAGAACATAGTTCCCAGCACAGCCATTACTTTCAGGAGAAAGCCTGTGGACGGTGATTTCACGTAAGACCGTGCTCAACCCCGAGGTCATTGCCTCTGGAGAACCCAGATCATTTTAACAGGTGTGTCAATTTCAGGGAATGAGTAATTTTTTAAGTTTTCAAGCTCCACGCTCAAAAACAACATCATACATAGATGGGTGTCATATTACCAGGGATTTTCAAGCTACTTGTAAATTTAATGCATGGAAATTTCTGAGAATTACAATATAAAAATTTATATTTCAATTTTTCGTAGACTCTTGTAACAATTATCATCTTTCAATCAAAGGTAACCTAGCCTACAAATAAAATAAAAAGAAAGAAATAGTAATATGGTACCTACTAACAACTAACATGACTAATTCATTAAAGAAAGAAGTAAGTTTTAAAGTTGAACTTATGAATAATTATGGTACTATAATAACTAACACGACTAATTCATTAATGAAAGAAGATAGTTTTAAGGTTGAACTTATGAGTTAGGTAATAACTGCAAATTAAAAAAATAAATAAATAAATGAAATACTTATTTTAAATTTACAGCAATAATCGTCTATCTTTCGTTAAAACAAATTCGTTGAGGATTTCTTCATTTGACATTTCATTACATAGCTCCTTTTCAACATTAATTATCAACAAAGACTGTAATCTACCTTCAGTCATTGTACTACATAATTTAGTTTTTACAATGACTAGTTTTGAGAAAATACATTCCACAAAAGCTGTTGTTAGAGGTATTGATTGGAAAAATATTAAAAACTTTGCTAAATTTGGAAAATTAATTTTAAATTCTGGAAACAGTTTAAATTTTGTAATAACATCTTGAATATATAAAAGTTTTTCGAAATTACTATTATTTTTATACAGGTCTAATTCTGCTTCTACAAGATTAAGTTCTATTTTATTTTCTTCATGAGGCTGGATCAAATTAATTATTTGTTGGAGGTCACTTTCTGAAGCACATTTTTTAATAAATACTTTTTCATAATATCTGCAATAATTTCACAACTGTTTGGGAAAAACGATCATTAATTCCATTCTGGATATTGTCTATTTCCTCACAATATTTTCTTTTATATTCTTCTTGAATGGAAGAATCTGTATGTTGAGTTCTCGGATTATTATCTACTTTAACACTTACCTACTTTGCGAGTTCTCTTTATTTTGGGTTCAGACATATTCAACTTTTTGCCTTTCTTCTGAAATTCGTTCCACAGTATGTCAAATTTTGACATTGGCTGAGATATAGGCTCATCTTCCTCTTCACTCTCAGACTGAGTTTCTCTAGATGACGACGCCATAACGTTAAGAATTTCATCACTGATTTGGTCTTCTCTTTTACTTTGAATTGATCTAGACAAATCTTCTATTGCATTAACTGCTGCTCCCAGACTGAGTTTTTCTTGTTGCAAAATTTTGCTGACTGTATTTATTGCATTTAAAATAGGACGTAAGGCACACAACCAAAATACAAAATCAAAAGAACGCATTGATTTTGATACGTTTTTTGCTTCAAAGACAGATTTTGAATCGTTTGAAGACGTTTCAATCTTGTTTAATGTTTCAACAATCGCTGTAAAATTATTCAATAGTATGTTGACTACTTCTGCTCGACAAGCCCACCTTGTGGTGCATAATTTTCTCAAAACACCATCTTTTGAATCACACTCCAGCAACATTTGTTGAAAAATTGCATGCCTGGTTGCACTGCCCTCAATGAAACAATACAATCCTTCCACAATACCAAAAAACGAGATGACATCTCGAACTGCTTTCATAGAGAACAAGGTTTGGACAATGTGCATAACAATGTACAGTTAAAATTTCATGTCTACACCAAGTTTTGATTCTGGTTTGAACTCCTTTTATGTTACCCTGCATGCCCAAGTGGCCCCTGAGACACCGCACCCCTGGCACCGAAAACTACCCTTTCGGGCATCGCATCAGTACCGAGGGGAACGCTTTGGGGCTGGGCCCGAGCCCCCATTTCTCCTGGCCGGAACGGTGCGCGCTTCCTGCCAGGGCCACCACGGGGTTCCCTACTGACCGAGGTCCGCACTCCCAGAGCGCTCGCCTGGAAATTTCAGGTCCCCCGCAGCCGGACGCGCTGCCTCTTCCTCTTCGCTATATCATCGTGTGAGACTCGTCTGATTGAAGCTCCAGCCCTTGCACTGCGGGCGAGCTCTGCTCCAGCCCTAAGTGCTGCGGGCGAGCTTCGCTGGATGGTATTCGCCGCCGCAGCAGCAGCAGCAAGTCCAGCTTCTCATGATTATGAAGGATGAGAAATGTAGAGTGAGTACCTATATTGCATAAATTACACTACAGACTACACAACAATTTGAAGTTTTTTAAAAAACAATGGCATGAGAATACATGATTCTATATTGTATTTTCAACGAGGAATTTAATGCCAATGTTAATTTTTTGATTATAGTTTATAGTTCACCATTTTTTCCTATCATGCAAATTTTAATATCATCCAGATGATACTACTGATCGAACAACTATACTTACACTATAATGGTATACGGGTTCAGTATTATTATCAGTATCTGTGTAGTTATTCCTGCACAACAAAAAGGAATAAAAAGTGAAAATTTTAATAAAATTAATTATCAATTCATCAATTCAGTATAAAATTTCAAGTTTTTTTTTTGCTTTTTGTATAGGAATTTCGCTCATTCTACACATTCTACATCTATTCTACACATTATACGCTCAAATATAAAATAAATATTCTACGCGTCAACTCCCATCCCTGGTGATAAGGTGATGACCCTACAAACGCTACATCAGTACAAACACATAAAATTTCAAATTGGTTTAGAAAAAATTTTAGCGCTTCTAGCGGTGCCTTTATTCGCGAATGAGATAAAGATGAGAACGAAGTGGACTCAGGCTGACCAGTTTTACAATCACTGATGACCATAATGGAATCAAGTTGACCATATTTGGGATTGTTAAAGTGCTATTCTTAAATAATAAACTGTTTTTCTTTTTTAGATTCAACAGGTGTGCCAGTGGCACACTGGCACACTGCTGGGTTCGCCAGTGAATCTTCTTTTTTGATATATGTAGCTCTGTATGGATATTCTTGGTGGTTGATCCGGCTTCAGCATGTGGTTACTGGCCTCTCAGTCACCGTTACATCCGACTCGCCGATACAGGCTAAAAGTCTACCCACAATACATCTATGCTCCAACGCGTGTCGAGAAATCATTTTCCATTCCACAACGTCAACATGCACTTCGCATTCTACTGTATGTAAATGTCGAAAATGTCCGACTGTGTGTACCGTCATACATGATAACCATCGTTCCTTTCGATACCGATCTCCTAGCTCGAGACTTTTAATTCAAAAAATTAGCCCTTCATTTTCCCATGCTACAACCTGTCTGTGTCCCTATCCGATCCAGGCCGTTCCCTAGTTGCACTTTGTACTTGACTAAGTCCCCCGTCACCCGTTGGCTTGTTGACCTAGCTTCCCGCTGGGATTGGCTAGTACCCAACCTTTTACCAGGTTACTCGACGTAATAGGGGCTCCACGTGTAGGTGGCTGCGAGGTAGAAGAGGAGAAGCTAAGTGGCCGCTAGTGGCCATGTATTCGCTTCAATCTCCTTGAGGTTGCCCCTCGAATCAAATTGTAATCTTGAATGTATTTTTTAAATCGGCTACGAACTTCACTGTCATACCCTGTACCACGTCTAATTCATCAACTTACACAGTTTTACGGACGATGCTGCTACACTCGAAGTCGGCTGCCGCACAGGCCAAGCCGTTGTCGTGCGTTTGTTCTTCGCTTCGTTTAATTACTACGGCGCAACAACAGTGGGTAATGAACCGCTAGCGCCGGCCAATTGTTATGAAAATATTGGAAAGCCCCGACCACCCGGGCTTCCAAAACGCAATACCTCGATTGTTGATAGTATCTTATACAAACTTTGTGATTGTGTTCTGTGCAGGAAAACCGCTGCCGACGGTAAGTTGGTTCGTAAATGAAAGGCTAGTCGATGGCAGAGTATATACAACCGACCACAGAGTGACCGTAAATAAACTGGAAATACCACGAATGCTACGCGCTCATTTGAATTCAACGTACAAATGTCAGGCCAGCAATACGAATTTAGTGCTTCCCACACAGAAAACAGTCCGTCTGGAGTTGATACGTGAGTGCTCGCAATTTAAAATAACTTTTTTTTATTTTATTTTATTTATCTTCAATAATTTATTATAATTTTAATGAACGCCGGTCTGGGTTGGGTGCTGCAGTGGCAGCGCATTTTGAAAACGAAGGTGCATTCACCTCAAACGAGGCTGTTTTTTTGCCGTGAGGAGAGATTCGGGCGAGCTGCGGTTCGCTTTTAAGATTCACCGCATGCACCGGCGAGATAACGAAGCGATATGCTAAGCCATAAGGGTCCTTATAAGCAGAGCGGGTTCTCAAAAAATTTAAGCTTGCATATATGTAGTCGGCGAGCGCGCGACGTGGAATATTACATTTTATCGGAGGTGTTACAATCGTACGAGGGACTGGCATTAAAACCATAAACGGTAGTTCATATACACGCTGCTCATTCTCACAAAAATGGTTTGATTTTGCCCCCGTGCATAACTCTGCGACGTATTGCTCAAATGAGACGTTATCGGCATTTCAAAACTGAAGAACCAGTAGCGAGAAACTTTTGTAATCCATCACAAAATCGTTTAGAAATGGAAAATACCTCGTCAAAATGACTTTCAACGTGAACGTCCTCACCCTGAAAACCTTGATGTTTTAGTGTTTTTATTTTATAGAAACACGCCTACGCAAATGATCGCTAAATTGAAATGGCGGGGGTGAAAAATTTCGTTATTTTTGGATAGTTGATGACTTGTATTATGTTTATACGGCACTAGCAATACGACCCACTCTTCGCACTAGTTCAGAATAGTCTAGGAAATGAAGCCGTGAAAAAGGAAAAAATTGGGGCAAAGGTTCCTTTTCGGGAATATTATGTTCTATGAGGTCACAGAAAGTGTATCCTGAAAAGTTTACTCTACCTCAAGCCCGGCCACTAGTCTGGTGGGGGGCTCAAACGTGTCCCGAATTGAAGATTTCTCGATTTTTCTCGAAAAATGAGCCTTTTTGGGGAAAACGTCAAATAAAAAGTTGTTTCCCTTAAAATTCTCTATCAAATGGTACCCAATATGACCATGTTCAGAAGAACTGGGTCCACATAAATCGCCCTCAGTGCAGCCAGGAAACCTAAAAATCTTGGAAATTGATGTTTTTTTCGATTTTCATTCGAAATGTGGACTCTGTTAGGAGAATGCATGAGAGATACATATTTTTTGACATTAAATTTACCATATTATGATGGTGCGGTGGCCGGAAAGAAGGTAGGTATCAAGGAAACATGGTGGACTCATAAAAAATAAAATTTGGGCTGGCGCAGTGACATTTTCCGGTAGCCTTTTGGATCCCATCCTCCCTGCTCTAACATTGATAGAGGTTTATTTCATCAGGGAAGCTCCCCAGTTTAGTTCCTAAAATGAAATTTCTGCAAAGAAGTTGATCGATCGGATAACAGGAACACGTGTCGCACGCTCTTTTCTCGATTTATTGGACAGTTTTAAGTAATAAAGATTTTCCCTTTATCCCGAAAATCATTTTGATGGGTCCTTTGGTTGCTAATTAGAAAATTCTGAGTTGATCAGATCCTTAATGATGGCTTCACCAGAGGGAAGTGGGAGTTAAGAAACAAGAAGGTGATTTATATGTTTTCCAAGTCACTTAATTAAATTTTGAAATATTTTTCCATCCGACCCATTTGGGGGTGCAGTTAGAGAAAGTCATCGAAACCTATTAACATTCGTTTTATTTTAAATTAATTGAATGATGGAACTTCAGCAGCTTATTGATCTCTTCTAAAATATCAATTTTCTTTTTTGCTATCACACTATTTGTTGATATTCCAGTTATTCCACCAATTGTAAATATAGAAATAAATCCTAAAATTCATAAAAATATAGGTAAAAAATTTAATTTACTTCCGTTATTAATGAGAATTCATCTAAAAATTCTAATTCATGTTGGAATTGCAATAAGGGCAGGAGCGGTGAGGACCCGAGATGTGAACAAGGCACAACATCATGAAACGGAGTATAATCAAGCGAGTGTGTGGGGGGGGGGGTTGCATGTGCGTCTGTGTATGTGTGCACGTGCGAGTGGTGTGAGTGGGGTGCGGCAGGCCACAGAATTTTTTTTCTCTCTTTTCGTTATTATTATTTTTCTTTTTTAATCATCACTACATTTATTGTTTTTTTTCGTAGTTTTTTTTTTTTTTTAATTTATTATTATTATTATTATTATTATTATTCTTTTGTCGCTTTTTAATTTTGTTATCATTTCTTATTATATTTATCTCCCCTTCCCTGTAACTGGCCACCTGGCTGTTGGAAAGGGGAGTAAAACACATTATTATTATTATTATTATTATTATTATTATTATTATTATTATTATGATGAAGCTCATTTCTAAAACGCGATAAGCCCATTCGCTGTGTATTCCATTTTCGAAACGCGGTGATTTTTTGGCTCTGAAATAAAATGGACCCAGGCGATTTCAGATTCAAAAATGGCTGATGTGCAGTGGCGCACCCAAGGGGGGCTAGGGGCTGTAGCCCCCCTTAGACTCAGCCGTCCCTTGAAAATTTTAAATGTTACTCCACAAGTTACAAATATTTGTATTTATATTCAACTGATGTTATCTACCGAAAGTGCCTAGCGTTTGAACGTTAGAATCATATTTTTAAGACCTAACTTGCTTCGAATTTAGCCCCCTCCTTAGATAATTTCTGGATGCGCCTATGGTGATGTGTCTTTAAGACGACACTTTTTAAACAGATTTCCATTTCTTTCATGTATCTTATTATTAAAAAACTCAGTAAACGCAGTGAGTCCGGTTTCTGGGGTTTTCTTCAGCTTATATTTTTACAAATACAGTGAAACGTCGTTTATCCACACTAATTGGGACCTAGGGTTGTGCGGATAAAAATTTTTGCGGTTAACCGAAATTGTGTATATTCAATGCAAAAAAATATGACTAAGATTAATTTTTCATCATACAGTATAACTTAGAGTAAATATTTAATAAAAGATACACAATTTCCATTACTGTTTATCCATAAAGTAATCCGAAATCTTCTTTTGAACTGCACCGGTGCATCTCTTTTTTGCAGCTAAATCTCTCATCCTCTTCAGCAGCAGGAGTTGTGTTGTGCAACCTTCTGCCTGTTTCTCATACCATGACAGTGCGGTCTCTAAAGCAGTGAAAGCCTCTTGATGACTCGGTCCTCCTTCTTCTGCTCCTTCATTATCTGCACCTTCATCTTCCTCCTCACCTTCTTCTTATCGAGTTTACGAATAATCTCCACTTTTTTCTCAATTGATAAAACATTTCGACTGCGTTTAACTTCACAACCACTCGTTGAGGCCATAATTGCTGTACTAAAAATTTAAATCACGCTCACTTGTGTCTTGTCTAATACCGTATGTACGTATGTACAGTACTATGCAAGTAAACAGCACTGTCCACTCCTGCTGATAGGTTGGAAAAGAACGCTCGAAGCTGATAGCAATATTAAAATTTATTATATATTTGATAGTCAATGTTGCAACTTTGGCAAATTCCAAATTTGACCAACGATTAGCTCTAATTTTTAATGAAAATGAAAAATGAATAATATTTTATATTATCATGACTGTATTAGTGGAGGGGAAAAGAATTTTAGAAAAAGTAGTGTGCCCAGGCACACGGCACACCTGGCAGACACACCTATGTTTACTACGCCACAACAATTGAATTTACTCAGACTTTTCTTAGACACAAACACGCTCTGGAACATTGTCTTCCATTCGAGATAACTTACCAACTAATCTATTGACCCTAGTGGACGAAACACTGGAGACATTGATTCTTGCATCAATTTTCTGAATTTCATGTTTTTGCAAACGCATCTTTGGTGCATAATTTGGAAAATTCAGTCAAACTAGAAGAAAAAAAAAATAGAAAATCGAACAACAATCGAAAAAAAAAATAGGATAGAATTAAGCATGTATAACAAAATGCAAAATATGAATATCTCACACAGTCACATTCAATACTTTAGTTTGTTTACTGTGAAACCCGTCATTTTGTGACAACACTGTTTGAAGCACCGCCACTTCCAGCACCCACCCAAAATTCAACGTACGCGCTCGCTTGGGAACGAAACTATACCTCATCTCACTGCGAAACTCGTTACCCCACGGGTACTCCGTAAGTATCATTGTGACATCACCGAAACTTTGAAACTAAGTTACAGCTTTCCAGTGGCATTAATCGCAAAATGAATTTCAGTACAACACTCTACACACTAGATAGAACATTTTTTTTTTATTTCACAATGTTCCGTTCAGCCATTTAGCTGTGATGGTGTTACACACAAAAAAAAAAAAAAAACTTCTATTTGTTAAATATTTAAAATTTGTTTTGGCATTGTTGAGGTACACACCCCGTTAACATGCATCAAAATATATCATTTGCTCTGACCCCTTTTGCCACACATCTGGCATGTCAGCCGCGAGCATGTAGCTGCCCTTACATCAATCTCATAACTGTTCTGTTCAAAACTCTTTAGTGTTTCTACATCATAACGATTTTCTTGGGCACAAACACGCTGTGAAACATCGTCTTCTATTCGAGATAATTTACAAACTAATCTATTGACCCTAGTGAACAAAACACTGGAGACATTGATCCTTGCTTCTATATGTTTTTGCAAACGCAGCCTTAGGGCATAATTTGAAAAATTCAGTCAAACTGGAAGAAAATATAATACCTCAGTTTTCTTTGAAAAGTCGGTAAAAATAGAAAATCCAACAACAACCGAGAAAACGAATCCTTGCTTCCGTATTTTGAATTTCATGGTTTGGCAAACACATATCTTTGGGGCATAATTTGAAAAATTCAGTCAACGTGGAAGAAAAAAAATCCAAGAACCAACATTGGAAAAAACTGGATACTGGATAAACTTATGCACGTATAACAATGGACAAAATATGAATATCTCACATAGTCACATTCAATTCTTCAGTTTGGTTATCTATGAAACCGGTCATTGCTTGGCAACACTGTTTGAAGCACCGCCACTTCCAGCACCCACCCTCAATCCAACGTAACACGCTCGCTTGGCAACGAAACTATACCACGTCTCACCGGGAAATTCGTTACCCCACTGATACGCCCTGAAGTATCATTGTGACGGCACCGAAACTTTGAAGCTTAATTACAGCTTTCCAGTGACATTAATCGCAAAACGAATTTCCGAATTTCTGTAAAACACTCTACACACTGGTAGAACATTTTAAATAAAAATTTCACGAAATTCCATTCAGCTATTTAGCAATGATTGCGTTACAAAAAAAAAAAAAAAAAAAAAAAAAAACCCACAAACTTGAAGTTCTTAAATAGGTGTTTGTATGTTACTGTTAATATGTGTATAATTAGTTATAAGTGTGAAATTTCATAATACATACCAATTTTCTGCCCTTAATTTCTTCTCTTATTGACGGATCAGGATGATATTATGCAACCCTGCAATTTTCATGGATCTACACCTCATTTAGAATATTCATCCCTATGTTGACTTCAAAGAGCATCATACAGTGGCCAAAAGCAATTAAAAGTCCTGTAGCCCTTTGAAGGCTTTTTTTCAAAGCAACCAGACTGAAACTCTGAATTGTTGTGTAAACAGATGAAAGTTAAAAACCTCCTAAATTTTTAACCAATCACTTCTTAAGGGGAGGAATCAGGGGCTAGAAATTAGTGAGCTCCTAATGAAATTATATACATTGACTGATTATACACATTAATGATAACTTTGTATTATCATTGCTGTGCAGCCAAGTAGGCCGGGAAACAAAGCCTGAAATTGATCGGAAATAAAAATTGGTGGGAAGCTAAAAAGTTGTAAATATCATCTAAATGTGGTTGTTATCATCACCTGAAAACCCACCGTCGGACGGAGTGGAGCGTCGCTCCCTATTATGGTTTCAAGGGGTGAGAAACTAGATTTTGGTCTATAACTTGTTAAATATTGAGTTAAATGGAATTTGTCAGGACTCAAAAATTGAAGGTCATTGAATTTCCTATAAATAATGTTTGAACACATTCCTCCCATCTCCCATATGAGCTCCTCAAAATGACTTCAAAGTTTCCCTCCTTTTTGAAAACAGTTCATTTTAGACAGAACACGTTTTACGCTGCGAATCGAGTCCCACCAACGCCGGAAAGCTAGTGATATTCGAATACCCCCACTAACATCCTAAACGACTATAGTATAAACAGAGGAGGAAACAGAACGCGTTCTGTAACCCCTTCAAGACATTACAATCGTAGGACGTATTACCGTCAGATCAGAAAGATTGGTACTGCGCGTACAGCTTACTCAACATCGTGAAATACGTGGCTCGTAAGGGAACTGCGCCTGATCACTCTTCGGTGCTAAGAAGGAGAACTCTAACGCAACAAAACCGGGGAGAAAGCAGCGGCAAACTACTCCGATTAACCTGCTCAGGAGGGTCGCGCATCAAAAACAGCGACGCCAACGTCCGGCATCGGATATGGCGCTTGGAGAAGAGTAGTTGATCATCAGGAAGACGAACCATACTTCCATGCAAAATTTTAACTCTTCCCGAATTTTTGTACATTCATTTCGTTATTTACTTCCGCTAACGAGAAATAATTTTTGTTTGATGAGTTAAAGCATATAGTTCATATTTTTCGGATTCTACGGGAAAAACTGATTTTGGGGCAACGTTCAGCATCCTTAGAGGACGAAGTACTTCCAACATTTTCCGGGGCTTTCCGTATGTTCAGCAGGAAAGTCAGCGTACTGCCATAATACGTTTCAACTCGTTCCGAATTTTACCCGTTCATTTCTCAACATGACGTAATTAGCCTGAACTTCGTATGAAAACTAAGGAACACTGAACTTCCGTCGGATGCGTTCGAAGAAACGGACCAAAAAGAATATTCTTTCACGGAGTTGATGAGATTAAAGAAACCCAGGGCTATCAAGACTGCTCACGAAAGTCTTGCCAACGCACGCAGAGCGCTGTTAACGAATTACGACCTATTTTTGCAGAAATAAACTTTTAAAACGCTATCGTTGTTTAAGAATTTGTAAACGATCGTTTTGTGGATAGCGTTGCATTAAAACAAAGCCGATGTTCCAGGGAAAAAAAAAATATTTACCACTGTTCCGACGAATCCCATTGCGTGCCACACTCAGGTTCAATTCTGCTGCAAACTTATTTGCTCGACTGTGTTAATTAATTTAAAGGCTAAATGTTGGTACCGACTAGTTGCGTAAATTCAAAAGCTTTTTCCCATAGATATGTATACAATTTTTACTCGCATTCGCAGCTCGTTCTATTCTTTCGTTTTATTTTATTTTCGCCGCGTAGTCCTCTCGAATATGAGTATAAAGGAAGCGCTGAAACACAAAAACGGTGCCTGTTTCAGTGCGACCGTTAACGGTGAAATTACGCTGGAAGCCGACATCTTTAATCGCCCACGAAGAGTATGTAATTACATGCGAATCACAGGGATCAAGACCTCAAGCCATACTCACTTGGTGGATGGACGAGAACAAGTTCGAAAGCGGAAAGGTAAGCCCTATTTGTACCTAATTTGAAAGCGACCATAGGGAGTGGGTTAGTGGCGCGAAGGATTTTTCCAGCGTCTTTCCCTTTCGCGCAAGACGAACACCTATAGTTTCGCAGAGAGTGAAGTAGCTCTCAGAATGAAAAGTTGTGCTGTGCAAATATGCGTGGGAGGTCATTCTCCAGAAACTAAGAATCATCTTACTATCAACAAATTTTGAATCCTAATCCATGGCCAGCGCCGGTTTTACCATACGGGCTGACTGGGCTGCAGCCTATAGAGCGGCTAAATTTTGGGTCCGCAAAAATTGTAGCCCAAAAACTTGAGAACATCTCTTTGAATGTAAAATGTAGAGCAAAATTCACTTTTCCGACATATGGTACCTTTTCACAGAGTGTTTCATATTTGCCGTACTTGTAATGTTACAGAAGAAAAATCAGCTGTAAAATTGCTGACATGTTATCGTACGTTGTGAATGTTAGTATACAGGGTTAGTCGGTTTTCCTTCCGCCATAGGAAAATTAGTTTTTCGCGAAACCAGGTGCACGTTGTTTCGCTAGACGAGCGGTTCCTTCGACAAGCATTTCAAGGGAAATATTCTAGGAAAACTCCGATGGTTTTTGACGAATTTTATCAAGAATCTCCAGAAAAAATTTTCTACATCTCCGAAGAAATTCATTGGAATTCGTCGAGAAAAATCTCCTATTCGGGAAAAATTTACTACAATTTTCGAAGAATTTCATCAGACATCATTGAGAAATATCTCCAATGATTTTAGGCGAATTTTGTCAAAAATTTTAAGAAAAATCTCCAATGATTCCAAACAATTTTATCAAGAATCATCGAGAGGTATCTCTGATGATTTTGGAAGGATATCTTTAGAAAAAATATGCTTTTCAGAGATTTTCGTCAAAAATGTTCGGGGAAAATCTCCAATGATTTCTAAGGAATTATTCAGAAATTTTGGAGAAAAAATGTGACGATTTTCGGAGAATTTCATCGGAGATATTCAGAAAAAAGTCCAGTGTTTTCCCAAGAATTCCCTCGAAAATCTTCGGGAAAATTTTCCGACAATTTTTAAAGAATTGCATCAGAAATTTTCTGAAAACCACTCCGATCATTTCCGCAGAGTCTCATCGAAAATTTTTAGAAAAAATTTCCAATGTTTTCCGAGAAAGTTCTTTCTAAATTCTTTGGTAAATTGAAGAGTTTTCCTAAAGTTTCCCACACATTTTTCCTGAAATCGTCGGATAATGTTTTCCAATGATGTCCGATAAATTCATTGAAAGTAATCGGAAATTTACCCTTAATATTTTCAATAAAGTTCGTCGGAAATAAATCCTTGAAAATCAAAGGAATCGTCCCGAATATTTTTCATGCAATTCCTTGGGAATAATCGAAGGTTTTTTCTCAATATTTTTGGTACAATTCTTCAAAACTCTTGGTGTTATTCCCCGAGAGCTTACAATAAAATTCTCCAAAAGTTATCAGGAAATTTTCTCGAAGAATTTTTATGAATTTTTTTTGGAAAACTGGAGATTTTTTCTAAAGATTTCAGAAATTATTGGAAATTTTCCTCGAAGATTTACAATGAAATTGCTTAAAAATCATCGGAGATTTTTTTCCGAAAATTTACGACAAACTTCTTCGGAGATTATCGAACATTTTTCCTGAAGATTTTCGATGAAATTCATCAGAAACCATCGGAGTTTTTCTTCGAATATTTCCTATGAAATTCTCAAAATTGTCAGAAATTTTCTCGAAGAATGCTGATGAAGATTTTTGGAAACATTGGAAATTTTTCCTAAAAATGTTCGATGATATTCTTCGGAAATTATCGGAGTTTCCGAAAATTTTCGAGGAAATTCTTCGGAGATTTAGAAAAATGTTTCTGGAGATTCTTGATAAAATTCTTCAAAAGCCATTGGAGTTTTCCCCGAATATTTCCCATGAAATTCTTGTCGAAGAGACCGCCCGCCTGGTGAAACAACGTGCACCTGGTTTCGCGAAAAACTAGTTTTCCTATGGCGAAAAGAAAACCGACTAACCCTGTATGAGTTACTGAATGTAAAAGAATTTGAAAAAAGAAAAGAGAAAAAGAAAGAGAGAGACGAGAGAAAGAAATTAGAAAGGTAGGAATTCGATTAATATACGCAACGCAGCCAGGGGTATGCAGAATTTCCCTGTACGAAAATATGAAGTCAGGATAGTTCGAATGCTTATATTGGCGGACTTAACATGAGTGGCTTATGCACTAAAATTCTACCATATCTACATTATGGATAGCCGGACGGGAACTGCTCTGGCGAGGTACCTACAACAGAGTTGAAAACCACGTTTGAGTACGGGCACAAAACACTACTGCACCGTAGCCCAAAACCAATAACATAGCCAAGCATTTAAGCGATCCTGTTCTCTGGTCCAGTATCCGACTAGCACCAACATACCGGGGGGTTCATACATAGCCCGCACGAATGCCTATAGGTACCCTGGTAGTGCCGACCCCGAGGCTGAGCTGCAGTTCAGTATGCTGTCCGGGGACTCGACCAAATGCCCACAGCCGGATCCCCATTATCGCCTGGGTAGGGTAACGTCTAAACCCTGCATAGTGGAGAGCCTGGGGCGTCAACTACGCCCCTGTCGGCGAGAAAGTATTGCGAGCAAGCGTAAATATAAAAGCAGTTTCAAAAGCCATAACAAAATGTGTACTCAGTGAGCAAAACTCACCCCAAATTGACGTCTCTCACCAATACCACAAAATACGCGACGACACTATCAAAATACGGGTTACGCACAAGTCAAATTTCCCGCAACGGACTTTCACCGCAGTCGTTAACTAAATGGCACGAGGCACGAGCTCGCGAACGCGAAGACCTTGGTACAAGGGATGCGTTTCTCGCCCTCCAGCAGGTTCTCCAGGCAAACCAGTCATGCATACAAGCGGGTGAAAGCGGAGAGAAACGAAGTGACAAGGGCGTAAGATTCGACCCTATGTGGGGTGTATTTATTAGGACAGAAATTTACTCTTACATGAATGTTATTGAAATCAGCATTCCCTCAAATCAATTCCTATACAGGTGACGATACTGATGTGAGTAATGGCTCCATTATCTCCTCCCAAAAACTGTATCGCGGCTGCCATTATAGCTGACACCCTGTTCATTCTTGGTCAATCACATCTTCATTTGCTTTCTCCACAAAACACTTTCTCTGTGGATGCACATGTTTGCACTGGAAAAATGAAATAACCATAAACATCTGGTGAAGTTGAAAGAAATTTCGAAAAGGCAAGATTATCCCAACTTCTGAAAACTAAAAAGCCGAACAAACTGTCGGTAATGAAACGATATTTTCATTATGAAAAATGTAGAGATGATTTTCTTCCTTTTTTAAAGAAATAAATGAAATTTTCCTTTAAAAAAAAAAATCTACTAAAGAAAAGGACACGAACGATTTCTTTTCATTCCTCATGGAAAAGATTCATTTTGTTCTTCCCCGAGAAAAGAAAAAATAACCTCGTTCCTCAAGGAGGTCGACCAAAAAGCATGCATCTTGACTCTCGATAAGAAATAATGAAAACTAAATCGTAGCCAACTCTAATTCGTGTCGCAGACGGATCTGCAACCACGGGAGAGCATTTCCATGTCTACATTTTAATATCAACTTCTCAGTAATCGATTATAATTAGGATACGAAAGCGTATAAAATGTTTAAAAAAAAAAAATTCATGGATATTTCTGTTAAATACTGAAGATCTCTTTTCCAATTTTGCTCTCAACCCGAGCCCTGGAATCCGCCCTTTCAAGCATTATCTCAGAGACGTCGGGGAGGCTGTTAGGGCTGTCTTAGTCCTCTTCATCACTTCTTGCCGAAAAACTGGCCTAGGTCGAAATGTAGCGAGTTGCTACGTGGGCTCGAACCCTGGACCTCCGAATTCCGAAACCAGCGCGCTATCCACTCGGCCAACCAAACCCTTGGTGACGTGCATATTGTATAATATGAAATTTCAAGCCCCTTCCTCCTTCCTGAATGTTACAAATTGCAAATCAGAGGTAAATGATAAATTTAATTCGGTGACCCTTCAAAATTAGGAAACGATACCCATATATTTCACTTTTCACAGCCTTCATTTTGAATCCACCTCTCTAGGTGGTGCAATTTGCAATTTTGGACGCAGTTATTACCAAATATGAGTTACCGACTTTTCAAATTTATGAAATGACATTTATATTGCATTTGATGTAATTTGGAAACCCTTCACGTACAATATGTTTATTTTAAAGCAAACGAATGTAACAATTGATTTCTGTGACCTTGAATCTTCGATGCCCCAGCGCACTTATCAAACCCAACTATCAGGATTCCTGGAGACCCAATTGAAAAAACGGATCAGTTCAATTAACTCGGAAGCATCGTAAGTAGCTCTAGTGACCTCGACGCCGAAATCAACCAACAAATTTGGAATGCGGCAGGAGCGATCTTCAAACCAAACAAGAAGGTATTCCTGAACAGGGAGCTCTGTGTGGCGACAAAGGTTGTCGTGTATAAATCGGTTGTCAGAACTACTCTGCTATATGGAAGCGAAACGTGGACCGTCTACAAGAGACATGTCAAAGCTCTTGAAAAGTTTCAACAGAGAACACTCAGGCAGATTCTATCCATCAAATGACAGGACTATGTCTCTAACACGGAGGCGCGTGAGGACGCGCGATGTGAATCAATCGAGCACCTACTAACCAGACACTCCCTACGTTGGCTCGGACATGTCCAACGAATGACGGACCGACGTTTACCGAAACAGGTCCTATATGGTGATCTGACCGTGGGAAAGAGGTCCACAGGAGGCAAGTCAAACGCTGTAAGGACATCGTCCACGCTGCACTGAAAGGTTGCAACCTCGATGGAAATTGGGAGATCTGCCAGGAGGAATGCTTGAAGAACAGCTTGCCACAATAAGACCGGCATCTTCCCGCCCACTGGGAGCAGATAGCCCTACAACACGGAGCCGCCAGTCTGCGAGGTCTGTAGCAGGAGCATTACATCCCAGATCAGCATGCATAATTACATGTGAGCACACCAGCGGAGGAACGAAACTGGCTTATGACGGTAGTAACGGGATCCGCGTGTCGTGACTCCGACGACGACGACAGACTGAGGGACTCAGAATTACCAAAAACCGGATGTTAAGGAGTATACTCTAGGGACCAAACTTGAAGACAAGGTGCAAGTGAAAATATTAGGGCAAAAAACTATATCTACTGATATCGGCTGGACAATCAAGAAGTTACCACTGAAATATGCAGGTCATTTGGTTAGAGGGGCAGACAACTGGAATAAACAGTCACAGGAATGGACCCCATATGACTTTAAATGGGGAAAGAGCGCCCGCTTACC
Source organism: Acanthococcus lagerstroemiae (assembly GCA_031841125.1). NCBI lineage: Eukaryota > Metazoa > Arthropoda > Insecta > Hemiptera > Eriococcidae > Acanthococcus > Acanthococcus lagerstroemiae. The sequence goes on along the minus strand of CM063106.1, from coordinate 26,199,308 downwards.
CGTTAGAGGGACGAGCTCATTAATAAATTTGGTTTATTTTGGTGCAGAACTGCCTGGGTAGAAGTGAATGGAAACGAATGGCGGACGCTCGGCATTGGGCCGACTCGTAGCGTAACGACTTATCTACGCTGAGGACCCGAGTCCAAAGGTGTAAATAAATAAATAAGTAAAGCCCTCGGGGGGGGGGGTGAGCAACCCTTCTGGATCGTTTGTGACTCTCAATGTGTAGTTCAATGTAAGCTCGCGACCATTTCCAATAAAAGAACTATCTTATTATTAAATACTAAACCTTCCTCAACTGATCGTGCATTTGAGTTGATTTGCCAGTGCTACGGACGCTTGCACTCAGGAAAATCTCCGAAGCAGCGCTAACTTCGGCTCCATTCTACTGTATCATGCATGAAAATGCCTAGTTCAGTTTAATGTCTTACTCCCTTGAATGTTAGCTGCACTGAAGTAATTCTAATTAAAGTTCGAAATTCGTGTATGTAGTTTCAGTCGCCCGAAGCGAGGAAGCGCTCTATCTTATTTTCATCTAGAAATCTCCGAAACTCTTTAAATTCATTTAATGTGACTAAACGAAGCGGGAACTGCGAATTGCGTTCTCCGGCAAAACTCGACTATACACTCTATACGCCATTTGAGTACCTGACTGATCCAACAGGTTGTTGACGCGTCTTTTCTCAATTTCAAGAGAATAAGTGCTTGTCAGAAAGTTGTCAACGAACAGTTAAACTCCATTTCAGAGACAGTAAACTTTTCTTGCCTCCGCGTTGTTCGTTTTGTATTCTTCTTGTAACGCGAGTTTGGCACGGAAAGCTAATTACTTCATAAATTTTCACTGAAAAAAGGGGGAAATAAATGCTCGAGCGTGATGCTTTTTTTTTTTTTTATAATCATGATATGGAATTTGAAATGACGGGCTTGCTTTCTTTCCGTTTGAAAAGTATATTGCGTAGGTGGACTTTTTTTCGGCAAAATAATTGAAACGGACACTCCAGCCAATTTAATTATTATATTGCACGTAATCGGCAATTGTTAAACTGATGCCTGTATAATTCCGGAGGATTCATGAATGAAAGAGAAATCAAAAAAAGGATTCGATTTTCTCTAGTAAAATGTCTACTGATGGATACGTGTAGAGTAGTTGGCTTCTCAACATCCCATGACTTCCTTTGATACTTCTTCGAAAACGATATTTAGTACTAGTCCGGATGCTAGTTGAATATATAATGTACAATACATTTTTTAATGAAAAATGGCCACACGACGTGCCTGTAAATAAGATCCAGAGGATTATTTTTAAGAGATGTGTCACCACGAGGGACTGTCGTGAGGAGAATTCACCTTCTCCCTCATGCCATCCAGTCATCATTCTCTCTCACTGGGGTCTGGTTGGCCGATTGGATAGCGCACTGGTCTCGGAATCCGAAGGTTCCGGGTTCGAGCTTACGTAGCAACTCGCTACATTTCGACATAGGCAGGTTTTTAGGCAAGACGAGAAGAGGGCTAAGACAATCCTAACAGCCTCCCAGACGTCTCTGAGATAATGCTCAAAAGGGCGGATTCCAGGGCTCGGGTTGAGAGTAATATTAGAAATGAGACATCTTGAGACAGTTTTGACAATTCCATTCCCACGAGGGAACCGTCCTTGTCTGAGATCCGTAAGTTATAGGATTGGTGTGGTGGGACGTATGTCGATGCATGCATGCGAAAGTATACCTTAAGATATCGCACCATCGGCTCCGGAAACTACTCTTTCGAGTATCGTATCAGAGGCCAGAGGGACGCTTTAAGGCTGGCCCGAGCCCCCATTTTTCCGTGCCCCACTATGGCGTTCTCTGCTGACCGAGGTTCGCACTTCCCGAGCACTGGCCTGGAAATCAGGTCCCCCACAGCCGGACGTGCTTCCTCTTCACTCACCCCTCACTTCCTCGTCGTGGTACTTGTGGCGACGCAGGCAGGTGGAGACAGTGGGGAACCCTGCCGGGGGGTCCGCAGCAGCTGCAGTAGCTCTTCTAGAATGGTACCGAGTTGTCCTGTTCGATGGTGTGGGCCGAGTTTGGTTCGTCAGCCCCCTACCTCGACCACTTCGCCTGCATCTTCATCTTCCTCTTCATGATGGCCGACACAGAGGCCGGCACCCGTGGCCGCTCAGGACTTGGGTCAGGTGGAAGTTCAGCTCTCCGTGAAATCTTCCTGCACATACGTCGAGGTCGCCTATCAGCGCTCGGGTCCACTCGCCCTTGGTCGAATGGATGAGCGCGTCCTTCCACTTTCGAAGCGTGCCTTACTGGATGACTCGCTTGGCCCGAAGTGCTTCCCGTTCCGTCTTCGCTCTCTTCTTCGCACTGTATGCTTCCACTATTTCGCTGACCTTGAGTTCGATCGGCGGTATACACGCTAACACGCCTACTGCCTCCGAAGAAACAGTGCGGTACCGAGTGACCTACCTCATCACGGCTTTTCGCTGAATCTTCTCGATCTCCGCTCTTCTGTATGGAATTTTGATGGTGTCGGTAAATACTGGCGCTTCGTGTAGAAGGACCAACAAGATGACGTTGACGTACAACTTTCTCTTCTTCTCCCTCTCGGTCCCCTTAGGAGCTGTCCAGCTACTCGATACGCCTTCTCAGCTGCCCGTCGGAAGTGCTCCCGGAAATGTAACTTTCCGGCAAACCACAGCCCCAGATACTTCAGGGTTGTACAGAGCCCAATCTCCACACCTTTTAGGACAAAGGTGGGTGGGCTGTACTTGCGTCGCGTCGTGAACAAAACCGCTTCCGTCTTCTGTACCGCTAAGCACCTAAGCACAGCCCTGCGGACTCGATCCAGTGGGTCAGCATCTCTAACGCCTGGTTAACTCCTTGCGTGACCTCTGCTGTCGACTCGGCTTGGCGCACCACCAGCGTGTCAGTTTAACGCCTGGTGGTAGTACCAGCCCCAGCATTCCGTTGAAGGCGACATTCCAGACGGTAGGTCCGAGTACTGATCCCTGAGGAACGTCGCAAGTCATCTCTCTCGTAACAGGTCCGGTCGCCGACTCCATCTCTATTTAGTGGCCATCGAAGTAGCTCCGTATTATACGCACGAGGTAACGTATCCGCGCCAACTCCAACGTCTCCATGATATGCGTGTACGAAATCAAATTGAACGCGTTCTTGATGTCGAGGCTGACCGCCGCGCAGAACTGCCGCTCGCGGATCGCCCTCTCCGCCAGACTCTTCAACTTCAGCGCAGCGTCCGCAGTCGAGCAGCCAGTTCTGAATCAGTACTGACTGCTCGAAATCGTTTTCCGCTTCCGAAAGTGCTCCTCCAGCCTATCCACGATGGTACGCTCAAACACCTTTCCGACGGTATCGAGCAGGCAGATAGGCCGGTACGAGGACGGCTGACCATCTGGCTTTTCTGACGTCTTGATCAGTGCTAACCGCGCCGTTTTCCATCTGCTCGGCAATGTCCCCTGCTGTAACGCGCGATTAAAAACATTGGTCAGGAGAGACGGGTCCGCTCGGTGGACTGCTTTCCAGACGACGTTGGGAATCATGTCCGGACCCGGTGCCTTCCTTATCTTTGTCCTGATCCGGCCGATTGCACTGTCCACTTCTCCAACACTAAGCAGAGAGAAATCCTCTCGCACCTCGAAGGATGCCGCCGTTAGCGAGAGGCGTTGGGGAAACAGTTCTTGAACTAACTGTTGCAGCACCCCCGGCTCCTTTCGACTTATCACCGACGGCCCTCTGGCTTTCCGCATGACCATCTTGTATGGATTGCCGGAGGGGTCGTCGTCCACTTCCTTGCATAGCTCCTTATAGAAAAGATGATGCAGCTTTCAAATATTTTTATTTTTATTTGCGTATTACTTTTGAGGACATATTTTAAGACCCAAAAACTTTTCCATCCATTTTGTATTCTTTTGTGTATCTCAGAGTCGAATTTTTTATTGACTTATATTGTCTGACTTGAGTATCTAATTCGTTTCCTCCGCTTTTTCGATTTAGGTCTCATTAGGTGATAATTTAACAATGTGGTCTGACAACAGGAAGAACTTTTTTCTCAGGTTTATTATTAGACCTACCTCCGCGCTTGCCTGTATCAATATTCGGTTATCATCTCTTCCAGTTCCCAACCCTGTCGAGGGGGAGGCGGAAGGGGGAAAATACGCCGGGCCCGGACTTTCAAGAGAGCCCGATATTTTTAAAAGGCCTGAATTTCAATCATACTGTAGGTACATCAAATCAGCAACCACTCCTTACACTATGAGAGAAACCTCTTATCCCGTAGCTTATAATTTTTTCCCATCTAACGAAAGAACAAATTATTTGAAGTGGAAGAAGAGGAGGGCCCGTGGAAATTCCCTCAGGCCCTTTTTTTCTCTGTGTTCTTCCCTAACAGAACATAAACGACATAACTTCGTGAAGTGGTAATGTAGCTGAAGAAGATGACTATCACATATTATCTTCATAAGGTCTGTGCATTTGTGTTAAAAAGTAATAATTCTTTACGGGGATAACTTGAACTCCATTTTGAGCAGTTCTAATCCAGATATAAGAAAATTGCTAATGACCTTTCTTATGGGGAATTTAATGTACAATCTATTGCAAATAAAAAAAAAAAAAAACAGTAGTTTAAGAGGGCAAGTTTCACGTGAAATTGAAAACATGAAAATTTTCTGTTATAATTTCTACTAAAATTGATTTTATGAACACCCTGTTGAACTGATTCCGATCTTTTTTTTCTGTGGTTACCACAACTGCCTTATACTCTTACCTGCTGGTACCAGTTTTTTGTTTCTAGTCGTGAGAAGAAAGAAAAATTTTGAAGATAGAAAACTTTTCAAAATTTGACCATAACTGAGAGCCTCTTTAAAAGTAAGAGTGTGCAAACATTAGGGTGTCCTTTATTTTATAAGTTTTCGCAAATCGATTAAGTGTGCACTGAGATTTGTTCCAATGGATCTACAAACTCGCCATAAAAAATTTGAGCTCAATCTGAGGTCTTTGACCCAGGGCGCGCTGACCTAAAAGTTATGTGTTATACTGAGATTTTACAAAAAACCGCGAATATTTCGGAACATATCAACTTCAAGACCAAAATGCATGAAAAATAAAATGGTCCTTGTTGAATTTTCTATAAAAAATATCTCATACAACTTTTCTCTGGAACGCATGTTTACTGAGATAATTGTAAAAATATGTGAAAATTTCGAGGAACAAGGCTTCTGTTATTTTTCCTTTCATAACCGATCTTTAAATCGTAGTTATCTAAAAAAAAAAAAATATTTACTTTAGGACCAGAATTCAAATAACATACAATATTCCTTCTTAAATTGTCTATAACATAACTATCGAAATTATCGCAAAAATGCGTGGAATTTTCGAAAAACCTAGTTTTTTAAATTATTTTACGGCTGAAAATATCTATTAATGTAGGGTACGGCAGACTATAATATAACTTCAGTCTCTGTCTACTGGGGCAAGCGCCGCAGTTTGCCCTCTTACCACCTGACTACGCCGATGACAGTTTGTTAGATACCTAGTTACCTACTATAGAGTGGACCTTGGATTATGGGCTGCACCTCAGTTGCGTCCCATACGGGAGGGTTAAAAAAAAGGATATACGTAATTGCGTCCCAATAAAACAAGGTACATGTCTGAATGGCGTCCTTCATTTTAACAGCTCAGTCACGTCCCATATATTTCTCTTCCCACCTACCCGGACTAAGGACTGGCTGCAAAGTATTGCAGGTGTGGTTAAAAATATATTTCTTTACCGCTACGCCTACACACAGTTCCCATGTGCGCTAACCAGCAAGACCTAAACACCCTCAACCTCATTCATCATCGGGCACTTTGTCTGGCCAGTGGTACCTTTCTCACCATCCCTGACGACAGCCTGTATACGATCTGCAATGAACTGCCTCGAGATCTCCATCGATCCATTGTGTTCCTACGATATATCACACGTTTTGAATATGCAAATCTTATGATCTGCCGATTACTTAAGAGTATGAAAGTATGTCACAATATTCATTCTTACTTATTCTTGTCAACTTGTACTATGTACGTAATAATTACGTGTCCTGTAATTGTCATTCTCGTTGTAATCCACATACATGTGCCAACATGAAAAATGATCACAGAAGTCATTTCAATTCTAACGTCGAGTGTCTATTATTAGAGGAGAACGCAATGGGGATGCACGTCGGACGCAATTGGGACATGTACCTTTTTTTTATTGGGACGCAATTATACATGTCCTTTCCCCCCCCCCCGTACGGGACGCAACTGAGGTGCAGCCCATTATCCGAGGTCCACTCCATAGTAGGTATCAAACAAACTATCATCGGCATAGCCAGGCGGAGGAGGGGGCAAACTGGGGCGCTTGCCCCAGTAGACAGAGACTGAAGTTATATTGTAGTCTGCATTACCCTACATTAATAGATTTTCAGCCGTAAAATAATAAGAAAAACTGGGGTTTTTCGAAAATTCCACACATTTTTGCGATTATTTCGATAAATATGTTGTAGACAATTTAAGAAGGAATATTTTATGTTATTTGAATTTTGGGCCTAAAGTAAATATTTTTTTTAGATAACTACGATTTAAAGATCCGCTATGAAAGGAAAAATAACAGAAGCCTTGTTCCTCGAAACTTTCACATATTTTTACAATTATCTCAGTAAACATGCGTTCCAGAGAAAAGTTGTATGGGATATTTTTTATAGAAAATTCAACAAGGACCATTTTATGTTTCATGCATTTTGGTCCTGAAGTTGATATGTTCCGAAATATTCGCGGTTTTTTGTAAAATCTCAGTAATCAAAAAATCTCTGTTTTTTGAAAATTCCACGCATTTTTGCGATTATCTCAATAAATATGTTTTTTAAAGAAACGTTGTATGAGACCTTTTTATGGAAAATTTAACAAGGAACATTTTATGTTATTTGCGTTTTGGTCCTAAAGTGAATATTTTTTTAGATGCGATTTAGCTAGTAAAGATCAGTTATGAAAAAAAAAGCCAGTTCTTCGAAACTTTCCTACATTTTCTCAATTATCTTGGTAAATGTGCGTTCTAGAGAAAAGCTGTATGGGATATTTGTTATAGAAAACTTAACAAGGAGCATTTGATGTTATATGCATTTTGATCCTGAAGTTGATATATTCCGAGGTATTCGCGGTTTTTTGTAAAATCTCAGTATTAAACATAACTTCAAGGTTAAAGCGCCGTGGGTTAATGTCCTAAGACTGATCTCAAATTTTATACGGCAAGTTTCTGGATTCTTTGGAACAAATTTCAGTGCACACCTTATCGATTGGCAAAAATTTGTAAAATAAGGGACACTCTAGCAAACATATCTACATATTGTCGGGGTAGGTGGCCTGCTTACCAGGTGGAAGGGGCGTCGTACTAAGACACCCTGTATAACCTAATGGAGTCTTTTTTAATGTTTTTACGCTTAAGGTTCCTCACTACGGCAACTTGTCGCCCAAGAGAAGGAATTTGGGTAGAAGACCACAAATATTTATGTACCTATTTGATAAGGCTTCGTACAAATACGAGTATATAGTTTAAGAAGAAGGCGATCTAGAACTCCATGTCTTCCACTAGTCACCGTCGACGTTTCTCAAACCCTAACCTCACATAACAGGCCAATTATAGTATCACTCGTGAGACGACCTCTCCGATATTCGTATTTCCGGGTTTTCACCCATTGCTCCGTCTCTCGAACAATCCGATCGCGTTCAACACGCAAAACATCCTCGTGCCAATGTTATTCTACCCTCCCACAATCGAAAAATCGTTCGTCGATTTTATTTTCCCTTCCGGAACGAGCGAAAGAAAAGGGTGGATTAAACGAACTGATTTTCCGCGAGTTCGGTCGGGGAAAATAAATTGCCAAAAACTGTCCCGCAATGCTAATAAATACACGCGGTTTTCCGAAGAAGGAAAAATAGAAGAGGTGAAGCATTGGCGGAGGAAAGGAGTAAAAGAACGTTATTGACTGGGTATTGTTTGATCGTATACATATATGTATATAGAAAAATGCACCTCTAAGAGTGCGGTCAAAAATTAAGTATATAGAACTTATACATCTAGGAAACTAATTCGCCTTTTCTCCCCTTTTTCAAAAATGTACGAAATGAATACGGAAGGCGTTGCGTTGGCCGATAAATATATAATTTATTGCCGGCAGTTGATTGCAGACATTTTTTTTTCTTCTTCTATTTTTCGTCCAAGATAGATTAACTTGGACCGCGAGTAAAATTGCTTCGCGTTCCAAAACTCGATTTTTCAGGTTCCGGTACATTTATTCTGCGGATGCCTCGAAAGAACGCGTAAAAATATTACATTGTTTTATTTTCACCTCTCATGGTCGTCTCGGGAAAGTTGATGATATTATATCGGTTATTTATTTTATAATTTTTTACTTTGGCCACCGACTTTTTGTGCACGCATTACGTGATGAGGTTACAACGGAAACAGGAAGAAAGTAATAGAGGTTGACAGAGAGGAAACATGTTTATACTTCGAGCTTCAGTTTATCTACCACTTGTAGCGTTTTCCGGATACATTTGCATTGTCCACGTCACGGAACTTGGCACGTAATAGAATATTTAGCCGCGATGTGGGATGACCGAAGAAGGGTACAGTGGTTCAGCTTTTACATTTGTCGTGTTCGTGATTTGGAAGGCTAAGTTTTGATGCTTATAATTCCGGAGCCCTTGACTGGAAGGGGGGATTGATAGAGTTGGGTGGAAGGATGGAAAAATTCAACCGGACCGGGTAACAAAAAGACCAGCTAGTCTAATCGCCAATTAATGAGCTCGATTTGGGAAGGCTGGTGAAGCAGTTCTAGTATGGTCTGGGTCTGGAAGGTTCACTCGTTGCACTAACCAATCCATCCTAGGAGTACACATTTTAAGTATCGAATTTTTCCCCGTCGTGTAGGGAGGTCCGGGAGAAATCACTGCGGGGGAATTTAGAGCGGAAAATTGAACGCAATCAAATCACCGCGGGGTATATTCCTCGCAGGAAAATTAATCGACCGACAAATACCCGACAGGTGAATTAATCGCAGGGATAATAAACCGCTGGACAATTAAGCGCGTGACTACTTGTTGATTTTTGACGTTTCACTCATACGATGAAGACGAACGTATCATCTTACATTGAAGAGTGGTTTTCCGAAAGGGGTCAAGTCAAAAAACAAGATTTCCAAGGAAACTCAGAAAACTGCCAACCTTTAGCAGCACTGAACGAGCATATTTTCTTTGTTGGTTATCGTATGTCCTGGACACACTGAATCAAATACGACAAGAACGAAAACGATCGCACGCTTCTACTTCTTACCAGCTGGTCGTAAAGTGGGGGAAATCGACGACTTAGCTCGTTTTGCTAAAAACCAAAGTGCTATTACGTGCAACCTTTGGCTATAGACCTGATGATAACGTGAAACTACATTCCCTACTTTCCTTCTCCATAACGTATTGCTGGACACCTCTGATCACCTCAGTTCGATTTGCAGCAGAATTTTTTGAAGTTTTCTTTTATTCTTTGATGAAGTAAAACGAACGCGTGAAACGTATTCATCTGCTGAAGAGAAGGGCCTCAATAGTAATGGGACACTGAGGCCCTTTTCTTGTGCCACATCACATCATGTTTCCTTACACGTCACATAGCTCCTTAATGATGCTTCTACAGCGAGATAAACAAGCCAGGTTGCTTTGTGACCTAGAAGTAGGGTCGGCCTTTCAGCTAAAGTCTGGGCGGCTATTCCACTAACCAACTTCGAACAAAAAGTACCAACCAGCTAAATCTGCTTTTGAGAACACTTGATTCTGAGTTCAAGAGCCATGTGGAAACTATATGACATATAGCGTTTACTGATATAGGCTTTGAGCAATGTGAGTACACATTTTTGAATCGGGGGCTCAATTCTGAAAGATTCTACTTTTTACGCTCTTTCCAATAATACTAATAACTCATTTTTTATACTACTTGATCAGAAAGGCAATGTTTACGTTGGTGTTTTACGGATGACAAGAAACGCCTATCATTCATGCATCAAGTGCTAACAAAACCTGCATGTAAAGTAAACGTCCCTCAATGTAAAGCGTTTTTACATGAAAAAATTGCTGGCCAGTAATTTTGTATCGGGGAATCGAGCCCGCGCCCATTGAAACATTTAACTGAAATGTAGCAATCGTCTCTAACCACTCGGCCATGGAGCGAACTACAAGAAAGTGAATTAAGAACGCATTTAAATATTCACGATGTAGTACAGCTATTGCCGTTTGTTGTTAACCGTTGTTACATTTTTGCTGGCCACTACCTGTGTATGCTGTTTGTGCATGTGAACAAACTGAAGACAAGACTGTGATACTATACTTTGTAGTAATTAACTGAGTAAATAAAATTTTTGAATTAATTGCGCACACAAAAATCACCTGTCTGTAATGTAAATAAGTAAATGAATAAATAAAAAATACAGACCATGCCAGTGACAAACATTGCGGCTTCTGATCAAGTAGTATAAAAACTACCTATCTTCCACAACAAGAGCCAAAAGTGAGTTTACATGACTTGGGAATTGCTCACTCGCTACGCTCATTCGCAAACTTTCCCCCGCCATGTAAACACTCACTTTTCACTCTTGGTGAGTAATATATACTATTTTTTACAAAAACGTCAGTTGGTTCACGCCGACCCTAATTTCAGCTAGAGTCATACCTACACAATATTACAACTCTCACAAAATGAACTCCTTTCATCGATTCCTTATGTTGATACCTCGAGTCACTCGTTGTAAATTTCCTGCATTTGGCTACACGGCTTCACCACGCTGTGCAACTGGGTGATCGAATAACACTCTTAGATCGGTTATGTGAACGTACAGATGTAATATACGAATACAGTCGTTTTCTACCGCCACTGTTATTTATTTTAATCAGAAGAGGGATCATGCCCCAAAAACCCATAGGGTAGTTGTTGAATTCTTTTTTTTTTTTTTTTTTTTTTTTTTTTTTTTTTTTTTTTCAAAACTATAAATTCATTACGTTTTAACTTTATTGTGGCGATCGCCGTTTTTGATCGCAACGTCGTTTTTCGGTCGCCGTTTCGACCGCCGTATGGGTTGCCGTCTTCAACCCCTGTTGGTCTTGGTCACCGCCGTAGTTGACCGCCGTCGCATTGCCAATTGATATGTTCTGTTTCGATCACCATCCTAATCGCCGTTGAAAATGGGTAGAAATATCCGAAATTCGAATCGTGAGGGATCAAGCCATCAACCTGATCCAGTACCCATTGTCACCGTTTCTAACTTAATGACGATGATGAGCCAGCGAGAGAAACGTCTCCTCGCCGCACTTGAGAGAATGGTTCCCGCTGCTGCTTCTGTCAATGTTCCACAACCGGTGGTACCCGTAATTCCCGAAATAATCCGAGACATTCCAGACTTCAATGGAGAGCAAAGCGCAATCGAGGCTATCGATTGGCTCGCAAATATTGAATCCATCGCCGCACTGTATCAATGGGCCGATTTGGTGAAGCTGGAGGCAGCTAAAAGGCACTTGGTAAAGGCTGCGAAAAGTTGGTACATTGCGAATCGATCGTAATTTACTACATGGATGGAGTTCAAAAAGAAGTTTAATTCGTCGTTTGCTGGGGAGGAAAGCGAAACAACGAAATTTCCTAAAATGGTAGCCCGTGTGTTCAATGGAAGACCGTGTGTTCAATGGAAGGGTGAGTCAATTTTCAACTATTTCCATGAAAAGGTGTTACTGTGCCGAAATTTGAATTTATCCTTTGAGGATACTAAGAAGGAAATAACCATTGGAATTCATTTGAAAGACACGGCATCAATGCTGTTGAATAAATTCCACAAAAACGAAGACCAGATGCTGGAGGACATTCGAAACTATTTGGAAATCGACCAAGAAAGACGAAAACGAATTTTTTCTGGTTCAAGGCTGAGCGAGAATCGACAGACTATGATAGTAGGCACAATCCCAAAGGTGGTACAGTCCGCAGAATCAGTGTAAACGAATTCAACGAGTTCTAGTACAGCAAAATCATTTGTTTTCCCCTCGCTGTCAGCACAATCTGTCACAACAGAAGCAGTCAGGTGTTTCAACTGCAACAAAAACGGTCATCTGTCGAGAGATTGTCTATTTCCCAAAAGAAAACGCAGCGTAACTGCTGGTACAACAGCTTCATTTGCCGGGACAATGACAACGATGTCAGCACCAAGTACTACAAGTAACAATACGAATAATGTAATATGTGTAAATGCAAGTACACCTAGTAATAGCACGTTGTGTAAATTTATCAAATCGATTACATTAGGTAATTATAGTTTAGTGGGTATGATCGACACAGGTGCGCATAAGACCATCATATGTCAGTCCAAGGTCGAAAAGGCCAAATTACATGTAGCAACTCATTCGGAGGATTTGTTTGGTGTGGGTCGGGGTCCAATAAAGGCCATAGGTAAAGCATTGGCCAATGTGACAATCAATGCCGTCACAGTGCCTGTTGGAATTTTAGTAGTGTATGATCATGCAATACCCGTTGACCTTCTTATAGGGCGTAACTGGATCAATGACCCCGAGGTCACAATGATCAAAATTGATAATAAGTTGATGTTTTATCCTTAGAAGTCGGTTATGTGAACATAGATGATACGTAATATACGAATACAATCGTTTTCTACCACCGCTATTATTTATTTCACACTTTTGCTGAGACTGTAAGCACAATATAAAACCATCTTTCCATCTGTTTCTGTTGCACACGATTACGTTCACGTTTACATTTAAAACCACAAGCGCCGCTGTCAAAAGGAAATGCCATTCATTCTCGTGTATCTGGAACATTAATTGAAAAGAAAAAGAGCCAATGGAAGGCAAACACAAATCATGGACGCCACTAATGTTGCATTGCGTAGAACTACGTATCTTTTCCATTGTATAAGGCTTGGCTGCGCCGACCTTAAAATTCCTGTAGCATTTCAATGCCCTGTAACTTCAGAAAAAGTTATTATTTTTGAAAACGCAAAACGACATTTGATTGGGTGTGAAATTCTCTACCAGATAGTGCTCTTAAAGCAAAATTGCGAGAAAGCGATATAACTGCTTTTTGGAAAACCACTCTTTCTTATCTAAAAATTGGTTCCACCAGGGGTGAACATCATCTGCTATGCCAATGATACCCGGGTGGTGGCAGTTGAAGACGACATAGCCACACTTGAAAGCCGGGTGAACGCGGGACTAGAGGCAATGACTCCTAGGATGAAGTTGGCAGAGTTGTGCCTAGTAGCCAAGAAAACAGAAGCAGTGTTGTTTACACACCATTGATGGTACAACCTCCCATCCATTTGCCTAAAGAGAGCAGAGCTTGCGCCCTGTACAGCCCTGAAATACCTCGGGCTGTGGTTTGACAGGAAGCTGTTGTTCAGAGAACACGCGAGAAAGACAGTGCAGAAAGCAGAGAGAGTCATGGCCGGATTAAGCCGACTCATGTCCAACCTAGGGGGGCTGATAGAGAAGAAATATAAGCTGCTAGCAAACATCGCCATGTTGGTCTTCCTATATGGGGCTCCAATCTGGTCGGATGCCATTGGGGCCAGAGAGTACAGAAAAACCAATCTGGTAAGTGTCCAACAGGAGGCTGCACTGAGATGTGTCAGTGACTATCTCACTGTCTCCACAGAGGCAGTTTGCGTGCTAGCAGGTATATTGCCAGTGGAGTTACTAGTGGATAAGCTGAAGAAGGTATACAGCGCAACGCGAAAGATGCCATCAAGGAGCAGTGTGGTGCTATAGGTCAAGTGGGATATCAAATAATCCACGCTCTGCATGTGGGAAGAGCAGCTCTCTCGCAGTACTAAGGGAGAGTGGACCCATCTGCTAGTATGCGACCTCAACGCGTGATTGGGCAGCCGCCATGGCCAGCTGAAATTTTACCTCACGCAGGTAATGAGCGGCCATGGTGTCTTCAACATGTACCAGCATGGGATGGGCATAGCATAGAGCCTGCTGTGCTCCTACTGCGTTACAGGAGGACAAGATGATGAAGTCTGGCACACCCTGTTCGAGTGTCCAACATTGGACCAAGTGAGGGAAGAAGCAACGGCCGCCTTTCAAAACGCAGCGTTAGGCCACTTACATCGGAGAACCTGGTCTCGACAATGCTGAAGAGTAGAGCGGGATAGGATCAGGCAATTGCCTTTGTCAAGAAGACATTGGGCCGCAAGATGAAACTGGAGTGGCGGAGATAACAGCAGCGGACTCAGCATTCTCTGCCGACACTCGCCATCCCACCAACATCGACGACGACAATCCGGCAATACTCAACAGTAAAGAAGAAGACGAATAAGACGCCGGAGATTCGCCGACGTGAAGAGGCGGAAGGAGAAATAGGGGTAGCATGAGCTACCTCAAAGCAACCAACGTATCCTGCCGCAGGCCCAATTGGGGTATTTCTGAAATAGAGGGTGCGGTATCCCGGGGCCAATTTGGTATGTGTGCATCGCCATACGTCCCACTATCATCAATTGGACGTGCATTCGTACAAATTATGTCCAATTAATGCGACAATTAATTTCTAAGGCTACGTCAAAGAGAGAAATCGAATTTATCATACAAATCGATGAACTGTCAAACTGCTGATATCAAACTCACGTCGATTTGACATCCGTCAATGGTAATCTTATGCGTCGAAATGGCTTCCTGGCAAAAGCGCAAATATAAGCGAGTGTGAGAGGCCCATAAAAGAGCTACCAAGCAGCAAAGCAGTGCTGCAAATCCTTTCGCTCGCATAATTGTTCAGTTTTTGGGGAGCCTTCATAGGACTCGGGGGCTAAGCTCTCCGCCCCTATCTGCGCGTCTACGCTTCTTGGCTATTTTTGCTTCACACCAATCAAATGTAGCACGAGTCATGAAATGAAAAAGATAATCCTTGTACACAGATGGAATTCTCTTTTCTTGTTACTAAATATTTTAAATTTGAAAGACCCGGGCACACAGATTACTATAACAACATATATACCAGCTAAAATGCTAACAAAACGATATTAGTTTCCTTTTCCTTTTCTCGTTTTCTTATCCTCGGCGAAGCTCGAGTTTTATTCCGACGTTACGATTGCCTTAAGCGTGACTCGGAACTGTTCGTTTTAAAGTCACAATTCCACGATCCAAGGGTATTTCTTTTTTCTTGTATCAACGAAACAATATTCTCTGATTCCGGCGACGATGTCGTTTATTCTCGAATTTGAAACACTGTAAGTACGTTCGTTTGCCACACACAGTACTCGGCGTGTGCACCACGATAGTCATCACGAAGATGATAAAAATTCCGCCGAGGTTCCTTCTTAATAAAATATAAGGCCGGGAGATACGCCTCGGACCAAAAGGATAAACTTATTACTATAGCGGTTTCAAAGCGGCTGAATAAAAAATCTGATTGCTTTTCACTTTCTCGTTTCTCTCTTAAAGACGTCGGACGTTAGTAAATTCCGTAAAGACGAGCAAGAATTACAACATTCAACCTTTTGGTTGACGCTTGCAACACTGGCGGCGAATAGTGTGCGGCTAGTATGTAGCGGGGAAGCAGCTTCCACACATGAAAATTGAAGTAAATAAATTATGTACGTTTTTAGTTATTAATTAACAAGCAACCGAGTTGGTTCTAGATGAAGGGTATATGCTATCGAACTCGTAAGACCAACAAATAATATCTCAGGGCTAACGAGCAGAATGTCAAGGCTGGTCAAACATTTTTATAGTGTTAGACAATATTATGTCACTCTCCTGGAGAAATCTCACCGTTATGGTAAATATTTAAAATTTACAAAATTGTCAATTGCTATGGTGTAATTTGATGAGAAAAGAAAATAGAAAGAAAAGTAGACGACCAGGGTCGAATTTACCTGTATTCTAAGGTAGAACAGAAAATAGTGTTTTAGAAAAATTGTGTAAGGTTGTGTGAAAGGTGCCGTTTAATCTAAAGTATCTAAAATTTTTTCTTAAAATTTACCAATGTTAACAGGGTGCAGAACGAGTTCAGAGTTCTGGCAAATTGCGCAGAATTTAGAAATTCAAATAGCCCCAGTGCCGAAGTTTGTTACACAATCGATTTATCTTGATCTCCTGATCATAAATGTACTTGTTTTGGACCTTGAATTGAACCTATAAATTATTATTATCATGTAGTTTTGACAAATAGAAAAATTCACACAGGTACAAGCGAGAGTTCGCAGAATATTGTTGAGGGTTGTGTCCAAGCTAACATACTGAGAGTCCCACTCCTACCACCTTTGCCAATTCCTTCAGATAGTTCAAACTTCCGAAACCTTTTCTTTTCTTCCTTCAAAGATATCGACTTTCAACATGAAAAAACGTGTCAACTCAAATTGTTCAACACCAGCTTTTCTTTACTGTTTCAAGTACTTGTTTCAAAATGAACCTTCCAATGACACAATTTAATGAAGACTTTATGGAGAAAAAATCAGTTTTTTTGAGTTTCTTCCATTTCATGGGATTTTTAGAAAGCGTTTAAATTTTACATGAATTCGGTTCCGTACCTCTGTAGCTTTCTATCCCTGAGGAATTTTCCCACTTTGTCCGGGGCCCCCTTGTGTACTCCACAGATACAATCGGGTATATTTATATTTTAGTCAGTGACCTGGCAGTTTTTGCAGTTTTTTGGAGAGAAGTTTTAGAGCTAATCAGGTGTACAAACTTCCATCGCGATATCGGTTGTCAGGTTTTTGAGGACGCCAAATTCAGTACTCTGAAATCAGTTTGTCTGTAAGTTGAGAACTGTGGGACCTGGCTTAGTAGTCAAGCTGGAATAATAATTCTATTTAAGAAAGGGAGAGAAAAAGAATATTAACAATTTAGGTCGATAAGTTTAACGTCAAATATTAGTAAAATTTTCTCCAAAATAATAAAAGATAGAATTTATATTCTACTGGACTCGACGGAAGGAAAGGAACAAGCGGAGTTCAGGAGAAACTATTCAAGTATTGATCACATTTTTACATTAAATCAACTAATTGAAAAAGCGAGTGAATACGATCTACGGATCTAGGACTATCCATTCTCTTTATTGACATTCAGAAAGCCTTTGATACAGTTGAACACCCATACACCTGTGGTAGGAGTTGAACCAAAAGTTATAATATGGCTAATACAGAAACTGTACAAAAACACACGAGCTTATGTGAAAACCGATAGGAAAGGCAATGATGAAACTATAGGATGGTGACCCTCTCCCCCCCTCCTTCCCAATAATTTGGCAGTAGGAAAATTTTGAAACTGTCTGTTTGAATTTTTTATTTTTACGATTTTTTTTTTTTTTTTTTTAAATTAAAGAATATTATAATAACATCGGCAAATTGTTTATTTATTTCTTTAATTCTGGCGACGAATTTTTAGTTTAAATAAAATTGTCGGCAAATTTTTCTTCTCCACCTCCATAGACTGAAAGTCAAATTTCACTTCTGAAAATAGATGAGTACCCTGGACTCTTGTCAGCGACTAGTGAGTCAAAAGCCGAAGATTTCAAGCTGCTGAGTATCGAACGTTATCTGAAAGGTTGAAACAAAGCTGAAATGTGGAAGACGTTTCGAAAATCTGAAAGTCGGTAGCAAACGTTGAATTCCGAATTTCAATGAGTATTCTGTTTTACTAGATTCTCTGTTTGACCTAGAGCCTGAAATTTGAGAAAGTTGAACATTAAAACCTAAAAGTTGAAAGCAAGAGACTTATTTTCCAATGTCACAAGCTGAAGCCTATAGCAAATGTTCTATTGTTTGATTTACGGGCTTTATGGTCCTGGTGAATACAATAGGGAAATTTAGTCTGGAGCAAAAGTCAAAACTCCATGCGTTTTTCCCATAAGAACGAAAGGGAGCTTGAGCCATGGCCTGTACTTGAGCGAAAACTGTAACGCTCCACCCGATATTCTTAGCCATATGCTCATTGATCTTGATCTTAGCTGCGGTTGTTAATGGAAATTTCCATTAGGGTATGATACACTCCTGTTACCATGACGTCATATTACTGGACGTGAGTATACTTGAGCGAAAACCGTGGTTGTACAAAAGGTCACGCCCCCCACCGACATCCTTCCAGCCATTGGCTCATTGATCTTGATCTTCGCTACATGGCTGCAGTTTGCAGCCATGTTGTTAATAGATATTTCCATGGAAATTATGTAAAATCTACACCACATGTGATTGATGCATCATTTTGTCTTATAGCTACCAAATATTTTCCATGAAGTCAATAACAGAAATGCCGAAGTCCATCTAATATAGCCGGCGAAAAAAAGTTCGCTGACCAATAGCTGCACTCAGTTGATCGAGATCGACATTCTCTGACTGAATGCGTTGAACATGTTTAGTAACTATAAGACATAAAATTATCCATATATCAATGTATCTGCATCTGCATGCAGTGTAGAGACTCGTCATCAGCTTACTGTTGATTTCTTGGTCGGTCACGTATAACATGAGACCTGCCGTAAGTTTATTTTTTCCTTCCTCAAAAAAGTTGGAACTTCTTTTTCTGATTGCATTCTACGGAGAGGGAAGTAGTGAGAATTTTTTCCCATTCTGTGTTCCCATGATATTGTTTGACCCAAATAAGTTGTTTTTTCGAGTTATTTCGAACAGCTACGCGCATTAGGTTATCTTTTGCACGGATATAGGCATGAATCAGTCTGATCAGCCAATCCAACTGGCATGAAATTTCGAGTTCCTACGTACGTACAGTAGATCGAGACCAAGTAACCATCCACTGAACATTCCACCGCTAAAACGGGAAAATAACTGTGGCACCCACCACTCGAAAACTGTGGTAACGCTGCGGAAGTCTCCACTAAAACACACATGTAAAAATAGTGACTGCGCAGAGTTACGAACAGCCTCTGCATAAATCCCACCACAGCAGTGTAACTTTACGTAGGGGCAAAGTAGCTGCAGCTCCACTACTTCTCCACTCCACTCGAGGTGCAACTTAGAGACTTTGCGTATTCGTTGCGCAGTTGCGTAACCACAGCGCTGCCTCAATACTGCGTATACGTTTTCCCACTGGGTTGCGAATATCATTCCACTCGTCGGTCACACATGCCGTCTGAGAGCTTTTGGGATACAGAAACACTATTTTTTCTTAGAGAACCTTCATAATCATACTAAATTAAGGCAATTTATTGAGAATTGGATAAGAAACGCAGAAAAATAAAAATTCAATAGCATGCAGTTTCATCAACACGCAAGACACGTCTATCTGCGGAGCTTATTATAACAGAACTCCATCATACCTAACTTTCAGCCAAAAATCAGCTTAATCGTAATTTTTTTAAAACGATTCTTACAACTGATTTTCTTGGACTTTCAAAACGAAGAGGAACTGAAAAAACAACTGAACAGAAGCATAAACGAGAGAAAACGGAAAACTGGAAAACTCAGACCTAAATTTTTTAAAGGAGAGCGATTCTGAATAACTGGCCCTGGGACCCATCCACGAGCAAAATTTGATTCTACGGTTCTAGAAGGCTAAGGGAGCTATCCTACACAAACAGTCGATTTTAGTTCTCCTCCCCAATAAATTTTTAACATATTTTCAAAATTTTTTGAAGCCTCTCACGAGTCCGCCTCTGGATGCATTACGCTGATTACCTCAATTCTCAAACGTGAGGTAAGATGAGTCGAACAGATTTCAAATTCACTGATTTTCGTTTTCCCCACGCATACTTTTAGGACGTTGTGGTACTATGAAATCATTCGAATGCAGCGAAATTTCGCCTTACTGTGAAACGGTGGAAATATGAAAAAATGGATTCTTAATATTTTCTTCTAAACGTTTGTGTATTTTTGGAAATATTTGCTGCGGAGGCCGGGCTGCAAAGTGAAATCGAAAGCGGCGAGGCATCGTAAGTTCTTTTCATGAACTATTCTAGACCAGTAATTCAAGCGGATTTATTCCATTATAACTTTCGCAATATTTTTTCACGAGGCAATAAAATTGAAGAAACGCGACGGTAAGGTCGGCCGTACATCGTGCAAATTCCTCGTACCGAGTTTTTATTTCTTTTAAAAAGAAGGAAGCGGCGAAGTCACGAAGTTAAATTTCGTCTGGCGTGCTAAGGAAATGTATACAGTATTTTCATTCTCATTTTTTCCTCTCACTTAATACATCTTTTCATAAAAATAAATAATCGTCGTCGTAATGCGACTAGTGGGAGAATTCTATATTTAACTACGCTGATTATGTGACAAACTTTACGAGAGAGGTTACGTTCGGAAGAAAGTTCTTTTTTTTTTATTGATGAAGATCCCAGGAAGGAAATCAGCTAAGTACAGTATGTCGTTTACTCTTACATCGGGGGTTGTCAAATTCATAAGCCGAATTTTACGTCACTACTCGAACGGTTATCTACCACTTTGAGAACTAGATTATTCTCGAGTATATAGAATCCTCATAACCTCTCCTTCCACTTCACTTCATTCCGCTGTCGATACACAGGTTAAGGTTCTGGGACCTCGTTGGCCTGTGAAAGTGAATGTCAACTTTTCTTTATCGTTATTTAATCAAACAGCTAGCCAATTTACAATGTAAACGGTACGATAGCAAAGTTCGACGAACCGAATCGTATATGTTTTGTAGGATATGCACAATCACGCGTACATCTAAAAAAAAAAAAAAGAAAAAAATGAAAGAAAAAACAAGAAATAGGTCTTCGCGTTTCGCCTTTTCTCATGTCGTTACGCAACCAGAAATTCCTCAGCCTGACGTATATAATTCATCGACCTTTCGCTATGTAAATACGTATTTGCGAACTTTCGTTGATCACCTTTAATAAAGTATATGCTGATCTACGAGCACCAGTCTGAATATTGGTCAGCATTATTCCTCGGAAAATGCGGTTAAACATGGCGACGTAATACGCCTGTGTCGATGTTTACTTTGAGTGAGCATCAAACAGCCAGACGACGCTGGTGCAACGATCGACATTGCTGCTCGCTCTTTGATTATGCTAATTCTTCGTCGTATTTCGACCTTTTTTGAACCTAAAATTATCCTTTTATTCTCGTCGAGCATTTTATTAAAACAGTCGAAGAAATTCGCTCGTTGAATATTCTCGCGACGTTTCTTGCTCGCGGGTCCCGATGCCGCTGCCGCTGCCAGCCTGGACTGTTTCAGCATTTTCCCTTTTTTTATTTTTTATTACAATTCACATTATTTGTATATTTTATCTTCCACACGCATTATTCGAATTCACTTTCGCGGTATTCTCTTTTTATACGAATTAAAAGAATCTATGGTTGTTTGTGTCTATAATGTCTATGCAGCAACACTCCCAGGGTTGGTTAAATACTCGCCATTTGCATTACGAGTCACTCTACTCGTAAGTACATACTTTCTCAGTTCTTGTATTTAAGATTTTTTTTATATGCCTGCTGGGATAACATGGATTTGCGTTTTGATGTTTATTCGCGGCACGTGGTAAAGTGGTGCTGGTATTTTAAGCTTTCAATTCGAGAAGAAATTCAATCAACGGGTCATTCAACAGAAACTGAGAATATTAAGGTGGCATTTCTTTTTTTGTTATTTTTTTATTTTTATTTTTTTTAATTCATAATAATGATGATGATAAGATTATCAGTCTTACGACCGGTTTGATGCAGCTCTCCATTTCTCCCTATCTTGTGCAAGTTCGTTCATTTCGTAATAACACTTAATTTAACATCCTTGATTATCATTCTATTGAATATACTGGAATCTTTGCCGACCTAACCGAATCCTTTTGCTTCCACTCTTCCTTCTAGCAGCGGTGATATTATTCCTGGGTGCCTCAAATTATGCCCTATTAATTTATCTCTCCTTCTCTTCAGACAATTCCAAATATCCATTTTTCCACATACTCGGTTAGGTACTTCCTCATTTCATACCTTATCCGTCCATTTGATGCTAAGTATCCGCCCATAGCACCACATCTCAAAAGCTTTGATACTTTTCTTCACTGGTTTTCTTATGGTCCGAGTTTCACATCCGTACAAGAGTCCCCTCCAAACATAAGTTTTTAAGAACAAGTTTTCTGATTTCCAGATCTACTTTGATTTGAAAAAATTATTTTTCGATAAAATGCTAATTTGGCTTGTGCTATTCTATACTACTAATATCCCTTTTACGCCGTTCACCTATTAGTGTCCATTTCGGAGTGTGAGTGAACTTGGTAATATTCTATTTGTAGGGTGTGCCGATTTACTTTTCCTCTTCTGTAGTCCACAGCGCTTTCGGCTGTTACGCCATCATCAGTGGAGTACCCTGAATGAAACTTGTCTCTTGTGGTCCTGTAGTCATATATGTAGTTGAGAGTAGTACATGTGTTTAGTCGTGTGTTCCTATTGGTTGTCTGTGATTATGCAGCCTGTCCAATCAGTAAATGTTATTAGTTGTGTGCTCCCATTGGTTGTCTGTGATTGTGCAGTCTGTCCAATCCATGGGTGTTATGTTATTAGTTGGAATCAATCAATCAATATGCCTTTATAATATCAATACAAGGTGTTCCACGAAAGTTACCCCCATTTTTTTCCCGAACCGATTGGCGGATCATTGCTGGAAAAATTGCCATCATCCTGCGGCTAGGTGTAGTTTCTCTATGGCTGGAAAAATTTTCTCTCCCATTCATGGGGGGCTGTAACGTGCCACCAACTTTGGAATCTTAAATGGAAAGGTATACTTTTATGCACATCACTGGAAAGGGCATATCATGCAAAATACGAATCCGTGAAAATGATTTCAAAATTCATCAATTTTGGGGGCAAGGAGTCTAAAGACGACCAAAATCCATCAAAAATCAAATTGTCATAACCTAGCAAAAAAAAAAAAAAAAAAACTCGTCAGGAAAAATGTTCGATAATCTCCGGAGAATTTCTTCGGAAACTTCGGGGAAACCTCGGATGATTTTTAAGAAATTTCATCGGTATTTTTGGAAAAAAATTCCAATGATTTCCAAAGAATTTCTTCGGAAACGTCCGGGAAATTTTCCGGTCTAAATTTTACAGAATTTCATCGGAACTCGGGAAAAATCTCCGATCATTTTTGAAGAATTTTATCGGAACTCGGAAAAGTTTCTGATAAATTGTAAAGCTTTTTTTTGGAAACGGGAAAAAACTCGGATATGATTATTAAGGAATTTCATCGGAAATCTTTGGAAAAAATTCCGATAATGTCCATAGAATCTCATCGGAAATCTTTAGAAATATTTCCAATGATTTCCAAAAAAGTTTCATCAAAATTCATAAAGAAAATTTTTCGATAATTTTTGAAGTATTTCTGAGAAATACTCTACAAAAATCTCCGATAATTTTTAAGGCATTTTTTCAGGACTCGGGAAAAATCTCCGATAAATTTTAAGGAATTTCATCAGAAATTGTTAGAAAAGTCTGCGATGAATTTTAAGAAATTTTATCGGAACTCGTGAAAAATTTCCGATAATTTTTAAGGAATTTCAACGGAAATTTTTGGGAAAAATTCCGATAATGTCCGAAGAATCTCATCGGAAACCTTTAGAAAAATTTTTTTATAATTTCCAAAAAGTTCCATCAAAATTTTTCGGGGAAGTTTTTCCGATAATTTTTGAAGCTTTTCATTGGAATATTCGGGGGAATACTCCAATGGTTTAATAATTCAAAAGTTATCGGAAAATATTCTCAAAGAGTTTGGAAATCATTGGAAATTTTTCCTAAAAATTTCCGATGAGATACTTCGGAAATTATCGGAATTAGTTTCCAACAATTTCCGAAAAATTCATTGAAATTTATCGGAAATTTTTCCCGAGTTCCCATAAAATTCCTTAAAATTTATTGGAGATTTTTCCCAACGTTTACGAAGAAATTCTTCGGAAATTATTGGAATTTTTTTCAACAATTTCCGATAAAATTCCTTAAAATTTATCGGAGATTCTTCCCGAGATCCAATGAAATTCTTTAAAAATTATCAGAGATTTTCCCCGAGTATTTCTCAGAAATACTTCAAAAATCATCGAAAAATTTTCTTGGAGAATTTTGAAGAAATTTCTTGGAAATCATTGGAAATTTTTTCTAAAGATTTCCGATGAGATTCTTCGGACATTATCGGAATTTTTTCCTACAATTTCCGATGATATTCCTTAAAAATCGTCCAATATTTTCTCCGACGTTTCTAAAAAATTCTTTGGAAATTCTTGAAATTTTTCTCAACAAAATTCCGGTGAAATTTCCATAAAAATCAGCGGAGATTTTTCCGTGTGACATTCGGAATCAGCGACCTCGAAAACTTCCTTTTCGATAGTATGTTTGCTAGGTCATGATGCTTCAATCTTAGGCGGATTTTGGTCACCTCTAGGCTCCTCACCCCTAAATTTGATGAATCTTGAACTTTTTTTAATGGATTCATACTCCGGAGGAAGTTACCAATTCAACGATGTGCGTGAAGCCACTTTATTAATCTGCATTCAGAAAGTCAAAAGTTTGTGAATATGGAACCAATTTTAGGTTGAAAATTTGGATTTAAAGCCCTAAACCGGGTTAAATCGTGTACTCGAAATAGATGACCTCGAAAACACCTTTTTCAATCGTTTGTTTGCTAGGTTATGACACTTTGATTTTTCATGGATTTTGGTCATATTTAGGCCCCTTGCCCCCAAAGTTGATGAATTTTGAAATTTTTGTCACGGATTCGTATGTTGCAGGATATTCTCTTTCCAGCGATGTGCATAAAGGCATACCTTTCCATTAAAAATTCCGAAGTTGGTGGCACGTTACAACCCCCCCCCCACCATAAATGGGGGAGAACATCTTTCAAGCCCTAGAAAAACTAGACTTTACTGCAGGAAGATGGCAATTCGTCCGGCAAGAATCCGCTGATCGGTTCGGGAAAAATATAGGGAGGGGGTAATTTTCGTGGAACACCCGGTATGTAACATGTGTACTTAATCTTAGAGGTCAAGTTGCCCTCTGCTGAGCAAAGGCCTCTCTCAAGCGCTTCCATTCTCTCTATGTCCGGTGATTTAACATTTTATCAATCTCATCCCTCCATCTGGTTCTTTGTTTCCCGTTTTTCTGCCTCCCTTCAGAAACCAGTCCGAAGTTAATTTTGCCCATCTGTTGGTATCCACCGTGACCAGGTGTACCGCCCAATCCCACTTTAGTCTCCTAATCGCGTGTAGGAAGTTTAGATCGTATTTGAGAGTATTTTTTATTTCGGAAATTTTTTTCTCACCCCTCCTCTTAATACTCACAATTACTCTTTCCATGTTATTTTGATGGGTCTCTATTTTTTTCTCTTTTTTGGTAAGCGACGAGGTTTGACACCCGTACAACAAGGGGGAAGACACAGCTGTTCAGAATTTCCCCTTTGTGTCTTCTCGAAAAATTACCTTTAAAAATTATTTTCAATGACCAGAAGTTTTTCCAATAGTTGGCTATTCTCGTTTCGAGTTCCACGTTTTTAGTTTTATTAAATGAGATCATTTGCCCTAAATATTTAATTTCTAGTACCAACTCTATATTTTTCCCATTATAAGCCAGAGTTTCCCCGTTTTTGGTTGATAGAATTTTGGTTTTGTCCGTGTTTCAATTTTTAGCCCTGCTTTCTCCCCTCCACTCTCCAGTTCGATTAACATGTCTCTCAACTCTTCTTTTTATCCCGCGATCACTGCGATGTCGTCCGCAAATCTTAGAATATTCAGTCTATTTCCATTTATCAAAAGTCCTTTGTTTTCCCATTTCATCTCCCTCATTACCTCTTCCAGCGCCGCATTGAATAGAATTGGTGACAGAGGGCCGCCCTGTTTTACCCCCCCTGTCCACGGTAAAGTATCGACCCGGTCGTTCAGTGACTATTCTCGATTTCAGACCTGAATGCCTATCGTTCATTAGTGAGATGAGTTTGCCTGGGATCCCTTGTCTGTGTAATGTATTAATTAAAAAGTTGTGTTTTAGAGAGTCGAAAGCCTTCTCGTAATCCACAAGAGCCAAGTGCAAATCAATTTGGTGTTCCCCTGTTTTTTCCATAATTTGTTTTAGCGTATGCAGGTGGTCTATAGTTGAGAAACCTCTTATAAAGCCTGCTTGTTCGATTGGTTGGGTTTCGTTAAGCTGTTTAATTCTACTCGTAGTTTCTATTAATTTTGAGAAAATTTTTGATACGATTGGGCTAAGGCTTATTGGTCTCGAGTTTTTGTAATTGTGTTTTATCCCCTTTTTTGTATAATAGAATTATGTCTGATTTTTTCCATTCAGATGGGATTTTCCTAATTTTCATATTAAGTTAAATGATTTGATAAGATATCCTACCATTTGCCCCCTCCATTTTTCGAATATGTTCGTTACAAATTTTGTCGACCCCTGACGCTTTGTCTGTTTTCATATTTTTGATTATTGCTTCGATCTCGTGTTTTAGAAAATAATCTTTTTTTTTTCAAGTACTTAATCCTTTAAGAGAATGAGGTAGCCGAGGAATTTTTCGACGGGCCTAGCCCACCCGGGCCCGCCTCTTTTAATTGTGGAGCGGGGGAGTCTTTCCGAAGGAGTCTGAAAAAAATCTCTGTCGGAAAATGTGTTATACTTCCATTCTTTTTTCAATCTACATTATTTTTCTGAGACAAAAATTAATTTTGCGACAAATTGATTTCCTGATTCGATTGAGTGTGCTATATTACACATCCGAAGATAGCAACGAGTTAGTTAATGTCGCCTCTGCACTTTGAACAAGGAATAATC
Organism: Acanthococcus lagerstroemiae; assembly: GCA_031841125.1. Lineage (NCBI taxonomy): Eukaryota > Metazoa > Arthropoda > Insecta > Hemiptera > Eriococcidae > Acanthococcus > Acanthococcus lagerstroemiae. Next base: position 26,172,532 of record CM063106.1, on the reverse strand, counting down.
ACTGTAACCTGTATCGGCGAGATAATTACCAAAATTGTGCTTTATTTTGGTTTCCAGATTGACATTGGCGGCAACGAGACGATGTCGGTCAGTTCAGTCAGAATCGTTCCGGAGCCACAAGATGATGGCCGAGTACTGAAGTGTCGCGGAGAGAATACAGCTCTCGCCGGATCCGTTCTGGATGATTCGATTCTTTTTAACGTTGTTTGTAAGTAACCGAAATCTACAATATTTATGGTTCCAATTACTGAAATCAGACTAACTAAGCAACCACAGATTCCCAAGTATAAGTATGTACGGATAAATTCGCTGATTCTCGTACAGGATGGTTTTGACTATCCGCAGAGGTAATCTGAGCATCGGGACACGAATTTGTTTCAGATTTTTTTTACCACACTAATTCTGAAATTACGACATCGGAATCTCGAAATGCACTAAATTCGACCCCGGTTGACTAATCTCCCGCGTGTCTTTTCATTTTATTTATTTTTTCGCATTCGCTAAGATCTCTCAGCTACGACAGTGCTGAAAAGTAAAAGAAAGAAAGTAAGTGAAACAAAAACAAACACAATGAAAGAAGTGAAAAATGTTCCGATTTCGTATTAGCGTGATTTTTAAGCTGTTCCTGAGAGAGTGAAGAAAAGTTTATCCCTCGAAACCACGGCGTTGATTTAGAATGAAAATAGACCATCAATAGTTTACACCCTACATTGCCTCCGAATTTCATACAACGTCCCATAAATTTCTGTTGATTTATTTATAAGCCTTAAAAGCTCAAAAGTTTCGAAGCCGGACAAAAAAGTTTTCTCTGGACTTCACAGGACATATTTTTGAATGCGCTGGTATAACTTCTTCTGATTAGTACATTTTGTGACCTCGGGGGCTAACAAGGCGCACTCTCCAGGGGTTAGAAATACTTATTGGGCTCGCTGTTGGGTACCTCGTGGGGTACGTTACGGGAGCATGGACTCCAGAATGCGGATATTGTCACGGAATTGACACAATGTCAACCTACGGCTTCTGTATGTATTACAATTTGCACATGGTAGAGAAACGATAAAAAATTAACTAAATATTAGAAAAAAGTCTAGCCACTAAAAAGAGAGCAGTATGGGTACGGGATGCGATCGCGGATTATACTTAATACTGTAACGCACAGCGACGTAGCGCCGATGTCGTGTGGTCATTTGGGGCAGCCGAGGAAGGGTTATACAGGGAAGAAAGTCGTGCCCACCGAAGTCCAGGCGAAGCACGAGAGTTGGAAACTGGATGGAGATGATTGGATCTACTGGGAGAGCACTGAGAGGTAAGAGAGAGAGAGAAAAGAGAAGAGAGAGAGAGAGAGAAGAGAGAAACATGAAGGCAGAGAAAGAGCTAAATGACTCATGAAGAAAGCCGAGACGATGGTTCTGAGCATTAAAGAGTCAAACTCTCCCAAGGAGGTGTAGATAACGATATCAGAAACAGGGGGCTGCCCCCCAGAAGAAGTGGTGGTTTTAGCGCTGTAGCAGAAGAATAGCCGGCGTGCAAGGGTACAGTGCCTAATCGCAGCCAGTCTCCAACTCACTGAAGTTGGCAGGATGCGAATTAGATGCACTTGTATAAGCTGAGGAGGCTTGAAAGAACCTTTTCAATGCTACAAGTGTCTCAAGTACGGGCACACATTGTTCATCTGCACTAGTACCATCTCCCGGAAGAATGCCTACTACCGATGCGGGGATGCTGGAAATTGAGCAGCACAGTATATTGTGAGCCCTTGCTGCTTAAGCTCTTCGATTTGGGGCCAGAAAGACGACCACTGGATGGATGGTTCGAGTTGCACGACGGCAAAGAAACAGCAAAGGGGTGACAAGGTGCATACTGGCCAACCTCAACTGCTGCCACCTGGACGAGGACCTCCTTGCCCAGGGGGTAGCGGTCCGATAAGTGGATGCGGTTCTGGTGTCTGAACCCCATAGGGAGCCAAAAGCTCAAGCCTTGATTGTTGTTTACTCCGGCCGAGCAGCGCTAGAAACGTTTCCACGACTCAGTACTTTGGTTGTGGTTGACTGGGTGGAGAAAGATTATTGATGGGTAGTAGCGTGTATTAATGCTGTACGCGTGTACAGTTGCTACTTTTCACACATAAGACTACTTAGCAAGTCCTTGGCGTTTCTGGATAGATTTTGTCAAAGTGTAAGGAGAAGATAGAGTAAAATACTGGTGGCAAGCGACTTCAACGTGAAAGCCCAGCAGTGGGGATCCAGAAGAACTGAACGACGGAGGGATGCTATGGTCAACTGGATTGTCGGGCTGGATCTGTTTGTTGCAAACTGAAGGATGACCCGGACTTAAGGTTGAGGAAATGGCGGGTCCATCATAGATGACAGTTTAGTTAAGGGAGTGGCCGTGGGGCCCATGGAGAACTGGCGAGTCGACACTGAGACTGACTCGGCGTCTAATCATCGGTGCATCGAGTTTCCGATGGGGGCATTGAGAGACGATCCGCCACAATGGCCCCCGTGTACATCCTCGAGATGAAACACGAGGAAGTTTGATTGTGACTGGTTCGAGACCTTGGTAGTAACTACAGAGGATAGTGGTCTGGTTGAAGCCTCTCGTGCCTCACAGAGAGCTGCAGAGATCATCGAACGGACAGCGAAGGTATGCAGCGCAGCAATCCCAAGAGTTAAGGCATGTCAAGCCCCCCGGAGTACGTACTAGTGGAATGAAGAGATTCAGCCACTCCATTGTGAGTGTTTGATCAGACGTCAGCAGGCTACCAGAAGACATTGAGCCAGCGGACAATACTGAAGAGGTGAATGCTGAGTGGATGGCTGCCAAGAAATCATTGTACGCAGTGGGATCTCCCCGAGTATAAACGAGCGATCTTCAGGAGTTACTTAGCGGACAGAAAGATCGCATATTTGAAGCCGGAAGGCCACCAGATCCAGAAGATCATCTCGGCGGATGTACCCCAGGGATTGGTCTTAAGACTCCTGTTGTGAAATTTTATTTTTAGCAGGGTCTTGCGGCTCACATTTTCGAGAGGATCCCAAGGCCTACTACTTTGCCAGTGACAACCTCCTCCTTGTAGAGAGGAGGTCAGAGTAGGGAGTTTGTAGCAGGCCATACTCAGAATTGAGATGGTATTGGGAGAACGGCTTTGACGTGGCTGCCCAGAAACCAGAAGCCGTCCACAGAAAGAGGACAGGCTCTAGACATTTGACCTATCTTGAAATCTTCTATTGCAGCAGCCGAAACGGCGATGGTGGGGACGGCCTCTTTTGGTTTTTTCAGATTTGCGGGTTCTCTGATCTCATCCGGCCTGATCTTCGTTACTTGCGTGGTATGCAGGATTCTCTAACACCCACCCACCTTTCACTACCTGTCGCATATATCGCAGGCGCTCATGGCTTAGTCTTGTCCAGATGTCCGGCCTACCGTCAGCCCACCGGTTACACTCTCAGAATACGCGCCGAGGTGTTTCTGGGCCTACACCGCAGGGGCACTGGTCACTATCCCGGCGCTTCCGGCGATGCAGGCACGATGCGAAGCATCCATGCCTGGAAAGCGCCTGCGCCAGGAAAAAATCCATCTTGCATAATTCTTCCATCTGCTCTTGCTCTTCCATCCTGGCACGAATGTCAGGGAACAGCGTCTCTGTCCACTGCGAGACCGTTGTGTTGATCCACCAGCGCCCGGCAGAGCTGACTTTACCACTCGCCTGAGGAGGTATCAACGCAGGGAAGGTGTCGCCAATCCTCCGCCCGAACCCACTCTTCAGGTACTTGACTAACCTTTCAAAGATCAGCAAGTCCAGGCGTCGCTTTGATAATGGCTGCCCCTTCTGTACTGATGCTATGGTACAGTCGGCTGCACAAGATGTTACTTCTCAGTTTCATTTTATTTATCTCCGCTCTGTGTCGCAGCCCGTGTACATGGTGGTGGTAGAACGAGCTGCAATAAAAATATCAACCAAATATGGAGCGGCTGACCATTACTCTTCGGGCCTCATTGCTGTACCCGAAGGTACGTTGGCACAGCTGTGTCAGCACGGGCAGCATCTTTTCACACTGCTCTCAGATGTAGCGCAAGTGAGGCAGCCACTTTTCTTCGGAATCCAACACAACACTGAGGTACTTCGTCTCCCTCCTCATGGGTATCGTTGCGCCTTTGTAGTTCACCGATGATGGGGTAACTGCTCCTCCTAGAAGGTTCCTCACCACTGCGGTCAGGACGTCCTGAAACCAAAGCCTTTCAGTTTTACTAGAGTTCAGCTCCAGTCCGGTCTTGGCCAGTAGTGCCTCTACTGCGGTGATAGCGTTCACAATCTTCTTCTTCACTTCCGGAACAAAGCTGCCACCGACCTCCTGGAGTATGTCATCTGCATAACATATTGCTTCCTTCGGTAGTCGGCGGATCACGTTGTTGTACAGTAGGTTCCACAGAGTTGGACCAAGTACCGAACCCTGTGGACAGCCCCGTTCAAGACGTTGGGCGACTCCTTCGTGCCGGACCTCCCTACCATCGAAGTAACTTCGTACACTCTACAGTACAGGTATCCAAGCGCGCCGGCCACAGCGACCGCTCTCATGATCCCCAGCCAGGGGTGTGATCGAATGCCCCCTTAATGTCCAGTATTCTGCGACCGCGATCTCAGGATGAGACCCATTGCAGTTCCGATAGCGTGTTCTGTGCTACGATGTTTTCTGAATCCGAACTGCCGCAAGTGGATGGTGTCTTCTTCATCGGGCCGCTAGACCCTGAGGCTAGTACACGACCTCGATGCATGGCTTTGGCGACGGCACGATGAGCTAATGTATCATCTCACACAAATGCCCAGCAAGCCTGGGTACTTCAACGGTCATCTTAACCGTTGAAACAAGCTACCCAGCCAGTGCTTGCATCGACCAGTAGAGGTAGATGATGCACAGCATCGAGTGGAACGACGGACAAACAGTGCTTGAGACATCTGTAAGTAGCCACATTGCTCTCGAGACGGTGGTTGAAGTAATGTTGCGATGATCCAATTCACTGGCACAGTGAAGTGAGCAAAGAAGGACGCCGAACGCGAGAGACAGCGGACAGCATCCGCGCAGCTCATGAAATCCATGCGCATTGCGCAGGTCCTGTGCGACGACTCCGCATGAGTAGGGTCAGCTCCCCTCAACTAGATGGTCAGCTTTGCAGCTGAAGCCCGTTGCCATGCATGAGAAGAATACCAAAAGGTGATACTAGAGTACGGTGGCAGTTAGGGCGAAGACGGACACGAAGATGGCAGTGGAACACCCCGAATAGGAAAGCGTGTGCTCTTGTTATGTTTAATTTAAAAAAAACAAAAACAAAAAAAAACAAAAAAAAACTGACAGACAGAGGAAGCGAAAACAATCAAAAATAGCCAATGGCTGAAGACTGGATTTTAGTAGAATATGCTTTCCCAAGTTGGAATACTTTCTATATTTCTCCGGGTGCTGGTATGATTGTCAAATAGGAGTTCGTCCACGAGTAGCGAAAACCACCCTCGTAACACCCAAAACGCGAGAACTAGTTCGCTACCCTTCTACCCTTCGCTATGCGGTGCTTCTGTTTAAGTGACAGGCGTTAAAACATTTGCTCGCCCGAGTTGAAAAGTAGGTACGCGAGCGTAATAAAATTAGAAACGTTTATTCGTCTTACTGTATTTAGCAAACGTGCGAATCACAAATTACTTTGTTGCAGATCCGCCGATAGTGGATTTACGATTGGGTAACAATTTGAATGCTGTGCATATTAAAGAAGGCGATGACGTGTACTTCGAATGTAAAATTAAGTCGAACCCGAGGGAACACAAAATAACTTGGCTCAAAAACGTAAGTTTGTCATTTCAGTATTTAACTAACCCTGAGAGAACGCTTTGACGTTTGTCTCGCCGAAATGTGACGCTTATTCATCGTCTACCAAACTCGGAGGTGCAGACTATATAAAATCGTTTGGCAGCGTCAAAGGAGTTTTTCACCTGGAGACACGACAGCAGTATGAAGGTGCAAGGAGGTAGCAATAGTAAATCGCAAATCGTGTTCAATGAAGAGTCACCTTGATTGCCCTAGGTAAAGAAATGGCGGAAATACGAGTTAGTACCCGACTAAGGGCTAAAAATTTACATATAGTTGATATTAGAGATGAGCGTTATTCACTATGGGTGATTCTCCGAAAAATGGACAATTCAACGTGGACAAAAACAAAAACAAATGAGGTTCACTTTTCAAATTTTTTTCGTTTGAAGCGATACTAGGGGTATTGAGAAACCATATTCCGGTACCGACCGGGCTTAAATTTGATTTTGGGGGATTGTAAAAAAAATTGTTGCCCACGTTGAAAGACAAATTTTTCACGCTTACTTAGTGTGATAAGATGAGGCTGTGCGATCACACAGCGGCACCGTGGGTTGCAATCTCACGGATCACGGTTTTATGAAGTACCAAAAATTCATCTAGGAAAGTAATCTTTGCACGAAAAAGATTTAAAGGCGGTTTCTACAGACTGCTTCTAAGTGTCGGAAGATGCATGTTCTTCAACGTGGATACAGGAAATACGTGAGTATCCACGTTGAATAATATTTTATGTCCACGTTTAAGGACAAAATCGCCTTTTTCCTTTTCCCATTGGGTAAATATGCGGAGAATATTTGATACATGTTGCTGAATGTAATGTGGTTAACATTAGATATATTATTACGTTTTTACAAATTCTGAGTTGTAAATGCAATATGCCTGTTGATGTCCACGATGAAGGACACTTTTTTATTTAGAAACCAGGATCTCAGCAATAAATGAGTATTTTAGCATACAAATTATTATCATTTCACAGAAGTTCTTACACAGCCTTCTAGAGGAAGTTATGAGGAAGTTATATGAGCATTTGAGAGAAGTTTATGCTTATAGTGGAACCCTACAGAGAGGTTTGAAAATTATGCACGTTGAAGGACATATCTCTTCCTAGACATAACTTTGAGGCATTCTAAAGGTTACTTAACTTGGTTAGAAAAAGATTGTAAGACCTATACCGTGTTGCCTCAACTTACCTCTTCAACAATATGGGAAACAGTAGTTCCTGGAAATTATGTATTAAACCCTTCCAGTGAGCGAAAAAAAACGGAACTAGACCAGGTTGACATCCACGTTGATGGACATTTCAGGTGCATTTTCGATTTTCTAAGGAGGTTTTGCTGAACTAGGGAGAGCTTTTACCACTGTCTCCATCAGAAGAGTTCATTTCCTCAATTTTGACATATTACGTATAGCATTCTGATGATAAGTGGCAGAGTAACAGCCCATTTACATAAATTGTCCATTTTTCGGAGAATTACCCCTATTTAATGAACTTGCTCTTGCTCTTGCTCTTGTTTGTTTCCATTTTTAGTGAACTAGTTCTTGCACTTGTTCACTTAGTCTTCCAACTGATGTAGTTCATCATTTGTTCATTAAAAAGGACCTTTGCTCTTGGTTTTGCTCGTTTAAAAATAGGATTTTTGTACAAACAAATTCCAAGCAAAATTTTTTGGGGGGTAATAGCCTACAACTGAAAACTAGGCCGTTACCCAAAAAATTATTTTTAATCCCTATTGAAATCCTATGACATTGTTGATAAAATTTGAACATCAAATAAAAATTCAATAATGTTATAATTTGTAATTATAACTGTGGAACCATTATGAAAGTTGAAACTAAAGTCTGGAACGTGGAAATATACAAGAAAAAGCCCCCCCCCCCCCGCAAAAAAAACACGAAAAAATAGATGAACAAAGAATGAACAAGTTCATCAGGTCCGAAAATCGTGAACTAGTTCTTGTTCTTGTTCTTTTTTGGGGGGAGATGAATTAGTTCAGAACTAAGTTCACCAAATTGTGAACAAGAGCAAGTGAACAATTTGCTCTTCAAGAGCAACGCCCATCTCTGGTTGATATTAATACACTATCTCAAAAAGGAAAAAAAAACGAAGAAAATAGGCAAAGTGATACTGTTTCATGAATTACATATGTCAAGTTTTACGCTCAAAAGACTCTCATTGAAGGTGTCATGTGGTCTGCCCCTGTCTACATTTGGGAAACTCAACTGAGGAATTTTTTTGGAAGCGAGCACAAGTACCTATGTGCACATTGTAGGTTCCTACCAAATCTGAGGTAGATGGGAGGATCTGTAAGGAAGATGAGAGCAAAAACTTGAATGCCCTATAAAAATTGTGTATATTGTGGTGAACGCTCCCAAACAATCGAGGTAAGTGAAGAACGGCCCACACGTTTTGAGCAACAGAATAGAAGATCAATAACAAGAGCCATAAGAAGATTCACGTTATAGTTTGCGAATGCGATAATTGTGTGTTTTCAAAGCGATTTTGCTACTGTGCTTAGTGTTTTGGTGTGTTTGTGTGGAATAAACGTCATTATTCCATATTTTGTGCGTTTTTGGTGCGAATTCCGTTACCATAGTGTCAAAAGTGGGATTCGACGATACAGGCTGTGAAGAAAATCTCGTTTGGACATTCATTCTGCGGATTCGGCGTTTCGCATTGAAGAAGTGAGCGTCATCAGAATGTTCCACTCATGATGGCTCCGAAGAAGTTGTTCGAACTGTCGCAGAAGGAGCTTGGAGAAGAACTGAAGAACCATGACCTATTGCCACCTAGTTCAAAAGTCAATCTGGTCCGGCAGCTGGAATCCTTCCTGAGAGGTGAAGGTAAAGATCCAGAAACCGGGGGTTTCCACGTGGAACCATCAGAATTGGAAGACAAAGGGATGATAACGGCTGCCCTCCAGCACATTATGTCGATGTTTAGCGAACAAAGGAAGACAATGGCAGAAATGAAGACTGATAAAGCCAAGAAAATGGAAGAACAGTTGAGGAAAATAGAAAAACAGTCGCAGCTAATCGTTTAAGGACTGGAGAAAAATATAGAAGAGAAAACCGAGCCTTTGGGCCTTCGTCCATACGAGGAATTTCTTTACAAGGTCGGAGCTAAGTCTGAACTTGCGGATACGGATGATACAGTGCTACATTTTCTCAACATTGTTGTACAGATGCAAAAGCTGGACACTTGACCGGACAATTGAAAATCAAATTGCAGTGTTTGAAATGTATCTATAAGGGGCATTTCATAAGTCTTACACACTACCTCTACTCCCCCTTCAGAATAACGCTGGAAACAAAAATCATAGCTTAAAATATTGGTGGGACCCGTTGAAGATTTTGGGTGCGGTAAACTTGTGGCTGCATAGGGGCAGCTCAACACTTCACTACTACACTCATAAATACATAAATAAATATACATGTCGTGTAGCTGCAGTGTAGTTGCAGCTCCACAATCATTCGCACCTCTAAGGTGCAGCAACCTTGCGTAAATTCCACGTAGCTGCAGAATAGTTGGAAAGCCACCATTCCTCGCGCCCCTAACATGCAGCTACTCTGTGTAGATCCTGCGTAGTTGAAACTCCATTAATTCGCAGCTATGTTGCAGTACCTTCGCCACGCATGCGCGGTCCTCGAAATTGAATGCTGAAAAAAACCGTTTCATTTGAATTACCAGTTACTTATCACTATCAGCGTTTAATAGTTGTCAGTTATTCAAAAGTGCAGTGTTTTCTCCTGTATTGTGGTGTAATTAGTTCAGAAAATCAAATTAATATTGAATATAGTGAGTACCTAATCCATTGTCACAACAGAAGGAGATAATGAACAACAAAAGAGAAATTATTTCATCTCAGGCATGAGTTTTGTAAAGAAATCAAAATTGTATGAGCATCGAAATAAGTCTTAAAGAAGGAAGTACACGCTTAGCATTTATTTCCCGTGCGATCGCATAGAATATATTGATAATATTCAAAATTTATCTTACTTGATAGGCTGTTCATAGAGAGATTCAATGGCCACTTTAACAAGTTCTAGTCACTCTATTGATATGTATCACCTGAACATATGAGATCCAGAGGCGCAAATAATCTACCCCTCAAAATCCTACATTATAACTGTCAAAAGCTAGCAGGAGAAGCAAGGCTATATGAGTTGGAGAACGCCTTAGAAAAAACTAAATGGGATATAGTAGGAATTTCCAAAATAAGAAGAGAAGGGGAAAAATTATGTGAAAGACAAAACGGGAATCTTTTTTACTATTATGGACAAACAAAAGGGTACAGAGGCGTAGGTTTTTATTTCAACCAAAAATTGGAAATTAAGATAGTAGGGCTCAAAGGGATATCAGAAAGAATAGGGGTCTTCAAGCTAGCGATTGACAAGGGGAAAATATTATCAGTAATCCAAGTGTATGCACCCGTCTATGAAGTAGCTGAAGAAGTGGCGGATAAATTTTATAACAGGATAGAAGAGACGATAGAAATGGAAGGGGATATCACACAATTGTCACGGAGGGCTGGAACGCAAGGATAGAAGAGGATACGCCCCAGTCTCAAAGCCTGGGTAAATATGAGTGGGGAGGAACAAACAAAAATGGGGAAGGAGGACTAATGAATCTGGCTTTGGGGCAAAATCTAAAAATAGCCAACACGTTCATGGACTCACCACAAAAAATAAGATGGACGTGGAGCTCTCCTGGTAATAAAACAGCGGGGGGAAATTGACCATCCCCTTATAAACGATGTAAGGATTGTTAAGTGATGCACTTTGGTTCATAAAGCTCAGAGGATTACCGAACACCATACTCATACGAAATTATACACAGTAACAAGACTCGAAGATGTGTATTGAATATTAAAGCACAGCTTAACTCGTAACTCGACTTGACGCGACGAAAGGATTAGATCATACATGATACTAATACAGCTACCGTAGAGCGACGTATGAATGTAGCTACCGAGCGTACTCGGCACACACGGGTGCCAACATCTCAGCATTAGGAAATATGAGGTATTAAATAGATTTAGCTTCTCTTCGGATCATAGCAAGAGCTATAAGGAATAGAAAAGATGGGAAAAGAGGTACATAGGAGAATGTGATCATACCACTCCAAATCCACTGAAAACTTTGCATGGAAAACCCGCACTGGCGAATGTTTAGCACGCGCCATAACTAATAATCCAGCATCACCAGCAAATGTCTTAGTAGTGAAAGGACCCAATGAGTCGAAGCACAGTCATACTCCAAACCAAGAGGAATGTGAAGCGGAGAAGCTTACCGTCGCAATAAAGAGGAAGACGGCGGCGTGCCCTCAAATGCCTCCCGATCAGATACTTCGAACGGAATTGGCGGGTGTACCGTGCGGCGTCCTCAGTCAGATGCTGGAACGCGAGGCGCTGAAGAAACGAATGAGGAGAGAACGACGAAAGGACCTTCCACCGAATCTGCAATCGCTATCAGAATTAGGAGAAGTACCGGGTGCGTTTCAGAAAACTCTGCAAGGCGAAGAATTTCCCATTTTCAACTCTGGGCCGGAAGGCGATGAACATGAGGAGGAATTGGAAGAAACCGAAGAGACTGAAGGGACTGGTAGAATCCTTGTCTTTGGAACACGCCAGAATCTCGGAGTAATGTGCAGGCGCGCGACATGGTTCATAGACAGTACGTTGCTCCTGGGTAAACACCATCCAGATATGTACACCTTTCTTAAGGAGCTACAGAAAGAGCAAGCGGACACTGAATCCAGCCTGGCAGAACTGTCGATAGGTCGCAAAGTGAAGGCGAGTCCAAAGAAAAAATGGCTCGAACTCCAAACACGAATTCGAACAATCGCCATGGACTACGACGAGTACAAAAAAGATCAGCGTGTATTGGATTACATACGCAACACTGACCGCAATGTACACCTAAGCTAAATTTCAATGTAAATAAATGCAAATTCTTTCGAAAAATTAGACATTCGAAAAAATAATATGTCGAAAAATTAAGACTCTTTCGGAATAATGGGATTCAAAATAATGGTTTTCGAAGGTTTGGCTATTCGAAATATTGGCATTACGAAAAATTGGGCGGGAATGACATATACGTGCGAAAGAAGTATTAGCATTATTTTGATAATTGACCGCCCCCCCCCACGAGCCCTTCATTCCAGGTAGGCTATTTGCTCTTACGAAACGAATATAACGTTAGCTTCTAGATTTGTATTTCGATAATGCCCCGTTTCTTCCCTAGAAACGTGCGAAAGTCGTACTGTGAAACCTAATTACTAAAATTTAGAGAGAATTCGCGAGTCTAGAGTATCTATATGCTCGTTAACCCTCCATATTTTGTACCATTGTCTAGTGAAATAATTACGAACCATAAAGAAAGCGAATGCGGATGGGTGGAATTTGGATCGGTCATCTGTACTGTACACATACAGATGATATTGTATGTGTGAGCGGAAAAGTAAGAATTCTTTGTAGTCGTAGGGTCTGGAACCCTCGCCTAGTCTCGCGGGAAATAACGCTTCTCCGAACAACGAAAGCCTTTGTCTGCAGTAAAATTTCCAAACCTATGTACTAAAATTAGTCCGTTTTTTTTTCCTTTCTCTTTCGCTTTGTGACGCATTTGAACAGTTTGATCCTCACTATCAAATGGTTTCCGCGAGTGCGACATATACAGACGGTGGACTTCGCATTATACATCTGCCTTTGAAAGTCTGTTCTCTGTTGGCTTCTGTTCCTCGTTATTAGTCTTCATCGTTTTTCATTTCCCTGTTACTTCGTCATTCGTGATGATCCATGTTGCTCTCTTGTGTCTGTCAGGAAGTATATACCTTTTGTTATTTTTATTGTTTAGTTAATAACACGGCCAAAGGCTCGCTGCTTGATGAAAATATTTAGTTAACGTATGAGTGAGAGTGAGCCGACTTATCATTTCTGAAGTACAAAACATTTTCAAAATCAAACTTATCCACAAAACGAGTGTTGACACGATCAAATCCGTGACTCCGTCACAACTTCCTGGTCGAATCTGATACTCGACTGCGATAGAAAAGTCGAGTTACCGCGCCGACGTCGACTTTCGGATAGAATTCTACATGAAAGTCGATGCACAATTCGATCCAAAAATCGATGTCGACACAACAACTCGACTTTTATGTCGAATTCGACCACTATGTTGTGATGTTAAAGTGGCGGACTTTGAATGTCGACCAAGGAATCGATTTCCACCTCGGCCGTGTTTCATGGGTATGATTGTCAAATGTTTCAAACTTGCTTGTCTTATTGCACGGACCTTTTCCTCGAAAAATGTATCGCAAGTAAAGAAACTAAAAAACCACGTAAAATTAAAAAACGTAGATTTGAGATTTCTTTATAGTTGAGGTTCATTTGATGGGGATGTTGACTTGAAATGGAAACCATTTGAAGACCATACGGGATGTCTCAATTTTGGCGGACAAGCTGGAGGATGTTAGAGTACTTATCTAAAGGATTCAAAAATACGTGCACATACGTGATATATTCTGGAAACTGAAGGTCTCGCGAGGCTCTGGTTCTGGAAAAACAACGAATTTTTCTTCACAATTCAATCCCAAATTCTAATTCAGAAGATTTTCCAAAGGTGGCAGAGAGTACAGCAATAATGCAACAATAAATTAAATGAATATTTTTGCCTATCCTCAATAGTTGAAGAGCTGCACGAGTTCAAAAATTTGAGCAAATTTTTAGTCATACAAATTTAGACTTCCATAATCTCTTCAAACTGAAAATAAGGCAACTTTTGATATTTTAAAGTACTGCTTGATACCTGGGAAATGCTGTGAAGAGATTGTCCTCAATAAAATTATTTTCACGTAGTAAAATTTCAACGGAATTTGGTCAAAATTTCCGTATTTCCGAGTGAAAATTTGTAAGGCGAACTGTATTTATTGCATTTTGGACAGTTAGCTACGAACAAAACTTCAAAAATGGAACTAAAAGTGTCGAAATCATCCACTGCTTACGTTCAATCTTCTGAAGGGCCTATCAAAATCTAAATGTGACTGAGATTTTCGTCCAAATCTTGTCGTCATCTCCGGCCCATCTGGCTCGGCAGTCCCGCAGGGGAGACCGGCCGAACGGGGTGCAACGGTACGCGGCGTCTTCGGACTGACCGGAACGCGGCACAAGGGGTCGACCCACTGGTCTCATCGCGGAGCGACATAGTTAAGTGGGGGATAGCGGTGTGAAGTTCGAAAACACGAATTACGCAGATTTAAGAATAAATATCAGATTATTTAATATGTCTGTACAACTAAGGGGGCTAAGGCGCACTACCATGTAGCCACTTATAAATCGGAATTACATATGTACAATTTAACAAATAGAAAAAACAGGAGGTGGTTGTCCAGCGGCACGAAAATATTGATACTGAGGTTCAAGTTCGCGAAATAACACTACCGGCCTCCGCGACGAAAGGCGACAATGCGGTCACGCGGTACAGCCGAACGATGGCCCTGCGTCCTAACTAACGTTGCGTCGGCTTGCTGGCTATAGGGCCAGGGTTAGCAGGAGTTCGCTTGCGACTGGGGCTTAGTCCAGTCTGCCAACGAGCTTTAAGCTACTTGTCTAGGTTTACAACCAGTCGGTAGATCCAGTCCGGAACGTAAACTCAGGGCAAGTCAGCAAGGAGGAACGATAGGCGGAAGTAGGTGTTAGATAGAGGTAGATCGCGTGCAACCAGTCGGATTTCGATCCCGGTACGCAGTCGAGCTAATAGGCTACAACCAGTAGGCAGATCCAGTCCGGTACGTAAACTTAAGAGTAAGTAGGCAAGAAGGAGGAGTAGATGTAAGCTTGGTAGGTAGCTGAGGAAATGGTGTTCGCTTGCAACCAGGCGGATTCCGACCCCGGTACGCAGTCGAGCTAGTGAGCAACTTGTCTATGTTTGCAACCAGTAGGCAGCTCCAGGCCGGTACGCAAACTTACACAGAGCAAGTAGGCGAGAAGTAGCAGTGGAATAAGGCTGGCAGGTAGGTAGCAGGAATTAGGCGGAAGAAGCGGTGAAGATGCTAGGCTAGGCTAGGCTAACACGAAGAACTATAGCAGCAAGCAAACATTGCGAACGCATCGCAAAACAGCAGTCTCCCGAAACAGGGTGGAACAGAGAATTTATAGGATTTTGCCGACGTGTGTAGGTGAGGGAAAAATTTACGTTTCAAAAGGAGAGAGAGAGAGAAAACGCGCTGCGGCTTGATAGCTCAACTCGTAGATCGCGCGGGAAGGAACGGAAAGAGGCTAAAAGGGTACACAGCCGAAGAAAACAAAGGCGAGCACCGAATATGCGACCAGCTCTGTTTCAAACGGAATCGGTTTCGAACGACGCGGAGAATGGTGGGGGCAGGGCTGCGATGTTTAAAACGACGCGTTGTTTTAAAACGTTTAAAACACGTTTTTTATTGTTAATTTTAAACAACAAAAAAAGTTTTTTAGAACAAATTTTATTACTTTGAAGCTACGTTTGGAACATTTAAAAAGATAACTAATACAAAACAAGCAGCTAAAGTCTGGTCCAGTTAAAAAACAATTTTTTCACGACGCTGATAACGTGTTCTCGAACTCGTCTTTCCCTTCCAACTTCAAAATACCCATATATCGATGTGTATTGCGAGTAGCCAGTTATGTTTCTTAACTGGACCAGACTTCAGCTGCTGGAGGAGGGTCGGCTTTGGACTGAAAAATTAGAGACTAGTTGGACGCTGTTAAGCGTAAGAGAAACTAACCAGCAAAATCTGTCTTTTGAGAACACGTGATTCGAAGTTCAAGAGCCATGTGGAAACTACATGACATATAGCGTTTACTGATACAGGCTTTGAGCAATGTGAGTACAGATTTTTGAATCGAGGGTCCAATTCTGAAAGATTCTACTTTTTACGCTCTTTCCAATAATACTAATAACTCATTTTTTATACTACTTGATCAGAAAGGCAATGTTTACGTTGGTGTTTTACGGATGACAAGAAACGCCTATCATTCATGCATCAAGTGCTAACGAAACCTGCATGTAAAGTAAACGTCCCTCAATGTAAAGCGTTTTTACATGAAAAAATTGCTGGCCAGTAATTTCGTATCGGGGAATCAAGCCCGTGTCCATTGAAACATTTAACTGAAATGTAGCGATCGTCTCTAACCACTCGGCCATGGAGCGAACTACAAAAAAGCAACTTAAGAACGCATTTAAATATTCACGACGTAGTACCGTTTACTGATAAGCTTTTTCAACGTGAGTACGCGTATTTGAATCGAGGGCCCAATTTTGAAAAATTCTACATTTTACGCTCTTTCCAAAACGATACTAGTAACTCATTTTTTTCACAAATGTTTGTTGGTTTCTTTACGCTTAACAACGTCCAAGTGTAGTAAATATTCAAAAATATGTCCAAAAATGCAAAAATTCAGAAAATATGATAAAATATGCTTCAAATATGCTTCTAAAATACCAAATATGCAATTATATTGAAGTATACAAAAGTACGGAATTTCAAATAGGGCTCATTCCACCCCGAATTTCATGTTTCGCAAAGATATCTTCAAAATGTTTGGTTTGATTCACAGGTGGGTGAAAGGTAGGTGGACAGTGGACAAACTAGAAGAAATTTTACCGCATTCATTGACTAGCTTATGAGTTAAAGTCAATAAAATGAGCTTTTCGCTTACTTCCTACACTGGTATTGATAAAACAAAACCAAATCTGAAATGTTGGAGCTTTGAGACACAGTATCAACGTCTGTTATCTGGATAAACGTACCTAGTGGCGTATCCAGGATAAAATTGAGGGGGAGGGGGTCCAAACTGGAAAAAAAATTACTATGGGCGATAGAGCAGAGTGGCAAAAGGGGGAAGAGGGCGCAAGTGAATTATAAAAAAATTGAAGTCACCAGGGTGTTCCCCCCTCCCCCTTAAATACGCCACTGACCGTACTTCTGAGTAACTGTAAGTCGGTAACTCATAATAATCAATAATGTTGAAATTATGAATTAAAAGAAGTGAAAATTCATGGAATTGTTGTTTTTAACCGTTTTAAACATGTTTTTTTTTTTTTTAACGCGTTTAAAACATTGGTACTTGCAAATATTTAAATTATGTTTTACAACAAAAAAAACCGTTTTAAACACAAAAAACTGTTTGTTTTGTTGTTTTTTTTTTCAAAAAAAAGTTGTTTTTTGCAGCCCTGGGTGAGGGAGACGGCACTGGTTCCGTGACGGTGTGTAAAAATTAGGTCGCAGGGCCAGGTAGCGATTAGCAGTCGGACAGTTCTCGTTCACCGCCAGATAATTTTGTGATGAACACAGGTCGTCGTAACAATCTTAATACTTTAATTTTCAGATTCATGTTGCCCGTTCAATATTAGGACGAGGCAATGACTATGTATTCTAGCATCTGTTACTATTTAACGAATTTATGCTGCAACACGTTCTCCAAAATTCCTTCTCTCTTCTTTCCCTTTCTTCCTCTTTGCCGCTAGAAACACAGCACCTTTTCTTTCGAACTTCATCCTTTTTGTAATAGTTTATTACAATATTTCGCTTATTTTGGCCGCTTTCTTCATCTAATTTAGTTTTTGTTTGTATCTTAAGAAATAAACATGGATTCTAACGAAACATAATGGTCCTCCGGCGGCCTATGTTAAAGGCCAGATTACGCTCTTGTAAAAGTCGAATTGTTTAATTTTCGTTTCATTACGTAGTGACTCTAATCGTTTTTCCATGCGGCAACTTGCCTTTCACGGATAAAAAATCGCAAATTTTCGAATTTGTCTTAGCCTATTTTGCATTTGTTTTCGTTCTTGTTTGCTTTTTCACTACCAATTAGTTTCAAAAACCCACCTCATCAAGATGACTAAACCAGAAAAGGCCATAAAAAAATGTTAGATTTTGCGGACAAGGCTCTCATTATTGGCAGAACCTAACTCAATTCAACCACACCTGAGGAGGCACAAAGCAAACTTACTCAGCTCATGGAATTGTGGACAACATTTCAAATAGTCCAAGAAACCATCGAAGACGTATATGATTCAGAAAAGGATGACGATGAGTCGGAGCTCAACAACCAACTGGAGATTCGTTAAAACTTTGAGAGCAGCTTTTATAAGCTCAAAGATCAATTGTTAGGCATTAGTAAATCTAAATCAACTTTGAAACAAACGCCTATCGAAACTGGTTACAACCAACGTTATCCAGAAATTTCAACCCCGAACTTGGATGGTACAGTAGAAGAGATCCCTGCATTCCTCGACCTATTCGATCTTCTGTTAACTGTGACGCTCGCCCTCCTCCAGAACAAAATCTAGTTTACCTCAAATCGGTACTAAAAGGGTCAAACCTCTGAACTTATTAAGTCTTTCTCTACTACAGCTGAAAATTACGAAACAGCTAGAAACCTCGTGATGAACAGGCATGAAAATGAAAAGATATATTAATTAACACGTACCTAAGAAACCTCATCACGGAAACACCTGCAAATGATTCTACTTCAGAATCAATGCGTATTCTCGATTCTTTTCGAAATAACTTCAATGGCCTTCGTCGGTGTGGAGAACAAGTGGACAGGTGGAATAGCATCTTAGTCTTTCTCCTAACGTCAAAACTAAGCTTAAAAATTCGTGCAGAGTGGGAATTTAAAAATTCTCCTCAAACTATCGAAAAATTGGAAAAGAGAATCGAATTCATTGGGAGCCATATTCGTGCTCGAACACTTTGCGATCAGCTCGAAACTCACTCAATAAAACCATCACTTACTGTTAGATCTAAAGAAGCAATAACAGATCACACTACTACACTTTTACTCCAGATCGTATATCGAACCTCACATTTTCTATAATGCTTATCATATAGTTTTAAGTGTGCAAATGTACAATCGAAAAATCATATATGAATCAATGAACTAGTTATACGAAAACCAATGCTTGCACAAATTGTCTTCGCACTGGTCATGGTGCTATAGCATGCAATCGCACGAAGTGTAGAAAAATGTGGTGCATCTCATAATACGCTCTTGCACTTTGATAAGGAAACTGATCAAGCCTCCTCGCCTGAAGTCAACTCGAATTTCATTAGGCCTACCAATCCTTTATGGAAACTAAATAGTACAGTAGACTCGCGACTATCCGCCACAAGCGCGAAAATCGTTGGATTGCAGACAGCTAGAGCAAAAGGGTTTGAAGTTTCAGTAGAGAGAGAGAGAGAGAGAGAGAGAGAGAGAGAGAATTACCTTTTCTAAGTTTTTTTTTTTTCTTTCTTTCTTTCTTTCTTTTCTCCTTATTTTAGGGCTGGCGAACAAAACAAAAATCGTTTCTTCGTTATCGTCTTTTTATTTTGTCACAAAAATTATCATTTTTCCTTCGTTACCGTTTACGTTATTTCATTATAGTCATTTTTTTTTTGTTTTGATTTGTTTTCGTTATTAATTTTGTTAGTCCTTCGTTATCGTTTCGTTTTTCGTTTGCCGGCTTTGTATGTTCCCCCTACTTTTCTGTTTTGTTTTTTTTGTTTATTTTTCTTTTATTTAAGTCTCGTTTGTTCTATTTCTAGTTCGTTTTGTTTTTCTTTTTTTTTCTATTTCATCTATTTTTTTTCTTTGCTATCATTCCCTCTGTCGTAATTGGCCAACCGGCTGTGACAGAGGGAATTAAAATATACTCTATTATTATTATTACTCTATTATGATTCATTCAGTTCTTTCTCTTTCTGCCTGCAAGATTCTTTGAGTTCAGAGAAATCGCCAATGCGCAGTCTTAGAAACCGTACAGTTTTACAGATCCTTACCCATACATTCAAAATATATTTTTTTTCTTCTTTCTCTCCATGGAGTTCACATTTAGGTCGGCTCTGGGCTCTTTCAATTCGAAAGATGTCAGTTTCATCGGGCGAATATAGAGGAGTCAATTCATTATAGCACAAATAATAGTCCTCATCGACTCTAATTCACTCTCACCCGAAAACATCTTCGGAATTTTCTTTATAGTATTGCACCATTCTTCATTTTCTTGGGATGAATTGTCTCGAGATGAATTTCACAAAAATATCAATCTCTTGGAATGAACTGTGGGGATTTACCGTTCGGGATAAATGGTCAGGATACCAGTATAGGGAGTAAACTAACAAAAGATGGAAGAAGTAAAAAGGATATCAGTAGTGGAATAGCGCAAGCCAAATCAGAAGTTTGTTGAAGAAATAATCTTTCCAAATAAAAAATAAATCTGGAAATCGAAAAATTATTTTCCAAAGCTTATGTTTGGAGTGTAGCTTTTTATGGATGTGAAACTGGGACCATAGGGACAACAGAGAAGGGAAGGATAGAAGCGTTTAAGATGTGGTGCTATAGGCGGATACTTAGTATCAAAAGGACAGATGATGTTAGAAATGAGAAAGTACTTAACAAAGTACAAGGTAAAATGGTAAAATGGATATTTGAAACGGTTTGAAAAGGAGGAGAGATAAATTAATAGGGCATATCTTAAGGCACCCAGAAATAATACCTAAGTGTAAACTAACAGCGCACCACATATCTCTATTCTATATATTTAAAAAAAAAATACAAAAATATATAAAGTTATCATATTACAGGACCTCCTTCCACACCATTTGCAGTTTTGTAGATTCCAGGTTGTACTTGGATTTTTAAATTATTAAACTAAGTTGTCCGCGATAGAGCTACGTATAATTGTCCATGATTGAAGACATACTCGGGTAGATATATCCCAACCTTCTCCAGCGTCTGTCCCTGGGCCTTGTTGATCGTCATACAAAAGGCTAACATTTTTGGAAATTGTCTCCATTTGAATGAAAAAGGCAATCCGCTGGCGACAGGTCCACTCTTGGGAGTAATATCCTTCGGCCGCACTCCACTCCAGTTATTATTTCCAGATCCAGTGCATTCGTGTACATGTTTCTCGCAATTAGTCGTGTC
Source organism: Acanthococcus lagerstroemiae (assembly GCA_031841125.1). Classification (NCBI taxonomy): domain Eukaryota; kingdom Metazoa; phylum Arthropoda; class Insecta; order Hemiptera; family Eriococcidae; genus Acanthococcus; species Acanthococcus lagerstroemiae. Next base: position 26,151,738 of record CM063106.1, on the reverse strand, counting down.
CCATTCAGCAGTCCAAGTGCCCCATTCATATTACATAGCAACATAACAATCGCACCAACTTTTAAGTGTAATTTATTTGGTGATAAACCTGTCAACTCCAGACTATCCAGAAATTCAACGGGGAATTGCAGGATTTCACTGTCATTTTCACTGCCTTTTTACTTCTTCCATCTTTTGTTAGTTTACTCCCTATACCGGTATCCTGACCATTTATCCCGAACGGTAAATCCCCACAGTTCATTCCAAGAGATTGATGTAGGTTTTGGCGTCTCCAGGAATCAAGTCCAAAATCTTGTCGTTGATCTGATAATGATCATTCTTTGGTGCCAGAATTGCAACATTATAAAATTTCAGGACATCCTCTGGAGTGTCAAACTTTTTACTATAGACATCTCTTATAATGTCCTGAGAAATTATTCTTGCAGGTAATTCTATAATGCTCCCATTTTCAGAGCCAGAATGAGGGCAAGTACCATTACCAATCTGCAGCAAGAATTCTGAGAACTCTTTTTCTCCTGCTTCCGCTCGCATGTTCTGGGCCAGTCCCTTCTGAGTAGGAGGTGCCAAAAGCAGGATTGTCCACTCCTGCTGACAGGTGGGAAGAGAACACTCCAAGCCGATAGCAATATTAAAATTATATTTTCGATAGTCAGTGTTGCAACTTTGGCAAATTCCAAATTTGACCAAGGATTAGTTCTAATTTTTAATGAAAATGAAAAATGAATAATATTTCATATTATCGTGACTACATTAGTGTTGGGGGGGGGGGGATTCTACAAAAAGTAGAGTGTGCCCAAGCACACTCGGCACACCTGGCGGGCACGCCTATGTCTTGAATATAGGCCATAAAGGAGAAAACTTGATGGAATTAGCAATTGTAGCAGCTCTTGAACCATGTGGAACTACTGGCAGGACCTGCCTAAAATCTCCACCCAAAACTACAATCTTGCCACCAAATGGCACGTCATTTCCCATGATGTCCTTCAGTAGTCTGTTGTGTGTGGAACTGATTTGAGTGATCAAAAACGCAAATGAAAGAGGTTACTTCACTGAGTGTTCTTAGACTAAGATGAACTTTGTAGGTCAAGTAGTTCGTGAGTAATGGACAAATGAGTGAAAAAAATGCGAGTGAGTAGTGAGGTTGAGTTGGTTGTTACCTCATAACTCTCCTCAGACTGAACGGATTTGAGTGATCACAAAGCATATGAAAGAGGTTGCTTCACTGAGTGTTCTTAGACTAAGATGAACTTTGTAGGTCAAGTAGTTCGTGAGTAATGGACAAATGAGTGAAAAAAATGCGAGTGAGTAGTGAGGTTGAGTTGGTTGTTACCTCATAACTCCCTTCAGACTGAACGGATTTGAGTGATCAAAAAATATTCATAAGGAGCTTGATTCACCTAGTGTTTTAAAACCTTAACCAGTATTGTGCGATAATTGGGACCTGAGATATAGGTGTTGAACTTCATAGAACCTAGTTTTTCAAACATATTTTAAATATATAGATATCTTAAAGCATCCAGAAATAATATCCTTGCTTCTGGAAGGATTTGGTGAAAGGGAAGAATAGTGTGGGTTGGCAAAGATTCCAGTATCTTCAAAAGATCATTGAGAGGATGTCAAATATCAGATTTATTTGGAAATGAAGGAATTTACACAACATAGGGACAAATGGAGAGTTATATCAAGTCGGTCTTAATACTGATAACATCACGATCATCATGATTTTCAACATCCTCAATATATGCTACCAATCTTTCTAAATACTGATGCCACTTTATTTGGGAAAAAATAACTTTAAAAAATGTGCAGGTATTTAAACAAGATGGTGGACACCTCCCTATGTTTCTCTTATTCAAAAGATGGTTATTGTCCTATTTGTTGAATTGGATTAGTGGAATTTGTTGCAGATGTTATTGCGTACCACTCTTGTTTTCTAGTTTGCTCTCCACCCGAGTCCTGGAATCCACCCTTTCGAGTATTACCCCCCCCCCCCCACCACCATAATGATGATGATTATATATGGTGGAGCGTAAGGCGATGCACGCATGCCCAATTGGCTCCCCAGACACCGCCCCTCGCCATTCGCAACCCGGAAACTACCATCTCTAGCATATCGTCGGGTTGCTGGTGCGGACGTATTGAGGCTGGCCCGAGCCCCCATTTCGTCGACCGTGTCGGTGCGCGCTGTCCTCAAGGGCCACTACGGCGCACCCTACTGACCGACGGAACCGCCATTGTCGCGACGACGACCTGGAATTCGGGTGCACCGCAGACGGACGCGCTGCCGTTGCTCCAACCCTTCACCTCCTCGTCTGGGTGCGTGTGTCGACGCAGGAAGGTGGTGACGGCGGGTGAGCTTCTCTTCTTCAGGATGGTACAGGATCGATGGTGTGGGCCGAGCTTTCTCCGTCGGCCCTCTGCCTCGACCACTCTGCCTGCATCTTCCTCTTCATGATGGCCGAGACAAAGGCCGACACCCGGTTCCAACTGCTGCCGCTCTTCATCATCTCCGGAACCAGGGTGTCCGGCGCGAGACGGCTGATGTCGTCGTCTTCTTCCTTTTCTTCGTCGTCTTCTTCATCCGGCTCATCGCGTGGTGTTGAAACCGTCCCGCGCCTCTCATGCTTCCAGGCCTCACACTCGAACAGGGTGTGCCAGGGTGTGTCTTCCGCCCCTCGATCACAGTGCGTGCACACGGGGCTCGGCGCTATCGCCATCCGGTGTAGGTACGTGCCGAAGCACCCGTGGCCGCTCAGGACTTGGGTAAGGTGGAAGTTCAGCGCTCCGTGCACTCTTCCTACCCATCCATCGAGGTCGCGTATCAGCGCTCGGGTCCACTCGCCCTTGGACGAATGGGCGAGCGCGTCCTTCCACTTCCGAAGCATGTCCTGCTGGATGACTCGCTTGACCCGAAGTGCTTCTCTTCTCGTCTTCGCTTTCTTCTTCGCACCGTATACCTCCGCTATTTCGCCGACCTTGAGTTCGATCGGCGGTATACGCGCTAACACGCCTACTGCCTCCGAAGAAACAGTGCGGTATGCACTGACACACTCATCGCGGCTTTTCGCTGGATCTTCTCCATCTCCACTCTTCTATACGGAATCTTGATGGCGTCGGCGAATACCGGCGCCCCGTATAGGAGGACCGACATCACTACGTTGACGTACAGTCTTCTTCTCTGCTCTTTCGGTCCCCTTAGGTTCGACATCAGACGGGACAGCTGGCCGGCTACTCGATCCGCCTTCTCAGCTGCCCGTCGGAAGTGTTCTCGGAACGACAGCTTCCCGTCGAACCACAGCCCCAGGTACTTCAGGGCTGTACAGGGCGCAATCTCCACACCTTTTAGGACGAAGGTGGGTGGGCTGTACTTGCGGAGCGTTGTAAACAAAACAGCTTCCGTCTTCTGCACCGCCAAGCACAACCCCGCCGACTCGATCCAGCGGGTCAGCGTCTCCAACGCCTGGTTAACCCGTCGCGTGACCTCTGCTGTCGTTTCTGCCTGGCACACCACCAGCGTGTCATCAGCGTAGCAGATCAACTTCACGCCTGGTGGTAGTGCCAGCTTCAGCAATCCGTTGAAGGCGGCGTTCCACAGGGTAGGTCCGAGTACTGATCCCTGAGGAACGCCGCAGGTCATCGCTCTCGTGATTGGACCGGCCGCCGACTCCATCTCTATTCGGCGGCCGGTGAAGTAGCTTCTGATGATGCGCACGAGGTAACCAGGTACCCGCGCCAACTCCAACGCCTCTATGATACGCGTATACGGTATCGAGTTGAACGCGTTCTTGATGTCGAGGCTGACTGCCGCGCAGAACTGCCGCTCGCGAATCGCCTTCTCCGCCAACTTCCTTAACTTAAGCGCGGCGTCCGCAGTCGAGCGGCCAGTTCTGAATCCGTACTGACTGCTCGAAATTGTCTTCCGCTTCTCAAAGTGCTCCTCCAACCTATTCGCGATGGTTCGCTCAAACACCTTGCCGACGGTGTCGAGCAGGCAAATAGGCCGGTACGAGGACGGCTGACCATCTGGTTTTCCTGGCTTCTTGATCAAGGCCAGCCGCGCCGCCTTCCATCTGCTCGGAAATGTCCCCTCCTGCAACGCACGGTTGTAGACGTTGGTCAGGAGGGACGGATCTGCACGGTGGACCACTTCCCAGACGACGTTGGGGATCAGGTCCGGACCCGGCGCCTTCCTCTTCTTGGTCCGGATCCTGTCGATCGCCTGGTCCACCTCTCCGACACTAAGCAGAGGGAAATCCTCTCGCACCTCGGCAGAAGACGCCGTTAGCGGGGGGCGCTGGGGGAACAGTTCTTGCACTACCTGTTGCAGCACCCCTGGCTCCATTCGGCTCGTCACCGACGGCCCTCCGGCTTTCTTCATCACCACCTTGTATGGCTTGCCGAAGGGGTCGTCGTCGGCTTCTTCACATAGCTCCTCCCAAGCCGCCTTCTTGCTTCTTCGTATAGCCGACTTGAGGGTACGACGAGCCTGCTGGTACTGCTGCGAAGCTTCTACCGCGCCTTCGTCGTCTCTTCGTGTTCGTTGGTAACGACGACGAAGCCGGTTACACTCCCTCCGCAGCTCGGCGATGTCGTCGGTCCACCAATAGACTGGTTGTCTCTTGCGCGGCGGACCGACACGGGGCATTGCGCTGTCGCAGGCCGCCGCCACTGTTCGGATGACATTCGCGGCAGCGGCCTCTGCGCTCTCCTCTTCTTCGTCATCCCGACGCTCTCCCGTTCCCCAGGTGAGAGCCAGGAAGCTCGCCTCCAGTCGATCGGCGTCCAGCTTCCTGATCGCCCATCTTCCCAGCTTCTTTGGAGCAGTGACCACGGTATTTCCTTTGTCCAGCGTGAAGGTGATGTACCGGTGGTCACTCCCTGACTCCTCATCCAGCACGGACCAGCCCTTGATCCAGCGGGCCAGTCTTGCTGACGCGAAGGTGACATCGATGACCGACCCCCACCCTTGATGAAATCGGGTAGGAGTGCCGCCCATGTTTGTCGGAACGAGATCCATCCGGGCGGCAAACTCCCCCAGGGCATATCCTCGAGGGTCGGTCCGGCCGGAGTGCCATTCCGTGGATTTGGCGTTGAAGTCTCCGGCCACGATGACTCTTGACGTCTTCCTCGCGATACTCTCCTCAAGACAGGCAAGGTAGGCTTCAAACTCCTCTAGTCTTCTCTTCGGGGAGAAGTAGCAGCTGTATACGGTGATTTCTCCAACCTGCACAGCTACATACCCCTCCCCCTCCTCTACCTTGCCCGGAGCAATGGGACAGTCAGGACATATGCCAACGGCTGTCAGTCCAGTACGGTCTCTGTACCATCCTTGAACTTCGCCTACCCTGTAGGGCTCGCTCGCTATCACCAGGTCAACCTGTCTCTCTCCCACCGTGCTCCACAGGAGATCCTGGGCTACTGCACAGTGGTTCAGGTTGACCTGGAGGAAGGAGAGTGGCCTATTCAACGACGTTGACTGCGGCCTCTCCCTCCTAGGGCGCCACCATCCTGGCATCCTCTACCGCCAAGGACGTGCGTGGAGTCACGCCCCTCCACTCTACTGCACAGTGGGCACTTGGGGGGTTCCTGGCATTCCCGGATCTTGTGACCGGTCCCCCCACATCTATAGCACACGTCGCCCATGCTGGTTGTTGCTGCGCATTTTGCAGCGACGTGGCCTGGTTCGAGGCACTTGTAGCATCGAACCGTCAGCTTTTCCCTCTCGAGCGAGCGCACCCTACAGGTGCTCCACCCCAGCGCTATTTTGCCATGCGCGAGCGCGTCTAGTGCCGCCTGGATCGGCACCTCGACTTTATACGCCAGGGTGCCGCGCGACATGGCCTCCTTCTTCAAGACACGCGCTTCTGGCAGCGCTGCCTCTAACTCCTGCTGGCTCACTGACGGTTCTACGTTCGTCAGGAGCAGGGTGGTGCGGCGCTGCGGTCTTCGTATATCCGCCTCTGCGCCCAGCACTTCTCGCAGCTTCTCAGTGAAGTTAGCTACCGCTGGCTCCTCTCCTTGGAGCTCTAGCAGCATGTCGCCTGCCTGTGTGGCTCGGGTCCTCGTAACTTGGACCCCGTATGCCTTCACATCAATCGCCGCCCGGGCCTTCCGGATTAGGGCCGCGTACTCGATATTTTCGCTCTTGCGCGCGATAACGATCGCCGCTGTACGCGGCCTCCTCTTCCTGAGCAGCTCCTTTTTCCGGGCCTCCCTGCCTTTGGGCAGGGGAACTGGCCTGGGCGGGGCAGCTGGCACCGGCTTCGTCTGGGCCCCCTGGCGGAGTTTGGCTCGCCGCCCGAGGACCTTCGACCACTTTCCGCCTTCCCCATCAGTTTCGGAATTAAGGAGGAGCGAATCTGTGCGCTCGTACTCCTTGCGCAGTTGCTCGCGCATCTTTTCGATTTCCTCGCTGACAGGGGTAGTCGCCGGCGCTTTCGAATTCGGCTTCTCCTTTTGCTTCTGTTGGGTATGTTGCTGCTGTTGTTGACTCTTCTGCTGCCGTTGCTGCTCCTGCTGTCTTTGCAACTGCTGTCGCTTCTTCTCCTGCTGTTTCCGCTGCTGTTCCTGCTGCTGTCGCTGATTTCGCTGCTGCTGGTCCTGTGACGTCTGCTGCTGCTGTTGCGACTGCTGCTGCTGAGGGAACGGCTGGCGCTTCAGCTGTTCGCGGATCTGCTGCAGCTCTTTTTTTAGCGCCCCAATCTCCTGTTCGTGTTGCGCGACCAATACTTTCATTTTAGCCTCCAATCCGATGATTTTCTGGTCGCGCAACGTGAGTTCGTCCTTCAGCCGCTTTATCTCTTTCTTCATCTTGCCCCCAGCCATCTTCGGGGACGTCGATGACTTCTTCTTCGACGCCGGGGTCGATGTCTCCCGCTCCGATGACGTGGAGATGATACGTCTTCGTTTCTCTTGTTTGTTGCCCAATAGCGTTGGCAACACTGACGGCGGGGCTTGGGTCGCCGCCAGTGCTGGTACTTCTCCGGTGTTTCCTGCCAATTTGCTCGTTACGTAGGCTGACGATCCAGTGGGGGCAACGGAGCCAACCCCCACAGTACCGGGTACCGGGCTTTCACCGGCCGGCATTATCTCATTCACGGACATCGCTTCATACTTTTTCACCATTAACGCAGGTGGACCACGCCATTTCTACCCTACTGACAGGGGGGTGAGGGAGTGTTGGTGGAGTGGGTGGGCGACTGGGTCTGGGCGACTGGGTGATGTGGGGGGGATGGGTGAGGGTGAGTGAGTGACAGAACAGGACCCTTGGATCATACTCCCATGCCGCTAGGGTTACAGGAAGCCGCTATCTTCCCAGCATGACCCAATTCTTGGTGACCATGATATAACCAGAGGAGGTGACTTTCCTCGGCCAAGACCGGTGAAGAAGTGAGTACTGCGTGACGGTGGCCATGCGGGGTGAAATCCGCATGTCGCCTAACCACATTGGTCATCCAAGCCTGTGAGGCCGGCAGCGAGAACAACCGTTTCCAGTTGAACCGTAGGTACCTAGGCATGTCAGCAATGGTGGATTCCATTACTGAGTTAGCCCAGGACCACTTTCCGCCGTCCCCGCAGAACATGGACTAAGCTCCTCCGCGACGACAACGCCGTGGCAGACTTGAGGTAGTGACAGTTACGTACTCGTGCACGGGATTGTGCACTTTTCCCCTGTCACTACCCCCAGAGGGGATAATGATGATGATAATAATAATAAAAATATTCTCAGTTTCTGGAGAATGACCCATATTCTCGTTATTGATTACAATGAGGAAAAATCAATTTTTACCAAAATTCGAAACGAGGCATTGACCTTGAAAATGTTTTCTTTTTTAAAGCACGGGGAGATACTCAACTGGTACACCAATGGGTATAGTTTTTCGAATCAACCGAATATTTGTACAAGGTGTCTACAAGAATAGAAAAATATAAATTCCTGACTTTTTCCAAACTTTTTTTTCCCCTCTTCTTTAAACCTTTACAGTATAGACAGTATATATTTATGTTTATACTACTAGACGCTATGGTTATAATGAACTCAAATTTGAAGTTGATGTTATTCAATGCACAGTTTTTATTTGTAAAATACGACTCAAGAAAGTGCTGAAGTAAAATTAAACGACGAAAAAAATTTTCGGTGGGTTCATTCTTTGTTTTTTCCCAAACTTCTTAAAAATATTGTTGAATTTCCTGACTATTTCCAAACTTCCTGACCTATTTTTCAAATTCCTGACTTTTTCCAAACTTTCCAAATTTTCCAAACCTGGAGACACCTTGTTTGAGCCACTCTCGATTTGTAGGATTTTTTAAATCAAAATTGGATTTTTCTTACAATGAGTAACCCTACGTTAAACTATGCGCGACTGTCAAGTATTCTTAATTTTAGAAACATTTTCACTGGCATGTTTTTATATTTACTAGAACAAATTAGGTTCATTAGGTTCTTGGGAGCGGGACTTTTCAAAATAAAAAAATTAAAAAACTCATTTTTAGATCACCCTATTCCAGCCGTTAGATGGCGAAGTGGCCAAAGGCGAGGCCTCCTAGTTTGGTTAATAATTAGGTATTCAGTCTCGGCTAACGAAAACGAATACCAAAAACACCACCGGCTAGAAAACTTTGTTTTTTTAATTGGATATATGACAATTTGCAAACCGAGCAACTCTCGTTTATGTTAATTTATAGGTACCTTGCGAGGAGGGGAGACTGCTTACGTCTATCAAATGATATCGAAAAAACAGAAAAATTGTGAAAAATGACAGAATTAGTTTTTTGGTCTATGTAGTCACGGGTCACGACGCGTAAAAATGAAAAACGTTATACGGAGTTCAATATTGAAAAAAATAATAAGGACACGACGTCGCAGAAGCGATTCCATGAAACGGTCAACGATGAACGAAATGGAAGTAATTACGTTATCAAAATCGAGAAAGTCCAACGAAATGCTGAATTTCGATAAACATGTCATTTACATTCTTGTTCGCATCCCAGTCGATACTTCCTGCGCTTAGACGAGAAAAATTGTGTAGTGAAAAAATCCGCGCTGAAAAAGTATTCAAAAAAGAAAGAAAAAAGAAGAAAAAAAAAGTTGAATGGCACCGATAGTACAAAATTCGTTTCATAAAATTAATCCGTCGAATTCATTTCCAGTCCTTAATTTTAGGTTTTATTCTTCGTGCTGCTGATAGCATACAAAGAGAAAATATAAGAGTAAGTACTTCGGGTTACCCGAAAGACTCGTCGAGTCGTCGTATTACCGTATGTGCAATAAGTTGGGGTAGCTTTTTCGCATTGTACGATATTTACAATGCAGAAAAACCGATGAAAATTCGCTTCCAGACCGTACACGCTCGCCCACGGGAACTATTTCGCGAGTCGAACTTTCCGTTTGTACAAGCGACATATTGGTGGGAGGCGTAGCTGGAAGATAACGCGTGAAGCAATGGATAGTGTTTAAGATCATAAGGAGGGTTACTCCTTTAATAGTACACAATATTCTACTATCCATAACCGTATATCTGGTCTCTTTTACAGTCCCCGGAGCTATATTCGAAGAGAGGCCCCTCTCAATTTAATGTCGTATAAGCACTTTTTGTGTGTCACTTTAAGCGAAGCTCCTTTTCTCCTTCTCGGCATGAAGCGCGTTAACTTTTATAAAAAATATTAAAACGTGGTTTACCCCGACATTCTCAAAATAAACTCACTTCGCCTTAGTTTTTCCGCAGGCTGTTTCTACAGTTTGCGCAGATTATACAGTTTTCCCAATGAAAACGAGGGACATCGAGTGGTTTCAGACTTCGTGTCTGGCATGTATGTTGACTATAGTGTAACCTTTATTTTAAAGTTTTTCAAAATTAGGGGTACGATCCTATTAATGTTTTTCCGCCTGGTCTGGTAGCACTAACACCGATTTTCGGATTTCTTGGAATATACTGAAGACGCGTCCAAACTTATCCAACTTTTGTCGTTCGGTCGTTCGACTAAAGTCATACCAAACGAGCACATCCAGTTACAAGTTTTCACCAGTCGATTAGGTGCGCATTGAAATCAGTTCCAATGGATCTATAAACTCGCCATAAAAAATTTGAGCTCAATCTGAGGTCATTAACCCGTGGCGCTTTGACCTTGAAGTCATGTGTAATACTGAAATTTTATAGAAAACCACCAATATCTCGGAACATATCAACTTCAGGACCAAAACGCATATAACATAAAATGTTCCTCGTTAGATTTTCTATAGAAAATATTCCACCCAACTTTTCTCTATAATGCATGTTTACCGAGATAATCGCAAAAATGCGTAGAATTTTTGAAAATGTTGGTTATTTTTATTATTGTGGCGAATAATCCCGAACATTTGAGATAAGCGAAGAAAGATCGACACGTTTCCAGCAGCAGAATAGAAGTTCAATAACGAAAGCGATAAGGAGTTTCGCCGATAACGCCGGGCGTCGCCGTACAGTCTAGTTTTGTATGCGATAAATGGTGCGTTTTCTAGCAATTTAGCTACTGTTTTTGTGCGTCTGTATTAGTGTGACATTAAAAGTTCTTTTTACATATTTTCGTGCGTTTTTAGGTGCGAATTCCGTTACATTATTTTACGGCTGAAATATCTATTTATGTAGAGTAATGCACACTACAATATAGCTTAAGTCTCGATCTACTGGGGCAAGCGCCCCAGTTTGCGCCCTCCCTCAACTGGCTACGCCCATGACAGTTCATTGGGTACCTACTGTAGAGTAGACCAACAGGAGTCAACAATAAATTTCCGCGTAAGGTATAACATTGTGCTGTTAAAAGTCTATGTTTAATTGTTTCAGAATAATGTTATAAATCAAGACGTGCCATCCGGTGTGATAATAAGTACACACAGCCTCGTACTGCAAAAAGTGTCCAGGCATCACACGGGGAACTATACTTGCTTGGCAGCTAATGAACGAGGCGAATCGAGCAGTAAGCCTGTACCGCTGAGAGTTCAATGTAAGTACTTATACTTTTGAATAATGATACCTTTGATTTATAGTATACTTATATCTAGAGACCGGATTCCTCGGCATTTGTCAAGTCATTTCCTTGATACGCAGATGAGTTATTTTAAGAGATAAGCACTAATAATGGTGGTAGGGGGTTGGGAAAAAAATTTTATATTACCGAAAACTGCCGAGAATGGGTTAAACGCCGAAAGTGGCCTTACGTGTCGAAATATGCCGAAATATGCTATTTTGTCAACACAGGATAGTAATGTGCGAAAAGGTGTATATTTGAAACTGGTGAAGATGAAAATTTTGCGGAACTCATTTCTGAATTGCCGGATGATTCCAAACATGTGGAAAAATTGAAAACACTGATCCAGAAGAAAAATGTACCTACTGACCTCTCGCTTTCAAACAAACCTTCTCCCTGAAAAGATTAAGAAATTGGAAACGCGAAGTTTGTCTTACGAGTATACAATCGAGTCGATATCATAGAAGAAGTGCGTCGAAAAATTTTGATAATTCCAGGGGCTCGAGGATATCTACTTCAGCTAAAATTAGAACAAGTTTTTTCAAAGAATGAAGGGTACGCGTTACTTCGAGAATTGGGCATTTCTTTCAGTGATACTTCTTACCAAGTAAGTAGCGCGGTTTCTCGTGATCATAGGTGCTGTCTGCATACAATTTTGCTCCGCTAGTATCTGTTGATTTGGAGCACTCATTCTCAGCTTACAAATTAATATTAAGTGACAGGCGCCACTCAGCAAAATTTAGCAAAACATCTTATCATGATGTATAATCAGAATCTTTTGTGATTTTAATTTAAAATTTTGATTTGTCAGATTATTTTGTGAAAAAAAAAAGATTTTTTTAAATGCCGAATTCTGTAGATGTTAATGTCGAAGAATCCGGTCTCTACTTATATCTAATATACAGGGTGTCCCTTTTACAATGAGTCACTTCTGTCTTGTAAGTAGTCAATCTACCTCGACAGTATGTAGATATATCGCATACTCTTACTTTTGAAGAGGCTGAGTTATGGTCAAGTCTTGAAGAGTTTCCTTTCTTTGAAATTTTCTTTTCTTCTCACAGTTGGAGATGGCCGGGATAATGATACCAGTGAGCAATAGCAGAGGGTAGTTATGGTAACCAGAGAAAAAAAACTGGTCGGAATCGGTTCAACAGGGTGTTCATAAAATCAACTTTATTACAAATTGTATCAGATTTTCACATTTTTTTCAATTTCCCGTAAAGCTTGTCCTCTTCAGCTACTGTTTTGTTATTGTTGTTTTTTTTTTTCATTTGCAGTAGGTAGATTATACATTAGGTTTCCCATTAAACAGGATCAATAGTAATTTTCTAGTGTCTGGATTAAAAACTGCTCATAATGGAGTTCAAGATATCCCCATTAGGAATTATTATTTTTTAACACAGACTATATAAAGTTAAAAATCATCTTCTTCAGCTAATTTACCACTTTACAGAGTTATATTTTTTATGGGCTTATTCACTTCCCTCCTTTTATCTATTTCCTCCATATTTGAAATTGAGGCCCATGTAATGAGGGGGTGTAGAGGGGGGAGATTCTAGTATTTTACAAAGTTTAATATGAGTATCCAATAATTGGTTCCAAAGGTCGCTGAATTCAGTTTTGGTAAAATTTTGGCCATATTCCCCGAACTGTGGCGCATACCAATGGGAAGTAGGTGTAAGATGAAAGTTGTGGTAACCATACAGAAAAAATAAAGATCTTAAAAAGTGGTTGAACATGATTTTCATAAACTAAATTTCGCTTAGTACAAAACTGTATTGGGAAATGTTTGTATGTTTTCTATTTACTGTAACACTCGGGGGGGGGGGGGTAATGATTTGATGATGAGGAATGTTATTTATCGTCGGTGGCGCGTTTGACACCTCGTATGTGACATTTTTGGTCAAAACCACTTATTGGTATTGTTGGATTCGTCTCTGACGGGCGCATCGAATGAATTTCCTCGTATGTGTTCAGTTACAAAATTGAAAATTGTCCGCTAGAGGACGCTATATAACACCGCGTATGTGCATGGATTTCTAAACCTGGCTCCAAATACCTCGTATGTGTAAGTGATAAGAAAAATAAGTAATACCTAACGTGATTAGTTAATTGCCGGTAGTTTATTTTTCGTTCATTAATAAAACGTGATTTTTTCAGTTCATTGCCGGTATGAATGTAGTTATTTTTCGTTCATTTTAACCCTTAAATGGCGCACATCGGCGGAATTCGCCGATGACGTGTTTTTCCGCACACCATGCATGTATAAATGGTAGTATATACACGAATGTGTGGGCGCTTAGCTGGTTTATTCCTTGCAAGTTACAAATGCAGCAGGATATAACCTTAATGTGAATTGTACGATATTTGTAAATTCATAAGTGGGGAGAATTCGAGCCTTTTTAAGATTAAAATTTTTTTAAACGTGTTTTTATCTCTGTAATTCTTTGTATAGTGTATTTTGTTTTGATGTTTATTCCAATAAGCCTTGTTTTTTATGAAAAAAGTATCACCCCCTTTGGAGTTCCGCAGAAGATTTACACCAAAACAAATTCATAACTAATGTTGAAATATTTACCAAATTTCTTATCATTTTAGCCTATAAGCGTAGTAATAACTTATTCCGTTGAAAAAATTATTATTCCCCTTCAACCAGTTCAGACTATCTTTCTATTATGCTTACTTTATCACAACCTAAGAAGATTGGTATTAGATTTTGTAATTTAACGATCGGCGAAATTTGCCGATGTGTGCCATTTATGTAAAACTCTGTGCGTGCTATATGCACATCTGTACAGCGACAAAGACTACGTAGATCCAGAGGAAACGGAAAATTGCGAATAAAAGGTAGAAAATGAACCAGAAATTCTTGAGCGAGAAGTGGAAAGTATTAATAAAAAATAAAAAAGCTCCTGGTCAGGACAAAATATCAAACGAATTTTTTAAGATGGGAGGAGAAAGTGAAATATTGGAGTTGGGAGGAAGGTGCAAGAAGATTTCAGAGTACAACCTCGATAAATGAAACCGCGATAACTGAAAAACTCGGTAAGTGGAAGGAAAATTGTCTTCCCTTCACCTCCAATGATTTTACATGTAAATTTACCTTGACAAATGAAAGTAGCCCCTCGATAAGTGAAATAGATTTTTTCGTCGGAGTAGCAATATGTACATACATATTTACTGAAATTAGTCGCATTTTTCATGGTAAACCTCTATAAGTGAAATGGTGACCATATCAACCTCTGTAAGTGAGATAGTGAGTCTTTTCTACCCGCCCATCACGACTCACTCTTGCTTGATCTTGTCATTTCATGCCTCTTTACCAAGATTGACGTATGAAAATTAAACCTTTTTAGTAGAAAAACTCGTTACATAATTGAAAATTAGACAATTACTGTATTTTAAATAAAAATTAAAATTTTTTGGTAGAAAAACTCGTTACTTGAAAATTTAGCTGACGATAACCTGTGTAACTGAAAACCCCGCAAATTGAAAAACTCGATAACTGCAACATTTTTTCTCTTCCCTTCGGATTTCACTTATCGAGGTTTCACTGTATTTATTTATTATTATTTGCGTCCCTCCCGACTAGTGCCCGAAGGTCTCAATAATGGTGAGGGACAGTACAAAATAAAATTTAAAAAAAAAAAAAAAAAGTAAACAAAAACTAAAATTGAAAAGTAAAAAATGTAAAAAATGAAAACAAAAACAAAAACTAAAATAAAAGTATAGAGGAGGAGAGGTGGGCCCCGGAACAGACGAATGGATTTGGCATCGGAGAGGGTCCAAGGTCACTACCGAGGGGCCCAGAAACTGAGGGGTTCAATAGCCAAGGGCTGTACGAGTATATCAGATAACCTTAAATGCGCATGAGAGCACCATCAGGGAAACGGACCTCCATCCTACATCTGTTGCAGTACCCTGTTAACAGAGCCGATGCACTGGCTTCTAAACATGTAAAATAAGTCAATAATAAGGTCACTACAACTAACATTATTATACAGGGCAAAAGGGTTTTTTATATCACTGATGATGAAATTTCCCTCGTATCATACAATTCTGAATTTCTTCCATTAAAAAAGGAACCCTAAGCCGAATACTTGCCAAAATCATTGGTAATTAAAATTTAGCAACTTGAAAAAGCAAGTTTTATGGGCAATAAAAACATAAATATCAATAATTTTGTACTAAGTGAAATTTAGTATTTGAAAATGATGTTCAACCACTTTACATGATCAATAATTTTTTTCTATGTGGTTACTACAACAGTCATGTTGCACTTTCTTCCCATCGGTATACGCCATAGTTCGGGGTCGGGGAATATGGCCAAAATGTTACCAAAACCGAATTTAGCGACCTTTGGAACCAACTACTGGATACCCATATTAAATTTCACAAAATACTAGAACCCCCTCCTTCATTGCATGGGCAGCAATTTCAAATATGGGGTAAATAGATGAAAAGAGGGAGGTGAATAAGCCCCATAAACTATATAACTCTGTAAAGTGGTAAAGAAGATGATTTTTATCTTTATAAAGTCTATGCATTTGTGTTGCCGCATTTCGGGACCGCGCCGGAGGAGTATGCGTGCTGAAGTTGCGAGGATGGGTGACTTCGCGGGGCACATTGCGGGAGCGTAAGCTCCAGAACGCGGACATTTCAACACGAAAAATAGCACGACAATTAATGCCACGGGGGTTGATAGAGATAGGTATATTCACGTAAGTATTTACACTAAGAACAACGAACTCAGGTCGCGGCGAGGCGAACGATCACGACAATTACAAGTACGAAAGTGAAGAACAGTTAACGTTTAAACAACAGAACTGTACACACAAGGGGGAGGAGCACGAATGCTCCCTAATAACGCACTAACAACTACACAGTGCGAAGCACAGTCGCGGCACGACGCGGATACTCCCTAGTGGCACTTGCATCAGGGAAGGCAGTGGACTGCCAGCAGTCAGGAGGAGTTCGGGGTTCACCAGTAGCCAGAGTAAAGCGCGCCGAAGGATGGGAAAAGGACAGTCAGGGTTCACCGGTAGCCAGTAAAGTGCGCTGACGGGAGAGGACTCGGGGTTCACCAGTAACCAGTAAAGCGCGCCGATAGGAAGGTACTGGGGTTCACCGGTAACCAGTAGAGCGCACACAGTACACAGAGGAAGACTCGAAGAAGGGCAAATGTAAGGAGAAGAGCTGGGGTTCACCGGTAACTAGTAAAGCGCTCGCAGCTGATCTTAAAGGAAGCCAGAAGTGCTAACAGCAATAAATGCCTTCGCAAGAAGCTTACCCGAGTTGGCTTGACTACCCTAATTTCTCCGGGTAGTTAAATAGGCACGAGCAACAGACTTCATCCGCGAGTAGCAACCGAACCACCCTCGCACCATGAAATCACCCTCGCGGTACGAAGTCGGTTCGCGCGACACAAAATTGTTTTCTCAATAACCGAAACGCGAGACCCGGTTTTGTGTCGCAGCGCTCCACTATTCTTCTAGCGGTGGAGGAATCTTGAAGTATTTTCTCGCCCGAGTAAACAGAGTACGTGCGTACGTAACAGTGTTAAAAAATAATAATTCTCAATGGGGATACCTTGAATTCCATTTTGAGTAGTTCTGGACAGCGAAACGGTCGAACATATCCATTATCAGCGAACTGAATATACGCACTAGACTGTCCACTATCTGCGACCAACAAATCCTGAAATTCTTTGGCCACACTATCCGCAGACCCTCTGGTAACCTGGAGAAACTGGTGGTCCAGGGGAAAGTCGAGGGTAAAAGACTAAAAGGTCACTCGTCAAAGCGATGGATAGACCAGGTCAAGGAGATCTCAGACCAGCCACTGGAACGGGCTCTGCGGAGAGCAGAGAATCGGACAGACTGGGAACTGGTGGTGGAAGAAATTGATTAATGGATCGCCGAGGCTCCAGTCATAAAGCATAAGGACCGATGATAATGAATCCAGATACAAGAAAATTGCTAGTGCCGTTTTTTATGGGAAATTTAATGCACAATCTATTGAAAGTAAGAAAAACAGAAACTTAAGAGGACACGTTTTATGGGAAATGAAGAAATTGTGAACATTTTCTGATATAATTTGTACAAAATTGATTTTATGAACACCCTGTTGAACCGATTCCGACAATTTTTTTTCTGTGGTTCTCACAACTGTACTCTACTATCACCTGCTGGTACCATTTTTTTCTCTATATCCCGTCGTGAGAAGAAAAAGAAAATCAAAGATAGAAAACTTTTCAAAATTTGACCATAACTCAGCCTCTTCAAAAGTAAAAGTATGAAAATATATCGACATATTGTCGGGGTAAGTTGCCTACCTACCAGGTGGAAGGGGGTCATTGCAAAAGAAACACTCTGTATAAAAAAGTAAAGAATTAGTTTCTTGCTGAATCCGCGGTAGCGTCAGATTTAAAGTAAGAGGCCCACTTATCAGAAATTCCTTAAAGATCAAATAAAGCTTCCCTCCCAGATTCTAGTATCTCCTCCCACGAAAAATTACACAATTGTGTTGGTGACTTTTATGTTTCGTAAAAGATTGCACCATTCTGACAGCCCTACGCAAAAGGTCGGGTTATTTTTTAATGTAAAATCCCGCCCCTTATGCCTTTTTATTCCCCAAAGTGGTACCAAAAATTACCATTTTCCCCTTTGATTAGCCCCTTTCCTTTGCTACGTACTTCAGAAAGACCAGTTATGTCAAATTTTATTTTTGCCACAGCTTGTTTGAATTGGACCTTCTTTCTGCGCTACTAGTACCACTACTATTAAAATGTAGTATTTGTAGAATCTGAAATTTTTCAATTGGAAGTTACGCCGTCTCTCTTGCTCACGGTGACTGCAATCTGGCGAGGGGGGGGGGTACCAAACCCATAACAAAGTCGAATTCAGTGTTCTTAAAACTTCCTCGACTGATATCTCGATTCTGTGATTCGTGCCAATGAGAAAGTGTTACTTCACCCAAAAGGTGGAAACCCTTAATTTGGAAGGCCATGTAAGATAGTACAATCGTTCACTACATTTTTCTCTGGTCTGCCGAACAAATCTGTTTATTCATTTATTTATTTATGACATTTATTTATTCAATAGTTTCCTCCCCCATCACAGCGGTTAGGCCAATTACGATTGGGGGGGGGGGTGAGTTACAAAAAAAAGTTTCAAAATAATAATAATAATAATAATAATGAAAACTCTTTGACCCCTTACTTTCCTACAACGTCACGCTCCCGGTCTCTCATCCCTACCACAGTCTCAGTTTATTTTCGAAACATCAGGAGGCATGAAGACCAACTGGGTACTCAGAAAGCATGATGACCTAGTAGGGTTCGAAATTAATTGACTGAAGGACTCTCAGTGCCTGAGTTTGAACATTTTTTCGCTTTAGGAAGAATATATCGATTTCCGGACTAGAGCGAAGTATTTCGTTGTACAGACGCATTGCTCTAATCAGAGTGGACTTCCCTGTACCCATTTGTTCTCGCACTGGAAACATCGAAAATATCTCTGGAGCGTCCCTGAAAAGAGGGGATATGGAAACGAATCTCGCTTAACATGACGTCAGTTATTTTGCCATTGATGATGTCATACAATAATAGCAAAGAAGAAAGCTGCCTTTGAACTTGTAGGCTATCGACTTCAAAGCCCTGTCGCAATACTTGATGTCTCAAATACAAAGGGTAATAAGAGAACAGTCTGTAATACAGATACTTGAGAAATCGATTTTGTACTTTTTCAATTGCTTTACTTCCGATCTTTGTAACTGGATTCCAAATTAGTGCAGCGAATTCAAGATTTGACCTTACAAGTGAAAAGTATAATATTTTTATTGTATCAGTATCAACGTAGTTTTGCCCATTTCTCATTATAAAGCCTAACATTCTTTGCGATTTTGACACTACTTTCATAATATGATGTTTATAGAGTAATTTTGAATCTAGGACGACACCCAGGTCTCTTACAGTTATGACGTCGCGCAAGTACTCCCCACCAATATTATAATAATTATAATCAATTTTAGTCTTTTTCCTAGTAAAAGAAATTTTTTCGCATTTCCTGACGTTAAAAGGTAACCGGTTTTCCTGACTCCACACAACCAATGAACTGAGATCTTCTTGTATGGATTCACAGTCTTGGCTTGATACGACTTGTTTAAATATTTTTATGTCGTCTGCGTAAAGCAATATTTTGGTATGTCTCAGCTGCGCCACAATGGGATTGATAAATATCAGAAACAAAAAAGGACCTAGGATAGATCCTTGTGGTACCCCGGACACACAAATAAACTCCCTAGACTTAGATCCCTTGTATGATACAAACTGCTTTCTGTTACAAAGATATGATACAAAAAACTGCACCAGATTTGAAAAAAAGCCAAACTCTTCCATCCTGGCAATCAAAATCGAGTGGTCAACTTTATCAGACGCTTTGCTGAAGTCGGTGTAAATAACATCAACTTGCTTATTTTCATCAAAAGATTTCAGGATGAATTGTGTAAGATGTATCAGGTTTGTTTGAACTGATTTCCCCTCTACGAAACCGTGTTGATAAGGAGATAAATAATTTTTTACTTTGGGGTACAATCTGTTATATAGTACCATTTCAAAGACTTTCGCCGAAGCTGGTATAAGTGATATTGGTCTATAGTTCTCCACATTTTCGTAATCACCGTCCTTCGGAATAGGAATCACTTTTGCAGTTTTCCAGATGTCGGGGAATGAACAATTTTTTAATTGGTCGGTAAATGAGAGATAACTGACTCGTGTAATTGCTAGACTCGTCTTCGGTTTGTACCATAAACGTCACCACGCGTTGGAAATCACTCACTTCCCAGCCTAGTTCCATAATATACGATTCAAATACTTCGAGTGTGCGTATCGAGTAGATTTCTAATTTATGCTCGCCCGTTAACATTCAATATCAGGGGGAAAAAACTCACGTACGCGATTTGCTTCTTCCTAAGAGGCTCAATATTATTGTATCGCGTGTATCATTCGATGGAACGATATTAGGTCAGCCAACTTCCCCCGACTGCGAAAAGTGTCCGTATTATTCGCCGATTTCGGTGTAACGTTGTCGACATGCAAGACGCCATTTCGAATTACGTCACCCTGTCGTCGAATTAATGTCGTTAATTTGCTACCAACATATTTCACTTGAACAATGGCAATAACGCTTTACACAGGGAGGTAATTGAGGGCGCAATTTTCCGTCGATTCCCCTGTACACGTACACCCTCTTCCATATTAGGTACATGTTGCGAATGTTACACACATTTAATATGTCTAAATAAGTGATACAGAAAGGGAGAGGATAGCGGAGAGGAGAGAAAGTATGAAGAAAAATCGAAAAGTTGTAAAATTATTACGAAATAAAGAAAGTGGAATTGAAAAGAAAGGACAAAAAACGCCGGGGCGAACGGTTGCAGACCGCGGAGAATTATCCGGCTCGAAAGTTTTATTTTCCATCTTCGAAAGCCAATTTATACTAACATAAAGAACTCATTTGGGAAATGTAATACAGTGTTATTGAAGCGTATTGTTATTTTCGGTATTATGCCTGGGAAAACTTATGGTCAAGATGGGATAGGACCGAGTGATACTAATAAAGACGCGGAAAACAAGAGGTGGCGCTTACGCCGCAATAATTTCTGCAATGTCCATGCCGCTCGTAAAACTCTCCCAGCCCAGACTCCTAAAATCCGTGTTCGACCGGTGACCTGAATGGAACTTTCCCTGCGAACGAATTCGTCCGCATTAAAAGATAATAAGAATAAACCCCAGACGGCAATTAACATTCTCCCTTGTCCATACTCGCGCGCACGTGAATTTACGAACCCCTTTCGTATAATAAGTATTCGTATACACGACGATGTTATTTTTATAACTCACAAAGCGTGTATAAAATCGTGATTAGCTACGTACAAAAATACGCCATCTTTATATTTATATTTACCTGGATAATAATAGTGGGGGAAAAAAACTCAGTTATACTTTTACTGTATTTAAATAAAAAAAGGAAAAGAATTGTGAGAGTATCATAGAAATTTTCAGCTAGCCAAAAATATGGCCGAATAATTTATGGACTGTCGACACATGCCATTCACTAGCCCTCTTAGATTCGATAGTGAATCATTAGCAAAAGACATACCATTTTTTATGCCTCTAAATCACTGTACTACTCGTATTTTATGAAAAATTCTGGAATAAAATCGACAGCAAAAAGCAAAACAATTAATTCCTGTTAATTTTTTTTTTTTAATTTCCTATACCTGCGCTGCCCTCTACTAAGCCAACAAGACGTCCCTCAAAAATTCTCTGAAAACGATTTATTAGGTCTGTCGGAATATTTGTACTTGACTCTACAACAAGGACGTAATTCGATGAAACAGTGTTGCAAAAGTTAAAAACAAAAATTCTGATGCGATATTCGAAATTAGTGACTCAGAAATAAGTCTTTTTGGTAGAGTGGTCGATTTTATGAACTTAATTTTGCCTATTATAAAGGCAAAATTTAGATTTTGGGGTCTTAATAGGGTTCAGATCTAACATCAAGGTATTATTTTGAATCGGAGAGCTGAAATTTTGGCCTAGACTAACTAGTGAGCAAGGGAGTAAATTGTGTCTCCTCCAGAGACACATCGTGTAACATTTTATATGCTTTCGTACCCTAATAAAATTACGGGGGAGCGTTACGGTTTTCGTCCAAGTATACCAGTAGTAAAAGCATATAAAATACTAAAATAAATTTCCATGGAAATGTCAACCACTGAATTCGTGTCCGAAGAGCGTTATGGTTTTCGTTACGCGTTTCGTTACGGTTTTTCATAAGTATACCCAGTAGTAAGTAAAATCATATAAACTTCTAAGACAAAGCATTGGATCGGTGATGATTTAATGGAACAAATTTGCAGACAAAACTAAATCTGCTATTGAAAAACGATCGACAGGGCTGAAATTATAAATTAACATAAAATAATTCTAAAACTATTATTATAAACCTACAGTGAACAAATGAACTCGTTAAAAAAAATAAATAACCAACTAAATACCCTCACCAGAAAAAACAAAATGTGTGAAATAGGTAGTTTAAAGCTGAAAGATATCATGAAATCTGAAACCCTAAAAATTATGACATTCAATATTAGAAGCATCAATAAAAATTTTGATTCTCTACAAGTAATGTTAACTTGCCTACATAATAAAATAGACGTATTAATACTAACGGAGTGCTGGATAGGCGACAAAAAGAAGTGAGTAAGTTATATCAGCTCACAGGTTACCAGGTCTATTATACGGCAGAGGTGAAAAATCAGAATGATGGAGTTGTAATATACGTAAAAAATACACTACAAAGTCAAAGCGAACAACTCAACCTAAATAGTATGGCAGCTTTGGAAATAAAAATACGAACCCATAATAACGAAGTGATAAACCTAATAGGAGTATATAGGTCGCCAAACGATAATCTCGATGACTTCATTTATGAGTTACAGACAAAAATACAACCTAAAATCGATAATCAAAGCAACATTACATTGACTTAATAACAAATAAGTGCTTAATGCAAATGGCAGAAATGAACCTATTTCCCCTCATAAACAGCCCAACCAGGGGCGAACATTGTCTTGATCACCACTTTATCGACTCAAAAATTCTGAAAAAGAGTACAAGAAACTATTATAATACAAACAGCAATATAACAGACCACTACCCTATACTGGTGACCTTAGATATGAAAAATGAGAAAGAGAACTATGAAAAACAAAACATTTATTAAAAAAGCCAGGTATGAGGACTTACGAAGGGACTTAACAAAACAAAATTGGGAAGAAACTGAAAATGAAGATGATGTAAATGTGGCAATAAATAAATTCGTGCAAATTCTGAAAATTCAAATTGAAAAAAATAAGCTATATAATCCGAATAAAACCCTCTACATTTCTAAGCCATGGATAACAGCTGGGATCATACAAAAGCGATCAAAAAAGGGACACAAATTACGCTTGCAAACAAGAAAATACATAAACGACGAAATACTAAATACCGCAATATGGTAACAAACATTATAAAAGCAGGTAAAGAAAGATACAACAGTACTAAATTTAAAAAGGCGGGAACCAATACCAAGCAAATATGGCAAATACTAAAAGAAATAAGCAGTCTAAATAAAGTAAACACCACAATTATAAATTGTATAAAATATGAAAGCGGACACCTACACTCAGAACAAAAGAAAGTAAGTAACATACTAAATTACGCCTTCACGAACACTGCGGAAAATGTACTATGTAAAATTTAAAAAAAAAAGTAGAACAAGGAAAAAAATGTAAAGAAAAATGGGAAAGGGTCGTCAAAATGACACAGTTCATTCCTACAACAAAAAAAGAAATAATAGAAATAATATCCAATGAATAAAATTACCCCTGGTCTAGATGAAATACAAGTGGAGACATTGAAAGAAATAATAAACCAAATTTCCGGAGTACTAACAAAAATATTTAATGAAAGTCTTACTACTGGTGTAGTTTTGCAACACTTTAAAATCTCTGTGATTCGCCCAATCTACAAATCGAGAGATAAAGATAACCCCTACAACTACATACCAATATCGTTAATATCTAATATAGCTAAGATACTAGAAAAAATTGTAAAAAACAGAATATACAACTACCTTGAAAATTCAAATATGTGGCAGTTCCTATACAAAGGGGTAACTTTGTCGATCCAACGAATTTTGAATTACAGACAGTACGTAATAGAGAAATGAATGCCCATTCCAACGAGCTATCGGCGAGATTTGTAGCGTTTTTTGTTCCCGAGATACAAGCGGTCAAAGATGAGTGTAACAAGAACGTGCGAAAACACGTTTAAAGTTAGATACACCTTTTTCTCCCACTCCGTCAAGCGGCCCTAACTCACCGCGGAATCGCGTTACCAGCCTCGACGAGGGCTTGTTGAAAAGGTAATTCTTCGCTCTTCTGCGTGGTAACAATTCAGAACATCGGATTTATTCGTGAGTTCCGAAAAACCACGAAGAAGCGAACACAGACATTCGCATTCTTTTCTCATTCTCTTTCATAATTCTCTCTCTCTCTTCTCTCGCATGCGCGTAAATTTTGTCTCTTTGTTATTGCGATGTTATTTTTATAGAAATCAACCAAAATCTCCTATAAGTACGCAGAACCCTTCCTACAAGTACCCATCATCAAAATCTTAATATATGTATATTTGAAACAAGCTACCTCGCGGATCACGAGGTAGTAACAGGGTGTTTGCCATTGGGACTGTGCAAATTGTAGAAGCGCTAGTGTAGAATAGGTATGTTTTGATAAGTGAATGGTGACTTGACGTCATTATTTTTCCCCGGGAATATAAACGCTGATGACGCTACATGCACATCATGAAAGTTCAAGGCTTCAAGCTGTGAATCTGCAGACTGCAATAATGCAGCAGACTTTGATCAATACAGAACATACTCTAGAATACATTTCCATTTTCCATTTAATTCATTCCAAGCGGCAAGCAGAAATCTACTCTACCTTTACAAGACAAATAAATTCAAAGAACATAAATCCAACGAATTTCAGATAAAGGAGTTCCAATGAATATGAACTGATAACTGCTGATAACAATTCAAAGAGGAATTTTACTTTGATTCAAATAAAGTTGTATTCTCGCTTCAGAAAACGCACATTAATGTGTTCTTACCGCTCATTACAATATTTATAAGATGCAAAGACATTAGCTCCACTTCTGGTCACACAACGTGTGAAATATTCGTGAACCGTTCGAATGCGAGAAAGATAATCTTTCATTTCAAAAACAAAACGTGATCTGCCAATTATTTATTCACGTTTTTCGTTAATTCCGCTACACAATTATATAGAAGTTCAAATTTGTGTGAAGGCATGTTGACGGTTTTGGATGATTCCTCTGTTCCTGATAACAAAAAGACAAAGGTAAATAGTCAAACAAGAAACAAAATATTTGTGAAAGACCTGAAATAGAATACCAAAATTACCACTTACTTAATACCCGATCTGCGTTTTTAAGCTTGTGACACTATCTGTGGCAAAAAAAAGTGCTCAAGTCTGTAAATTTCGCAAATTTGTGGTAAAAGTGTGGCAAATATTTAGATCCGCCCCTTTTATCACTGGAAATATGTCACACGGCCTCCGTGACATTAAAGTGTCACAAATATGCTTATGTGTGACAGTTTATGTTGTCATATTTAAGCAGAAAACTGCTTATTTGTGGCAATTTGAGAGAACCTAGAAATTAAATAATTAATCGTTATACTTAAATTCAACTTTGAACATATATTGTCTTGTACTAACTGGGATTGTGATTGTGCTCTCATTTCTGTGTTTTAATTTGAAATTTGACGACTACTTATAATTTATGATTTTATATTTAAATATATTTCGTTCGTGTGTTGCTGTGCTCCTTGACCACCACGTGTGCGAATGAAATACATGGCTACAATGAAAACGAGTAAGTTACCTAATTATAATTATTATCCTGTGTATTTTTCCTCTTTCAGTCTGTTCTGTTATTTGGAGCTTCTTAGTATATATACGAGTATATATTTCAAAATCACTGGTAAACAGCGCGTGTATGTTCCTCACGCTGTTCACCAGTGATTTCAAAATATACTCGATCGTATATAGACGATGAAGCTCTCCAAATAACAGAACAGGCTGAAAGAGGAAAAAATACACAGGATAAGTATATATAATAATCTTCCTCCGGATGATCTTTGCTGGCGGAATTTTTCTGTAGAATAACATCCTTTATAAGTATCTACGCTTGTTCACCTGATAGATAAGCTGGAATCAACATAGCTGCATGATACCTGTATTTTGTGATTGCACTGCGCTGAGAGAATAATATCCCTGCATTTTGGAATTGCTGGCAGTTTGTATTCTGAGAAGGAGCGCTCCAACATCAACCAAAACCAAAAGTGCATATAAATAAGAACTCAATATTTTGGTAGAAACTATATGACATAGCGTTTACTGATAAGCATTTTTCAATGTGAGTACACATTTTTGAATCGGCAGCCCAATTTTGAAAAATTCTATTTTTTACGCTCTTTCCAAACATAGGTACTAATAACTCATTTTGTTTACAAATGTTGGTTGGTTCCTTGACGCTGAATATAGCGTCCAATTAAGTTGAACAACTTAGTCAGGGGTTGTTTTTAGTCCTGTACTTTATTTTTAGTACCTATCTATAATTATTATTTTGTTGTATGTATGTAAAATATACATTTTCTACGTGCTTTTTGTAAATATTGACTACATTATTTACATTGTTATCGCGCTCCTACCACACTCGCTTTGCGGTATCGTGTATTTATTTATTCTTATGGCAGAAATATATTTCTGTAATATATGTAATATACCTATGCGATTCTCACAATTGAGGGTGCAGCGGGGGCTATAACCAGCGCCTGCAGAGGCGAGCAAAAAACTGCGTAAATGTGACACTTATTAAAATGGCACAAATGAGCACATTTCTGTCACAAGTGGCATTAAAAACTGCCCAGTAAGCAAAAAACTGCTTAAACGTGACATTTTTTTAATTGACACAAATGAGCACATTTCTGTCACAAATGGTATTAAAAACTGCCCAGTTGTGACACTGGAGGCAGCAGACTGACAAAAACCCGTTCTCGTCTCTGATTGGTGGAATTAATTGTCACAAATTGTACAAAAAAGTGCTGAAATTATCATGTCACATTTGAGCACTTTTTCTGAAAAATTCGCAGATCGGGCACTGCTAACATATTTATGAGACATAACTCACAGCGCATTATTCCTCGGAAAATTTCCTTATGAGAGTACCACAGAAAGTTGCATGTTCTAGGTTCGATTCAAATACATTATATGCTAATTCAACTGAGAACCCATTTCATACAAACAAACAATACACTTACCTCTTCTAAATCCAGTTCATAGCTTCACTTTCTTTGAGGAAATAGTTCATTTTGTAGAAAAATACTGTCATGAGTAAAATACAAAATCACAAAATAAAACGTAAACAAAGTTAAGTACATTCTTAAATCATTAGCGTCGGAAAGGATACATTCATAATAGTAAACCGACTTATTGATAGATGACAGATTGACGGAGAAGGCAACTGAGCTAAAACTGAACTATGAGCTGTAAACAATTCAGTCGTATTTAAGAGAAATTATGAAAATTCGATTGCAATAGGGTATTTGCTTGCAGCGCTCCGCATGGCAAACACTCTAAAAATGTAGAATTTAATTAGTTTTATGGTTATTTTTAATATAAAAGCATAAGAAACTGGAAAAGTTTATAAATTTGATTATGCTGCACATCTACAAGAATCACATACGTAAAAGCCGACCTCTTCCCAATCAGTGCACGCTCCATGTGCCCAGCCAAGACACAGACTGCACTGGATCCAGCTTTCCCTCTCCATAATTGGGCAAACATTTGTTATGTAAGCAAAATACATAATTAAAATTTTGTATTTTGCTTACTGATGTATCAAAATGCGACTAAATATTCGAGTTTTCTGATAAAATTTCGAGTTCAAGGATTCAAAAGGGTGTCACCTTCTCCCAAATCCCCTCCTCTCGCTCAACGCCTCTGCCTGCTTTCACGAAACTAAATTTCGACAATATCTAACAAATCAAGAATTTTAATCTACAAAGAGCCTTTAATTCTATTTAATTTGCTACTAATTGACAGGACTGCAGCTACCCACCTTACTTTTAATGAAATACAGTGTTTCTTTAAATTTAAGCGTATCGCATGGAGAATTCAGTTAAGCAGCAACCTAAATTTTCTTTTATCGAAAATAACTAACCGGGAACATAATGTTCTTTTGCTTTTAATGTGCAATTAAGTACAAAAGATCAGGTATGTAGGTAATATCACCACAATTTTTCTCTAGAATTATATTCTGTATAGCATACAAAGTGCTATGCCATGTCTTTCTTTGACGAATACGCTCATCACAGGGAATTAAAAATAAAATTTCACCGACTCTTATAAAAATATTTTTTCGTAGTGCCCTGTGTCTATACTTTCCACTCTCAAATGCAATTCGCATCGGACCGACAAAGTTGTGTTCCTTTAGTTTGAAGTAAGAAAATAAATGTCTGAAAAATCGGACATCTTTCTGTAATGCTCTTTGAAAAACGAAAAAACGTTATGTACTTACTTTGGCGGTTCAGTACTTCGTCTGAAGACGTTTTAGTTTGGGATGAATTCGAGTGAATACTTTGTACGTACTATACTAACCGTTCTACGAAGAATTTAAAAAAAAAAAAAAAAGTCGTTAAAAATGCTTCGGTAGAAACGTCGCTGTTTGCTTCATAACAGTAAATAGAATCCATTAAGAGCTGTTACGTGGAAAACAAATTCAATCAACGCCGAATATTAGGTTTAAGAAAACTAATTAATAATGTAATATTCAATAAGCGTAGAATACGCTGTAGGGGTTATTTTTTCGCCACTAACGAGGGTAAATTAATTGAAGAGGTTTTCATTATTTGGATGAAGGTGACGCGTCGACGCATTAAGCTAAAAGGTCGCCGGCTGTAAATATTTCATGCTACCACAGTGCGTAAGGTTGGGGAGAAAAATGAATGAATGACTGAAAAGTATGGAAGGAGAAAAAAATTGCGTATTGGCTCTTTTGAACATGTTTGGGAATATTAATTAACCTGGTAACACTTTCCTTTTCGAGATTCTAAGCCTCGGCAAATTATAAGATTTTGTAAAAAAAAAAAAAAAAAAAAAAAAACGGGGTTTTCTCTGGGATATGTTTTACACGATGAAAAAGCGGGGGTAGTATAGTAAATTTATTACTGATTCGAGCTTTCTTTTAGAAATAAAGTTTTTTCACGCTCGGTTGAAACTGATACTCGTTTCAAGTGTTTGTAAGTCAGAGGCGAACTAAGACTGAACAGACCAAAGTTGTTATCCAAGTTTACTTCGTAGCAAGCCAACCATGAGTGTTGACTGATTGATGGTCTAGGGAGACCAAGGGTGTTAATCCAAGTGTGTTAATAATTCAAAACAAACGTAGAGCATGTTGAGAATATTCATTTTATTGAAAGCAAGAGAAGAAAATGTCAGACCTGCTCCAATTTTCGTTTAGGAGCAAAAACAAATAGTCGCCGTGATTTTTGTTTCAAATTTAGATCGGCCTAGCGACTATATAATGATAATGATGATGATGATGATGATGATGATGATGACGACAATAACGGCGACGACGACTGCGTCCATGTTGTGTTATCAGACTACTTCTGTATTTAAATTCATTCACTTCCTTTATTGTTTCACATTTTATTTCCTTCCATAATTATTGAATTTTCTTCTCATCTACAGACATCGCTTTTGTTTCATTCTTATTCATATTTTATTTTCAATGTTTCATTCAACATTTTCAATGTTTTCATAACTTCTTCTTTACTTTTTTGCACTATCGCAATGTCATCTGCAAATTTTATCATTCTAATGGTTTCCATTTGCATTGTCACACCTGATTTCTTTTCATTCATTACTTCAATTTATTACTTTTCCCATAAATAGGTTAAACAGTACTGGTGACGAATAACAACCTTGTTTCACTCCTTTTTGAATTTTTGTGTCTCCCAATTCATCTTCTATTTGTATTTGAGCTGTTTGCTTCTTTTAGTGACCGAGCAGGTTAAAAGAGGTAGAGTGTGTCAAAACGAGTGCTCTCACAATTAAAAGGGTAAGAAGAAAATATGTCCAGTATTCATGAAAAATTGTTTCCGAACAATTTAATTTTACTATTTGTAAAAACATGCTATTTCCTTTCTGTACTTTTCGAAATAATAAATTTTGACTTTCCTCACTTCAAACCACAATATCTCGCTGAATTATCAAGATAGAGGTCTGAGGTCGTTTTTATTCGATTTCTAAGGAGTTTTTACATAAATTTAGCCCAAAAAGTAAAAATCGAAAAATTTGTCAACTGGTCTCTTTTCGTATGCGCTTTCATATATTCGTGACCTGCCAGGAAGAAAGGGACCTGTGCGCAGAAAAATCATTTTTGTGATGACAACTACTTTTGACTAATTTTTGGCCGCTCTTTTGCGTGGTGTTGTCGAAAAAGTTCTAAAAAAGTTTCCTAAACTGCTGTAAGTTTTCAAAGTTGAGTATCTCATAACGTGAAAACGTTATCAATTTTGTTTATCCGTTCTCCTGTAAAATTTACACTATTGCGCAATGCGCACAGATTCCTTTCTTCCTGGCAGGTCACATTTACTAAAAAAAACACACAATGCCTGACTACGTATTAACATCTGGAAATTAAAAAAAAAAAAAATAACATAACAAGGCTAAAAACCATGGACCATGGAAACAAAGGTACTAAAATAACGTACGAGTATAACATATTTCTAGTATAGGGTGAAAGGATGCCCCTTCCTGCCGAAAACACAAAAGTGCCCCCAGGATACATGGCTCTCCAACAACATCCCACAGTAACACAGACAATAAACTCCACACGCCTTGACTTAACTCACGAACAATACATCTAAATTTACACAACATGAATAATAAATAAACAGTCACGTACCTGAGGGTCCACTGCGACGAAGGAGAGGTCTCCATTTCGAACACCTTTCCAGTCTGAAAAATAGAAAACAACAAACGAAATGCCCTGGTCCGAATATACTCCTACCTCCCCCCAAATTTCATAGAGTTTCTCAAAGCTGGTAAAGCAACGTCCCGTGGCCTCCTCTAAATTTGATCGCGTAACAAGATACAATAACACGAAAAAACAACTAGAGAGTACAGATCAGATGGAACGAAGAGGGAAATTAATCATCTGGTAGCTGGCTCGTGCTGCTGCTAGTGATGCGGACTCTGGTCTCGGCTCCGTCAACTGCGGGGCTGGTCGGTACTCGGTAGCCTTATCGGGCATGCTAGGTTCATTGTTGACTGCGGACTACCCAGTCCGGAGAACGGGCCCACTAGGTGCAGGCTAAGCTTGGCATGGTGCGGCGGCTACTCTGATGGGCTCCCCAGCGGAGAGCTTTCAGACACTCATGCTGGCAGCTCGCAACACAACCAAATTTTAGGTGACAGACTTAAAAGAATATGCGCTTCAGCACAAAGAACAACTCTTATCGCGACTCCACGTTTTTTCGCACATCGAAAATCAAATGAAGCTTCTCCGAAATTTTTCTCGGCCACATGGCTACTTTCCGCTCATGATTAACAGCGACACTTTGGCCGCGATCTCAATTCACCGACACCATGCCAAGCAGGGATGAACCTTCTTTACTCCAGTGTGACCACAGAACCGGTCAACAATTGCGAACCACGAGTATCGATAATTGAACCCGGTTATTCAATCAATGGCCAACCGATTCTGCCTGTCCATCTCGGCCAGTGCCCGCTACCCTATCCCACGGGAGCGCTTTAGGTGCTGCATAAGTAAACGAGGCTCAGCTAACCGCTGAGGACGCACCGAGTGCAAGATTACAAGAGGTACTTTGAAGCAAATATACATGGAGCTACCATAAGCCATTAGTACATCTATCATATTCACTTTGATTATACGAAGTAATAAATGAAATTTCATTTCAGTTGCCCCGGTGTGCGCGACGAATGAAATCACCGTCGTGGGTGGATCAATCGAGGAGACATTGCACATTCGGTGTGTGATAGCTGCCGACCCGGCCAACCTCACCATCACCTGGCAGTTCAGTAGCAGCGAGAAAAGTCACATGCTGACCAATCAATTTACGTTCGTGAATAGCACTGTCAGCGAACTCATATATAAGGTGTTGTCCGAGCGCGATTACGGCACGCTGTCTTGCTGGGCGGACAACGCAATCGGCCGACAAATTGATCCCTGTATCTTTCAAATTGTTCCTGCTGGTAAGTTCATTTTCTATTGTTGGTTAGCCATTATAGCTCAAAAAACGACGTTTATTCGAACTAATTCCGACCAAAGGCTTCTCTTTCGCGAATTAGTGAAGATACACGTCCTAATAAAGATAGTAACCCCCTCCACCCCAACTATTGCCTCGTCTATAACTTTTGTGGAAAACATGTGCTCCTTTTCGTTCTTTGTGATTTTTTTCGTTACCTATCTACTGTACGTAGAAAACAGTTCAGTATAAAATTAATTTTGCAAAATTTTCTGTACAAAAGATTCTTTTTACAACTTTTTACTACATGTAATAGCCGCGACGCAACAGAGCTTCAAAAACAGGGTATCAAATTAATTTTTAATACTCCTCATCTGTGTGAACAACATACAACACAGTGCTCCTTAATTACCTACTCTTAGCAAAAATATCATGTTTTCGGTCAGGCCACTTCTACGAAGTTTGAGCAAAATCAAAGACCAGTGTTAACCCATGCTGTGAGAGTGGAGAAGTTCAATCCTGGAAGTCTTCCGATATGAGCCTAGACATTATTTTCTTTTATAAATGGAGGTTGTGTGGATTGCTCAATTCATTTTAGGAGTTATTCTCTTTTTGCTCTTTTCTCCTTCGCCAGTCATGCTCCTCGGGGAGCTAATGTCAAGTTACTTTAATTTTCCTCGATTTCCAAGTCTGTATATTGGCAGTAGGATTTCTTTGGTTGCTGCATCCATTTAAGGGATTCCTTCTTCCCTTTGGTCAACTCTTGCGGCTTCATTGGGTGGCAATCTCCAATTAATTTCTCCGATTTCCAAGTTCTTGGCATCGATAGTACGGATTTCGGGTCACTGAATATGTTTCAGGGGAGACTTTTCCCTCTCCTCGATCCTTCTGGGTCCACATGGAGCTAAGCTGTGATTAATTCAGTTAAAAAATGTTTTTTATACGTTGAACACATTAGGGTCTTGTGGATTGCTGACTCGAATGTGATGAAGGTGTATCGCCAATGATGCCAGATCCCTTTCATGAAAATCCTATATATTTGGTTGTGCCACATGGATAAATGCATCGGAGCTTGTATACTTCTTTATGTGCCAGTTTTTTCAAAAGCTCGTGAGATGTCACAAAGTTTCGTTAGAGATGGCAACACTATGTACCACACTCCCCGGATAAGAGAAACACGTGCCGCAAGCTCCCTCCACTTCATATGGGAAAATGTACTAAATTTTCGACTCTTTTCCCCGATAGGTATTG
Organism: Acanthococcus lagerstroemiae; assembly: GCA_031841125.1. Taxonomy (NCBI): domain Eukaryota; kingdom Metazoa; phylum Arthropoda; class Insecta; order Hemiptera; family Eriococcidae; genus Acanthococcus; species Acanthococcus lagerstroemiae. The sequence goes on along the minus strand of CM063106.1, from coordinate 26,118,574 downwards.
GATTTGATTTATCCGTTCATAGGGTTGCTGAATCTGTTTTTGAACGTTACTTTTTAGTTTCGACCTTCCAAGGTGCTCCTAGAGGTAGCTGAACTCCCTTTTTGGTATTTTTCAAGATAATATTCGGTTTATAGGGTTTCAAAGTCTCTGAATTCGTTTTTGGGGTTATCTTTCAATTTTGGCTCCCTGGGTACCACTTGAGAGAGTTGTATACCCATTTGGTCGGTTCTATTGCGATAATAGTCATTTCATAGGTTTTCCAGGTCGCTGAATTCTTCTTCTTTTTGCATTTGACTCCCTCTCCCTCATGACGGGTCATCTTTTTCAACCCTAAAATAAACCTAGTTACAATAACAAAAAAAAAGTCAAATTATTATTCGTAAAATGAAAGTTTATACTTCCACTGTAATATGCTATGCTGTGAGGGCAAATCAAAATATGCAATCCTTGTGGAGCACAAAATTGTTCTATGACGCCACTCTTTTCCAGTCTACCACATTATAATCACTGAAATAACTTATCTTATTCTATTTCTAATTTCCTAACGAATGTTTCTATCATAAAATATATGACGTTACTCATTAAAAACAAAACAATTGCAAAAAAAAAAATCAATCTACCAAAATTGGACCGGCCCGATTTCTGTAGGATTTTATTATCCTAATGTGGTAGTGAAAATGAGATCCTGTACGTAGTGCCATTAAAATATTCTTTATTCTTAACAATTTGCTATTTTTTAATCTTTGTAGAAGGATTTGATATTGAATCTAAGTTTATCACCTACACCTTCCAAAATAGAATTTAAGAAACTCTACCAAATTAGGATCCGTTTTGTTTTTTTTTTTGTTTTTCATTTTCTTGGGAAATTCGATTTTTTTTTTTTTTTTTTTTTTTTCTTGTAAAGAGCAATCCAACATCAAGAAGACTTGAGAAAGTTGGATAGCGTTTCTCAAATCAACACTGAAAAAAAAATTATTTCTACAAAATTATGTCCACATTGGGAGATGGTACATTTTCTGAAATAAATTTGATGTGGAAATATTTTTCAAACTATCCTAATGAATTTCAAACGACTGAAAACGAATTCTGTGCAAATTCCAATTTTTGTGGAAATTTTAAAGTTGAAGAAAGCCTCGCCGATTAGTCAAAAGTGTTCCATTACGGAATCATATTTTTATGTAGCTATCTTGAACTGAGGTAACAGACAAGTGAGTGTTTTAATGTACAATCCATCAAAAATGTATTTTAAAAACGAAACCATAAGAAATTGGTATGTTTGAGGATTCCTGGTAAAAGTGGTTCTATTTTGGGAGGGTGATTCTAATTAGTTTATTCCAATTATGTAAGTCAAATGATTAGTATATTAAGTCTTGGCTAGACAATGGACACTCCTTTCTATGATTTTCGACGTATCATGTATAAATAAAGCTAACCTTGCATCACCTTAGGAGCTTGGGCTCAGAGGTTACATTAAAAATAATTGGATTCGATGCTGTAATACCTATGTATGTGTGACCTGGAATCATGAAATGTGCCTGTAGTGTCAAAAAATCAGTTTTCACTTTAATTGAGTAATAGTACAGAGCTCCATCTTACTGCCAAATGGTACATTTATTATTAAAAATATCTTCATTCTGAAGTTTGAGCAATACTTTATAAAATATTTGTAGGTATTTTGTGCCATTAATACTACCATTGAAGAAGTAAGGTCTAATTGTTATATAAGTAAGAAAAAATATTGGTGCATATGCAAATACTTATAGCATTCAGTTCTTCAGTTATAACTACTTTTGGGTTCTAGAAGTCATAATAAACACTAGTGCTGTCAATTATTTAAAAAATAATCGATTGATCGATTATTCCAAAATTAATCGATTTGATTATTAATCGAAAATTGACCAACAGTGTAGTTGATTAAAACAATCGACGATTTTAATTGATAGAATAATCGACAATTTTAATCAATTAGAATAATTGACAATTTTAACTGTTGGCAATAATCGAAGTCTTTATTTGAGTAAACTGATCGACAATTTTATTTGAATGAAGTAATCCTATTCTGTACATACTTCCTACATGTCAGTTCAAATAAATATGTAAATGGCAAAATATTCCTTTTATTTATGTATAGGGCGCAGCATGGGGAGAACTGAGACACTTTTTGGAAAACCGTTGTAAAATGACGTAGAACCACTATGGAAAGCTTTGAATAATTGCAACCTATAGTTACGTGACTGAACTACAAACCCTCAAAAATTCAACTTCCTCGGGCCATTTCTAAAAATCCTACAGCCCTTCAAAAATTTTGTCTCATATCGCCCCACGAAAATTTCAAAGGGAGCATTGACACAATGCATGGGGAACAATGAGACAACACATGAAATACAGAAAATTCAATCAAATGATCATGTTACATCGTACAAAAAAGTATAAATTTTTTTTATATGGACATTACAATTATTAAATTAAACTTGACATTCTGAAATTGAGGAGGGGGAAAAAAGTTGGGAAAATTGTAAATAGGGACCAATGAGACAAAAACTGGGCAACTGATAAGGCCTCTCTGCGGGATGGTTTTCAAGTTTGGTTCAAAAAAATTTCCTGTAGGTGTTCAATGTATAAGTAGTCAACACATTTATTCAGTTTCGGTGGGTAAGATATTCATACATCGCAAAAATGCTGCATCAACGAAAATTTCTGATATTTTATCTAAAAAATTATCTTATTGCTCCCTAATGCGGCAAAAATGTTCAATCGCTCATAACTCGAAAACAACTTCCTGAAAAAAAAAACGGTTTTGGTACAGTTTGGTTACTAAATAGATCATATTTTAAAAAAGATATGATTTACTTCGCAAATACAAATTTTCTTTCTTGTGAACGTTTTTTCGTAAATGCTGAAAACTAAAAAATTGACCAAATTTCGATCACGTTATCAATATCACAGCTACTAATCGATAGAACTGAAAATTTTTCTACGATAGAGTTAGCTTACTGGATAGTGACGAATATGTGATGCAGTGTTGTCCACTTATAGTTTGTAGTGTCGGCTAAATCAGCACTGTCTCATTGCTCCCTTGTCTCAGTTCTCCCCATGCTCCCCTACCTATATACATGTAGCGCCGAATCCATCAAATTGGTGATTTCATTAAATCGGCAACAAAATTTGCCGAATTTGTAAAATCGGCTGGTTCTGCTGATTTTATGAAACAAGCAATACATTTTTACCAAATTTATAAAATCGGCAGGTATAGGGTCCCTTAGGACAAAACGTGAACACCCAATTCTCAGGGTAATAAGTGAACATAGTCCAGCGTTCTTTAGAAACAGTTTCAAAGGCAATTTTGAACGACAATGTGTAAAGAAATCCTTCTTCTATGATCGTGAGAAATAATCTGACCTATTCTCATTTAGAATTAAAGAAAATAAAAATTAGCGTAAAGCTTCCCTTTTTTAGGGAAAAATGGTCTTGCAATTTGAAAAAGAGAAAAGGAGATTGCTTACGATGTAATCATTATTTCTTGATTGTTTTTTACATTTTTGAGTGACAAAAAGAATGAGCTTTCTTTGAGTGCTCTCAAAAACTGATAAGTCTTAACCAGTCAATAACTGAAGAAGGTAAAATTTATGAGGCTGAAAATGAACCACCCAGGGGCAAAAAAGGAAACACTGTTGGGGAAAAAAGTGGACGCATTATTCTAATTGGTTTGAGAGAATATCTTGCACGCACTTGTATAGTTGGTAAATCTGCTCTGGAACCGCCTGCACTCTACGCTTTCAACATCTTTCAAAATTCACACAGCTTCCACCTCTTTTTCAGAAGTCTTTTCATCTTGATCCATTTTAGGTCAAACTCAAAATCAGTCATAAGAAATAACTTCACTGGCACTGTTTGCAAACATATATTGAAGAGCATTTTCAAAGGTACAGATGGAGTTTCTGTCTCATTTTATCAGTAAATAAGTCATGATTTAATAAGTCAATGACATTATTCGAATTACAGTAGAACTCCGTTTATCCTCACTAATTGATGCACGAGCTTGTGCGGATAACGAAATTTGCGGTTAATCGAATATCATTAATTTAAAGCAAAAATGTGTACATTGCATGCAATATGTTGATGATTTAATACGTAAGAAGCACATACAAATACATTTATTCAGTAAAAGTACATATGCACAAAATCAGTAATTCGTCTTCACTTCAGTACAATAAAAATAAAACTTCATCTTTGCATGCGTGTACATATGGATATTGTATAGATTTATAACAAGTTACGTTGAGCAAGTTAGAATTTGCGTTGTTGTGTCATTTTTCTGCGCTGTGCGGTTAATTGGAGTTGCGGATAACTGAGTGCGGATAAACGGAGTTCTACTGTATGCGTAATACTTACTCGTCTTCATTTTATCTTATCATAAATTTTACTTTCCAGTAAGCACGTGAAAATTCTGACCTCATCTGTTAGGTACCCTCATCAGCAACAATCATGTATTACTGATTTTGTAAAATCGGCAAACACTTGCCTATTTTATAAATTCAGTAAAAAATTTTGCGGATTTTATAAATTTAGCAACAAGAGCTCTTGCGTCACTGATTTTATAAAATCAGCAAAATATCTGCCGAGTTTATAAAATCGTCAATTTGATGAATTCAGCGTAACATATGTATACTTACAATTTTTTTTTTTTCGATTGAAAATTTGAAATTATTCAAGACAAAAATTAGTGTGGTTATGAGATTTTTACAATAATCATTTGCAGTTTACAAGTTTATGTTCATCAACTTCCAAGATTAAATAATTATATGAATTAATCACAATTAATTCAAACAGTCGATTATTTTAGACAATTAATCGTTTAATTGTGGATTGATTAATCAAAGAGCGCGTGATTAATCAACAATTTAGAAAATCGCAATTAATTGACGATTCAGGTAATCTCGTTTAATCAACAATTTAGGTAATTGATTATTTGATTCATCAATTACAAACGTTTTGTCGATTAATTTAGAATTTTAATCGATTAATCAATTAATTGATTAAAATTGACACTACTACTAGTTACTATACTATTTGTTTTAATAGTATAGTCTTGTTTATCCAAATAATCCATCTCCAAATGTTATTATTAGATTCTATTATAATTATAAACTATTCCGCAAATTCTAATAGGTGATTGAAATTATCATTATCAAGGTCTTGTTGAAGCCTTGGATTCAGCTATTTGATAAGATATTTTACTATAGTTTGAGACAGTTTTAGTTAAAGTAAAACGCATTTAATAGATTGATTTGAGTTTTCAGCAAAAGTTGCTACTCACATAATTAGGTATTTATAAGTTTTCTTTAGTTGATGCGATCTTTGGCCAACTATTATAAGGTTTCATACATATCTACCCTATTAGCCACTTTGAAACAATTCTTCAATCTCTAAATAATAGTATAATGAAGCACTTCTGAATTAGGACACAAATGCTGAAATTTGACGATAATATCTGAGAAAATACTATCATTTTTTATACTATAATTTCACTAATAAAATATATTCAGACACTGAGTTCCCATAATTTAATATTTTTATAAAAATATGCTTCAAAACTGCACGATATTGTTAACAATATATTTCTAGATGAGGTAACAACAACACAGCCATGAAGCTGCTGTACAGAAACAGACCAGCAATGAGTAAATGCAATGAATGTGGTAGTGCTACTAATATGGTAGCTGTTGCGCAGCTTTTGGCCATGGGCACCATTTTTTTAATGAGACGTGTGCCCGGATCCTAGGGCCAGCAGCCGAAGGGGTTGAACACGTTCATTAAAAAAAAAAAGATAAAAAAAAATGTTTATCATTGTGTAGATGCCCTAGAAGGACAATCTACCACACGGTCTTCTATTCAGATATTAGTTCATAGGCATATAACAAGAAACACTTCTAGTATTGTGGAGTAACACTAGTGGCTTTTCGGAGTTAATAACAGCTCTGGATCGTGATGGAAAATTCGACATCAGGATCAAGTCTACACGAATCGTGGTATCTATCAGCAGGATTATGTGGACCACCGAGGGGGCAGAATACAAGCTCATTGCCAACACTCTCGGACAGAATTCCCGGGGGAAGGGGTAAATAAGGAAGAGGTATGATTGAGAGGTGGGAATAAAACTGTTAACAACCCTACTTCGACCTGCTCCACCGCAACTTTGGTGAGTCAGGTGATATTCCTATGAACAGGTATCATCATAGTGAGTAAACATAGCACATAGCTAGTCGGACTCAGAGCATAGACAATTGAAAGGGGGTACATCTCCTCAAAACAGTAGGAACGATGCAGAATAGTCAACTAATGAAATCTGAAAATAAACAGTCATCTTCTATGACAAGTAGACTACTTCACATGACAGAGAACTCAAACTACTGGATAACTCCACACATTAATTAGTCAGATCATCTTTAAATTTGCTAAATAGAAATAAGCCCATCTCCCTGTCTGGTACCACCGGGGTCAAAACCACGGCAGTCCATCCTACCACTACTCTAAATCGTATTTAAGCCATAAAGGCGATCATTATTACATAGGCAGAAATTATAAAGTCCGATTTAGTCTCTTATCCACAAGGGGTGGTGGATCTTTCACCGCTCCCCCTGCGAGACTATCGACGAGATCAGTCTCTAGCGCTAGCGATAACTCGCCCGCCGAAGACTGAACCAGCCTGAGTGCAAATATCTTTCACTGCCTGCGATAGCGATAACTCGCCCACCAGCAGCTACTAAATATATATACAAAATTGTCAATAGTCAACTGATCCAAAAATAAATGAAAGAAGCGATGATATCGAGTACAAGTAGTATAATGTATCAATACATCGGTATTTTGAATTCAGTAAATTATTAAATAAGAAAAATGATATTATATATACATAGCTGCGTACATTATCTATGAGTATCAATGGTCATATTGCGACACAACGGAAACGAGTTCGAATGTCGATAAATGAGTGATTAATTCTTTCTTTCTGAGCGCTTCAAAGAGATCGCAACATAGTTTTGCGAAGAACTAATTTTGGTTTCAAGAAATTGTGGAGTCAGAGCTCCACCTGTCACATTAGCCCCCCCCCCCAGAAAATCACATATACGGTTGTGAAACACTACTGTCTATGAGATTTTCTTCAAGAAGACAATGGATTTCGGGGAACAGATTAGTCACTCATTTATCGAACATTTGATACAAAAAAATAATATAAATTATATACATATGTACAACAAGAGAATATGAATGAAAATCGGTAAATGTAAAACTATACAATGCAGGAACATATATAATAACAATATAAGAAAAGGAATGATAATATAATAAATAGGTTTCATTAACTTTTATGAGTATAAAACGAGTAGTAGTGAAAAATCCGTCAGACAACATTTTCTGCTACTCGCAGATAAAGTATGTAACAGAAGAATTAAGAGCTATAGAAATATGAAATAGAAAACGTACAGCTAAGTATTCACAACCAATCATGGCAGAGGAAAAACCCGTATCTTCGGCCGACAAAATGACCAGCGGAGACAGAGGGAGAGACTTTCCGGATGTGGCATTTATATTTTCGATCATTTTAAGCAACATTCAAGTGGAATTCGACCAAATTCAACCAGAAGCAACCAAAAGAGAATATGTTTTTCATTTAACATAGTCAAACATATTTTTGTTTAGTCTGTTAGAGAAAATGCCCATTTAGGAAAATGGCAGTGTACTGAAGTAACCCAATTACTACTGCTATAGGTATAGAGAGTGGAGAGCGAAGTCATGCTATACGTATTCTCGAGCAAAAATAATGTTAGCACCATTTCCCACGCTTGAAGAGGTTTTTTTTTTGTGCTCATGATCATGCTCATAGGGAATTCCTTTCTCGGTACATTCAATCACCCACTAGCCCCTGTCGAATATAAATGCTACTTCTGGACTGATTTATATGGATCTGAAATTTTTTTAACTCAGACATCACAGTAACGATACTATTAGAGCTGAGAGTCCGTTTCAAATCCAGCCCCGAGGCACACAGTTTTTCGGGTAGTTAACCCTTAAGCTACGTCTTCGTAATTCGTTCAGCAAATCTGCTGATATCAAAAGGCGAGTTAAACCATTCTAGAAAGCCGCTTAGAACGAAAACAGCTTTCTGATAACAATAGACCCCCTCGTCCTCCTACCCGGAGAAATGGCGGCGTGCGAGACGGTGGTTGCGTAAAGAGACAAAGAAAATCCACGTGTCGGAGTGGATATGTAAGAAGAGAGGCGAGGCGGAAAAAAAGACAACACATAGCGCATTTCTTCAGTGCCACTTGAGCTGCATAAAGGTCCTGGCTAGAAACGAGCCGCGAAGATAAACGATCTGAGGAACTTTCGGTCAAATCTACGGCCAACTTCAACAGTACCTACCTTTCCTAAAATATAACCAACGTTTCGTAAAATAATCGCCTTACAAGTTGCGAACAAGAAGAAAAGGTGTAAAGCCAAAAGCGATATTAACGAGGAACAACAAACAATAACAGGCAAGACGTTCTTCCCAATAACAAAAGGAACTTCGCCAAATTGCTTCCCATTTTAACGTATTACGGATATAGCGGAGACTTTCGGTACAAGGGGCGGGGGCAGGAGAAATGCGCGAACGCCGGAATACAACGAAAATGTTAAAATGTTTTGCGATAGAAATCGCAATTTCACCTCTATGCGTTTCTACGTGTGGAGTAAAACAGTTTTTTTTTGTGTGTGTGTTTTTTGTCAAGCTTTTCTGTTACACCATAATTCGCGTAATTAAACGCTGCATCGGGAAAATAATTAAAACTTCACAATCGCCGTAGACTAGGGAAATACTTTGTCGCCTTATCTGATAACTAAATTCGCTGCTGGGTAGTATAGAGACGTGATTGGAGAACCCCCTATCCGAGGTAATTACGATTAACGAATGCAATTTCGAAAAAGGTGCGCCGTTTTATGGGCCACGATCGAGGCTTAATGATGACTTTGTATTATGAATAATGATGAGGCGCGAAAATGTTTCATTTTCCGCCGATCGAACCATAGGCGCCGACTTTTTCATTTCCCAGGAGTGGCGCATTGTCAACCATCGCAGGTACGACACAAGTAGGCCGGATTCAAATGAAAAATGATCCACGAATCACCCATCAAAATCCTTTCTGGATTTATTACCTGTGATTCGAATCATGTATTCAGTGACCCGTCGAATAGTATTTGCTAGATCATGTTCTATTGTAGAATTTGCGGGGTTTTTTTGTGTTTTTTTGTGTTTTTTGTGTTTTTTTTTTTGCATTTGTGCGAGAAGTGCTTAGTCCAAACCGGAGGGAGGGCAATTAAAATCAAAAACCGAGAGTGTGTAAAATAAAAACGCGTGTATTGAACGATCGATAATAAAAACAGAAGATCTCAACGAGAGTACTAAATTATAAACTGAAACTGAGCTAAGCCGATGTCCTGCCTGGCCTATTGAGGGAGAAAAAGGTCAATGAGTAAGAAGAAGACCGTGGTTTAGAAAAAAATCACGTAGTATCAATCGAGGTGGAAAACATAGCGCCTCTGGTAACCCCCGCCAGTTCACACAAACAAGATTAAAAAATTTTAAGTAAGGAAAAAAGAAGAAAAAAAAACTTGTGAAACAGAAAGAGAAAAGAACAGAAAAAAGAAAAAAAAGATAACGCGTTCTGTAACCCGGAGCAGGAATTATAATCACAGGACGTGTTACAACCAGATTAGAAAGGTGGGTACTGTGCGTGTGTACGTCGTGGATAGCTTTGGCAACTTCGTAAAACATGTGGCTAGTAAGCGACCTGTGGCTCCACAATGTTCAGCACAGAGAAGGAAAACTCCAAGGCAACAAAATTGGAGGAAGTAAACGGGAAACTACTCCCGCACAAACAATGTCTGTCAGACTCCAGCCTGTTAACAAGAACATGTTTCAATTTATTTTATTTGTGCAAACTGATAGTCCAGGGAAATTGCGTGAAAAAGACACCGATGTCGCGAAGTTGAAGTTTGGTATAGTTAGGCTTGTTAAGAATTTTTAAATAACCGGTTATTTTATTTATTTTATTTTTTATTTTTGACCAGTTCTAACTGACACGATGTGTTGGTTAACCAGTTATTTTGGATTAATTTTTTTTCTTCAAGTTACTTTTACTTTAATTGGATAGCTTCCATCTTATCAATAATTCAAGTGGTTCAATAGATATCTTATTTTCGTCAAGGGTACAACCAAGGAGTGGGCTAAGGGGCTATAACCCCTCCCAAATTTCGAAATTTTTTTCAAAATCAATTCATGAAAATAGGTAGGTACTGTGTGGCATGATGAAACGCGAGAACTGCAGTCCGACTAAATTAAGCTCGTGTGATCGTATCGATTCCCCTCCTTTTTCCCCCGCCACTCCGCGTACAAGCGAAAATCTGCATGTGGAATGACGACGTCACAGTTTTCCTTTTCCTTTCCCTCCACACGCCTGTTTTCTTTATCGTTTAGTTGTTCCCTGTAATCCGCACAAAAAGTTTTTACGATACTTTTTCGGATATTCTTTTTCTGCTGGTTCTCGATGCCGTTTGCACGCGCGATTTTTTCTTGATTTTGCTGTTTTGTCTTTGTAAATTCTTTTTCTTTTTCTTAATTTCTTTTCAAACTGCAGTTTTCGCGGGTGCGCGAGTTTTCCGCCATCGGAGACTGTTTTGTGCCGGAAGTTTTTTCTGTTTTTCGTGTGCCAAATCGTATGATGTCCGCGTTCCGCCATGCGGTTTCATTTTCCGTTGTTTCTTAGAATTTTCACTTGTGGAATAAAATGTTTCTGATGTCGTATTAAGGCTCTTTTTGTAAGAGGGGAGATGGGCAATTTTTACAAGAGAATGTGAGAACATGAGTTTTTAGTTTTTCTTCACTTTTTCGTTCCGGAACGTGAATCGACTTAACATGTGATCTGGGTAACCACCTTCCTATCCCTGGCAATACCACACCTGAGAAGTCTGTTGTGAGCTATAGTCGCGATACTTCCTCAGGCTTTTTGGGCTTTTCTTGGTCGGCCATTTACGCCGATTTTTCGATCTAAGCACGTCCTCCGGTCGTAAGGCAGGAAGGTGCGACCGGAGATAAATGTCGGCCTTTCTTTGTGGACACTCTGTTTTTGGATCGTTCATGAAAAAATGCCACAGTACCAAATCAGACAGGCAACAAATCAAGTTTTCACCTGTGCTCACGTTTTCTTTTCTTTTTTCTCAATTCTAGCCCCCACCATAAAAAAGTTCTGATTGCGCTCCTGTATTTCGTTAAAGATCTGTAAGCATCCCGCCATTTTGCTGCTTATTTTTTCCGATAACTAGCGAACACATTGCGAGCAAGGACCGAAGTTGTACGGGGAATGAATGGATAAAAATGGAGTCTGAGAATGTCCATGCTTACAGTGCCCTAATTTCGCGTGCCGCGTGGTTTTCTTCGAACGAAATACGAAATTTGGAAAATTAAAATTGCTACTAGGTTAACAAATTTTACATTACCTTTTACCTCCACAGTATTTATCGTTAGTTATCGATAACTGTCGATAGTGGTCGGAAATTATTTTTTACTATCGATAAGAAAAATTTTCTTTTCAACAATACCAACACAACCTTGACGATGGTGGGGTCAATCCTTCCCTTCAAAATGTTCTCCAGTTATGATGACGAGTAAAACTTGGATTTAGACTTCTTCGATAATGCTGAAATTGAGTTTTCACTTGACAGAGTCCGTCCCAATAATAATCTTGCTCAGCAAGAATCTTGTCAAATGCGAAAATGAACGCATGATTTGTCTCCAACTGTCCTTTTTGGAAGTAAAGAAATTTACGGAGGGCGGTGGGATTACTAAATTCCGGTCACACGAAATACTTATTGAGAACTAGTTTTGAAACTTTCAGATTCAGAATAGAGTTTAGAGAAACTGCTAACGCTCTCGGTTACTTTTATCGGTTATTGCAAACATAAATGGTTGAAAGTTTGGTTACCTATTTTTTGCACTCGAGAATAACTGAAAATAACCGGTTAACCAAAGTAAAATAACCGAATGTTTCAATTAACCGTTCGGTTATTGACAAGCCTAAGTTGGTCAGTAGGGCATATTGAGGAACCACTTAAGAATCCGAAGGAATTCCGCTGGAGCTTCATCCTCTAGGTAGAGAAACAACGCCTCATAAATTGATTTTTGATCATAAATCAAAGAAATATTTCAAACAAAATTACTCTAAAGTAGATTTAACATACAAATGGTCTCTTACAATTTTTCTGTATCTGCCCCTGACATGTCTGGAAGACTGCAGCAATTTGGTAAGTGCCCCTCCCCTCCTCCAAAAATCAGATGTTAATCCGTTAATCCAGTTCTACAGATGTGGGCCACTATTGGTTTTTCTAATAGGCAAGGAGGCTCACAGGAGCCTTTTTAGGCAGGAGCTTAGATAGCAAATGTTCACCAGATGGAAGTTGCTGAAAATGATGACCAAATTAAAGATTTTGATGTGCGGCAATACTATTAGCCTCTACTAAAACCGAGACTAGTTTACAAATTCGCCTAGAACTTTCTACCAACTGAACTTCCTGGGGAAAAAAAAGTGACATCGTAAATTAGATGAAATAAGCTTTTCAAATATACATAAAGCATTGAACTTATCTTATTTCCTTCATTTCATAATTAGTGCTGAAATTTCGGACTTATTACTGAATGAGTAAAAATATCAACAAGTTATACAAGAAGTAATAATAAGAGAACACAGATAGTCATATGGACTCGAAATTTGGCCTGGTATCTTTATTTTATGCTGGGAAATCAGTATATCACGCCATCTACCGAAATTTTTTATTACTGATATGTCTTTGGGCGATATGGCGCTATTCGGACTGCAAGCGCGAAAGAGTCGCCCTCTACAATTCTAGGCACGCGAAAAAAAAGTACTGAACCCTAGACACATTTTAGAAAAATTTATCAGATTGAAATAAAAATGATCTCAATGGAAGGGAAATTTTACGTACTATAAATTTTGTTCTATTCATGTTTTCGATAAACGCTTTAATATTTTGAGACTTCTTTATATGCCTGTAAATGAAATATTCCCATTGATCAGTGCTACAAGGTAAACGACAACAGCACGCCACAGCTTTGAACAGATCGCGATAAGTGACATCCCGTGTTCAAAATTTTCCTTTAATGCCCGAAATCTCCAGTAAAATTTGTACAAATTAAATCAGCAAAACAGAAATCGGCAGCCATTTTTCCTAGACGATGGCGCTAGCAAATGTAAACGTGGGAAATTTTAGAAAATTCATTCGAATACCACTTGATAAAGAAATAATCAAGCTTCATCGCAGTACAAATTTGTTCCTAGATGAGTTGAATTTTATCACTCAAATAGCTGGGACTGGAAAACAGAAGAGCCTCTAACTCCTCCGAAAACTGTTTGCAACTCGTTCGCAACCAACCCAGAAATTTACCATTTATGAGAAAAAGAATCGCCAATGATTTTTCCTCTTGGAAGAACAAGGGAATACGCAGTTTTACCGTATGCCAGCTCAACTATAAAAAATACCGATTAGTCCCAACGTTTTAGCAAATTGTCAATCCAAAATATATGGATCCGTTTTTTCAGCCTAGATAATTACACATTTGCTGATCTCAGGACCGGATTTAGGGGGGGGGGGCAGGGGGTCCATGGCCCCGGGTCCCCACATTTATCCCTCGAAAATTGCGCCCTCACAAAGGAAAGTGAAAAACACCATGTGGGAAAAATGAAAGCTGCGCTGGCTCAGTGTTTTTTAATATGAGTGAATTATCAAGGCATGAAGGCACATAAATTTACGAAAACCTCAGCTGTGTTATTCTTGCTTGCGCACTCTCTGAACTTGGTTGTGGTAAAGCAGCTGCTAACACTTGCCTCGAAGCGGTTAATTTCTTCAACTTCATGGAGGAATTGTTTATTTTTTTTTACCGGTAGTACAGCTCGATATATAAAGTTTTGACTGATGAATTATCGCATTTTGGTGTGAAGAAAGATTACTATACTACGAAGAAATTGAGTGACACTCGATGGTCTTGTCGGGCAGATGCCACAAAAGCTCTATAAAAATGGTTACGTAGATATTCAAAATACATTAAATAAAATATATGATAACACAGAACAGAAAGATATCGTCAGAAATGAAGCCTATGGCCTTCTTCAGAAAATGTCTCGTCTAGAAACAGGCATATATACGGAATTCTGGAATGAAATCTTGGAGCGATTTAATGCGACAAATGTCAATTTACAGAGTGGCTCAGTAACTCTCACTACGGCAATTAATTTGCTGAAATCTCTTAAATCATTTGTCGAACTGAAAAGAGATGAATTTGACACCTATGAAAGTAAGGGTCAAAAGTTAACGAATAATAATTTGTGTATAATTGAAAACGCAGGAATTCGGAAGCAGAATGTACGTTTACAACCACTCGACTGTCCAAATCAAAAGTTGACTGAGGCAGAGTTAATGCCGCGTGATAAATTTCGCACGCAAGCATTCCTTCCGGTTGTAGATCAATTGGTAACCTCACTACAGGAGCGAATTGATGCTTACAAAGAGGTTGATGCACGCTTTGGGTTTTTGGAAAAGCTGGATGATATCGAACCAGAAAAGTATTGAAAGATCAAGTAAAAAATTTAGGGAAACTTCATCAGGAAGATTTAGAACCAGAAGATCTTGAAAATGAAATATTTCAATTAAAGCACCTTGTAAAACTATATCAAAGAAATGAAAACGAATCAAATGATGAAAACTTTTCGTACCATATCATCATCGAAAACTAGTTGAAAAGTACTTTTGTCAATATTGAGATTCTCCTAAGAATGTTCCTATGCATTATGGCTTCCAACTGCTCAGGTGAACGTTCATTTTCCAAACTGAAAATGATTAAAAACAGGCTACGAACAAGCATGACTCAAGAACGCCTTGTGGATCTTATTCTTCTGAGTTTATAGAGAACAATCTTCTTCGAGACTTAGACTTCAGTGACATTATCTGGACGTTTTCTCAGGAAAAACCTATTAAATTATGAATAGGTACCTATGGCTTTAGTGTTTTCTACTTTTCTATCGTACTTGTACTCAGAATTATTTTATTATTATGTGTGCTGTTCAAATTTACAAATAAAATACCTATTTGTTGCAAAAGTAAAAAACAAATTTTTTATTAAAACTATACATTATACAAAAAATAATAATAAAAGGTAATAATAATGTAAAAATAATAAAATAAAAAATAAATCTGTTAGGGGGCCACCACAACATTTGGCCCCTCCCTCTCGTGAGTGTAAATCCGGCCCTGGCTGATCTGTTCGGTTAATAATAAACATATCGTTATTCATAATAACTTATCAACTAAGCACTCTTCTCGGAGCTGACGATTTTGAAAGCTAACACTGTAAGCTTATCCGTTTAACAATAAAATGAAAGGGCTTCTTCACAAAGTTGGAAGTTCAGTTCTGCAACTACTTGATATTAAAACCCGAAAACGCGAATAGCGTCTTAATCCTCTCAATCGGTACTAATTTTTAATTGCATTTGTTGATGTTTCGATAGTGCTTTACTACAAGTACCATATTGTGAGGTTATTATTTTCCGAATAGCATCAGTTCTTACAACGTAGCTCTAGACACTTGAAAGTGTTTCATTGCATACATCTTGAGTTCGGCTATGCCTTTATTTCACGAGAATTAGCACGTTTTAATTCGAGAGCATCGACTTATAGTAATAGCCGTAGCAGCACAGCGGAGGTCATGTCAGGGGTTGGCAACTCGCAATCCTCGAATATTTCGCGAAGGTTTGTACATCCTAATCGGTGCTTCAGTGTCAGTGGCATACAGATGTAGCTTACGGTGAGGGAAGATCAGAGGGGTGTCAGCCAATAGTAAAATAGATGCCCAGGAGTAGATTCCTCACGGCTTAGCAGTGACAGTCCACTATTTTATGCATAGGTTTTTTAGCTCTTCAGCCCATCAAATCATGTGAGCGTAATATTACTCACATTTTCGCTCCTTATTTCCTCATAAAATTTCCAGTTACTCGAATTGTCTGTTCTGAACGAATATTTGGCATAAGTAGACTAAATAATTAGACTGTTTGGTACGCAGCGTTCAATGGCACAGAAGATGAAAGTTAATGTTCTGTCTATAATGTTAAAGCCACATTAACGGGGGTAAAAGAGACGTTGCTCGGTGCAGATTTTCTATGCGGGAATTTCGGTTTCCCTCTAAGTGGCTGATGTGGAACATTTACACTGTCACAGCATCACGACAGAGCAAAAGCTGCGTACAGTCACTAATATACTGCATTATAGGTTGAAAAGTCTCGAAACGTATTTTAAGTATAATTATATACGGCGGATATACAATTAATTGGTCGCAATTTCAATTACGAGTACATCGGGTACGCATTCAACGTTTCTCTTCTCTAACTTGAAGACCAGGCGGCGTCGTTTCTCGAAAGATTTACGATTCTCGATGGGCGTAACATTATCAATTATTTAACTTTTTATTCGTTAGTAGGAGCGCATTGGTATATGAGACTGTGATTTGAAAGCTGCAGCTATCAGCTGCACACTAACAGCATACTTTTGGCTCGATTTGAAACCAGCGATTGACAATTATACCTGGCTGAGAAGTTGTGCGCAGCATGAACTTAAGGACGCCCGTTATTTTCCATATTTTGGAAAGTTCGATAGGCTACTCCCTGAATTTGTTCTCTACTGCGTGGGAAATCTACCACTCGATTTTGAGCAGTTTTGAATAAGATTAATCCATGTTGCAAATTGCTCAAGTATCCATATTGGAATGATAGTGAAATTAGAAAAAAATTCAGAAAATTTGCCTCTTCTAACCGTAATATAGGCAAGTATCTATACACATGGGTAACTTTGGTTGCCTATCAATTATATACCAAATACTAGATACGAGCACCTAAGAAGGAACAAAGAGTTATCAGGAACCCTAGGAAAAGTGACTAGGGGAGGGGTCAAAAATGACTTAGAAAGACAGACAAGGTATAATTGGCAACGGTTTCAGAAAGTGGACGACCTGGAGGCACAAGCTAGCATACTGTACGATGCACTCAGGTGCCTACGAGAGGAACTTGTGAGGTTAAAATCACACAAAACCATCTGGTGGACAGCAGAGTTGGGGAAACATAGGAAAAATACTCCGAGAAGGCTGAGGGCTTCGCTGAAAAATAATGCACCAGCTTACTGGAAATTACATTATCATGAGACTCAGAAAGCGTATGAAAGAGCAGTTACGCGAGCCAAAACAGACGAGTGGAAACCTTCCTGTGAACCTGCACATAAGATAATGGAGACGGCATGTCTGCAAAAACTCCTGGGTAAAGAAAGGGAAGTGGAAAATGGGTCGCTCAAACTTCCGACAAGTGGTTTCTACCACCCAGAGAGAGGCGATAGGGTTTACTTCATTGACACTCACTTTTCAGGAGCAATTATAGAAAACTAGCAGCGCACCGCATATCTCTATTTTATACATTAAAAAAAAAAAAAAAAAATACAAAAATTTATAAAGTTATCACATTACAGAACCTCCTTCCACGCAGTTTTATAGCTTCCAGGTTGTATTTGTATTTTAAAATTATTAAACGAAGTCATCCACGACAGAGCTACGTATAATTGTCTATAACTGAAGACGTACTCGGGTAGATACATCCCAACCTTCTCCAGCGTCTGTCCCTGGGCCTTGTTGATCGTCATACAAGAGGCTAACTTTATTGGAAATTGTCTCATTTTGAATGAAAAAGGCAAGGTGGAATCCGCTGACGACACGCCCACTCTTGGAAGTAATATCCTTCGACCGCACTCCACCCCAGTTATTATTTCCAGATCCAGTGCATTCGTGTACACGTTTTTCACAATTAGTCGTGTCCCATTCAGCAGTCCAAGTGCCACATTCATATTACGTAGCAACATAACAATCGCACCAACTTTTAAGTGTAATTTATTTGGTGGTAAACCTTGTCAACTCCAGACTATCCTGCAGGATTTCACTGTCATTTTCACTAATCAGTCTATTCACGCTTGTGCAGGTTTTGGCTTCTTCAGGAATCAAGTCCAAAATCTTGTCGTTGATCTTCTGACAATGATCATTCTTGGGTGCCAGAATTGCAATATTAGAAAACTTCAGGACATCCTCTGGAGTGTCAAACTTTTCACCATAGACATCTCTTACAATGTCCTGAGAAATTATGCTTGCAGGTAATTCTATAATGCCCCCATTTTTAGAGCCAGAATGAGGGAAAGTACCTATACCAATCTGCAGCAAGAATTCTGAGAACTCTTTTTCTCTTGCTTCCGCTCGCATGTTCTGGGTCAGTCTCAGCGTCTTGAATATAGGCCATAAAATGGAGAAAACTTGGGGGAGGGGTGAAGTAAAAATATACTCTTTTGGGTAGGGGTAGTTATACATATTTTTGGGAAAGAGGGCGGGGGTAAATGTTTCGGGGAGGGGTGAACTTTTTGTGTGTGAGGGGTTGAATATTTTGAAGGAGGGTAAACATTTTTGGGGAAGGGGTAAAATATTTTTTGGAGTGAAAAAAATTTTTGGATGTGATTTTTTTTTTGGGGGGGGGAGGTAAACTTTTTGGAGAAAATTTCATCTTGGGGAGGGGGTAAACATTTTTTAGGGAGGGAATTGAAAAATCGTTTGGGGTTTAAAATTTTTAGGGGTGAATATTTTTTGGGAGGAGCAAAAAATTTGTAGATGGGTGAAAAAATTTGGGGTGAAAATTTCTGGGGGTAAAAATTTTTGGGGGGTAAAAGTATTTTAGCCCCACTCCCCAGGCTCGCCCACCCGCCCCTTTTACGATACGCTATACCACTGACAAGGATTGTTCTTCAACTGGATAAGTAGTTCCATGTCTTACCGCCCGGTACTAGGTAACGGCGAAAACTAGGTACCTAGTTTCAATCATTACCTCCTGGTACTAGGTAAGTGGGAGTACCTAGTACCTAGTTTGACGAACCCGGTATAATTCACAGTACCGTGTTGTTAGTACTAGGTAACGGTCAGCTGCGTAGGTAAGCGTGCAGTACTCTGGTTTACACACAGCAGAGCGTACATGTTTGCCATTGGAACTTCATCCCAAATGATGGTCCTTGCATTCTTGATACTGTTGGCTTCTTTGCTGTTGACTTTCAAACCAGATATTGAATGTTCATGCTGATTCAGAGGTAATTTAAAACGACTGTGAACAGTACGTCCTTTTGGTAGTAACATTGCTGCTGTACATGAGTGTGAGTTGTAAGGTTGAGTTAGTTATTGTTACTTCTTAACTCTCCTCAAACTGAACGGATTTGACTGATCAAAAAAACATGTGTCAGTGGTGGCTTCACTGAGTCTTCTTAGACTAAGATGAACTTTGTAGGTCAAGTAGTTCGTGAGTAATGGACAAATTAGTGGAAGAAAAATGCGTGTGATTAGTGAGCTTGAGTTGGTTGTTACCTCATAACTCTCCTCAGACTGAACGGATTTGAATGATCAGAAAGGAATATGAAATAGGTAGCTTCACTGAGTGTTCTTAGACTAAGATGAACATTGTAGGTCAAGTAATTCGTGAGTAATGGACAAATTAGTGGAAGAAATGCGTGTGAGTAGTGAGCTTGAGTTGGTTGTTACCTCATAACTCTCCTCAGACTGAACAGACTTGAATGATCAAAAAAGAATATGAAATAAGTGGCTTCACTGAGTATTCTTAGACTAAGATGAACTTTGTAGGTCAAGTAGTTCGTGAGTAATGGACAAATGAGGGGAAGAAATGTGTGTGAGTAAGGAGGTTGAGTTGGTTGTTACCTCACAACCCTCCTGAGACTGAACGGATTTGAGTGATCGAGAAAGATTCATAAGAAGCTCGATTCACCGAGTGTTTTAAGACCTCAACCAGCATTGTGCGATAATTAGGGCCTGAGATACAGGTGTTGAACTTCATATAACCCAGTTTTTCAAACATATTTTAAATATGTGTGATTTAACTGCACGCAAGAAGATGGCATAATAACTAAATGCAGGGGACATATCACGCAAGAATAAAATATTGAACGCTGGAATAAATCTATGAACTCAATAAAAATAATAATGCCTGCTATGGTAAAAAAGGTCCACGCAAAATAAATGTATTTAACTAAAATAAAAATGGACCCACAAAAGTTCAAATATTTGAACGCAAATTTTTTTTTTCAATCTACAAGAAGTGCGCGTTTTGCTTTCCGGGGTCTGCCTCTTTTCCTTTTTTGTCCGATAGGAACGTCCTTCGCTTCTGGCGGTACTTCCACGAGGTGTAATCGAATCTGCATTCCCAGACAATGCTTACAATGACCTCTTTTTAGAAATATGGGGCACGTGCAGGTAGATGCATTCAAATTGTCGCTATTAATTACAATGACCCAGATGAGTTGACTGAATTTTTTGTACTCGTTGAATGACGTCCATTTGAGGTCTGCAGCCTGAAAGAGAGTAAGCAACGAGGTTGTAATTGATTCATTCGATGCGGACGAAGCGGTGAAGTATACTGCCGGCAATTTGGAGAATGCGCCCGCTGAAGCAGCTTTGTATTAGATGATGCCCATTGGTAGGCCTGTGTTTACAGCTTCAATGGTATGTCAGGCACTGTTGGCAAAAGGGATGAAATTTATAGACGCCGGAGTCGACATGAGAACCTTAAGATCCTGCTCATCAACATTCTTTGACTGTGATAATCCAGAACATATGGTTCGTCCATGTCATGTGGTACTACTTTCCGAGCATCATACCATGCACAAAAATCTTTCGCAGATATCAACGATGGCCCGTACTTCTGTAGCCTGCAGGAGAAACACATTACATCAGAAAATGCTCCGTATTTTTATGCATTGTGTCCTTCGTCACTTACCTTAATGCTCGCAAATATGCAACAATTTTTTCTTTCTGCAGTTCTGTCATTTTATGTCGCCGCATGCTGGCCAAAATCGCGTTAGGTTTTGTAATCCCCTCTTTGAACTTCGATGAAATAAATACTTTATGTTCCCCCGACAGTCCTCGTCTAGGGTTTGGTACGTGATTATCGTGCTCATTTTCAGTATGGAACATCGTAACCTTAAATATAGGGAAGGAAATAATCAGCATACATATCAAAATTTTAGTTTGCAGCAATAGGTGTAGTTTTTATACTCTCATATTCGTACTCACCTTGTTGCTCGTATTATGGTATAGTAAGTAGAGC
Source organism: Acanthococcus lagerstroemiae (assembly GCA_031841125.1). Lineage (NCBI taxonomy): Eukaryota > Metazoa > Arthropoda > Insecta > Hemiptera > Eriococcidae > Acanthococcus > Acanthococcus lagerstroemiae. Next base: position 26,097,290 of record CM063106.1, on the reverse strand, counting down.
CCAGCTGAGCACTCATTACGCCTATATACTACTCCTGTACATCGGTAATTAACCCGTAAACCTAACGGGGTGTCATTTGATGAGCACTTTTTCCATACACGCTGAAGTAACTTCTCGGCTTCTTCTGACGTCTCAAATTCTTCTTCCTTCAACCAAACGCGGTTAGGTAATCTTCTTCTCTTAGGTCTAGATTCACTTTCTTCATCATGAAAATCGTCCACGTACATAATGTCCGTCATACTTTCAAAAATCGCACCAAGAACTTATAAATCCGTACAATTTCTTACTGAATGTGACTGGTACGACTAACTGTAACATACGCTCTTGTCGATCAGACGATATCTTCGGTAGGTAGTTTAAGCGTTGAAGAATTGAACCAGCATCTTCTCGTTTGCCGGGTGGAAAAGATACAGAGCCAGAGTCGGGAGCCAGTTGCACACAAAACTGGACGGATTAGGAAACGATGAAGGAAGTGGTTACACCGGAGAGGGTTAGGCGGCAATCACATTCTTGTCATATAACTCACCGGGCCCGGATTGTCCGGGATGGTAAGCCATTCCAAACAGCTAAGGCTAACGGCTAAAGCTGACGAATTTTTCTTTATGGCTGTAGCTAATAGCTAACATAGCCTTTCAACGGCTACTTAATCTGAAATTCTTCAAAAATTCAGGAAATTTTCTCGAAGAATGCTGATGAACTTTCTCGGAAAACACTGGAAATTTTTTCTAAAAATTCTCAGTGAGATTCTTCGGAAATTATCGAAGTTGTTTTCTGAAAATTTCCGATGCAATTCTTTAGAAAATTATCGGAAAATCTTCTCGAAGATTTTCGAGGGAAATTCTTTGGAAAGCACTGGACTTTTTTGTGAATATTTCCAATGAAATTCCCCGTAAATCATCACATTTTTTCTCGAAGATTTCATTGGAGAATTTCTTCGGATATTTTTGCCGAAAATCTCTGAAAAGCATCAAAATTCTTTCTGAGGATATCCTCCTAAAATCATCAGGGATCCTTCTCGATATGATGCGTGATAAAATTGTTCGGAATCACTGGAGATTTCCCCTAAAATTTCTGACAATCGCCTGAAATCATTGGAGATATTTCTCAATAATGTCCGATAAAATTCTTCGGAGATTTAGAAAATTCTGTGTACTTTCTTTAGGCTGTTCCTAAAAATAATACCAAACTCAGCCAGTTTTTCGTAATCATCTCGCCTAAGTTTTAACTAGTCTGTGTAATGTTCCGTACATAGCCGCGTCGTTTTACCGGGAACACCGCGTGGCTCGGCGCGGGTTATAATCATGCGATGCGCCACTGCCGTACACAAATTTTAACATGTTTGAGGCACGGGTTATCCTAGACCAATTTTGATGAAATTTTTTTGGTATGAGTTTTTCATAGTTGGTAACCATTTTAGAAGGTAGCATCCAAAAAGCTCAAACTTTTAAAAATTAGGGCCACCCTAGTGAATACTGTGAGCAAAATGCCCATAGTGCGTTTCCTCGGGTCTCGGGTTAATATTATACAAAATTGCTCAAAATCTGATGGTAGGCTTACCTCGTGTTAGGAAACAAATTCAGAGGGTAGCCCTCCCAACTTTCCAAAATACAGAATATAACGGATACCCTAATAACCCATATATACCTGGAAGCGTAAAAACATGAATAAAAATAGTACGTATTGATAATAAATAATCCTTCTGGTACAGTGCTCGATGATATACGTGTTATGCCTGCTCTACACGCACGCACGATAAAATCACAAAAGATTAATAATAAAGAAACCATACAGAAGTGCGGACAAATTGCGTCGATAATGCGATTTGCATTCGAAGGAGTAAGATGCATGTAAACCTACACTGAGTAGCGCAGAATACAATATGGTCAATGACCTAGCCCGGTAAACGTCGAACGTATTTTGCTTGTTGTTGCCCACCGACGAACTACGCAGGGGTACAGGAGCACTCTTGATAAAATGCAATATACTTGACCTGCCACAAGTGTACAAAATTTGCAGCGATCGAATTGACGGGCGCCGTTCGCCGTTTCCGTATCCGTGTCGAATCATTTTTCAAACTTCTCGAAATACACAACAAGCCAATTTAATATGTTTCGCAACGGCCGACTGATTTGTACCCCCCGGCGTTTCAAACGGCTGACACTCGAACAGAGGTTCTGTGTGTAAAAATTTGGACTGGGAAAAAAAAATAATAATAATAAAAAAGGAAATTGTTCCTCGTAACTTGTGAATATCGTTTTAATAAACACGATCGTTGGCCGTTTTACAATTCGTGGCCGAATGCAGTGCCGGTGGTGTAAAACGAGAGTATAAATTAGTATTTTATGGCGCGAAACGTGTTCCAGGAAATTATTTTTACGATTACACGTTAACTATGTGCGTAGAGCGTTCGAATATGAATCTCCCGGTTATTATAAAACGCATTCGACGAATGTACACAGATACGATGAGAAGTAGGCCTCTCTTCGAAATAACTACTAATCCGATCAGAGAGCGTCATTTTAGTTTAGGTACAGTTACGAAAACAACAACATAGCGTGAATATTTGGCTCTAGAGGAGGAAGTAGGTCTTGGGCAAAAAAAAAACAAAAAAACAAACAATAATTGCGACCTCAAATTTAAGTAAATGAGCGAAGAAAAGCTCTGCACTTCGATTTTGGTCTCCAATTTGGAACATAAAGCTTTCGAGGGGTGTAACCCATCAGTTCAAACTTCAGGGGGTTAGCTCCAACTCCAGAATATATAAAATCTACGACGTACAGATTGTAAAATTGCAATGTCTGAAAAAGTGCACCCGATTGTTATTTTTGACCGCGAAGTATAGTGGAATTTATGCCCAATAAAGCAAGATCGTAATTTAACAAGGCCCAGGTAGTTTTTTTTTAATAAACATATATTTCACTACTAGGGGATGGTCCCTATTTTCGACTTTTAACTTTTTAATCGGTCGCCCCCTAGATTGGTTTCAAATATTAAACAAGCTTTTCTGCAAAGTTTGACCCGTTGCGCAAAATCCCACCAGTTACCCGGGTAACTAAAGGGGAATCAAGGGTAACTAACGGGTTTCTGGATAATCTGATGATAACTGCGCGTGGCAAATGAGTAACTAGAGGGTAACTGATTGCGCATCGGGGAGAACAGTCAGAAGAGGTTAACCTGTGTCGTAAGGGGAAGAAGTTTGTATGGGGGTGAACGTTGATTTTCGGAATTTACGTTTCAGTCGCTGAGCGAGTCTCCCTGTATAAGCTTAGAAGTGATTTCATTTATTTATTTATTTACTTGTTTCTGAGTCTCCCCAACAGGTGCCTGAGGGTCTCATTGGCTGGGAGGGACAGTATGCACAATATTATAATTATTAAAAACAAAAACAAAAAACTTTTCAAGTGAAGGGTGGGGGATGAAGAAGAAAGAAAAGATGACAGAAAGAGGGAGGGAGAGACAGGCACCAGAGTAAGGGCAGAGCGGAGATGAGGGGTGTGCAAGTCCACAGGTGGCAGTTGAGAATTGTGAATTGAGAACTGAGGGTTGAAGAAAGCCGAGGGGCCGAAACAAACCACATTTGTGTGGTATTAGGAAAAGAACTGCAGAGACTAGGTGACTAGGACCTACATACCCTCGAATACTTTAATGACTGATGAGATATATTTGTCTTCTACTCATGAAGAATATGTCGATCCCAGGGTCTTTTTGGGTAATATTATTATAATGCTAGAGTACTGTCCGTACTTGATGCTGAGCCTCTACGTGTTACAAATAGATCAGTATTTCTTGTACTGAATGTAGGGACCCTAAATTAAATACGTGTTAAGTTGTTGAAATCCAAGATTTTGTTATTCAGAACATCCCTCAAGAAGATAAACTTTGCCAGACAACTTCTATTTTTTAGACTCATAAACTCAAAACCAACCAAAAGGTCTTGTATACAATTTCAGAAGGATAGTATGTGAAGATGTTGCAATATAAGTATTCCAAGATTTTTTTTTTTTTTTAATTTCTCAATTTTATCTTTACCTTGTTGAGTTTTAGGATCTCATACAATAGAGGAGAATTCTGATATTGAGCTGACAAAACTAGAATAAAGAATTTTCATTGCTTCTAAATTTTCATAACAAGTTCCATTTCTCTTCATGAAGCCAACCATTCTTTTAGATTTTAAAGTTATGTGATCGATATGCATATTGAATCATAATTTCGAATTCAAAATGATGCCGAAGTCTTTTACAAAATTTACACATCTAAGTGTATCTTTTCTTATTTTATACTCGTATAAAATCGGGTATCTTTTTCTTGAAAAGGTAATTTTTTCACGCTTGTCAGTATTTAATGGTAACAAGTGACTATCGCTGCAGTCAATTAATGAGTTAAGATCTTGTGGCAGTTTAACACAATCATTTTGAGATTTTATAGTATTATAAATTTTCATATCATCTGCCTACAGCAATAATTTTGAATATTGGATTTCTTCAGAAACACTATCGACAAAAATTAGAAATAGGTATGGACCCAAACCTGAACCCCAGGGAACACGTGACACACTCTTGTAACACGTAGAGGCCACTCCTACATACTCGACTTACTGCATTCTGTTATTTAAGTAGGAGTGAAATAGAATTATTAGATCTTTTGAAAAATCAAAGCTGCACAATTTTTGGAGTAAGATTTTGTGGTTGACAGTGTCAAAGGCCTTTGAAAAATCTGTGTAAATGGTATCCATTTGACCTCCCTTAGAGAGGGTTATATTGACATCATACAGTGTGGTGCATGAGAACTCGCACCAAAAATTGCAAAACGATGAAATATTTTTCGGGGTAAATCTCAAATGATTTTCGTAGAATTTCATCGAAAATCTTCGGGGAAACTCTCCGATGATTTCCAAGGAATTTTATCAAAAATCTTCGAGAACAATTTTCAGGAAAATTTTCCGATAATTTCTTAGAGAATTTCATCAGAATATTTGGAAAAAACTTCCGTGGTTTTTGGCGAATTTTATCGGAAATCTTCAGAAAAAATCTCCGATGATTTCCAAAGAATAATTTATTGGAAATCTTTGAGGAGAATCATCTCCGATGATTTTTAAGGAATTTCATCGGAAACTTTTGGAGAAAAAAAAATCCGATAAATGACGAAAATTTTCATCGAAAATCTTTAGAAAAAACTTCCAATGTTTTCCGAAAAATTTTATAAAAATTCTTCGAGAAAATTTTCGATAATTTTTATGAATTTATCGGAGATTTCGGAGGGGGGGACTCTAATGATTTTTTTAGAATTTTATCAAAAATCAGTAAGGAAAATGTTCGATGATTCTCGAAGATTTCTAATGAAATTATTCTTAGGAAATCATCGCAGATTTTCCTGAAGATTTTCGATAAAACTCTTTAAAAACCGTCGGAGTTTTTTCCAAGTAATTCCGATGAAATTCTGTAAAAATTATCGGAAAATTCTCCTGAAAGTTGTTTTTGAAGATTTCTGATAAAATTCCTTGGAAATCATCGGAGATTTTTCAAGAAGATTGTTCTCAAAGATTTCTCCTTGGATGTCATCGGAGATTTTCCCCGAAGATTTTCGATAAAATTCCTGTGAAACTATCTTTGGAAATCAAAGGAATCTTCTCGAAGGTTTCTGATGAAATTCTTTGGAAATTGTCGGAGATTTTTCTCGAAAATTTTCGATAAGATTCATCTGAAATTATCGGAATTTTTTCCCAAAAAAATTTCCGAAGAAATTCCTCAAAAATCATCAAAGATTTTTCTCGAATATTTCTGAAATTATTCTTAGGAAGTCATCGCAGATTTTTCCTGAAGATTATTCTCAACGATTTCTCCTTAGATATCATTGAAAATTTCCCCCGAGAATTTCCGATAAAATTCCTGTGAAATTATCTTTGGAAATCAAAGGAATCTCCTCGAAGATTTCTGAAGACTTTTTTGGAAATTGTCGGAGATTTATCCCGAAGATTTTCGATGAGATTCATCGGAAATTATCGGAATTTTTCCCCAAAAAATTTCCGATGAGATTCCTTAAAAATCATCAGATATTTTTCTCGAAGATTTCTTATGAAATTATTCTTTGGAAACCATGGCAGATTTTTCCTGAAGATTTTCGATAAAATTTTTCATTAACCATCGAAGTTTTTTCCAAATAATTCCGATGAAATTCTCTAAAAATTAACATAAAATAAATTGTTCTCGAAGATTTCTGATAAAACTCCTTGGAAATCATCGGAGATTTTCTCCGAAGAATATTTCATTGTTTTGTAAATTTGGTGCGTTTTCTCACGGTCCACCTGTATTATAACACGTGTATAGTGTACGCAAGTGTACGCTAAGGAACGAAGTTCTTGTCACATAGGAAAAGGAATGAACAAATTCTACTCCCTTTTCTCTGGAAAATATTTCCAGGTTCCTCTATAATTAGTTAGCTCTTTTATTATTCACTCGTTTCAGATGTGAAATTTTGATTTTGGGGGCTGGAATATGACCGGATTAGGAATTTGATAGGACATCGAAATAAGATGTAGATACCGAGATCATGGCCTACAGGCGTTACGTGTCTCGTTAAGATAAAAAAAAAAAAAAAATAAAAAAAAAAAAAAAATCCGGAATCTAATAACTAATACTAATGTTGACAGTTCGTTTAATTTTCTTGAGTCATCCAATTTTGCTTGAAAATTATGTTCTGGAGTCTAATTTCAAGTTGGATCGAAAATTCGACGCGATATTCAAAATCAGCAATTGAAAAATTCCTATTTCCGGAATTTGTTCGATGTGCTAAAAGTCAGGTTAAATTTACAATCTCTCGAGAGTAAGTTTCGTATTTCGGTGTCGACATTTAAGTCGAATTATAAATTTAATGCGATATTCGAAATAAACCTTGAAAAAAACCTCTGTTCTGGTATTTTGTTCGACTCTTTCAATGAGACTTTAATTAAAGCTCCTTTAATTATTTAAATTTAGGGCCCGAGATCAAACGTCTGACTGAGTTTTCAAAATCAGCGATAAGAAAAAGAAACGATTCACGATTCGGATACTGTTTTCAATGTTCTTGGAAAAGTCAGTCGAGCTACTCCGGAAGAAAAAGAAATCAAATTTGATGACAACATCAAACCAGAAACAACTATTCCACTTCTGAATAATCCAGACATCAAAGCCTACCTACACCAACAAATTATGGCCTTATGGAACGAAGAATGGATCCATACCACCGACAACAAACTCCGCAGCATCAAATCGGATATATCCAACTGGATCAACATCTTCAGCACCTTATGCGCTACCTCTCGATCAATCGATCAACCGAAACAACTATCAATAGAATCTTCCTTGGCCACTCACGTCTTACCCACGAATATATATTTCTTCACCAACCAAAAAATAAAATTAAAAAAAAAAAAAAGATTCGGATCAAATATCTGCATGGGTTTTGAAAATGAGCAAGCCAAAAAATATTCGATTCCGATACATTATTCTAGTTTTTCAACAAAGTGAATTAACCCTCTCTGGAATTCAGGAAGTCAAATTTAGAGCTCAAATCGGATTCGGAGTCAAACTTTTATTAGATTTCCGAAATCAGTAGCCCACAAGACTTCTATTCGGATACAGTTTTAAATTTTTCCCATGAAGCCAGTAAGGCCTTCTGAAAAAAGGAAAAGTCGAAGTTGTGAGCCAAATCAGGGTGGGATCAAAAATCCGATGAAATATATTCTGAATCAGTTACCCAGAAGACTCTTATTTCGATATTGTGCTAAACACCTTTTGATTTGAAAATCAAAAGTTGGGGATTTTCTAATCCCCTCCTATATGTTTGGTGGAGCGTATGACAATGCACGCATACTAAAGTGGCTCCTCAGACACCGCACCCCTGGTCTCGGAAACTACCCTCTTAAGTATCGCATCAGTGACCAGAAGGACGTGTTGAGGCTGGCCCGGGCACCCTGCAAAAAAAATTTGTGTCGCCGAATGAGGATCCTGCTTTACGCACATCAATCCGACCAGCAGTCGAAAATAAATATGTGTATGCATTTCATTAAACACCCTGTATGATTCGTGATTACATTTTTGATTCTTTCTTTTTCTGTTTCAGCCCGCCCTGAAGCACTCAGGAACTGCACTCTGAAGACATTGCTCAACAACAGTGACGAATTGCTGGTTGTCGAATGTCTGGCAGGCTACGACGGAGGTCTGCCTCAATCTTTCCATCTAGAAGCCGTCGAGCCCGTTACCAAAAGACTGCATGTAAATTTAACGCATCACCAGTCGCCGGTCTTTCGAATAGAGGGCAACGCGTTCAACGGGGTTGAAGGCTCGGTTGTGCACTTGCTGCTGTACTCAGCCAACCAGAAAGGCCGTAGTGAAGGCGTGCTCATCGAAGATATCATTTTCAACGGCGCTGAAAAACGGACCGGTGAGTTGAATCTCCACTGATGCACGATCAGCCTGAAATCGATCATTTTTTGCGCAGTAAAAGTTGCTATTTTATTGAATGATTAGTCCGAACTGATCAGATTCTTAGAGTAGGAAGTTCAGAAGCGGAGTTAATAGGGAGAAGGGAATAGCCTCGAGAAGGGCGTTTGAGTCCTTCAACATCTCCTGAAGCACCCCAGTGAATTTAGTTGCCACCTGACTTCCTTACTTTTCATACGTTCGCAAGAGCCCTCCAGAAATACCACTTTCACTAGAACACTATAAACACGAGTATTCCCAGTCGCCATTTTGATCCTTACTTTTTCCGTCGACGAGCGAACGCGTCCCGGGCGATGGTCGAGGCAGCCCGCGACGAAGATCGAGAGTTCACGTCGAATGAAAATATGAAAATGGCGGCGGAATACTCATCGCCGGTGATGAAATCCAAGTCTTAAACTGGTTCTCATTTGGTCTCCGTAATATTCAACGATGTGAATTATGACCTCAGAAAATTCGAGCTAAGCGTTGAAAAATAACCGATCAATGGCGCGCAGTTTTTCTCCTCGTCATCTTACTACTCTACGAGAAAGAACACACACACTCTAAGGAAATAATGATTTAGCTCTTCTCTGTTACAGCCGCTTTTAGTTACGCCCCTTTCTAATTTTATAGTGTCGAGTAACCGCACATCCATAAGTGCATTGTACAATAGAATATGTGGTTGAAATTTAATCTTATGTGCTACTCACCAGCGGAAACCAACTAAGCCAAATAATTAATTAGGTTATACACGCGTGTAAAGAGATTCGTCGGAATTTGCTTAGGATGAGAAACTTCTGTTGGCTTCATGTTTGAAATAATTCAGCTGAAATAACGGCAAATGTTCATTTCTGATGTTCAGACATATGAAAAAGTTGGACACTGAAAACAATTATTACAATAATTAGTAAGAATAAAGACGATGCGATTATAAAAAATGTCCAAGTTCAATCACTGTAAGGTGATGAATGCAAATTTCATCGCCACTTCGAATTTAGCAGGATTAATTTGAAATTATATTACCGTATACGTAGGTGCATCCGATGTTCGTTTAGTCGAGTTACTGGAAAGGAGTGCCTAAAATTCAGAATACAAAAATTGGCTTCATACAACACATATTTTGGAGGTACTATACGCGATTCATCCTCTTGGGTGATACTTTGCCGTGGTGAGAAGGCTTTAGCGTAAAAAAATAGAAAAATAAAAAGTCCCTCTTTGAGATAAAATTTTGTTAAAATCGCGATTATTTTGAGGCAAATTCGGACAGATAATCCCTACTGAAAGCAATGAAAATCTGTAACAATGTCTCTTTCCAGGAAGTGTAGCTTTTCCAATTATTGAATACTGATGGTGGTGTTCCCACAGGTATATAATTTTTCCGGACGTAAAAAGCTTCCAATTCGGATGTCCAGGAGGGAGCTCCTCAGGGGCGAAACTATGGGGGGGGGGGGTTGAAACACCCCAATAATTTGGCAGTCGGCAAATTTTGAAACTGTTAATTTGAATTTTCCTTTTTATGCATGCTTGTTTGTTTATTTATTTATTTTCTTTGACAATTAAAAAAATATTTCGATTAAAAAATTGGTAAATTTTTAGTTTTCAAAAAATATTTGCCGGCAAATTTTTCTTCTCCACATTTCCAAACTGAAAGTCAAATTTCGTTTCTGAAAATGGATTACCCTGGACCCCTGTTAGAAACTATATAGTCAGTCAAAAGCAGAAGGTTTCAAGCTGAGTATCGAACGTTATTTGAAAGGTTGAAACAAAGCTGAAATGTGGAAGACATTTCGAAAATCTGAAAGTCGGTAGCAAACGTTGAATTTCAAATTTCAATGACTATTCGGACTGCCAGCGCGAAAGAGTCGCCCTCTATAATTTTAGGGACGTGAAAAAAAAGAACTACTGAAACCCTACATAATTTAGAAAAATTCATCAGATCGAAATGAAAATGGTCTCAATGGAAGGGAAACCTTATGTATTATAAATTTTGTCCTAATCATATTTTCGATAAACGTTTTCGTTTTCAGAATATTCTGAGATTTCTTCGTATGCATGTAAATGAAATATACCTCTCGATCAGGGTTACAAGGTCAGCACGCCACCGCTTTGAGCAGACAGAAATATGTTCACTTTGTCACTCCGTCACTCACTGAGTCAGTGATTCACTCACTCACTCAGTCATTCGCTTACTTATTCAGTTATTCACTCAGTTACTTCGTCACTCACTCAACACTCACTTAGTTATTCACCTATTCTGTAATGTATTTATTCATTCACTTCCTCACTCTGTCACTCACGAAATAAGTTAGTGATTCACTCACTCACTCACTCACTCACTTACTTATTTAGTGATTCACTCAGTTACTCAATCACTTACTCAGTGACTCACTCAGTCACTCGCTTACTCATTTAATGATTCGCTAAGTTACTCACTCAGTCACTCGCTTACTCATTTAGTGATACACTAAGTTACTCACTCACTTACTCAGTGATTCATTCACTCACTCGCTTACTCATTGAGCTATTCAGTCAGTTACTCAGTCACTCACTGACTCAGTCATTCATTCATTCTCTGATTCAGTTATTCATTCACTTCTTCACATTATCGCTCACCCAATGAGTAAGTGATTGACTCATGCACTCATTCAATCATTCATAAACGACTACAGCGCGCTACCGCTTTGAGCAGCCCGAAATCTTTTGTTACTAGATTTTCTGTTTGACCTAGAGCCTGAAATTTGAGAAAGTTGAACATTTTATTAAAATCTAAAAGTTGAAAAGAAAACGACTTATCTTCCAATGTCAGAAGCTGAATCCGATAGCAAATGTTCTATTCTTTATTTTACGATCTTTGGTCCTGGTGAATATTCGAGACGTACATCCAAGATTCCAAAATTTTGATACATGTGTCAAAAACTTCACATTTTGGTAGCTGATAAGAGTAGTCGATACTAGCGCTGTACGGCCCGAATAGGAGGGAAATTTAGTCTGGAAAAAAGTCAAAACTCAAAACTCCTTGTATTTTTCCCATAAGAACGAAAGGGAACTTCTGGCATGGATTCCCCTAATCCGATAACCCTTTTTTTTTTTTTTTTTTTTTTTTTAAATTAATTTAGGGGAAGAATCAGAGGAAATTCAGAAAAAAGATCACCTAGAGTAAATAACAAAAGAGTTATCCTTATATTTTCCAATGGCACGATCGAAATTCGATAGCAAATGTTCTATTGTTTAATTTACGGGTTTTGGTCCTGGTGAATATAGGAGGAAAATTTAGTTTGGAAAAAAGTCAAAACTCCATGTGTTTTTCCTACAAGAACGAAAGGGAGCTTGTGGTACGGATTTCTCTAATTCAATCGACTTTTATTAACTTTATAGGTTTTTGTTTTTCTTTTTGTTGATTTTATTGAAACTAATTTAGGAGACGAATCCGAGGAAATTTAGAAAAAAATATCACTATAAGAGTAAGTAACGACCACCTTAAGTGTAAAGGAAGTTGTGTGTGCCTCCCAAGTATTCCCCAGACTAGGGTATGCTCATGTGCGCAAATGTGCGTGCTTGGAGGATGAGGTTCTAATCTGCATTTGCAGGACGAAACTACGAGGGGGTAAAACACCTCCCCCCCCCAATAAGTTGGCAGTCGGCAAATTTTGAAAGTTTTCATTCGAATTTTCAATTTTCGAAAAACGTCTGTATGTTTGTTTTATTTATTTATTTATTTTTTTATTTTTTTTCAATTAAAAATATTTCGACTGGCAAATTTTTTTAATTTAAAAAAAATGTTTTCGGCAAATTTTTAGTTTGGCGGCAAATTTATCTTCTCCCCCCCCCCTCCAACTGAAAGTCAAGTTTCATCTCTGTTAACGAGATTACCCGGTTGTCACTTTATTGATAATCAGAGCTAGGAATTTTTGGTTGTAGAAAATTTAAAATTCGGTTTTAAAAATCGGCATTTCGGTTTTATTCGGTGCAAACAAAAGAAAAACCTTATTTCATGAAAAAAGTTGAAAATTTTACAAAAAGCGCTTATGAAAGAGCACGATTACATATCTTTCGAGATTGCTTTGCTGGAAGCTGTGTCGTCTGTCACTGAGAAGATATTTATAATCGAAAAACGATCTTTCCACGTTAACCGAAATAAGAGGTGCGTAGATGTATGTGCTGAGGATGGCGGGATCTGGAGGAATGGGTGAGGATGTTGCATCGTCACCGTGTACACAAATAGCATTTAAATGTTGCAAAGTGACGAATCCTTCATTTTTGCTGAATACGTCGTCAGCTTTCTTGCTCAAAATAGACCCTCGAGAACCAGGAATTTTCATCATCTTGGCACGGATTTCTTTTATGATTTCACATTGCGAATTGAGTGAGAGGCCTCTCGTTTCCAGTTTTTGTATGGCATCCGGTAAGAATCCAGCATGAGAGTGTATAAACGCAAGGTCGGCAGGCAGACTGGGATTATCCTTCATTAAAGTTTTTAGCTTCTGTATCTGTTGTGAGTACAATGCTTCATATGCACATTTCAACAAACTCATCCACCCAAACATGACACATACTGCCCACTCGCTCACTCATCAGTCGATAAGCAATACTCGTTTTTTTCTTTCTCTATTTGGTTTCTTTCCAATATTACCGTTTTCTTCCTTCCATTTCTAAAATCTGCTCTTCATTTACTCTCGATTCTGCCCGTTATTGGCTGAAATGATCATTTTCGGCTTTTATTACATTTTCGGTTTTTATAAAGGTTTTCGGTATTTTAAACATTCTCGGTTTTTTTCGGCAAAATAGAACTTTCCCAGGTCTCTACTACTCTGACATGGACTTCTATTTGATTTTTATTCATCTGCCCTTTAGCCAAGTGATTCGACAAAACCGAGGAATCCTAGCTCTATTGATAATCAAGTGACAATAAGATAACGAGAATAATTCATGCTGGAAAATTCGACACTGTCATCTCAGTCACCTGCTAGTCACACAGTGTGTCTTCCAATGTCCTCGACGGGGCACTATGTTAGATGTAATAACTTCGCACACTCTTTTCGACAAGGTGATCCATAATAATACCTACGACTGCTTGCCCTCTTTTCACTGCTGTTTTAATTATTCTATCCATCCAAAAATCATTTTCTTCTGGCCAGGGCCGTACTCAGGATTTAAGTAAGGGGGTGTTTTTCTATTAAGATGAATTTTTTTCTTGGTGGGGGGCTACAAATACCTCAAATTTATCAAATTGCGTGCATATATGGCGAAAATTTCAACATTTTTTTAAACTCATTTTCATACTTTTTACAAAAAATGTGACAGATCCACCCTCCTCTCCGTCTCAAACCCACTTTTTCGTGTTTTTTTTTTTGCCATGGGGGTGGGGGTTACGGCCCTGCACTTTTCCGATGAACTAGGTACATTTTTGAAATATTCTAAATAACATACGAGAAATTTCAAAGTAATAATTTTCGTAATTGGCCTCAGTAGAATTGTTTAAGGAGAAAGAGGGAATAAATTGAAATTTTTCAAATAAAACCATATCATTTCAAATGGTGAACACTGTGAATGAAATAGTTTTTGGTTTTTCGTCCATTTAAATTGAAAACAAAAAAAAATCAGTTATTTTCAAGGTTTTTCCGCGCTTAGATGGCTGGATAGCAATGAGAGATGTCGAAAAAATTTTCCCTTCAAAACGTCTTACCAAATTGGCCAATTCAAGGAAGACGATTCTTAATTATTGGAAAACATTTGAAAAGTGTGTACCTATTTTTTGTTTTTTTATGTTTTGTTTGAGATTTCAAAAATGTCCATCGTTTGGCAAAATCCAAAATCAATCTGAAGTTAGTCAAATTTACCAAGTGTTGACCTTTTTATTATATTATTATTATTATTATTATTATTGTTGTTGTTGTTGTTATCAGGGCCGTAACCAGGATTTAAGTAAGGGGGAGGGGCTCAATCACAGGTCTGCCCTCCTCTCCGTCTCAACCCATCGTTTTTTGTTTTTGGCCAGTGGGAGGGGTTTGAACCCCTAAAACCCTCCCCGTCGGTACGGTCCTGCTTCTGGCCATCTCATTTCACTAATTCCTATTATATCTAATTTTAATATTTTCATCTCTTCCTTTATGTTTTCTAATGCGCCTACTTTGTTCAGTGTTCTTATACATTCCATGTCCCTGTTCTCAATTCTGATAGTTTCACACTATACGTAGTCTCCGGGAGACTTTTTACTTCCGGAATCATAATTTACTTTGTGAGCTGCCATCATGATTGTGGTGGTGGAGACGTATCTCCAGGGAAAACTGATATAGTTTCCCCTTGCTTTCATCGGGGTTTATCTGTCGGAGTTTTCCTTCCCCTATGTGCTTTTAGTTTTTCTTCAAATATGCTCATCACGCCAAGGTAGCACAGGGTGAATTCCAACAAGAGAGAAGAAATAAGAAAGAAAAAACGTCAGAATCTAGATTTTTGAACTGTTCTCCCCCCTCCCCCATGATCTCATTCTGGCGAATGAAACATTCTTCAATCGAACTTTCCAACTGACGAAGATGATTTGAGTGCGTCAATTTCCAGACAACAATCGATAAGTTTTCACTTGTGTTCACATCATTCGGCAATCACCAGTCGATTTCAAATTTCAAAGAAGCGCAGAAATTTGATACCCTCGTGCATAGAGAATTGTGTGTACGGAATAACCGTATAAAGGGAGGTCTTGAGTCCGCTGAACACCGGCGTTGTGGGGTCCATTTTCGTTGTGAGGTCTTCGGCTAGGACCCCACAACGTTTTAACCAGATTTTTCGATACTTTGGGCCAAAATAATAGCCTAGAGCTTGATCCCGATTTGTTCTGGAAAAAGTCCCCCCTATGACTATTTTTCCGCTATACACTTTGTGTATCACCAGGTGTAAAGACTCTCAGAAGTATTCGCATTACTACAACGTTCTGAGGCCTCGGTGAAAACGCCGACGCAGTGGGGCCCCGCGTTGCCAATTCTCACCATTCCTCTATACCTATGGAGGACGTTGCGAAGGTCGCAAATTGTGGAGTGAAGTTCGCGAGTATTGGTTTACTCTGAAATCGGATTAAGAACGGGCTTGTAAAGCTAATTTGAAATTGTGTGTATTGGTGCCTGTATTTCGCGGCCGTTGGGAGGTCACACACCTGAATTATTTTAGGTATCGCTGTGGGGCCACTATCTTGTATTCTACCAAGCACTCACTCTTAATTCCAAAATGAGTAGAATCATGATACTACAAAGTCTGAGAATCCGCAGTTCATCGACTGAAGTATCAGCATGGGTTATACATGGGTCATACATGGGTCATTCTCCCAATATTTCAATATTTGTCAAAAACTAAGAATGTTAGAAAATAATTTTTTTTGTGAGATAAGTGTAAATCTCTTCTATCATGTCAATCAACCAAAGAGTTCAAAATACATAACCTGACATATAGCTAACTAGCATCCCCAAACTGTCAAATTACGGTCAAAATTCCATCATCGTCTATGTAACCCTCACGGATTTTTCTTTAAAACACATCACACAGACAGACATTTCTAATAAAAAATTTATGTGGAATGTTTGTTGTGCAAGTCATTTGAGGACGCTGCCCAAAATTTTGACCCCTCAAGAGGGTCTACCAGCTACGTTGAAGTTGTGTAACCACTTTTATTCCTTCGTAGTTTGCACATTTTTATAGTGCTTATTGTGGGTGACATTCGTTTCAGGAAAAAAAGTAGAAACCCTGAATCCTTATAGTTAAAAGGAAGTTATGCTACAAAATAATTTCCAAAAATTCCGAAGTTAATATGGTTATACAAAATGTTTTTTTAACTGAAAATCGACTTTCCGTACTCTAAATTTTCCTTTGTAGACTACAGTAATAAACTGTGAAGCAATTATCACAAGTATTGAATAACCGCATATTTGTAGCAAGCCAACACTGTAGAATATACAAACGTGCTCAGTATTAAATTTTTTCGAAGTACTGGCTGCCTACAGTCAATTTATACACAAAATATTCCTTCGTCGTCTACAAGATTTTTTCCCTTCGTCATATCCGAGTAAGTCCTCTCAAAAAATCTATCCAAAATATATTTAAATTGATAAGCTTGCCTCTAATCGACTACCTATCGGTAAGGATCCTCGAGTTATCGATTTAATCGATTTTCCTGCATGCATAACACTGAAAATTGAAATAAAAGATCCGGAAAAATTGTCTTACGCTTCCCGTACTAAAAAGCATATTCCACTGATTGCGTCACATATCCAATACTGCCGTGTTAAAAAAAGAACAATCTATGTGCACATTTAGGGAATTTGAGGGTGATTATGATCCGAGTGTATCGGTCTCTGTATTTTGTGGCCGTTGGGAGGTCACACACCTGAATTTTTGCTATCGCTGTGGGGTCACTTACTTCTATCACATGGAGGTGCTTTCACTTTTTCCACTGAGGACTCCGGGAAGACATTCATATGTTTGGAGAGTTAGAATGGTGTGTGGGTTTGTACTCAAGTTAATATCAGTACACTGGTTCGTCTCAATTTGCTGTAAGAAAGCACTTTACCTCGCGTGAAATAATGTGCACCACCACCGGGTGGTAACACAAGGCATGTAGTAGACACCAAGAGAGGAAACGTAAATTCCTGTAGAATTCAATTTACCGAGTGCACCACCACCGGATAGTGACACAAGGCTTGTAGAACACACAAAACGAACGACGACCATAGGAAAATGCGACTTCTCAAACAAAATGTAAATATAACAGGTAGTAAATAATAAAATCGTCTGACTTGATCCGTAGCAGTATTCATTTCCATTTCGGAAAGAGAAACACAACAAAACGAGCACAGGTAATAGGTATGCAGTACTAATACACAGTAACGTCAGAAAACCAAACACAATAACGTGCAGCATGGAGCACAATAACAGAATGCCAGGTCTCGGTGGCTCGCCACCGATCCAAATTCCAGAACTGGACTTCCCCCATTGGGTTCCGTCCTGTATGTTCATGGTCACACGTGGACCAATGGAGATATATTTCATAGTAGTACGTGGACCAATGAGGGGGCCGAAACCCACTACAGGGGGCGAGCCGCACACTCAAATGCGTCCCAATTCTCGTCACAGGCGGGGTCTATCCTAACAGGTAGGGGAAAGCCGAGTTTGAGCAGAGCGTTGAAAGGTTAATTAATCACAGTTGATTATTACAATTAATTAATACAGTTAAATCATATTAGAGCAGTTGAATCATATTGGAGTTGTATTAAATTATTGTTATTACTATTATTATTATCATAAATTTCCACTAAGTCGAGTCGAAAATGATGAATTTTCGACATCTTGTATTGAGGGTTGTTAAGAGCTGAGTGTAATGGTCTCTGTATTTTGTGGCCGTTGGGAGGTCACACACCTGGATTTTATCTATCGCTGTGGGGTCACTTACTTCTATCACATGGAGGTGCTTTCACTTTTTCCACTGAGGACTTGGGAGGATATTCAAATGTTAGGAGAGTTAGAATGGTCTGTGGGTTTGTACTCAGTAATTATCAGTACACTGGTTAGTCTCAATTCGCAGTAAGAAAGCACTTTACCTCATATTAAGGGTGATTATGATTCGTGTGTATCGGTCTCCGTATTTTGTGGCCGTTGGGAGGTCACACACCTGAATTTTTGCTATCGCTGTGGGGTCACTTACTTCTATCACATGGAGGTGCTTTCACTTTTTCCACTGAGGACTCTGGGAGGACATTGATAGGATCGGAGAGGTAGAATGGTCTGCGAGTTTGTACTCAGTTATTATCAGTACCATGGTTAGTGTCAGTTCACTGGAAGAAAGCACTTTTCCTCGTATTGAGGGTGATAATGATCTGAGTGTATCGGTCTCCGTATTTTGTGGCCGTTGGGAGGTCACACACCTGGATTTTTGCTATCGCTGTGAGGTCACTTCTATCACATGGAGGTGGTTTCACTTTTTCCACTGAGGACTTTGGGAGGACATTCAAATGTTCGGAGAGTTAGAATGGTCTGTGGATTTGTAGTCAGTTATTATCAGTACACTGGTTGGTCTCAAGTCGCTGTAAGAAAGCACTTTTCCTCGTATTGAGGGTGATAATGATCTGAGTGCATCCGTCTCCGTATTCTGTGGCCGTTGGGAGGTCACACATCTGGATTTTTGCTATCACTGTGGGGCCACTTGATTCTATCACATGGAAGTGCAGTCACTTTCTTCACTGAGGACTCTGGGAGGACATTGCAAGGATTGGAGAGGTAGAATGGTCTGTGAGTTTGTACTCAGTTATTATCAGTATCCCGGTTAGTCTTGATTTGCAATAAGAGAGGCACTTTACCTTGTATTAAGGGTGGTTAAGAACTGAGTGTATTGGTCTCTGTATTTTGTGGCCGTTGGGAGGTCACACACCTGGATTTTTGCTATCGTTGTGGGGTCACTTCTATGACATGGAGGTGGTTTCACTTTTTCCACTGAGGACTTTGGGAGGACATTCAAATGTTCGGAGAGTTAGAATGGTCTGTGGGTTTGAAGTCAGTTATTATCAGTACACTGGTTGGTCTCAAATCGCTGTAAGAAAGCACTTTGCCTCGTATTGAGGATGATAATGATCTGAGTGTATCGGTCTCCGTATTTTGTGGCCGTTGGGAGGTCACACACCTGAATTTTTGCTATCGCTGTGGGGCCACTTGATTCTATCACATGGAGGTGCCTTTACTTCCTCCACTGAGAACTCTGGGAAGACATTCAAATGTTTGGAGAGTTAGAATGGTCTGTGGGTTTGTAAACAGTTATTATCAGTAGACTGGTTAGTCTCAATTCGCTGTAAGAAAGCAATTTCCTCGTATTGAAGGTGATAATGATCTGAGTGTATCGGTCTCCGTATTTTGTGGCCGTTGGGAGGTCACACACCTGGATTATTGCTATCGCTGTGGGGCCACTTGATTCTATCACATGGAAATGCCTTCATTTTCGCCACTGAGGACTTTGGGAAACCATTCAAATGTTTGGGGAGATAAAATGGTCTGTGAGTTTGTAGTCAGTTATTATTAGTACCCTGGTTAGTCTTGATTTGCAGTAAGAAAGCACTTTACCTCATATTGAGGGTGATAATGTCCCGAGTGTATGGGTCTCCGTATTTTGTGGCCGTTGGGAGGTCACACACCTGAATTTTTGCTATCGCTGTGGGGACACTTACTTCTGTCACATGGAAGTGCTTTCACTTCCTCCACCGAGAACTCTGAGAAGACATTCAAATTTTAGGAGAGTTAGAATGGTCTGTGAGTTTGTACTCAGTTATTATCACTACCCTGGTTAGTCCTGATTTGCAGTAAGAAATCACTTTTCTTCGTATTGAGAGTGATTATGATCTGAGTGTATCGGTCTCTGTATTTTGTGGCCGTTGGGAGGTCACACACCTGAATTTTTGCTATCGCTGTGGAGTCACTTCCATCAGATGGAGGTGGTTGCACTTTTTCTAGTGAGGACTGTGGGAGGACATTCACATGTTAGGAGAGTTAGAATGGTCTGTGGGTTTGTACTCAGTTATTATCAGTAGACCTGCTAGTCTCAATTCGCTGTAAGAAAGCACTTTAACACGTATTGAGGGTTGTTAAGAACTGAGTGTATCGGTCTCCGTATTTTGTGGCCGTTGGGAGGTCACACACCTGGATTTTTGCTATCGCTGTGGGGACTCTTACTTCTGTCACATGGAAGTGCCTTCATTTTATCCACTGAGGACTCTGGGAGGACATTGCAAGGATTGGAGAGGTAGAATGGTCTGTGAGTTTGTACTCAGTTATTATCAGTACCCTGGTTAGTCTTGATTTGCAGTAAGAAATCACTTTTCCTCGTATTGAGAGTGATTATGATCTGAGTGTATAGGTCTCTGTATTTTGTGGCCGTTGGGAGGTCACACACCTGAATTTTTGCTATCGCTGTGGGGTCACTTCCATCAGATGGAGGTGGTTTCATTTTTTCCAGTGAGGACTGTGGGAGGACATTCAAATGTTTGGAGAGTTAGAATGGTCTGTGGGTTTGTACTCAGTTATTATCAGTAGACCTGCTAGTCTCAATTCGCTGTAAGAAAGCACTTTACCACGTATTGAGGGTTGTTAAGAACTGAGTGTATCGGTCTCCGTATTTTGTGGCCGTTGGGAGGTCACACACCTGGATTTTTGCTATCGCTGTGGGGACCCTTACTTCTGTCACATGAAAGTGCCTTCATTTTCTCCACTGAGGACTCTGGGAAGGCATTCAAATGTTTGGAGAGTTAGAATAGTCTGTGGCTTTGTACACAGCTATTATCAGTAGACTGGTAAGTCTCAATTCGCAGTATGAAAGCACTTTTCCTCGTATTGAGGGTGATAATGATCTGAGTGTATCGGTCTCCGTATTTTGTGACCATTGGGTGGTCACACACCTGGATTTTTGCTATCGCTGTGGGGCCACTTGATTCTATCACATGGAAGGGCATTCACTTCCTTCACTGAGGACTCTGGGAAGGCATTCAAATGTTTGGGGAGATAGAATGGTCTGTGAGTTTACACTCAATCATTATCAGTACACTGTTCAGTCACAATTCGCAATAAGAAAGCTCTTTACCTCGTATTAAGGGTCATTAAAAATTGAGTGTATTGGTCTCTGTATTTCGTGGCCGTTGGGAGGTCACACACCTGAATTTTTGCTATCGCTGTGGGGTCACTCTCGTGTATTCTACCAAGCACTCATCTTAATTCCAAAATGAATGTTTTTTATGTAACTTGGAGAATTTACGAGTATTATGTTAATCAAATGGAATCTATCCAGAAATCAAACATTGGACAGTTGTTGTAGTTGTAGTTGGTTAACGATTGACGCCAGAAAAGTGAAATTTGAGCAATTTGGAACTGAGGTATGCGATACTCACGAAAAATAGTGTTATTTAACCTAATAAGGCCCAGCCTGGTACGATCAATTGATTATCATTTCAGGTATAACTTACTCATAAATTCCTAGTTGCTTAACATTTTATTTATCGAATTTCAGGTCAGGCTTATTAGGTATTAGGTGGCCCAGCCTTCGTTGGTGGGCTGGATTTATCAAGTTTTGAAAAAGGGGTATTTTTATTAGAAGATCTGAGGAACGTAGAGCAGTCTAGAAAAATTTCAAGCTAGCCACTTTTTAAATATTGCAGTCGACGACTATAACACGAAGAAGGAAAAACATGAAATCACTTACATGCAAGTCTGGAGAGCCAAGACCTTAAACCAGGGCCTTATTGAGCTCACCTACCTTGATACGCGCATGAGGATCACGTCTCACACACGACTCACATGAGCATGTCATACATGCGAAGACTCTTGTAAGCTGATATTTCGATTTATGGTTATTATCAGGGCTGCAATTTTTATGCACAAAAAATAGCGAAATATGCGCATATTTTATGCACTGAATTCAGTCTAAATAATATGCCGAAAATATGCGTCAAAATTGTAAGATATGCGTAAATATGTAAATACAATATGGGTATTGGGTATACTTTTTCAAAAGAAAAATTAAATTGGATACACTGAGACAATTTTTATCATAGTTTAAAATGATCCAGCCAAGTATCTCCTTAAGAGTTTTTAATAGGAGATGCAGCCAGGGGATAATGCACCTATTCGTAATTTCTTGGTGATTGATGAATGTGATGCAGGCAAGAGAAACGCTATCTCACATGCAAAAGAACATATTTTTCTAAAAGCTTGTCTACTAATTCATTAACCATTAGGTCTTCACAATTTTTTTTGGAGTCGGACATCATTCTCAACATTACAAAACTAATTTTTTGTGGGGAAGAAATTGAAAAATAAGCAGAATTCGTGCAAAATACGCGGTAAATGCCAAAATATGTGAAATATGCATGATGAAGTGCTGCTTCATTGACTCAGAATTCTGTGATTCGTTAACATCTTTTGATACTTATACCTATACGCCATAGATACAAGTACGAGTATACATTCGCATAAAAATTGCAGCCCTGGTAATTATAATAGAATCTTCCAATTTTGTTTCCTCTTTCAAGATATAATTTGCTGATTCTTAAATTTTTAAATGACCATGACTGAAAATAAATGACCTAAATGACTGTTGAACACTTTAATACAACATACTACACCCCTCCCCCCCCCCAAAAAAAAAAACACCAACGCAGATGAATGTAGGCCAACACTACTGATAAAATTACCCCCAAAATATTTTCCAGCGACGCCACTGGTTAAAATTAATGATAACGGCCCACGAACACACATCAAATACATTATCGGACTATACAAATCCTTACCAATATGAGTTAGCTGTAAGCTGTAACGACAGGCCAGGCTGTTAGTCGCTGCGGTTCAACAAATGTATGAGTTTTTCGCATATTTAGCTCGGTGTCTGGAATGTTGTCCTAAGCGGCAACGTTGCACATTGTGTATCAAAAATGGCCTCAGAACGTACATGATTTTCGGAAATACAGCTAAAACGGTTGACCCCACAACGCCGTCCAGTTCCGCATTCACGGGTGTATTTCATACACACACGTGAGACCTCATAAGGTACGGTTTTTCTCTATTCTTTATTTTTGAGTGTAAGTGAAATCAGTGTTAGCGGTTTTGTAGAAAAACACCGACATGCTGGTGTGTACAGTGTCGCCAACGTTCTAACAGCATTTTAAAGCGCTTTTTCAAGAGACCCCATAACGTACGGTTACACCGGAGGACCTCCCTTTGTACGGTTATTCCGTTTGTGTGTGTGTGTGTGTGTGTGTGTGTGTGTGTGAGCCCTTCGTTTTCTGCCTGTTTCATCGTCCGCAGTTCGATGTCGACTGATCAAAAAGTTACGTGCGAGAAAATTAAAAAATACGTTCGATGTAACATGCCACGTACTTTGGTTGTATCCGAGCGTGAAGCATTTTCGCTCTTATTGTAATTCAATAACGATCTGTCGAACGTCGAACATGGAACGTGGAAAACTGGAAAGCTTGTAACACCGTATCGAAGAGGGAAAAAGAGCGGAACGGTGCGAGTGTATAGTTTCAGAACAAACGTTTCTGTCGAAAAAGTTATGCTTTTGCGGTGAAAGTTAACGAATAACTGAAGTTGGCCAAACTTTCGCGTACATATTTATATATAGCTTTCGTTCGCCACGAGTTGTCAAATGCAAAAAGAGAGAACTCGAAATTCGGAGACATACAGTGTTTCGTATACACAGATTGCTCTCTGTGCGCCGGCCGACCTTCAACCTGTGGCGTTTATCCGCTCAGTTTCGTCGGAATTTATGGCATTTGTCATTAACGCCTATACGCTGCTTTTGTTTGACTCGCGCTACTTTTTCACTGCTTGTTTTCAGAGTGGAAAATGGACGACAGCATCAAAGAATGGAGCTCCAGTCAGATCACCGTGTTTCTGCTCGGCGTTTTGCTGCTGGTCGGCAGCACCATTTTATTTGTGATCATCGTAACGACTAGAAAACGGTATAACCGTCATAGTGATGGCAGATCGACGACGAAGCATCTCAAATTACCAATTAGTTCTTCCGACAGCACCTATACCGTAGCATATCAATTGAAAACCGGGTCCAAGCAACCTGATATCATCAGCAGAGGTAAGAAACGATGATCGGTTTGATGTTCGCGCCCGAGTTATAATGAATGATACCCGAGGATAAATTATATTTTCCTAGAATATGATATTAAAACGTGAACAACAATTTGCGTGTGTTCACGTGATCACAATACCTGCCTTAATTACGACTGTCAGTTATTTGTCAATCCACTATTGGCTTAAATTGAAGAACGTTCCGAAGTGGTGATCGCACACAAGGCTTGTCCCAGTAAGGTACCCACTTTTCTCTAATTTGAACCGTGTGAGCTAGGAACCTGAAACTTCACAAGGTAAAGCAGGGGAGACTTGGCTAATATTTGCTGGTAAGGGTTATTCGTTGTCCGCGGTAGTACAATTTCAAATTCGCCGAGAATGCTTCTCGAGTATTACTCGAGTAGTGTTGAGTATTATTAGGTAGTACTTTTGACACTTCGAGTGGTACTTCTTTACGCTGGAGGTTTATCTGAGGGAAAGGCTTAACAATGAAAACAACTTACTAAATGTAAACCATAACCATCTAAACCGCTACCTGATAACATGTCGCAGACGGATCTGCAACCACGGGAGAGCATTTTCATATCTCAAGTTTAGACGTATCATAATCGATTATAATTGTCCCCAACTTCCTCGTGTAGTGTAACATTTGATATGCTTTCGTTATTTATTTATTTGACCTGGGTTAGCGGCCGACTGACGCCTAGTTAATCCGCTCAGTTTTGGGTATTGGTCTCCGTCACCCTTTTCCATCTTGATCTATTTTGGGCCATCCCCATCCAACCTGTGCCGAATCTCGCAACGAATTCGTCCCGCCACCTGATAGGGGCGTCCTCTTTTTCTTATGATACTATGAAAACTGAAACTGAAAACTGCTTTATTTGGTAGCACACAATTACACCTTTATATCTCTAAGAAATTATACAATCGAGATTTCTTAACATTGATACTTTCTTCAAGTGCCGCGGCCTGTGGGGGGAACTCCCCCTCCGTTCTTCCCTTTTTTTTTATTATACCCGCCCATTTTTGGGCAGAAGCCTCCCCTTTTTTCTTCCACACCTCTCTGTCCTGGGTTTGCCTTCTCCATGTTGGGCCAAGCTCTTTTTGAAGTTCTTGGCGCCATCTGGTGGTGGGTCTCCCCACCCTTCTGGTATGCCCGTATGGAGTCCACCCCTCCACCCTTCTTTCCCACCTACCATTCTCCTGTCTCATAATATGGCCTGAATAATTCCATTTAAAAATTTTTGTGGTTACACCCAAATCTTTCAATTTTGTCAGCTCTCTAATTTTCGAATTTTCAATTTTGTCCCTTATTTTTTACCCAACATGCTCCTTTCCATCCCCCGTTGCGTGACCCTAAGTCGGTTTACATTGGCTTTTGTCAGTGCCCAGGTTTGTGCTCCATACGTCATTGTTGGCTGCACACAGCTCCTCCAGATCTCCGCCTTAGCTCCGATCGCCATTTTACTTTTGAATATTTCCTTCAACTGCCAAAATTTGCGCCAAACACTTTTGACTCTGTTTGAAATTTCCTTACTCCTGGCGCCCGTGAAAGAAATTGTTTGCCCTAGATACTTAACTTCGCTTGCATTTTCAATTTTTTCGCCATCTATTTCCAAAGGAGTTGAGCATGCGTTAGAGAGCAGTTTTGTCTTACTCATATTCACTGATAGTCCTGCTTGCTTACAAGCGGTTGTAAACATCTTTCAGGTCGTTCAAGTCAGTTGCAAGAAGAACTACATCGTCCGCGAATCTTAGGTTGCATAAGTACTCTCCATCTATCCTGACCCCTCTCCCTTCCCATTCTTCCTCCTTTTCATTCCAGTGAGTCCACTCCATCTGGCGCATCGCCTCTTCCAGAGCGCAGTTGAATAGATTGGGTGACAACGGGTCCCCCTGCCAAACTCCCCTCTCAATTTTGAATTCCTCCCCTTTAACATCAGTTTTTACGTAAGCAGTTGCCCCTTCGTATACATTTATGATTATATTTATCGCTTTTTGGTTTACTCCTTGGTTTCGCATTGCCTTCCACAAAAAATTGTGGTTTATCGAGTCAAAAGCTTTTGAGAAATCAATAAAGAGTAAGTGTAGTTCCAAATTGTACTCGTTTGACTTTTCTGTAATTTGTTTGAGGGAGAAAATCTGATCTACAGTCGAATAGTTTTTCCTGAGCCCAGCTTGTTCTACAGCCTGTTGACTATCGAGTTGGGAGTAAAGCCCATCTTTTAGAATTTTCACTAACAGTTTTCCAATGTTAGATGTGAGACTTATTGGCCTGTAATTTTTAATATCGTCTTTTCTACCTTTTTTAAAAAATAATGTAATTTCAGCAATTTTCCATTGTTTTGAGGTGCACTCAATTTCCAACATTTTATTAAAAAGTCTAGTCAGTGTTGGGACTATTTCTACACTGATAGGAGCTTTAGAGCCCCGTTGTCAATCTCGTCCGATCCAGCTGCTTTACCTGTTTTCGCAGTTTTCAATGCTTTTGCAACTTCCTCCTCTAGGATCTTTGGGAACTCAGAAGGGTCGCCTACGTCACTGCCACCAAACTCTTATTTCTCATTCTCCTCCTTTCTAACATTCTCTTTACTGTATAACTTTCTGTAGAAGTTTGTAGCAACCTCTGCAATTCCTTGCGCTCGTACACCTTACAGCCTTGTTCATTACTCATATTAGGTATGAACTTTTTCGTCGAGTTGATTTCCTTCATAGCTTCCCTGATCGACCTACTCTCTGCTAAAATATTTTGGATACATTTAGAGTCAAACTCTCGAATATCTTTTCTTATTTTTTCTTAGTTCTAGTTTTTCCTTGCATGTCTTTCTTTCTTTGCTTTCCAATTTATCTCTCTCCCTGATTAAGACCTTTTAGTGTCCACCGTTAGCTTGTCGTCAGTCTGCACTGAAGTTTTATTTTCGCCATATTTATCAACTACTTTGACAATCGAATCCTCAAACCTGTCATACAGTGCTTGAAATGAGTGCTCCTCCCACTCTGCATTTAGCTTTGCAAGTTGCTTTGACAGCTCCTCTCTAACCCTGCTCAACTTATAGACCGGAAATGTTTTTATACTCGGAGACGGCCTCCTAAAATTGTGGAACTTGGCTCTTTTCATAATTGCAAGTTTAGCTCTACAGAACCTGTGATCCGAGCTAAAACGGAAGCCAGGAAGCACTGCCACATCTTCAACAACTGACATATCGTTTACCAGAATATGATCAACTTCATTTTTATACTTTCCACCTGGCGACTGCCAGGTCCACTTTCATTTTTTCTTTTTGTCAAAAAAAGTATTTGCTATTTTCAGATTATTTTTTGCACAAAAGTCAATCAGTCTATCTCCGTTGTAATTTCTCTCTCCTAAGCCAAAATCTCCTAACTTTTCATTCAAATTTTGACGCGCACCCACAATCGCGTTCCAGTCTCCTAATAGAACATTGTAATATTCGCGATGTTCCTCTAACAAATTTTGTAATTTATGATAGAATTCGTTAATTTCTTCCGACTTAGAGCCCAGCACCGGGGCATATACAGAGACTACCAAAATGTTCGTATTTTTGCACTCTTTTTATTTTGAGAAACATATTCTTTCGGAGACCCCTTTTATCACAGTCACCTTATTCATGAGACTGGCTTTAATATAAAAGCCTACTCCTCTATAGCCTTTTGTCTGTCCAAAATGGTAGAAGTCATACCATAGGGGGTTCATACCAACAATCTGTATCCCCATTTCCGGGTACTCTCCTTAGCCATGTGGCCCGCAAATTTGAATTCGATTTTTTGATGATAACGTGCGCGTTTGGTTTTGAAACTTCTGCCAGTGCGAACCTGCAGTGATAACGCATGTTTTGTGCTCGATTAACACGAAATATTCCAATATACTTAAATATTAGAATTATCTCGATAACAATTGAAGATACGGTTTCCAAACTGCCCTTAGTCCAAAAAAATCGAAATGCGGTTTTCAGCGCTACCTAGTGGCCAATGCGAGCACTACAAAAGTAACTTTATAGAATCTCGATACCTCGTTCGATGGTCGAATTACGCGCATTCAAAGAGCAGCGGTGAGCTGACAGGAAGAAAGGGACCTTCATGTATTACGTCCAGTGCCAAACTGCCCTTTGTCCATGACTTTCGATCACTTTTCCTTCAATAATTCTACATAGGCTATATTCTCATTTTTGTGCGTCTTTGGTAGTATGGTAGAGGATTCAGGCTACTCGGTTGTATCATATACAGAAGTTGTAAATGAACTGGTACAGTGTAGCACAGTTTTTATCAATTTCCCCAAAAAATAATTTTTGGACTAAGGGCAGTTTGGAAACCGTATCTTCAATTAGTGTGTAGTAACTGATTTCTATCGAATGGTCTCTTTGCTGCCTGCCTGTTTACGTTTTAAAATTACCGTAGATGTGGGTCTACAAAAGTGTACACAATAGCGATGGTACGTGTTCCAACAGAAAATGTGAAAAAACAGTCGCCTATGCAGCACCATTTAGCCCTGAGAAAGAAAAGCGCCTGCTAGAGCCGATTCAAAAGGCTACACAGGAGGAATTACAGAAGCAGCTGAGGTCGATTAGTGACCAACTAGCCATAGCTCTTCAGAAGAACGAGACTTTAATATCTGAAAATAAAAGTGTATGGACTGAAGTGAACAACCTGCAGCAGTGTACTCGGCGTAATAACGTTGTAATAACCGGTGTACCAGTGACCAACAAGGAAGACGTGTATGAAGTGGTTGCTAAATGTGGAGAAGTGGTTGGTGTATCCATATCAACCTAAGATGTGGATGTAGTGCACAGGCTGCCATCAAAGAAATCTGATAACAGACCAGTACCAATCACTGTCAAATTTACACGCCAAAGGCGGAAGCAGAAATTTATTGAGTCATCGAGAAATTAAAAACCTACTGCAAAGGCTCTGGGACAAACGGGGAATACTCCGGTGTATATGTTACGCTCAATTCGCGCAATTGATGAATGCGTGCAGTAAGCAACCATTTTGCCGAAAGCGCGCACTCTCTGCACCCACTCTGCCAGCTGCGTGCAATCTGCACCAAGATTGCTGAATTTGTGTAAAAAATGCGTGGAATAGGCAACTCTCTAAATACATTGCGCGCATTCAGCAACTGAACATAAATACTGTTACACTCAATTTGTGCAGTCGTCAAGTGCGTGTAGTAAGCAGAAATTTTGCCAAATTCATGCCCTATATTTTGTCTAATTATAAAACATGAGTGAGTACAGCTAAAAGTTCAGAAAAATAACTCCACATTTGAATTATGAACATAATAATTATGAATTCTGAGTGGTTGATTTTGGACTTCTGAGACTCTCTACATTGTTGCATCCTCAGCCTGGGTGACAAGCTAAGTTACGAGTACATTCCACGCCTGCTCTTAAACATGCCCATCTTTTTGAAGAACAATTTTGGCGACGGTTACATCGGCAATGTCCTTGTCCTGTACCCACGGAATCCAGTCGCTCTAATTCTCGAAGAGAATATGAACTGTTTGGCACGTCAGAGATGGCCAATGCTTTACATGTCGTTGCGTCCAGAGTGTTACGTTCTAAGTGACGATCTAAGCGGCCATACTATGTTCTATATTCAATATAACTACTACTAGGTTCTTTGGGTCAGCGCGGCCCTGGTCAACTTCCGGAATCCTAAGTAGAGCATTGTCTCCCACTTTTAAAACTGGAAGTATGCCCTTTCCGCATGTAATCATTCTCGCTGCCTGTTTCTTTAAATTATATGCAGCAAGTCTACAGCTCAATATAGCTAGAAGTTCCATATTCTGCAACATAATACAACTGTCAATTGTGAGAAATTTTAGCTTTTTTGATTCAGGGTCGGGGGGGGGGGTAAGAAGATTCAATATTGTTTAAAAATTTTATATAGTATTTTTTTTCAAATTTTGTATTGCATTGTTTCAAATTTTGTACAGTATTGAATTTGTTTCCAATTTTGTATAGTTTTTATGAAAATTACAGTATTTTACCTTTACACAGCACCTCATTACTCAATAATTTCCAATTATGAGCTGGAAGGAAGTATAGAAACATCTCAAACGCATAAACCCGTAAAAACAGTAATTTCACTAATTCTTCAAAATGTGGGGGGGGGAGGGTAAGTAAAAATCGCTTTACAGTCGCTTATCATTGCACATTTTTGAATTTAGGAAATGCCAACAGAAAGAGGAGGGTATGAAGGTATAGAAACCATCAAAACCTGAAAATCAATTTTTTAGTCATGAGGCGGTTTTCTTCCGAGCCGGTCACTATTAGTCTTAATATGGACGTCCAAATATCGGCTTTTAATGGTCTATGGTCTATTTTTGGTCCGTTTTACATTATTATATACGTAGGCATTTTATGGACGTCTAATATACGTCTAATTAAAGTCTATAATTTGGAGACTACAAATAGGCTGATAATGTACGACTAATGTAAGTCGGTTTAGTGGCTGAGTGTTGAAACTTATTAATAGTTCAATAATAGACCTACAATTACAGATTAACAAAGGTCAGTTTAGGGGCGAAATATTATAGCCTATTATCCGCCCAATGGTAGACCTGCATGTGCAGACTAATGAAAGTCGGTTTGGTGCGGCGGAGTGTTAAATCTAATAATAGTCTAATGGTAGACCTACAATTATTACAGACTAACAGAGGTCGGTTTAGCGGCGAAATATTACAGCCTGTTATTCACCCGATGATAAATCTGCAAGTGCAGACTAATGACATTATATGAAGTTTAAGATTACTGCATGTTTGAAGGTCATTTTATACGGAGAAACATAAGAATGTCCAGTAGCGTGACCTGTCCACAAGTAATTTTTCTTTCGTGAGTCGGGTACACGCGCTTACCTAATGAAATTTGAAGCACACTGACTGATGTTCGAAGTAAAGAATTAGTGACTCTATCAGGGGAAAGTGGTTTTGCAAATTTTTGAACCTATTGATTAACTCTGCCCGAAGGGCGGGTAATGCAGCTAGGTACTATACAGGGTGTTCCACTAAAGTAACCCCGCCCCATTTTTTTCCCGAACCGATTGACGGATCTTTGCCGGACAAATTGCCATCTTCCTGCGGTAATGTCTGGTTTCTCTAGGGCTTGAAAATTTTTTCCCCCATTTACGGGGGTCTGCAACGTGCCACCAACTTCGGAATCTTAAATGGAAAGGTATGCCTTTATGCACATTGCTGGAAAGGGCATATCCTGCAAAATACGAATCCGTGACAAAAATTTCAAAATTCATCAATTTTGGGGGGTAAGGGGCCTAAAGATGACCAAAATCCATCAAAAATCAAAGTGTCATAACCTAGCAAACAAACTATAGAAAGAGGGGTTTTCGAGGTCATGGATTCCGAATACACGATTTAACCCGGTTTGGGGCTTTAAAATCCAAATTTTCAACCTAAAATTGGTTCCATATTCACAGATTTTTGACTTTCTGAATGCACATTATTAAAGTGGCTTCATGCACATCGTTGGATAGGGCAGTTCCTCCAAAATACGAATTCGTGAAGAAAAATGGCAAATTCATTAATTTTGGGGACAGGGTCTAACCCTAGCCAAAACCTATCCTAAATCAGATACCTAAAGGTGCTGCCATTTACAAATTTTTGAATTTCTCATTGCAGATTATCCAGGTGGCTTTATACATATTTCCCCCAAAACGAATCTGTGCGAAAAAAGTTAGGGTTCATCACGTGATTTCCTACATCCAGCGCATTCTAGGACCCTGAAATCCGAAATTTGAATGAGAAAGTTGGTGTCATGTACAAATATTTTTGACATTTGGGACTTACAAGACATACAGGGTTATTCAGTTTTCGTTACAACATAGGAAAACCCGGCATGTTGTGTGGTAAATGAATAAGCGGGCACACGATGGCCGTTTATTCAGATTTAAACGCAACATTACTGTGCTCTGTGGCGCCGTGACAGACAACAGAAAATGCTACGATTCAGGGGGAGAAACTTCGATGGCTTTTGGAGAATTTTATCGCAACTCGTTAGGAAAAATGTTCGATAATCTCCGGAGAATTTCTTCGGCAACTTCGGCTCGGGTGATTTTTAATGAATTTTATCGATATGGTTGGGAAAAAATTCCAATAATTTCCAGAGAATTTCTTCGGAAATATCGGGGAAAATCTCCGATAAATTTTACGGAATTTCATCGGAACTCGGGAAAAATCTCCGATAAATTTGAAGGGATTTCATCGGAAATGGTAGGAAAATCTCCTATAATTAAAAAAACAATTCATCGGAACTTGGGAAATATCTCCGATCATTTTTAAAGAATTTTATCGGAACTCGGGAAAGTCTCCGATAAATTGTAAAGAATTTTTTTGGAAACGGGAAAAATCACGGATATGATTATTAAGGAATTTCATCGGAAATCTTTGGGAAAAATTCCGATAATGTCCGAAGAATCTCATCGGAAACCTTTAGAAAAAATTTCCTGTAATTTCCAAAAAGTTTCATCAAAATTCTTCGAGGAAGTTTTTCCTATAATTTTTGAAGCTTGTCATAGGAAATATTCAGGGGAATACTTCAATGGTTTGATAATTCAAAAATTATCGGAAAATATTTTCGAAGAGTTTAATGAAATTTTTTTGGAAATCATTGGAAATTTTTCCTAAAGATTTCCGATGAGATTCTTCGTCACTTATCGGAATTAGTTTCCAACAAATTCCTTAAAATTTGTCGGAGATTTTTCCCGAGTTCCCATAAAATTTAGTGAAGATTTTTTCCAACGTTTCCGAAGAAATTCTTTTGAAAATTATTGGAATTTTTTTCAACAATTTCCGATAAAATTCCTTAAAATTTATTGGAGATTCTTCCCGAGTATTTCTCAGAAATACTTCAAATTATTGGAAAAATTTCTTGAAGAATTTTGATGAAATTTCTTAGAAATCATTGGAATTTTATTCTAAAGATTTCCGATGAGACTCTTCGGACGTTATCGGGATTTTTTCCAACAATTTCCGATGAAATTCCTTAAAAATCATCCAATTTTCCTCCGACGTTTCCAAAAAAAATTCTTTGGAAATTTCTGGAATTTATTCCCAACAAAATTCCGGTGAAATTCCTTAAAAATCAGCGGAGATTTTTCCTTGTGACATTCGGAATCAGCGACCTCGAAAACCCCTTTTCGATAGACTGTTTGCTAGGTCATGATATTTCAATTTTGGACGGATTTTGATCATCTCTAGGCCCCTTACCACCAAATTTGATGAATTTTTAAAAAAATTTTCATGGATTCATACTCTGGAGGAAGTTCCCTATTCAACGATGTGCGTGAAGCCACTTTAATAATGTGCATTCAGAAAGTCAAAAATCTGTGAATATGGAACCAATTTTAGGTTGAAAATTTGGATTTTAAAGCCCTAAACCGGGTTAAATCGTGTATTCGGAGTCCGTGACCTCGAAAGCCCCTCTTTCTATAGTTTGTTTGCTAGGTTATGACACTTTGATTTTTGATGGATTTTGGTCATATTTAGGCCCCTCACCCCCCAAAATTGATGAAAAATTGATGAATTTTGAAATTTTTGTCACGGATTCGTATTTTGCAGGATATGTCCTTTCCAGCGATGTGCATAAAGACATACCTTTCCATTAAGTTGCAGCCCCCCGTAAACGGGGGAAAAGTTTTTCAAGCCCTAAGAAACCAGACATTACCGCAGGAAGATGGCAATTTGTCCGGCAAAGATCCGCCGATCGGTTCGGGAAAAAAGGGGGTTTTTCGTGGAACACCCGGTATATTATCATGTTCGTCTTACGGCTGTACTGCTCTAAATGGTCGAGCCTCTTCCGAAGTTCCCAATTTTCGTCTCTTAGTTGGACCACTCTCCCGTTTCCAGCTTCTCCAGCCTACGATTGATTGGACTTAGCTTTTCGTTTCTGCTGCCATTTTCTGTATTTCTGCCGTATCGTCTTTCAGCGAATTGGTGCCCCGATGGGTATCATTTAAAATGGTGTCTTTTCCTGTAACTAGCACCAGAGTGGGTCCGGATTCATCTTGAATTTCAGGTCTGAAACGGCTTGAGCCTACGGTCGGTGCATTGAACACAAAAAGAGGTGAAATTTTCGCTAGTTGCACTCATATTGCAGGTCATTCGCTTATTGATAAACCGAAAAATGCGCGTCGTTATGTTCAGCTCCCATTGCCATTCGGTGGTCTTAACTGACGGTACATGAACGCCTCAAAGTGGTG
This sequence comes from Acanthococcus lagerstroemiae, assembly GCA_031841125.1. Taxonomy (NCBI): domain Eukaryota; kingdom Metazoa; phylum Arthropoda; class Insecta; order Hemiptera; family Eriococcidae; genus Acanthococcus; species Acanthococcus lagerstroemiae. The sequence continues at coordinate 26,063,010 of CM063106.1, read as the reverse complement.
ATTTCCTGATCCCACTGCCCGGTGCCATTTCAAGATTCCTCATGTCCGCTTATTTTAATAGTAACTTGCGGTGATTTTCAGTGCAGGGACTGAACTCGACCAGATTCACGAGTTACAGTCGTAAGCCATACCCTGTCCACATGGACCCTCCTGGTGTACCGTGTGGTGCCCGCTCTCGTGTGTAGAATGGTGAATACGGGTTTCCAGAAGGTCGGGTACGACGTGCCAAGAAGGGTACATCGCAGAATTTTGCTACAAGTTTTTCCACCGAATAGAACCAGACAGAAGGGAGTGAGACAGGCTGCAGAGGGCCTTCACCCTAGAACATGGGCTTGAGTGGAGGGAAAAGGATCCCAATCGCCGTATTATCAAATTGGGATTACTAAAGCGATTATATGTAGTTATCTTAGCGAAGGAGAGAATAATCAACTGTATAAATTTACTCTCGTGCGAATACAAAATCTCTAATTTTACAAGAAAAAAGAAAACCTTTACTGCTTCTTCTCGTATCAAGTGTCAGAATTTGCCAAAGATACCATATAAGGCACATTCTGAGGATGTGACATCCCTTCCTCTTCTTAGAGCACCCCTGGCAGTACACCAATACGCTCACAATTTCCGAAAAGTTTGAATAGCGTTAGACGGTCGAGAATCAGAACCACGAACAGATTTGTTACTGTCTATACATCGACTCGCAGATACGAGTACTAAGATCCGACTTTTAGCTTCTATCAACCGTGTAGCGGGTTCGTTTGAAAGATTTCCTTGCACAACCATCGGTTATTTCAAGATCTTTTTACATTTTCCTCTTCAAGTATTTCCTTTCAAGTGACGAGAGACTCGCCTACGTAAGCTTTCAAAATATTATAACTAAACCTGGGACGGGAAGAGAAAAAGAGAGAGAGAGAGGGAGAGAGAAATCAAAGACCTTGATTTTCTTTGAATTCATTTCGCGTAAAAAGGTGCACCCATCTTATAAAGTAAAAATAAATAAAAATAAAACTCCAGTAAAAAGCTAAGGGTATTATAAAATTTTCATCTTATTAATGCTACTTTTCTCCTCTTTTAAGCAGCTATAGTCGAGTGCTATATAGATAAGTCTTCTCAAGATTGTATCAAAGCAGCGCGGTGATAGAGTCACCATTTGTCATCGATTCGGCAGAAGGAAAATGAAGATTAAAATAAGTATCAGTTACCTACACAATAGAAGGAGGGAAAAAAGTTTAGTTAGAAGTTGGTCGTCTTCCAGTCTACAAAGGCAAAATGTGTTTACGGCCCATGAAACGGTAATCCCGAGTAGTGCGTCCGTTGGTCTTTTATTAACATTAGGTTAATCAAAAAATGAAACGATTGGCGACTTGTCCCCTGCAGGTACCATTTATACAGACTTTCAAAACTTGGTGTATTATTAGTCTTTTTTTTTTTATTACATCAAGAGAAAACGCATCCGGTAATATGGGTATGCAATGGTACATATATTACACAATCAAAGTCAAGTTTCATTTTCCGTTCATATCCGGCTTTCGACAAGCTTTATTTGTGGCAGTGTTTTGGGGACACACATATCCCAGATTTTGGTTTGAGATTTAGCTCGCCAACTTTGAAGTTACCAAAATGCCTCACCCAGCATGTTGCTTTTGTGTCCTGAGCGGCCACGGGTGCTTCGGCACGTACCTACTACCTACATCGGATGTCGATAGCGCCGGGCCTCGTGTGCGCGCACTGTGATCGCAGAGCGGAGGACGTACCCTTAGCACACCCTGTTCGAGTGTGAGGCCTGGGAGCAGGAGAGGCGCGGAACGGCCACAACAGGGATCGATCCCGGTGGCGGAAGAAGAGGAAGCATCATCAGCGACGACGACGGCGTGATCAGCCGTCTCGCGCCGGACACCCTGGTTCCAGAGATGATGAAGAGCGAAAGCAGTTGGAACCGGGTGTCGGTCTTTGTTTCGGCCATCATGCAGGAGTAGATGCAGACGGAGTGGTCGAGGCAGCGGTTCGGCGATTTACCTAGCTCGGCCCACACTATCGAACAGGACAACTCTGTCTGTACCATCCTGGGAGAGCTGCTGCAGCTGCGTTGCGGACCCACCGGCAGGGCTCACCCGTCGTCAGCACCTGCCTGCGTCGCCACACGGACCAAAACCAAAACGAGGAGGTGAGGGGTGAATGTAGAGACAGCGCGTCTAGCTGTTGGGGCCTGAATTCCGGCGAGTGCTCAGGGAGCGCGAACCTCGGTCAGTAGGGAACTCCATGGTGGCCTTTGCAGGACGCGCGCACTGGTTGCGGCACGGCGAAATGGGGGCTCGGGCCCGGCCGGCCACTGATGTGATACTCGAAAGGGTATTTCCAGGACCGGGGGTGTGGTGTCATAGGGGCCACTTTGGCGTGCGTACACCGCCATACATCCCACCACACTATGTTGCCTTTGTGCCTAAATGGTGGCTGTAGGTGAGTTGCGGCCCGAGTACTCTCTATCAGTAAAAACAGGACAGGTGAATTCCGGCCCGAACTCTTTTTGATGACGAGTGAATTCCGGCCCAATGATATCAGTATCGATGTTGGTGAGTTGCGGTCTATCATCTAAATATCCTATGTGCAGTGCAGCAGATATATATATATATGTGGATGGGACCTTCAAGAGTTGTCCAGACCACTACACGCAACTTTTTACTGTCCACGGTTCGAAGGATTGGATTTACGTGTCATCGGCTTGTTTGTTCGTTTGTTTGATAGCTTGCTTTTTGTTGTTGTTGTTTTGCCCAACAAGTCTACAACTACGTACCATACTGCTTTTGAACACGTTATTTCTAAGTGTGCTTCTCTTGGTACTCGATGTTCTCCTTCGGAAGTTTTCATCGTTTTTGAATCAGCCATCCATAAAGCGGTACAGGAGGTGTGGCCTGCCGCTCAAATGAGAGGATGTCGATTTCATTTAGGCCAAAGTTTGTTGTGGAAAATTCAACAAATAGGTCTCACTCGAGTTTACAAGGCACAACCAAATACACCCGAAAGTTATTTTTTGAAAAACTACTTCAGCCTACTTTTTTTCTTAAACTGGAGATGTCATGGACTGTTTCACTGAAGACTTTATGCCGCTATTCTCGGCAGAGAACGAAAGGATTGTGCAGTTCACTCGGTGCGTCCGAGTTGCGTCCCAAGATTGCAGAGGTGATTAAAATGTGTGTCCGAATTACGTCCCGAGATTGCGGAGGTGATAAAAAGTTGTGTCCGAATTGCGTCCCGAGATTGCGGAGAGACATGTCCGAATCGCGTCCCTCAGCTGTGCAAGTCTGTTAGCGTTACCTAGAAGACATCGCGAGGAGGTCGGCTTACTAGTCTTCCAAAAATAAATCGGCAATTGATTGCCTCGTCGGAGCATTGCTGCATCAGGGAAGAGCTTTGTTGGAGGTAACAAAAATTCACAAATTTGACGGCACGGGTAGTCCGCTTCTTACTTTTCTGGATATCAAGAATTTTGCCGTATGTCATGCACTGCACTTCGAGTAGGCCAGCAGAGATGTTGAAAAAGTTGGGATGGTCAGCATAGGAACCTTTATTGAAGTGGGCGTGAAACGACTCACATGCGTTTGTCGTACGTGTGGTAGCAGATGAATATTCTGTCCACATAGGAGGAGGATACTGGCTGTCAGGATGAACGAGTATATATATACGGGCATGCATAAGAGTGCGATGTAATGGAGCGCAAATCAGTCCCCGCATTGGGACGCAATTCGGATACTGACCCCCGCAACCGTGGGCCGCAATTCGGGCATGCATTTTAACAACCCCCGTTACTCTGGGACGGAATTCGGACATGCACTTACATTACCTCCCCGACTGGGACGCAACTCGGTTGCGCCCAGATCACTGACTATATTTTCGAAACGTATATTTCTCTTGACGCAACATTTTCTCCCTGTATTTGGGCAGACTACTCCGCTAACTGCAGTCGAATCACCAATAATTGCGAAAGTTTTCATTCTAAATTGAACAGCTCCTTCTACAAAGCCCATCTTAATCTCAGTCAACCTCCTCGTGGTGTCTCCTGAGTCGCGCTAATGGACTGAGGAATAGCTAGATACGGGGACGCAATTCGTACGTGACGTCGGGCCGGAATTCACTCGTTAGGGAAAAGGTGTACTGAGCCGCAATTCATACCAATTTTCACTGATAGGCCGCAACTCACCGATACCGTAAATGGTATCCTGTGATTCCGATTGGCTGAAAAAAGGACCCTCTTTCCCTTTGAACCTCAGTTTTCAGATTTTATTTGATGAGGCTTTGTGACCCTTTTGCCTCCTTTGTGATCAATCGGGCAGGGTTCTTTCTTAATTTTTACATGAATATGTCTTATCTCGGCCCTCTCTCTACAAAAAATGTATGTCATGGTCGAATGACACGATCGGGCGACACGAGTGAGTGATGTGATCGAACGACACGATGGACACCAGGAATGCCGACTCTTGCCGAGAATGGTCGACTCTTGTCGAGTGTTTTACTCGTTTCTGTCGAGTGTTGACTGAATACATGAAACGTTTTTCGTTTTGTGTTATCGCAGTATTTCAATGTGCGCGTTTTTATAATTACGGCAGAATTTTGATTTCCTGTATATTTTCTCGAATTCATTTGCACTTACTGCCGAAGGTTAAACGAGATCGACACTCCTATGTTGATGTGTTCCATAGCCATAAGGTATATCCAAGTACCGATGTATCGGTATGTCAGTTTACTGATGATAATTTTATTAATTTTTCTTCTTCTCATCCCCCCCCCCAATCCCGATGATAGTGATGTTAACGGATACTCCGCTCCGGATAAAAACCGGAGCTTTTGCCCGAAAATTGTGCTCCGGAGCTTTTTTTTTGCTCCGGGAAAAAAACCGGATCTTTTCAGATCCGCTCCGGTGCTCCCGATCGTTTTTTTTTTTTTTTTTTTTTTTTTTTTTTACTGCTGGACTGCTGCGTCGCTGAAAAGCTGAACATTCTTGGTAAACAACGCGTGAACTGTGAACAACGCGTTTTCGTGATTCGCGCTGACTGCAAGCGCGGACATCGGGACATGTACAACGGGTTGATCGTAGATCCTAAAGTCTGTTTCATTTAAGAAGTGCCAACGTTATCAGTAAAAAATGTAAACAAACATCAAAAAATTGCTCGTCGTTCCTTCATGTTGTAACTCCCATCAAATTATAAAAATTCATAGGAGCTCCGGAGCTTAACCGGATCTTTGGAAAAAGAACCGGATCTAAAAAGATCCGCTCCAAAAGCTCCGAAGCACAAAAAAACCGCTCCGTTAACATCACTACCCGATGACATACAAGTTAAGTTGGAGTTCTATTAACTCGTATCTAATAATAATGAAAGACTTTATTATGATGGTTCGAGCGTTACATTCACTTTTATTAGACGCGTTCTTCGTCATGCGCACCTCAAACACTCTGTCCCCATTCGCGGGCAAAGGTCTCCCCAATTCTCTTCCAACTAGTACGGTCTTGGGTTGCTCTACCCCAGAGGATTCCCACTTTATTCACAATTTCGTCCCTCCACATTAGTGCCGATCTACCCCTCCTCCTTTTGCATCCGTCGTGTGTCCATAGAGTGATTTTTTAGCTCCATCCCCCGCTATTATCTTGAGCTAAGTGGCCGGCGAAGTGAATAAGTTGGGTGACAGAGAATCTCGGGGTTCTACTCCTCTGTGTACCATAAATGTGCCCCCTTTTTTTATCCAAGTTGATATAGGCTTGAGCGTTTTTATACAAGTGTTTTAAAATTTTCAGTATCTTTTTGTTTAAGTATCCCTTGTTTCGCCAGGGTGTCCCATAGGTATGTGTGACTTATTGTGTCTCTTCAAATCGTCGTTTTAAAAATCAGTACTCCTCCAGACCTAATCAAGGCTCCGTCAAACTTTTTGAAGAACTCACGAAATTATTCAGGACAAATCTATTTTTGGGGGGTGGGGGGTGGTATTTTTAGGTTTTTTAGGATTGGGGGGGAGGTTAAAATGTGTATGGGGGATTTTCCTTGATAGAAATATTCTTTTTTTGGGGCGTAACAAATTTTTTTGGAGTATTTTTCAGGAGATTTTTTTTGGGGGGGGGGGGGAAGTAAAATTTTTTATTGGGTGGGAAGGGTGTAAAAATATTTTTGGTATTTTTGGGAGGAGGGGGTAAAAACATTTTTTGTCGGGAGGGGGACACCAAAATATATATATTTTTGGGAATTTTTTTGGGGGGTAAAAATATTATTTGGTGGGGTGGGGAATATTTTTTCTCCCCAATCTTACTGGGGTAATTAAAAAGTAAATAAAGTTTTTCCGATTTTCTTGGGGGCAAATGACTACACCAGGGGGGCAACGCCCCCTGGTCCCACTTCGACTACGGGTCTAATTTCATTACTCCCGTGATTGATGTTATCGAATACTGATTACTGAATAATGAATGACTACTCGTTATTCATACTTACGACTAACGAATAAATTATTCGTTATTCATGAATAACGAATAACTGTTGCGTTATTCATTATTCATTATTCGAATATTATTCTGCTCAACTCTGGTTCAGAACGCTATAACTTCTTTCAGGTTGATTTGGAGCTCCGAGATTGTGACAGCCCAGTTTAGTATGTTGCTATAGGTAATTCTTCTAAGTCTCGTGTGAAACTTTTTCAGACTGTCAGCACCGGGCTTAGGTAATATGCAGCTGTGTGGGCAAATAATAATAAAATACTCCGCAGAGAGGACACTACGAGTATTTCTCATTCCGTCCTGCTTTCCCTTTGCTTACTGATCACCTAGTTTTCATTTTCAAAGCCTCTCCTCGTCTGAAGTGCCTGAAGTATTTACCCGCTTTTACTCCTTGTACGAAGGAATAGATAAAACGAGGATTCCTTAGGCGATGGGGAAAAGGAGGGATTGGAGCATCTCGTTGGGTATGTATATTGTGGTACATGGGGGTCGAGGGACAAATATTCACTTTTTCATTCTCGCAACCATCTATTACACCAGGGCATACAGATATACACGCATTCTTAGAACACAAACAGATAAACCGGAGACTTCTTAGGGGATAGGGAATGTGGCTGGTTCGAGCATCTTGTTGGGTGTGTAGATTGTGGTACATAGGGGTCTGAAGACAGATAATCACTTTTTCACTCTCGTAACCTCCTGTTTACACCAGAGACTTAGCAGCTCCAGATAAACTATACAACACTCTTTATACTCGTACAGATGATTACCTCATACATGTCTACGTAGTACCTATATATGTATGTACACAGATGTATGGAGTATATGTATGTATTGGGATGTTAACCTCACCTAGGTAGCGCTAGTATCGTGGTATGGTGACAATGACGAGAACAACTGATAAGAATGTATAAGGGGGATGATTTCGTGAAGTCATCCCCATTATGTACCTTATCACCTCGTTATTACCGGCAAGGATACCAACGTTGGAAACTCAGGTCAACATGCCAATAGGACAGGTCCGAGTGGGCTGAATGAGAGTTTTGAAAATACCTGAGCAACCTCGATATGTGTTGGAAAATGTTCAGCGATAAAGACTCGAAGCTAAAAGTGTGCCAAACCGAATAGCAATTTAATCGAGGTTGGTCATAATTTGACAGAGCAGGAAGAAAGCCGAAAGCTAAAAGCTAAATAGCCGAAGCTAGATGCTTTTCAACTTCAAAAGTTGAAAGCTAAAAGCCAGAAGTATAGTTTTAAAAAAGATAAAAGTTGAAGCTAAGCTTTATTTTTATAGTTTCTTTTGGCTTCTCCCACTATTCATTTTTTGTTATATTATTTCGTGATACTCATTGAATATGACTTCTTCTAACCTTCTAACTTCTAACATGTTATGATATTCTGACGTTCACACTAAAGCCCTTTTCTTGTGTTACTTCTTTTCTTATCCCATATCTCTATCGCATCACTTTTTCAATTTTCGGCTGCTGGTGCGGTACCAATTTATATGTTGGAATTTGAGAAAGCTTGTCATTTTAATGTGTGGTGTCTTCTCCTATAAGTAAAACTGCTGAGAAGCTGAAAGAAAGTCAGAAGCTGAAATCTTTATCTATGCGAAAAAAGTTAAGAAGTCAAAAACTAAGCTTTATACTTTTAATCTAGAAAAAAGAATCTAAAATCTAAGCTTTATGTTTCAGCCTTCCTGCCCTGTATTTTGATAAAATGGATTTGACAATCTAATAAATTATAACGCGAATTAACACATTCGCACCTATCATCGTACTATTTCACCTACATAGGTCGGTAAAGTACAAAGAAAATTAATTAATTAGGGCAATGCAATCGAAATGCGCGATTATATATACAGCCACCGAGTGAGTCGACGCGATGTGCGAAAATTCTTCCTGATAAGAGCGCGACAAGTTCTAACCTGTCTGAAATTTCGATATTTAAGACTTTTTTTTTTTTATGACTCATGTAAAATTTGGTAGCGCGGAAAGACCCACGAGTAATTTCTATTCTCCTAATACCTCGAATCGTGAAATGACCTATTTTCTAGCATAAGGGTACCCTCAAAACCGGGGGAGGAGGGTTATTTTACCCTCAGGAGAGAGATATGGACAAATATTCCTTTCTTCCCCTCTCACCATCTGGTTCCTGTAGCCTACCTTTGGCCGTGTTATATTTCAGTTACTACATACGAGAATACAGGTTCAACCGCAAGGGAGAGACGCCCGTCTGCAAAAATGTGGCAAAAAAATGGCATTGACAAAAGTTGCTAATTCTGGTATTAAAAAGTATAATAGCTGGCAATTCTTCGACCGCTTCGACCAATCAGAACACAGCACTACTAAGTTACCAAACAATTACCTGATCAGGAAATTTTTAAATTGCCTGAGAGGCAATACTTTTCAGACGGGTGGGGGCTGGATTGTGGTACCCTCATATCATCAAATTTAATAAATTAAAACTTGAAATTAAAAGTAATATAATTAAAATAAAAAATAATGATAATATTTCATATTTAAATCTCTTACATTTCCTTTTTCCCCTCTCATCATCATGGTTCCAGTAGCCCACATTTAGCCGTGTTATATTCTATTTCAATTATTACACACAAAATCAAGTGAATCTGGATCAAGTTGATACGGGTGGGAAAAGGAGGGACGGGGGCAATGTTCGGCGGTACCCTCAGGGCGGGGGACAAACACTATCTTTGTCCCTCTTGCCGCCATCTATTACACCGCAGTTCCTGTGGCCAACTGTACCCGTACTATAATACACACTCTCAATCAGCTGATTACCCATTTTCGGGACAAATTTTTACTCCGAAGAAGAAGAAGAATTAAGCCACGCCTCCCTATACATTATAAATGGACGGGGTCAATAAACTTCCCATATTTGCACTACTGCCACACAACGATCCTTCACTTTCTTTACTATATTCATGTAATTCAGAGGGACAACAGACCCTTGCAACTTAGTGCCTTCACGACTGGATCCATGAGACCGAGTTAGTGTCTTCATTATCCTCGCGGTATCATTTTTTGATTACACAAGGACTTGCTGTTCACAGTATTCCCAGTATTCCCAGTATTAATAAAACTCATGTATTTTCTTGTGTTTTATTTTTCAGTAAATACAGACAACGTGAGCCCTAGCCTCACCGACAAGCGAGAGGACAGCAAACCTTGTAATTATGTAAGTATCCATTAAAACTGCTATGTGACCTGGAATCATGAAATGTGCCTCTTGTGCGAAAACAGGTTTTTGAGATACGCGAGTGTAAAGATGGGATGGTGGTAGTGGTGCGCCCAGAAGTACATAGAGTGTACATCTGTGGTGGTGCGTTTATGCGTTGCTATGACAACAGCGTGTCAAACTCTTGTTTTCTGTCATTTTCGTAGGCCCGTTTCACACAACGCTATGTAAACGGATGTTTTAAAACTTTTCACGTAATTTTTAAATGCAATTTGTGTAAAAACTAATGGCGATAGGAAACTGCCATTTGTTTCATTCGAAAGAGCCTGATTTTTTTCTATAAGAATTTTCAAGAAAGTGAAAAATGATTTTTTGACACCGGAGGCACATTTTATGATTCCAGGTCACGCATTATGAACTCTATTTCGAAATTCGGGGGTTCACTTATAGGACAACTGTAATTAGTTTTGAAATTTTGACTTTTCCATTAGATATCCTCACATCCGCAGCCATTATTCTCAAATATTTTACATCCTTTGAATCATGATACACCTGTATGTGAAATCTGAACAGTAATCACAGTGCTATCTGTAAGCACAATCAATCTATAATAACAAGTTATTGCGGGCAATACCTTATTATAGAAATTAACGCTAATATAGATATTGATCTTTAAAATCGAGGTATTTTACCTCACGGTTTTCGAAAATTTCATCAAATTTTTTGACCCACTCCCGATTTGAGTTCCAAAACTTAAATTTCTCTCTCAGAGTAAGCTAAATTGACTACACACAGAAGATCGAATGGAGTATAGGAACTAAATCTAAAAACTTTGTCAAATTTTTATCTGGCTTCGATTTTAATCCTTGAAATCCCAATTTTTATAGACCCTTGGCTTCGTTGCTGGTCTATTCCTACATGAATCGATTCAATCTTAACCCCTCCCCTTTATGGCACTTAACATTACTGCGGAATTGACCTCACCATCTTGCATATAAAGCTCTACTAATGATAAATTATTTTTTCTTCCTTTTCGTTCATAGAATACAACGATTCATATTAGTTCGAATGGAAGCTCACCATCCTGCCACGATTCCGGTACGAGTCTTCTATCAATCAAAACCGGACCATATCAAAGGCCTTCATCGACGACAACAATCAGTAAAAAGAAACCGGTGATAAGTCATATTCCAGGTCCTGAGAGTTGTGTTTAACGAACACAAAAATCTTCTATGTACTTCCTATTTTTGTCTATTTTTTGTTGTAACAAAGTTATTTAATTTGTATTTATGTGAAACGTATTTTTTGTTCGTTAGCTGTTTTTCCCCTCTCAGATAAAAATAGTAAAATATACATTTATAGCGGATTTTTAAAAAATGAAAAAAAAGTTGTATGTTGATTCTAAAACAGTTTAGAACTGTGTACATAAAACCTTTGTTATTAAGATAGATTCATTATGTAACTATAAATGTTTTGAATAAACGTTTTTATTGTTTTCATTTTTATTCGAGCGTACCTTTATTTATTGGCAACACAGGCCGGATTTACCGGATTGATCGCTGTATGCTAATTTCTTTTTAGCTCGTTTTGTATTGCAGATTCAACCTGTTGAAGGCGTAACCATATTAAAGTCCCACACTATTGAAAATTAATTAAAAAAGGTAACGCCTTCAACTTACTGAATATGCAATACAAAATACATCGATCGACATTTTAGAAAATTTTAATTCTCTCGAGGGGGAGGGGGGAACTGAGAATACGTTAATAGCTTTGGCCTGGAGACAGCTACAGGAAAATGGTTCGAAAATTCGATGAGAGGGGATCATTTCTGTTACGATGAAGGTAGTGAAAAGTAGAACTTTCTTTGCGGCGGGGGGGGACACAATTTTCTCCGTTCTGTTGTATCTCCCACAGAGCTTGAGAAAAATGAGTTTTCTTCGGGTGAATCGACAGACTTGTCAGGAATGATCTCTCACTAAAATTACAGACCGTTTTGCTCAAGCTGTAACCAGTCCAAAGTATTTCATACCAATTCCCCTCAGTTTCCCCTAGAGAATTAGAGTCTTCAAAAATGTATACTGGTGTGTCTCGCATTGCATATTCAACGTGTTTAAGGCATTCCCACATTTCTCAAAAATTTGCGAAGGTGTAGATGACGAAAATGAAAACATCAATGTGTCACCACCTTCAACACGTTGAATATGCAATTCAAGACACACCAGTTTCACATTTTCAAAGATTCTAATTTTCTAGTAGAACTGAAAAAACACGAAAGACTTTGTACTGGTGACAGCTAGAGCAAAACAGCTTGATATACTCGTGAGAGGAGATCATTTCTGACAATTCTGTCGTTTCACCCGAAAAAGCTCATTTTTCTCACGCTCTGTGAGAGGTACAACAAAACGGAAAAAATTGTGCCCCTCGCAAGGAAAGTTCTACCTTTTCATTACCTTTTTGTTTAGTCTGAAATGACCTTCTGTTGTTGAGATTTCAAACTGTTTTGCTCTAGCTGTCTCCGATCAAAAAGTTTTTCGCGTTTTTCCAGTTCCTCCCGGAAAAAGAGAAACTTTGAAAATGTCTACTGGTGTGGTTTGTATGTCTTACATATTCAACGTGTTGAAGGTGGTATCATATTGGTGTTCTACACTATTGCAAATTTTCACAAATAACTTTGGATTTGAGAAGGGCCGGTATTACATGGGGTGCAGTAAACCAATGCCGTACGGAAAAAGTAAAAAAAAAAAAAGAATTAATTATTTAATGAATCCGCTACAAAGTCGTCATTTGACATCGCACCTTTAGGCTGCTGCACCCCATATAATATAGAGTCCGTTTTCATTTTTATCATTCCTGTATTATTAGGAGTATTATTTTTTCGTCTTTATTTTCTCAATCAAAAATGATTAAAGTAGATACACGCTCTGTGTGATGCAGCATGAATGTGCCAACTTAAATACTGCCTTCTTTTTTAATTGTAATTTTAATTTTGAAAAATTAAAAATCCTACAAATTTTATCCTACTCGTGAAATGTGTTTCACGCTATTTGGCCTCCTCTTTTGGAACCTTTAAGGCAGGTTTCAGAAAATGTTTACCTGCTTGACTGTTGAAACGTTTAACTATGTTTCAAATTATTTAATTAAATTTACAGTTATTTAAATTTAAATTTGAATAAATCAGCCAGTCAGTCAGACCTGCGAGCACTACGCTCTTCTAGTGCATCATCTTGCAGACGAGTCTGCAACCACGGGAGACCATTTTCATGTCTTTGCTTCGCGGACTGCGCCGACACGAGAATGTTATTGCGTCAGTCAGTCTAGTTAGTCTAATCAATCTAGTCAATCAGTTCAGTCAGTCAGTCATTCATTAATATTTTCAGTTATTATTTATTATTATTATTATTATTATTATTATTATTATTATTAGTATCATGATTATTATTAGTATCATTATTATTATTATTAGTATCATTATTATTATTTTCGTAACGCTCCAAAGTAAAGCTGTTTTCTGTTATGTGCCAAAGTAAAAAACCTAGAAATGTCAGGAAAAAAATCTGCACCACACGGGGAAAGGCAAGATGCCAGCAATAATTTCAAGAACAGTAAGAGATAGAAAAAAACGGAGGAAATTTTCTAATAAAACTTTGCGAAAAAGTGCTAATTTTTCGTTCCCTACATTTAGAAATCAACTCACCCTCAACTCCGGGGGACTTCTCTTGGAGAAAATAAAAGATTTTGAACTGAAGACTGTTTTTAATTCAATTTTTAACGCTGAGTTCAAATTCGATGTTCAAATTGGCGGCTAATGCTCCGTTCTCAACAGAGGCTCGAAAAAGATGGCGATAGCGGTCAAAAATGACTCTAGCTCAGTTTTAAGGACGGATTTGAATTCGTCTCGAGAAGTTGAGTACTTAGCACCAGTGCCGACGCCGAAGCTCTCCGAAAATTTTTAGGCTCCAAAAAAAACATGATGTATACTATGGAGAAAATTTCAAAATTTGAAAAAAGTAAATATTTTGAATTAAAGACCGCTTTCAACTCAATTTTCGAAGCTGAGTTCAAATTCGGTGACCAAATTGGTCGCTGACGCTTCGTTCTTGAGATGCAGTCGAAAAAGTCGTCAATTTGGGTCAAAAATTGAATCCAGCTCAATTTTTACGACGGATTTGAATTTGTCTCGAAAAATTGAGTAATTAGCACCAGCGCCGACGCCGAAGCTCTCCGAAAATTTTTTTGTCCTCAAAAAGACCTGATGTACAGTATAGAGAAATTTTTAAAATTCAAAAAAATTAAAAATTTTGAATTAAAGACGGTTTTCAATTCAATTTTTGACGCTGAGTTCAAACTTGGTGTCCAAATTAAGCGCTGACGCTCCATACTCGAGATGCAGTCAAGAAAGTCGTCAATCGGGGACACAAAATGAATCTAGCTGAATTTTAATGACGGATGTAAGTTCGTCCTGAAAAATTTAGTAATTGGCACCAGTCCTGACGCCGAAGCTCTCCAAAATCCCCCCCCCCCCCAAAGAAAAAAAACATGATGTATACGTAATATTATGGAAAAATTTCCAAAATTCGAAAACATCAAACATTTTAAACTAAAGAGTGTTTTCAACTCAGTTTTTGACGCTGAGTACAAATTCGGTGTTCAAATTGGGCGCTGATGCTCGGTTCTCGAGATAGGCTCCAAAAAGATAGCGAATGTTGTCAAAAAATGACTCTAGCTCAATTTTGAGGACGGATTTGAATTCGTCCTGAAAAATAGAGTAATTAGCACCAGCGCCGGCTACGAAGATCTCCGAAAATTTTTTTGTCCCCAAAAAGAAATGATGTTATAGTATGAAAAAATTTTCTAAATTCGAAAAAATCAAAAATTTTGAATTAAAGACTGTTTTTAACTCAATTCTTGACCCTGAGTTCGAATTCAGTGTCCAATTGGGCGCTGGACCTTCGTTCACGAGATACAGTCGAAAAAGTAGTCAATTTGGGTCAAAAAATGAATCGAGCTCAATTTTGACGACGGATTCGAATCCGCCTCGAAAAATTGAGTTATTAGCACCAGCGCCGACGCCGAAGCTCTCCGAAAAATTTTTGGCTCCAAAAAAGACATGATTTAAGGTATGGAAAAATTTTCAAAATTCGAAAAAATCAAAAATTCTGAATTCAAGACGGGTTTTAATTCAATTTTTGACGCCTGAGTTAAAAATTTGGTGTTCAAATTGAGAGCTGACGCTCCATACTCTAGATGCAGTCGAGAAAATCGTCAATCGGAATCAAAAAATGAATCTAGCTCAATTTTGATAACGGATGTAAGTTCGTCCTGAAAAATTGAGTAATTGGCACCAGCTCTGACGCCGAAGCTCTC
Organism: Acanthococcus lagerstroemiae; assembly: GCA_031841125.1. Classification (NCBI taxonomy): domain Eukaryota; kingdom Metazoa; phylum Arthropoda; class Insecta; order Hemiptera; family Eriococcidae; genus Acanthococcus; species Acanthococcus lagerstroemiae. The sequence continues at coordinate 26,047,982 of CM063106.1, read as the reverse complement.
CACCCCCCCCACCCCTCCCAAAAAACATTATGTATAATAATAGTATGGAAAAATTGTCAAAATTCGAAAACATCAAACATTTTGAACTAAAGAGTGTTTTCGACTCAGTTTTTGACGCTGAGTACAAATTTGGTGTTTCAGTTTGGCGCTGATGCTCCGTTCTCGAGACCGGCTCGAAAAAGATAGTGAATGTTGTCAAAAAATGACTGTAGCTCAATTTTGAGGACGGATTTGAATTCGTCCTGAAAAATTGAGTAATTAACACCAGCGCCGACTACGAAGATCTCCGAAAATTTTTTTGTCCCCAAAAAGAAATGATGTTATAGTATGTAGAAATTTTCAAAATTCGAAAAAATTAAAAATTTTGAAATAAAGACTGTTTTTAACTCAATTCTTTAAGAAATTTCCAAAATTCGAAAAAGTGAAAAATTCTGTATTGAAGTCAACATTTAACTCAATTTTTCACGCCGAGTTCAAATTCATCGTTCAAATTTGGAGGCGACGCTTTGTTTCCGAGATACACTCGAAAATGTGGTCAATTTGGGTCGAAACATGGACTCTAGCTCAATTTTGATGACAGATTTGAATTCGTCTCGAACACCAGCGCCGAAGCCCGGAAGTGCTTCTCCAGCCTGTTTGCGATGATTCGCCCGAAGATCTTGCCTAGGGTATCAAGCAAACACAACGGCTAGTATGACGCCAGCCCGCCAACTGGTTTTTCTTGCTTTGGCAACAGCACTAGGTGAGTTATTCTCCATCGGGCCGGGAATACCGTTCCGCGTAATGCTGCATTGAAGACTACAGCCAATATTTCCGGGTCCGCCTGGTGGATGACGTACCACACACTGTTAGGTATTCCATCTGGTCCCGGCGCCTTCTTCGCTTTCCCTCGTATTCGGTCCACTGCCGCGTCGATTTCTGCAGTCAAGAGTGGTGGTACGCCGTCCACTTCCAGAGGTGTGTCCTCTGGTGCTGGGCTCTGCAGAAACAGATGGTCTACAATCCGTTCCACAGCGCTTGACTCCATACGCTCGGTTATACGAGGGTCCCCCACGTTTTTCATCACTATCCGATAAGGTTTTCCAAAGGGGTCCTCCTCTACTTGATTGCACAGCTCTCCCCAGCATCTCTGCTTGCTGTGACTGATCGCAGTCTTCAGACTTCTCCGAGCGCGCTGGTATTCTTCGGCCACGTGTACGCTGATATCGTCTGCGCAACTAGTTGGCCACGGACTTTAGATGGGAAATTTCCGCGGTCCACCAGTATGTTTCTCCTTTCTTCTTCAGTGGACCATGGAGAGACATTGCGGCATCGCAGGCGGCGGCTACTGTTAAAGGTAGCATATCTGCCACCTCTTCCATGTCCTCACTGTCTTCTGCCTGAAGACTGCCCCAACTGCTGACTATAGCAAAGCTGCCTCCAGTTTGTCTTTATCCAGTTTGCTGGCTGCCCATTTTCTCAGAGCTTCCTTGGAGTAGCGACCACATCTCCCGTGCCACAGAAAAGGTGATGTAGTTATGATCGCTTCCCTACTCCTCTTCCAATACCCCCCCCCCAGCCCTAGATCTGTTTAGCTAGACATTCTGAGGTAACATGTAGCAAAGACGGACAATAACAAGTGGGCCGAACTATATCTGAAAGAGGGGAGAAAAAAGGGAAAATAAATAACCAGCTGTCTCGAAAACAAATTATATCACCGGGTGGCGCAGGAGAGAAATTTGAATTTGAATTATTCGTTTCCCATTTTTTCTTGAATTTTGCCGCTGTGCTTAAGCGCACTTTAACACAATGGTAAATCTGCCATTGATGGTAACGATGGTCTAACGATCTCTCAGATATGGAAAGTTGCTGCTGCACTGAACTCAACAATATCGACGGAATGAGAAAATCCGTGGAATTTCAACAGGTTAAATTTAAGCGTGTATCCGGCGGCAACGGAAACGAAGTCGAACTTCTCTCGGCATTTTCGTATTCATTATCCATCTTCGGAATGCGAGCGGCCACGGCCTATACAGCTTCGACATAAATCATTACGAAAAAGTTTCAACACGTTTTCAGGACCTTTCTAAGTTTGCATAATATTTGTATATGTTATGCTTCGCAAAAGGGGAACTCAGCTTGGCAGACAGTCTGAAAATACAGCCGTCGCGCTGTGAAAAAATCGCCAACTAAAAAGCGTCCGGAAAAGGGCATACGTTTTGAAAAGTTTTGCGTAGCCGGGAACTCGTAGGCCGGCAATAATGAGCGTATTTCGGCAGCTTAATCGGTGAACTTTGTTTAGCAATGAAAGCTGATTCGCGTGACCGAGAAGGAAAAGACAGTTTGCTTTTTTGGGCGAAAACGATCGTATATAAGTGGGAATTTCGCGTGGGCGGGTACGAATCGAAAGTTTGAAACCGATGCATCAACTTACCTCACTCCAGGGCAAAGTCATGAACTGTTGAAATAATACCGTTTGTTTCGTATCTGTTAATGGACAATTTAAATCACGTTCTACTTATATTGACACATCTCAGACAAGGCGTTCGATAAAAGATAGTTCAGCCGGATTAAATATTTAAAAAACGGGCGAGTCTGTTCAAAAAGTACATAGACTGACGTCATAAAATAAAATATACTTTATCTAGAAGTTACATGTCTGGATCGCCTTCCAGACGCACACACTTCTCCCAACGGTATTTCGGCTTTCGAAAACAATCCTGGCTTCTTTCGTGATGTTCTACAACTCATTTGTCGCATTTGCCTGAATCTCAGGAATAGCCTCGAATCTTCTGCCTTTCAAAGGTCTTTTGAGTTTGGGGAACAAGAAGAAATTATAAGGAGCGAAGTCAGGTAAGTAGGGTGGGTGGGGAAGAACAGTGATCGAGTGTTTGGCCGAAAACTCATGAGTTCTGAGGGCTGAATGGGCTGGAGCCTACAATCCGCCAAACGAACAAAACACTTCACAAACACCAATACTGATAATTACATTAAGCAAGCAACTTCACTACTCGAAGAGAGTCGGCTGGACTTTTATTTTCGCGGTCGTTGGAAATGATGTCAGGAAAAAAAACCTATCGATAGTCATGTTTAAGGTCTTTTTTCCCTTAACATTAGAGCTGATAGATGAAACGTAATTACTATACGATGACACTACAGGCACACTAACAACACATGGTAAGTTCAGTGATCAAACTGCGAAGCTGCAGACTGCAATCACGCAGCAAACAACTTTCTCTGAAGGAAGTGTCCACAAAATAATGAGGTTCGAATTTGAATGAAACGAACTCGTGGAGCAAGAAAACGCTCTTCTACATTGCTAAATTCGACCAATTCAGGTGGAATTTTAGGATTAGGGAATCGTAACTCTTCATGTACTGAAGACAACAGAGGAATTTTATATCGATTCGTGAGAGGAAGTTTATTTCGATTCAAATAAAATTTACAATTCGAATACCTAAGCACAACCAAAATTATCAATAATACCAGGGTTGGCAGGTAAGATACATTTTATATTTTACATGCAAAATAGTTGATGTAAGGTAGCTGTTTATTTTAAATTTTATGTGTAAAATGTGAAATGAATTAAAAGGATTATGAAAAAAATTGAAGTTCAATTTTTCAATTGAAATTTTTAAGACTTGCACACAACACGAACTACAGTCAAAAATGGTTGTCTCCTTTATCATTCAATTTTATAATTTATACTCCTGAAATTCACTATAATTTTTTGTAACTCATAGGACAGTAGTGTTTTATACTGAATTACAAAACACAGAAAACAATTTTTTGTTTTAATTGAGCAGTTCAGGCCAAAACAAATTTTAACATTTTTCGCTTAATTTCGTAAGATTTAAACGTAAAATTAAAAATTTCTAAAGAATAAAAACTGACTAAAATAATTATGAATAAATTTTATTGAGCTAGAACTTTTGATCGTATCATCGAACACCAACTTTTGTAGAGATGCCATGCATAATTAGAACACAAGTATAACTTCAGAAACGTATATTGAACATAACATCGGAGGATCGCAACCGTACTCAGTATCATCACCTAACATAACTAGTCTCGTACTCGTACCTACGGAACGTACGTAGAGCGCGGACCGTACTACAGTAGCAGCAGTGCTACCAACTCTTCAAATTTTATAAATTCCATTTTAAAAAATCAAATTAAAACTCATCGGACTTTGTGGTATCAGCAATTTTGACTTACACTACCAGCTCTACTTGTTTTATTTCACCATCAAAATTTAATTTATTTCATCTCAATTATTTATTTCATAATTCCTTTTCAATTTTTCATTCGCATTTCTTATCGTATGATTAGGTATCATCTATCAATCATCATATCATCAATTTATTATGTTTTTTTTTCTCGCATTTTACATTTCATTTTATATTTTAGATTAATTTTACGTAAAATAAATCATTTTACATGTAAAATGCCAACCCTGACTAATAACAAGTTTTGATAGGTAGTAGAGGAGAGTGGGGAGCAGTCAGACACGGGGAGGATTTGGACGACCCCCATTTGGGGCCTCAATATTTTCAAAAATCGCCAATTTCCAAAATGAAACTTCATTATATTGATATCTGTTCATTTATGTAAAAAAAAAATCAGACTTTTATCTTTTTAGTGGATTTATAACAAAAAATGTACTTTTTTACTGTTTTTTGCTCAGCACCAATTTAAAAAAATGAAATATTTTTGGCTTTCTGAAGAGATATCAATTTCAATAGATTTTTGTTAGGTAGGTTGGATATTCGAAAATAAGTTGGTAAGCAATTTTTGTCGTTTCGGCTGAGTGTCGCTCAATGTAAAAAACAGTTCATGAAAATGATAGGTTGAGAGCATTCAGACAAATGGTGTTCTCACTGATTTTTCTGTGATCTTGATGTGATAAGAAGTGCCGGTGTTTTTTTTTTTTTTTCGTAGGTGCCTGATCACTTTTATTTCTCGGACGTACCGGATACCTCGTTTGTGCCTTTTTCTGATATTATTGAAAAACTTGACTAGGTTAATGATGAAAAAAAAAAGACTCAGCGACAAAATCGTTACTAAACGATATTTTGTTGGTAATTAATCGTTTATATAGGTAGTTTTTATGTTGTTTACAAAGTTGCATTTTCGTAATTAAGTAATAAATTTGTGTTTGTTCATATTTTCTTCAATTTTTATGGGATTTTACCTATGTCGTGTCCGATTCCTCCCCATAACTTGTCCGAATGGTCAGCCCCTCTGTCAGGTTTCCGACAAAAAAACAAGTTTTTCAAAATTAATTATCATGGTGATAATTACGATAAAAATGGGAATCAAAAATCATTTTAGATGTAAAAAAGTCCAAAATTTACGATGGTGGGGTACAATTGGTACAAAATCTCATAATTTCCACTTAAAACGTCAAAATGAAAAAACTGTCCGAATCCTCCCCACTCTCCCCTACTACCTATCAAAACTTGTTGAGGAGCATGCAGTTTGCAGAACATCCGAAGTACATCTGTTCGTCATAACTTCGTAACTCAGCATTAACATAGAGCGATCAAAAAGTAATCTCCGCAACTTACGCATACAATTTGTTCTTTTATACTTTCTATACAACTTAACTCACTCTCTCATGAATATACAACTGACTAGAAATAGAAAATACTATTGATTATCGAGAAACAGAACAGTCGTTGTCAGTAATCAATCATCAGCCGATTTGTAATCATTGGCAACAGATTACATATTTTACATTAGCCTAGTGGAAGCTTCACCTCTCGAAACCTGAAACCGAATACAAAATTACTAGTAATACTTTTATCGTACGTGTTTTTATGAGACATAACTCATATCACATTATTCCTCAGAAAATCTACTGATTGATAAAAGAAGGTACGCAACATCCCTACTACGAGTACATTAAGAATCTACTTTCTATTGGATTTATTCTGCTTAACTCAGTTCAAAGGATTGTACACTATAAACTAACATCAATTTTATACATGAGCAAACAGCTTATACTTACTTATTCTAAATGGAAGGGTTTCTTTCAATTTGCAAAATCGTTTTTAGTGGCACAGTACTTTGATCTTGTTTGATTTACAACAAAATAAATAAAACATGAAACTTCTCACGATAGGTACACAACACTTGATTACACTGTACAACGAGCCAGGTTGCTTTGCGACCTAGTAATAGGGTCGGTCTTTCAGCTGAAGTCTGGTCAGCTATTCCACTAACCAACTTCAAACAAAAATTACAGTCACACTTGGATGCTGTTAAGCGTAAGGGAACCAAACAGGATGATCAGTCTTTTGAGAACACGTGATTCCAAGTTCAAGAGCCATGTAGAAGCTATATGACATAGCATTTACTGATAAGCTTTGATCAAGGTGAGTACACATTTTTAAATGGGGGCCCAATTCTGAAAAATTCTACTTTTTACGCTCTTTCCAACGATACTCGTAACTCAATTTGTTTACAAATGTTGGTTGGTTTACACCGACCCTACTTCCAGCAAGAATCATACACAATAATATTACAAACCTCGCAAAATGAACTCCTTTTGTCGATTTCTTATGTTGATACCTCGAGTCACTTTTGCAGAGACTGTAAGCACAATGTAAAACCATCTTTCTACCTGTTTCTTTTACGTATAATTATGTTCACTTTTACATTTAAAACCACAAGCGCCACTGTTGAAATCAAACGCGATTCATTCTCGTGTATCTCGTTTGTTTGTCCACATATTTACATTTAAAACCGCAAGCGCCACTGTTGCGTCGGTTAGAACTTTATTATTATTTTTATTATTATTATTCCCATCATATAAGGCTCGGCTGCGCCGACCCTAAAAAATGTAAACTTCATACGTAAAATCCGAAACGCATATAAAATAGTTAAACGCTGGAAAACGATAAACCGTATAGCGTCGTAAAATGTGGATTGATAAATGATAAATGTTTTATGTAGAACGTAGAAGTAGAACTGCAGTAAGATCAAGATCAATGAGCACTACTGCAGAAGAGAAAAAAACGAAGAGAAAAAAAATTTATGGCAAGAGACTAATTTCCAATCCTAATAAAATCAAAATTGTTACTTATAATTCTTTTTTTATGTTTTTCAACTAATTAACTTCTGGAATATAAAGCGCTACTGAACTGAACTGTAACTCAGATCCGCTCAAATCAACACATCTGAAATGACACGCTATCTGAACTGAACTGAACTAAACAGATGAGAAGAGAAGAAAAGGAAAAAAGTGATTGCAGTCGTTCGGCTACTTGTAGTAGCCCACCTTAAAAACTGTCTTGTGATCAGCTGATCTGCACGAAGAAGGCGACACCAAGCGGATTTCCCTGAAACCAACTGGACCCGCGTAATTCAAACAGTCTCCGTATTTTTTGAACAGACCACGAATTATGGAACATCTTTTCGCAAGGTTGTTGAGACTAGTTTACGACTTTCAAAGTTTATATCAAAGTCGACCACCAATAAGGTGAGGGCACCAAATATCGCCCACATTTTTTCAAATTCCAAGAATTTGCACTTGAAATTGAGATATCCAGAAAACTGCATATTCAATGTGTAGAGTGAAACCTTAGCTTCAACTTCACGGTGTTTTAGGTCAGAAGAATTCTTATCATGAACTCAACCTCAAACGTCATACCAGTGATGTTGGACAAAACAATTTTTTGTCATTTTGTCAGACGAACATTTTTTTTTTTTTTTATGTAACAAGTTTTGTCATGTTTGGAGTTCTGTCACTTTGTTTTTTCATGGTTTTGTTGTATCCTGACAAAATTGTTTTGTCAAAATGCCAATACCTATCGGTTTACAAGAAATGTAGATTTTTAAGCGCGTCGAAAAGTACGGTATTCCCAAAACATGGAATGCGTTCAAGAGCTGAAAACTACATGTACGTTTGTAATTTCAGTTCGTAATAATTATGACTTTTTAAAAATAAAACAAATTTTTAGGTGATTTTTGAAATGTTTAAGGTGGTTTATAATTCCTAGACCCATATTTCAAAGAAACAAACACAAAAATGTGATCACTTTTCAAACTGTGCTAACTATACATATAGTGAAGATAGAAATTGAAAACTATTTTCGATACCAAGAAGAGGATTGAATTGGTGCAGGAAATTTTTAAATTTTACTCCACAGAGCGATTGCCGATCAAAATTGTCTTTCGATTGCTAGAGATTCTCCTCGTATTCCTCCAACGGTACGTCCTCTATCAGTAAATCTATTTTCAACTCTCGGGTCATTCAAAAACTTCGTAATTAAAAGCTGCATAAGATATTAATTTGGATCGTCGTATCTGAAATAACCCCTGAAAAATAAAAATAAATGAAAGAAAACTAAAACGAACTTCAACGTATGGATTCTACAAATGGATAACTGAGGGTATTTATTAATGGTTGACATTTCCTATCTTCGGGTTCTTTTTCTGGACGGTCTCGCTATTACAAACAAAAATTTATGACGTTTCTTTACGAGTAGCCGGCAAATAAATAGAATAAAAGCGCCATTTTTCTAAATATGTTTTTTTTTTTTTACAAGACCTGAGATAGAAAAATGAATGTGGTGAGATCGAATGAAGAAAAAAAAATACATGGTGACCGAAAAGTATCATTTTGGTTCGATGACACCGAAGTATCTGAATTACTGCGGACACGGTTGACCATACTGCGGTTGTCAGTGAGTTGTAGGAATGAAACTATTGGTTTGTTCAAGTCCCGCTAAGAGCTCTAGTGTGAGTATCAAAATGGGAACTTTCCCATTAAAATGTAGGCAACATCAAAATTTTCTAATTAATTATCCATCCGACATAGGCAAATGAAATTTGGTATTAGGTTCACATCGATGATAGTGGTGGGGGGGGGGGGTATGGCGGTGCATGCACGCCAAATCGGCCCAGGGACATCGTACCCCCTAACCTGGAACTACCCCGATTCCCGATGTGCAATCAGTTGATCTCTAGTTACCTATTTGTAACCCTCGATTACCCTCAGATTACCCCAAAACCCGTCAGTTACCCTTAGTTCCCCTTTAGTCAACCGGGTAACTGGCGGGATTTTGCGCATCGGGTTGGGCCTGTGTCAAGATTTTACCCAACTCACTTAAGCCTACGGTCATCTAGTAATAATAATAGTATCTTTTCATTTGCTCTCACCCGAGCCCTGGAACCGCCCCTTCGAGCATTACCTCAGGGACATCGGGGAGCCTTCTAGGGCTGCCTTAGCCCTAGCCCTCTTCTCTTCTTGCCGGGAATCGGCCTAGGTCAACTCACTAGCCCCGTGGTTTATGACGGCGAGTTCAACGAGCACCGGCAGGTAGCGCCTTACCCAATTACAGCTTTCAGATACTGGCGACCGATTAGACACTTCTCAGAAGCCTCTGCTATAAAGTGGTTGTGACTCTGTGTACGCTATCAGAATGCGGTGTTAGAATGTGTGACGAAGTTCTATGCCGGCGTTGGGAATCGAACCCGGTGCCTTCAGGTTATGAAGCCGAGTTCTTACCGCTACGCCACAGAGCCACCACTGTAATAATAATAATAATAATATGTTGCGCAATGATCCATACAAAGGATTAAAAGAAGACAAGGTGCGCTCTATGTTAAATAATAAATAAAAATTAAAAAATTTAAAAAAAAAACTTTTTGAATACCACCTCCGCGTTATACGAGTATTGAAGAGCATTAGTGATAAAACGCAGCTTTGTCTGACGCCAGGCTGTATTTCTGCTTTTTCTGACTATGTCGTGTGTCTCATGCACACTTGACCTAAGTGACATTTTGACAAAAAATGAGTTAAATACACATTCTTATATATCTCGATGCCCTCTATCGGGCTACACCCGCAAATGACGAATTACTTCCTTGTTAGCCCGCTAGATGGCGTAAACCAATTGGGCCACGTAACACAAGGTTATTTATAATTTTCAAATCGCTCTCCTGAAGAAGGAAAAAAAAAAGGTTTTTGTCACTTAGGTCAAGTATGTATGAGACACTCGATGTTGTTTATTTTGACTTCAGCTGTTTGGCCCCTGTGTTATTCGGCTATTCTTCTTCTTTAGGCGCCGCATCCGATAACGGACGTTGGTGGTTGGGATTTCTAGCGCGCGACTCTCCTTTGACTTTTCTTTGTCGAACCTGATGCGCGTAATCCCGCCAGTTACCCAGGTAACTGAAGGGGACTGACGGGTTTCTGGTAATCTGAGGGTTGCAAGTGGATAACATATTTAGGTAACTAAAGAGGAACCATTTAAAAATTACGTCAAAAGTTTAAAAACATTTCGTTTACACGGCGTGGTGTGAAACGGTCCTAGAGGAATGACAGAGAACAAGAATTTAGAACCAGGTTGTCATAGCAACGCGTAAACGCACCACCACAGATGTACATCCATGCGCACCACTACCACCATCCCATCTTTACACTCGTTTATCTCGGAAACCTGTTTTCGCACAAGAGGCACATTTCGTGATTCCAGGTCATATATACTGTGTTATTCAGTTTACCGCGCAACATAGGGAAACGCCGCATGTTGCGTGGTGATTTGAATGAGCCGGCACACAGTGGCCGTGCTATTCAGATTAACACGCCACTTGTCTAATGCATGATAGAAAACGTGTCTGTATGATGAAGACAACGATGTAACGAGACAGGCCGAAGAGTTTCATTGGAAATCTTCGGAGAAAATTTCCAATATTTTCCAACAGATTTCCTCAAAATTTTTTGAGAAAATTTTCCGATAATTTTTGAAGTACATGAATATAACACTGACGTTCAATATTCGTACAATTTCATAAATTCTCTTAAAATCATTGGAGATTTTTTTCAATGATGTCCGATGAAATTTTTTGAATATATTCGGAAATTTTCCCTTAATATTTTCGATAAAATTCCAGGGAAATTATCTTGAATAGTCGAAGGAATCTCCTCAAAAATTTCGAATGAGATTCTTTGGAAAATATCCGTAATTAATTCTGAAAATTTCCGATTGGATATCATCAAAACTTTTTTCTGAAGAAATCCTTCAAAAACCATCGGGGTACTTGTCAGAAATTTCCAATATTTGGAATAATTGCAGATTTTATTTAAAATTTCCAGAAAAATTCTCCTGCAATCATCGGAAATTTTTTTCAATGAGGTTCGATGAAACACCTTAAAAATGATCGGAAAATTTTCCTTAATATTTTCGATCAACTTCCTCGAAAATTATCTTTGAACATCAAAGGGATCTTCTCGAAAATTACTTAAGAAATTCTTTGGAAATTATCGGAGTTTCTTTTTCCAAAATTTTCCTATGAAATTCCTAAAATCATTAGATTTATTCTTAAGGATTCGAGATTATCAAACATTTTTGCTGAAAACTCTGACAAAATCCTTCGAAAACTGTCGGAGTTTTCCCCCAAATATTTCTCAAGAAATACTTCAAAAATTATTGGAAAATTTTCTTGAACAATTTTGATTTTGATGAAATTTTTTGGAAAACATTGGAAATTTTTTTTAAATCATCGGAGATTTTCCCTGAACTTTTGTGATGAAATTCTTCTGAAAGTGTCAGTAATTTATCCCAAAAATTTCCGGTGAAAATCTCTGGAAATCACTGACTTATTTTTCTGAAGAAATTCTTCAAAAATCATCAGAGGTACTTCTCAATGATTGCCGATAAAATCTTTTGGAATAATTGCTGATTTTCTCTAACATTTCAAAAAAAAATTCTCCTAAAATCATAGGAGATAAAATTTCAAAAAGTTATCCTAAAGTCATTGGAGATTTTTTTCAATAATATCCGATGAAATTCTTTGAAAATAATCGGAAAATTTTCCCTAATATTTTCGATCAAATTCCTCGGAAATTATCTTGGATAATTAAAGGAATTTCTTCGAAAATTTCTCATGAAATTTTTTGGCAATTATGGGAGATTTTCCTCGAAAATTTCTAATGAGATTCTTCGGAAATTGTCGGTAATTTATCCCGAAAATTTCCGATCGGATATCATCGAACTCTTTTCTGAAGAAATCCTTCAAAAATCATCAGAGATTCTTCTTAGTGATCTCCAATACTCGGGATAGTTACAGATTTTCTCTGAAATTTCCAGAAAAATTCTCTTGAAATCATCGGAGATTTTTTCAATAAAGGTCCGATAAAACTAGTTGAAAATGTGATCGGAAATTTTCCTTTATTATTCAATTAAAACTTCCTGAGAAATTATCATCAAAAATCAAAGGAATCTTCTCGAAAATTTCTCAAGAAATTCTCTGATTTTCCCCGAAAATTTCCATGAGATTCTTCGGAAACTATCGGAATTTTTTTTTTTTTTCAGAAAAATTTTCGATGAAATTCTTTAAAAATCATAAGGATATTTTCCCCAAAGTTTCGGATGAAATTCCTCGGAGATTATCGAACATTCTTCCTGAAGATTTCAAAAACTGATAGAGTTTCCCCCCGAATTTTTTCCTATGAAATACTTCAGAAGTCATCGGAAAATTTTCTCAAAGCATTTTGATGAAATACGGTGGGAAATACTGGAAATTTTCTCAAAAGATTTCCGATGAAATTCTTCAAAAATTTTCGGATTTTTCCCGCAAATATTTCCGATAAAATTCTTTGAAAATCATTGGAGATTTCCCCGGAACTTTTTTGATGAAATTTTTCTGAAATTATCGGTAATTTATCTCGAAGATTTGCGATGAAAATCTCTGGAAATCATCTTTTGAAGAAATCCTTTAAAAATTATCAGAGGTACTTCTCAGTAATTTTCAATAACACCCTTTGAAATGATTGCAGATTCCCCCTAAAATCTCCAAAAAAATTCACCTAAAATCATCGGAGGTTTTTTCAATGAAGTCCGATGAAAACCTTTGAAAATGATCGAAAATTTTTCCTTAATAATTTTCGATAAACTTCCTCGGACTTTTTCTTCGAACATCAAAGGGATCTTTCTTGAAAATTTCTTAAGAAATGCTTTGGAAATTATCGGGGTTTTCCCCCGAATAATTTTTCGTTGCATTTTCTGTTGTCCGTGACAGCGCCATACGCAGCCCAGAGTAACGTTACGTTTTAATTTGAATAGACAGCCATCGTGTGCCAAGCTGTCCACAGTATACTCACGCACAGTACCAATCTTTCTGATCTGGTGGTAACACGCTTTGCAATTGTAATACCTTGTTCGTTTGAACTGGCGGGAGTTACCGGACGCGCTACTTTTCCACCTTGATTCATACCGCTCGAATTGCGGTCGTTGTGTTCACTAGGATGTTAGTCCGGGTGTTCGAATATCGCTAGTTTCAGGCGTTGGTGGGAGTCGAATCCGAGGCACGGGGGTTGCGAAGCGGGCACGTTACAACCTAGCCACACAGCGACTAATTCGGTGATTGTTCAGCGGGAAAAAGTGATCAGAAAACATGGGAGTTTATACGAGAAATTTCTGCAGTCTTTCAGCATTTTCAGTCTGCCTTCATTCAACTGGTTGTTTTTCACAAATGTAGAGTTACCTACAATTTAGGGCTGTAAAGCTTGTAATATATGTGCGTTTCCTCGGTACAATATTACGAGTTGGTACGTACCTTCTGCATGACCGCTGGTACCAACTTGACATTAGTGGTTGTTTTGTTTTCTTCAGTCTCCGTCCGCGCTCGGCCCTGTAAAGCCAAACCAAGCACGTTATTTTTAATACCTATTTTCTTATTTTATTTCTACACATTCGAAGTACCACGGGAGCGTGTGAAACCTTTAAGCTACCAGCTCGTTCAATTAGACGTTTAATTTTATTTCTTCTGGCCATTTGCCGGAATGCGACGGAACGGAAACGGGAATAGGAACGGTCGCGAATGAGGAAGGAATCGTGACCGAAATTCACTTCAAACAACTTCCGACGTTTTAGTCCTTGGTGGTTCGTCGCGGCTCCGAGGCTGCCGTTTGTTTTAACGATCCCTCTGCCTCTCCCTCCAGCCATTTCACTCGGCGTTTTCCTGGTGTAGCACTTATTTAAAACTGTTTCACAGTTCGACTTCGTCAATGGCCTCTGGTAATTACAAGTTAAATAATGAAGAACAATTTTACCAAAAACGTAGAGAGTTAATTTGGGATAAGCGAGTCTGGCGCATTGCAGGAATGTGCCGGAGTCGCAACTCTCGGGAACATTATATTCGAAATGTAAACCCCCGCGAAAATGCATTTTTATTGCGAAACCATTTTCTTTCCGCCCGGTCTCGTCATTCGAGAGCGCGCATTTGTTATGAATGTAATTTTAATGCCTCGTTCTACGTTCGCCTCCGCGCCGGCTTTTCGCGAAATTCTGACAAAGAGTTGACCGGCAGCCTGAAAAAGTCTACAAAAAATTTCCTCTTGCGACCTTTGCACACGGGGCTGGATTTACGAGTAGGCAAGATAGGCAGTTGCAGAGCGGCAAATGCATGGTTTTAAATTCATTGTAAGAAAAAAGGAAAAGGAAAATTTTGTCACATGCAGTAATTGTAGGTATTTCACGATTATTCTATTTGTTAACAAAAATGCTTACGAGCGACGCTAAATATACAAACTTGTGCAAATATACCTGGTTGACACAAAACTAGCAGCCAGAAGTGTGTGTATCAGATCAAGGACTGATGATGATATATTTAACTTAGAATGCTTAAAGGCGACCTCTAAATGTAAGAGAACCTTAGTTGAAACTCAAAGAAAAATCCAGGCTATATTTGGAGCCATCCACAAATTGGGGTAAAGAGTTTTCCGCAACCATAACATATCCATCTCGGCCAAGATTGCTGTACGCAAATGCATTGTTATCCTAACTCTTCTCAGTGACAGTGAAACGTGGATTCTGTAGCGAAAACAAATTAAACAGATGGGGTGGACCTATCAGTGGCAACTCAGAAGGATATTGAGAATAAGGTGGGATAATTTCATTTCGCATGAAGAAGTTCGAAGACGTGCCAGACTCTAGCCATTTGATGTTATCATCGAAGAAAACCTGCTCTGATGATTTGAACATGTCTGTGGCATGAATGATACAGAGCCCCATGAGGTTGCTCTCTTTGAAGAACTAATTTATGGAAAAATGTGCCTAGGTGGGCAAAAGAAAGGGTACAAGGATCAAATGAAGGTGTTGCTCGAGAAAGCAAATTTAACATCTAGCTGGCAACTCATATTCAATGATCGGAAGGCCTGAGGAACAGAAATGATTATTACATTGCTCGACGATAATCAAATGAGGATCGATTTTCCAAAACGGACTTTGTCCATTTTTTTCGAATCTCGTTTTTTTGGCGCCATCTCTGGTGGAGGATACTGTCAGGCACATACCTACATCATCAAACTGCCTATTTGCAGCGTTTAAACTTCTATAGAAAGCCAAAAGAATTTCACATTAAAAAAAAAGTTGTTCCAAAACGGCCTTAATCCAAAAACGAATTATTACGGTACTAGTGGGGGAAAAGAGCGTTAACGCGAGTTTTGCCGAGTTCTGTAACAGAACAAGCGTAAACGCGTTTTGATCCACTCGTACCGTACAAAATTTTTTTATATAAGTGCACGGAGACAATTTTTTTCTCTGGAGATTTCATTGAAAATGTTAATAATGTCTCTTTTCTCGTAAACATCAACTGATTGAACGTTAACGAAAACAAAGCAGACGATACTCTATTCACAAATAAGATAGAAAGGGTAAATGTACGGTACTCGCAGTATCCGCAGTGTGCGATCAGCCACGGATCAGCGTATAGAAACGGACGCAGCTACACGCGTCTTGAAAGAAAATCTTGCGGAAAATTCCTGTGATCAGTATCACGAGATATATGAAAAGTTCGGAACAATATTCGTATACGATGACGACTGGTAGGTATTCGATTCCAAAACTCTGTCACGAACATCTCTCAAGTCTGTGAACCAGTTGGAAATGCAAAAAAATCGTAGATGGTTATTCACACGTCATCAGCAAGAAACTGTTCATGTTAGTAACTTGTTCTCCGGAAATAGTACTTCCCATAATTTGTTGAAACAAAACATTCCAAAGTTCGTAACCAGAAAACCGAAACTGTTGCCATCACAAGCATCCGTTTCAACAGAAAAAAAAAGAAAAAGGGTGTACTCAAATCAAACTGATGGATTTAACGGAAGCGGAGAAAAACTTGTACCATACTGAATTGAATAGACCATCTGCGAAGAAAGACGATCTGACACACGCTATCAACCATCATCATCTAAGAAAATCAAACTCTTCAAACCCAAGGATTCTACTAAGAAATGTACAGCACAAAACCCTTCGGAAAAACCAACGTCACAACGAAAAGCTGTTGCAAAACCGAAAGTTGCTGTAGAACCTAAGAAGGCATCCGTTAAAAGACAAAATGTTGAAAAGCCTGAAGTCACCTCGAAGAAACGACGTCTGAATAATTTCTTTTATTGTTGCCTATATTTTGATACTTTTTTAAACATAAAATTTAAATTTTACTGATGAATACATTTCCTGATACTTAATAAAACGTCAATTTAGTGGATTTTTACTTCGATTTTGCTGAATAATCAATACAGCATTTATGTTTGAGGCTCTTTTCAGAAGGATACAGGCCGTTTTGGAATGATTTTTAAACATTCACTTAACATTCTGCTTTCGAATTCGGCATAAAAAATCATTCCAAAACGGCCTCCGTCCAGGTACCCAACTTCGTGACGCATTCACGAACACGTGGTGCAACAAAAACGAAATGTTTAAACGAGAGAAGTGTTCTACTAGGCAACCAGTCCATGACCCAAGATTTGTAAATTACATGACTCCGGGTACCAAGTTTTTATCGCCTCCTTTAAAAAAAAATGCAAAAGTGGACAGAGTCCGTTTTGGAAAATCGCTCCTCAAATACTGCACCGACAGAACACGAATGTGCTACACGTGGAAAGAAGATCATATTCAAGATTGAACTAATCTTACATATCAAGACATACATGCGATGAGAAGTCAGACAAGCTATAGTCGGAACTGACTGGTCAGACAAAGAAGAATACGGCACGTTTAGAACAGTGACGGATAGGGCTATCGGGAAATTAGGAGTTTCCCGATGCGCCCCTCCAGGAAAACGAGCCAACGGCACTCTTCGCATCAACCTATAACATTAGATAATGAGGAGATAATTGATCTTGTTGCTCAAAAAAGTAAATTTGAAACTAATTTATTAATTTAATAATGTTAACATGCAAACCATTATATATCCTGACTATCAAGTATCAACTCAAGTTATCTACTCATTACTATTGTCACCCTTATTTTCTAAAGAAAAAAAAAATGAAGCATTCAATTTATATTACCTCTAATTTAGAATTGTTTTCATTTTTCCTCCTTTGTTTTTCTATTCTAGGTAATCTTCTTTATTGTTTATTTAAATTTTCTTACTTAAAACTGTGAATGTCTCAACTGACTCAACTCAAAATTCCAAATATCAAAGCATCAAAGCCAAAAAAAAAAACTTTAATTGACTTATTGGATTTTTTAAACTAAATTCCCAAATATCAATCAAACAAAAAAAAAAAAAAACTTTTGTTGACTTGTTGGATTTCCCCAACTCCGCCTTACTGAAATGGTAAACTTTCCCAACTGCTGAGTAAAAACTTCCTACAGGAGGGGAGGGGTAAGTTACCCCCTCCCCTATCAGTAAATCCCCGGAGCAATCCGAAAAATTGCGGAGGTGAACCAGACACTGAAAGATACAGGAGCCAAAAAAAAAGAGGCAATTATGTAAACCGAAAAAAATTCAGCAAGCTAACTTAGGCGTAGCAACAGGAGGCAAAAAAAAGCGAGTCATGTTCAAACAACAGGAAATTTCAAATACGTCCCTGAACTCAAGTTACTCATAGGGATTTAAACTTGGAGTTTCAAGTGTTCGCAGCCCTGTATATGTGGGAGTGATCACTTATGATTTACCGTAAGTGTGCAAAAAACTTCAATCACCATTAAGTCGATTAGAAATTCACTTTCAAAGACAATTTGTCTTAAATTTAACTGAATCATCACCAAGATTTGAATTACAATCAGTTCAACTGGTAGAATAATTTTTACTCATTTTTTACCCTCCTGAAGATAGCAGTTTTTTCTATCTGAAAGTACACATGATCCCTCACAGGTGATTTTGCAGCGCACTCTAGTGCAAGTTTCAACCCCAATTATTATTATGGTCCTGTTTTTTAAGAAAATGATGCATTCGATTTAAATAATCCCATAATTTATAATTACTTTCATTTTTCCTTCTATAAGTATACTTTCATTATTAATTTAAAATTGTTTCCTTGAATGAGATGTATACATATCAAGGGAAAGGGAGCCCGGACACTTAGAAAAAAAAATGGCGCTCCTCGGATACTTATTCTTCCGAACACAGGAAAAACACCTATCCGTCACTGAAAAGGATGCTGGCCATCAAAGTCGAATGAATTAAAGTTATAGCACATATACGCTGATTCCCAAACATGTTGAAAGTACATAGAATGATGTAAATGTTGAGGCATTTTTGTTAACTCGGAAGTTTCCAAATCACCTTCCAAACAATCGCGACGGGTCAATGAGACTTGGAGCTATATCCAGTTTTTCTCGAGAAAGAGATTTTGGTATCATTGGACAGATAATTTCATGTTACATCACCTAAAACTCTGTATTCAATACTGCTTTCAATTATTTTCTTTTAAATTCAAAAAAAGTAAAGGTGCCGTGTCTAGCTCCTCTCAATAAATTCGGGCGAATAGGTGCTATTGTCCATTGTGTACAGTTTTACAATAGAGTAAAAGGTCGTATATCGGCATGAATTAGGACAAAGAGGGTACGGGGGATAACAATTTTTGCGGATAAGCGAACATAATCATCTACAGAGATTACAGAAACCACACACTGATAAAAGTCAAAAAATTATTGCAATAATAATCATAAAAATCAAAATTTTACAACTCGTACTTGCAGTCCCGTAGAGAGAAGAAGAGGGCCTGGCATTTTTTGTCGTAGCTGTGAATTTGTTTTTGTAATTTTCAGTTGTATTTGGCTTTTAAAATTCGTGAAACGATGCCACTGACATACGAAAATAATTGAAGAATTTGGCGTCGTCGTTTTTTGAATCGTTTGGCAAATTCGAAAGTGAGGCCATCTTCAATCTGGCCCTATTTATTGAATGGCATCAGCATTTGCTATTTTTTTAAATTTTTTTTTCTTCTTATTTTCAAGTAGTAGGTGCCACACTGCAACTACCTATAACTTTTTCATCTTTTAAGTCACTTCGAAGTTTAGAACGACCGCTCGCAACGTGTGAAAGCGCTGTTAGTATCCGCAGTCACTTCTACTGGCCTGCTACTGCGAAGAATACCATCGGTACTTCCAAGGCTACTGCCAAAAGACTTACCCCACTTGGCCACTACTTGTAGCGAAAGTACATTATTGCGATATTTCTCGATGAGTCTCGATGAATTTCAGTCCCACTTTCCTCTTGTAACCACAAAAAATAAATATTTGAGCGAATATCAGACCTAGATGTCACATCCTCTTTCCTAATTTTACTCTAAACCCGAACCCTGGAATACTCTCTTTCGAGCATTTCTTCAGAGACGTCGGGGAGGCTCTTATAGGGCTGTCTTAGCTCTCTTTTCATCTTGCCGAAGGGCCTTGATGGCATTTTCAAAATCTTACTTCATTTAACCCTAAAAATCATCAACAACGTGTTCGAAGGCAAGGGAAACTCTCACCACGTCTGATTGAAGGTCAAAACAACACTTATTCGAATGGGCGTCGCCGGACTGCGTCCGGGTAGGTAAGGAGAGATAAATTTATTATTGAAGAAAATGAATGGTTTAATTGCGGCCCGATGTGGAGTTTGATTGCGTCCAGGCTCATAGTTCCATTGCGTCCCAGTCCATGTTGTGTCATCCACAGTGCACCACGAGGAGGCGGACCGAACTACAGTGAAAACTTTCAATACACATCCAGATAATTATTCTTCAAAATCTGAATAAGCAGCGGAACTGAAAATGTGGAGATGGGTGCACAACTTACCCTGTTCAGAAATGCAGAAGAAAAAAGCATAGTATGTAGATTTAGGTTTTATTTTGGAAAGCTAATAGAATTTTTTGGCTAGAATGCAGCTTTAACCGTTTCGCTCCCAATTTCTTGTTTCAATTTGAATTATTGTTTTTTTACTGGAAATTGTTGAATAGACGCGCCATAATACGAATCTGGTGTCCGAGAAATTTTCACTCCGCTAGAACTCAATCAGACTCTTTCAGATTTGTTAAGCCTTGTTAGACTCCGATGAGACTTTACGCTGACTCCTTCAGATTTATCAGACCACATTTTGAGGAATGTGAGACTCACTCGGATTCGTTCAGACTTTTTGACTCTATTTAGACTCACTGAAGCAGGGCTATGACTCATCCAGACTCCATCCACGATTGACAAAAAGAGGATCACGAAGTCTCAGCACACAAAAAAGCCAAAACTGGGATTTGAGGCAAAAGAGTGCTTCTTTTTTCAACCAGTTAGAATGAAGGACGCAAACAGAAACGAGCACGACATGCTAGATGAGGTAATTTTATGACGTCACTTGGCCAAACACAATTTTATGATGGGCGCAATCGAACTATTAAGGAAGCGGACTGCTTACATTTTGGACGCAATCGAACCACAGCAAGGGGCAAAAACGGGACGCAATAAGACTATGAAAAAAGGTGTAAGGGCTACTTTCCGGACGCAATTGGGCTTCTCCGATTCCAATTTGAGTCAAAAAAGTCCCACCCGTTTACAATTTAGAACGATTTTAAACTTACTTATTTGACTGTCCCTCGTAACTCGCCTCCCGATGCGCAAAATCCCGTCAGTTACCCGGGTAACTAAAGGGGAACCAAGGGTAACTGACGGGTTTCTGGGTAATCTAAAGGTAACCGAGGGTTACATATGGGTAACTTTTCCGCGGGTGACTAGAGGGTAACTGATTGCGCATCGGGATGTGTAAAATCCCGCCAGTTACCCGGGTAACTAAGGGGAACCAAGGGTATGTGATGGGTTTCTGGGTAATTTGAGGGTAATCCAAGGGTAACCGAGAGTAGCAAGTGGGTTACTTTTCCTTGGGTAACTGGAGGGTAACTGATTGCGCATCGGGCTGTCCCTGCTTCAAAATAATATAATAATAATAATGATAATAAATTAAAAAAATCGAAACTCGGGGTTCAAAATATTCTGGTAATGAAATATTCTTAGTTCCTGGAAAATGACTACTAAATTGTTTAGTTGGCAACAGAATCAGAATTATTTTGAATAATAGATTTCGAGAGAATCGTCAATTCTTGGGCAAAGAAGAAAGTACGAATGAAGTGATTGTAGTATGTATCTTTATTTATTTTGTTCGTATAATCTTGCACTAGGCGGTGGAATAAAAAAGCAAATTTTAATAGGTGAATTTTTAGAAGGGGGAGGAATTAGAGAGGATGCGAAATGAAGCGACATGTTCAAACTGCCTAGTAAATCCACCCCTGTTTGCACATACACGGTACAGCGAAAATTTCGGTATTTTATGCGCTCTGTACTTCATACCAAGAAGGATAACGGGAAAAAACCTATTCGCTCTTTTGAAAGCTATAAAAGTAGACAACCTGATGGATAATAATTATTTATAGTGGTCTGCAACACCTTATCTGAAATCTGCCGTCCTATAAAAGTAGCTACGCGTTATAGTTATAACTCGGTCGTGTACTTTCGTTCCTCACTTCTCAACTTTTATAGCCAAAGTTACGATATTCTAACATGTTCTGAATAGAATAATAACATTATATAAAAGTTATCGGTTAGATATTGGGAACTTAAGGGTCTTATGGTGATAAATAAATTATAAATTACGTTTGGCTTGCCGTTAACAAAGCACACATCCTGTTACGGGAAGGGTGTGACGTCAAGCCGGGGAAAATTTTTGCAGTTTTTCTGGCTTCGTTTGAATATTTTATTTACGCTCATGTGCCGCCATGATTGGCTTATAGAGATAGTGAATAATATACTGATCAAGGATGGGTAAATTTTCTAAACATTATCAATCAAAATGAGGACAAACTATCGGAATAAAAATAGCGAAACAAAGATATTAAAATTATACAGGGCAGATGTGCCAAGAATGGCCACTAGCTCAAATGTGGCCATGTTGAAAATTAATACGCTGTAAAAATTGCGAAACACGAGGAAATGAGCGATGAAAATTGAGGTAAATGTACACACTAATCTCGTTTCAATTCCCAGTTGTGACAAATGTTCAGTACGGATGAGAATTTCAGAGGGAGAAAAGTCAAAAGCGGTAGTTCTAGAAACTTACTTTTTTTCTTTTGATTTAAAAACAGGATTCAGTTGGATTGAAAATTATGGTGTATCGTCCTACATAGGCTCAAAAAAATGTGTTTTGAAATTATTATTTTTTAAATTTGCAAATTTTTCCTGAAGGATTTGTCCTTGAAGTTATGTACTATTGGACTGAAAATTGAATGTTATGCAGCACCTCAGAAATGCGAGGTTATAAAAAATTTTTACATAACATTTTTAATAGTATTTACCGCGAACTTTAAATTAGTTCATATACGAATTTTGCCATTTATGAAGTTGAAGGCGCTAAAGCACTTCCAATACTCTCTTGCTTTATAGCGCCTTCAGTATGGTAGATAGACAAAATTCACATATAACCTTAACGGTAGTAATAACTGAGGTCTACAAAAAGAGTTATATACAAATTTTACCTACCTGTAGTATTAAAGTGTGGTAACCGAGCTGTTATGTTCCCGAAATGTTCAACTTAGCGCTCCTACCGGAAAATTTGGTGAAGTGCGAGATCATGATTTTTCCTCTTTTCTTTTTTCCCTAACCTGTCGAATGTTTTTTTTCCCTACATATCCTCGCTACAATTTATTCTTGATATTTCTAATCTATTTTTCTCCCAACCTCGTGACTGTCCCAATCATGGTCTCACCGATGAGCATTCCGT
Organism: Acanthococcus lagerstroemiae; assembly: GCA_031841125.1. Taxonomy (NCBI): domain Eukaryota; kingdom Metazoa; phylum Arthropoda; class Insecta; order Hemiptera; family Eriococcidae; genus Acanthococcus; species Acanthococcus lagerstroemiae. The sequence continues at coordinate 26,025,023 of CM063106.1, read as the reverse complement.
AAAACAGAGGAGAGATTGCGTAAATAGGATTCGGCGAGTAAAGGTTGGTTCTGCAATTGTCGGCATATAAAAAACGAAAAGATCTCTTTTATTGGGCTAGAGCTTTTGATCGTATTGTCGAACACCAACTTTCGTAGAGATGCCATGCATAATTAGAATATAAGTATAACTTCAGAAACGTGTATTGATAATAACGTGTTAACTTCGGAAGACCGCAACTGCACTCGGAATTAGAAAGATTTGATATATACAAAGAGGAACACGTGAAAAGAAATTCGTTAGAATGCAACACTGGCTAAGTTGGATCGAAAATGCAATGACCTAAGCTATTGAGTGCAGAAAATGAAAGAATCAGGTCTTGGAGCGGAATAGTAAAACAGAAAAAGGTTATAAAACATTCGTATTATATGTGAGACCACGCACCAGCCCTGGCTTGTGACAATCAACAAGAAGGACCGTGGATACATTAAGGCAATAAAACTAAACCGTGAGAAATCTGGAAACTGCTGCAGATTCAAAATTAGAGAAAAATTCGGCTGAAAATATGAAATTGAGGGCTGGCTCATCCACCGACGAAAAATCACGCTACAAAATGTAAGAAGGTTGAATGGAGTAGGAAGATTAGAGAATCTTAAGAGAGAAATGAAGAGGCTTGACCTAGGAATACACATAGTTGGAATGAGTGAAGTAAGGTGGAAAGAAGAGAATGATTTCTGGTCAGGAGACTTTAGAATAATAAATACAAGGGGAATACAAAGGCAAGCAAGCGTCGGATTTGTTATTAATCAACAAATTGGTAACGTACGTGCATCTAAAAAGGTCCAACTTCGTCGGTATGGAGTTACGCATGATACATTATACTAAACAAGATTTCTGATCGAATGAGACCCCGCAGAACCTCCTAAGTTTAAAATTGGTCGAGATATTCGCTTCCAAAGTCAAAATTTCAAAAAAACATAGTTTTGAGAAAAGACGCATTTAAAGTATTGGTACAATTTTCAAGTGAAAAATGTGAAAAATATCAGTAAATTTTGAACTTTGGAGGTTCCGTAGGGTCTGGTATTATTCGATCATACGCGGTTTGCGTCATTCGAAAGAGCAAGGTTCACTCTACCAGAAATGCTAAAAATCCCAAAATTCATATTTTTGACCTAACATCCGAAAATTTGCTGTAACTCCGTAAATAAAGTCGACAAAGTGGGACCTTTTTAGATGCACGTTCATTATACTATAAACAACAGAGTGAAAGGTTAATCTTGATAAAAATCAATACCAAACAAGTACTTACAACAATAATACAAGTATATATGCCTACTAAGACTCGAAGTAATTGAGGAGGTGTATGAAGAATTAGAAAGGACCTATGAAACAGTCATGTTAGAGAGGAAGAGAATCTTATTATTATGGGTGATTGGAATGTCAGAGTTGGTTAAGGAAAAGAAAGTAATATAGTTGGGGATTGAGGATTAGGAATAAGAAATGAAAGAGGAGAGCGTTTGATACAGTTTTGTGCGGAGTATAACTCAGTTATAGAAAATACTCAATTTAAAAATCATTATAGAAGAAGATATACATGGAAGAGTCCAGGCAACGAAGGTAGATATCAAATTAATTATATTATTAGAAAACAACGTTTTAGGAATCAAATATTACACTGTGAAACTTATGCGGGAGTCGACATCGACAGTGATCATAACTTGGTAGTGATGATAAATTGAAGAAACTTGTTAGAAAAGAAGAGGTAAAAAGATGGAATTTGAAGAAGTTGGAAAATATTAATATTAGAAGGAAATATCAAGAGGATAAGGTAACCTAGACAATAATGGGCACCTTAAGCAATTTTTTCCGTAAATATTTTTTTTTAATTTTATTGGATCAACTTGCAAACGTGAGACAAAAATTACAGAGTAAAGGATAAAATTCTCCATAAGTTTGCCTTCGAAGTGGAGGAAAGGGCTAAAAATTAGTGTTCAAAATTGGCCATAAAGAGGACCACAATTTTTTCTAATAATGGGCACTGAAAAATTCTAAAATCCAGTAATGGACACCCAATAATGGACACAAAGAAAAATGATGAAAAATGAATTTTTAATAAGTGCGCTTGACTTTAAATAAATCTGAAAAATTTTATATCAATTTTTCTTGAAAATTATAGCTGAAAATGGGACCCGAAAAAAATTCGATTATCAATTTTCGTTTTTCTGCACTAAATTTTTTATTGGCTTGCGGGATGCTACTTTTTGGATGGATTTGATCTGAGACTTGAACTGTACAACATATATTATTTCCGACCAGAGAGCGCTAAGAACATCGGAGATAATCGAGGGGTCTATATTAAGAGAGGGTCCATATTAGGCAACCTTATCTTATTATAAACACATGCAAGCTCTATGAGTGCCACCTGTGAAAGAAATAACGTCCTGATAAGATCAAAACAATGATTGTTAGCCACCCCGTAGAGAAAAAAAGAGGGCCTGGGAGAAATTTCCACAGCCCCCCACCTTCCAGTTCTTTTTATTTTCTTCTGTCAAAAGGGAAAAAATTATAAGCTACGGGATAAGAGGTTTCTTTCATGGTGTAAGGAGTGATTGCTGATTTGATGTAAGTATGATGTAGCCATAAGCGTTGAAATTCAGGTCTTTTAAAAATATTGGGCCCTCCTGAAAGTCCGGACCCGGGGTATTTCCCCTTTTTCCCCACGCCCTATCGACAGGGTTGATTATTAGCAACGTGCCCATTACTGGAGTTTGCATAGTATTTGACTGTTTCTAATAATGGACATACACAGACTATTACTGGCCAGATGACAAATGTTGATAACCCCATAATGGGCACTTGTACTATGAAGGCATCCATTACATTTACCCATGAATCCAGCATTGCATATCAGAGCATAACTTCAGTAAGTCCACTGCTGCTTACCGCATAATAAAATCTGCATTAGCACTCAATTTATCGAAATTAGAAATTCCTTAATTATTTTTTAACGGCTGCAGAAAACTTTGACTACAGTCATCCTTTTTTTCAAACAAAAATTATTATCACGAAAATGGTCTAACTTTTTAAGGTTTTAAGGCAGCCAATAAGGACAACTATGTTGGAAAGATAAACTGGCATAATCAGTGTTGCCAATTAGCGTTTAGAAATCTTAAAATAAACAACTAAAATCTACAATTGCCCATTATAGGTGACGTGCCCATTATTGGCTAGGTTACCTTATTGTATTACAATATTAGAGGTTGAAAAAACACCGGAAATTAACAGTGTGAAGGAAGAATGAGGTAAAATAAAGGAGAGAATATTGAAGTCAGCAGAAGAAAATCTAGGTAAAACTAAGAGAGAAGAAAAGAAACAATGGATGGAGGAGGAAATCCTCAGAAAGATGGATGAACGAAGAAAATATAACAATGCAAACGATGGGAAAGGTACATTGGCTTATCGAAGGTTGAGGAATGAGAGTTTATCCACAGTTCATGCTCAAGGCTTGAAAGTGTAAGGAATAAAAAGGATCGCGAGAATACTGTAATTATACCGAAGAAAGTTCATGAAATACTTGCTGAGAGTTTATAAAAGGTCGAAGTTCGTTGTTGATGGAAAAGAAGTTTGTTATCATTGTGAGTGCTGTTTTCAATTGTTTTTTTCTGTATTATTTTCTGCAATAGCCAATTAACGTACTTTTTTTTTTTTTTTTTTTTTTTTTGAAATAAAGTTTATCGATTTTCTCTCTACTTCTTGATAGATTTTTACAAAACTTCGTAAGTAGAGTCCCTAAAAGGCTTTATTTCAATGTTTGCTATAGTCGAGTTCTTATGTATAACATGGGAAAAGTGTTCAAAAAAGTTCCACAACCGACGTAAGTTAGAACACATCTTCTACACGCTCACAAGCAAGTTGTAAGATGTTTCAAAACATACATATAAACTGATAGAGGTGAGCTCAGAACCATGGCTTGAACACTTTTTCATTACAATCAGTGTAGCCACAGTCACAAAACTAAATATAGCAAATATAGAAAAGAATGTTCAAAGAAGCCCCACTTTACAGTACGTCAGAGCCGATGTGCGAGATATGTAGGTATAGATGTACACTGAAAAAGAAAAAGTTATTTACAGTTCAGCTAGTCCACACGTGCGTAAGTAGACCTGGAAGGACTTGTATAATAGACACGTTCATGAATATTATATAACTTGATATTCGGAGTTTATCTACAGTCTGTGCTCAATGGAGACCGATTGCGATTACTGCGCAAACATAAAACAGCCGTGGATTTTGCGAGCCACGGCACAAACGGCTTAACGCGGTATTATACGATGCACCAGCCGGCGAATATAAATCTGCCCGATATCGTCAGACGTTCGACGTTTTCGTTCAAAGGTTGGAAATCGTTTGGACGTTACCCCGTTTGAACAGGCGCGCATACATGACCACCTCAGCATGTAGTTTTCCACAAAATCGTCAATCTTTTTCAACGTATTTACCTCTTTTAAAGCCGGGCAAATAAAACTGTTTAACGTTTTATTTAGAGAGCGCAGGTTTAATGGGTTAAATTGGTCACACGGGTTAACTGCACGCGCAGATAAAGAACTCGCACGCAGATGGAAATATTTAAAACCGCAATACATTCGGTGCGAAACTTTCAAACCGAGAGTTTGTAACTTTTCTAGTTATACTTATTTACTTAGTTAGTATGCTTCGAGCGTTTTCACACTTTTAACTTCTCTATTTGAAGTTTGAAATCCTTGTCACACCCCTCACCGGTGGCTTTTCGCCGCGACGCTATTCCGGTATTTAGATTTACTACTGTTATTTCATTGATTTTTTTCCGGTTACTTTATACCCTTATGTATGCGGCAATAAGGGCAGGCAGAAAACCTGCAACTTATTTCACTTCACATCAACTTGCGGTGTAACACACCATTCAGTTTTATGTAAGTTACAAAGTGTGCACTTGCGTTTAGTTCTCATTGTGCAAAGCAGAATGTGATGGCAACAATTTGCACTTTTTATTCAAAAGTAAAATTCCCCCTCCTTCCGCTTAGAATATCTTCCCTGAAATACAGACGTGGTGACCTGGACTTCTTCAAGGTGTATAGTAATTTTTTTTTCATCCTATCGTGCTCGTTTTACATGACATTTGTAGGGGGGGGGGCGTAATTTTTGGAAACAGTTCCAGTATTCAGTGTAAATTAAGAAAATATTCGACTGTAATATGACAGCAGAATTTTGTACATTTTATTTACAAGTAACCCCCCCCCCCCAGTTTCGACCATCTCCCTTAGATACAAAAGCGACGACTTGGACTTCTCCAATGTGTTGTAATTTATCATTTTTCTTTCTATCGGGCTCACTGAAAAACATATGTGATTTGTAGGAGAAAGAACGCTGTCATTTTTTGGTAGAGTTCCAGTATTAATTGTAATTAGGAAGAACCCGGCTTTCCGGTACATAGTACCACAATTTTTGAATCATTGACATAATTTTTTCAGTATTTCCATTTCTGCAACAAAATGAGTGTATTTATGTTTCATTCTATTCTTTTTGTTATAGTCCTTAATCTTTCGACTACTAGGTTGCTTTTTTACACTTTTTTCTTTCCTGCGCTAATGTGATCATTTCTGAGAAAGATTTACACTTCGTATTCTTCATTATCTGCTCTTCATAGCTCATTTTTTGCCTTCCTTTCCAGTTCCTACTCTCAACCACTCTTTCTAGCAGTAACAACATTATCCTTGATAGATGTTTATATTACGACCTATCATTTTAACTCTTCTCTTTACTATGATATTCCAAATTTCTCTTTTCCCCGGAGAACTCGAGTTGCGTCCATTTTCACAATTTTCAATCGAGTTCCGTCGCAAGTAATTCATGGGGTTGCGTCCCATGGTATTGAATTCCGTCCCTCCCGCTTCCCGAATTCCGTCCCACATAGTAACGAATTCCGTCCCACATACTTGCGAATTGCGGCCCGTGTACTTCCCAGTAGTGCTGTAACCTGCTGCAAAATGTAATGTACATATCGAATGTATGATGTTTATTTGAAATATATTCATTCGACTTCAACATAAGAAATATAAAAATTTTAAATAAACTTAAATTATACGTAGGTATACAACTGGAAAAATGCAATATAAAGTATAAGGCGTGTAGAAATAGACTGAAATTCAAAATACAAAAAGAGTTAGGCGAGAGGATGTAAAAATTTTAAAAAAACTTTTCTCCGCGAAATGCAACACTCGACAGGGTCATTCCAACCCGATTACTAACTTTATTTGCTGAAACGTATTGCTCATGCATACAGACACCTGCAACGGACAAGATGATACATACGAGTATGAGATACTTGCGTTTGCTGGATAAGTAGGCTATACACTTTTTTTAAGGGGACGGAATTCGCAATGCCTCCGGACGGAATTCCAAATTTTTCGCGGACGGAATTCGTCGCTCACTGTCGGACGGAACTCAGTTGTACTACCCCCCTTCATTTCCTACTTCGGACGGAACTTGAGTGCAGCCCTTTTCCCTCCTATTCGCCTCAATACTTCCTCATTCCTGATATTTTCTGTCCATTTGATTTTCAAAATTCTCCGATAACACCACATTTCAGAAGTATCCTTGATTTTTCCCCTCTTCTAAAGGGCCAATTTACGGGGTACTCCACGAAAACAGACAAAAACCTTTTCATTTTTTGAATGAGGAGTACTTTTTCCTTTTACTGAAGCAAGGCGAAGCACGTTGTTCAAATTCGTGAAGAATGACGAACTTGTTCTTCCTTCGGGTAAGAAGTGGCTTCAAAAAATTTTTTGTTTCCAAAATACGAAGAACTTGAATCCAGTCTACAAGAAAGGGGAGAAAATTGTCCTTCCCCTTTCTTGAATGAAGAGTTTTGAGGAAGCCAAAACCAATTTTCTTTCTGTTAGGGAGGAGGATACAATCGTCCTTTTCTTTTCTTAAATGAGAACATTGTTCTTATTTTTCAATGAATGAGAAACGGTCTGTTCTTTGAAAAAAAGAAGAAGAAAATCGCCCCTTATCTTTGAGGAATGAGAATTCTTTTACCAGAAATTTGGCATTCCCCTTTCCTGAATGTGGGAAATTTCGCTCTTTCTTTTGTAGGAAGAGAAACTTTTCCCTCTTTTCGACAAGGAAGGAACCACATTCTTTCAAAAAGCTGAAAAGAATATGTACATGTATTTCTTTTTATCTATAAGAATAACATTTTTACCTTCTTTCCTTGCGCCCTTTACATTAAGGAGGAAGCAGGGCCCTTCAATTTTCCTCCTACAAGTAACATAGAGAAATTCTGAGCATGATTGACTGAGACGGGTTCTCTCTTTCTTCTAGTAAAGGGGCAAGTATCTTCTTTATTTTCCAACTTTGATAATGTGTTTGGTTTACAAAACTTTGCTTTTATTTTCTTATTTTGTAATGAGGAAGGATTCCCCCTCCCTGTTTTTGCTGAATACTTAGCAACGTTTTCCCATTGTTTCGTCGGAACTCTTGCATCATTATGCGAAGGCTCCTTACCCAAAGAAAAAAACATGATTCGTATTCTTTAAAGGAGCGGATTTAAGGAATAAGTTGTTGTTCTTTTTTTTGGTGGGAGGGGGGAGGGGGAGGAGACTTAAGGAAAAATGCACAAAAATGTTTGACCTCTCTTTGAAACGTTTCACAGACCTTTAATCTAAAAAAGTGAAGAGAGAAGTGTAGCATTACAAAAAATGTAGTTCTTTCTTTCCCTATTTCTTTCATTCTTACTTCTTCTTTTGTTCCTTTTCTTTGGGTTACATTTTTGAATTTGGGGGGGGGGGGCTTCTTCCCCCACCGTAAATCTGCCACTGATCCTTTGAGAATTTGAACAGTTTGCTTAGTCTCAGTTTAATAAAAAAAAGGTTCCTCTGTTTTTTTTTGTTTTTTTTGTTTTTTTTTGTGTTTTTTTGTTTATTTTGGTGGAACACTTCCGCAAATTGGTCTTCTAAAAGAGATAGAAAAATGCATCGAGGCGCTAACATTTGAATCCAGTTTAATATCTGATTGATTTTTTGAATACAGCGATCTAAAATTGGATTTGGAACGAAATCTGATTGAAATTTTGAAATCGACAACCCGAAAAATTCCTATTCCGGTAACTTGTTTGATTTTTTCAGAAAATTAGCAGTGGGCCATTAGAAAGGGTCAAATTTGATTTTCGGGTCAAAATCTGTCGGATTGAAATCGACGCTTAATAAATTTTTTTTTTTCAGTACTTTGTTGGATTTTGTATTCCATATTAGTTTTTCTTTTTTTCTTTTTCGAATTTGGAGCTCCGAAGGGAGTAGGATCAAAATCAAAAATCCGAGGCGATATTCGACCCTGAAACCTTTGTATTGATGACCTAATTATTTTTTCATTCCAAGTAAGGATTACCTTTTCATTTTTAAATTTGGCGTGATGATAGGGATCGGATAAAAAATCTGAGACAATATTCGAAATCAGTGAACCAAGAAACCCATATTCTGAGACCTAGTTTGATTTATTATCTAATTCAGATTACCCTTTTTTGCATTAAAAAACAAATTTATGCTCCAGTCCTCGAGCATAAATTCACAGAAAAGTTAGAAATATCTGACCGAAGTTTCAATGACACTAGGAAAGTCTTACAGCATTCTAAAAAAAATGACTGATTTTTACAGAATTTTACCAAATCTTGAACGAAGTTGGAAACGTCTCAAAGAGTTTTAATGTAGCTTAGAAAAATAGTAAACCCTTTTAATCAAATTTGGAGGAGCCATAAACAAGCTCGGATGAAGTTAAAAGTGTTTGAAAGAGTTTTAAGTGAATTTATGACACTTAGAGCTAATTGATCAAGTTTGAAGGAGTCTATGAAGTTAGGAAGAGGCTATAAACGTATCTCAAAGAGTTTTAAGCGAATTTACAAGAGACTTATTGAGCGTTTGAATCAAATAGACTTAGTTTTGGTAGAAAGAAAAAATAACAAAAAACAACCATAAATGTCCTAAAGAGTTTTAAATGAATGTTCAAGAGTTCGACAATTTTATAATTAAGTTTGAAAAATGAGTATTATTGAGTTCCAATTAGGTCTGAATGAGTATTGAATAAGTGTTTTAAAATTTAAGTTCGGAAATAAAAGTTTTATTGAGTCCTAACTAGATATGGGAGCGTATTGAGTAAGTTCGGACGTGAATAAAAGGGTCTTAAAGAGCCTTGAAGAAGTCCGGCAAAATAGTACATAGATTTTGAAGATGCTGGATGTGTCTCGAAGAGTCTCAAAGTTATGAGAATCTCAGAAAGTCTCACGCAAAAGGAATTATTGAAGGAACAAGAACGAATTTACAAAACCACTAGGAGCAGAGCATTTCCTTATCACGCCGAACCAAAAACAGCTTCGCTCTTCTGTCTAAATCTAGAAAAAATATTCTTACTGAAAAGGAAAAATTTTGTAAGGCGTTGCTGAATGTCCAAGAATTTCAATTTTTTCATCTTTTGTGGAATGAAACGAATGGATACTTTCGATATCCTCTACGCTTCTGGGGTGTAGCACGTGCAACACCATCCTGCTATATGAAAGTCGTCACCACTGCTGAGATAGCAAACCGATAGTAAGGTTGATGTGAAACAGTTTCTGCAGAAGTCACTCACGGGGCGAGTGTAAGAGAAAAACAACAGAATGTTCAACTAAGTAGATGTACAGATTCGATGTTACCATTTTAAGGCAGCATTCTGATACAATTTACGGCAAATTGGAAAATCGTATAAGAGGGTTGATTTTCAGTATAGCAAGTTTCGAATCGTAAAACCGCTGAAGATCCTTGAGCGCTTACGCAGTCCCAACTTTTCAGAACATCCCGATAACTTCTTCTTGCTCGACGTAGGCTATATAATATATACGGTTAATTCGGACAAAATTGTTCAAATAAAACATTTTCGGAAATTTCCAATTTTCGGCGTAATTTAGTTTTTAGAATTCGACAGTTTTCCGTCGACTTGACAGCTCCAATTTTCCGTCTTCGTTCCGACCAATTAAGGCGTTTCGCCCGGAACGTGACTTCCGTCTCTGCCGAGGACTTGGGAAAGAATAAATTTATATTATATCACCGCGAGTTGACTTTGGAGTACAACATCGGTTTTCGATTTCCTACACCCGGAGAAGGACTGTATGCTTGAAGAGGCGCACACCCAGACATATTTTCTGGCGAGCGTTATAATTTATTGTTATTCAAAAAAGAGTACTTGTAAAGCGAGTGAGCGATCAATGTTTGCACTTTTAAAGCAATATTCATTAGAAAAGGGATTAAAAAAATTCCTTCGAGGGGTAGTGGAATCGACGTGTCTCTGATCTCTGCGTAAAGAGAAGTGATGCTTGTAGAAAGAAGTGATGAAAATAGGACCGCCAAAATAATATTCCACCCGGCTCGGCATCCACTTATCTGTTCCTAGGCTGAGACTTTCCACGAGTCCTTTAAAACTTTTTAGGATTACTGAAGACGGTTTCGAACAGAATTTAAGACTATCTTCATATGAGTCTACAGAGCTTGCTTGAGATCCGTCCCGGTTCAACAGATGTGAAATTCCCATACTTCACTAGACTAGTTCAAGACTTTTCGAAACTGACGCAAACGTGCTCAATACTTTTAGGACTCGTTAATGTTTCCACAAACTTGAAACTCTTTCCGACGTGTTTTAACTTCACAGCGAGACCTAAGAATCTTGAAGAATCTGAAAAGGACTTGGAATAGCCTTAAACGAGTTCAAAATAACTTCAGTGATAGCGTTAAACAGGTCTGGAAGAGTTAAACAGTTTAAAACCAGTCTGGAAGAAATACAAGAAAGTCATGAAGAATTTTCAGAAATTTAGAAAAACCTTTCGGAGTGTCAAAAAGATTTTAAAACTGTTAGAATTTGAGTTTTGAAATATCTTGAAAAAGCATAAAGAAGTCTTAAGAATATCTAAAATCATCTTAAAACTCTCTTAATGAGTCTGAAAGAAGTTCAGAAAAATGTTGATGAGTCTCATACGAAGCTATAAAAGTCATAATAACTCGATATCAGACCCAGAGTAGTCTCGAACAAGTTTGAAGTTGTGTTCAGGAGCCTTCAACATTATTGCAAGCTTGGTGGTAGGTAGCATTTCTTTTTTCCCTTAGGGAGGGGGGTGGAGGGGAAAGGCTACAGACAACATCAATTCTGATTAAAATGTTACAAATTTTAACTGAACCCAAAAGAATGGTCTTCATCACGATTCCAATTTTGCAGAATGGCAGTAGAATTTGCCGTGTGCGTTGAGAGAGTCCTATACAGTGTCCTTAGAGAATTCAGTTTTAGAATACTGGAAAAGTGGAGAAATTTCTGGTGTCGCAAAATGATACTCTGCGACAAGCGAATGAGCAGCGACTTTTTCTCAGCCTCCCACTCTTGAATTTGGACACCAAATTAGCCTCATTCTTCGTAATTTGTTTGCGCTCGATCGTGCTTTCACTATTTTCGTTTGTGCCGCCTTCCTCTACTTGGAAATGGGTGAAGAGATTGTAACGGGGAAGCGGAAGGAACACCCCCTCCCCGTCTGCTGGAATGGAATCAGCACCACTAAAATAATTACTGCAGGGATGTAATTCACATAACAATGTATATTGATAAATCAAGAGCTAGGTGACACACGGTCTAAATGGTAATACGAGGGAGTTGCCTCCTCTCGTCAAAAAACAAACTGCCTCCAGGCTACGTGATCCCTTCCCCCCAAGAACACATAGAATAAATTAACACAAAACAACAAACCTACGAACATCAACCTAATTAACAGTAGTAACAACTCACATGTAAAGCATCTGGGAAAACAAATAGATTGTCACGTACCTGGAAGTCCAACGGCGACGAAGAGGAGGCCTCCGCTTCAATCACCTTTCCAAACTGAAAACATATTATATTACACAAAACACCCCGGTCCAGATATGCTCCCCCATCCCCCCAGATTTGGCTGCATACAAAAGGTAAAAGAAGAAAAGAAAAAATATAAATAACAAAACAATGGAGTACAGGCTATCGATCAGACGGAACAAAGTAAAAGAAATCATCTAGTAGCTGGCTCGAGATGCTGTTGGAAATGCGGATTCTGGTTTCTGCTCCATCACTGCTGGGCTGGTCCGTGGTCATACCGGACGTGCTGGGTTTATTGTTGGCTGCGGGCTCCCCAGTCTCGAGAACGGGCCCACTGGGTATAGACGAGACTTGGCATGGTGCGGTGGCCACTCTAGTGGCCCCCCCCCAGTGGTAGGTCCTTTAGCCACTCATGCTGAGCAGCTCACAGTACAACTGAATTTTTGGATGATAGACTTAAGAAAAAATGTGCTTCCGCACAACGAACGACTCTTATAACAATTTCACGTTTTTCGGCACATCGAAAATGAAACCAACATTCTACAAAGTTTTACTCGGACACACGGCTACTTCCCGCTTATATATCACAGTGCCGATTTTTTCGTGCTCGCCATCCACCTACACCATGCCAAGCAGAGAGGCACCTTCTCCCTCCAATAACCCCGGCACGTCCAAGCGACCGGACCAAACCGGTCAGCAATTGTGAACAACGAATATCGATAATTGAAACTCGTTATTCAATTCAATCGCCAACCGATTCAGTCCGTCCACCTCGGCCTGTGCCCGCTACCCGCTCTCACGCTACACAAATGCCCCCTGGGACCGCAGGGATATCCTGCCCAAGGTGCCAGCCAGTAGCGTGAAGACTAGCGGATATCAGGCGCACCATCGGTACTACCCCTCGACAGCAGCAGTAGTTGCCGCACATTGGCCACAAAAGGGACGGAACCCTCGGCGACGGAAGACACCAAGTAGGCATTTGCTCCTAAACGCCGGACCACTATAAACTCCCCATCGTATCTCCTCATGAATTTCTTACAGAGCCCGTAATGGGCCGCAGAAAGTCCATGTGTCCTCAACGCAACGCGATCGCCAGGGCGGTAGATTGTACACTTATCCTCAGTTATGGCCGCAGCATGTCTCTCCAAGGCAATCCGCCGTCTTTGGAACCATCTCACATAGGCCTGGATTATACTGAGTTCACTGGTTTCGGGGGAAACAGAATTCTGAATCTGACTTAGCTCCCTATACTGGGTGGCAACAAACCGCGCCCAGAAGTCCGCCTCAAGGTTCCCAAAATCTGCGGAATGACCCGGGGTATGTAGAAGTTTGAAATTTTCTTGCCCTAGTCTAAGGACCGTATCTACCAACAGGTGAAGCCACTTAGCATTAATGTACTCATTGATTTTTGAGCCTCCCTCAAACAGGTTCCCCTCATTAACAAGGTCCACGATATACTGCGAATCGGTATGGATGCACAACTTCTTTATGCCATGACCGATTGCCAGCTGTACTGCTCGAAACACTGCAAAGACCTCACTCTGATTGTTAGTCACCGCGGACTCAATCACTTGTGCCTCATTCAGGGCATGACCATCGGCAAACCACACAGAAAAGCCGGACACGGCCGCCTCTTGCCCATTACCTAGACACGCTCCGTCAACCCAGGCATGGACAAAGCCTTCGGCGTCATAGCTAAACTGCCCACGGCTCGGCCTTATGGTTCCTACCCTGAGAGCGCGGAAATCAGGTTTAATTGTCAGACGAGCTATTTGTCTCTGTACCTTCACTAGTGGGTTGGGAATGTGCCGCGGGACTCCCATGTCTTCCAACAGGTTCACTTCAGGTTTACCCATAACCTCGTTGGGAGTGTAGCCATGATCTTTCGGGGAACTATTAATACTGTGACTCACACGTGTTATCTCCCTGCTCCATGTGGTATGATCGATATGCCGGGAATCATCATCGTTAATAAGAAGTCTCATTTTCTCCGCGATGACCCGCATACAACGCTCACTTGGGTTGGCCGATGGGTTGTAAGGAGCCACAAACCGGGTCCTTATATCCCACTGTTTAGTGGTCGACTCCCACAGACGACTACGAAATTGTCTGCCATTGTCTGACAGCAGGCAAACGATTTTTACTCCCAGCAGGCGGTACTCCTCAATCACTTTCTGTAGGGCCCTAACGAAACTCTCTGTGACCAGTGACCTTAACGGCTCGAGCGAGATATATCCGGAGAATCTATCCACCGCCACAAACAGAGCAATAACCCCACCTTTGCGGGCCGGTAAACTCCCAAAGATGTCGACAGGGACCAGCTGTCCTGGGAAAGTGGCCGTCACTGGCTTAATCTCAGGCCGAATTTTTTTATTCGACACCTTATTTAACTTGCACGGCACACAGCTCTGGAGGACCACACGCACTCGCTCATCTAGACCAACATAATAAAAATACCGTTTGAAAATATCGATGACCTTGTTTATGCTCGGGTGTCCGTGGACCTGGTGAAGAAACAAGATAGCATGATTCACCAAGGCTGCTGGAACTACTAATAAACGCTGCCCCGACGAATTAACCCGATATAGTTTGTTCTCAATTATCTGGAAACAGGCGCGAACCGAATCCATCTCCCTGCCCTGCTGTGCCTCAGTTAAGCTACCGAAAATTCGACGGCACTTTTCATCGCTTCGCTGACACGTACCTATCTCTGCTAGTGTACTTCTCATAATTTCAGACACCAATGAATCAGCCTCAAAACCAGCCCTAGACACTCGTACACACAGGTTACAGCAATTTTCGAAGTGCCATTCGGTATCTCCAAAACTGCCATGTTCATCGACATGTTCTGGCTGCTCGAGATTAAAACCCTCGCCACCTGTGCAAAACACTGTCTCGAACTGTACATAATTTGATTCTATGAACAACTCTTCATTCAATAAACTTCGGGTCAGTGCAGCCAGGAAATGTAGTCCTCCTCTACCATATTTCGAACCCAAAATGGTCGCAATCGTTTGTGGTTCCTTTGCACTTGTGTATGTAAGTTCACCCAGAAATAAGATTCCCTATCTTTATATTATGTTGCATGCGTTATAGAACGATGCAGTGAATAGGGAAATGTTGCGCAGGCTTATCTGACAACACTGTAAAAATATCAAGTGCGCATGTTGAGAAGCAACAGTGAACCAGTACACGAAACATGGATCTCACGCGCGAATGTCCGTCCGAGTGTGTAGTAAGTGCGTTCAGTAATTATTCTTGACGGCGAAAATGAACCACCTAGCGCCATCCTTCGGCAGTTGATCGAAGTGTTCAGCCCACATGTAATTACAGTGCAACATGTGCGTAAGTGGTGTATGATCTACGACGCAAAGTCCGTCCCCTACGGCAAACTTGCACGGACATTCGCGCGTGAGATCCATGTTTCCTGTACTGGTTCACCGTTGCTCCTCAACATGCGCACTTAATATTTATACAGTGTTGTCAGATAAGCCTGCGCAACATTTCCCCGTTCACGGCATCACTCTACAACGCATGTAATAATGACAATAGGGAACCTTACTTCTGGGACTACCTGCTTCAATTGTTTTCCTTTGTGTTTTCCCTTTTCACTTCCTCCCAGAAGGTTCACATTGTAAGACAGTTCTACTTAGGAGCATGAAACCGAGAATGGTCTTAGATTTTTAGGACTTCTCATTTTGCCACTTCAGTTTAATATTTTCTCAGTAGGCATTTAAAATGATTGTGTATGAGCCCTCTCACAGGGGCCATTATGAGTCAAGTTCCATTCATGATTACAAACCTAAAGATAGTCTCGGTAATTTGTGCTTTCATTATTTTCATTTGTACTCCTCCCTTTGGTAAAGAACAATTGAATATTTCACTGGAATATTTGCAGTCATTTTTAGTTTCTTTAGTTCGTGCTGTGCTTCCATTATTTCAGTTTTTGTTTCCGTTATTTTCGTTTATCCTTCCCTCCGTGAACCTCACCCACAGAGTCCGAATTGTATCAAAGCTTCCACTTGTAAATACAAACCCAAGCATAGTCTGAATCATTTGTATTTCGTTTTAGTTCGTTTGTGCTCCAATTAATTCAGCTGAAAGTCACAATAAAAGATAGAAATACCGTAGTTTACCGAATTAAGTCACATTCTTTTCAACAGGTTTCAAGGACTCAAAGAATGAGGTGTGACTCAGATTCTAGTAGGGTGGTTGCGCCAGTTTGCAACAGTATCCCAGTTTTTACAACAACCTTAACTTCAAGTGATAAGAATAAGCTTGCATTCCACAGAATTGGTTTGTGATATTTCTTAGAGGGATCTGACAGCTCCCTGAGCACAGTGAAATACTTCCCAACTACTCACCTGTGGTTTGTAATTTATAATAAAATCTTGACTGAACGTAGTCAGCTGATACTTTGATTTCTCGGTATTCCTATAAGAAGAACGGTATGACGGCATGATGAAATTTGTTTCAGAAATTGCTCCAACATTATAAAAATCGCCGGAGAGAGCTTTTATCAAGATGATAGGAAAAAAGCATCGGCCATTACTTTTCAGAATTAAATATACTCGAATGCTGCGAACTAGAACCGAAATATATTACGTGATCCAGTTTGCAACACGCTGTTGCAAACTAGGGAAGTGTATCGAATCTGACATCACCAATTTGCAACAGCTTTTTTTTTTTTTTTTTTTACTTTTTTGAAGCCTTGGAGACTCTAGGTGAATGCTCCAAGAGAAACTGATTGAGATTTATCTGACAGGAATCTACATATACCTACGTCTTATGAACTTGAAGATTGGGTTGTTGTTCGATTTTCTATGACTGATAATAAAAAAGGCCACAAAAGTTCTACACCTAGCTAAAATTATGAAAATCGATGAAAGCGAAGATGAAAAAAAAATGTCTAGTCCAGGAACGTACCAATGGGGGGGGGAGCAGCAATCCCCCCTCCCCTCCGTAGGAATTTTTCACTCAGTAGTTGGGGAAATTTACCATTTAGTTAGGCGAGTTGGGAAAATCCAACAAGTTAGAAGATTTTTTTTTGCTTTGATATTTGGGAATTCTAAGTTGAGTCAGTTGTGACTTACATAACTTTTACCCCCCCCCCCTCCAAGGAAAAACAGTTTGGTACGTCCATGGTCTAGTCGATTGTCTTCGGCCAAAAGCGGCAACCCAACACAAAGGGTACATTTATACTTGACCAAAAGTTCTGTATGACGAAACATTTTGTGAGGAAAGTGATATTATCATTTACAATGTAATCTGGCAACGGGCTTATAAATTTGAAGTGCACTGTGACACTTTGTAAAACTGCCCTTATTATCTTTTTTTATTCTTTTCGGTATGAGTTCGGCACTGTATACACTTGATTGGTATTTTAAGAGCAGGGGCACTGGAGATTGGAGGGCAAGAGGGGCATTTGATCGCCCCCCCCGCTTCCGCTCAACTGATCCTCGGTCAAACTCAAATTACAGATAAATAATTGAATTAAAGTTCATTATTAATCACGCAGACATTCTATAATTTAGTATCCCCCCTCCCCTCGGAAAAACATTTTTCTCGGCGCCTCTGATGAAGAGTAATTAATAGGTGACGCATTATTTATTCTTACTCATTTTCATTTACCCTAAAAGAAAGACCTAGTCGGTCATTCCTTCTAAATTTTGTATGTTCAAGTTTTTCTTCTGCAACAATTGGATTATTTCCCTATTTTTAAGCATTATTCATGTTTTTCAACAATTAAATCAGTTTTGGACAACTTTTTAATGAGTGTTGCAAACTGGTGACAGTACTGTAGCAAAGTGGTACACTTGGTATTGCAAACTGGTGACCCATGTTTTTTTTTTAGGTATTCCCTTGAATTTCTCCGATGACAACATATAAAAATATTTTTAATACTGTTTTTGATAAGCGAATAAGAATACCTTCACAATGATGTATCACTCGACAAGCTGTGTCATAAATAAGCCATTTATAGCGTTTACAAGTGATACCTCTTAACGTGTTGCAAACTGGCGCAGCCACCCTAGAAAAGAGGAAACGAAGAAAAAAGAGCAAAATGATGACCGCTCGCAATCTTCATCTTGTCAATTCATGCCCAGTACAGTACGATACTGGATCATGAATAATAAAAATTTGTAAATATTGGTAGAATTTGCGTACGGTATTTCCTATTTTCTGAGAATTAATGTATATTTCATTTGTGTTTCATTTACCTGCATGCTGCGACTTAGAATCGGGGGAGGGAAGAAATCTAAATTTCTCATATTTAAATCTAGGATGCGACTTACATTCGCTAAAACACGCCTTACACCAATGTTCAACTGAAACCATATGCCATTTTAAAATCCTGCAACATCGTAAATATACGTTTACTATGGTATATCTGCTATTTATGTCACCACTCTGCTTCTGACTTCTTCTGACGGCAGCTAATACGCTTACCCCAGCGAATACATTCATGAAGTGTACAACTAGATAAAATGTAGAAAGGTAAGATTATAGAGAAATTGGTTCAATGGAGATGCAATGGCAATTCCCAAATATGCCCGAGTTCCAAAATAAAATATTAAGTAGTTTCAAGCGTTTCTAAATTCGTAAGCGTTAACCCATTGCACAGATTCACCTATTTAAGAATTTACCTCAGGAAATAACTTAATGTGAGTTTTCTCCAGGTTCCTAAAGTTGGATACCACAGAGGGAGGTATCGAAGGGAGGTGATGCAAACGAAAATAATGGGAGCACAAACAGGAACAAAGGAAGCACAAACTATTAAAGTCTGTTCGACTCATATTATTTTTATGTTTTGAACTCAAACCGATGTAAATTAGGTTGGACTTTCATCGTTTTTTATTTTTAACTGAGGTCATTACGAAAGGATTAATTTAATCTTTCGTAAATTAAAAGTTGAGTTAATTAAATATTTATTGTGTTTATTTAAAAGCTAAACTTGAGTTTACGATTAAGCAGTAATTGCTCCATCACCTGCTTTATCTTTAGTTCATTTATCTTTAGTAACTGTAGGATTTTTCAAAATATATTTCGATTTGATTACCTAAAGCAGTGTAATTGTCTACAGTTCATTTATCTACGTTAGTACCTTTCAGTTTTTTTTCTTAAATATATATTTCGATTTAATCATAAAAATGTGTATTTGATAAAAAATAAATATAGGTTTTTTTAATTTATTAATTATAAATATTAATAATTATCATTATTAATTTAATATTATTCTTATATGGAAACTGAAATAATAAATTCCTTATCGAGAAAAATATTTAGAATTTTGATAAAGTTAATTGGAATTATACTATATTCTTATTAATTAAATGGTTATGTCCACGTTCAGTCGAATTAATAAGAATATTAACGACTTAATTATTATTAAATTAATTAAAAATACCTGATATATCTTTAAAAACACGAATACAACATAATTATTAGGATGATTCAATTGAAATGATTGTTTGTTAGAAAATAAAATCAGAAGCGGGCCTGTTCTTCAGTCCCTCCTACCTATTTTCAGTTAAAAGCAGGCGGCACAAGCGGAAGTAATGGAAGCACAATCGAGCACCACCAACGCTCCATCGATAAAAATTATTCTCGGACTCATACTCATCAGTGGGAGCTGTCTTGAAATATGGATTACGTGGAAGTAGAAAAGAATAACAGAACCACAAACAAATACAAAGTGCAAACGATTACGATTATTTTAGTAATATTCAAAGTGGGACGCTTCTGTTTTCTCTGTTCGCCATCAATTTCTCATAAAAGCGAGGGGGCACAAACGTAAACAGTGAAAATACAATTGAGAAAAAATGTACAAGTAAAGGAAGTTAATTCTCTTACTAAATTCGAAAGTAGAGGGCTGAGAAAGACTTTACTACTGAGAATACGAAACCTGGAGGTCCCTTTCTGTTGACAGACAAAACAACAGCAGCTCGAATGCACAGAGAAGATGAGGGTGCTGCAAAAAAAGAGGCAAACGGGCCTTTGTCCTGTTAGTTTGCTTCAAGGTCTCCACAACTCTGAATCCTACACTGATAATTTTTAGAAGGGCGGTGGAAAAAAAGGAAAAGCAATCTTCTCCCCCACTGGTTTGCTTCGGTAAGGTAAGCTTAAAGTTGATAAATATTCGTAGGAAACGGTACAGAACAACGGTAGATCATAAGGCAGGAGAAAACAAGGCTGTATCGTCGCGATGGGCGAAAAATTTGCGGAAGAATTCAGATCGTTGGCGGAGATCTGCAAAACGAACAAAGCCAGCGTAGATAAAATGCTGGGTGAAAACAGGATAACGAGGAAAATAAGGCGGATATCAATTTGTTGAAAAAGGAAAACGAGGCACCAAATATAAAACTGAACGAACTGGAACAATATGGAAAGAAAAGTAATCTAATAATACGAGGTGTAGCACTCAAGGAAGGAGAGAACTTGAAAGAGGTAACGAAGGAACTAGCTCGAAAACTTAAGGTAAACATAGAAGACGCCGATAATCAATGGCTTATCCAGGATTTTTCCAAAGGGTAGGAGGCGTCGTTTGTGCTGCCCCTTCCTGAGATATTTGGGAAAACTTTTGGGGGTGCTGTAAAAACAGGAACACCTCCACTCTTCATCAACTTGTCCACTCTGTACCATATTTTTAATCAAGGTCAACAGGGGGAATGATATGGGTGGATTCTTTTGCACAAATTCTACATAATTTTGGCTATCACTAAACTAGAAGGCCAATGAATGAACAATATTGTAAAATGCACTCCCATTTTGGAATAAGAATCCAACATTGTCAATTTTAATCGAATCTAATGATGTCTTAAAATTTCCGTTTTTCAAAATACCGATGGCAGGCGATTTGTGGAAAGGCTTCGAAAGTTGCCACCACTTCACATTGCTATAAAAGCAGCTGCAATAATGGCCGCTTACCGTCTAGGCCAACTAAACCGTCAGGCCCAAAAAACAGGCCACAGAAGGGTATGGGAGATGGTGGGGACGATGGACAAATGCTTTGGTATGCCGAAGGATAGAATCGCGATGGAACACTTCTTCGACAGACCGTACCGTGCGCTGATACCCACACGGGAGGCTTGGGAAAAGAGGGTGGCCAAGCAATCTAGGAAAAGAGGAGAATATGTGGTTTGCAGATGCCGTTAAGACTGACCAAGGTGTAGGAATCGGAATCACGAATGCAAAAGGCGCTGACAACTATTCATTGACACTGGGCGAGGGCGTCACTATCCTCTGCCCTTGATGGAAGCCAGCAGTAGGCCTTGTTAATAAACAGATCTATATCTGTACAGGCTATTATAGCACTATCGTCGCGCCAAACTACATCCCTGGTGGTGGCGGAGTGAGTAAACAAATTATACACCCTTGCTCAGGAGAACTGTGTCATCATGCTATGGACGGACACCAGGACACTGCGGCATAAAAGGGAACATGATCGCTGGCAAGCTAGCGAAGGAGGGCGTAAAAAAGGAACTGGCAACATCCAGGTCAGCTGTTTCTCAGTAGAAAGCAGACTTATTCCGCATGCAATATTATGAAACAACACTCTTCTGGCAATTCTGGGGGACAAAACGATAGTTAGATCGGTAGTATCAGTAGCCGGGATTGGGAGCGGATCAGATCGGATCGCATGGGAGGAGTTGATGGTCCTTTTTCGTACTAAAGAGCGAATGGAGAGCGAATGAAAGGGAATTTGTTTACCGAGAAGGAATCAAGGAGTGAGTGAATCAAGCTAATGAACATTGAAAAGAGCGAACTAGGAGTTTGGTGAAACATTGTTCAGCAGGAGTAAATTAATGAAATTTCTGAAAACAAAGAGCGAATTGATTAAGAGCGATTAACTTTATAATTAACAAAGTCCCTATGAGCTTGGAAAATCAGCTCTTGAAAGGTCAAAAAACTTGGAACACCCAAGTTGAGTAGTCTTTATTTATTTATTAAGTTGATAATGCATCTGCTTCAAAAAAATGGACGATTTTACCTGAATTTCTAAATAACGTGGAATAGCCGAAGGGAGAGAATGAGCGATTGAACTGAATAATTAGTTTCCTGAAAGAGCGAATGGGATCGACTCGAATGCATACACAATGCCTGAGAGAGCGAATGAGAGCAATATTGAATGAATTATAAGACGACAAAATGAATTGAGAGAGCAAATGAATTGTATTATACGTCTTCCAAAGAACTAATCGGATCCTATCAAGATTTATTACAATTTGAAGATTTAATTGGATCGGATCGTATTCAAAAATAATGCACTTCCAATCCCTGATGATCAGTAGTTTCAAACTTTAAGAGGCAAATCGATAGTATTTGAAATTATGGACGAGCATTTATTACCTAGAGAAATTGAAATGAAAATTTGTCATCCCAAGAATCATCACTCCATATCGATTTACATTATAAAAAATGATTTACGCATGATTTAATTATTTGATAATTTTTTTACATACATACAGGGTGAGTTTTAAAAATGGCCCTCATTTTTTTTCTCGAATAATTGTCGGATCGCCCCGGAACAAAGTGCCATCTTCGTGTACTATGTTCTAGTTTCCTGGGAGCACAAAACATTTTCTCCCCCTTATATGGGGGGCTAGAACGGTACACTAATTTTGGAATCTTAGATGGGAAGGTATGTCCTCATGCACCTTGTTGGAAAGGTCCCTTCCCCTAGAATTACAATCCGCGGAAAAAATTTCAAATTAATCAATTTTAGGCGGTCAGCCGGATTACAATTGAACGAAATCGACCCAAAATCCAAAATTGAAGTGTGATGACCTATCAAATAAAATATTGAAAAGGAGGTTTTTCAGGTCAATCATTCTGAATGTTGCATTATTTTTCCGATTTAACTCATCCATGAAGCAGAAAATTCAAAAATTTGAGGGAGAAGGGGGTTCATTTTTTCTCGTGTCTCACTTTCACTGACATCATGTCATTATACACCTTGTTGGAAAGGCTCCTTACCGTGAAACAAATTTCTGAATTCATTAACTTTAGGGGGCTATGTGGCCTACAATTAACCCGGGAGAACACGCGCTATGAGCATTTTTCTCACAGTATTCATTCAGTGATAGGGGAACATAGTCTTAGAATGGGGATATTGCGACGCGACTCCGTATAGCTTCCTTCTATGACATGTCCTAACTTGTCATGCGCTTTTCGTGTGAGTCAGTTGTACTTTGGCCGCTGTATAGAGAAGATACTTCGTGAAAGAAGAATTTGTGAGCAAATTTCTCACTGTGCATGCAATCAAGATTGTGGTAAAAGTAAGTGTGAGAACTTTTCTCATTGTGCGTGATCAAAGTTTCGTAAGTAGAGACAGAGACGTACCGATAGAGGGGGCAGGAGGCAAATCACCCCCCCCCCCCCCCGTAGGAATTTTTTACTCAGCAGTTGGCAAAATTTACCATTTCAGGCAGGCGAGTGGGGAAAATCCAACAAGGTACAAGGTTTGTTTTTTGCTTTGATACTTGGAAATTGAGTTGAGAAGTGGGAAAACCCCAACAAAAGTCAAAAGGCTTTTCTTATTTTGCCTTGATACTTGAAAATTTTGTGTCAGTTGGAAAAATCCAACAAATTTTTTTTTTTTTTTTGCTTTGATACTTGTGAATTCTGAGTTGAGTCAGTTGGAAATTTCACAATCCCCCCCAGGCAAAACTCTTCAGTACGTCCCTGAGTAGAGAAATTATAATTATTTTGTTGTTGGTCCCTCACTGTGTTTTTCGGAATCATGAACATTGGTCCGATAAATGCTCAGCAGATAGAGGCAAAGCGAGGGCATAACGAATTTTTTTTTTTTGAAAAATCTTGCGTTGGAACTCATGAAACCTCAATTTCTGAAACGGGCTGAAGACAATAGATTATCCCTTGAGCTACAGACGATGGCTACAAAGATGAGTGAAGGTCAAGAGGTGCGGACAGACATTGCGGGAGAATTTTGTGCCAAATGCCCTCATAGAAAAAATATAAAAACTAAAAAATGTTGCAAGAAGTGTGTCAAAGCAATTTGTAATGAACACATTGTTTTACTTTGTGAAAAGAAAACGAAATATTTAGGCCTCATGTAATATTGGTCATGTAATTGTAAAAATTTAATATATCATAATATTTGCAGTTCGTTTTGTCATTTGTAAAGCTACTTCACTACCCAAAGTTATTATGCTCCATTCAAAATACATAATGTGAGAAAAATTCTCATTGCGCGTGCATCTGTGTAAGTATTTTTGACGCGTGTTATGCCGGGTTAAGGAAAATCCAGTCAGATTCGAAGGGTGAAAAACTATCAAACAAAATATCGAGAAGGCGGTTTTCAGGTCTCTGATCCTGATTAATGCGTTGCGTTATTTTTCTAATTTGACCTATTCAAGGGGCAGAAAATTCACAAATTCGTGGGAGAAGTGGTTATTTTTACATGCTTTCCACATTCACTGACACAATGTCTTGCAACATGTCGAAAAGGCCAACGTGGTCGAACATAAGAGAGAGGGAAATTGACGGACACAGGGAGTAAGAGGGAAGAGGGAGGGAAAGAAAGAAGAGATGGTAATGAAAGACGAATGTACGCCACGCAGGGAGAGAAAGAGAGAGAGAGAGAGGGCGGAGTGAGTCAGAAAGTGAGAGGGAGGCGAGATATGAGAGAAATAAAGAGCGAGAATGAATGGTGGACAAAGGAAGAGAGAATGGGAGAGAAAGAATGTGAGCCCCATTGCGATCGTTCATTTGTGTGCAACTTCCGCCATATCACTGATCTTCATCGTCTCCTCCTCCACCTGCACCTCCACCTCCCCATTGCAAGATGTCCCAGCAAAGGTTTCCGCCTGCTTCTCGAAGTCTTTCCCTCACCACAGTCCTCATCTCCCTCTACTGCCCCTTGTTCCCCCAATACCTTCTCTCTCTAATATCTCTCCTCCTCCCACAACCCCCTCTGATCCTCCCAAAGCCTTCCACCCAAGCTCTCCATCCTGAAATTACCCTTCATTACGGCAACCCTCCCCCTTGTGGTCTTGCTCGTCCCACCTCTGACCGACCACTACCCCCTCTCGCACCACATCCTCCGTGATCCACTCCCTGCAGAACTCCGATCCAGCCCTGCAACATGCCCCCTGCCACAACTGCCACTCCCTACAGAGCCCCGTCACTAAACCCTCCTCCACTACAGCCTCCATCTCCATCCACTGCTCCCCTCCTACACCCTAAAAGTTCTCTTACTACTGCTCCTCATCCTACAACCCCTTCTTTCATTTCTCCGAACATCCCTCAACCTTCCTCTGAAGCCCCTCTGCAACCACCCTCTCAGAGGGGAACAGGGAAGAGAAGAAGGGGAGAAGGAGATGGTGGAGGTAAAGGCCAAGATTCGGATCTCACACCTGTGGATTTTTTTTCCAGAAGGTGGAGGCAGACTTTTAGCTTTTAATGTACAGGGAGACACTTTCAATTTTGCTTTTTTTTTTTTTTTTTTTTTTTTACAGATACCATAGGAGAATTATTTTCGTACTGCCCAACTGCGGACATAAGAAAACAAATTAGCCTAAAAGTAATACAGTTCGCTAATACTGTGAAAACACGAAAAAATCTGTGTTTGAGGAAGCGCAAGCGGCACTTAAAGAGTGGCGAAAATCAAGTCATGGTGATGAAGCATCAGTTAGCACTCATGAAGAATCGTCAGTTAACCCTCATGAAGGAACAGTTGACCCTCATGAAGGTGTGTCAGTTAACCCTCTTGAAGAATCATCAGTCAACTCTCATCTTGAAGGCGTGTCAGTTATTAACCCTTGTAAATAATTATTTCAAATACATTTCATTTCAATATGTATTTCCTGTATTTTTTTTTTGGGGGGGGGCGGAGTGATGAAAGTGTAGATTGTCTTTTTGACTATTGAATATGATGTAGACATCTACTACAATGTCGATATGATTGGTTGCTCTAATGTCAACAGTAAACAATTACGTGGATGTCCACATATATTTAGACCCGTTTGCTTACTATTATGTACATAAATGTATACTGAACTGTTGCTCAGAATGTTGACTATCAACATTTTCCTCCATTTGTAGAGCCCAATGTCCACTATGTTCTTAGTTACTGTTGACTCAAATGTTGATATCAATGTCACTATTGTAAGCGTAAATGAGGCGAGTAAGGCAAGTCAACTGGAGACAACTAAAAGAAATTTAATTAAAAAGAACAATAGCTACTTATATCAACTAAATCCTTAAACTAATCTCCTCCTATCCTACTGCAGCATTCGACCAACACAGCACCTGTAAGAGAAAAACACAGTTGAGCACCCTCTTCCAACTGGGACTCCTAAGACTATTTTTGGCACCAGACTGCACACCCCTTCTCTCGCCAGGCTGGCTCTATTCATTCTCATCCTCCGCTTTAGTTGGAACCGCACTTGTGCCAGGCACACCAAGCGCTCCTATCACTGCCAGGGAACCACCACCCTCTCGCGCCCTCCGAGCAGGGTTGATCAGACTCCTAGCTCGGGTCTGCGATCCGGGGGCAGGCCCCTGCCCTATTGGAACCACAATCCTTCTGCCGGCTAGACTCTGGCAACGTCCCGGGCCACATGCCTCACGAGACTCCACGTGCCAACCCGTTGCACACTGCCTCGTCCGGCGATCTGTGTACACGGCCTTCCCTAGGCGCCTCAGCGCGCCACGACCACATGATACACTGCCTCATCCGGCGCTCTGTGTACATGTCTATCCCATGCGCCACAATGCGCTGCATCGCAAGTACTGCCTCGCGCAACCCGCGGTACCTGCTTCAGGCAACAAGACGTGCACTGCCTCCTCCGGCGATCTGTGCACGGCACCAAGACACCTAAGGCCTCCTCAATTACTCACTATCGATCCCGATGGAAAATGTGTCCTCATTTCCGAGCAAGCATCTTTTCCTTGTCAGCTCTCATGACTAGCCTATTCTTTTCTACCAATCTGGTGCCAACTTAATACTAGACTAAATTACAATATCTACTCTATAACTAGGTTAAGCTCAGTACGGCGTGCCCCGTGAGCAACCCACATATACTCAGTGAATTACTCACCAGTAACAATTATTTCAATAAACACTTCGCACTACTCCGAACTTCACAATTTCGCGTATTTCGCACAACACCGCTCTAAACAGTACCTGTAGCTAATGCCCGTCGTGTTTCGCGACCGGGGCTCTGCTCATCAGCTACCCTTAACACAAAGGCAGTTTCAAACCTCCCTACCTACCTAATAATGTCACCGAGTCAACTACCTTGATCACTATACAACCGGATGCACGACACAATAGCCGTTGGCCGGCCGTAGCGATGACTTTACAAACTCCAGGGTTTCGCAAACCTATTTTAGCAGGGCTTCTCCGTAACTAACTATACAGAATCGCATTATCTGACTTTTACTTACGAAAATATTCTCCTGGACCACACTATAGTCAAAACACTGCAAACATGTTTATCCGTTTGTACATTGAAATGTTTACTGTCGATTTCATAATCAACAAACTAACTACAATCAGGTATGCATGCACATTCAAATGTTGGGTCAAAATGTCTCTTTTTTTGATAGTCAACATTTCAATCGATATTTCCATACGTACGTATTTCACGGGTCTTGTCTTCCTGTAGCATACAGCGTCATAAAATCCAATGTGAAGGCTTGGAAAAGTAAGCAGACGGAAATGCACTGCCGGTTGGCCAGTGGCATGAAAGTCAGCAAACCACTGATGGGCGACGCCCCCAGTAAGTATGTAAAGTTCCCATTAAGGCTTGACAGGAAACATACAAGGCTTATAGTCGGACTACTCACTCGTCATGGGTCCACAAAACCCATGTGGTATAACACAGGACTGGTGAAAGCAGCTCCTGTAGGTACTGTGGAGAAGAGGAAGAAACCTCGATCGATATCATATGTCACTGCTCAGCAATAGCTGGGACAAGACGCGAAGCACTGGGACTAGAGTATCTAGCACCCAGTGAAGTTAAAGGGATAGAGCTCAGAAAAATTCTCACTTTGGCTATAAAAGTGAAGCTACTGAGCTGATCCTTAACAACAACCTGTGGAATAGTGCAGTGGACTAGAAAACCTGAGCACTCGGTGCATACAACGCCACCTCACACGAATGAAAAAAAAAAGGGAA
This sequence comes from Acanthococcus lagerstroemiae, assembly GCA_031841125.1. NCBI lineage: Eukaryota > Metazoa > Arthropoda > Insecta > Hemiptera > Eriococcidae > Acanthococcus > Acanthococcus lagerstroemiae. The sequence continues at coordinate 25,997,008 of CM063106.1, read as the reverse complement.
CCTCGTGGGCGCTCTGGTAGGACGCGCGCACCGGAAACGGTACGGCAAAATGGGGGCTCGGGCCGGCCACTGATGCGATACTCGAAAGGGTAGTTTCCGGGCCCGGAGGGTGCGGTGTCTTAGGAGCCACTTTGGCATGCCTGCATCGCCATACGTCCCACCACACCACAGCGTTAAGCGTTCATTTTCGACAAAAAATGAATATGAAGCCGGCTTATTCACGAGGAAAACCATCGCCTACATTTATGAATATACGCACCATAAATACGGCAAAATGGCTAATGTATTACCACCGCGAGAATCGAACCAACAGAACGGCGCCGGTATTACGAATAGTATCGTTCAAATATACGAAATTTTATCATTGCAAATCGAAACGTTCTGTTCGATACCCCAGCTGTGGTGTAATTTGCTTAAGCTAGAGCTCTTTTAACCGCAGCGTAGGCTATAATTGAAATAGTTGCGCGGCCTGAACTAACACAAAACGCAGGTCGATTTACGTCCCTAGTGTCTGCGAATCGGTTTGAAAATCATTGAACGTTAGGCTCGTAATATGCGTTCGCCAGAATATCGGGCTCTGGTATGTACAAGGAGATATTACCTCCAAATGGTACCTGAAGATAAGTACACGTTCCGCTGGTTGTGTTCGAAATGAACGCCCGACTTCTCCAGAAAGCGAGCTGAAGGTCTTGACTCGATTCGGTGCCCCGGTTGAGAAATAAGTGCTCGCGTTAAGGGCTGCAACAAAAAGAAAATTACGAGATTTCGCTGGCATTTTATGCAAGATCGATTGGCTGTGTACGATTTCGCCGGTGGATACAATTTTACGATCGACTTTGTTTCGCTCTGCCAATTCGAACGTGTCTAGTATTTACCTAGCGAGCCATCTCTAGCCACAAAGTATAAATTTTTACAGCGTCTTCTGCACTCCTTCATCAGTTTATCGATGCAACTGCGCTCTCCTTCGCGCCACTAGCGTACGTCGAATTGTCGGAAAATTTCATCACAATTGTCTTTTTATGGTCTGGCTGTGTTTTCGTACACTTTTCTTTTCTTTTTGTTTTTTGAAACCTCGTATATGCAAAAAGTTGCGAAAACAGCGTAGAAATAAAAGTTCGAACTTTTATAAGTGCTAATGTATGAAAAGAAATAAAACATGAGAAACTTTTACTGCTATTTGGTTTTTGATACTCCTTTTTCCTTACCCTTTGCTTTTCTTATTTTTTTTTTTTTCGTCCGCTCCTTCAGTTTGCGAATACGTGGTGGTACTTTACATACTTTTCCCGTAATTCACATCGAACCTCGATCGGGAATTCTAACGTTTAATTTCAATTTTAGTCCGTTTTGTAAGCTCGGCATGTGAGACTAGAGTAAAAACCCGTACACTTTTTAACGAATTGCCGACGTAAGCATGTTGGGCGTTTACGTTTACACAGTTCGAAGTCTATAATATTGTTTTAAATAAGAAAGCATTGTCTCCGATAAACGCAAAGTTAAAGAAAATTTTCAAGTTATCATTTGACATCCTCTGGAACATGAACAACCGAGCTCGGGACCCGAAGAAATAGCCTCCATACTCATAAAGGTTGAGGTGCTAGTATCATGTTGCCCCTTTTCAGTTTTAACACTCATGAGTACGCCCATGTAGAAAGGGACAAATTCTGCTGATTTCTGAAAGTTGAGTCAAAAAAGAATTGAGAAATTATCATGATACATTCTGGTAGGAATGAAAGTGTACTTTCATGTGTACTACTCTTTATCTCGTAATTCTACTCCTTCTCCGAGCGGAAGCGAAGCAAATGAAATGAAAGAAGGGTCCCAGTTGTTGGTATTCTCTCCATAGAATTCCCCTTATCTCATTTGAGAACAATGTCAAGAAGTAATACTGGCAGATATAGATTAACATACAGATGAAACTAACCATTCAAATTCATTACAACTATTTGGGTGTAGAAATATAAATGAAGTTTTAAAAAGGTCTTTATTGTCGATCACTTTCTTTCTTTTCAAGGAGGCGGCTAGTTGCACAAGAAAGCCTTTCCAATACATGAAACTGTTCGTCAAGATGACCTCTTTCCAATGAATTAATATGACTTCACTATAGTGGAAAGGGGTGGAAGCTACAAGATTGTTTCTTTCAATTACTTTTAAAAGCTGATTTCTCCACTTTTTGTCTTATTTATTTATTTTTTACATTTCAAACAGCTGTATTTTTGCATATGGTGTGGTGGGACGTGTGGCGATGCACGCATGCCAAAGTGATCCCTATGACACCGCACCCCCGGTACCAGAAACTACCCTTTCGGGCATCGCATCAGTGCCGAGGGGAACGCTTTGGGGCCGGGCCCGAGCTCACATTTCTCCGTACTGGAACGGTGCGCACGTCCTGCCAGGGCCACCATGAGGTTCCCTACAGATCGAGGTCTGTGCTCCCAGAGCGCTCGCCTGGAATTCAGGTCCCCACGGCCGGACGCGCTGCCTCTTCTTCACTCACTCATCACGTAAGACTTGTCTGCTCTAGCCCTTGTACGACGGGTGAGCTCTGTCGAACGGGATCCGCCGCCGCAGCAGCAGCAGCAACTCCACCTATTTGCTCCAGCCATTGCACTACGGGCGAGCTCCGCTGAACGGGATCCGCCGCAGCAGCAGCAACTTCACCTTGCCTACCAGTCCTCTGCCTCGACCACTCTGCCTCCATCCTGTCCTCGATTCAGTATGCCGCCAGACCAACAGTGAAGATCTGCGCTCACCCTCCACACCATGCAGACCCTTCAGAGCTGATTCGTCTTGACGATCCGGCTCCATGAAGGGGGACACTCGGTAACCCCCTGAGCGTACACGTGAGAGAGCTTCAAGATCGGGAGATTAACAGAGAAAGCAGCTTGACTTCCCCAGACTCTGCAAAGTACTCCCTCTCAGTATTATCTTCCGAGTACTGTCGGTTCCACAAGACAGTAGTATCGATCAATCACTGGTCCAACAAATACGAAGTACTGACTAATGTGATTCTACATAACCTATCGAAGACGAATAGTAAATAAGTGACCTACTTATGAGGTGAGCGCACTTACTCAAAGTTCGGCAAACGAAAGATGCAAAATCGCGAGACGATAATATTAACTATATTAAAAGCCCGAGCATGCACAACTATACAAAAATCAAACTGACCATATAAAACGAAGACTGTGCCTGTGTGCGAGTAGGCCAGCCTATTGCTACATCATCCCTATCGTTCACAGTCTTGAAGAAAGAATATCATTATTTTGGCAGGACGAGTTCGCAGCTTCGCGGTATCGGCCAGTGCCAAGGGGAAGAACTTTCTGGATGTGTTCGTATGAATCGGGAATAGGTTTTAGGCTATAAAAAATTTCGGTACCCTAATTAGGAGGGGGCCACAAAATTTTGTCCTCCCTGGCCCCCCTAATTCTTTTTTGAACTTGAACTTTTTACAATTGTTTTATATCGAACTTTTTCATACTTTGTCAAAATTTAGCGGCTGTAACTGTCTCTCTTCAGAAATTATTGGGGGGTTGAAAATCTGAAATTTCCAAAACGAGCTCAAAATGCCTTATTATTACGTTCACAACTGATTTAATGTGGTCTTTATACCTGAATATAGTTTCTTACCCATTTATGCACCCCATAGTCCATTTTCGACCCCCATATCACCTCAAAAAGCTCAAAATTCCAATTTTTGAAAAGTATTCCTAGATTCTCTTCTAATTATCCGATTGAATTTTTGAAAGCACGGTCACCTTCGTCTGAATAACACAAACGTGAATCTATTGAACGCAAATTAATTCGAACACTCTGATCCAGCGCAGCGCCAGATTAAGCAAATTCATATTTTAAAGTAGCGCGCGTAACAAAATCGTTATAGCGCGGGAGAATTTCCAGCAACCCCGCGCTACAGTGCTGCCCTTTCAACGAATATACGTGCATGCGAACACACGCACACACACAGAGAAGATAGACCAGTATTCTGCGAAAAGGTAAAACCTGTTGTGTGTGATGCTCTTTCTTCGTCATTCTCCCCAATTTTATAAGAAACCCTGCGTAGCAATGACCCTGTCTGTTTTAAATACATTAACAACTTTGAAATAGTCCATTCATGTTTCGAAATCACGTTCAATGGGTATAGGTAAATGTCTGAAAACAGCATAATATCTCGGAAATGCGAAACCGATGCTACTGTATGCAAAACAAAGGAACAGTAAGGTTAAAAGACAGACAAATTGTGAGATAAGAAGAGAGATGCCATGAATGGCCATGTTTTGAAAATTTTAAAAGATTCTCTTTTTTTTAAACCTTTCTTTTATTTTGAAATCCTTTCCAGATCGACAGAGAAGTCAGGAAGGGCGACCAGCTAACCTCAAATTTGTTCAACTGTGTTTTAGAGCAGGTATTTGGAAGTCTTAGTTGAGAGTAGAAATGAGTCAACATTAATAAGGAAACAATAAGTTGCTGTAAATTTGAAAAAGAACGCGGTACTGCTATGTGTTAGAAAAATGGCCGAAGAATTTATAGAAAAAAGTAGGGCTACAAGAGGGGAAGGATATCAAGAAGGGTGAAGAAACTAAGCAGCGACTGAGTGCAACTGAATCGGGGTCTAAGAGGGTGGGCAGGGAAGCAGGGAGCTTGATGTGTTTGCGGAGTGAGTTGGAAGCCAGGCACGATGGGAGAATGTGAGGGGTCTTTGGAATCACAGAGGGAGCAAGTGGGGCCTCCATGCCCGACAGAAGGAAGCAGTAGGTTAGTTGATGTGAACTATGCCAAGGTGAGTCGGAATAGATTTAATCCTGCGCGCGGACGATGTATCAGGGAATGGAGATAGAGCCAAAGATTTAACGCGAAGAAGTTTGGAATGGGACATGGACCATTTTTCCTGCCACTGAGCGAGAATTATGTTTCGGAGGAGGTATTTTACACCGGAAGCAAGGGCGACTGGGGAGGACCGGCAGGCCAGGGTAGGGTTTTTGGTTGCGACATGCACCAGTTCGTTACCTTGAATCTCAATGTGTCCAACAGGTGAGCTAGGGAGAGGAGGCCACCATTTTAGGAGAAGGAGTGGTATAGGAGATGGATACGCTGAATGATGGAGTTGAGGGTGTAGAGGTAAATAGTAGCGAGTCAAGGGAGTCAGTAAACAGGAGACTGGTTGTGGGTAGAGGGGAGGTATTCAGGAATGATATTAGGCAGAGGAGGATTTCTGTGAGTTCGGCAGTGAAGATGGACTGGGTCGGCTTCAGTCTGAAATGGGAGACAATCGTTGATAGAGTAGACTCCGGACTCTGTTGGACAGGAAATTGAACGGCTGCACTCGAGTTCCGTCCGAAGTGGGAAATGAAGGGGAGTAGTACAACTGAGTTCCGTCCGACAGTAATCGACGAATTCCGTCCGCGAAAAATTTGGAATTCCGTCCGGAGGCATTGCGAATTCCGTCCCCTTTAAAAAAGTGTATAGCCTACTTATCCAGCAAACGCAAGTATCTCAGACTCGCATGTATCATCTTGTCCGTTGCAGGTGTCTGTATGCATGAGTTTCAGCAAATGAAGCTGCCCATCCCAATATTTTTCAATTGATCGATGCACTATTAGAAATTCAGACCAACGTGTACGCGAAAATGTTCGATGTACACAGATCGATAAGGAGAGCTACTGCATTAAATAAAGAGTCTGAAGTCGGCGTTCTTATGACTCGTAGGGAGACGGGTGAACTTACGCGTTTAGAATATTTGAGAAAAGTTTCTTTTAAATTTTTACATCCTCTCGCCTAACCCTTTTTGTATTTTGAATTTAAGTCTATTTCTACACGCCTCATACTTTATATTGCATTTTTCCTGTTGTATACCTACATATAATTAAAGTTTATTTGAAATTTTTATATTTTTTATGTTGAAGTCGAATGAATATATTTCAAATAAACACCATACATTCGATATATACGTTACATGTTGCAGCAGGTTACGGCACTATTGGACGGAAATCGGAAGTACACGGGCCGTAATTCGCAAGTATGTGGGACGGAATTCGTTACTATGTGGGACGGAATTCGATACCATGGGACACAACCCCATGAATTACTCGCGACGGAACTCGATTGAAAATTGTGAAAATGGACGCAACTCGAGTTCTCCGAATTGAACAAACTAAAGTATTCATGTACCTTGGTCAACTACGAGCACCAGAAAACAGATTAGATGAGGAACCAACTTGGAGGGTAAGAGCAGCCGGGAAAACTATTGGTCGCCGAAATAAATTTACAAGGGGAAATTTTAAACAGAAACGAAATGAGACCTGCAAACTTATTGCCCAATACCAGCCTTACCATGTAAAGCCTAATCCTGGGCAACAACCCAAATCCACGTCAACAGACTGAGAAGTAAGAAAGAAGAATAGAAAGAAACTTAATTTATAACTGAGGCATGAAGTTTCAACTCAAAAGATAAGACCATGGGGATGAAGGACAAAACAATGTACAATCAAAAAATTGAAATGGAAGTACACAGGTCACTTAGCAAGGTTAGGTAAAGAAAGATGAAATAAAATTGTAAAAGATCAGACTCCCGTACCCAGAAAAAAGGAGTAGGGGCAGACCATCTTTTTAAGATGGAGAGATGAAATATCAAGAATCACCGGAATCATGTGCGGGAGAACGGCGCAAAACAGCAGAAACGGAGAAAAATTGAGTGCAGCAGCTTGCTTAGAAATGAATAGAAGTAAAACAAAACAATTATCCTATACGGAAGGGAAATGTAAACTCACAATAAAAGGAACTAAACTAGAAAGAACCTCCAAATTGGACTATTTGGGACAAATACAATAATTTTAAGACAGAACAAACAGAGAGATAACGGAAAGAATAAAAAAAAAAAGCATGGGCATGCTTCTGGACTTAAAAAACATATTTAACGGTGAACTGAAGATTGAAACAAATATGAAAATATTGGAAAGATACACTCTACCAGTCTTCACCTATGGATTCCAAACAGGAGCCCTAACAAAGAAGCAAATGGAAATGTTAACAACCACGGTCGGAACGATGGAACCAAGTATACCTACCAGGGTTAAGAATAAAAGTCAAAGTGAAAAACTGAAAGATAAAGGAGGAAAGTGGTATGAAAGAGGTAGGTCAGGGGATCTAGAAATTAAAATGGGATTACACGGGACATGTCGCACGTTAAGAAGGGACAAGATAGAAGAGAATAATCAGCGAGCGGAACCTTACAACAAGAAAGGAAGAAAAGGATGAAAACTAGGAATATCGTGTGACAATACAACAAAAATTATCCAACTCACTAAAACCAACTCACTTTAGCCAGCTCAACTTAGCCAACTCACTTTAGCCCACGGTCTAGATGACCAGCGGGTCAGCTAGTTCCTTATAAAAACATCACGAATGTGGACTATGACTCCAATAAAAGAAGGTAGGTAGCGTTTTAGGGAGCGAGAAATTCACATGTTGCATTAGGTAGTAGCGGAATATCTGCTATTATCTTTGGCTGTAATCAGTATAGAAGATGTGGGACCCCGAATAACAACTGTTCGCATCCTTTTCTCCAGACTCTCCATACAAATTACGTGTTATTCGTCTTCTTCAGACACCGCGACGTAGACATCAGTCCCGCTGACGTCTGTAAATGCTTGCATCGTATCCTTTTCGAGAGCATGACCTACACCGCTGCGAAAGCCAGCTGCCAGACAGTAATTTAACCTGACGTTGACCTTTTGATTAAATGAACCCCCGGTCTACAAGTATTTCCTTACTCGTCATCTTTTGTTCTCCTTACCGACGGGGTACTCTCAGTCACATTTCAACTGAGGTACCGAAAACGGTGCCGGCGAGTTTCGTTGAATCGCCTCTGCTTTTAGTTACACCGAGCTGACAGCAAAATCCCCGCATCGACACCAGCAAGAGGTAAATTATCTTCGCGCTCGCCCGTAATTGTTTATTTCGATCGAGCAGCGGTTGAATAGAAGTGATTGCCAAGTAATTTTCATACAGTCTGAGTTGAAATTGGACACGGATGTGGCGCAAACTGAACCAGAATTTCAGATTTTCAGACAACCGCGTAACTGTACACGGTATATATACACATATATAGGAAACCGTACGATAACGGAGAAGCTCTGGGAAGTACCTGACTTCGTTTGAATAATCGTTATATCACGTTCCAGCAATTTATTTAACCTTTTCAAAAGGCAACATAAATAAACTCGAGTTAGAAAACGCAGGTACCGTCTCAAGTATACGTACCAGTAAAATGCACATAAATGCTGCGTAACAGAGTACAGGTGAATTCGTTATAATGTTTACACTATTCGATGAAAAACTGAAGATGATTCAAGTTGCAGAGAAATATGTTTGTGCACCAACTCGATTTATCATTCATTTCTTGACCGGAATTACTTTGCTCAAGTTTGTACATTGCTGTCGCACTTATTTACTTATTTCACCTTAAAAAGGTTCTTCCAGTTTCATTCTCACTAGTAGAAATGGCGTATTTTGGCAATCGAAATTTAAAAGAAAGATATTCGGATGAATGCGCAAAGGGTCTATTTCTCATAAGGAAATGTGTAATCTTGGTAAATACTAAAAATCCTCCTCTGTGTGTGCCACCTTGAAATGGTGAGAAACTTTAAAGAAAAACTAAAGGCATATAGAAGAAGGAAAACTCCGACAGATGAACCCTGATGAAAGCAAGGAGAAACTACATCAGTATTCTTCTTTGGAACCATCAAAATTATGATGGCAACTCATAAAGTAAATAGTAATTCCAGACGTAAAATGTCTCCCATTCGGATATCTGGATGGAAGCTATCAAGTGAGAAGCCATCAGAATTGAGAATAGGGACACGGAATGTAAGGACACTGAACGAGGTAGGCAAATTAGAAAACTTAAAGAAAGAGGTAGAAAGAATAAAATTAGATACAATAAGAATTAGTGAAGTGAGATGGCCAGAAGAAAATGATTTTTGGACGGGGGAGTGTAAAATAATCAATACAGCAGAGTAAGCAGGCGTAGGTATTATTATGAATAAGACTCTAAGGAATAGAGTGCAAAGTTATTTCCAACATCTACATCTAAATACCTTTACTGGGATTGTTGATATACATACACAGGGGAAAGTATTGTACCTTGGATCCGTTGTACCATGGGACTCTCTCGCGCTGTGCGACATGTTTGAAAACGAGTCACGCACGTCATGTAGAATATGTTTGGCAACACCGCATTCGTTCGGCGAGAGTTTTATCTGGGAGTTCTTTCTTCTTATCTATTATATATAATATAAAATTATATAAATGAAAGTTGCTGTTTCTGGGCGCCAGTAGACGCTTCAACCGCTGAACCAATTTCGTTGAAAGTTGTACCATTAAACAGGAAATGACGAGTACAAGGTTCGTAGCGAAAAAAAAATTACAATGTTGTGTACTTAAGCCACAAATAAGCTCAAAAGTTACCAAAAAGTGACGACTTTTGTGGATCTTTCGAAGGTGTAATTGAACAGGGGTAAGACGAGGTTAATTTTCGTTTTGAAGCGAATAGTTTGCCGGTTGTATACGTAGGCATGTTGGGGACAGCGGGAAGTGCGGTGGTTTTCCTGAAAGGTAGATGTTGTTGGTGAACATCAGTGGTGCAGATTTTGCGTTTCCTACATTTTCTGTTTTGTTATTCACGCTTGCCCGTTAATCGTGTTCAATTTGTCTTTAACTTTTGGATAAATTAAGAATATAATACCAGCCATTTGGACCACTCTGCCCATAGAGGTAGGATTATCCATGTATATGGATAAAATTCTCAGCAAATGTTTGGGAACGTTTTTGAATTTAAATGAATCTTTCTTGCTTTCTTTCTTGCTTTCTATCTATCTATCTATCTTCTATCTTCTATCTTCTATCTATATTATAAATGAGTCGATGAAATGCCATGACGCTCGATAGGCTGAACAGATTCTTTTGAAAAATGTCTCAAATGAAAGCTTGGGTTCCCTAGGAGGTTTTTTAAAAAAAAAAAAACATTACAGAGAAGTGCATTCAGTAAGTTGTAATTAAAAAAGTCGTTTTGCATCTGTGTCTACGTGTGAGTGTTCCGCGCGCTTACCCCGTCATTGTAAACGCGTGTTAGAGTGATCAGTGAGACCAGCAGGAAGTATTTTATATAACACATCGTGAATCTTTCATCTAAAAGCGTCTCAGTGTACATACTGCGGTTGATCAGGCTATGTTGCGTTTTTTTATTATTGAACTTTTACTTCACAAATCCTTTTGTAGGGCTTCATGTGTTCAAAACTTAGGCCATGTGTCGTTTTTTTACTATCGAATTTTCATTTTACAAATACTTTTTTGCTTCATTTTTCATTTATTAAAGAGATTAAAGTAATATATAAAGACAAGTCTCGATTTTTCCTCACCAATGTTCTCAGGTATTACTGAAGGAAATCTTTTTAAAAATGTCTCATCTATTCCCTAGCAGGCTTATGGCGTGAAACTTTTTTTATAACTGTGACGTAAAACGTACTGACTTTCTGATGCGCAGAATCCCGCCAGTTACCCAAGTAACTGAAAGGGAACCAAGGGTAACTGACAGGTTTCTAGGTAATCTGAGGGTAACTGGACGCTGTTAAGCATAAGGGAACCAACCAGTAAAATCTGTTTTTGATCACATGATTCGAAGTTCACAAGCTATGTAGAAACTATGTGACATAGCATTTACGGATATAAGATTTTTTCAACGTGAGTGCGCATTTTTGAATCGGGGGGCAAATTTTGAAAAATTATGCTTTTTATGCACTTACCAATAACGATACTAATAAATCATTCTGTTTACAAATGTCAGCTGGTTCCCTTGCGCTTAACAGCGTCCAACTGACGGTTGCAAATGAGTGACTTTTCTACGGGTAACTAGGGTAACTGATTACGCATCCGGTTGGGAGACAGATATACCAAGTTCAAAACTCAGTTCATGTAGCGTTTTTTTACTATAGATCTTTCATTTTACAAACATTTTTCTGCTTCATTTTTAATTTATTGAGAAGATTAAAGAGATGTAAGTGGATGTTTCATGTTGCGTTTTTTTACTATCGAACTTTTATATTTTACAAATAATACTTTTTTTTTTATTTCATCTGACTGGGACTGGGCAAATTGTAGAAGCGCTAGCGTCGTATCTTTTAGTGTGTTTTTTTTTCCTATCAAACTTTTATTTTACAAATACTTTTTTGCTTCAATTTTCATTTATTGAAGAGATTAAAAAGATTTAGATGATAAGTATACCGGCTAGGCATTTTCAAAGTGCGAAATTACGATCGTACTGCATACAATGATAAGAAGAACGTATAGCGCGACCTGTGACACAAACCTACAAACTGTTATCAAAGTTTTTATCTATAATTAATGTTTTTGAAAGCCTCTGACTGGGACTGTGCAAATTATAGAAGCGCCACCGTCGAATAGGTTATAATGTAAACCATCACCATTCGAACTTTTATCCTCTGAGGTCAATTCTGAAATATTTTATTAAAAATAATATAATAGTAAGGTAAGCTACCTATTCTGAGTCTAGCATCAATTGTGAGTCCTTTTTTTGAAAACGCGTTTTCTCGCTAGATCGAGGCATTGGACAACCGTGAAACCTCTTCCATTCGAAGGACCAACATGTTTTACACTATCCACTAATACAGTTAGCGAGTTCGTAGAAGTGGTGGGGGAAAGCTACATCCTTTCCGGTTCTACTAGTTAAAACCGCACGTTTCTACCGTCTGTTAAAATGGGTGTTCTCATACGCGAATATGTCCAAGTTGAAGTGCGTTCTCTTATTCGATTTTTTCGCTTAAAGGAAAACAAATTGCCCTGGAAATTCATAAAATATTAAAAGAAACGTGGGGTGAATCAGAGTTATGGATATTCGGAACGTTCGACGATGGATAGAAATGTTTAAAAACAGCCGTACATCTGTCTTGGATGATGATCACTCCGGGAGAATTGATGACGCGACTGTGTTTTGTATACGAATGGCATCATTCTCGTAGATTTTATGGAAAGAGGAGCCCACCATCAATTCTGAATCGTATATTCAGACATTGAAGAAGCTTCGTAGTGCCACAAAAGCCAAACGACCGGGATTGCTGACCTCTGGTGTCATTCTGCATCACGATAATGCTCGCCCACACGTCTCGTGCCACATCCATTCAGATCGAAAAATTCCAGTGGGAATTGATGGACCTTTCCCCCTCATAGTCCAGACTTGGTACCCTCAAACTTCAGACTATTTGGAAAACTCAAAGAAAACTTGGCTGAGCAAAAATTCTCAACGGATGAAGAAACTCCAAATGCGGTCAAGTTCTGTCTAAAAAAGTTGGACAAAAACTGGTTCTTCGGCGCGTATGAAGCATGGGTGTCACGTTTCGAAAAGTGTGTAAAAACTAACTGCGATTATCTAGAAAAATGAACAAAAGTCTGGAGATCCGAATCTGTTTTTATTTATTTTTCTGTCTTAATTAGTTTAGGAGCTAGAGCGATTTAGAACGAAACATATTGAACGATCCACGTATAATTGCTATTTTTCATTTCCTACATTTTGAGATCAACTTTTCCCCAGCCTTTGGGGTGATTCTCTTGGGGACATGCTGCTGAAGAAAATGATGTCTGATACTGAACAAGATATTTGTACAAACTGCTAATTGGTACCTGCTGGTGACAGTTTATGATGTCTCCTTAGGACTTCTCTTGGAGAGGTGCTTCAAATGAAAATAACTTGTATAGAGGAAGCAGTTGTGAAAATTGATAATTTGTGTCTGACCCACCCCCAGCCACTGGCAGATTTACCACTGCGTTAAGGTGTGCTTCAGCACAAAGCAGCAAAATTCAGGGGAGAAATACGTAGAAAACGAATAAGATGGTGACAGAATTAGTTTCACGTATATTTTTGGGGATGGCAAAAAAAAAAAAAAAAAAAAAAAAAAAAAAAAAAAAAAAAACAGTGGCCAATCAGGTGAATCTGGTCTCGGTAGCCATGTGAGTTACGCTGATGTGGCCATAACATTGGTGCACCTTAACGAATAGTGACGGAGCGAAATCAGAAGAATCTAAAATACGCCCATGTCCTCAAAATAATTTGTAGAGTAAATCTCCTTTTTGGTGTGATACACCTGGCTATAGTAGTTATTCTCCGGAGGTCTCGTGATCTTGCTTGAGATCCTCCTGTGAAATAAAGCTAACCAATTTAAAAGCATCCTCAGAATTCTGAAAGTCTTCCAGGACCGGGTTACGGGAGAGCATATCCTCTTCCTGGTTGATTTTTCCTGGGGCATAACGTGCCGAACAACCAGTGCTGCCAGCAACGCAGAGCTCTACCAATCGTCTTACATTTAAGATAGATAAGATGGCTTTCTCCCTTACTTGAGTTGATGTAAATTCTTTTGGAAAATATGCCGCAGAGTGCAGCTTTCCGTCATCTTGTTGCTGTTTGAAAACTGCTCCGGCACCTAAAGAGCTACCATAAGTGAACAAATATGTCGAACCGAATTCCCTCTTCTCTCCATCTGAGAAAAAATACGAGTAAAATAAAATAAACTTCAAGTAATGAGATGACGTAATCAATTGTTAGGCTCTATTATGCTGGATTGTATTTTCATTATGGGACCCATTTATCGGCCCACAATGGTAATGTTGAATTCACGAAAGAAATATGCTGTTTGCACGAAATATATAAATGACAAGCGCAGTAACAAGTACGAAACAGAAAAAGAAAGAGTTTGAAGAAAAAATTAAACTTCAGAACGCAATATAATTCACTTACACGATAGAATAAAATACGCCCGGAATTTTAATACCTTCTACACACAATGAAAAAAAGAGACACGATATTACTGCGCCCGAAATAAAAAGTTTGAATTCTCGGCCTCCATCATGCTTGTCACAAATTTACAATTGCCCACAAATTAATGTCAAAATCAAATTTTGGAGCAATAAAAATCTATGAATCGATTCTCCACCTCCTCAGGAGCCACAAATTTAGATTGAGCCAAACCGATATCAAAAACGAATTCGTTGAGTTGTAACCCTCGATGATCTTGATGGGATCATTCGCATAAATAAGAGGTCTAAAAATTCCTAATGTACTATAATAAAGGGTAATTTTTACACGCCCACTCTTTTTTTGTTCTCTCAACCCGAGCCCTGAAATCCGCCCTTTCGAGCATTACCTCAGAGCTCCCCTCTATGACGTTTCTAGAGTACTTAAGAAAAAATTCATAATGGCCGTTTTTATAGAAAATTGGATCCCTCTTCAACTCATGGATCTCCTGTCTCCACGAGTATGTACGTTATCCGCGATGACGTATAATTTTTGTGTTTAAACAAAATAATATACCGTATGCAAGTCATTTCGTGATATCGATTTTAAAACTCGTAATTTAAACTTTTTTATTCGTGGCTTCACATTTCGTTCAATCACACTTTTTATTTCGTGCTATTTAATACTTCCCTTTCATTATGGCTTATTGTGTTTTCTTTTATAGTTTGTCTTTATACTATCCTACCGAGGATTGGGTGGAGCTCCTAGTTTATTCTTAAAACCTAGCCTTCGTAACCTCCCCTCTATCTCTCAAAAACAAAATACAGGTTCGTTATTTAACAGATAGCTCGTTAGAGACGAAGAGCTCCTCAACTTTATGGACACATAAAGTAAGATTATTTCAACCGTCTCAATTCTCATGTCAAAATCTGTCTGTCCGTCCATTGCTGTCGACTAATTGATGGGTAGATGGAATGTCATAAAAATGAATAATTCCGCAAGGAAATATTTTATCAAATAACATGTATTTTAAAATAGATAAGTCACAAACATAAATTTTAAAATGGAATTTTGAAATTTATTCATTATTTTTGTACAACCACAGTCAAATTATGAAACTACTCAAATTTAAATGCTCATTAATCACCGTTCACTGGCAATAAAATTTCACATTTGAAAATTGTTCCGAAATTTTTCATGAAATATTTCAATGAAAACTTCAAGAAGACATATTTCATAAAATTTAACAATACGAGACAGATGGATAAATAGGTAAAAAGCTGACTGGCTAGCGGAAGATCCGACTGTTAATGAGTGTCTGTCGGCTTGGTTGACTATATAACCGCCTGGCTAAAATTTAAGGTAATAGATCTACTTCTACAATTTTTCGTATTTTATAGGCCAGTACAAATACATCAAACTTGTAGCACTAGGAATAAAGGATGTACGGTTTTAGTTTATAGACACAGCAGGAAACGAAAACGATACTTTCTCTTGATAAATTTTGTTGGCTGTTGAGACTGGAATTGTTGCCGACGGATTAACAATATAAGTACAATTGCTTAAACTGGGAGGTTCATACTCCTTTCCGAGAACAACGGCCCTCGTCTTCACTTCTACACTTTATTGTGGAAATCACCGTGGCCTATACTCGAAAATTTAGGTTGAGAAATTTCAATAGTAAATTAGGCACAGCAAACAGGAATACACGTACAAGTACAGACAGATCGCAAACGAGAAACCGTGAAAACAATGCTGGTCACTATCTATCTGCTGCAATTTTCTTTAAAGAGTTTCACATGAAGGGGGAAAGAAAATGTATAAAATAATTTTATATAACATACGTGAACTCGAAATGCAGAATCCGAGCTGAAATGGACAATACATCCAGGACAATGTACTTTCTCGTAAATTAGGTAATTGTCTATTTGGCTCCTCGATACCTAATACCCTCGGTCACGTTTATCTATCAATCGTGTTCAAGTTCGGCTGCACCTAGAAAGTTCGCCTCCAACAAGCTGCCTCTTTTGTCATCCGACAGTTGGGAAGATTAAAGAGAAGAATGCTTTTATTCTTCGAATTTCGCTATTCACTCTCGAAAAATAATCGATGGTTAATTCCTCTTTCGTTACGGGTACCTTTGAACCGCTTAAAACTCTCACGATCTTCTCGCTAAATCCCATCGAAATACTCTCTCTCCTTCTCTCTCTCTCTCTCCATTTGCGAATAAAAATGAGAGACCGTACTCGTTCGCTCCGTATATTTCTTTGAATGCAAAACATTAAACTAATTTCTTTCATTCGACCCACAAAATTTAGTACATTCGCACCAGCTCCAGCTGAATGTGTTCACTTCCGTATTAAGCCTTAGTTTTTAGGCGTCGAGCCGACGTACCCACCGTTAATTTTCCTTTTTCGACGCAATTCAAAAACGGGGTCTGCGAGACACACGCGGATTCCGAGTTGTGTCTTACAAAAGAAACGCGCCTTGTGAGTTGCAAATCCCTCGCAACGCCTAAATGCGAGCTCAGATGGTTATAAAACTGCAAACACGTTGAATAGTCTCATCAGTTAACTTATTTATTTATTTGTATTTGAGTCCCCCAACAGGTGCCCGAGGGTCCCATTGACAGGGAGGAACAGTAGATGCAATATAATAAATTTTCAAAACAAAACAGAAAATACTTTTCAGGTGAAGGGTGGGGGATAAAGAAGAAGGAAAAGATGACAGAAAGAGGAAGAGGGAGATAGGCACCAGAGCAAGGGCAGAGCGGGAAATGAAGGGCGCGTAGGTCCATAGGTGGCAGTTCAGAATTGTGAATTGAGAACTGACGGTTGAAGGGAACCGAGGGGCCGAAACAAACAACACTGATGTGGTATAAGGGAAAGAACTGCAGAGACTAGGATCTACATACCCTCGAGTACTTTAATGACTGATGAGATATACTGTTTCCTACTCATGAAGAATACTTCGATCCCAGGGTCTTTTTGGATCATACTCGTATTATCATATAATACTAGAGTATTGTCCATACTTGATGCTGAGCCTCTACGTGTTACAAATAGATCAGTATTTCTCGTATTGAATGTAGAAACCCTGAATTGAATACGTGTTGAGTTTTTGGAATCCAAAATTTTGTTATTCAGAACATCCCTCAGGAAGATAAACTTTGCCAGACATCTATTATTTAGGCTCATCATAATCTGAAAGCCAACCAAAAGTTCTTTGTATACAATTTCAGAAGGATAATATGTAAAAATTTTGCAATATAAGTATTTCGAAAATCTTTTTCGAATTTTCTCAATTGCATCCTTACCTTGAGTTTTGGGATCCCATACAACAGAGAAGAATTCCAATATTGATCTAACAAAATTAGGATAAAGAATTTTCATTGTTTCTACATTTTTATAACAAGTTCCATTTCTCTTCATGAAGCCAACCATTTCTTTAAATTTCAAAATTATGTAATCGATATGAATATTGAATACTAATTTCGAATCCAAAATGACGCCTAAGTCTTTAACAAAATTTACACACCTAAGGGTATCTTTTTTTTTAATTTTACACTCGTATAAAATGGCGCATCTTTCTCTTGAAAAGTTAATTTTTACAAACTTGTCAGTATTCAATGGTAACAAGTTCCTATCACTCCACTCAGCTAATAAGTCCAGATCTTGTTGCAGTTTAACACAATCATTTAGAGGTTTTATAATTTTATAAATTTTCGTGTCATCTGCATATAGCAATAATTTTGAATATTGGATTTTTTCAGAAATATTATCGACAAGAATTAGAAATAAGATAAGGACCCAAAAAACAAACCCTGGAGAACACCTGATACACTCTTGTAACACGTAGAGATCATTCCTTTATATTCGACAAACTGCATAGTGAAATAGAATTATTAGATCTTGTGAAAAGTCAAAGCTGCACAATTTGTGGAGTAAGATTTTGTGGTTGACAGTGTGAAAAGCCTTTTGAAAAAATCCGTGTAAATGGTATCCATTTGACCACCCTAGAGAGGGTTATACTGACCTCACATGCAAAGTTCATTAGATTTTTCTGCACTGAATATTCCTTTCTGAAGTCATGTTGACAGGGAGATAAAATATTTTTGGATTGATTGTATAGATATTTGTGCAGGGCAGTTTCAAAAATTTTGGTCGCGAGTGAAATTAGAGAGATGGGACGATAATTTTTTATTCTATTTATTTTGCCTGACTTGTAAAGTGGAATAACCTTGGATGATATTTTCTGTATTGTTGGATATATATCTGTCTCAAGGACAGTATTGCAGATATAAGTTAAAGGACTAATAAAAAACTGTGAGCAAGCTCGAAATATATATGGTGGAATGGAATCAGGGCCACAAGATGATTTAGGTTTAAGGTCAGGCAGGGCACGCGCGTTTTATATCCTCGATAGTGATCACACCCCCCGATATAAGGCCTTCGCCTCCAGTAACCTCCACCCCATTAGCACTCGGAGTTTTTTTTCTAAGTTACACTTGTATCGCTAAAAACACTAGAAAAATAGATAGTTTGCAAATGATTCCGCAATGGTATCTGAACTGGGGTAAATTTTTTCACCACAGGTATCCCTGCAATGCTACACTTAGTGAAAATCACTAAGATTCCTGTTCGCGGTTCTCGTAGCACGGTATGAATTAAGGTACGTCAACGACTGGTGGGGCGCTCAATACCACCTACGAT
Source organism: Acanthococcus lagerstroemiae (assembly GCA_031841125.1). Classification (NCBI taxonomy): domain Eukaryota; kingdom Metazoa; phylum Arthropoda; class Insecta; order Hemiptera; family Eriococcidae; genus Acanthococcus; species Acanthococcus lagerstroemiae. The sequence continues at coordinate 25,978,501 of CM063106.1, read as the reverse complement.
AACCACCAGCATTACAGGGATGGGCGTACTTCAGGGGTTCCAAAACATTTTTTAATGAGAGGGTTGTATTTTTTTTTTTAAAGTATGTAAATGATCAAATTAATAAATTCAAAATTTCAAATGGTAATTTTTGATTTTATTGTAAATTTTTATTTTTCAATCAAAATAATCCCTATTGACCAAATCTACTGAAATTTCGCTTACTCAGTTGCGGAAATTTCAAATTTCCGCAAAAAATTCGAGGCAGATGCAGAATTTGGGAGCAGAACGTAGCGATTTTTCTGATTTTTCCGCTGCAGTATCTGCAGCGTCTCCAGAATTCCTGTCCATTACGTTGCGTTACGCTGCGATTATCTAACCCGCGGCGGGCGCGGAATTTACAATTACGCTGCGTTCAGAAGCTTAAAATAAAGCCGCAACTGATGCGTAATTTAAATATTGAGGCGTTCAGCTGCGAATAATGAACGTGCCTCAGTAGCGGACATTGTGGAATTTCTGTTCTGCCGCGACTTTATCTGTTCCGCATCAATAGTGGCTGACGCAGAATAAAATGTTCTGCGGCGACTTTATATGTTCCGCATCAGAAGTGACTGACGCAGAATAAAAGTTGATGCGTTCTACCGCGACTATTCCACATTCCGCGGCAGTAACGATTAGTGCGAAACATGAAAGTCGACACGTTCTACTGCGATCCTAATAACTGCTGCTGATCCAGAATTTTTTGGCCAGTAGCGTTTAGAAGCTGCAAATACAAAGCAGTGGCTGATGCGGACTTCAATATTGGAAGTGCTCCATTGTGACTGTGTATTCAATCTGCTGCACAGAATTTTTCTTAATATAGGCTAAAGGTACTGCAAAATTCAATAATAAACAATAAAGGATCTGTAGTAATAATCCTCCCTTTAAACCTCCCTAAACCTCCCTTCCATCCTCATTGTCACCAAGAAAACATATCTGTAGAACAAATTTTTTTCTTGTGTCTCAAAAAATTCAAATCGTTTTGAATTTTTATTGACGCTCGGATCATTTTTATGGTCTCTGATCATTATAATGACGTTGTTCTGTGTACACGTTCTTTATTATTGACGCAGCGCTCGAAATGATTGACCATGTATAATTCGCGTAAGTTGCCTCCAGGAAAAACGGTACATCCCTGCATTTTTGGAGCCTTTCCAATAATACGACGAATATTCCGATGAACAGTTTCATTGTGGTTGCCTTGAAGTTGCGAAAGAGGAGATATTATATTAAACTACCCGAAACCACAAAAATAACGGAAAATCGATTTTTTGACAGACCACGTTTCACCAGTTTCACCTTTCATGTACGAATGTAAATGTAGCGCAGTGCGCGATGATTTGGTTTCCCTATGTAGTCCCTGTATGAATAATGCAGTTATAGGGGGGAGAATTCCGCAGCCCCATAAGTTGATGACAGACAGAAAAAATAGTAGGTAACAGTATAGCAAAAATTTTCCTAGCATTTCATGTAATTTTCCATCTGTGTCCTCTTCCCCCTAGTCCGTCCCTAAAGTAGATATATTTGTCCGAGGCACCCTGTTGTCGAGAGCGGACATTAAAAATTTGAAAACCTGAGTATAAATACCTATTTTCACTAACTCGAGCACCCGTAACCCATTCGATAATTTGAATGCGTATAAATTGGAACGAAATAACTGTCAAACGACCGTTCGCAATTCACTTTATTTTACTTATGGCAGTGAGGTGTCGTCAAATTATCAAATATTTGATAACTGAACGGAAAAAGTCATCCAAGACCGATACAATAAGACATTATGAAAATCGAAAATGTTGACAAAAATTAATGTCGGAATTGAAAGTGTATGTCAAACCCGGTGTGACCAGATCGAACAGAAATTTTTTTGAACTTAGAGAAAGGCCCTTAACATAGGGACGTTATATGCCTTTCTTTCTTTACTATTTTCCAATACTGCAGGCTGCGTAGCTGCCGGTCACTTAGCGTCGCCGAGTCGTCGTGTGATGTGTCGGCGTGTCGGCCGCTGTCCTGCTGGCCGTTATTCGAATTTCGAAATAATGATAAACGAAAGTTTCGTGCAATTTCCGTGCAAACTTATGAAATTGAACCGTTAAAATTGTTGCAATTACTGTCGTTCATGGGAAGATTTTTTCACAAGGTCGTTTCCTAATATCGGTTATTCGCTAATGAAGAGAGGAACAAGTGATCAATTTATTTGATGAACTTGGTAAGTATTTACATTACCGGTAGCTGGTAGTACTATCTGACATCGGTTTCATATTGCACTGACATTTGTGTATTTGCATGAACACAGATTTATGACGAATGTAATCGCAGTTCCAACTTGCCCATTGTCCACTATTCAGCGATCCAAGTTGTCAGTTCACTCGTAAGTACAGTATTCATGTTTCAATATGCACGTTCAAAGGCTCGAGCATGGTGCAGGAACTTTCTGCTTGACGACTATTTTGGCAAAATTGCACTCGTATGACGAGCGTGCACTAACGAATGTCACGCAACAAATTTCCTTAACGTATTCGCATTTAATCAATGTACAGTACCGTTGAATACGTTCATTCTGAACGTATGAACGTATTCAACGGTATTCGGAAATGAGATGTCGCTACTGCAAGATGCAGCGTACCGTTTTGTCAGATTCAATTTAGATTCTCATTTCGGCATCCGTTTTGATTAACAAAAAAATTGAAGCCAGTCTCAAGTTCATTATGAAATGTGGTACATGGTGCAATTGACTAGTTCATGGACGATTGCTATCAGTTATCCAGGTCTTTGACTATATATAACTATATGGACTGATCAAGTTGATAAAATGTTGTTTCAACATCTTTTGTGCTATAATGATTAAGCGAATGATAACAGGTGATAACCTGTAATTTATATGTAATGTACGTATACAAAGATCTGCGGATTCAAATAATTCCTGTCACCATAAGGATTGTTTTTGATGTTAATGATGAACATTCTTAGTATCTTTTTGATTAGTTGTTTCCCATTGACAGCAATTACTGAGTTCGAAACGATAGTTGTGGCGTTTAATGCTAAAACAACATTCGTGAGGAACTCTTGTTTTGTGAAGAAAACTTGTGCTTTGATACAATTTTACGGCTGCTTTTGTTACAGACTTTTCCAACTTAAATTTGGGAGCGGTTGAATTATTCCTGTAAAACAAACGCTGAAGCAGGCTATGGAATAAAAGACGTATTGATTTGCCTTGTTTTCTCCGTTTTTCTTCTCATTCTTCCTTTTGTGCAAAAATATTTGGCTGTATCAATAGAGAAATACGGTATATATAATTGAAAAATACATTGGTTGATGTATAGGCTCAAAAGTGGACTGATTTTTAGCAAATAAATCGCATCTTTTCAACATTACAACGTTAGGATCTAGGATACAGAACAAACTGATAACCAGAAATCACAACAAGGTCTTCTCTAATCATTATAGCACAAAAGATGTTGAAACAGGGTCGTGTGCAAGATTTCCTTGTAGTAGTGTCGTCTTGATCAGTCCATATAGTTATATATAGTCAAAGATCCAGGTGAGCGTTGTGAAGAAATTTTAGGCTTTGTGTTCATATTTCTTTTTGGAAACGAAATAAATCCGAAAATATCAGAACTCTAACGTCGCGAATCAAATATTGTGAAACTGGTACAAATGAAGTCTGTGGCTGAATGAACAAACCTCTAGTATTTATCATTGGTAGCGCGAATAGTTTGTTGTTGATAGGATTTCGTTGAACTCATTGCGGTTTCTGAAGTCAGTGGGCGGGTGTTTTTCCCTTCATGTGAAATTTCCCGTACAGTAGCGTTAGAAAGGGTGAATTCCAAATTCGACATTGTGAAAATCAATCTGATCTTAAAGTTCCTGGTTCAGAGTATTTCTTTGGCTGCGTGTACATTTTCATAGAGGGAATCGATATGGTGATTATTAGGTCTGTTCAGGCAGCGTACAAAAATTAATCTTTATGATTTTTTCTGTAAGTTCTGTACAAACGTCTCTGTAAGTTTCTGTAGTGCTGTTGTGTAATCGTTTTAGCGTATGCTCAAACACTTTTTCTGCACTTTCTGTTGAAATTTCCGATCAACGTTTATTTTCACGGATAAATCTCCACATAAAATAAAATTGAACAATTGCAAATCACCTTCAACGTTCTCTTATGAAATTATTTAATTGTTAGCAAATTTTTTATAAGGAATAACCAAAATTTTTTTCCGTTCCAACTGTTCACAAAAAAGTTACAGAAACTTACAGAAACTCCAGAAAGTCGGTGCTTGAACATTCTCTCTGCAGTTACAGAAAGTGCAGAAAAGTTGCCCAAACGCACTTTCTGTACATTTTGTCAATTTTGGTTGTTTCTGTATGCTGCCCAAACAGACCTATTTTGTTTCAACAGACGCTAATATTTTTTCCTGACGTCTTGGCCGTATTATATGGGGTTAGCAGGGCGTCCATATTTAGTCACTTTTTTCTACAAAGGTCACTTCTTGCCACTCATTCTGTATACATTTCACTTTTCAATAATCTGCTCTCATGCTGAAAATTTAATTTTCAGATTCCAGAAATGCAGCCACCCAGCACGCGAATGCGACGCGAAATTTATCTGAAAAACTTGCATAAATTGTTCGTTTATTTTCAAATAAAAATTGTTTTCTTTCATACTAGCATCAGAAATTAATGAAAGTCGCCGTAGTATGCATTGAAGAATATTCTGCTTTGTACAGCAGTGAAATAATAGTCGCTCCTGAACGCTGCTGAATAAAATTTTCTGCGCAGTTCTGCTTCCAATATAGTCCGCTCCGAGACGCTCCAGAGAAATAATTATGTGGCAGAATATAATTGATGAAACGTAGTGGAACGCTGCGGAAAATAGATTTTGTTCGAAGCAGAACTATGCGGAAATAGATTTTGTTCGAGGCGGAACAATGCGGAAATAGATTTTTTTTCGAAGCGGAATAATGCGGAAATATGATTTTTTCTGCGTCAGTAGAGGAATAGAATTCCGCAGCTGAACGTTGCGTGGTAGGAATACCGTACAGGATTGCGGAAACGGATTCAGTTTCTTCACGACTGAAGTTGCGGAAATTATTTTCCGTTTCAGTAGCGAGAAAAAAGTGTCTCATTTTGCAGAAATTTTGAGACGCTGCGGAATCTTGCGGAATTTAAATGTGAAAATGGTCAATAGGGATGTTTGTTCTAGCTCAAAATAATGATTTAACCATATTAACCATATTTTTACTAAAGGTAGTTAGTGTTAAAAATCCATTAATGAATTTCACCAAGTGTGTATGGAATATCTGTACTCTGTGCCAGACATACTACTTTACCTATTGGCAATCTTTCGCCAGAATTCTTTAGGTTGAGACTTCATTCTGTCCTCCAAAGCATTTTTATATGCACTCCATACTTTTGTTGTTACAACCTTGATTTCTTTTCTTATATGCCTGAGTTTTTGCTTCAGCTCTTCATTTAAAGGTTTCTTTTTAATCTGTTTATGTAGAGAAGATTTCTTTTTCAATTTTTTAACAATTTCATAATTATGTGAACCAAGTAGGATATTTTTTCCGTCCAGTATTCTTTTTTAATGGCACTGTCTTGCTTAAGATGTCCATTACTTAATTTTGGAAATATTCAGCAGCTTGGTTACTAGCTGTAAGCTTGTAGAGTTCATCCCAATTTTTCAATTTAAACAGATTTTACATGTCCAAAATATTTGTTTTTTAGAAATCAAACCTCCAGGGGTCTGGTTGGCAGAGTGGATAGCGCGTTGGTCTCGGAATCCGGAGGTCCCGGGCTCGAGGCCACGTAGCAACTCGCTACATTTCGACCTTGGCCGTTTTTCGGCAGGAAGAGAAGAGGGCTAAGATAGCCATAGCAGTCTCCGCCTCGGGGGTAATGCTCGAAAGGGCGGATTCCAGGGCTCGGGTTGAGAGCAAAAATGAAAAAGAGGAGAGGAAGCCTTATCAGTTATACGATGAGAATCAAAAAATGTGTTACTTGCTGTCAGAGTCTCAGAGGGGGACACCGTGTCATAACCTGCCACATATTTTGACAATTCGGACCTAACTAACCTATCAATGAAGACTTTTTCTTTGCTTGCTATTAAAATACCATATTTTGTTAACATTTTTCACAAAATTTTGGACAAAATTTCGAGGCTTATAAAACTATGTCACTTGCCGATTCGATTTTATCAATTGAGGGGTGAATTTTGCTAAACTTGACAACGGTATAACAAATCTGAGGATCTCCTTGTCCCCTTTTTTCTGTTTAGCAGAGCCCTCAATCTATTTCGATAAATGAATCTGTTTTTCTGAAGTAAGTCACGTCACATTTCATCAAGTTTTAAGGAATAAAAAAAATCGCTTCACGTTTTGGCTAATTGCATGAATAATGGAATATTTTGGGTAAAGATATACTCGGCTTTTAGAAACCCTGCGGTCTGGCTGAAATTCTACTCGCCATCCCACCTGTTGAAATATTCGAGATTGAAAATTTAAAATAAAAATGAACTTGATCTGTCTTACGCGTCTTTATTGGACTTAAACTATTTTGCACGAATTTTTAAGCCTTTTGAATATTTTTATTCTGTAACTAGTTTCACACTGAAGGATAAAAATATCGTTTTAAAAACATAATAATATATTCTAAATCATAAATTCAAGTCGATGATGATACTTAGAAGTGCGTCGACCCTTTCCTCGTGAATGTATATTTTGTATAAATCGTCTTGCCAGGCTACTTCGTGTGTAGCACGAAGCGAGCGTCTAACAAACGTCTTTTGTCTGCTGCATACCTTTAATTTCTGTCTTTTCTAAACCACGCTCTTAGTTTTCTTATTATTCTCATGACTCACTCCCCTGTTTCTTCTTAGATCGGCCTAGGCAGGACATCCGGTCAGATTTAGGTCAGTTTAGTCATAGTTGAATTACAGTGGAGTTACAGTTCATGTTTAACATTCTGAAGATCTGTTTTTTCTATCGGTCAGTACACGTGCTTTCTCTACTCGCTCTCGTTTTTTGATTTCAAATGCCTTTGCTTCGGTTCAGACGAAAACTTCTTCTTTTCGCATAAATTCCGAAAAATATACGTGAACAACAGGGTGGTCCAACTTTTTTTTTAATCTGGAAATCCACCAGTCAACATTTTTTTGAAATCAAGCAGTTTGGAAGGGTCCCACTAGAGAGGGGAGAAGTTCAATATAGGGTTCCCCATAAAACAAGTCTACTAATTTTGTTTTCCGGTTTCCAAAACCTTAAGTTCGGTTCATAAAATTAATTTTAGTATGAAAAATCGTTCTCATTAGAATAAGGACGGAGCACCTACCGAGAATACCGAGTAAAAGTTGAGCATTCAAATTTTAAAAAGTACTAGCTAACCCGCTTCGAAACTCATCTAGACCATAGGCTAAAGTGAGTTAGCTAAGGTGAGCTGGCTAAAGTGAGTTGGCTAAGGTGAGCTGGCTAAAGAGAGTTGACTTAAATGAGTTAGATGGCGGTGCTAAAATTAGAAAGAAAAAAAATGACAAAGTTGCAAGGGGATCCAGACCTCTTGGACACCTGCTCTTCAAGTCACATTGCGTTCATTCGAAGTATCCTGATTCATTTGCAGTTTATCGCTTCATGTTTGTGTGGTTCAGACAAAGATGTTAAGGTTCTTAAAAATTCAATAAATAATTATAATATAAACGCTGAATATAGTTTCCAAAAACTGAAATCCTTGGGATGGTAATTAATATCAGCCTTTTATTTGTGCAGTTCTACAGTTTGATAAAGTACACACAATAGCATATATACACTTCGTACACTGAACTACTCAGACCCTTTGGGTATAGGGCTCCCCAGATTTTTTTCTGTTTTTTCGGTCTTGGGCTACTCTTCCCCACATTTTTTCCATAATTTTTGTCATATCATCACGCCATTTGGTACCTGGGCTTCCTCCCCTTCTTTTCTTGTCGTAAGACTCCCACTTACTGATAATTTTGTTCTATCATTTCCCCTCTTGATGTGCGATATGTCCCGCGTAATCCCATTTTAATTTCTTGATCTCCAACTTACCTCTTTCATACCTGTTTCCTCTCTCATTTTATTATTTTTCACTCCGCCTTTTATTCTTCACCCTAGTATACTTTGTTCCATCCTTCTCACTCAGGAACGTAGTGAAGAGTTTTTTCTGGGGGGAAAAAAATTGTAGAATTCCCAACTGACTCAACTCGAAACTTCCAAGTGTCAAATTTTTTTGGTATTACCTAAGACGAAAAAAACAAACAAAAAAAACCCTCGAAATAGCTTTTGACTGGTTGAATCTTTCCAACTTTTAATCCATCTACTAAAATTTTCTAACTCCGGCGGAGGCTTGGGGCTGCCCTCCCGTGCCCCCCTTAGTTTTGTTCCTGTTCTCACTGCGGTAGTTAAGCCTTTTATTTGCTTCTTCGGCACGGCCCACGTTTGGGCTCCGTAGCACCCTAGGTGAGGACTGGTAGAGTGCATCTTTCTAATATTTTTGTCTTTGTTTTAATCTTTATTTTACCTTTATACATGTTTTTTAAAGTCCAGAAGCTTACCCATGCTTTATTTATTCTTTTAGTTATCTCTCTATTTGTTCTGTCTTCAAACGATTGTACCTGTCCAAAATAATCAAATTCGAAAGTTTTTTATACGTCAGTTCCTTGTAATGTGGTATACATTCCCCTTTCATATTGGATAATAGTTTTGTTTTACTTGCATTCATTTCTCAACCCGCCTCGGCACTTACATCTCCCAATTTTTCTCCCATTTCCCATAGCATCTTTATATCCTCTTTATTAGTACAAAATTATCCGCGAATCTTAGATGGTTTAGTTTTTTACCATTTATTTGTATCACCATTTCATCCCATTTCAGTTATCTAAATAATTATTCTAATAACCAATTTACTACATATGTAGAGGGCATTTTGAGCTCGTTTTGGAAATTTCTGATTTTCAATTCTTAATAATTGCGGAAAGGAGACAGTTACCAACACCAAATTTTATCATAATGTCAAAAAGTTCAATGTAAAATAATTCCGAAAAGTTCAAATTGAAAAAAAAAATGAGAGAGTCCATAGGGGGTAAAATTTTGTGGCCCCCTCCTAATTAGGGTACCGAAATTCTTTATAGCCTGAAATCTATTCCGGGTTCATAGACCCGATGCTTAGGTTTCCCGGATTACGCCCGGGTGTAAACTGGGTGGAAGGGCTTAAAGAGGGTAAATTCAGCAGTGAGCCCGGTAGCTACCCTGAAACACCCTCGGTAAGCCCAGGTGAAAAAGGGGAGAAAGAGGGCTCATTCCGGGTTGTCGTCGCTCATTGATTGAAGGATGGTGTAAACCAAGCGCAAAGTGGGCTAAAAAGGGTTGTTTTTCCGCGGACATAAAAAGGGTGTTTCATTAAGCATCGGGGAACACATTCAGAAAATACGAACCCTCCAACTCTTATGGTTCACCCACCAACTTCGAACGAACAAACAAACACACAGACAAACATACACTTTTATACAGTACCTAGATACTTTTTAAAATTCGAATATTACAGACCACAGAAACCGAATAAAAGCGTACAAATGATTATTCATTTGAATTTCAGAAACATTAAATCTATCTACGAATTTCTTCGGTTAAAACTCCTATTTTAAAAGCTCCACAGAGAAACAATCTAAATATCACAGATAAAATGCCGTATAGTTCAGATGATACCGTATGGTAAGTTGTTAGCATCTGTGTTTCTATTGGTTATTGGTTGTAGTCATGTAGGTGAATAACTTTTATTTTTTCATAGAAGTTCATTTATTTAATTTTAAATTAGATAATAATTTCTTCTCAAAATGTTACTGTTGAGCAGAGGCTTCTGATCGACGTCATTTGAACACCAACATTCGTAGAGATGCAAGCAATTATAAAACACAAGTGTAACTTCAGAAACGTGTAATTGAATAACGGTAAATATTGGTGGACCGCTTCCATACTCAGAGTCACTACTCAACGTCCTCAGACGAAATACTAACGGAGCGTAGTACTTCACGTAGAGTGCATACCGTATATCAGTAGCAGTGCTACCAACTCAACAGTTGCATTAAAAATTGAATTATTTAATCAAATACAATAAGAATTCAAACATTATACTTAAACATTATTGTTGGCACAAAATTAATCTAATTTATTATTATTATTTTACTCCCCCTCAACAACCAGAAGGCCAAAAATGAGGATTTAAATTTGATAATTTAGTTTTCGATGAGTAATGGGTAGCTTTTGTTAGTTCCTATGTCCCTATTGGTCTTTGAATATGGTCAAAGAATCAATCACTGTCTAATTTTTGGCGTTCTTGAACCTGTTTGAAACATTTTCTCTATTCATCAGAAAAAATGTTTCATATTATGGGTCTCAATGGAACTATCTGTACATTACCTACCTACTGCAACAGTTTAGAGGAAAACAATTACAAACGTCGATGTCAAATGAGAAAATACTTGAAATATTGTTTCAGCCCGCCGTTGTCAAATTATCAGGCATCGAAATATCTACCCACACACAAACTGAATAACTTCCTCAACAAGACGAACTTGATTTCTCAATATTTCCATTAAAACAGAATAAAGGAAATACGTGGTTGGTATAAATTTCAATAACTACTCTTTGTGAGAGAAATTAATATTCATTAAAATTTAAACGATTCGTTTCATGCCGGATGGAAATATTCTTCCTAAACAAGAGTAATTTAATATGGCATGCCTTCATAATATCGGGGAAACCGAAAAAATATCCATAATAACAAAAAAGAAAGTCACTTTGATGTCACAAAATTAATTGAATTGTCACCAACATTAACAAATTCGTAACATGTCGAATTTCGTACTCGAAGTGGGGCTCAATCTACAATAGGATGTTTGATGCTTTCTTCGTGAACTTTTAGTTTAAAATTCTATTTCTTGGCAGCACATTCGGCTGTTCTCTCTTTTGGAGGAGAGAAATGTTTGTTCTCAAAACGAAGCTAGACCTTGCTGCGTGAAGGTATTTTTTGTCAAACGTCGATTTCATTTCGTGACAGAAAAAAAAGGAGGAGGTAATTATGAACCACCCCACATGTTATCTGTTTATGAAAAATTCTTGAAATTTTTTTTTTCCAATAATTTTATATGTGCGATATCTATTGTTGACCTGGCGGTTGCTGTTTGTCTAGCGTGTTGTACAGGGTGCGCCAAAAGTCGCGTTACCAATTTATTGGAATGTATTGACACCGTAACGCGACTTTTGGCGCACCCTTTATATCCTCTCTTTTATAATTTTCATGAATACTTTTCCTAGATTAAACGCCAGATTAATTGGCTTGTAATTGTTTAAATTAAATCTGTCACATTTTTTATGAAGCAGCATGATTTCCGATGTGTGCCATTGTACCGGTATTTTATTCTTTTTCTAGAATTTTATTAAATACTTCAGTTAGCGGAGTGGCTATCGAGTTTGCTAGTAGTTTCAAGGTGGCATTTTCTGTATGTATTTTGTCGGTACCAGGCGCTTTACCATTCTTCAAATTTTTCAGAACTTTCAGCATTGAGTTGAGAAGATAGGAAAACCCAACAAGTCAAACTGCTCTTCTTCTTTTGCATTGATACTTGAGAATTTTGAGTTGAATCAGTTAAAAAAATCCAACAAGTCAAATGTTTTTTTTTTTTTTTTGTTTTGCTTTGATACTTGGGAATTCTGAGTTAAGTCAGTTGGGACTTTTTCACCATTTTACCCCCCCCCCCCCCAAAAAAAAAAAACAACAACAACAAAACTTGGATCGATTTGGTTCTGAATCAAAGATTCATATTACTCTTGAACTCAACCCTTCATGTAGATCAGCTTACCAGGATTATCATTATTAGAAATTATGAAGCAATTAATCGCCACCTGCGCGGAAGCAGTACTCTCTGGTAATTTGGAGCAAACAGTAAGCGGTTTCTCGTCAGAAATTTCCATACCTTGTATATCCGAGCTCATCAGAAATATCTGCTCATTTATTGTAGATCCAGGGTTTTTTGGTTGCACTGTTTTCTGGTTAATAACCGTTTAAAAGAATTTTTATTGATTCTGGTGCTTTGAATTTGGGAGCAGTGGCGTAGCCAGGATTTTCCAAGGAGGGGGATCAGCAAAATTTTAGGCGGGGGGGGGGGGGTACACCTAACATGAACTGTATGTTCTTTCATTGACGTATCAGTATGTTGTGCTTTTCAACTTCAGTTATATAGCTGGATTTAAATTTCATTTCGCGCATTCACTGTGATAATGCCAGCATATAAAAAAATTCTCATCTCAAGGGGGGATTCATCCCCCTAATCCCCCCTTTGCTACGCCACTGTTATGGAGCGGTGAAATTGATTGTAATCTTACCTTATTTCAAACGCTGAATGCTTTTACTATGAAGTGTGGCATCAGCTTATGGTTCATCCATTGAAAATTATGAAGAATTTTGTAATTTATAATTTAAATTGTATGACCGAACGAGACAAATTAATGAGACAATATGGTAAGTTGTTCATAATTTCTTATCATAAAGACACGAAAAGCACATAGGAGATAATATTTGTAACCACAATTTCGGGCATATATGCACATAGAAGGTATCAACAGCGCTCTCTGGCGGCGAAAAAATGAACTAGAGTTGTGGATTTTTTTCTATCGGATGCGCCTTCGACAGACGAGTCCAACGAGCCCAAAAAGGTCATTTTCATAATTTTGTCACATATGAGGTATTTAGTAGACCATCGACGATGTGGCATTCGTTGATATTGAAAAAGCTTTTGACAATGTTAAATGGGATAAATGTTTGATATTCTAAAAAAGATAGGAATAAAATAATTTAAAGAAACACAAGTTATTATAAACTTATATAAAGGACAGAAAGCTGCATTAAGAGTAGAAGTAGAAAAAGGGGAGGGTAAGATAGAAAAATATGTAAGGCAGTGGTGCTCCTTATCTCCAAAAGTATTTAATTTATACACAGAGTGGGCCATACAAGAAATAAAACAAAAATTTGAAGTAGGTTTCACTATACATGGAGAGCGAGTACAGATGCTCAGGGTTGCAGATAATATTATCTGATTAGCTGAAAGGATTATTGATTTGGAAAATATTTTAAATGGAATAGAGGAGATTTTGAGTATAAAATAGGGAATGAGAAGAAATAAAAATAAAACGAAAGTAACCTAATGGTATGTAATCGATGAGAACATGACAGCGTAAATATAAATATTGGGCAGGTTAAGATTGAGGAAGTAAGCGAATTTTGCTATTTGGGCAGTAAAATAACAAAAGATGGAAGGAGTAAAAGGGATATTAGTAGCAGAATAGCACAAATCAAATTAGTATTTATCGAAAAAGTAATCTTTCCAAATCGAAAATAAATCTGAAAATCAAAAAATTATTCGTGAAAACTCATACCATAAGAAAACCAGAGAACTGAAAGATCGAAGCTTTTGAGAAGTGGTGCTATAGGCGGATACTTAACATCAAGTACTCAACAGAGTAGGAGAGTTAAAATGGATATTTGGAATTGTCTGAAGAGAATCAGAGATAAACTAATAGGGCATAAATTGAGGCACCCAGGAATAAAATATCACTGCTTCTAGAAGGAAGAGTGGAAGGAGTATGTTGATCAAATAACCAAGGGTGTCAAATGTAAGTGTTATTATGAAATGGAAGAACTCGCGCAAGATAGAGAGAAACGGAGAGCTGCATCAAACCGGTCGTAAGACTGATAACCTTATCATCATCATCATGAGAGGGGCAGTTCGAGGATGAGGAATGATTGAAGGACATTACGTTTATTTTTATTTCTTATTTAGAGTGAGTCCCCGGTTTGCGTCAGGCCACAGTTGGTGTCACAGGCATCGTAAAAAACTGATTTAATTAATTTCTAAGCAGAGGTGGTATCCTATAATTTTCGCAGGACTGGGCTATACTCTCTTGTCGACCATAGGCTCCATTTCCCTGAGCCCAGGCTCCTTTCATCCTATGACATAAACTGGAGAAATCGAGAAATTGAATATTTCAGCTTCATATTATGTCTATTTCGCGTATTTTCATCTATTTCTCGAATATCTTAAGGTTGTTCCTACGTAACACAACTCAAAAAATTATGTTCGAATATCTATTTCTGTATTTTACCTGAAGCCTACCTTGATTTAATCAATTTTGGAACTGAAAATTGCTTAACGTCATTCAAACCAGGGACTCACCCTAACTAAATATTTTCAATTTAAAAAAAATACTTCCTCACCTAACAGATTTAAGTAACGTACAGAAATACTGTTCCTTGTGATATTTTCATGGTCCTTTCTGTAATTGGCTAACGCTGTTGAGAGGACCTAAACTGATAAACAAATAAATAATTCGTCCATAATTCTCTTATACGCGCCAATGTTGGAGCTTTCAGAAAAATGTCCGAAATTGTCGTCAATTTTTGTCACCACCGTGAGGTCGACGGCCTGCGCAGGTGAAGCTCTGGATTTAAATGAGAACGCAAAAAAAGGTTGCTAGAAGTCTGTTATAAAAAGTATACAGTATACACTGTATAAACTGGGAATTACGAAAGTCTCGGAAGACATCAGGTGAAAAACGAGTGCTCGTTTTCAACCCCGAAGCAGGGCGGCCGCTGACAGCCTATCTGCATTTCGCGTACCCCGGGCTAATTTTTCCTTCTAGTCGAAGACCGCAAACGTTTCCGAGTCCGGAAAAATTTCCGTCGTAGATCACGCGAAGCACGGTAGCGCCTGTTGAGTCAATATTCACTTTGGTTGCCACGCCGCTCGCGCTCGGTCCCTAGCCGGTCGTTAATAAACCCTCAACCATGACCCAAAAGAAAGAGGGGATAGGCGAATTTCTCGGCCAAAATTTCGAAGTTAATTACATCCGCAGACAATATCCTCTCTATGAAATACGAGGATGATATTACCGCTTGAATATACAATTACTTTCACTTGATTGAGCCGAATAGCTGTATACGAATTCTCACACATTGCAATCGATCTTCCAGCGTCGATGTCGATACTCGCGCGCGATTTTCGGCCACCCATCGGCGGCAAACCATTTCGACACGTATTCCGGATTCGATATGCCGAGCTGGCGTTTTGCACCCTACACGCTGGTTTCACTAATTTCAACTAACGTATGAATAACTTAATGTCAAAAATACAATAATTCTGGGTTATACGGGAGCTCGGGTTCGATTTTAAAGCTATTATTAACTTTTTAGTGTATTCGGCTTTTCAACTGAATACTTTCCGATAAATTTGCTCGCGAGTTTCGATAATATACGCTCTAAAACGTGGTAACGGCGCTGAAAAAGGCAGCTACGTGTATTAATCGGCGTATTAACCCTTGTATTAGCTAATGACTGGCTCTATTTAATGATATTATTGTCCCGCATAACTAATGGACCGAAACTAACTGACTTGCTATTTATGGGCGGACTAAATAGTTTATTTGCATTCCGGTTTTCGCTGATAAACAAAAACATTTTCAGTTTCCAAATCTTAGAGTTGCTGATCGTGTTAAATGATTTTCTTTTACGTTTCGTTCATTTTGCTCTGAACTTTTTCGTGTTTTATTGAAATCGTAAATTGTAAGTCCGGTTATTATTAATTGGAGAGAACGGTGGTCTTGATTTCAAAATCTGCACCGCGAAGCCTGAAAGTTGTTTCAAATAGTTCTTCGACACTGGTGTGGTGGGACGTATGGCAATGCACGCATGCCAAAGTGGCCCCTGAGACACCGCACCCCCGGCACCGGAAACTACCCTTTCGGGCATCGCACCAGTACCGAGGGGAACGCTTAGAGGCCGGCCCCGAGGACCAATTTCTCCTGGCCGGAACGGTGCGCGCGTTCTGCCAGAGCCACCACGGGGTTCCCTACTGACCGAGGTCCGCACTCCCAGAGCGCTCACCTGGAAATTTCAGGTCCCCCGCAGCCGGACGCGCTGCCTCTTCCTCTTCACTCACTCAGCGTGTGAGACTCATCCGATTGTAGCTCCAGCTTTTGCACTACGGGCGAGCTTCACTCAGTGGTATCCGCCGCCGCAGTAGCAGCAGCAACTTCAGCTTCTCCTCCTTGCGTCCTCTGTCTCGACCACTCTGCCTCCATCTTCCGTCGCATGATGGCCGAAACGTAATCCGACACCCGGTTCCAACCGCTTCGGCTCCTCAGCAGCTCCGGGACCAGGGTGTCCGGCGCAAGACGGTCGATCACGCCGTCTCCGGGATCGATCGTGACTGCCCCGCGCCTCTCCTCCACCCAGGCGTCGCACTCGAACAGCGTATGCCACGGCGTGTCCTCCTCTCCGCTTGTGCAATGGCCGACAACACGACGTTCGCGTACAGCCTTCGCTTCTGCTCCTTCGGGCCGCCCAGGTTCGCCATCAGACGCGATAGCTGCCTAGCGACCCGGTCTGCCTTCGCCGCCGCTCTCCGGAAGTGCTCGCGGAACGACAGCTTCTCGTCAAACCACAGCCCTAGGTACTTCAGCGCTGGACATGGCGCGATCCTCTCTCCTTTCAACACAAACGTTGGTTGGTCGTACTTGCGGCACGTCGTGAACAGAACTGCCTCCGTCTTCTGCACCGCCAAGCACAAGCCCGCCGACTCGATCCATCCGGTCAGCAATTCCAACGCCCGGTTGACATTGGTCGCGACCTCCGCTGCTGTCGCGGCTTGGCACACCACCAGGGTGTCATCGACATAACAGATGAGTTTCGCGCCTGGTGGGACCGCCAGCCGCAGCAACCAGTTGAAGGCGACGTTCCACAGGATGGGTCCAAGGACCGACCCCTGAGGAACACCGCACGTCATCTCCCGCGTGACTGGTCCTGTCGCCGACTCCATCTCGATCCGACGCCCGCAGAAATAGCTCCGGATAATCCGTACGAGGTAGCCCGGCACCCGCGCCTCCTCTAACGCCGACACCACACATGAGTAGGGGAGCATGGGGAGAATTGAGACAAGGGAGCAATGAGACAGTGCTGATTTAGCCGACACTACAAACTATAAATGGCAACACTGCATCACATATTCGTCACTATCCAGTAAGCTAACACTATCGTAGAAAAAGTTTCAGTTCTATCGATTAGTAGCGGTGATATTGATAACGTGATCGAAATTTGGTCAATTTTTTAGTTTTCAGCATTTACGAAAAAACGTTCACAAGAAAGAAAATTTGTATTTGCCAAGTAAATCATATCTTTTTTAAAATATGATCTATTTAGTAACCAAACTGTACCAAAACCGTTTTATTCAGGAAGTTGTTTTCGAGTTATAAGCGATTGAACATTTTTGCCGCATTAGGGAGCAATAAGACGATTTTTTAGATAAAATATCGGAAATTTTCGTTGATGCAACATTTTTTCGATGTATGAATATCTTACCCACCGAAACTGAATAAATGTGTTGACTACTATACATTGAACACCTACAGGAAATTTTTTTGAACCAAACTTGAAAACCATCCCGCAGAGAGGCCTTATCAGTTGCCCAGTTTTTGTCTCATTGGTCCCTATTTACAATTTTCCCAATTTTTTTTCCCTCTTCAATTTCAGAATGTCAACTTTAATTTAATAATTGTAATGTCCATATAAAATAAATTTATACTTTTTTGTACTATGTAACATGATCATTTGATTGAGTTTTCTGTATTTCATGTGTTGTCTCATTGTTCCCCATGCACTGTGTCAATGCTCCCTTTGAAATTCTCGTGAGGTGATATGAGACAAAATTTTTGAAGGGCTGTAGGATTTTTAGAAATGGCCCGAGGAAGTATGATTTCTTAGGGTTTGTAGTTCAGTCACGTAACTATAGGTTGCAATTATTCAAAGCTTTCCATAGTGGTTCTACGTCATTTTACAACGGTTTTCCAAAAAGTGTCTCAGTTCTCCCCATGCTCCCCTACATAACCGACATAATAAGACATAAAAAGACATAAAATGACATAATTACCCATAATCTGCAAGATCACAAGTCACTGCAGGTTGCCTACCCGGCCCTTAATTGTTCAACTTTCCAGGTGTAGCCTACCTTCAGGAGGGGGTTCATGGTTGAGAAGGGAGCTCCTGAAGGGGGAGGAGGGCCCCTGGCAAATTGCTGGGGCAGATCAGCTACTTTCAAGGACATAATCTGTTCTAACATAAAAGATCTCCAAGTTTTAAGACATAATCGACATAAGACAAAAATACATAAAATGACATAATTATATGATCTTCAAGATCACAAGTCACTGCAGATTGCCTACCCTACCCCTTAATTGCTCAATTTTCCCGGAGTAGCCTACCCTCAGGAGGGGGTTCATGGTTGAAAAGCCCTACCACCAAGACATAACCGACATGATAAGACATAAAACGCCTTATAATGACATAATTACCCATAATCTACAAGATCTCAAGTCGCTGCGGGTTGCCTACCCTGCCCCATAATTGCTTAATTTTCCAGGGGTAACCTACTCTCAGGAGGGGTTCACGGTTGAGGAGGGAGTTCCAGAAGGGTGAGGAGGGCCCCTGTGGGGGCGTGGGCTGTGGACGGAGATGGTGGCCTTCAGTGGGGCGGGGGGTTAAGATGAGTAAGAGAACCTGGTGGAGGAGAAAGTCCTTGGTGAGAGAGGGGACCAGGGAGAGAAATGGCCGTGGTCCGGGAGGGGCTGTTGGCGGGGTGGGGTCTTGAGGGGAAGGGCTCTCGAGGGGAAGGGTGGTCATGGTTGTGAGAGCTCCTGGGTGGATGGTCAAGGATCTTCAAGAGGGTTGGAGGGCCATAGTAAGGACAGGGGCTCTGACGGGCGATGAAGCCCAGGGGGTAGTGGCGGGTGAGAGGTCCTCGTGGCGGAGAAAATCCTTGGTAGGAGAGGGTGGCCACTGAGGAAGGAGGAGGTAGTGGTGGGTGAGGATCCTAGAGGGGCAGTAAAATTTTGGTAGATAAAGGCCCGGGAGTGTAAGGTGGTCCTAATGGAAGGCACTCGGGGTGGAAGAGGGTGATCGTGGGAGACTAGGTGAAGGACTATATGGCCATTGTGGGGGAGGAGTTTGTGGCTGAGGAGGGCTGCGACTGTTGAGGTGTGACCGTGGAGGCGGAGAGCAGCCATGGTCAACGAGGGGGTCGTGGTGGAGGAGGAGGAGGCTCGTGATGAAGAAAGGATGGAAGGGAGATCATGGTGCAAGATTGAGGACTGCTGATAGAGGGGGAGCAAAAGAAGCACAAAGCAAACCTCAACTCAGTTCCTAAAGTTTCAGACCAGACACTGAGCACTGTGACGGCGGTGGGGTTGGGCCGCGAAGCGGCCAAGGGGCCAAGCCCCCTAGTAATAATAATGATAATAATTTTTTTTTAAATAATAATAATAATAATGGGGACAACCCGGGAGTATGATGAGAACATATGGTCACAGCGATTTAGGAATTCTATTATTGTTTCATAATTTGTATTAATTTATGAAAACAAGCAAAGTAGAAGAGTAAATTCATAAAATTCACCAATATTATCATGGGAAAACAGATACTGATAAACCACGACACATTCCACCACGCTAATTTTTCCATCGCTCTAAAAAGGGCCCCTGTCATTGTCCTTCTTTCTTAATTCGTCCGCGTTTGTTTCTGAACAAACTAATTAATTAATCAGTCATTTCTATTAATGGAATCACAGTGAACACTTTTTATAATAACATATTTTTCAGTTAAATCAATTTGAAAGCATTAATTTCAGCTTGAAAACTTTAAAGTGGTTTTTCTAAAAATCATAATTGCTGACAGGGGCCCTTTTGACAGATAACTCCTCATATGTGTCTGCTTGCAATGCAGTGTCAATATTCATGTCAATTAAAATTTGTTCGCTACTTTTCTTCTCTCTTTTGTGTGGATGAAAAATATTTGTATCATTTTGAATTGGCTTTTTTAACATTAGTCAACAAAATGTACAAATAACTAAATTTTTTATTTCGTCACTTTATTATTATTTTTTCTGCTTGTTTTAACAGTTTTTTCCCCTTCTAGCTGTGTACTCATTGATTTTGGTCTTTTCTGCGCGGCTGCGCGGGTGCAGTCTGCAACCGATTAATATGCAATACTTCAAAGTTTGGCATCTTACAGCCATGTTTGCATAAAGTTGGCATTTTTTGGAGAGGGTTTAGTCGGTTTCAGCTCATTTAGTCAGGATTTTGAATATTTAAATATTATTATTAGGCAAAAAATGGAAAACGTCAAAATCTTTTTTGCTTGCCCACGAAATTTTTACATGGAGTCAGCATTTTTTACCTATTTTTAACCCCCTCCCTCCCGTGCCGAATGTGCATGCGATACTCCCAGATACGTATGAATAATACAATTTGCATAATTTTTGTATTAGAAGAATTACGACCTCTTATTTTCATTTCATCAAAATCGAAAAGTTTTTGATTCCATTTGATAGGTGTTTAATAAATTATTTTGGGTCTCTTTTAGTATCTGCCATTTCCAAATCACCAACCATTTTTTTCTTATTTTTTTCTTGATTAAAAAATATTATTTTCTTTTAGGTTTTATAAATCGGGCTCTATCATCACATCAGAACCATCTTCAAATCATACATTGAAAAACAAAAGGTGATCGCCGATTAGGAATCTCTTTATTTTGCCAATATTCTTCTACTGTGTATAGATAAATTAAGTACACGCAAAAACCTTTGCGAAATGTTACTTGACGCACCTTCGGCTTTTAAAGCATCTCAGCCACTGAACCCGGACCCTCTATTTAAAAAAGAAATGTCGTCCTTGGGTATTACTTCGGGAAAACGCAACGAAGACAGTTAGCAGGTTAATCGCGAGATTCGTCTCCATAATTTCCCATGAGATTTCCGCACAGAATTTCAGCCAGTCCGCAGTGTTTAAATGAAACTTAAAGTAAGCCATTTTGAGAATGTACAGGAGGGTATACAGTAGTATACGACTGACCTTACAAAATTATTTGTCGCTTTCATTAATATTACACTTTTTTCTTTATAATATCGTTTAAGGCCAGGTCAACGACCCCGCCTGTCATTTATTTAATATTTTATGACAGAAAAGCGAATCAAACGAATATCTTATTCACAATTAGAGACTGTTAGATATGATGAGCAAATTCTTACGATACAGTATTTAGGGAAAATAAGGAATGAAAGGGTGCCTTGTCTCACGAGACTTATAATAGAGTTGTCGTAATTACATGCGTACTTTCGGAGGCAAATCATTATTTTCTTCAAGAATGGCTCTACCACGAGTTGACACAGTGTCAGAAAAGGTAGGGTGCATAAAAGAAAGGAGGACAAGGAATCAATTTTATTTATTTTCAGCATATGTGGTGTGCTTTTAATTCAACTACAAAAAGAAGTTTAGTGCGTCTCTGCTTCCCGTAATATGAAATGGGAAAAATAAGAGCCTGGAAATAAATGGTGAATTCTTCGACAACTTGAGATTCGCCGATGACATTGTTCTGCTGGAGAAAATATTTCACGAGCTCGAAGAAATGATACGGGAACTCAACAGGGAATGTGCGAAGATAGGTCTAACGATGAATGCCACAAATTCAAAAATCATGTCGTCGGACGCCAGGGGTCCAGGCTATATACGATATAGCGACGATGGTCGAATAATTCATTTGAAGTGTTTCTGTTAATACAACGATATCGTAATTACTAGATAAGACGGCTGCACTGAAATCGGTAACTCTCGTTCTTAGTCCCCGTACGTTTTGATAAAAGATTGTTAATTCAGAATTCATGAACTATCTTACTACCTATATCAGTCCGCAGACTACACAGGGCACTGATGAGATATTTTCAGGAGACATCAGCAGCGGGTGAAGAAGACAATGGGCTGTGAATGGCTTTATGTTAGAGCGTTTGAAGTATGGGAATGGTTCAGAGGGATGACCAAAGGAAGATAGATAAAAAGAGAAATGGAGATAGAAATAAAAATAAAATAAATCGAAATAAAAATAAAAATAAAACTGAACAGCATAAGTTTACTTATTCGATTGCCGATTTGCGTTTCCGTCCCAATCCGATGGTGTGACGATATAGTTACAAGAGTGGGTCCAGCATGGATGGGGTGGCCCAAAACAGGTCCGGGTGGAGAAGGGTGGTGGAGATCAATGCCCAAAACTGGGCGGGTTAATTAGGCGTCGGCCGGCCGTTAACCCAGGCTTAATAAATAAAAATAAAAAATAAATGGAGTCTATTTTGCTGCAGTTTAGATTTTTTTTGAGGCACTTAGATTGTTGTACTTTGAATTAGTATATTTTAGATAGATTTCCTAAACAGAATGCGACAAGAGTTTGGGGACTCCTAGCCCCGCAGTGTCCACATACTGCATTGAGGCGGTAAAGTTAATTGTAAGATGTAACAAATACTTAAATTTGAAAGGTAATTCTGTAAAAAAGAAACTGGAATGTTCAAGGAATAAAATGTTGTTGTTTTTTTTCAAATTTAATTTTCGTTCATTATTATACGCCAACGAGGAGTGTGAACCTTACTTTCCGGGTAACTCCCGTAATACATTCGGTAGGGCATTGTTGTCATGTTTCGTCTCGGAATACCGAACATTCTTCTGCGGTCAAAACTCCAGAAAAGATCGTACCGACTGATACGAGTACATAAACAGAGCTTTTTGAAGAAAAAAAAACAACAGCACGCTCTTTCATCGCCAGCTTCATATGTACATATTGGTATTAAGCTACTTTCGATTCCAGGTACCTATTATATTAAATTTCCGCGAATTCTTCTTCTCCTATACGAATATGAAATTTGAAAATGTAATTTCTCGTCTAAAGTGCCCGTAGCGGCCACTCAAAACTGTCTTCCGCGAAATGAAATATTATTTCGAGCCGCCTCTAAGAATAAATATATTTTTTCTCGTTTGCCGAAAACGAACAACGAATATAATAAATCAAACTAGGCGCAAAGCATCAATATTGCTTGTCAATTTTTTGTTGTTTTTTTATTTTTTTTATATATTTTTTTTCTCTTTTTGTCTTCCTATACATATAGAAACTCGCTGCTGCAACCATGTACGTCAGTATGCGAGCGAATACATCGCGCGAAATTCGCGCCGCAAAGAGAATTACAAGAACATTTTCGACAAAAATAACGACTCTCATGCTCCTCGTCTGAAAGCGCGTCATCGGCTTTTATACTGGTGAAATTTGACAAGACCATCACCGTATTCGCCGTGATAAATTGAGACGTTTTTCCATTCTCGCCCTACAGTTTTCCCTTTCTGTCGAGCGTGTTCTTTCGCCGACAAAACCGCACGGTGGAAAGAAATTACTAGATAACTTTAATTTGCTTTTGTGGTATGTTCGATAATTAACATCTCTTGCGAGAGGGAGAGAGAAAGAGAAAGTAGGGAGTATTTATCGATAGTGGCGAGAGGCGAGATTGCGAAGCAAAAAGGCTACCTATACGCGTACAATGTATAGTTTTTAACTCATTTCTCGAACTTCTATATATCTGTACTTATAGGATGGTACACAAATAAACCCTCGCAAGAAAAGTAAACACTTTAAAGAACACAGCCATCCGACGAGTTGAAAGTGAATTTTCTCGACCCGTTGAAAGTCTGAAAGTTCGAGATAAAACTTCGACGATATCGCCGTTATTTATCTTGTATACATGTGTACTTGCTCTCGTATATGCTCTCTGCTTTTAACCAAATTAAAATCACGAAATCACAGGTTAATCGAACGGGTTGGAGTGCAGTGAGTCCCTACAGAAATGTATACAGTCTTCATTTTCATTTTGGCTCTCAACCCGAGCCCTGGAATCCGCCCTTTCGAGCATTACCTCAGAGACGTCGAGGAGACCGTTAGGACTGTCTTGGCTCTCTTCTCTTCTTGCCGAAAAACCGGCCTAGGTGGAAATGTAGGGAGTAGCTACGTGGGCTCGAAGCCGAGACCTCCGGATTCCGAGACCAGCGCGCTATATCCACTCGGCCAACCAGACCCCATAGAAATGAAGACCGCTGCGGATGTTGCTTACAATTTAATTGACATTTTTTGTGGATTTAGTGCCCCCTCCGTGTTACAATCCGATAATGGTCGCGAATTCGTTAATGTCATTATCAATGATTTGGAACTGTTATGGCCAGGTCTCAAGATTGAATGGTAAACCTCAACATTCTCAAAGTCAGAGAAGTATCGAACAAGCAAACCGCCATATTGAGGAAATGGTGAGAGCTTGGATGACTGACAATGTTCCGACTGCCTGGTCTGATGAATTACATTTCGTTCAATTTTAAAAGAATAACAGTTACCCCTCAAGAATTTAATAATCACCTTCTGAGGCGCTATTTGACAGGAAAGCGAAATTAGAGGGCTCCCCCTCTTTTTGTCCACGACAAATTTCATCCAGGGAAATTATGTCCGAAACCTTTTGGTCTTAGGTTCGTCCAAAATCATTTTCAGCTGAAATACAAGTATGTAGGGGAAGTTAGGGCAGAAGGAACCACTCGAAATATCTTTTATTCTATTCATCCCAGATGATTGGTAAAACTGTAATACAACAGTTAGTAACCATTCTCAATAATATAATCTGTGTGACACCGACAACATGTGAAGTTTGAAAGTTTTTGGTAAGGAGTGTATGAAATGTGATTGAATTTTACGTTTTTAGCGTTGTTTCAAAGTGGAATCGTTTTACGAATGTATGAACAATTAAGGTAAGTAATAGTTTAAAAGAAAGATAATTCTATCTACGTTCCGATGAATTTAAATAAATTATTTGAATTTGCTTCTAATTATTTATTTATGTATACTCGTAAATGTAGAAACTGGGTTTGTTGGGTAAGTGGAATCAGGCAAAAGGAACAACCAAATAGTATTATTCAGAATTATTTCTTTGCTCATAAGATTATTTTCCATATAATGAAATGCCGAAATTGAATTTTTTCTTATCTAGATGGTGTTTAATTACGCGAAGAAAAGTAATCGGGGGAATAGTTGGACTGAAGAATCGACGAAAGTAGCCTTTGAAGCTGTGAAAACTGATAAAATTGGTATCAGAGAAGAGCTGCTCGTAAATTTAATATCCCATATCCCACACTCAGAAAAATCTGATAAAGAATTCTTCTAGTACGGTAAATATAATTCAAACATATGACCTTGTTTTCTGAATAAATTCAAGGTTTCTTCTTTAATGAATTCATTTTTATACTACTTGATCAGAAAGGCAACGTTTACGTTGGTGTTTTATGGACGACAAGAAGCGCCTATCATTCATGTGTCAAGTGTTAACAAATCCTATATGTAAAGTAAACGTCCCTCAACGTAAAGCGTTTTTACATGAAAGAATTGCTGGTCAGTAATTTCGTATCGCGGAATCAAACCCACGTCCATTGAAACATTTGACTGAAATGCAGCGATCGTCTCTAACCACTCGGCCACGGAGCAAATTACAAAATAGAGACTTAAGAACGCATTTAAATATTCACAATGTAGTACAGCTGTTACCATTTGTTGTTAACCATCGTTACATTTTTGCTAGCCACTACCTGTGTATGCTGTTTGTGCATGTGAACAAACTGAAAAAAAGACTGTGATACTGTACTTTGTAGTAATTAACTGAGCAAATTAAATTTTTGAATTAATTACGCACTCAAAAATCACCTATCTATAATGTAAATAAATAAATAGGTAGATAGATTAACAAAAATACAGACCATGTTAGCGAAAAACATTGCCTCTTCTGATCAAGCAGTATAAAAAATATCTTCCACAACAAGAGCCAAAAGTGGGTTTACATGACTCGGGAATTGCTCACTCGCCATGTAAACACTCACTTTTGACTCTTGGTGTGTAATGTACTAATTTACTTATATCTTTTATTCACCAAATTATATTTCAGAATTATTTCGCACTTTCACTAACTCATTATATCTAACAATTTATTTTTACACTGCTAATTCATTATATCTAACCACATATTTTTACACTCGCTCTACCTATAGAGTCTATGCCCTTAACGAAACTTCTAAATTTATATGCAGACTTTTATCCTAGTTAATATGATTTTTGAACAGCCAACAGAGCACAATTCTACGTTTCGATCGCTGACAAAAATTAAGCTTATACCGTTTTTTCGCATTGATTTCGAGTTTGAGGCTGAAATATATGTTCTCATTTTTTCTTCCCCGAAAATTAACTTGTGGAATACCCTGTACACGTATTTCTTCAAAAATATGGACATTCTTCGAGCAGTCGCTACGGAAGTAACAAAAAGCTCATTATAATTAATTTATCAAGGATTGTTTAAAAAAACTTTTCACCTGATTTTTCTTTTCTTGAGATTTGCTTGTCGTAGTCTCGGGACGTAATTATGCGAGTGCAGTGCGAAGGTTTCGAATAGTTCACGAGTCCAGACATTCAAACTGCGAGAGAACAAACTCGGTCGTCAGTGCCATTCGAACCTTTCCCATCATTTTAATTGGCTTGCTGGATTAAGTTACAACCAAAATTAAGTTCGCTCTACCCGAGCGAATGGATAAGTGAAGCAACTCTACTATTTTTTTTTTTTTTTAAAGACTAGAAATTCATTTTTTTCATCCTGAGCTAATTCCTACTACTGGTGATCCTTTGAGATCTCAATATTTATTCTTTATTTCAACTCGTTCATTTCTTTTCCGGTTATACGCTGCTCATTTCTTAAACAAGATTTCAACAAATAGGTAATTTCAGGGAGAATTTTTTTTTTCAATCAAGTTTCACATCAGTAGGAAATATACACGGATTAGTCCACATGTACAGAAAACCGGGAATGGTTAGAATCTCGCAAAAGGCCTATCACATTTTTCAATATCATGAATTTGGTCAGCCTGAAAACGAAGAGGAAAATGATGGAGTATTCGGGTTTCTTTTCTACGTTTCTATTTATCACTCGTGTAGTAGGTATTACTTCTATGTATAGATGTGTTACCGTTAAAATAATCAGTTAAAGTGTGTAATTTCATAAAACACTTTCCATTTTCTGCCTTTCATTCTTTCTCTTATTGACGAATCGGGGTGAAATTCAGCAAATCTGCAATTTTGATTTTTCTACACCTAATTTGGAATTTTCAGCTTTGTTGACTTCAAAGAGCATCATACACAGGCCAAAACCAATCAAAAGTCCTGGTTTTTCACAATTCATAGTTCTTGAAAGGTGTTCTTTCAAAGCAACCAGGCTGAAACTTTGAATTGTTTTGTAAACAGGTAAAAATTAAAGACCTCGATAATTTTTAGTCAATGACTTTGTAAGAAAAGGAATCACGGGCTAGAAACTCGTGAACATTTTAATGAAATTATATACTTTAACTGATTATACCCACAAGTTAACATAATATTATATAATAAATTACAAAGGTCAGTTAATAAATAAGGTTAAAATGTCAATAACTCAGACAGGGAAGTAGTTGAAATTTTAAGTAACACTGACAACATCATTACACACCACCCTGCAACGTTTCGTACCGATCCCTTCAATAGTATAGTTTTTTTGGCCAAACGAAAATGTTGAACAAAGGTGAGCACGGGTCCGACTTACGCATGGAACAACGCGCCGCGATTCGTTTTTTAAATTTTGTAAATATCAAGCCAAAAGACATTCATGCACGTCTACTAAAGTTACATAGTGAAGAAACAATCAGTCTTACTCATGCGTACAAATGGTGCAAAAAATTTAGTGGAAAACGAACGATCATTACAGATCAACAATGAGCCGGTCGCCAGGTGAGTGTGTCTACCGATGAATTGAAGGCAAAGATTGACGCATGCATATGGGAAAACTGTCACATTAGCATCGAAGAAATTTGTGTTGAATGTGATGCATCACATGGAACAGTTTTTAAAAACATGAAGACTGATTTAGCGTACAGAAAGGTTTGCGCGCGTTGGACTCCGCGCCAACTCACAGAGGAGAACCGAACAGCACGTCTTTCGATATGCAGCCTATTTCCATCTAAAACAATGTCAAATACCCTGGTGCAGTTTCCGATACCTCCTCATCGTGGACCCCACAGATCTAAAATATTAAAAAACAGAATCAATGGAGGGAAAATACATATGGAAGAACGATGAAAACAGATTATGCACCACCAACCTTTATCGCATGAGACGAGAGGGGAAAACAAGTTTCTGGGAAGGTTGGTCACTATGGTGACCAGAGCTGGGTGCACCATTATACCCCTCTCTCCAAACAAGCGCCGTCGTCATGGAAACATGTTAACTCTCCAAAATTTGGTGACGGCATTGTTACTGCAACTTGGACCCGAGGTTTGGTGCGCCGCGATTTTTGAAATGCCAGAGCGATGGCTGAAGTGAGTTGATCGGAATGGTGATTAGGTATACCAAAAATTTGCTAATTTCACGTTCTTTCTAATGGTGTATTTATTTTTACGTTTAATTCAGGTTTTTACCTTATATATACTGACTGACCTTTGTAAAATTCTTATGCACACGAGCTCATGTGACAAGTTTGTGTCTCATTTACACACATCTTTATTTTTTGTCACTCAATAGAAATATATGACGTGGAAAAAGGAAACCGACCTTATGTCAGAAAACGAAATTTTGGGAAACATGCGCTCAAAGATTTCGCGCTACCTTCCTGCTTTGTTTGTGTCTGGAGAGGGCTGGAGTGGGAGATATCATGTTGTATTTTACATCGTTCGAATCGTCATTTCCTCTGCTGTAGCACCGTGATAGTCTCCCTATCATCATTATCATCTCATTTTGCGAAGATGTTGTTGACTCTATTCTTTACCGATGGAATAAGAAAACCGACCTTAGCCATTAAACAAAATTTCACATAAAAATGCATTTAACATTAGGTTGGTTTTCTTATTCCACTTTTTTTCGAATTCAGTGCTGAGAAATTCCGACTCCAGCGCTATCTAGAATCACTTTTAATGTTTTTATACAAAAGAGCAATGCAGTCCCCACAAATTTATGTCATAAACCCAAATTTGAATTTTCTGATGTAAGGTCGGTTTTCTTATTCCACATCACATACCGAAAATTATTCATTTACAGCAGTTTCGATTATCTGGTTTAATTGTGGGCCGGATAACGACAAATCCCGGGTTGAAGATAGGTCAAAAATGCCAACTCGGTGCAAAGCAAACATTTTAAATACAAAAAAAAAAAAAAATTGAAAACAATTTATGTATTTTGCAGATGAAGTTCAAATGTTTTTAAAAAAATCCCGACTAAATGAACTAAAACTCAACAAATCTTACCAAAAAATGTCAATTGGTGCAAAAAAAAAAAAGTTTCATTCATGAAAAAATAAAAATGGGTCAATGAATTAATGATCTTCTTTTCTTCAGATTTCTAATGACATTCTTCGGAAATTGTCGGAGATTTTTCAAGATTTTTCATGAAGGTTTCCAATAAAATTCTTCCAAAATTATCGCAGATTTTTTCTGAAGATTTCCGATGAAGTTTTTCGATAATCACGGTTAATTTTTCTAAAAATTCCCGATAAACTTCTTCGAAGATCGTCGGAAATATTTTCTTCAATTTTTCAACGAAATTCTATGGAAATCCTTGGCGAATATTCCCAAAATTAACGGAAACATTTTCCAAAATTATCCGATGAAATCCTTCAACAATCATTCGAACATTTTTCAGGTGATTTTGGAAGAATTTCATAGGAAATCATCGGACCTTTTCCCCTAAGGTTTCCGATGACATTCTTGGAATAGCATAGCAGATTTTTCTAGAAGTGTTCCGATGAAATTCTTCGGAAATCGTAAGAGAGTTCTTCCTGAATTTTCCGATAAATTTCTCGTACAATCTACAGTCATGAAACATTTTTGAAAATTTCCCATGAAATTCTTTTACAATTATCAAACATTTCTTCGAAAGTGTCCAATGCAGTTCATTCTTTTAAAACTATTGGTGATTGTCCCAAAAAGTTCCAATGAAATTTTTCAAAAATCATCGGTGATTTTTCTCGAAGATTTCCGATAGTGAACTTTTTGGAGATTACTGAGAAAATTTTCTGAAAAATTCCAAAAAATTTAATCGAAAATTATCGAAAAGTTTTCCCAAAATTTCAGATGAAATTCTTCGGAGATTCTTGAGGAATTTTTCCAAAAATTTCGGATGAAATTCTTCGGACATTATCGAACATCTTTCCTGAAGATTTTAGATTACATCCTTCGAAAATTACCGGGTCTCTTTTCCCGTGATTCCCGATTAATTTTTTTGGAAATTTTTGAGGAATTTTTCTGAAGCTTTCCGAAAAGTTTATTCGAAAATCATTATTAAATTTTCTCTGTGGTTTCTGAATAAAGTCTCCAGAAATTATTAAAAAATGTTTCCAAGAGTCTCAGATTAAATTCTTCGGAAATTGTTGATGATTTTTCTTGAAGTTTTTCGATGAAGTCCTTTGGAAACCGTCCTATATTTTTCCCTGTGATTTTCGACGATATTCTTCAAACATTATGGGTGATTTTCCCCGACGATTTTCGACAAACTTCTTCGGGAATCAATCAAGAATTTTCCAAAAAATTTCAGAAGTATTTCATTGGAAATCTTCCAACATGTTTTCTCAGGATTTCTGAAGTTCATCGGAAATCATTCGATGAAATTCTTCAGATACCATCGTAGATATCTTCCAACGTTTCCTGATGAAATTTTTCGAAAATTACCACGAATTTTTCCCAAGCATTTCGATCGAAATTCGTCAGAAATCAACCAAGATTTTCCCTTATGTATTTTTTCGGGTTTTACACATAAATTTACTCAAGATTTCCGATAAATTCCGTGAGGTTTCTTCTGAAAAATTTTTACAGCGTTTCCCATGGAACTTTTGGGGTTTCTTTGGGATATATTTATGAAGATTTGCAATGATTTTCGTCGGGGAAATTTTGTAAAAAAAAAAAGATTCTAATTCAAATTTAGAGGTACAATTTGGAATCTATTCGAAAAATTAGCATGGAAACATGTATGCATAATTTAATTTTTAATTAATTTATAAATGGCTTCAAAATAAGCTACAAGAATACAGCTCTTTTTTTTTTTTACTTTCTAAAGAGTCTTCTCAAAAAACCGATGTGCCAGAGAAAAATCGATCAATGAAATCTTAGTCAATGTGAAGAATATAGGTCCAGTAAAATGGGTTTGGTTCTTGAGAGATTAAAACATGTCAGGCTTTACTGCACAGGGATATTAGGTGAAAATTCAAAAGCTGAATTTGAGGGGAAAAAGAGAACGATTAGTTCTAAGAAAATTTAAAGTCATATATGGATTCAGCTCAGAGAATTAAGGTGCAACTTGTCTATTTATTATCCACTGCCCCTTTGAATTTTCTTACGTGAATTTTACGCGTGTTTGTGATAACTCCTCGCACTCTAACCATTTCTCTTGTACAACGATTGGTTACAAATTTTAATCTTCTAACAAAAATGCATATTATTCACTTTACTATATTGACTGACACGTCCTGCAAACTTTTTAACATGATAGCAGAGCGCGTTACGATCCGTGGACCTCTGACCAAAGTATTTCATTTATTACGTTGACGGACCTTTTACCTATAATCTTCAACATTTAGACATTTTTTGACTTTTTCAACAGACGTACGATCTCCATCTAAGTTTTCAAACAAATCTGAAAATATCACATACCAGAAGTACAGGAATGCAGGGGACAAAATAAGTTTCTAAGACGCTTGCATCGTGCTACATAGGAAGTAGCTAGGCAGCAGAGTTTGTTTGTATGAAAACGTACATTCGGGAGGAGAGGATCACTACATGGTCATAAGATCCGATACTTCAGTTTTTTATTTATTTATTTATTTGTTTATTTATTTATTCGTTTATTTATTTATTTATTTATTTATTTATTTGTTTGTTTGTTTATTTATTTATTTGTTTGTTTGTTTGTGAACGTACGTTCGTTTATTTATTTATTTACTTATTTATTTATTATTAATACGTGGGAGTCCTATGTCGGATGTACAATGCGCCTACAAAATGATCATTTCCCGCTATTTTAAAAGGATATGGGTGTTCTCCGAGAGGTTCTGGGCACCGCCCGAGTTGATAGTACTCATAAAGCCGAAAAAGTTCATGTTCAAAGAGTTGCCTACATGATAATTGAAGGGGCCACGCGCCGACGAAGATTTTCAATTATTTTTGTAACTAATCATTCGATTTCAAGTTCTTTGAAAGGTTCAAAGATTGTTGGAGCAGATATAGTACTCATCGAGACGAACAAGTTCATGTCCAAAAAGTTGCCTATTTCATTATTAAAGGGGCTACGCGCCAACAAATTAGTATTTTTCACTTTTTTCATATTAAAATATCTGATTTCATTTTGTGTGTGTGTGTGAGAGAAGGGGGAGGGGGAGAGAATGATAACGCTCAAATTGGTAGTACTCACCCCAGGATAAACAAAAAGTTCATGTCAAAATAACTGCCTACCTAATAATTGAAGGAGCTATAAGCGCTAACAATGATAGAAAAATTGCAAATTTTCGATTTTCTCGAGAATCCTGTTCACTGAGAGGTTTTGATCAAACAACTAAGAGTTACGCACTGCAGAATCAGATAAATTCGAAATTTACAAAATAGATTACTGCGTAGTAATCTTTCGAGGAATGAAAAATGAATACCCCAATTACATTCTTATCAAATTCAGTTCACTCTCAAGCTACAATCTTTAACGTTAGCGGGTTCATGAAATGTTTGATTTTCAGATTGGAACCAGTTCTAGTTGATAACGAACAGGAAACGATAATACGTATTAAACACGCACACAATAAGCTAGGCCTAGTTGTAAATAGAACGCGAATTCCAATGAAACTAAGTGTTTTTTATTGTCACACTACGCACTAGAAACGCTAAAGTAGGCAGGGCTCAGTGGATTATTTTGGAAAGTATTAGATTTCACCCTTGGGAGTAAGATTATTTTAGAAGTAAAGATTTGCAAAAAATCACGATTTTGCGTATTTTCAAGACTTATTATCCCCTTCAATTTTGATAATAGACCACATATGTACTCGACAAATACTATCCGATGCTGTAATCAGAAAAAATTTATGCACAATTTTTTCTGAAAAAATTGATAAAAATTTACCATTTTGTGTACTTTGAAGCTTGGTAGTCCCTTCAATTTTGATAATCGGCCACATATATGTACATGCCATTTTTTGTAGTACTCAAGGAGTACTACTCATTGCTGCAATACTCGGAAACTCTCAGAGAACACCCGGTATAAAGGTCCAAAAAACTAATCTATATTCGTAGTTCATATTTTTTATAATTTTCCAACCGTTTCTTACATTTTCATAGCAATGTAAAATATCGACACCGGTGCTATGGAAGAGATGAAATTGTATATGTAAACCTATTGCCAGAACTTGAAATACATAATAAATTATACGCACACGGCCTAACTATACTCGTACCGGATGCGATGTCGGCCAAATGTAGAACAAGAATCACGCAATTTTATCCCCATTGGCTGACGCAATGTAAAATCGTTTAAGAAATAAGGAGACTTTCTATGAAGCCAATTTCCAGCGCATGTAATTATATTTCCCAGGTACGCAAATTGGATACGAACTTTTAGACCCTATATTGTGAGATTTCAGTGCTCTCCAATCCCACTGTTATTCGTTCTTCTTCCGCCAGCCTATAAAACGTGTTACCTGTAATTTTCTAAAGATTATGCTAACGAGTGGGCCATAGAATACTAAGTCGTGTCAGCTTACTTTTTTCGAATTTCAAATAAAATTAAACGCTCGGCTGCCGCGAAGAATTTAACGTAAGTCACTTTTGAAAATGACTGAATCAGTCTTATAAATATCAGATTTTATACGTAATTTTTGATGTCAGTAACCTTTTGTGCCACGGATCGCTTTCGAGGTATTGCGAACACTGAGTTTTTTTCAATCCATTAAGTTTTTCCAGTTGTTAGCATTTTTATTGAGATGTTCTTCCAAAATCCAATTTAAAAATACAGTCAAGATTTTCTTCAATTTATGACTATTCATTCTCCAGTACTGATTCTAATGGGGTTTTGTAGTGTGAAGATATAATTTTGAGTCAATAAATGACCTTCCTCGAAAAAAATACCGATGACGTTGAATCGATGCAAACCTACACAAGTTGAACGAAAAAAGGAAGAAGCCAACAGAGAGAAAGTTATTAGGAAGTATTTTTTATCTTTGCTGTTAAATTAATAGGTATTCAGTCAACATGGGAAGAAAATTAAAACGAAAATATTTCCGACTGTTACCTTCACAATTTCTAAAAATAGGCTTTCTAACTTCGACAACACAATTTTGCTGAACATCGTCATTCTTTTCAAGTAATTTTACTTTCTGCAGTATGCGAGAAGAATGGTAGAACAACCGGCATAAACTTCTTTTTTCAACAACTTACTTCTCGTCGGAAACAGTCCATTTCTAACTTTCAGCCAAAGTTAATTAACTTAGACTTTGCGTACATCCAACGAAAACTTAAAAATGAAAGCTTTTCTCTGTTATATACATAATAATAGTTAGACGTTTTCCCCTTTTATAGT
This sequence comes from Acanthococcus lagerstroemiae, assembly GCA_031841125.1. NCBI lineage: Eukaryota > Metazoa > Arthropoda > Insecta > Hemiptera > Eriococcidae > Acanthococcus > Acanthococcus lagerstroemiae. Next base: position 25,943,932 of record CM063106.1, on the reverse strand, counting down.
GTTGCGGTTTACCCGTAAATAGTAAATTAATTCCGGCTCTCTTTCCTGAGAGTTGGTGGAGGACTACACTTATTTAATGCGAATAAGATAAGGCATTTTTTCGACTGCTTACAATTTTGAAACCGTTTTGAAGCATAAAATCAACGTTGAGTTTATACGTCTTTGGTGAAATCGACGTCAATTTGATGTCAGTTTGACAGTTCATGAATTTTCATAACATGTCGATGCTTTTTTGCCGTAGAATTTACAGACAAATCGAAGTCATTTTTTTACTAATCCGACATCATTTTCGCAAACAGATTAACGTCGAATATAATCAGCATAATTTATGAGACTTTTCTCTTCGACACCAAAATAACATTGATTTGGATCGGTAAAATTTACGTCGTTTTTACATACAGATGGACGTCGAATGTAACGAGGGTTTCTGATTCTTCTCCTTTGACGTCAAATCAATATCGATTTTTATGGTAAAATCGATTTTTTGTACAGGGTAATTTGAAATCATCGTATTTATGAACAAATGTGTACGCCCAGGGTCCACTTTGTCGGTATGGAATTAAGGAGAGGGGGTTATACTAGACAAAATACCTTTCGAATGAGACTGTAACCACGATGGGGTCTGGTTGGCCGAGTAGAGAGTGCGCTCGTCTCGGAATCCGAAGGTCCCGGGTTCGCGCCCACGTAGCAACTCGCTACATTTCGACCTCGGCCGATTTTTCGGCAAGATGGGAAAAGGGCTAAGATAGCCCTAACAGCCGGGCGACGTCTCTGAAATAATGCTCGAAAGGGTGGATTCCAGTGCTCGGGTTGAAAGTAAAATTAGAAAAGAGGAGAGGATTTTACCTGCTCTGTAGCATTACACAGAAATATATTTTTTCGGATTTTTGAAGTTGAGGCACGGAAAGTATTTTGAGAAAATGAATGAATAAATGAATGAATGAAATGTGTTTTAATCGAGGGAAACTCTAACAATCGTAATGTACAAACTTAAACAGCTTTAATACAAACTTAATATTAGTCCCTCTCCGCCTATCTAGGCATAAGCCTCTACCACCCTAGCCCACCGGCCGCGAGCTCTGACTGTATTATATCATCTTCCCATTTCATTCTGAGCCTCCCTCTACACCTCTTTTCCCCATATGGCGTCCATTCCAAGACCCTTCTTTCTCATCTTCTTCGTTTCTTTTTATATGTCCAGCATACTTCATTTTGAATCTCTTTATAATATACTTCAAGTTTTTTGTTCCCGTTAGGTTTCTTGCTATTGTACTCACTTGAATCGGTGAGAACTTAAGGGGTTAAGTCCAAAAATCGCACTTTTCAGGAAGCGAAAAAACTGTTTTATTCGAAAATTTGAAAATCGTGGAATACGTCCTTCAGAGTGGTGGTAGAAGGTCACAAGAGAAAACTTTTAAGCCCAGTCTCGTCGAATAAAATTTCGATGGGCTGGAGCTGGGAGGGGGGGCTCAAAGTTTCTGGACTTAACCCCTTCTGGTTCCGAACGATTTTTTTTGCAGTTTTACGGCTCCAAGTTGCCCCCTTTTTTGTAGCCAGACGTAAAGTGGTCACTTTAGTCTTGGTTCTATTCCAATCAAGCAAAATCCCTGCTGGTAAGAAAAAAAGTTCTGAAGCTGTCTTAGAAAATTGCGATTACGTTTTTGAAAATAGCACTTTTCAGGTATAAAAATGCAAAAAGAGGTGGGTGGGTTGGAATTTTTTATTTATTTCTATTTTTTTTAACACTAAAAAAACCATTTGAAAAAATTTTATTACAAAAAAATGAAAGAGAGCGATGTTGCCAAAAAGCACTTTCCCAGCTGTTTCACGAAATTTCGATTAGACCAGCAGATCCGCGATACTTCAATACCTCATAATCCGTGAAAAAAGCAGAAACGACAAAAGTGGACTTAACCCCTTTTAGTTCTAACTGATTCACTTCTGATTCTAGCTTTGAGTTTCGTTTCCGTTATAATACGTTCCATGGCCAGTTGTGTTCTGTAGATGTTATTTAGTTGCGTTATTGTTGAGACACAAGTTTGTGCTCTGTATGTTAGAACTGGGAAGTTACAGGTTTCCAGGACAGTTGCTTTTAGGTTTCTTGGGAGGCGTGATTAGTAAACAGCTTTCATGGCCCAGAAGCTATTCTAGGCTTTTGAAATTCTACTAGAGATCTCCCTGTTCAACCTATCTTGGAAAGCTATTTCTTGTCCTAAATATGTGGTTTCCACTACCCTACTTATTTTTCCCACTCGCAAAATAATACTAGTCTCGTCATTTTGTCTCGAATGTAACACTGTTTCTTGTTTTTTTTTTTTTTTTGGTATTTATTTTTAGACCTGCCTTTTTCCCGGCTGCTTTGAATTCTGAGGTCATTTCTTGGAGGGAATTTAGATTTTGTGCAAATAGCGCAACATCATCTGCAAAACGTGAATTACTGAGGTATTTTTCGTCTGTTATGATGCATCTGTTTTTCCATCCCATTTCCCAAAATACTTTTTCTATAATACTACGGAATAGATTTGGAGACAGCAGGTCGCCTTGTTTGACCCCCCCCCCCCTTTTAATCCCCAATTTTGGCCCAACTTTATCGAATTTGATGCGCGCATTCGCCCCCGAATACATTTCTTTTATAACGTTAATAAATTTTTGTGGGATGACTCGCTTGGTAAGGCCCTCTATAAGAAGGATAAATTGACCGTAACAAAAGCATTTTCCAAGTCCACCAATAGTATGTGCAAGTTTAAGTCATAGTCGTTAGTTTTTTCTATCAGCTGGTTAATTGTAAAAATGTTATCCATTGTCAAATGGTTTTTTCTGAGCCCTGCCTGTTCTACGCCTTGCGCCATATCTAGCCAGTTATACATTCTGTTTTTTAGCGTTTTAGAAAAAACTTTGCGTACGTATGAGATTAAGCTTATTAGTCTATAGTTGCTTACATTATCTTCAAAATACTACACGGAGCATGGCGTTTTTTTCTGCTATTTTATCCATTTTAATAGTTTCTCTCGAATTATTATTATGTTGATTAAAGTTTCGATACATTTTTAGGGTACCCCCTGTTTAACTGAAGCTGTCCAAATATAGTCATGGTATAAGGAGTCAAATGCCTTCTTGAAGTCCACAAACATTAACGCTATTTCGCTTTGATGTTCTCTATTTTTTTCCAAGAGCTGATTCAGAGTATGAGTGTAGTCTATTGTGCTGGAGTTTTTCCCAAATCCTGCTTGTTCTATAGGTTGGGGGCGTCCAAAGTATCGTATATTCTATGTTTAATAATTATCATATATACGAATACGTTTTACAAATACTAGATGAAAGGCTAATAGGGCGATAGTTGCTTATATTGTACCTGTCACATTTTTTTATGCAGAAGAATTATCTCGGCCGGATACCATTGGCTGGGAGATTGACCCAAAGAGGTGATGGCATTACAGAGGGAGGCCAATGGTTGTGCTAGCAAGCCGCCAAATTCCTGAAGCATTTTGTTTTTTATTCCGTCTGGGTCAATGACCGCTTTTTCAAAAATAAAAGAAAGTGGACTAATTTGTGTACAGCTTATGCTCAGAAACGAGGCCAGTGAGTGCTGAGGCTGGGAAGAGGGCGTCTCTCCTGCCTGTCTACATTGGTGTTGTGGGACGTATGGCGATGCACGCATGCCAAAGTGGCCCCTGAGACACCGCACCCCCGGCACCGGAAACTACCCTTTCGGGCATCGCATCAGTACCGAGGGGAACGCTTTGGGGCCGGGCCCGAGCCCCCATTTCTCCTGGCCGGAACGGTGCGCGCGTCCTGCCAGGGCCACCACGGGGTTTCCTACTGACCGAGGTCCGCACTCCCAGAGCGCTCGCCTGGAAATTTCAGGTCCCCCGCAGCCGGACGCGCTGCCTCTTCCTCTTCACTCACTCATCGTGTGAGACTCTTCCAAGCTCCAGCCCTTGCACTGCGGGCGAGCTCTGCTCCAGCCCTGGTGCTACGGGCGAGCTTCGCTGGATGGTATCCACCGCCGCAGTAGCAGCAGCAACATCCGCTTCTCCTCCTTGCGTCCTTTGTCTCGACCACTCAGCCTCCATCTTCCGTCGCATGATGGCCGAAACGAAACCCGACACCCGGTTCCAACCGTTTCGGCTCCTCAACAGCTCCGAGACCAGGGTGACCGGCGCAAGACGGTCGATCACGCCGTCTCCGGGATCGATCATGACCGCCCCGCGCCTCACCCCCTCCCAGGCGTCACACTCGAACAGCGTATGCCACGGCGTGTCCTCCTCTCCGCTTGCACAATAGGTGCACTCTGCGCTTGCTGCCAACCCCATCCGGTACAGGTATGACCCGAAGCAGCCGTGTCCGCTCAAGACCTGGGTTAGGTGGAAGTTCAGGCTCCCGTGCTTCCTACCTAACCACAGGACGAGCTCGCCGATCAGCTCCCGAGTCCACTCGTCTTTCGAAGACTGGGCGAGCCTCTCCGTCCATCGCTGAAGCGTGGTCAGCTGAATGCCACGCTTCGCCCGGCATGCCTCCTGCCGCGTCCTCGCCTTCTTCTGCGCCTTGTAGGACTGCGCCAACTCGTCGACCTTCAGCTCGATGGGTGGAAGGCGCGCCAGCACGCCTACCGCCTCCGTTGACACGGTGCGATACGCGCTGACGCACCTTAGCGCGACTCTCCGCTGTACCTTCTCCAGCTCCACTCTCCGGTACGGGATCTGGACGGCGTCCGCGAATACCGGTGCGCCGTACGTCAGGACCGACAGCACGACGTTCGCGTACAGCCTCCGCTTCTGCTCCCGCGGGCCGCCCAGGTTCGCCATCAGTTGTGACAGCTGCCCGGCGACCCGGTCCGCCTTCTCCGCCGCTCTCCGGAAGTGCTCGCGGAACGACAGCTTCCCGTCGAACCACAGCCCCAGGTACTTCAGCGCCGGGCGTGGCGTGATCCTCTCGCCTTTCAGCACGAACGTTGGTTGGTCGTACTTGCGGCGCGTCGTGAAGAGAACTGCCTCCGTCTTCTGCACCGCCAAGCACAATCCCGCCGACTCGATCCATGCCTGTCTACATTAATAAGAGTGCAAATCGGTAAAACTTGATATACTGTAAGCACCAACAAACCATTAAATAAAAGTATTTTGAAAAATCGTTCAGCATTCAGTCTTTATAGTGTTCGTTTCACAGTTTCGCCAGCTTGCTCAGTTCAGCATCCAGCGATCCAGCACTAACTTTTTTACTTTTGCCAGACTGGTTCACGCATCGTTATTTGTGATGATATTTTATGATCTGCAATTTTATTACAATTTTCTTCATTCCACGTTCCATTCTCATGGCGGATAATGGGAGATTCTTGTTTTGATGGAAACTCTGAGTGGTCAAAGTGGAGGAGGGGCTATGCATCTTTTCGTCTCACATGAAAGTACAAGTCGTCGCCTCTTCCGGTCGGTCGCCGGTTGCTCACATCGGATTGATTTTTTTTTCTTCGCTTCCTCTTTGTCGACATCAAAAGACGATAATTATTGAAGAAACGCAGACTAAGGCTGTTTGGTGGCAAGGCAGCAGCGGCACACGGCGTTTCCACCGAGAGCGTATTATTCAAGAATCTGTGTTCTATTTCTTCGTTATAAATTAGCGATCCTTTGTAACCAAAATGAAATTGAAACCCCCGGTAGAGCGAGTGAGCGCAAACGGTTTTCGAAAACGACCTCGCCGCTTTTATTCTCCGTTGTATAATTCAAAGGTTTCACACCGGGATATCTTCCCATCGTACAGGAATTTTCTCGAAGCCTGAACAAAGAAAACTTAATGGAGTAGAAAACGCAGCACATTGTAAGAAACGAATTTCTGATGTGAACAGGCTAAAGAACGTTTGCCAAATTCGGGAAATTCTAAAGGTGAGACGCTACCGAAGCGAATAAGTAATGCGCGTCAAAAGCGACAAACAATATAATTCGCCGGAATATTGAAACTTTTTCTACTTATTTTAATGGCCACGCGCTGGTTGCGACTCACCGCCGAGAACCAAAAGACACGACACCGAGCGCTCGAGTGCTCAGCCCCTCGCAGCAGACGGATTGTTCATTTTGGCAAAGTCGACCCCGCAATCATTTTCTCGCGCGTTGTGTTCGCATTCGCTTCCTGAATACAGCCACACGCGACCGAATGAAAAGTCGAATAAAAAATGACGAACCCGAAAATCCGAATCCGTTTAGAACTTGATAGATAGGCCTATTTATATCAGGCCATCGTTATTCTTCTGTTCGATGAAATTGAGAAATGAGAAAATCTTATGATCGAAACGAGGATGTTGAAAAATATGTAGATAGCGCAAACAATCATTACATTATAGGCCTTTTGCTGACGTGAATTGGATATTTTGGTTCTCCGGGAAACAGGAGCTATACAATAGAAATAAATTATCAAATTCAACTACCTATGCTGTCTGTCCGAGTGGTTTTATATTTTCATAGCATCGATGATCCGATTTACTCAATACACGGACGAATTCCAACTTCACGAATTCGAAAATGTCTAGGTGCATATCACAGAGACTGACGTTCGTTAGATCACGAGGCTTATAATTCGCAGATAGATGGAGGAGTGTATACAGCCAAGAAGATATTTGAAAGCCTTATGATGTCGTGGAATTCAGCCCCTCTGCGACGTCAAGGTCACTAGTATGGGATTTCTTCCTTCTGTGGCGCCTATTCCTCGTTACAAACCACAGGCGAGTCAGATGCAAAGCAACGATTCGCCCCTGTTACTGACTTGACTACAAACGCGCCGGCCCTTATATCCCGGGCGAGGATTCCCCGGAACTGCACAAGCGAGAGCAAAGAGCGAGTGGACGCGCAAAATGGAGGCGTTGGAAAACGCATCAATACCCGCGTACCTACGCGAAATTATCCGTGACTACTTCCGAGGCAACTGCTGCGGGCGTGGTACAACGAGAAAGGACGTGCAATGTTCCGCAGAGATCAGCCCTTGGTCCACTCCTGTGGAACATCGCCTTTGATGAGACCCTGCGAGCAGAGGTACCACCAGGGGTGAATATCATCTGTTACGCCGACGACACCCTGGTGGTCGCAGTCGAAGACGACATAGCTACACTGGAGAGCAAGATAAACGCGGGACTGGAGATCAAGTCGGCAGGATTGTGCCTAGCAGCCCAGAAGACGGAAGCAGAATTACATATAGGCTGTCGTCAAGTAACGGAGACTAAAATTTGTACGGCCCACCGACGCTACCTATCGGCGTTTCAACGCAGTAAGGGAAGAATGTGGTTCATTGGCTATCGATTGAGACCACGCCGAGCTCATTTGATTGGCAACTCGCTGTTCCAGACCAATTTGAAAGAAACCATATGCGTTGACCCCTCCAGGTTTTCAAAGATTTTTTTGAAGAAGGAAAAAAAAAGCATACAAATACAAAATTTTTTATTAATCATCATCTTCATTGAGTATACGAATATCTTTTTCAAAATAAGCGCCATTCATGGCTATACAGGCGTACATTCGTTTAAGCAATTTATCAAACGATTTTGAATATTCCGCCGCCGGTAACGAGGAGAAAAACATCTGTGCCGCGGTGATGACTTCTTGATTTGTGTTGAATTGACGACCGCGTAAGGCTGCCTTCAGTTGAGCGATAAATGGCAAGAACGAATAGACGCCTGTGTAGCCATTAATGGCGCTTATTTTGAAAAAGATATTCATATACTTAATGAAGATGATGATTAATAAAAAATTTTGTAATCGTATGCTTTTTTTCGTTCTTTAAAAAAAAAAAAAAAAAAAAAAAAGTTGAAAAACCTGGAGGGGTCAACGCATATGGTTTCTTTCAAACTGGTCTGGAACAGCGAGTTTTCAATTAAATGAGCTCGGCGTGGTCTCAATCGATAGCTAATGAATCAGATTATTCCCCTACTGCGTTGAAACGCCAGCGTTGGTGGGCCGTATGAATTTTAGTCTCAGTTACTTAGCGACAGCCTATGTATTTACACGCCATCGACAATAAAACCCCCCTTCCTTGCGCCTAAAAGAAGCGGCGATCGAGCCCTATACTGCCCTGAAGTGCCTGGGACTGTGGTTCGACGGGAAACTTTCCTTCCGAGAACACACATAGCTATATTAAATAGTGTTGGACACAGTGCTGAGCCCTGAGGTACTGCAGAGGATAAAACTTGTTCTAGCTTCAGGTTGTTTTCTTTATCAAAAATTCCTATTTTCCTATTTTCTAGGAAACTCTGAATATTTTGTATTAAATGTCTATTGATCTTATTTTTATCCATTATTTCGAGTATGCTTGACCATTTGATCCGATCAAAGGCTCCCGAAACGTCGAATAATTTCTAAACGAAAAATAATTTTTTTAATTAAAATTCTTAATAATAAATGAATTAATAATATTCCTTTAAATACTCATTCATTTAATCAGGGCCAGATTTAGGGGGGAGCCCAGGGAGCCCCGGGCCCGCACAAATTGGGGGCCCGCACATTTTTCATTACATGCTTGTACAGACGCGCGCGCTACGTACGCTCACGTACAATATAGATATACCTTTGTAATAATACCTCCTATAATAGCCTATAACTAATTCCGTAGAGCTGATGATGGATGTTATTGAAATGAAATGAAAATGAAATGAAAAACGTTATTTGCGTCTTTTTTCTTGCACTCACTGAGCGGAGCTCGTTTCGAGGCTGTATAATAATATTTCCCTTATGGCAAAAAACAATGATTTTAGCTGCGACGCGCTGCGTTATGTTGCAGCGTTGAGAATTATTCGCTGCGGACAAAGACATTAGCGGCGTCTCACTGCGTGATGGGAACTAAACTTCGCTGCGGCAAAAGGCTATTTGTAATAAAACGCAGCGTTTTGCTGCGTTGCAGAAGCCAAACTTGGCTGCAGCCAAACGCTTTATTATAAAATGCAGCGTTTTGCTGCGTTGCGAGAACTTAACTTCGCTGCGGCGAAAGGCGCCTTGTCAGACCGCAGCGTTTTGCTGCGTTGCAGAAGCCAAACTCGGCTGCCGCTGAGCGCTTTATTATAAAATGCACCGTTTTGCTGCGTTGCAGAAACCAGTGTTGTAGTAGTGAGCTCCACACGAATATTCACAGATAAGACTGTGTAGGTGTGTAGGTGTGTATGTTCGTTTGTAGTACACACAGGTGGCGACAATGTCGTAGTGGTAAATCTGCGCGTCGGCGTCAAATGGTATACTGCTTTGTGACTGGCTTCAGCTCGTTTGCTCGTTCGCTCCTTGTACCTTACCGCACTTCGCAGAAACAATGTGGTTTTGATTTGAATTTTGAAATTATTAGTTCGTTATTTGTTGATTGATCAGGTAAGATTTATAATCATGTTATTGTGTATTATTGTTGACGTTCTAATTATATTGTGTGCATAATGATATTAGGAGGAGTCTCTTTGTACACACAGCACATGATACTTATCTGTGCGGCTAAGTATTCTGAAAATATTTGATAAACATGGTGTCTATCAGAGCAGTGCACGATACGAGTATATACTCATGTGGTATTCGGTATCGTATCGCTTAAAACGATACCAAATAGTATCAGCCGATACCGAGTATATATATGTACGAGTACTTCTCTTATCTCTACCGAAGCCGACCGGAGTATGACTGATATCGATATCATGTTAGAACCTGAACTCGAATGGCCGGAGGTCCGAGCTGAAGCCAAATAATCTCGCTGTGCAAATTAGTATGATTGTTAACGTACACGAATGCACACGATCAATTATACTGTGGCGTACTCGGCTCTCCGGTGGACATCTGGCCTATTCGCGATTCAGGTAATTGGTGTAAATAATTGATATTCATCCTGTAACTGCTGAGATGAACCAGACTTACGTAAGTTGAAAATTTTATTTATGTATATTCTATATTTTGTCTCAAATACAGTGATAAAACTACTGCATCACACGGCTCGTCGCATTTATTAGTCTGTACGGACTTATAAATCGCGAATTTCGTCCCCATGTCGTCGATACGCGCGGCTTTTCTGCTGGCCGCGGAGGCGGACCCAGAAAATAAAAAAACGACGGTCATTCAGATAAAAAGTATTCAACCTCTCGACGAGGAAGATTCATATGTATTCCCGCTTGAATTCCAACCAGTATCGCAGCACTCAGAGCTATGCAATCTACCTGTGATCAAGGCTGGTATCAAATCAATTTCGAGAAGAGGTCAAACGCGTTTACTAAAAGTGACTTTGAAAGATGAACTACAGGCTCTATATTTTGATGAAGAGGAAAATGTGTCTTTTAGAGGCACTTATTTGGATGTCGCCTCTGTTCCAAAAACAACTGATACAAGCAACCAAAGTAGTTCAAACTCCGAAAAACGATCGATTAGCGCGCGTTTAAAAGAAATTGTTATTGATAAGTTTTCGGGTAAATCGCAAAATGTAAACGTTTGGTTAGATATATTTGAAAGAGAATGTAAGCGGGTAGAGATAGAAGAAAGCAAATGGGCAGAGGTGCTAAGACTATTTCTGGAGGGATCGGCTAGTGAATGGTTTATGCTGACATTAAAATTAAACTTAATAGAAGATGGTTGGCCAGTATGGAGAAACTCTTTGGTTAATTCCTTTGGCGATAAAGGCTGGCTTGATCTTCACTCTGCATACAGCTTTAGATATTTTGGTGGATCGTTAGCGGAATATGCGTTAAAAAAATTAAATCTGTTAACCGATGCTGATCCGAATCTTCCAGAAATTAGTCGAGTGGGTATTGTGGTTATAAGTCTGCCCCCATACATAAGGGACAAAATAAGTCGAAAAACGACGGACACCCAGGACAAGCTGATGGCTGAACTGAATCAGCTAGAAGGCATGGTTAAGAAAAACCCGGCCCCAAAACAGAACGAATGGTCAAAAATGAACGAACTAAGAAAACCATTTAACAAGAAACCATGCTCAATCTGTGAAAAACAGAGAGGTAACCCAAAACGCTTCCATGCCGAATCCGATTGTTTTTTTAACCCGTCTTCTCCAAGCTATCAACAGTTCCAAAGACCTAAAGGAAATCACGAAAAAGATAAAAACATTAAGATAGCTCACAATACAGAGTTAGAAAAAACCCTCAACGAAGAAACGGACCAAAAAAACTAGTTCTTCCCCAACTCATACGTCTTGAATGCGAAGTCGAGGGAATAAAAGCGTCTGGTCTTTTTGACCCCGCAGCAAACATCTCGATGATTAATTACAGTTTTTTACAAAAACTAAATAAAACTGAAAAATCACAAAAATATACATTTAGGACTATGGGAGGGGATGGAGAACAAACAGGAATAATAAATTTAAACCTAAAGATCTTCGAAATAACTAAAATGGTTCAATTCTTCGTTACTAAGCAACAAAATTTCAATTATGATCTGTTAATTGGATTAGATAGCGTTATCAAATTCAAACTGAGCATGGACCATAAACTGAACGTTACACAATACAAAGAGATAACAGATGAGATAAACGAGGATAAAACAAATAACAAAAAAAAATATTTGGAAAGTGGTAACACTATTGAAAAGATAACTGTAAACTGGAATGAGTTCATACCAATTGAACAGTTCTATATGAAAACAAATCACCTGTCCAAAGATGAACAGAAGGAAATTTATAAAATTATCAATGAATATGATAGTATATTCGCCAAAGACAAATATGATATAGGTGACGTTAAAAATCATGAAGCGCACATAAAACTATTAGAAAATAAATTTGTAACACGTAAACCATATCGTTGCTCCTTCAATGACCAACAAGAAATAGAGAAACAAATTAAAAATCTGTTAGAAAGAGAAATGATAGAAGAATCAGACTCACCCTTTGCATCGCCAGTCACTCTAGCTTATAAAAAAGAAGGGGATGAACGGCACAAAAATAGGCTCTGCGTAGATTTTCAAGAATTAAATAAATTAATTGTGCCAGAAAGCCAGCCATTCCCTCTAATAGACGATATAATTATAAAAACTGAAGGATGCAAGTGGTATTCTGTGTTTGACATTAACTCGGCCTTCTGGTCAATCCCCATCAGATACAAAGACAGATATAAAACAGGATTTATCACCCAAACAGGCCACTATCAGTGGAAATCTATGCCCTTCGGTTTGAGGACATGTCCAGCAATTTTCCAAAGAATACTCTCAGGAGTTATCCGGAAGAATAATTTGAGTAAATTCTGCGTAAATTACATCGACGACATTCTGATCTTCTCAAAAACATTTGACGAGCACATAGAACATATCCGAGCTTTGTTAGAGGCCATTCGAACAGAAGGATGGAGACTAAAATTTTTAAAATGTTCATTCGCAAGTGATACAGTAAAATACCTAGGGCACGTGATACAGGGTAATACAATAAAACCACAACACGACAATCTAATAGCAATAAAAAGTTTTCCCACACCTAAATCACGAAAAAATATAAGGCAGTTCCTTGGTAAGGTTAACTTCTACCACAAATATATACAAAACTCAGCAAAATTGTTCGAACCGTTACATAACCTGCTTCGTAAAGACGTGCCTTTTATATGGTCACTTGAGTGCCAGGCCGCTTTCGAACAGGCAAAAGAATGTTTAATAAAACAGCCAGTATTAATGATATTCAACAGGAATGCCCCAATTAAGATTTATACTGACGCGAGCGCCGAGGGCATGGGCGCAGTCCTGAAACAAACACAATCAGATGGTTCAGAAAAGCCGGTAGCATACTTCTCCAAGAAATTCAATAATGCCCAAAAGAAAAAGAAAGCTATATATCTAGAATGTATAGCTATCAAAGAAGCATTAAAATATTGGCAGTATTGGCTTCTGGGGAATAAATTCATTGTATATACAGACCACAAGCCATTAGAAAATCTACGAATAAAAGCAAGAACTGACAAGGAGTTAGGAGACTTATCAAATTTCCTATCACAATTTGACTTTGAAATTAAATACAATCCAGGCAAAAATAATGAAGAGGCTGACTGCCTCTCAAGAAATCCAGTGCTGGAGGACACATATGTAAACGAAAACAAAACCATTAAAACGACAAATACACTTACAGTTAATGAAATAAAAGAAGATCAGAATAAAAACAAAAACCAGACTAACACATTTACGGAAAATGAAATAGAGTATAAAATTGGAACAAAAAGAATAACATTATCTGAAGAATTAGGATCAAAACTAATTAAAGAAGTCCATACAGAGTTTGGGCACATAGGCCAAAAACATCTATCAACTATAATAAAGGAACACTACACCTTCCCAAAAATGTACAAAAAAATTAAAAACCTGTGCAAGTCCTGTAGCATATATATCCAGAATAAAAAACGAGCTCCAGAGAAATTAGGAAAACTTGGGATACTGGGTCCAGCTAAATTACCTTTTGAACTAATGTCATTAGACACCATAGGAGGTTTTAGGGGAAGGAAAACGACAAAAAAATACATACATCTAGTCATAGACCACTTTACCAGATTTGCCTTTATTCTAACCTCCAGTACGCAATCAGCAAAAGACTTTATAAAACTAATTTCAAAAATTAAAAGAGAAAATGATGCCAACATAAAGACTTTATTAGCAGACCAGTATCCCGCAGTAACGAGTGACGAGTTCCAAAATTACCTACATAACGAAAACATTAACTTAATACTGACGGCGGTAGATAGCCCTTTCTCAAATGGCCTGAATGAGAGACTAAATCAGAACTTGGTAAACCGACTAAGATGCAAGATGAATACACCAAACGAAAATAGAGCATGGGCAACCCTAGCACATGAATGTGTAAGCGAATACAATAATACAATACACAGTTCAACAGGGTTTGCCCCAAAACATCTATTATTTGGTAAGAGCATTTTAATAATTCCGGAAGAATTAAGAATTGAAACAAACATAAAAAAAGATAGAGAAAAGGCCTTTGAAAACAGCATGAAGATACACGAATACAACAAAACAAAATATGATAAAAATCGAAAAGAAATAAACCTGAAAGTTGGAGACTTTGTCTACATTGAAAGAGGAAACAAACTAAATCGAGAAAAACTCGACACAATCAGAACAGGGCCTTTTCCAATCTCAGAAGTAATCTCAAAACACATTTATAAAATTAACCAAAATAACAAAAAGAAGGACAGCAGGAACTACCACGTCAGTAAACTGGTCCCTGTTAGTGACGAGGAGAACTAGAGAAAATCAGACTCCAGAACGAGACAAGGAAGTCTCTAGTCAGTGGTTGTATAATCTTGTATAATGAGTCGCGGGTGTCTGTGCAGTATGCCATACATTGGAGCGAGTGAAACCATTCACTGCGCGAAAGCGAGTGATGCATGTACGTGTGGGGGTTGTTCTCTGCATGTATCACTCACCTCTGCAATGGTTCTTCAGAGTGGTAGGTCCCACTCTGAGTTGCACCGAATAGAGCAACTGTCCGGTCATCCGGCAAGACCGCAGAATTGAAGCTAGTCTCAAGTTCTCCTCAAAAACCGTCTTAACAGTCTTTCCCCGGCCTTTGTTCTTGGTGGGGGGATGTACGAGTACTTCTCTTATCTCTACCGAAGCCGACCGGAGTATGACTGATATCGATATCATGTTAGAACCTGAACTCGAATGGCCGGAGGTCCGAGCTGAAGCCAAATAATCTCGCTGTGCAAATTAGTATGATTGTTAACGTACACGAATGCACACGATCAATTATACTGTGGCGTACTCGGCTCTCCGGTGGACATCTGGCCTATTCGCGATTCAGGTAATTGGTGTAAATAATTGATATTCATCCTGTAACTGCTGAGATGAACCAGACTTACGTAAGTTGAAAATTTTATTTATGTATATTCTATATTTTGTCTCAAATACAGTGATAAAACTACTGCATCACACGGCTCGTCGCATTTATTAGTCTGTACGGACTTATATATATACTTGGTATTGTAGCGACAGGTAGTCGTTTTCGTGATTCGGTATCAACGATAAAGAGGTATCACTGATAAGGCATCACTACTGCACCTCCTAAAATACAGTGCTAATCATAAAACGATTCCTGACTGAGTATTACTCGGTACCTATCCTATCCGTGAAACCGACTACCAACTATGTAGTCGGTAGTCGGTTTCACCAGTACGATACCCGAGTACCAATATCGGTATCGTGCACTGCTCTGGTGTCTATAGGACCCTTATGGTCCCCAGAAGTTTCCCATTTCAGGAAGTGGTCCCTCAAAAGTCTGAATTTCTTCTTGATTTTCACTTCAGATGCAATGGTTTTCAGGGATCATCTTGTGCGTGATCAAAAATGGTGCTCTAAATTGCTCTATCTCCAAAATCCTCAGGATTCCTGATTTTGATTACTACAAGTATGCTTGGTATATTATGTAGATTATGGTTTCAACTCCACCACAATTTTTTATCAACGCTCGCATTCTTAAATCTAGAATTATGTGTAGTTGAGGGAGATGAATGTTTTTCTGTAATAAACTGTTCAGACCATCCAGTTAAATTTCAATATTATATTTCTAATAAACGTTGGTTACAATTTGGAGGGAAGAGGGATGGGGGCTTGACCGAAAATAGTGTTTGAAATAGTTCTATAATCCTTGGGGGTCTCTGTATTAGCCAATAACTCGCTTGTTGTAGCCCTCCACAGGCTCCACAGTGACTCGTATGGGTCTAAAACAAAAAGAGACTGATGAAGTAATTTTAAACCGAACTTAGCAACTCAAAGTAATCTATTTCTGATATTTCAAAGATGAACAGTCGTCACCATTTAACCCTTCGGGAATTGTTAGAAAAGTTACCTTGGCTCTAAAGAGGGCAGCAGCAATTTCCAAGTCCCCGCTCAGATTGAAAAAAAGTAATCTCTATTCACAAAAAACCTGCCCTCCTATCACTGCTTCCGCCTTCGAAGGGAGTTGTCGATGGTAATAGTTTAATTTTTGCATAACTTACAAAAGCAGGGGTCAGGGAAAAGCAGCCCATCAGCTTGTGGTATTTGAATGTCAAATATTTGCTATCCATTAGAGAGCGATCCGCATTTTTATGCCCTGATTGATTCCAAAAAATCGAATATGTATTTCTAAAAAGTTTCAGGGAAAGTAATTGAGAGCTTAATTTATCTTGTTGATGAACCTGTTCTGAATTTTCCATGGGGTCAAAGGCAAGCTGATGATAACTTTTGATAATTGTATCGTTGTTCAGATTAAGTATGAGATTTCCCTAGTTAGCTGAGTAATGTGAGGTTTGTTTTTGCTCCCGGATAGTTTAACATGTTAAAGCGCGTTCTAGATGGTCAGTAATATTGACCTCAAAAAATTTACATCCAGAATCGAGAAATCCAGAAATATTGACCATTTTATACACGATCAATGTTGGTTCCCAGATGATCAAAAACTAGCAAGACTGAAAGTGTAAATTATCAGCATTTAGTTTTTCTTTTATTGGTGTATTACATATATTTAGTTGCGCCTATTTGAGGTCTGCTACGAGACAGGGTATCTTAAGTTTTTGTCTGTATAATAATTATTATGAGTTATTTGGACCTTAGAATTGCAGCGTTTGCTCTGCGATTGTGATATGATTGGATTGTGATGTTTTACAAAGAAGGCAATGAAAGGTGCCTCTCAATCACTTATCACTTCTAAAAGAAATGATTGCTACTCTTCTTTTTTGCGCTGAGCACCGGCTCATGCTTCTTCTTTTTTCCTCATCTTCACCATCCGAGACATAAAGACATAAACCAGGAAAAGAAACTGGAGAAACTTCCACCAAATTCCTTTCCTCATTACCAAACCAAACTGCCGGCACGTATGCATTAACTGATGAAATCTTTCCAAACAGTGTTTTGATTCTTGACAGGGCATCAGGAATATCAGATTGATTCTCATATTCTTAATACTCGTTCAATTTCTTGTTCTCGTCTCAATTTTTGATGATCGCATCAATATTTTTGTCCCTATTTTCCGACACAGTCAATAAATTCGTCAAGAGTAGCAATATTAGTCAATATTATTGACCATCTAGAACGCACTTTACACATGTGCATCGAAAATAGGATTTTTCGCTTGGTTCAGTTTTTTTCCAGGTCATTTTACGCATCCCTCAGCCCCATTCAGCTTCGAGAGAATTGAAAGAGAGGCTAGTGTCTGAAATCTCAGTGCCCTGTGCTCTGTTCGGAGTCAGACGCACCTGGAATAGAAGTCAGATTACCTTAGATATGAAATCAAAGATTTGATGGAACACCAATTTCAGTGTATTATGGTTGAAAATCTGAAAATGTGGAATCTAACGTTATCCTTTCCCCCTTGTGGAGCCCACAGAAGTGAATTTAGGAGAAAATATATTTTGGAAGTGAACTAAGTAACACAGGCAATGGTTCCATTAACCTTTGGAGGACGATAGGAAGTGACCACCAGCGAGCTTGTAAAAAGAAAATCTTGGCCCCCTGGAGAAAAAAGAGTGGAAGTTTAAATCTCTCTATAATTACAAACCTTGCCCGTTCTGTTTTCCTGCCTACTCCGTGCCTCTGAAAATCTTACTGACGCCTGAGATGTCTTATCCATCTATATCGCCGTGGCCCCCTCGGTGATCCACGGAGGAGGGGGCAAGGACATGGGAGATAGAGATGGGCTTGTGAGAGTGAGGAGTAAAGAGTTGTTAGAATAGTAGAAAGAGTAGAAGACGTCGGGAAGGTCTCCAGAATCTCTCTTTTTCTATACTAAATAGATTTGTTCTAACCCTTCATTTTGAATAAATTCCCAGATAAGACCTCTGTTCTGCTCTTGCTCATGCTTCCAAAAAACTTGCAAGCTGCTGACATCTCTTATCCACCAGTACCTTCGCTACAGTTTTCGGAGATTCTCGCAGGAGGGAAACATGGGGGAGGTGGAGCAGGGCCGCATACAGGGGGCTATGACCCCCTCCCCCCAGTACGGCCATGCGCTTAAAAATTCAGGGAAATGCGGATCTCAGAAATATTAGAAAATAAATTTAGTTTAAAAATACCCCATATGTTAAGTCAATCCTACCCCCTCGCCATATTCCTGGATACGGCACTGCGGTAAAGACAGATAAGGAGAATGGACAGAGAGGTAATGTGGTGCTGGAAGAAAGTGAGAGGTTGCAGTTTGGTCCTTCAGTATTGTTTAACATTAATGCTACCACATTTTCTCAAGAAGAATGACTTGCTTTTTATGGAAAATAATACAACATTTTTTGGATTTCCCATCTGCTCGTTACATATTGCATTGGGTGCATGTACTTTTTCATAAAATGAACGTACATGGGTGTAGCTATAGTTATACTAATCCTCCTTGCATGTATGTAGCTAGGACAGTAGAGTTGATTATTAATCCTCATTTTAGCCTCTGCGGGCAATTCTCCCAGTAACTCGTAATTTTAAGTTGTTTTTGTTTGTTTGTTTTTTTTTTACCTTTATTTTGCTCGCTTTTCTAGGAGCAGCTTTAGGAAAGGGACGCAATTCTTCCAGTGAAACTAGTCGGCTATTTTTGTTACAGTTGTTAACTAGACCACTTCCACTAGATACAAACTGAGTTTCACAGTTTTCAGCCAATGAAGAACCATATTGGATGACGGATGTGATTATTCAAATCCTTTAGACTGAATGGAATTGGTGTTTGAGGATTTTGAGTTAATGCTGGACTGTTTTGGGTACCATTGATGCTAGAAGAATTGGAGTTGGATTTGGCCTGTCTGTTGGAAATGAACCTCAGAAATCATCTTCTGTGAATATGCCTTTGTTAAACATATTTTTTTGTAATAAAATTTCGAAAAAATAAAATGGAGAATTTTATTTAACTATCTCAACCGTTGCTATAATGAAACGCATGAAGCGATACGCATCTGAATGCTACATTTAGATACACGGCGTTCTGCAGCTGGAATAAAATATGCTGCAATACGCAACTGAAGTAAAATACGCTGCAATACGCAACTGAATACTATGTATCAGGTACGCGGCGTTCTGCAGCTGGAATCAAATACGCTGCAATACGCAACTGAAATAAAATACGCTGCAGTACGCAGCTGAATGCTATTTATTAGGTACGCGGCGTTCTGCAGCTGAAAAACATCACGCTGCTATACGCGCCTGACAAGTAATTAAAATTGAACGCCGCCATGCGCAGCTAAATTACTCAAATGCTATGCTGCGAAGCTTTCAAAAAAGTCTCACCGCTGTAGGGCGTTACGCTGCGGCACAACGTTATGCTTTTCGCTGCTATTTCATCGTCTCATTCTTGCCATAAGGGTTTTGAATTTTTTTTGTAACTACGCGGATTTAAAAAAAAAAAATTATACATATATAAAATGATAGGAAAAAAAACAAAAAAAAACAAAACAAAAAACAAAAAACTACTACTACATAGAACAATTTGGAAAAAGAAAATCGGAAAATCAAAAAATACAAAAACAAAATAAAAAGGAATAAAAAAAAACAAAAGAAAAGTAGAAAAGGAAACTAGAAAAAAGAGGGGGGGAAACAAAAAAAACAAAACAAAACAAAAAAACCAAGCCATGGGGAAAAAAACTACCGATCCCCGCCCCCATCCGCCGTTCACAAATTAATAAATTGGGAACTAGGGAAACAAAAAGGAATATTTTGTTATATTTATCCTCAACCAGAAAATTTATTGTTTATTTATTTATTTTCACTTATTTTTTTAATGGTATTTATTTATTAGTTGTTGTTTATTTATTTATTTATTTAGTGCGTGTTTATGCTATAGTAGGCTATTTATAAGTTTTTTTATTTTATTAGTATTTTTTGCTGGGGTACACATGATTTCTGCTTTATGGGATGGACTAAGGTTATTGAAAAATGAGATGCCCTGATACATATAGTTTTGTTGTCCCCTTGTTGTACTTTTTTTTGGCACCCTAATGTTACAAAGGTTATGCCTAGTTGTTATACTATGATTTTTCTGAATGCGTAATAAATTATTAGTTTTCATGTATGTTAAAGTGTTTTTGATATGCAATTTTCGTATGTTTAATAAGTTGGTTATTTTATAAATCTGAATCGTAGACGTCCTTGGGTGGAAATTAAATATGATTTTTATGATCTTATTTTGCACTATTTGTAAGGGCTTTATTGTTGTTGGATAAGCATTACCCCATGCTATTATGCCATAGTTTAATATGGATTGTACTAACGCATAGTAGACATCATATTTTATTTTAGTGTTGGTTATGTTTCTGATACTTAACATGAAATACGTGAGTTTTCTCAGTCTTGATGCCAGACAATTTATTTGGCTTTTCCATGTTAAATTTTTATCTATAATTATACTCAGATATCGAACTTCATTTACCTTTTTTATTTGTGGGCAGCTGCAAGTCTGGTGGTAATTTACTTTACAAGATTGTATGTGTTGTACCAAATGTGAAGTGGGTTCATTTCGATTTGTAGGGGTGAATGCTATGAATTTTGTTTTTTCAGGGTGTAGGTACAAAGAGTTTAAGGTGAACCACTGTTTAATTTTGTTCATTTTGTAATTTGCCATTTCATACACTTGTTCCCAACTCTTTTCTTCTACTATGAGGGCTGTGTCATCCGCAAATGATATGAGGGAGCATTTTTGGTTTTGCTCTTTTATTAAGTCATTTATATAGATCAGAAATATGATCGGGGATAGAATTGTTCCTTGCGGGCATCCATCAGTGATTTCCATTTTATCACTTATGTTGTTGCCTAGTTGTACCATTTGTATTCTATTTTTTAGGTAGGACTCAAACCATATCTTTACTGTTTCAGTAATACCGCAACATTCTAATTTTTTGATAAATATTTCGTGCTGTATGGTATCAAACGCCTTTTGAATGTCCATGAATATAATTCCGCATTTCGTTCCACGATCAAAACTATTTGTAACTCGATCAGTTAAATATGCAATGGCATTCATGGTACTTTTTCTCGTTCTGAAACCGAATTGATTGTCGCCCAATATATTTGAATTTTCGAGGTAGTTGTATATTCTGTTTTTTTACAATTTTTTCTAGTATCTTAGCTATGTTAGATATTAACGATATTGGTCTGTAGTTTTAGGGGTTATCTTTATCTCCCGATTTGTAGATTGGGTGAATTACAGAGATTTTAAAATGTTGCGGAACTACACCTGTAGTAAGACTTTTATTAAATATTTTTGTTAGTACTCCGGAAATTTGGTTTATTTTTTCTTTCAGTGTCTCCACTTGTATTTCATCTAGACCAGGGGCAGTTTTATTTTTCATATTGGATATTATTTTTGCTATTTCTTTTTTTGTTGTAGGAATGAACTGTGTCATTTTGACGTCCCTATCCCATTTTCCTATACATTTTCCCCCTTCTTCTACTTATTTTATTTT
The DNA here is from genome assembly GCA_031841125.1 of Acanthococcus lagerstroemiae. NCBI lineage: Eukaryota > Metazoa > Arthropoda > Insecta > Hemiptera > Eriococcidae > Acanthococcus > Acanthococcus lagerstroemiae. Next base: position 25,922,586 of record CM063106.1, on the reverse strand, counting down.
ACTTAGTACATTTTTCGCAGTGTTCGTGAAGGCGTAATTTAGTATGTTACTTACGTTCTTTTGTTCTGTGTGTAGGTGTCCGCTTTCATATTTTATACTATTTATAATTGTGGTGTTTACTTTGTTTAGACTGCTTATTTCTTTTGAATAGCTCTTTAAAAAAAAAAATAGAAAAATACCTGATAATAATGACGATGATGACGATATTAATGATAATAATGAAAATAATGATCAATGTTGCTAAAAAAAATTTTTGGGAGCCCACACAAAATTTGGGCCCCGGGCCCGCAAGTGCCTAAATCAGGCCCTGCATTTAATGAAGATTTAAAAATTTTATTAATAAAATATTTAAAGTTGAAAAAGTTTTCTCAGAGATATATTAAATAATTGAATTAAATGATTTACAGAAAACGTTACGCTAAATCCAATTGTAAATGAGGCATATCATTCAGAAATAATGAAATAACTTCCTTTGACCACCGAAAGATTAACACAGATATATCGTCATACACCTACATAATGGACATTCATCAAGCTGAAATTCATACTAAACTGATCTACTAGGACTACAGCCGACATTTTGTACCGCAAATTATACTGATTAAGTCAGTTGAACTTTTTAAAACATAGGTGTAAATCAAAGTACAAAAAAGGCAATATATCTGACGGAATATCCTTTCTGCGTTTAGCAAATCATATGAAAAAGACTTCAACTAAAGTAGAATTTTCGAATTAGTTTTTTCTTATTTTGATTTTTCTAATAATGTAAAATTACTTTTTCGTTAATGTAGCATTGCCAGTTCTTGTTTAGCCAATAAATGCACGACTTTCATTATCAAAGTTGAGTACTGAAAACGATTCTTTCGATTCACTACCACGAAAAAAAATTTAATTAATTAATTAAAATACATTCCAACAAATTTCGGAGTATTAGGATCAGAAAGGAGCAGAGAGCAGCTTCGATCCGTAGAGCGCAGTTTCTAGAACCTGCTCTTTTTGAAAACCTGGTTCGTCGAACCAGACTGCTCCGGAGCAGACCATCCCTAAACGCAACTGACTATAACCGAGAGTCTAGAGAAACAACACACGAAATTTAACCTAAATAGATTCAGTTCTTTTCGGTTTCTTGCACGAGCGAAGATTTTTCAAGTAAAATTAAAAAATACGACCAATTCCCTTATAACACATTGTAAAAGGAGAATAACTGACTGTGGCGCCGTCTGACGTGATAAATCACCTTGACAGTTTTTCAAAACATGCATTTTACACTGGTTAAAGACAGGTCGCAGCACATGGTGAGATAGCATTTCGCTTGAAAAATGCAAAGAAAAATTCGATGGAATGAACCTACACCAGGTACCACAATCTTTCCGTTTAACCCAAAAAATGACTCATTTGTGAGCGAAGCGAGGAAAAATTCTGAGGGAGAAAGTCTCATTATGACGGTGATGGAAAAGGAGGGTATTATCTGTAAATTCCCCTTGAATTCGACTATGGCAGGTGTCTACAAGCTTTGTATACATCGTGCTAATTTAATAAACTGGAATACCAACCGCAGGTAACTCGATTACACGGTTTCTGTATGCATATCTGATGTGAGAAATAAGAATGAAAATTTTCCACCGAATTCGAAGTAGAAATGAATTGTGTTAGGTCTGCACAACCCACACTGCTCTGCACTATATCTGCCCAACGGTTTCCGAAAGGTACTCCATCATAAACTGATTAAGAATACTAATTTCTTTATTACCCTCGGTTAGAAATTAACGTTACTGAATAATTATGTAGGTCTAGGTACCCCACGCATACACACACTACAGGCTCGTATCACTTTCGTTATAAATAACTAAACACAAAAGGGTAAAATGGAAACGATGTTCGATAATTTACTGCAGCAGTATTTTTCCGGATGACTGGTCGGTCACGTGCACCGTAATTTCGCATAATATTCGTGGAGTAAAGGTTAAACTATTTGATTGACCTCGGCTTTGGAAAAATAACGAGAACTAAATGCATTCGTGTTTATTTCTTTTGATGCTGAAAACTACGTTTACGAGCGCAAGCGCTTGCAATATGTAACCGAATTTGCAAAGCACTCTGACAGAAAAATTCAGATTTTTATACATCCGTTGCTGGTGAATAAATTGAGAACAAAACGAAAATCGATTACAATTATTCTTGAGCAAGCTAGTAAACGTTGACTACAGTATTTTTAGTCCGAAAACTGCATTCGTAAATTTTGAAAAATTATGAACGAGCCTCTAGACCCACCATTTTTTTCTTCTTATATATTTCGGAGTTCATTGAAGATCTCTATCCCTTCAACCCTTGTATCCTTCTTATTATATCAGCTTCGTTATTTTATAAAAGAAAATGTAATCCGCTTTAATTAGTATGCCGATTGCGTGTTGTGCAGAATAAGTAAGAAGTGCAAGAGACGAGGTAAATGGTATGTGCTCTGTGGTATTGTTCGATTAGCTGTTTTATTTCTTTATTTTCAGAACGTGCCCTGGAATTGAAGGCATTCGATACTGGTACCATTTAATATCAATTGCTCCCAATTCGACGCTATGCGGTGCTCATTCTTAATGACCTCGTTCGTCTGCTATTGTTTTGGAATGGTGGATTCTTCTCGATTCACATATTTCTCAGACCCGCAAATAAGGTGACTGCACAGGATTCGATTTCAGGGGGGAGGGGGTGGCAAAAAAAACAACAGCATTCAAATGTCATAGCCTATTTATCACTAACAAGCAATAAGAGATCTTGACACTCGGATATGCTATGCAATTTGATCAACCGGTTTGCAAATCAACAAAAAAAAAATCGAGGAGGATCATCATACATGAAAATACTCTTCGAGCATAATTAATTCAGGTAGTTCAGTGCAATCACATAATGATTTCAAAACTTTGCCAACAGGGTTACAAAATCACCTACAAAAATTGAATAACTGAGTACGAATAATATTTTGTAGGTACATAAATATCTGGTAGTTGGCGTATAAGAAGTGGGAAAAAGAGAAAGACCAATAAATAGGAACATCAAGTCAGTTCATTCATCTCAGAATTCTTTATTGGATAAAGGCAGGCATACATTTGTCCTTTTATTTTTACGAGTAAATATACGAGTAAGTTAAGTAAATTCTTATTCTCTTCACAAGTGTGTGTTTTTTCATTTTCAAAATGGTAAGTTGTGTTGGATAGAAAATTTTCAGATAGCTTTCCATTAGATGTGTGTGGCTGGGTCATTCTCCAGAAACTGAAAATATTAACGTACCTTTTTTTTTGTTGGACTTTTTTTTTCATAACAAGGGAGGCTGTCCTAAGATGGCGCACTTTTATTTTAATGGCAATTTCTCCAGATCTATGGGACCAAAATGAATCAAAATTTGACGGAAGGTTCTTTGGACAGTCTGCTGTTCATTCTAAAATTTGTGTGTCATTCGCTCCCAAACGCTCACCTCAATAATTAAAATTGTGAAGATAAACCAAATGCGCCATTTTAAGACATGTGTTCTTGAGATGGCGCAACCATATTCCTAAAATAGCTTATTTTCTTTCTGAATGCCTATTTCTCCAAATGTATAGGAGACTAAAATGTATCAAAATTTGATGGAAAGTTCTTTGGACTGTCTACTACTTATTCCCAAAGTTTTGTATTGTTTGTTCACAAACTAAGTCAAATGCGCGTATCAAAGTAGCACACATAGAAGGAGAACTTAGTTAAGGTAACTTAATTCAGCTATAGAATGCGTTAGAGTACGGAACTGCGACTTTCAAAAGTCATCCCAGTGGACGATGAATGGCCAGCTAATTAGTAAGGACGGCTATACTATGATTTCGTCACCCAGAAAGTCCGGTAAGCCAGGGTGAATTTACTAATCTTCAAGCAACCAATCCCCCGAAAATCTCATACGAAAACAAAACAAAAAAATATTCACTGGTAAAAGACGATAAGAAAAACTCAGTTGAGAAATCCCCTCATTTTGAAAACAGAAACAAAAGCAAAAAACGTTTGCTGAACGAATCAAATTTGAACTCACATAAATAAAAATAGGTACAATAAACGTAAGAACACTCCGTAATCCTGAAAACCTAATCGAACTGGAGAAGGCATTCATGCATTCCAACATGGCAATTGTAGGTCTGTCGGAAGTCCGTAGAAGAAGGGAGAAAATCCACGTCACCCAGAAAGAAAATCTGCTATAGCACATTAGTAACAACGAAGGTCAAAAAGGAGTAGGTTTTTTAATAAAAGCATATTATAAACCCTTAATAAAAGAAATAAGAGGTATCTCTGACAGGATAGTCATACTGAAAATGGAATTCCAAAAAACAATTATAACATGTGTTCAGGTTTACGCTCCAACCTCCACAGCCGAAGAAGGAGAAATAGAAAAATTTTACGAACAAGTGGATGAAATAGTAATAAACGAGCAAAACAGCAAAAGAAAGAACCTCATACTAATGGGGGACTGGAATAGCCAAGTAGGTCAAAAACAAAAATACGAAGGTAGTACAATGGGCAATTTTGGAATCGGGAACAGGAACAAAAGAGGCTGGAAACTCCTAAGATTTTGCCAAGAACACAATCTAAAAATAGTTAATAGTTTTTCCAAAAAAAGGAAAGGAAAAAGATGGACATGGATCTCACCAAATCAAGAGTATAAAACCCTGATAGACTACATAATAATCCCAGTAAAAAACAAATCAATAGTAAATTCCGACATTCAAAACAAATTCGAATATCATTCAGACCACTGACTAATAACAATAATAATGCAAACTGAAAAGCACAACATAAATTTAGCAATAAGAACTACAGCAAGGGCGACGGAAAAATTAATCCCCAAAAATATCAACCAGAGTTGAAGGAACAAATAGCAGAACTGAAATTAGAATTAAAGGTCGAAACCAGTATAGAAATTCTGTACAAATCAATAACAGGAATAATAAAAAACACTCCAAAAAATACAACAGACGAAACAGTAGTAAACAAAATAAAAAATCCAAAGATAGAAAAAATCAAGGATGATATCAAACTATTACTAAAAAAAAAGGTCTCAACTCTTAGGAACTAGAAGGAAAGAGGTAAGAGAGAAAATAGAATTAAATGAAGTTTCAAAGCTAATCCGTAAGAAATCGAGAGAAAAAAATCTCCTGGTAAAAAATGATATCATCAGAGAAACTATTAAAACAACTAAAAATATTAAAAAAATGAAAAAACAAACATGTCTCGGGCTGCAATGGACTACGCAATTTATAGGCCTCCAAGGAGAAAGAATCTGCGATATAAAAGGAATAAACAAATTTATAACGAAGTATTATGCAAAATTATACGACAACGATAAATACTGCAACTTCAACTACAACGAAAGAAGAGAAATACCATATTTCCTCGAAAAAGAAATTAAAGCAATAGTTGACCAACTGAAACCAGGGAAAGGTCCAGGCCATGACAATAAAACCAATGAAAACATAAAAATGGGGGAGAGGAAATGATATTAATACTAACAAAACTATTCAACACGATCCTAGATGCGGGTAAAATACCAGCAGACTGGAAATTTCCGGATATAATAATACTATTTAAAAAGGAAAACAGACATAAGGTGGAAAACTATCGCCCCATAACGCTCAACCCAACTGTAGCAAACATTTTTTCAAAAGCAATAGAAAACAGACTCAGACAGATTCTATTAGAACAACAACCAATAGAGCAGGCAGACTTTCACAGATCCTTTTCATCTGAGGACCATATACATGCAGTTAATCAAATCATAGAAAAAAGCAACGAATACAATATAAATCTTTTTATTGGGCTAATAGACTATAGTAAGGCATTTGACTCCATAAGACACGACTTTATGATATCAGCGTTGAAAAACCAAGGGGTCCCATCGAAATATATCCAACTAATAGGTGGAATGTACGAAGGATTTAAAGCGAGGATAAAAACGGATATAAAAGGGGACTACTTTGAAATTAATAAAGGAATTCGCCAAAAGGAGATCCACTATCGCCGATCCACTTCAACTGCGCACTTGAAGAAATATTTAGAAACTTAAACTGGGAGAAAAAAGGACTGAACATGAATGGTACAAAAATCACAAATTTAAGATTCGCCGATGATATTATTTTATTTTCCGAATCAGAAATAGAACTAGCAGAAATGATAAACGAATTGAGCGAATACAGTGCAAAAGCGGGACTTCATATCAACGCTCAGAAAACAATAGTATTAACTGAAGGTAAAAAACTAAAACCAATAGAAATAGATGGAAAAATTTTAGGCAAGCAAGCGAAGGGACTCATTTTGGCCAAAAAGTTCCTTTCACAAAACACATGGAAAAAGAAATTATTACAAAAATTACTAAAGCTTGGGCCAAATACTGGTCACTAAGAGAAATCTTCAAAGGCCCCTTCAATCTGACCCACAAAAGTCAAATTTTTAACGCATGTGTAGTCCCAACGTTAACATATGGATGCCAAACCTGGACCTTAAGTGAAAAGATCCTTAATAGAATAAGGACTACCCAAAACTCCTTGGAACGCTCCATACTGGGTATTAAGAAAAAAGATCGTATTAAAATAGAAACGATAAGGAGCGAACTGAGGCATAACGTTGACGTAATAAGGCACATCCGTCGCACGAAATGGAAGTGGACAGGTCACGTCTCCCGCCTCACTGACGACCGATGGACCTACAGAGTCACCTTTTGGCAACCTCTAAACTACAAGAGGAAAAAGGGGCGTCAAAAACTAAGGTGGAAGGACGACATTAACAAATTCCTAAAAACGCAAAATTATCAAAAAATTTCAAAAAACAGGCAAGAATGGGATCGGTTGCAAGAAACCTTTGCTCTTCATGGGCCGGGAATAATTGCGTGAGCCCTGATCCGGGTTCCAAATCGGAAATACAGCGTAGATATTAATAAGAATTCATTCCCAATATTTTTTATTATTTTATTATTATAATGCTTAGCCCAATAAGGAGCCATACACACACTATACATATAGATATTCAATTTTACATCTTAGTTATTTAGGTGGGTGAACCCTTCCCACACTGACTCCTCCTTCGGCTACCCTTTTCCGGGTATACCTCTCCGTCGCATCCCTCAATTTCACTCTGTCCTTTGCTACCGACGGCCAATGACCTCCGATTTCTTGGACCAACTCGTCGGCCCACCGCTTGACCGGTCTCCCCTTGTTTCTATAGCCCTGGTGCGGGACCCACATCGTTAGAACTCTATTCCATTTCATTACGTTTTCCCTAGCCAAGTGTCCCACATAATTCCATTTTAGTTTTTTAATGGTTGCCCAGATATTTTTGGCTTTAGTTTGACTGACTATTTCTTCTATTTTAACATGGTCTTTAATTTTTAATTTCAGAATGCTTCTAAGCATTGAATTTTGTGTCGTTTGAATCTTTTTTTCTTGTTTTTGGGTGATTGCCCAGGTCTGGGCCCCGTAGGTAAGGACAGGTATTTCTGGTATCCTCCCCCTCCGTTTGGCAATAGAAAAATCGGCTGTGACATATTCGTGGCGCAAAAGAATACCCCTTCCACAAAATTGTAACAGGAATGAACTACCCCCAGCCCTATCCAAGCCCTCTGTTGTGAGGAGAAGGTTGGGAAAGTCATGCGTCAAAATCTGGCAAACATGGTATGATAATACACCCACTGGCCAGTGGACCGAAAAACTACTTCCCACAGTAAGTACGAAGGGAGTCAATGGGGTGGACTTTTACCTAGCTCAGGGACTGACTGGTCATGGCTGCTACAAGGCATACCTCTTCAGAATGAAGAGACGTGTGTCTGACAGATGCGGATGTGGCGGTCTGCAGACTGCGGAACATATCTTCACGGAGTGTCCACTGTTTGCCGATGGTCGACCTGCGCAGCTGGACCTCTTGAGGCCTAGTTGCAGGGCTTACATCCGTGACTGTGTGAAGCGGCTGTGGACAGATGAGGCCACTGAAACAAGTTCTGGGACTCAGTAGTCTACATTGATGGAAAAATAATAATAATAATAATAAAAATAACTCACGACCCATATCTTATGGAAACTCTTAAAGGACACCAATGAAACGAGACAAGAAAACACCATATGTCGTGGTGTGGAGCTGGGGGGAGTCCACCCCTCTGATAATGTTGCGTTGAAGACCAACAGCTGAGGGTGGGCCAATACTAGCCATGGATAACAAAATAATGTACCCTATCAGTGAGTATAAGAGTGGATGCCGGGGCCTTGGTGGGACCATTGTGGTGGACAACTTGTTGTCCGCACTGCGGCTGTTCCTGCCGGGGCTGGTCCCTGCTGAAAAGAATACATCGGATTAGACATATAAATAGAATATACTAGGCTATACATATATAGCCCTACGGGCAAAATACCGCCGGGCGGAACGCGGGAGATAATGTGAGACCGATGAAACCGCGCGATTTTTCAACTTACCAGAAAACGCGCGATTTTCAACGTATCAAAAAACGCCAAGTAACCAAGCGTTCTTTATATGAGAGCGTTTATGTGACGTTTGTAAAACGCCTCTTTTCTAATGAATTTAAAAACGCTCCTTCCGATTGTTTCTTAAAAAAACGCCCTCACAAATAATTTTCAAAAGCGCTTCTTTTCAGTACTTTTTAAGAAAAAATAATTGAATTGAAATTAAATATGCAAAAATTATATTTAATATTAATAGGAAAACAAATTGGTAAAAAAAAAAAAAAATAAATGAAAATAAGCATAGGAACACACATCGTTTCAAAAATGTAGGTAAACATTTTTCATAAACTAGTCAACCATAAAACAACTAAAATGTCCATTACAACAATGATAAAAAATTTTAAGAATTGAAAACGACGAAGAAATAAACATTGTGCACTATAAATTTTAATACTTATACAGTGACGCATTCATTTTTTTCTTCTTCTAATTTTAAACATAAGAAAACTGCAATAAATATTAAATGAAGAGTGGTAATGATAAAAAGAAATGTCAGGTGTATTTAATATACTATAAATTGCGTGTATCAGTGTTCTGAATTGAAATTGGAAAGTATAAATGAATCTTTTAAAATTAGAATAGAAAAAAATACAGCAATACAGCGTCCTAATATTACCAGTACGCTGCTCCAATGACGATTGACTTGACACCACTTCATGTTGTTCATCACTGTTTTCAAGGTTCTTTTTGGCGGCTGGAAAGAAAAGAATGAATGAATGAACAATTTAAAAATTGTGTTGCACCTCCTGCTTCCTTTCTCTCTTCTAGCTTTTTCGCCCTGGTTATCGCATTCTGCCAGTATTTCAGCCAGTTGGCTACCTCTTGCTCCAAGCCAGAATGAAAGTTGTACTCAAACTGTAAGAAGACGATTGTGTCGCTTTGGCCGAAAATATAGTTCACTCAGTATAAGTTGACGCTCGTAGTTTCGTATCAAGTTGTCAGGTTTACTCAAACTAAAACGCTCCTGTTTTACCAGGTAGGCGCGTCACCCTGGTTAATTATATGCGGAAGGGTTAATTTAATTCACCTGTACGCAAGCAATAACGTTGGTCGACTCCGAGCAGGAGCAAATTAAATGAGTTGGTTCATGAAAAAAGCAGTTCGCGAAATTATTCCGAGCAAAAACCATCTGCTCACTGCTCTGTAATTCTGGTTCAAGTTTAACTGTGTACTACACAAGCTTCTGCCAGAAAGGTCCTCATTTGTAAAAGAATTCAGTTGAATTTGAATAAATCGCAGGGTATAATAGAGTAATGCATGGTTCATACTATTAAGAAAGAGGAGTTTCCTGCTGTATCTGTCCTAAGACAGCTAGAACCGCGTGTATTTCAACGCACAGAATTCTGCATGTACATCATCAAATGGAAGGATCAGATTTATGATTGTTGAAAGAAAGAGGACAGCGTGGATATGAGTAACACTCAGGTTCTGTATTTCAACAAGCGATCGCAGTATTTCGTCTTCACAGATATCTAGCAACGTTATATTCACAGATTTCTTTTCAGGTCACTCAGTTTTTTCTTTTCCCACAATACGTATTATGAATCAACGTTACACACTTTTATTTTTTTGATATACCGTTCAAAAACAAAAGGTTTTCGTTGGTGTACCTAGATCAGCTACATAATCCGAGACCTCATGGTCAGTGATAATTATTCTCAATTACAAAAAGTCAAAAACCTTATTGCAAAATTTTTGGTGTTAAAAACGGTATGAAACCCGACCATCTTAGTTAAATTTGTTCCATTGTTCAATTTCAGATTTCTTCTATCATAACACTCAGCGAAAAATGCACCGAACTACAAAGTACAAACTTTTATAAGAAGTCTTAGTCAGGATACCCGTACAAACACAATATCTTCTTTCGTTCTTGGTACAAATCAGTTGTTCTATGTTCTATTCGTTATTCGTGAATCAAGCAAGGAATAGTTGATCTCAAACCTGATCGCTGCGACACTTCTCTCTTTACTGATAAAGAACAATCCGGAGCAACATATTGGAGCAGTGAGCAGATTAAAAACCCTAGTTCGCTATAAAAGAGCAAGCAGATGAGCGAGGAATTGCCATTCCTACACGCAATGACGATCAGGGTTGGAACCATTCATTCTAGGTACTATATATATAAACCAGATTTTGTTTCATGTTTCTATCTCATTTCTATGCCGAAGTATGTAATTTGAAACTCTTTTTACAAACGGCAGTTTCCTAGACTCCCACTATTTCTATACCACTTCTATGTAACGAATTAACAGGACGAATCTGAATGTGGGAGATGTTGTTATTCAAAATATGCATACTGAAGATCCCTGAAACACACAAGTTCTTCAGCGTTGCAGGACAAAATACGAGTATCAACTTATACAGGGCGATATTATGTACGTGCTCTTAGAAATCAATTTTCTCTCTAATTCGTACTCACTATAATGAATCGACATTGCAATCTAATATCGCACTTACTTACACATTTTAAAGATATTGTACGTATTATACATAGTTCTTACCGTGTTCGTTCTGAGAATCATCCTCCATATGGTTATTTAAATGATATGCATCACAGAATAATACATGGAAACTTAAATAAACCACGACTGTTGTTTTTCGTTTCACAATTTCAGCATTTCAGGCTACAAGTCACAGCCACACAGATAACCAGTAACGGTTTCACGTTATCAATAATTTAATCTGCGCGCGCAGATGTATGTGGAAAACGCCACGAAATTGTAATAATTCGGGCGTTTTCGAACCTGTTCATATTCGCGCGTATAATACCATGAGCGCAAAACGTACGATTTCCTATGTATAACAATTACAGAAAACGCTCTCTTTCTTAAAAAAGGGGCATTTTAGTGATATGAGAGAATACGCGCGCTGAACATTTCTTATGAATCTGCGCGTAAATTAAGAACTGATGAAACGCCCGGCAAATTTTCCCATCTTTACTTCTCTAAAACGCCCACTTTTGTAACATGAAGAAATTCGCACGTTGAATGTTTTCAAAAAGCAATGGCTAATGCGCGCGTAAATAAAAAGTTGTTAAAACTGCCAGTAAAATTTTCAAGGTTCTAAGTGATTTTTTAGTTAAAACGCCCGTTTTTTTCAAAAACGCGCTCTTCGAAGGCGGAGTTTTGTCAGCAGGGAGAGATAGGTAGAGGTAAGACAGACATATCACCACATTACCCAGGAAAACTATTTTTGTGGTTAATAAGGTGACATGAGGTATCATTAAAATATGCATGCCCCTCATCAGAGCCCCGCTCCAATAGTGGGAGGAGACGGGGAGGCCCCGTGGTATGGTTGGTCTTTCAATCAACCCGGGCAGACAAAAAAATAAAATAAAATAAAAAAGGTAAGGACAGGTGCGATAGTACTCTCCCTTATTCTGATTTTCGTGTCTAACTTCATCTTGCTTTTCAATATTTTGCTTTGCGCCCAAAAGGCCCTCCAAGCGTTTGCCCTACGAATTTTTATTTCTTTTTCTGTTTTGTTATCTATTGAGAGTGTCTGGCCTAGGTATTTGTATTCTGAAACTACTTCTATATCCTTATTGTTAATTTTGATTACGCCTAGGTTCTCGATATTCGTTATTATTTTCGTTTTTGATTGACAGGCCAACTTCCGCGCTAACTCTCCTCAAATCTTCCGCCATAATTCTTAGCTCATCGCCGTTTTTAGCAATAATCGCAATGTCATCTGCGAACCTTCGGTTGCTAAGAGTTTTGAATTGATATAGATTGTTGTTTCTCATTTTGATTTTTATCCCCTTTCCCTGCCAGTCTAGTTGCCGAAAGATGTGTTCTAGTACCGCGTTAAAAATATTAGGGGAGAGTGGGTCACCTTGCTTTACCCCGCGTTTAATGGGAAATACATCGCTTTCATTGTCTAGTTTGATTTTAGCATTGGAATTACCATATAATTTTTCCAAAATTTTTATAATTTTACTCGGGACCCCCTGTTGTGCCAAAGCAATCGAAATTTTATCATGAAAGAGGGAATCGAAAGCTTTATTAAAGTCTTTGAACATTACCGCCATTTTTATATTGAATTCCCTTGGTTTTTTCCAAAAGTTGGCTTAGCATTTGTATATGATCTATCGTGCTAAAGTTTTTCCGAAACCCTGCCTGTTCCACTGCTTGTTGGCAGTCCAAAATGTTATATATTCGGTTTTTTACAATTTTCATAAATGCTTTACCAATATTTGAGCTCAGGCTGATCGGCCGATAATTGTTGATTTCGGAGCGATCACCTTTCTTATGAAGTAGAATGATCTCCGATTCACACCATTGCTTGGGCGGAAAACCCGAGGAGAGTACCCAATTGAATAGGTTGGTCAGTGGTTCTGTCAATACCTTCTTGAATATTCGTAGGCTATCGTTCTCAATCCCGTCCGGACCTGGGGCCCGACCTGGTTTCAATCGTTTGAGGGTTAGTTCGACTTCCGTGGGGGTTATAGGGGGAGTATCTTCGTTATTGTTGTTAACCTGTTGCCAACTATTAGGTTCCCAACTATTAGGTTCCCCTCCCAATATAGGTGATTATTATTATTATACTATGATTTAAACCCGTAGATACTTGTATAAGAGCGAGATGTAGAATAGAGACGATACTTGACTTTCAGTTGTGGAAGGGGAGATGGAGAAGAAAAATTTGCGAACCAACTTTTTGTTTACTAAAAATTTGCTGACAAAATAATATTGTAATAAATTTAAAAAAAACAAAAAAAAAACAATATATAAAATAACTGCTTTTTTTAAAAATCAAAAAATCAAAAATGAACAGTTTCAAAATTTGCCGACTGCCGAATTATTTGGGAGAATAGTTTCTTCCCTGGTGTAGAACGTCAGTCATGGTATCAAGCTGAGAATTTAAGATTACAAAAAAAAAGCAATTCAACTAAGAAAGTCTCTCACCGAACTAAAGCTGCCAGCAAAGATTTACAAGCCTCAACTCGATTTAGCATCAACTCGCGCGAGATTTACGACGCCTCTTGAAAGTAAATAAAATAGAAATTACAAAACGAACCTCTTCTTTTCATTTCTTACAATAAATTTCCCGCAGTATACAAAGTATATATATTTCGAGCGATATGATAAAGAAAGAATAAAAAGTAAAGACTTGGAATGTGAGAGCCTTAAATTCACGAAAGATTTGTGGACTTACGTATGACAGAACGTCGCATAAATTTCTTTATTGCGACACTTAATATAAAAATCTGTATAGAAATTAACAAGCCGCGCGAAAGCTTGTACGCATTTGTGACACAGAAGAAAATTAGCTCTTATAAACGCAGCCACCAGCTATCACTTCGTAAAGGCAACCATTTTCACTTCCTCGACTTCTCGCCCTGATAATTTAAAAAGAAATCTACATTGCGAAAACTCTCGCGCAGCTTGCACAGCATATTTAAATTTGCGGGTAATTGGAGGACGGACGCGAACAGATTACAATTTTCAACTCGTATTCGGAGAACACAGGGAACACGTTCGTGGAATCCGATTAAAATTTCCTCTCAAAATTACAGAGCATCGTATGTTTTTAAATCTAGTACTAACACCTAGAAATTTCTTTGTACAGTTTTTTTAAGCATCCATTATAACGATAACCTCCTCGATAATCTTCTTCCCACAGCCGAAGTTGTCTGAGAGGAGAAGAAAAGTTTCCTACGAGGATCAGTATTTATTGGAGGCTTGTTTCGCTATAAAAATGATTTACTTGTGATATAATGCAGTACGTGAGGAACAATATAAGAAGCCAAAGTGTAAATAATCAGGGGTAAAAAAGGAGAAAAATTTTAAACTTTTATTAAAACTATTGTTAAGGACCAGGGCGGAGAAAAAAAAAAAATATTAGTAGTTTATTAGATACGGGCTGGGAATCGTTAAGTACTTACACGGTTTGCATATAAATTGTTGTTCTCCAGGAATTTTTTGCAAAGGAAATGAAGTTTTCAGTACGTATTGGATGTTTGGATACTGAACATGCTCGAAGCGGATTGTTGCTAGTTTAAAGGCTAAATGTAATTAAATTGTAACGTCTAAAAGAAAGTTCGTCCGAGTTTTAATCGAAGTTCTATCAGGAATTTTATTTTTTTATCTTCTTCTCTCCATTGACAAAGATTAACGAATGGATATAGTTCAGCGAGATGAAATCAGTATTCACAAAGCTTCTTCGTTTTAATTATTTTTTTATTTAGAAAATAATACCTTTCCATGTGCAGTACTTTTCAAATTGATCAAATTAATTTATTCTTACACAATAGTTTTTTACGTTGGAGAGAGTGTTGCAACTCGAGTCACTTTTTACGGAAATAGTATTTTAAGAAGAAATTTCGAATCGATTTGACTGAAAACCAGTGGGCACATATAGCTACGAGGGACGGCTGAAAAGAAATGCACACACGGTCACATAATATTGTGGCGAAAGATCCCGAACATTCGAGATAAGCGAAGAAAAATCGACACGTTTCGAGCAGCAGAACAGTAGTTCGATAACCACTGTAGGGTCCGCTGGCTCGAGAAGACGCGATGCCTGGAAGTAGGACACGTCGCCAACAGATATGCAGTGACAGCCAGCATAGGCGACATGTGCTATCGATGCGGGAGGACCGGCCATAAGATCGTACAGTGCCGGCAACCCTTCAAGTGTCCGTTATGTAGCCGGGTAGAGGGGCGCGACTCCGCGCACGTCCTGTGCGAAAAGGGATGTCAGGACGTGAGCGCCCAGGGTGGGGGAGGCCGCAGTCGGTGGCGGCCGACTCAACGCCGCTGCATAGGCCACTCACTCTCCTCCAGGTCAACCTGAACAACTGTGCAGTCGCCCAGGATCTCCTGTGGAGCACAGTGGGAGAGAGACAGGTTGACCTGGTAATAGCGAGAGATCCCTACAGGCTGGACGAAGTTCGAGGATGGTACAGAGACCGTACTGGACTGACAGCCGTTGGCGTATGCTCTGACTGTCCGATAGCTCCGGGCGAGGTAGAGGAATGAAAGGGGTACGTACCTGTACAGGTTGGCGATATCACCGTATACAGCTGCTACTTCTTCCCAAACAGGAAACTGGAGGAGTTCGAAGCCTACCTAGCCTGTCTCAAGGAGAGCATCGCGAGGAAGACGACGAGAGTCATCGTGGCCGACGACTTCAACGCCAAATCAGAGGAGTGGCATGCCGGCCGGACCGGCCCCCGAGGATATGCTCTGGGGAAGCTTGCCGCCCGGCACGACCTTGTTCCGATGAACACGGGCGGCACTCCCACCCGTTTCCATTAGGGCGTGGGGTTGGTCTCAGACGTCACCTTCGCGTCAGCCGGGCTGGCCCGCTGGATCAATGGCTGGTCCGTACTGGATGAGGAGTCAGGAAGTGACCACCGGTATATCACCTTCAAGATGGACTGAGGAACCGAGGAGGTCACTGCTCCAAAGAAGTTGGGACGATGGGCGATCAGGAAGCTCGACGCGGATCGATTGGAGGCGAGCTTCCTGGCTCTCACCTGGGGAACGGGAGAAATCGGGCAGAAGAAGCAGAAGAAGAGGAGAGCGCGGAGGCCGCGAACGCCATCCGGACAGTGGTCGCGGCCTGCGATAGCGCAATGCCCCGAGTCGGCCCACCGCGCAAGAGACAGTCCGTCTACTGGTGGACCGAGGACATTGCCAAGCTGTGGAAAGAGTGCAACCGACTTCGCCGTCGGTACCAACGCACAAGAAGAGACGACGAAGCGGCCACAGCAGTTTCGCAACAATACCAGCAGGCTCGTCGTACTCTCAAGCTCGCCATACGCCAGAGCAAGAAGGCAGCTTGGGAGGAGTTGTGTCAACAAGCAGATAACGACCCCTTTGGCAAGCCGTACAAGGTAGTCATGCGGAAAGCCGGACGGCCGTCGGTGCCGAGCCGAATGGAGCCGGGGGTGCTGCAACAGGTAGTTCAAGAACTGTTCCCCCAGCGCCCCCCGCTAACGGCGGTTTCCGACGAAGTGCGAGAGGATATCCCTCTGCTTAGTGTAGGAGAAGTGGACAGCGTGATCGACCGGATCAGGACGAAGAAGAGGAACGCGCCTGGTCCGGACATGATTCCCAGCGTCGTCTGGGAAGTAGTCCACCGAGCGGACCCGTCCCTCCTGACCAACGTATTCAATCGCACGTTGCAGGAGGGGACATTCCCGAGCAGATGAAAGACGGCGCGGCTGGCACTGATCAAGAAGCAAGGAAAGCCAGATGGCCAGCCGTCCTCGTACCGGCCTATTTGCCTGCTCGACACCGTCGGCAAGGTGTTTGAGCGTATCATCGTGGACAGGCTGGAGGAGCACTTTCGAAAGCGGAAGATGATTTCGAGCAGTCAGTACAGATTCAGAACTGGCCGCTCGACTGCGGACGCCGCGCTGAAGTTGAAGAGTCTGGCGCAGAAGGCGATTCGCGAGCGGCAATTCTACGCGGCGGTCAGCCTCGACATCAAGAACGCGTTCAACTCCATTCCATATACGCGTATCATGGAGGCGTTGGAGTTGGCGCGGGTACCTGGTTACCTCGTGCGCATCATCAAGAGTTACTTCTCCGGCCGCCGGATAGAGATGTAGTCGGCGGCCGGACCAATCACACGGGAGATGACCTGCGGCGTTCCTCAGGGATCAGTACTCGGACCTACCCTGTGGAACGTCGCCTTCAACGGGATGCTGAAGCTGGCACTACCACTAAGCGTAAAGCTGATCTGTTACGCCGACGACATGCTGGTGGTGTGCCAGGCCAAGACGACAGCAGAGGTCACGCGACGAGTGAACCCGGCGTTAGAGATGCTGACCCACTGCATCGAGTCGGCGGGGCTGTGCTTAGCGGTACAGAAGACCGAAGCAGTTTTGTTTACGAAGCGAGACACAAGTACAGCCCACCCACCTTTGTCCCCAAAGGTGTGGAGATTGGGCTCTGTACAGCCCTGAAGTACCTGGGGCTGTGGTTCGACGGGAAGTTGCATTTCCGAGAGCACTTCCGACGGGCAGCTGAGAAGGCGGATCGATTAGCCGGCCAGGTGTCCTGTCTGATGTCGAACCTAGGGAGGCCGAGAGAGCAGCGACGAAGGATGTACGTGAACGTCATCATGTCGGTCCTCCTATACGGGGCGCCAGTATTCGCCGATGCCATCGATATACCATACAGGAGAGCGGAGATGGAGAAGATCCAGCGAAAAGCCACGATGAGGTGTGTCAGTGCGTACGGCACTGTTTCTTCGGATGCAGTTGGCGTGTTAGCGCGTATACCGCCGATCGAAGTCAAGGTCGGCGAACTTGCGGCGGTATACGGTGCGAACAAGAAAGCGAAGACGAAACGGGAGGCACTTCGGGTCAAGCGAGTCATCCAGCAGGACAAGCTTCGGAAGTGAAAGGACGCGCTCGCACATTCAACGAAGGGCGAGTGGACCCGAGCGCTGATACGCAACCTTGACGGATGGGTAGGAAGATCACACAAAAACCTCAACTTCCACCTTACCCAAGTATTGAGCGGCCACGAGTGCTTCGGCACGTACCTACATCGGATGTCGATAGCGCCGAGCCCCGTGTGCGCGCACTGCGATCGAGGGGCGGAGGACACATCTTGGCACACCCTATTTGAGTGTGAGGCCTGGGAGCAGGAGAAGCGCGGGACGGCCACAACAGCGATCGATCCCGGCGGCGACGATGGAGAAGAAGAAGACGACGACGATGGTGGCGTGATCAGCCGTCTCGCGCCAGACGTCCTGGTTCCGGAGATGATGAAGAACGGAAGCAGTTGGAACCGGGTGTCGGCCTTTATCACGGCCATCATGAAAAAGCAGATGCAGATGGAGTGGTCGAGACAGAGGGCCGGCGATTCAACAAGCTTGGCCCACACCATCGAACAGGAAGAGAACTCCTCTGTACCATCCTAGAAAAGCTGCTGCAGCAGCGTTGCGAACCTACTAGCAGGTCTGACCCGTCGTCACCACCTGCCTGCGTCGACAGACGGAACAAGACGAGATGGTGAGGGGTGAGTGAAGAGAGGCAGCGCGTCCGGCCATGGGGGACCTGAAAATTCCAGGCGAGCGCTCAGGGACTGCGGACCTCGGTCAGTAGAGATCCCCATGGTGGCCCTGGTAGGACGCGCACACCGTTCCGGCACGTAGAAATGGGGGCTCGGGCCTGGCCCCAAGGCTTCCCTCCGGTCACTGACACGATACTCGAAAGGGTAGTTCCCATGACCGGGGGTGCGGTGTAATAGGGGCCATTTTGGCGTGCGTGCATCGTCATACGTCCCACCACATCATACCTATTGTAATAAACAACCCGGTATTGTGATGAAATGATGAAAAAAATCGTGATACGAATGACCACGTAAAGAGGAATACGCAATTACGTCACAGCGGTAACTTTTTTCTGCGCACAGAATTCTTGTTTCATGCCTAGCCATTAGACATATCTAGGTCAAAATCAATCAAAAATATATCAAGTCAACAGGTTCATATGCAAAATGAAGGTTTAAGTTGATCGCCTTAGAAATAATCAATAATAATAGTACAAAAATAATAATTATTTTTTTAAAACAATAAGAAAATAATTAATATTAGTGCCGGGGACGCCTATGCCCAGAGCCTTCAATTATCGAATACTAATTTTATACGTCTGATTGCGAGCCCGAGACTAAGACACTCTACCCTGTGATACATTGCTTCGACTTCCCTTTCTACACGTAGTGATCATCAATTATCGTTATTAATAAAGCAAAAATGTAACCATCGAAAACAATTTTAGTAGGTATATTAGGGCGTACCGTAATCCGCTCATACGTAAAAGACTGAATGTAAATCAGTAGGTTTCTCTCTATGTGCTTTGATCTCACTAATTTTGCGCTCGACATCGCCATACACCCAATACGACAGGACAAAATTGATCTCCAGGCACCTATAACATGCTGCTTGTGACGCTAATGTTCCTGCCTTTGTGATTTACTCGCGTAGTTAAAGTAAAATTTTAATATACCAGCCACTTTTTGCGAACGTACACTAACCACGAAATTTTCAAAACCCACTATAAAGTGCGCGATGAAACTTAATCCGACAAATGATCCACACTTGTGGACATAATGTCGTTAAAAAAAACCGAAACTCGTGCATGTGAACAATTTTCGCATTAAATACAAGAAAGCGTTCTTCTTATCTTCATCTGACATGCTTCTTTTGGCCTCACCATACATTGAACATAATCGTAAATTAACTCATGTATGCTTACAACCTGTCTGAGATAATTTACAAAAGAGCCAGAAGTAGACACATAACTTTGTAAAGAACATCGATGAAAGAGGGTAACGAGGCTGTGTACGAAATAACCTATACGTTGCCTTTACTCTTATAATTTCAGTTTTTTTTTTTGTTAGATATTTGAAGCCCCTTTCTTATAACTTGTCGAATTCACCTAGTGCGCTTGCAGTATATTTAATTAAAAATATTCTATAGCTTTTCTGTAAACATTTATCTATACTATGCTTGAAGATTCTTCACCAAATAGCAAGAGGTTCACGTTGACAATAGATTCATAAATTCATCTGAGTTTCTACATAAATAGATATAATTAGAAAAAGTGATGTCCAGGCCTTGAGTGAAAGGTTATATTCTTCATGCACCTCATACCCAAAGAAACAAAAATAATGAGGAATTTATCGAATCACATTTCAAAGTTTTCCAACTGCGACCCCTAAAACGAATGTCGACACACCAAATCTGGCATTTCGACACAAAATTGTGATCGAATTTGGTACAGAATTCGATACAAAAGTCGAGTTACGTTGGATCGAATTGGGTATCAACTTCGATGTAGAATTCTACATCCAAAAGTTGTTGTCGGCATAGTAACTTCACTTTTATACCGAATTTTGTGTCCTGTCAAGTTGGAAATGTAACCGATTTTTGTTTTGGTTCCCTTTTACTTTAAGAAAACTTTGCTCAAGCTATTTATTACAATGGTATTTTTCTCGTTGAAATTACACTACGAGATAGTAATAATATAATAATAATTCGAAAATGTGCTCGATTTGGGGAAAAAATGGCGTAAATTTTTTTTAACGTTTGAGAAAAGGAATCGATGAGAAAAATTCTCGTTCCTAAAATTGAAGTTCGCGTCATTTTTGTTCTCGTGAAGATTTTTTAAATTACAAACCTTTATTTTGGCATTTGGACCATCCTCTTTCGATACCTTTTGTTAAAATTTGCCAATCACTGTTTTTTTTTTGTTTTTTTTTGTGTTTTTTTTTTGGGGGGGGGGGGGGTGTCAGCGATCTTTGCGCATCTCTATGAGTCAAATTGAATGGCCGCTTAAAAAAGGACATAGAAGTTCAAGTCTTTAAACCAATATTACACAAATACTGCAGGGTGTCTACTGGATTTGGGAAACAAAATATCATGACTTTCCACGACATTTTTTCATGACTATCATGGTGGATTTAAAAAGGAAGATGGAAGGGGGAGGTAAACTCGGCGATTCCCGCCTCACCAGGGGCTCCTTTTGACTTCCCTCTCTACCACCCTTTTTTGATTAATTTTCAGATAACCCAAAATATGTATTGTGAAACTTACGTTCTGCACCTGATTTTCCGATGGTGGATACCTGAAATAAGAGAATATTTTGGGGGTACAAATATACCCTACTTTTCAACTCTCATGGCAAAGCACAAAACTTGGATTTTTTATTTTTCAAGAATCACTAGAATTATACTTGTTGCATACGTCGACATTTTCCCTTTAACTACGTTACAGTAATATGGATTGTAACATAACTGAGACAGTCTTCAGACAGTCGAAAATTCCCAAAGTTTTGCGCCTCTTTGTGGGTGGTTTGAACATGCAATCTTCTACATTTATAAGCATGCAGAAAAACAGGCAATATTCCATTTGTATGAAATTGGTGATAAATGTGTTTTGCATATAAAAACTGACAAGAAAAATGAAAGGCTAGCAAATATTAGATTCATTATGTATTGATTCAGAAAAATCATTAATCACTTATTTTATCAACCAATTTCTGAAGAATATAAGAGTAATTCTCTGAAAAATTGACAATTCATGTAAATTGACTGTAACTCTGCCACTTATTATCAGAATGCTATGCGCAATATGTCAAAATTGAGGAAATGAACTCTTCTGATGGAGACAGTGGTAAAAGCTCTCCATAATTCAGCAGAACATCCTTAGAAAATCGAAAATGCACCTGAAATGTCCATCAACAACCTGGTCTAGTTCCGTTTTTTTTTTTTTGCTCGCTGGAAGGGTTTAATACATAATTTTCAGGAACTACTGTTTCCCATTGTTGAAGAGGTAAGTAATTTGAGGCAACACGGTCTAGGTCTTACAATCTTTTTCTAACCATGTTAAGTAACCTTTAGAATGCCTCAAAGTTGTATCTAGGAAGAGATATGTCCTTCAACGTGGATAATTTTCAAACCTCTCTGTAGGGTTCCACTATAAGCATAAACTTCTCTCAAGTGCTCATATAACTTCCTCATAACTTCCTCTAGAAGGCTGTGTAAGAATTTCTGTGAAATAATGATAATTTGTATGCTAAAATACTCATTTTTTGCTGAGATCCTGGTTTCTGAAAAAAAAGTGTCCTTTACCGTGGACATCAACAGCCATATTGAATCTACAGCTCGGAATTTGTAAAAACGTAATAATATATCTAATGTTGGCCACATTACATTCAGCAACATGTATCAAATATTCTCCGCATATTTACCCAATGGGAAAAGGAAAATTGCAATTTTGTCCTTAAATGGGGACATAAAATATTATTCAACGTGGATACTCACGTATTTCTTGTATCCACGTTGAAGGACGTGAATCTTTCGACACTTAGAAGCAGTCTGTAGAAACAGCCTTTAAATCTTCTTCGTGCAGAGACTACTTCCCTAGATGAATTTTTGGTACTTCATAAAACCGTGATCGTAACCCACGGTGCCACTGTGGGATCGTACAGCCTCATCTTATCGCACTATGTAAATGTGAAAAATTTGTCTTTCAACATGGACAACAATTTTTTTACACCCCCCCCCCAAAAAAAAAATCAAATTTATCCCGGCCGGTAGCGGAATATGGTTTTTCAATATCCCTAGTATCGATTTCAACGAAGAAAATTTGAAAAGTGAACACCTGTTTTTTTTTGTTTTAATCCACGTTGGATTGTCCATTTTCCGGAGAATCATCCATAAGCAATAACAAGCCTAAAACAAAAACTTGGGAAAATATTTTTGAAAGAAATCACAAAATACTTCTCATTTAAAACCAAATGCCCTATCAATACAGAGCGCGCTAAACTTCTATAATAAAAATTCACTCAATATATACTTCTCATTAAAAGAATATAACTGATTTTTTGTTTTTTTGGTAATGGAAATGTTGTGAACGATGAAATGATGAAATATCATGACTTTCATGACAATTTTTTGAAACCATGAGTTTTCATGACTTTTTAGGCCAGTAGACACCTTGTACTGCTTTACCTACACTAATGGTGAATTTTGTTTAGGATAGTCAGATAGTGAGAAAATATAATACAGTGATCCCCGGTTTCAATAATACGCCTTACTTTTAAGGGTATGCAATGAAACTTTCAATTGCGATTTTGGAAAGAATACTATCGTTACGCTTATGTCCTTTTTGAAATGTCTCATTCGGACGTAATGAAACTGACTGATAGCAAAAGTAAGTCTTCATGCAGTTGCTAAAACATATGAACTGTGACTAGACTAAACGGATGTCCTGACTAACCGATCTCGGAAAAAAAGGTGAGTGAGTCATGAGAATAATAATAAAAATAGGAAAAAGACGAAGAAGAAGAAATAGAATGTGGTTTTGAACAGATTACGTACCAGAAGTACAGGAATGCAGGAGACAAAAAACGTTTGTTAAACACTCGCCTCGTACTACGCAGAAAGTAGCCAGACAGGATGATTTAGACGAAAATGCACATTGGCGAGGAAAGGGTCACCACACTACAAAATTAAGCGTGGTAGGCAGAGGGAGCTATCAGGTATTTAGGAAGGGGTTGAAGGAAGCAACAAACACCAGCAAAATACTTCCATGTTAACAACGCTTCAATCGTTTTCTAGTAAAAAACTTGGAGATGCTATTGAGGAATAAAAAATTGATTCAAATAGCCCAGTTATATAATATTGAAATGTAGGAACTGAGCTAACAATGATGAAAAGTTAGTATTGTGAAAACTTTTGAAGAATTGCCGTAATTCATACTTTTCTTACTGTTTCAATCTAATGTACGAATATACTGTAGAAGTAAATTGTTTCAGGAACTCATAACAGAAGTAAAATTTCGATTACGTTGATGGTAAACTCGTGTCTGTATACAGAACTTATTGGATACAGAAGTACATCCAGCTATCAAGAGCGTAAAGAAAATAACATTCAGCTGGAAATAAAGTTGAAAGTTTTATCGAATAGAAAATGGTAGGCCCTTTTTTATGATAGCAAATGAATTGATCGCTTTTTTATTGTTCTGTAAAAATAAGTACCCACAGACTGAATTACTCTGAAAAAACCTCATTTGAATGAATGTAATGTTATCATTCAGGAATTAATATAATTTCATATTACCTAGTATTCTGAAATCAGAAATTTACCGAAGGACTTCTCGAAACAGAATGGGTGAATATTTTCAATTCAGAATACTAACGTATCAGCAGGGCGAGAGGGGTTTGGTTTTGACCACGGTAGAAGGGTATGTTCGAGACGGTGTTAAAACTAAAAAAACCACTACTTGACGAAGTTGCAAGGGGAGCAGATCGATTCCCCTTGGCTATGCCATTGTAATGTATAAAACAGATTGGGTGGTATACAACTAGGCAGAAATAATGAAGGGCCTTCAGTTTTCATATTCAGCCAACTGAAATTCTTACATCCAACCCTCTCACCCATCACGTACGTTCCTTTTTCGTCAATGAAAATCAACTCCCGATGGAAAAAACTGATTGTTGAAGGTGCACACATACCTGATGTACACAGTTTTCTTCAAATTGGTGACCTCGTTCTTACAGAGCTCGACTTCACCGCGTCGTATCTGGCGTGAATACGTGTTGATCATTTTCCGCTCTTAATAACGTTTCTTGACGCAGCCTATTCTGGCAAAAGTACAATGCCTGAAAAACGAAGCCCAGTTTGCCAAGTTTCGTATTGTTTTCAACTTCGGTGTAGTATCTGCCCTGAAAAAGCCGACGACACACTTTGTTTTAATAATTAGCGTCAAAAATAGGTAGACGATAAGTTAGAAAGAAGAAAAGGTGCGGCAAAACTTGGAAACAAGGCGCAGGTTGTAAACTTTTTACATAAAAACTATATTGAATAAATAAAAGCGACTACGAGCGGCAGGTACGTGTATTAACGTAGCTCGCAGTTTTGGCTGCGAAACGAAGCAGCTCTACAGCGAATTTCTACGAAAAATATTTTCTGGAGCGCGAATGTCCGCATATTATCGAAGATAAAATGATTAAGTTCGAGAAAATATAATTAGTCGTTAATGAGGTTACAAATTCGACTGACAAGGATCTGAGTAAGAAGATGACAGGCGAGACTCTTCCTTGTTCTGGTGGCCAAGTAAACAGAGGAGACATGCAATAAGAAACGTTTCACCCATGACAGTTTGGGGTCGACTTTCGAAATAATTAATAGAATTCGACGAGGCAAAAGCCGGCAAATTTGAAATAATTTCATTTTCGTGCTTTGTAAAAAAAAAAAATTTTTAATAAAAAAAACTCGAAAGTTTACCATTTCGTAGAAAAGATTCCATGCTGACTTCGTTCCTTGAAAAACACTGCGTATTTTTAATGGCACTTGCGAATGAAAATTCAGTTTAGAAAGTATTTGAATTTTTTAACAAAACTTGGTTTGAAGTTAGTAGACATAAGGAGCTGAAGTTAAAAAAAAAGTAAATAAAAAGTACTGAAATGTCGTAACATATTGAATTAAACTTTCTTGGACTTCTATTAATAATTAAAATCCTTTGACTAAAATTTGTAATTAAATATCGTTTTTACTTCGTCAGTTTAATTTTTTAACAATACACTGAATAACTTAAAAGGATAAAAAAATTGCGAGACTTAAAGGGAAATACTTAAAACAATAATTAAATGGCATATTACGGAAAATAATTTCGCTTTTCTGTCAGAGACTCGGACAAATTCAAATTCTAATTAAATCGTGTCATTGTAAACCGTCGTTATTTTTGGAATATTTTTAATTTTACCTTTTCAACAAGTTCACGTGTAATCAAAGGATTAGAGAATTCAGTGGTAATTTATACGAAAAGTAAATAACAGTGCAGAGTGTAATTTCGTTCAATTTTTCTCATTTTTTTGTTTAACTGAGAACTCGGACAAATTTCCAAAATCGGAAGTACATAGGGTACATAGGTCTACACTGGTTAATATTTGGGAAGGGATTAGTTGTAAAATTATTCCTTCCAGCAGTGAGGTCAGAGTCGGGTTGGAGCAGTGGGTAGCTTCCTATATTCGTGAAAGTAGAAGGAAGAGGCAGTAGTGTAATTTTTGTTCAATTTTAATCACGATTGTAACATAGGAAATTGTTGGAACGAGAACTTGTTTAAACGAAAGGAGTGTACAATCGGGAAAATACGTTGGACGTCCATGTTGATTGCGCGGTAGTCACCGACACAGCGCCACGTGCCGTCAGATTTTCTCACCATGTGATGAGGGTTTGCCCAAGGGCTAGAAGAGGGGTGACAGATGCCCTGATTAACCATGTTTTGAAATTCTGTTTTGGCTATTGCAAGTTGAGCTGGAGACAATCGACGAGGTCGAGCGGAGATAGGAGGGCCCTTGGTGATGATATGGTATCGGATTGAGTGCTAGGCAGGAGGGATATCTGAATCTGGAGGAAGAGTGAGTCGAGGATAATCTTTAAGTAGACCGTGGAATGAAGAGGAGATAGGAGGCAATGAAGTAATTCCGAGCGTTGGACTATCTTCAGAGCGACATTTTGAGTGTAAGCCAGTGAGGCCGTCGATTAGGACGCGGTTACGGATGTCTGGAATGAGGCTGTAATGATGCAGCAGATCCGCACCAATTATGGGTCTATCGACCTTGGCAACCACAAATTCCCACGTTATTGGGCGCCGAAGACTTAAGTTCAAAGTTAAGTTTCGGCGACCGTAGGTAGGGATTGGTGTGCTATTGGCCTCGTAGAGCACCGAATCGCATGGTTCAGCCTTGGAAGAGAGAGGCGGCATCATCGAAATTGTAGCGCCTGTGTATCGATAAGAAATCGTAATTTAGAAATTTTATCAAAAGCCAGAAGGCGTGAAGATGGTCGTTTGTCAGTCGCCGCTGAAACTGATCGTGAATTTAATTTTTTTGAAAGACAGTCTGCCATTAAACATGGATTGCTATTGTCCAGTGTCTTACATTTACGCGCATTTTCGCCGAACTTGTAATGGTAGAAACAGTACGGGACACCAACAGGTACTTGCGAGCGAGTGGAATGAGAAGGACGAGACTTACGAGTGGAATAGGAAAGACTGAACTCAGGGTTAGCACTTGGACTACTGGGACGAATCGCGCTAGAATTACAGGAAGGGCTTTTAGAGCGTCCACAAGCACATGATGCATTACGCTTATAATTATCAACACGTGTTGTTAGATCTGGGGCTAAAGTAGTAAGCGGCGTCATTTGCTCACACAAAAAATCAAGTTGTCGCTGAGTTGTGTCTGCTGCATATGGTTGGACGGTAGCGAGCAAATGAGGTAGCATGCAAAGGTGAACCATTTCCATCTAGCGCGTCCTATTGTTTGAACTCCCGGAGAATAGGAAAGCAATCACTGACCTGCAAAAATGTAGCTGGGACTTACTGAGTCCATCTGCTTGAACGGCCCAGATGATATTGAAGCACTTTGTGGCGCCATGGCGATTTTCAACTTTCTATTGAGATTAAGTTTTCGAAAATTGCCAGAGAATCACTGATCGCGATCACTTTGACACTTTTATCAAATCACGTCGCGGTCACCAACTGTAGCGTTTTTTGGAGCTACGAGTTACAACCATCGGAAGTCACGAAAAACGGAAAGAAAATGCAAAGTTCGAACGACCCGTATTTACATGTATTATTTCATATGCAACATTATAAAGACGATTAATGTGTGCTGATCGAGAGAGAGAGACTGGATTATGATCGAATTCCTGTAATCGAACGACTTTTTAGATCCAGGTCAAAAAGTAATAAAATGCAGAAAGAAAGGAAGGAATGAGCGAGCGAGCGAGCGGGAGAGAGAGAGAGAGAGAGAGAAAGAAGAGAAAATTGAGCTGTTTCGGATATGAATAGACTCAGGGAGTATGACAATAGTGGAAGTTAAAAAATGCAGTTAAAAACAAGAATCCGGGGTTGCCAAGTCAGGTCGAACAGAACTTGAGTGGCGATGTGTTGATTTTTGCTAAATTCATGAATATACATAATATGGTATAGAAATATACATTAGCAAAGGGAGGATCACCGCAAGTTCAATAAATCTCTTGTCGACTTAGTGCTGATTTTTTAGTTTTGTTTCCTTATACAGACCGGAATCGGACTATTTCTTGACTGGTCGCAATTAGCCTATCCAGGGGCCGCAATAAGACAGTTTCATTTTAGTTTGGGCAACAATTGGATTTCTCCTCCTCTACGCAAGACACTAGGTCACAAGAGGAATTGAAATGTATAAAATCTACTAGGTCTAAATAACTGAGACGATGTTGAAATAGTTTTTCTTTTTGCTAATTTCGACTATTGCCTTAAATTTTCAATCTGGCCACAACTAAAGCCCTAAAATCCAAATTTCACGATAGAAGCAACAATTTCACAGTTTTTATAACAGTTATTTTCAGGATCTCGATGATGGAGGAGCGTATGCATGCCAAGTTGGCCCCGGGACACTACAGCCACTATTCCGGAAACGCCCCGAATGGACTGTGTCAGAATAGGGGGGAACCCGAAAACCTTTATTTCGATATTTTGTTCGATTATTAAAGCCAAGCCTCTTTTGACAAACTAAAACATAATAATTTCATTTTCAGGTTCAAATCGAAGATGGGTCAAATATCACCTGATAACACGTTCGCATTCACGAGAGGTTGTTCAATATCTTCTTGTCAGAAAAAGTAAAGTTGGTGGCAGAACGGATTTTTTGATCCTGCAAGAAACACAATTTCAGTATTTTACGAGCCTGTTTGGTTTCCTTCTCAACTGCTCACATTAACAAGTGCATTGTATTGTTCCAGAATAAGGTAATTTCCAATTTATTGTTCCAAAATTTTGGGCTGCTTGTGTGCAGAGAAGATTGCAAGTTTGTGAAAAACCTCTTCCTCCCACCCCATCCATCAAAAGAAAATGTGAAAGATAATTTAGTAGTGTCCCCTACGTGAAAACAATCGAATCATGTTAATACAGCTTGTACGCGTTTGGGCCACTTTTTTTCGTAGTCTTCGGAGCCTAGAAGGACCTTTTGGACAAAGACCCAGTCAACAAATCTCCTTTCACAGCCTGGTTAAATTTGAAACTGATCTTCAATGAATCTCAATGGAGCATAGAATAGTTTAAGTTAGTTTGACTGACTCCTTACGAAGTCTTAAGGAAACATTTATTACAGATTATTCACAAATCTTAACGAGTCTTATTGACCCCTGAAGAGTTTCAGTGAATTCTAACCGAGTTGTATTATGTATTTTTTACGAACTTCAATGAGTCCTAAGCCATTTTTATTTAGTCCTAACAACGAGCGTTATGTAGTTGAACCCATTAGGAGGTTCAACTCAACACCCTCAAATTGAATCAAATTTTTTACGTGGATATGTCTTATCGCTGGCCTTCTACGAAAAAAGTACTCCGCTTCTACCAGCCGACAGGTCGAGCGACACGACCAAACGACACGACGGACACCAAGAATACCGACATATGCCAAAAATGGCCGACTTTTGCCGAATATTTTACTCGTTCCTGTAGTAAAGTTTCGAGTTCCTGAAGATTTTCTCGAATTTAGATGCAGTTACTGCCAAAGGTTTATCGATGTCGACATTCCTATGTTGACTGAATACGTGGAACGTGCTCTACAGTCATAGGACATATCCATATACCGATGTATCGGAATGCAATATAAAACTCGTCGTCAGTTAACTAATGATAATTTCATCTCCCCCTCCCCCCGATAACATAATAATTAAGTTGAACTTGTATTGATTCATGTATTTCATTTGAGAAGATCTTAGCATGAACACAATACCTATGGCGTAGCAGATTTATACTAGTAATTTTTCAGCGCAATAATAAGTTTATAGAATTTTCTAGTTGTATTCTGCCGGGCAGCTACATTTCAAATCCGGGTTTACGTTTTTCTGTGCACACCTATGAGGAAACCTGAATCTTCAGAATCTGAATTCGAAACCAAGCTCGAACTCCCCCAGAATCCTAGCTCGATATTTAAAAACCCGAGTGCAACCAAACCGTGTACACCCAAAACGCTGTTTTAAAAGAACTCGAACTCTTGAAACTGAAAAAGGAAGCACCCGAACTCGACCACAGTTACACTGGATGTGAAGAACCTAACGAGGTCCCGATAAAAATCGATGGGGTTCAACCGTTCAACACCCGTAGCTCATCCTAAAAGTGTTGATCACGTTCCAATCTCTAGTAACACTTCGAACAAAACGAAAACAGCGTCACGATAAATTTACGGCATTTTGAGTATGCAATTTTATTAACATTTCGAGATAATCCGGATATTGAATATTTACGGCGTTACAGCTATGCAATTATATTATCACTCCAGCCATGTTGTTGCTGCATTCGAATTAGAAGTACAACATAATTGTATTTCAGTGTTTAACACTCATTCTTCCGGATTCCCTCAAGACTATCCTAGGCTTGTTGATTGAGACGTTTATAAGAGTTTTCAGATTTGTTTGAGACTCTTCAAGTTCTCTGAAGTTTTTCTCAGACATTTTCTTGAACCTTTTAGATCTCTATAAAGTCTTTTTAGTGGATAATACAGTCATACAGTGATGGGATTATAGTAATTTTTGTTTGACAACTAATGAACACGCTTCATTATTTGTGTGATTGAGCATCATCACCGACTAGCTGTGGTTGTACCATTTCAAATTCATTGTTGGCTTTCTTAGACTCCTATTTTCATCTCTGGGTGGCTGCGGTTCGTCACATTTTAAAAGTTAATTTTCTTGTAGATTTTTCGCAAAATCTAGTAGCTTCTCGGTAAACGTGTAAAACAAGACTTTTTTAAACTTTTCAGCAATGTTTTTTGATATTTTAGTTGATATCATTATTTTTTATACCTCCCCAACATTCATTTTGCGTCGTTCCTGTTGACAAAAGATTTGTCACAGAACCTTAGCACTCGGAAATTGTCTCTATTTTCAACCAATCATAACGCATCTTCATCTCGTAAGACATAGAGCACTTATAATTTTGCCACAAGTTTCACATCATGCAATCCTATGCCTCTGAAACTGTAGCCTCGAGTGCATTCTTCAATACAGACAGTTGTCTTTATCCTTACTAAATAAAGCCGCAGTGTTGTCTTCTTCATTCAGACGACAAACAGTATTTATTGTCCTGTTGGATTTCTAAGCCATAATATGTGCCGTATGTACATAAACGCCACGATTTTAATTTTGATTCCTGCTCAGACAGCACATACAACACTTTAGTGACCATGTGCTGTACATCGTACATCCGAAATGAGAATCTGAACCTGACTGAAGAGCAGGAGTAACGTAATAAGGGCTGTAATCCATCACAGAAACCTGAAAAATTTGTTAGAAAGGAGTACCGATGGAAGGTGCTCATTCATTTTTATTTTTTCATCTTTCACTATTTTAGAACTTTCGGAACGATTGAACGTTATTGCTAAAGCTAAGTTATAATAAAATAATAGGCATACGGCACTTGGCAGATATAAAATTCACTCTATTTATTTTACTTTGTATTTTCATTTCCCGAAATTTAACTTGTAAATGAAGCAAGCCTGAACGTGACTGATGGGTACTTTAGCGGATTGAAATTCCAAAAAAATAAATAAATAAAATTAACAATAATAATAATTCTTTTCCAATGAACTGTAAGAATAATAATATATCTAGACTTCTCTCACGAACGAATCGTGAATTTTCTGACATATTTTTGTTAAACAGCTGACGAACTCGTAGACATGACGAAGAAAGGAAACTTTTTTTCTTGAAATATGATGCTCCTTGTTCAATTTTAATACTTTTACACGAGGCACAGGAACTAGTCGCATATAGTCTTTCCTTTCTTTCTTGCAATTATTTGAATTACTGTCTATTTTACAGTTTGTTTTTCCACAAACCGTGAGAATTTGTTTTTCCAAGATGTAGAGAAACAAAATATCCTTGCATTAAATTTAAAGAGCGATTTTGCGTACAGCTTTTTGTACGCAAAACAACCGTTTTCTTCACGATCGAAGACCGATCTGACATGATAGTCTCGGAAATACAATCTGCAACAGTTTGTATACCAAACTCTGATATTTTGTACTTCTATTTGTACATCTTGGAAAAACAAACTGCCACGGTTGTGGATCGTGTTCGCTGGAATATTAATGCTGTAACACACTTTATCTAGGAGTAGTAACAGTACTCCGGACAACGCTAACAGAGAAATGGAGTGAAGGCTCGGACCAAATTGCGCCAAAAATGGTCCGAATTGCTCCGCCTATCCCAGACAACATAGGTCGAATTGCACTCATAGCACTCAAGGAAGATAGACTGAATTGCGCCATGGTGTTCAGAAAACATGGGGCGAGTTGCGCCGCGAATGATCTCTTGACATTGAACAATCCTTCTGTGCAGCGACTTCGACTTCTAAAGTAGGCGCGTTGAAAGATGAATGTACTATAAGAGGGAGGATTGTTAACGATTATTTTGCACGTAATATACGAAATGTCTAATTCTCAGTAAACAGCTGATTATTAGCTTTACAAGAACCTACTTGGTAATTTCAAGACTAGAAATTTTTAATTCTCGATAAAGTTAGACATTGTGATTCGAACCCTGACGTACGACGCAACAGTGATAAACAGGCACAACAAAAACCTACATGTCTTGTATTATTTGAGTTGCCGATTATTTATTTATTTATTTTTTTTTTTTTGCAATAGTGATGAGAACCATGGCTGTGAAGTTTAGTCTTAGTGAGAAACAAAAACCAATGCTCGTTTTTGACGATTTTAAATTTTGCGAGGTCGAAATAAAATATCTTGATTTTTGAATTTTTGCAAATATTGACAAAAGTATTGCCTACCATTATAATAATTATATATTCATAATTCAGTTAATTTAGGCACATTTTTTTAACGCACCAGAAATGAGATTTTCTTGCAGTTCTAAATCTGCATAAAGTGTGACGAGAAGAATGATTCTTTCCTGACTCCTTCCGAATCTTCGTTCGCGGTGCAATTCAGCCTATCCGCCCTAAGAGTCTCGGCGCAATTCGCCTTATCCCTTCTACACAGTCTTGGCGCAATTAGCCCCATGTATTTTCGTCGCACGACACAATTCGGCTGTTGCTGGAATAAATATTGTATTGGAGAGTCTACAATACATCTTTAAAAGGCAATTCTACAACACATTAAAAAGTAACATATTCAAATTCAGTTTAGCAACTTCACTGGCAGTAAGTCATATGCTTTCCCAACTGAGCTACCTATTATTTTATTTTATTTACAACTATGGATAGGTGTGCTACAGCCAGCTACCCCGCCCATTTGAGGGCATAGGTTTCCACCATCTCCTTCCATGTGTCGCGGTTTCTCGCCAATCTTGTCCACCCTCCCCCCCAGTTCTTTAAAGTCGTCTCTCCAGCGCAGTATTGGTCGGCCCCTTACGCGTTTATAGCCATACGGGGTCCAAAAAGTTGCAATTTTATGCCATTTGGGTTCTTCTCTTATCAAGTGACCTGCATAATTTAATTTTAATTTTTTAGTCACATAGCCAATATCAGGTACGCTAACTTTTCTTTTTATGTCTGAAAGTCTAATTTTGTCTTTCAACTTAATTTTCAAAATACTTCTGAACATGGAATTTTGCATTACTTTTAGTTTCTTCAAATGCTTTTTCGTTATTGATCATGTTTGAGCCCCGTATGTTGCCACTGGTATCACGCAGTTACTTAGGATTTTGGCTTTAGTTTTGGTTTTCATATTACTTATAAAAATATGTTTTTGGGCCCAAAATGCTTTCCACGAGATATTTATTCGAACTTTAATTTCCTTGTCGGTTCTGTTTTTATATGACACGATTTGCCCTAAGTACTTTTATTCGTCTACTACCTCGAGTTTTACTGTGCTGGGGAGGCGGAGTTCTTTTTTACAATCGTTCTCATTATTGTAGATTTCTCCAGGTTAATCGGATGTCCTACATTAGCCCCTTGCTGTCTCAGGTCCTCAATCATTGCATTAATTTCCTCCATATTTTTTCCAGCAACAAAATTAGAGTCGAAGATAGCATAACATAACTGGGTCAAATTATCTCTCTTATCGACAAGTCAGAGAAATAAATTGCAAAAAGAAGAACGCAAGCGTGGAAAAGCTTCTGGGCATTGAAAATGTCTTCAATAGTAAAATCAATCCTGAAAAGAGGGGGGAGAGAAAGGAGGAAATACCCCAGGTCCGGACTTCCAGAAGGCTTGATATTTTTAAAAGGCCTGAATTTCAACGTTGTCTTCCAGGTTGTATTTTATTTGTTAGTTGTCAAGAGGTGACCCTATAGGTTCAACTGTCGTTTTTCATCCTCGCAACGTGCGCCGCCCAATTCCATTTTTGTCTCCGGTATGAGGTAATAAAGTTATTATTGTGTAGTAACTTTTCCAGTGGAATCTTAACTGGTATTTCTGTTTCCATTTTAGTTGCATATGGCTCCATACTGTTTTGTGTTGCTGTTAATTGATTTTTCTGCTTTTTAGTTATGGACCACGTCTGGGAGCCGTATGTCATTGAAGTTTATTTTTATTTTACCGCAATTTACATAGAACAGAATTTCGCTTATTTGTTACCTTACAAATATAGCGCGTCCATCTTCAGGCATAAGCCTCCCCCACTCGTTTTCACCGGTCCCTCACCCCCACATCCCTTCCCCAAGCAACTCCGGCATGTTGCCTAATTTCGTTAACCCAGCGGATGGCAGGTCTCCTTACCTTTCTTTTCTCACCCCTGGCTATCCAATTCAGAATTTTTCTTTCCCATATTTTACCTTCCCCCCTGGCAGCATGTCCAGCATAGTTAAATTTCAGTTTCTTCAATACATACCCAGTGATGTCCTCATGAATTTTTTTGAGGGGCTCTAAATTATGAATAATTTCCTTCATTAAAAAAAAACAAAAAAAACATCTCAGTCAAAGGTCATATTCGCTTTAAAATAGGTCATCGTTTATAAATTCACAATAAAACCGCAATAAGTTTATTAAAAGTACAAAAAAAAAAAATTTATTTTCAACAAAATGGATTAAAATTTAAAATAATTACAGACGTTACAGTGGGTACAAAGGTTTATTTAGTAAATACATTTTTTTTTTTTAAATCCCAAGTATTTTTATCACTATCAGTGTGGAAGGTTAAGGAGACGTAAAAATGTAACAGCAAAATAATATTATGCAACAATTAACAACACTATAAAATTACAACAGGGACCAATAGTAACGCTGAAGTCGGACTTTTTTGCATTACACTTTTCAAAGTCTAATCATCGACTAGTATCTTGATGAATTTTTGATTTTACAAGACTGAATTTTGTTTATTTTAGGTAATTTCTCGAAGAGGGGCTGAGCCCTTCCTCGATTTTCCTAAAAATTCTTCAGACGGGGCTGAGCCATCTACAGTTTCTAACCATTGATTTTACCCTGACCTATTTATTGGTTAGCCGCCTTTCTTTTTACTTCGATCATCGCCCTCTCCATTATGAACTGAGTGCTGCTTAATTTTTGATTTTGATTTTCGGTTGTAATTCAAGTTTGAAATCCATACAGTAGTACTGGTAAAATACATGTCTCCCAATTTTTTTTCTTTCATTTCCAGCGACATTTTACTCAGTCCCGTAGAGAGAAAAAGAGGGCATGGGGGAATTTCCACGGGCCACCATCTCCTTTCAGTTAATTTTGTTCTTATGTCAGATGGGAAAAAATTATAAGCTACAGGATAAGAGGTTTCTTTTATGGTGTAAGGAGTGATTTCTAATTTGCCGTACAGTATGATGTAGCTATATTTATAATCATTGAGCATCTGGTTCTACAAAACCCGCAGCATGAGTGAGTCAAAAGCACGACTTCGATCGTTAATTCGCATTTCGTACCCGAATTAATCGACTGATAAATTTCAAAATAATGTAATAAATATAGTTTTTCTCCTCGACTGCTTGTCACTGTTCGTCTTTTTCTCGTTTACACCGCCCCTTGCTTTCGCCGCTGAATTCCGGACCCGTAATTTATTAGTATCGAGATAAACTACGTAAGATTTATCCTTCCGACAGCCAGCGGGTGTATTTAACATGGAAAATTATTTCTGGAAATTACATTTTATGATATTAATGCAACTTCTTAAGCTCAAAATGTCTAAGTAGGTATTAAGATCTTCATGTAATTAAGCGATGGCGAAATCAACGCACTCAGGACCAACTTTCTCATCAACAAACGATTCAAAATTAATTATTGTGTATTCTACGACCGATCCAGAAGCCTCGAGAAGCAACGAAGTTTATTCGCTCTATACTTTAAGTTGTACATAATTTATATACACATTTTAGCCGGAGACAAACATCACCCCGAGTGCGCTGTTATTATTCCGTATAAATTACAACCCAATTTAAACCGATTTTGACAAACGGTATACGAATAATAAGGATAACAGTTTCCTTCGAATGGCTGCGTGAAAAGCAGGAGTGATTCTGTAGTCAGATTCAGTAATAATTGACGCTTAATAGTTTTTCATTAATTACAGTTTCTGCGTTACCTATAGTGTCACAGTCACTCGTAATAAAATATGAATTGTGAGCACAAACACGCATTTTTAAATTTCTCGTGTTCTACTCACTGATCAGTGTTTCCGAAAAAATAACATAAACATTAATTCGCCGAATGCAGACATTTATGCATTGATGTGCCTCTAGACATGTTCTGTAATTTTCAAGTTTTCACGTCTCTGCTCCCGGGTTCATTATTGGTGGGTGTTACAGTTGAAATTACCTACAAAATTAGTTGAGCGACCCTGAAATGTTCGTTTGTCTGCCCCTTCGATGGAGCCTTGAAGGTGAAGGTTCGGACCAGAATATAACTTCATAAACGGGTCAAGTGCATCTGACAGCCGAGCAGACAGTCGTTTTCACGCTTTCATACGCTTTCCGTGGGTTTTACTGAACAACGTGCAAAAAATGGTATTTGTTACATGAAAAATACAACACAGACCATTGAACTTAGAAATTAGTTTTTCCTAAAATTTTCGAATGATACTCAATCTGCATATTATATGAATGGCACATTTTTCATCTTCGAACCATTTTTTAACTGAATTTAATGTTCAGGAATTTTTAAAGAAAAGTCGGAGCTCTTTTTATGGAGAATTCGATGTTAAACTTGAAACCCTCTAACGTCTTTTCAAGATTGTTCGATTTTAAAAGAGTTTTTGGCCGATGTTTTCTTAGATTAGAAGAAAAAAAATTAGCCGCTGGGGACTAAAAAAAAAAAAATCGAAAAATGTGAGACATTTTCGACCACTCTCTTGTACGCACAGTACAAGTCCCACTTTGTAGGCAGGTGCTTACAATACGTAAGTACGAATAATTTTCAGGCTCGTCAATAGTCTGGGCGTAAAAGCGTTTTTATAAAAAAATATTTTTCGAATCTTCCTCGAAAAATTAACAGAGATGTAAGTCTTACAACACCCACGAAGCTCTGAAAAAGTAATTTTATTTAGTTTATCGATGCTATGTTACCTTCGTGGGTGAAGGCTTAAAATTTTCCCGTGTAGTG
This sequence comes from Acanthococcus lagerstroemiae, assembly GCA_031841125.1. Classification (NCBI taxonomy): domain Eukaryota; kingdom Metazoa; phylum Arthropoda; class Insecta; order Hemiptera; family Eriococcidae; genus Acanthococcus; species Acanthococcus lagerstroemiae. Next base: position 25,885,051 of record CM063106.1, on the reverse strand, counting down.
CCTGAAATTCTTATATTTTTTGCTGACCCCCATCTCCCTGTAGTAGAAAATATTTGAAAGGACACATTTATAGGCACCAGCGGACAGAGAATAACACTGGAAAAGTTTCATCGGAAAATGTCACCTAATATTTAGATTTCACCCGAAGAGCTATAAGTGTGGGAAGATTACAATACGATGCAGTTAGACTCTTCTTGGCTTTATTCAAACAATTCAGGAATTTCTCCAACTTGAATATTATTATTATTATTTGAGACGTAAGGGAAATATTAAAACTTTCGAACGGAAAAGTTCCGATTTCACTTTAAAAAACAGTAGTTCTTATATGGTCAATACTTTCTAATTTTAATTGTTGAGAAACAGATACTAGGACGTTATTGAAAGGAAAACTACGTTACAAGGTATGGTAGTCTAATGCGACCTCCTCTCCTAAAGTGACCCTTTCTATCTTGTCTGTTGATTGTGTCATCTTACAGGAAAAAATCGTATTACATCATTTTTTCACGAGGACTGCAGCTATCTAAAAAACAATCACCTACAAAGCAAAAATAAAAAATGAATGAGAAAAACAAAACCACACCTTCGAACTTTTTTTTCAAGTCCGTGGTTTAAAAGAATAAGGAAAAGAAAAAGTGTGTTGTGAATTTTTCCAAATAGATTTCTAAAAAGTACATTTCACAGGCTATCCAACGGTATATAGTTTTTGTGGTGAAACCTTTCGAAAGTTAAGGTAAGTTGATTTGAACGTTTTCAATTTGGTTCCCAACGTGACTCCCCTTCCACCTTTTTTTATCGTCAAAATAATGCCAAAACGTTGTATTTTTATTTAATTTACTGACGGATAGCAAAAGTGAGAAAACAGTGGACCTCAAAAGGAATTGAATCCTTATGTGCGTGAGGAGGACTAATTTCGATGCTCGAAATGCTACGCATGATGCCACGAATTTTACCATGCCGATATATTTTGCTCATATTGTTTGAATGCTTAATTACTTCGTAAAAAATATGAAAGAAATGTTTAATTAACGATTTGATCGTTTTTAATTAAATTTAAAGGGAGGCCACATTAGGAATTTAAAAGAGATTTTTCTCTACAGATCGAATTTTTTAGAAAAATTTTACCAAAACTCGGTTTCTTATATTTTCATTTTTCCTTCACTACAGAGGCAGTCGATACTCTCCCCTACCACTGCACACCATTTTGGGAGTTGTGGGCGCTTTCAGAGGTATTTTGCAGCTCCAAAAGTAAAAGGGGATCATATTAGGCTACTTTACCTCACTTTGAGATGAAATTAAACAATTTGAGAAGATTTCAATACAATGCAGCTGAAAGCTAAAGACTTTTCCTAGTCCGATTTTAACATTGTAAGACTTTTTCTGACTTCTTTATGTTTCCTGAGTTGTAAGTAAAATGTGTCTTTCAAATAGAAAAGTTCTAATTCCGCTACAAATTCTTACATTTGAAAACATCAAATTTTAGTAGATAGTTGAGTTACTGACTGTGGGACGAGATGAAGATTTAAACAACATACCTTGAAATGAGATTCGAAAGTTACTTGAAAGTTCTTCCAGACCTCTCAGTACTTCTCCGAGAGTCTAGCAAAACACGATTAAAGACGAGCGCACATTTTTTCGTAGGGAAAAGCAATCTTAGGAAAAATTTCCACTGATCGAATAAATTTAGCTAAGTTTGGGTTGAAATTGTTAAAAAATAAATAAAAAACTAAAAACTGGATTATTGAGAATAGCTATATTTTTAATCCAGCAGGTTCTTGGAATTGACTAATGAACTTCTGGTTTCTAACAAATTTCTTATTCTCCCGTAGTAACATAATGACCTTTGTGTCCATGTTGGAGTGTGAGTGAACTTGGTAATATTCTGTTTTTAGAGTGTGCACAGGACCAACAAAGAGAAACAGTAGTGAGCTCCACTGGAGATGGCACAACAGCCAGAAACACTGTGGACAACAGAAACAAAAAAATGGATTGGCAAAATCTAAAAAACAGAATAATGATCTTTGCACCTCGAGGTTTTCTTACATGTAGCAACTCGCTACATTTCGACCTAGGCTGGTTTTTCGGCAAGAAGAGAAGATAGCTGAGACAACCTTAACAGCCTCCCGACGTCTCTGAGGTAATGAGTGGATCATCTCTTCTCATGCCCCTCCCTCACCTACCTGCGTTAGAGCACTGTAAACATGGGTATAATCATCCGCCATTTTGATTCACGCTGCGCCCGTCGATGTCAAATTGACTATGCGGTACGCTCCGCATAGTCGGATTCGGTATCCACGGGCACGCTGTGAATCAAAATGGCGGATGATTATACTCATGTTTGTAGTGCACTACCTGCGTAACTCTCATCCCGTCCCCCATAGTTGAATTTTGGCCCTCTCCAACTCCCACAAGCACATAGACAACACCCTCACCTACCTTCCCGCTACTGGATACCCCTCCGACATACAGACAACAGCCTGTTCCGAGCCCATTTTCTGAGATAGTAGCTCGGTGGCTCGATAATAATAAATAAATAAATAAATAAAATGTCAATAGTTCGTAGACCTGCTTCCCTTTTATTTTATCCTCTTAACTATAACAGTGTTGCCGTGAAATATAAGTGTGAAGTTGGGAAACATTTCAAAAGGTTCTCCTGAAAAATTATTTTTTTACAATTTAGCACCATTGTGGACGAGACCATCGGTTTATGCGAATGCTAAAACGTATAGACAATGACTCAAGATGTAAGCGAACTCCCTTGAACTCACAAAAACTGAAGGTCCAGCCTGGCTATCAAAAGAAGACACGATGGACAACGAAAGGAAAGGACAGTGAGGAAGGAGAAGAATGTGGTATTGAAAGAGTCACGCACTGGACGTCAGTATACGAATGCAGGAGACATGGGCGTATAGCTAGAACTTCTTCCAGGAGGGGGCAAAAAGATAGAATTATATCTATTTTCTGCAAATTTTATTCAGTTGGCTTTAAGTATTGTGAACATTGGAACATAATTTTTTTTCTTCAAAATCCAGAGAGAGCAATTGCCCCCCTTGCCCCTCGCTGGCTAGGCCCATGGAAGGAGACAAAGGTGTTTTTGTCAGACGTTCGCCTCGTGCTACAGAGGAAGTGACCATGCTGGACGATGTAACGATATATTACATAAATGTATATTATGTTATGGTGCATGATGTAAATTCGGGATCGAATGTGAATTCCCGGGCAAGTACGTTGTAACCCAGCGTCATTGGGCCGCGGTGTTAATGACCGGGATATGACGTAATTTACCTAGCTACATGGGCCACGTTGGCACGTGTTCAAATTATCATCACTTCCCGAGCTGATCGACGTTGCCCAGTACAGTTTGGGAAATGACGTGCGCCTTATTGCATTATACTGGATTGTCTCTCTGAGCCCGATTCTTATCAGGACTCGGGTTGAAAGCAAATTATAGAAAAAGAGAGCCCGTCCAATCTGACTCCGGCTTCGAAGCAAATTCGAACTAGCCCCGGCTTCAGCTAAAATTCTCGGAATTAAATTCAGTCTCAACTCTGGCGAGTATTTGTAATATTTATCGGTCTCCGGCTCTAGCCGGCGAAAATTTTTTTTTGATCCCTCTGGCTCCAAAAATGTTATCTTTGCTCCGGGTCTAATTAATTTTATAGGAAGAGGAAGGGTGGAAAATGTGATGGATATCGTTGAGGGAGGGATAGGAGCAGAAGATATTTAAGGGCTGGAGCCGAACCTTGAATTGGCTTTTGCTCAAGTAAGATTCTTAAATTAGCTCGGCTCCGCAGAAGAAAATTCTTGAGAACTCCTGTTTCACCAGAAATGCGATTTTTACTCCAGCTCCAGTTATTTTTACGGCAACGGAAAAGATGGAAGATTATGGGGACGGTCAAAGAGGAAAAAAAGGAGATGGTTAAAGGGCTAATCGAAAATTTGTTTCCTGCCAAAAAATGACTACAAGATCGAAATTTTCACTCAACTTCAATGCCCTTTCAGGTCACGGAGCCGGCCAACTGTTCTGCCTGGGGTATAATAAGTTGCTCCACTTTCGCTTACAGGGTAGTCCATTCATGTTGATATGCCCATATCTATCTGTCTACCAATCCATCTGTGTGTAGCAGTCTAGCAGTCTTCTATATCTGCTAGTTTTTTTATATCCTCTTCGGAACTACTCCCCGGCAAACCATACCGCCCGGCGATAAGAGGTCGTTATGAGACGGACTCGAATATCGACTTATATCGTCGCAATATCGCCATGTACTCAGACGATTTTAGGGCGATTTATAGCGTGTTTCAAGATTGCAGACAAAATCGCCCATCTTTGACGTCTTCCAAAAGTCGAACTTTGTCGATCTGAAAAAATTAAACTTGATAATTTTTTCCACTCAGTCAGCAGACATTGAATGGACGGTGTTGCAAGTCGTGAAGTGGTCGGTGAAATATTCTGTAAAAATTGGACTTGTGTACGTCGTCGATATGATGTCGAAATTCTGGAAGAAAAAGTAACTGCTGTAAATGGACGGCACTGCTCGACGTAAAATGGCCGGTGGGGTATTAAAGTCGTAATTCGACTTTTGAACGACGTCTACAAGAGGTCGGTGGAATATTTTGTACTAATTCGACTTATAAACGACGGCTATACTTGGTCGATATCCTGCAGGAAAAAATAGCTGCTGTAAATGGACAGCACTGCACAACGTGATTGGGCGGTGTGGTAATATGGTCTGAATTCAACTTTTGAACGATGTACAAATTCGACCTGTGAACGACGTCTATAGGAGGTCGAAATTCTGAAGAAAAAAATAGCTGCACTGAATGGACAGTACTACAAGACGTAAATTGGGCGGTAGGGTATTATGGTCTTAATCCGACTTGTGAACGACGTCTCTATATGAGGTCGAAATTTTGAAGGAAAAAATAGTTGCTGTAAACGGACGGCACTGCATGACATGATTTGGGCGATGGAATTTTATGGTTTTAACTTGACTACTGAACGACGTCTACTAAGGTCGGCGGAATATTTTGAACACATTCGAATTGTGAACGACGTCGATATGTAGTCGAAATTCTTAAGAAGAAAACATGACTACGATAGGCGATTGGAGGACGTTGGACGTCCAAATTAAGCGGTAAGATATTCAATTTATTGCGTTGCCAATTGGATTTTTTGAATACCCTGAATCCGTTTCTAGATTCTTTTCTTCCCTCTCCTTAACCATTCAGGCTCCACAGGGGGTGAATATGCGATTACTTCAATTTTTTCGTCATCAGAATTTTATTATACACATCACAGTCTCTTTTGTATCATTAAATTTAGTCAAGGCCATTGTCTTTGATTAAGAACTGTACGCAGAACTAGAATCAAAATATTTTGCGTGGCCCTAAATTAGGATATTGTATGCTACATGAGTAAGGAGAGCCGAATATATTTCTCTACCTCTTCTAGCCACTAACAGAAGTAGTATTCACAACGATGGTCCTTATTTGCGACTTGTGATTTTTTCTTTTAAATGGGTCAGCCCGTATAGAGATTCTATTACTTGACAAAACGCATAAAATCGGAGTAGGAAAGAGGTTTAATATCCCATATCCGACTTTATGTAAATATTTTTTAGAGAAAAATGATCCGAAAAAAGTAAGATGAATACATATTTACCTACAAACCTTGTATTTTTTAATCAGAAAACGATCTTAACGCTTATTAATTTCAATGATGAGTAATATGAACTAGCGAATACCTCAAGCCTTAAATAAATCTACATCAGAGTCAATTCCATAATATGTTGCTGATGAATCCACGCCTGAACCAATTTTTTCTGATGGTGATCAATCCATATCTGAGCCAGTTCGCCCCGGCCACTGATGCGATGCCCGAAAGGGTAGTTCCCGGTGCCGGAGAGTGTGGTGTCATAGGGGCCACTTTGGCATGTGTGCATCGCCACTCGTCGCACCACACCGTCTGAGCCAGTTTCATCAATTGTATCTAACAGAAAAGCAGGCCGAAGATGACGTAATTGATGCACCTCAAACTCCGCTTGTTGGAAAAAATTTGATAACCTACCCTCAAATTAGTCCGGAAGAAATTTTACTGCTACCAAAATGCGTCCTAAGGAAAGCGAATCAAAAATTCGCGCAAATAAATCAGAAGTTCTGACATCAACACTGGTTCAAAATCGTCTCAAAAAAAAAATTGAAATCAAGAAACCGCGATGAATTTGTCAAATTACCAACGCCTGGAACTTCAAAAACGGTGTCTAGGGCAAACCTAACCGTAAATTGCAAAGACCATCAGGAATCAGAAATCATCAATTTCTTCATTAAAAAAAACACAAAAGCCAGTTGTTGAAGGAAAATACTGATCTCTATTTGGTGTGTAACAGCTCCGAATCGAAAAATGAAATTTGGCTACAGTGCAATCTGTGTTTGAAATGGGCACCCGAGGAGTGCTCTGGATTTGATGGAATAGACTTCTGCGTAACTTCTTCAAAATTATTTTCTACATAATAAGTGGACTTTTTTCGTAGTAGCTTCTGAAAATTATATTTTACGTAATAAAGAGACTCTCTTCAGCATTACATCTTAATTTTTACTTGGTGGTTCCTCTTGCCCGCGTGCTTGATTCCTTTTGCCCAGTTTTTTTTGAAGGTGTAAAATGAAGGGTCTTGGGAAGATTAAAAAAAAAAAAATCTTTAAAATGTTTAAAAAAATTTTTAAAGCTCATATTTGAAAACAGAAGGGTTTATTCTTTAAATGAAAGTAATGCCCAGTCGATTTCTGGAAATAGTTTTTTTTTTTTTTTTAAACTTGAGCTCAAACTTAGGTAGTTTTCAATGCTCGATCCTCCCCTACTGATGAGAATTTAGAAGAAATTGCGGATCCTAAAGAAGATCATCGGCTTATTGAGTTGTTACGAAAGATTCCTGACTACAGTGACGTGGAGAAAAAAGATGTTGTAGGGTGGATGAATGCGGATGAGGGCTGTGAGTTTACACAAGATGATATTCAACTTGTGGATGAACCGGATGAAGACCCTGCCAGGGCCGCCGAGAAGCGGGAGTGAAAGGGTACTTTTTCCCTTGGGCCCGGTTTTATTGAGGGGTCCGCAGAGTCACAGAAAGTATAATTATCAAATAGACAAGATTCCAAATAATTTCAGTGTAGGCCCGAAGATCCCCCCTCCCGGGGGCGGGGCCCGGTTTGGCTCTTGACGACCCTGAAGACTGCTGTAATGATAACAACGACGACGATGCGAGGATAAGAAGATAGAAACATTTGCTGATTTGAGTCATTCTGAGAGTCTTCACAGGTCATAGAGAGAGCTTTACATTACCTACTACGGAACACTAATAACCTGAGATTACATTAGCTGACCGAATGATAATAAGGCAATGAGGGAATTCAGCTTTCAAAAAAAAAAATCTGCGAAACAGAAGAATATGACGGATATTTTTGAAAAATAAATTTGATTAAGAGTTTTTTCCATTATACTCGTAGTTTATTTCTATGCTACATCAGATACTATTACTCAAATTTCTTCACATGTTATTTAATGAAAAATAAACGTTTCAAAAATTCTTTGTATTACCTATGTGTACCAGTAGTCATTTTTATCAACAACCCTATTCCCACATTAGTTGATATAATCGAGATATTGTACTGTATGTTACAAAAACTGTTGGTTATTCTTCATTTTTCTTCTAGGTCTGCAAAGTGTTCGTAAATTAATTGTAAGTACGAGTAAGTGCCAAATTAATGAAGTTATCCCCTTTGCTTGCTGAGTGCAAGCAATAGGTATATGTAAAGGCAAATCAGTGACTTAAGTACACTTCCTCATTGCTTTTTTCAATGTTCAAGGTTCGAGTTCTTAGAAATTTTACTCGGTTTAAGAATAAGATGGGGGAGACAAATGATGAGTAGTAAACGTATATTGTTTGTTATAAATTATTTTAGTTTCTTAAAGTGAGTTTATGATTTTCATTTGGATATTGTGCGAAATGTGCTGTGACTGTGAACCTCGTGAATCCTTGAAAGCTGTAAAAGCTAGCAGGCCTTAGTAAAACGCCGGAGAGTTTGTATCGACCTTCGCTTTGCACCAACTTCATGCCGATCTATCGGCGCCAACCAGATAACCCGACAACGAAACTATTTGCTGATAAGCGGCTGCGTCGAGGTTAACTCTGGACGGGACTTCAGATGTGACCGTCTGACTCCCTCACTATCGTGCTGTACCGCAAGAAGCGAACGCGTTTTGCTGCATCTTCGAATATTTTTTATATTTTATGCCTTACATTGAACCGATTTTCCACGGCTGTGCTGAGGTCAAATCAGGACTTACTTTTCCTGACTGTCGTGCTGTACTGGAAAAAGTGGATGCTTTTTACTGCGTATTCGAATTAGGTAAAAGGTGAGTAATTTTTTTTTTTCCTGGAAACGAACATGGAAATTGTGAAAACTATTGTTTTGTAACGCAATATTGTTGAAAATGACTGTAATTAACATAGTAATATAGTATGTATAACACATTCCCCCTACCCACTCTGGCAAAAGGTGGCCGAGAGGTCCAAATCGAATGATTCAGATATGCGTCGTTCCGAGTGACATTTTTTCATTCATGCGATGCTTCTCGAAGATTCGACTAAAACTGATTTATAGAAGTTTTGAGCCTTGCCCCTAAATTTGGCAAAATAGATAGGAAATACGATGTTTTGTACGTTGATTGGAGAGTCTTTTTCCCAACAATACTGCGATACAAAAAAATCGCTTTACCATGTTTTCATTTTATTGGATCCATGTTTCATTGGAGTCTCGTATTGAGACTCCATAATTTTTCCCCTCATTTTTATACGATTTCATTTTTAAGGAACTATTCATGTAGTTTCCAGTATTTTTTAAGGAATCGCTAATAGTGGAAATTGGCATGTAACTACTACTTATAAACAAAATTGAAATCCAAACGTTTTTCCAGCTACCTATCAAAGTGTGCCTAAATTTTTTCACTTTTGAATTATGTGTGATCCGCTACAAAACATTGTACCTCCTCTCGTATTTGAATCTTCTTGGAAGAATATACCTACGAAAAGTTGTCCTAGTACGTAGTGGACATATCCCTGACATGTGAAAAATATTTAAAGCAGAACGAAAAAATGTGACGTGAAAAATGTTCGTTTTTTGTCCAATTTCATGTTGAATGATCCAACATACCTGGCTACTGGTATAACTACATATATTTTCAGTCCAGAATAGTTACCTATTATCATTATGTAATATTATTATACTCGTATGGTCTAGTGATTTTATTTAAACGATTTCCTGTTTACAGACGTTTGTGTAGCAAAATTTAAATCTTTTGCGAAAAAATCAAGCACTCCCGACTTCCTAAAGGCCGACCCAATAAAAATAAACTTGTATATCAGCGATCGATTGAAGCGGTGGGCGGACAGCGTACATCGAAATAAGAAAAAAAACTGCAGTACAGGAGTACGAAGAGGAGTTAGAAGGCATAGTAAAAGTTGACAAAATTTGCGACAAGGCAAGCGTCGAAGAGATAAGAAACAATATCGGAGATGAGAATGCTTGCGAAAATTAACTAAATTTTTTTAATACTTAGGAAATTTACATTTATTACAGCTGTTTGATTTCTTATTTTTTTCAATTCAATTCAAAATATCCTTTATTGGAAACAGTTGTAATATAAACAAGTTATCAGTGGTTAGGTTATCATTTTTTAAAACCAGTTTCACCAATGTATTGGAACACGTACACTCGGAAACGGAGCGTCACCGCCAACTTTGAACTCGGCGTGAAAAACTGAGTAGAAAACAGTCGCGAACTTAGAATTTTTGATTTTTTTCCAATTTGGAAAATTTCTCCATCTTATGTTTTTTAGAGCGAAAAAATTTTCTAGCGGGGCTTGGCCTCGGGAATGTTGCTAATTACTTAATTTCTCGTTACAAATTCAAATCCATTGTCAAAATTGAGCTATAGTCATTTCTCGACCAATTTCACTTACATTTTGGCACGTATCTCGGAAACAGAGCGTCACCGCAAAATTTTATTTGAACTGAGCGTGAAAAATTGAGTGGAAGACAGTATACTTAAGTTGAAATTTTTGATTTTGTTCCAATTTTGAAAATTTTTCTATCATGTGATTTTTGGGGCGAAACGTTTTCGGAGAGCTTCGGCCTCGAGAATGGTGCTAATTACTTAACTTCTCGTGACAAATCCAAATCCGTCGCTAAAATTGAGCTAAAGACATTTTTGGACCAATTTGACCAACATTTTGAAGCGACACCGCCAAATCTGAAGAACGAATTTGAAATCAGCGTGAAAAATTGAGTGGGAAGCATATTCGTCAACTTACAATTTTTGATTATTTTCCAACTTTGAAAATTGCTCTATCATTTTGCATTTTTTAGTGGGAAAAATAATTTCTGGTGACAAATTCAAATCCGTCATTAAAATAAGGCGGCGGTAATTTTGGTGAAAAAGTATCTGTATTCTATTACAGCGTCGGTTCCAGGGGCGGATTAACCCTTTCGGGCGTAGGAAGCAAGATCAAATTGGCGCCATCGGAGAGCTTTATCCTCTGCGTTTGTGTCGAAATTTTTTTCGCCCCCTGGTGGCGCTTTTCTCTTTTCTAAAGTTGCCGCCTTCTGGAAGTTCGGCATCATTATAGTGTAGAAAATTTTGCCAACCTCATCGATGACAATATTTTTATGCGTTCCTAATGTTCCAGTGTGGTGTGTGGTGTATGTATGTATGTATGTATGTACGTATTTTACGCTTCATATATTTGTCATCAATGATTACAAGTCTTACTGTAGAAGGCGAATTTTAGTCTATTTTCGTCGCCAACAAGTATTCATCGGACGCCTGTAGTCGAAAGTGGACGACAATTATAGGTCGAATTCAGCCTTAATCGCACCTAATCAGTCATTTATGGACGGCGAATTTGGTCCTTTTCTGTTACCGGTAAGTATTCATTGGATGCCACTGGTCGAATATGGACGCCGGTTGTAGGTCGATTTCAGTCTTAATTCGACCTAAATAGTCATGTGCGGATGGCGAATTTCGGTCGTTTTTCGTCGCCATTGAATATTTATTGGACATACATAGTCAAAAATAGACAATGACTAAGGTCGTCTTCCGTCTTGGGTCGTCTTCATACCCATGTGTAGACGGCGAAATTTGGCCCACTCTTGTCACCAACAAATATTCGGTGGACGTGTATAGCCAAAAGTGGACGACGATTTGGTCAACTTTAGTCTTACTTCAAATGGCGAGTACGATCCATTTTGGTCGTTAACAAATATTCATTGGACATGTATAGCTGAAAGTGAACGACGATTGTTGGTCGGCGTCAAGGAACTATTCGTGAGACAATAATCGCCGGGTATGTAAGGCGAATTAGGTCGATATTCAGTCGATGATTGAGGGCGAAAAAGTTCCGCTTTTTACATAGTAAAACGACGTCGAAAATTGGACGATTAGTAGGACGATTTTAGGGCGACCTGGTTTGCCGGGTCATATCAAGATGGCCCAAAATGCCAAGATTTCCCTAGGTGTATTGGGAAATCTTGAGAAAGCTCGGTCCAATTCTAATATTATCTGAAATTTACAAGAATTCCCAAGTGAATTGTAGACAAAATGGGTGTTCACGATATTTCCCGGTCTTTAACATGCATGCCCGTTGGTTTTCATAGTTAACGTTATTTCCCGGCCATTAACGTCATTATCAGATTTACATCATGTACTGTAACATATATTGTATATATGTTAGCGGCAAATTGTGAAATTCAGACATTTTATGCAATGCTTAGGCATGTAATAAAATGCCTAGTTATTTAGGCAAGTTATAGAAACATTCACTATCGGCCTCAAAAATATTTGAAATGACTAGGTATTATATAAAATAACTAACAGGTATCCGGCGAACTGTATAGTTACAAATTTCAATAAAATGGACACTTTAAAATTAAAATGAAAACATAAAACGAAATGAGTGGTTCATGAGTCAGAAAAGTAGCTGTGAATATTAAAATAATAAAATGGACAATTTCAAATTAAGGTAAAAACATAAAACGAAATGAGAGATTCACGAGCCAGAAAAGTAGGTGTGAGTATTAAAAAAGAAATCGAAATTTGTTGGAGGATACTGCTCCATGTTTATGTACTCCCTCAGAGGCAGTGCGTGTATATAGAACACGAACGACCCTCCTCGGTGAGATCAACGAGTAAGGGCAGGCCCCGAGACGATAAAATATGAGACGCGAATTAATTTTGAGCACACTGTCGTCATATAATAAATGCAAGTTGGACCAGCCAACTGTGGTAAAATATGAGACGCGAATTAATTATAGAGCATAATGTCGTCATATAATAAATGCAAGTTGGACCAGCCAACTGCGGTAAAATATGAGACGCGAATTAATTTTGAGCACACTGTCGTCATATAATAAATGCAAGTTGGACCAGCCAACTGCGGTAAAATATGAGACGCGAATTAATTAAAGACCATAATGCCGTCATATTATAATAAATGCAAGTTGGACCAGCCAACTGCGGTAAAATATGAGACGCGAATTAATTAAAGACCATAATGCCGTCATATTATAATAAATGCAAGTTGGACCCGCCAACTGTGGTAAAATATGAGACGCGAATTAATTAAAGACCATAATGCCGTCATATTATAATAAATGCAAGTTGGACCAGCCAACTGCGGTAAAATATGAGACGCGAATTAATTTTGAGCACACTGTCGTCATATAATAAATGCAAGTAGGACCAGCCAACTGCGGTAAGATATGAGACGCGAATTAATTTTGAGCACACTGTCGTCATATAATAAATGCAAGTTGGACCAGCCAACTGCGGTAAAATATGAGACGCGAATTAATTTTGAGCACACTGTCGTCATATAATAAATGCAAGTTGGACCAACCAACTGCGGTAAAATATGAGACGCGAATTAATTTTGAGCACACTGTCGTCATATAATAAATGCAAGTTGGACCAGCCAACTGCGGTAAAATATGAAAAAAATTTAAAAGATGATGAAGGCTTATAACAGAAATAGACGAAAAGAATAGAGACCATTTGTACTTCCTAGTCAAATGTCATTACTTTTGTCTTTCGTGCACGCGGGAAAAGAGCCGGAAAGTAAAGGAAAAAAAGGAAACCTCAAGGGCGACAGCAGAGTTGCGCGACCGCTTGCCTAAGCATTGATTGTAGGTAATATCCGACAAAGGTGGACTTCTTTCATTCGTCACATGTGTCAATTGCGTCGGACGGTAATTTATCTTCGCGAGATACTTTCCCGCTTTCAAACAAGACATTTTCCTTGTCGTCTCTACGTGCAGCAGTAACGCGTCCGGTCGAAGATAAAGCGTTATAGCAGAATCAGGATATCCGGTAAGTAGTCGCGTACAAACTGTCGGCCAGTCGGCCCTACATTGGCTGTAAGTGCGTCTGCTATTCGAGCGTTCGTATGTCATTTCCAGTATGGCTGATTTTCCTGAAATCAGCATACCTAAACTGAGCAACCCGAACGATGCGATTTTGTGCGCGCCAAACAGTTAGAATTAGATTGGACTTTTCGAGAAGGATGTGCTCGTACGTAAATTTCCCCAATTTTGCAAATTACATCGTTTACACGTGTCGCTTCTCCAGTTTTTCTTTCGTTTTTTCTTTCTCCCTTTACCTATTGTCGATAAGAACGAATGGGCTTGTTTAAGGCCGAACAGTATCACCCTGAGATGCATTATGTATTACGATTCGTAAAACGGAGGATGTCATAACTTCGCTGTTTTCGAGCTTTTATGCTGCCAAAGGGAGCAGTCAAAGAAGCCGCGCTATACGGGCAGCGCCTATACGAGTAGAACGAATAGAACTTCATTTTCGGTTCCGATTCTCGTCAGTTAGCAGGCTGAACTGAATAGTTGCACTCACATCTACTTCAGCCACTTTTTTTCGGTTTCGCCAGAATTGCTGTTGTGTTCAGGGCACGCTACTTCTTTTTGGTAAAACATGACCGTAAAGATTTTTGTGAATTTCTCTGTTAAAAACTAAGGCATACTGTCACACGTCACTTTCAACTGATTTGGCAGTGATCCTGCTAAAATACGATTACTCCGCGGTTATACCCAATAAATACAGTCAGAAAAACGTGGATATACAGCCAGCCCATCATCAGAGAGACAATATTCGATTTTTTTTTTTGATTTTTTTCTAGAACAGGTCAAGTCACATGTGACCCATCAAGAAAAATTATCCTTAGCGTCTGCACGCTAAACGTCTTTTTTAGTAACGAGTCACATGTGACTTGACCTGCTGAGAAAAAAAAAGAAAACATGTGGCACTGGCAATGAGTTCACAGGTTTTATTAGTGGTAGCAGAGATATTGTGATCCCCCTGAATTACTGAGGGAGAGCCCTTCCCCCAAACTGGAGGAACCACTTTGTCCAAGAAATGAAAAACGTGAAAAATGATAATATAATGATCCCCTTGATAATGAGTTAAACATCATCGCTCTCAACCCTTCTGCTTCCTCCTGGGGGGGGGGGGGGAGCTGAAAATGTAGGATTTTCAAGAAGCTTATTTTCCAGCTTTTTCGAAAATGAGCCCTTTCCTGCGAAAAAGTAATCGATAGAAAAATGTTTCTGGTTCAGTTGCCTACAAAGAGTTCTTACCGAAAGCCACGTAAGTGCCGTTGGAAAGCAGAGGATGCTTATGGAAATGTTGAATGCTTCTCTACTGCTATACTTGACTACAGTCAACAGCTACTCGCTATCCGACGACGATGAATCGATGCCAACTTACTAGATGAACTCTAATAATATTGTAAGATAAATAGAATAATGAATTTTATGTTTGTATTACAGGTATCCTCCTCTATATACGCTACTTGGCGTGGTGAGAGGGTTTAAAGAAAAAACTAAATGTACATAGGAAAAGGAAAACTCCGACAGATAAACCCTGATGAAAGCAAGGGGAAACTACAGTATCTTCCCCTGGAGATGCGTATCCACCACAACAATTATAAGGGCAACTCACAAAGTAAATAATAGGTAATTGCGGATGTAAAACGGGTCCCATTCGGGTGTCTGAACGGAGACTATCTATTGAGAATAGGGACATGGAATGTAAGGACACTGAATGAGGTAGGCAAATTAGAGAACTTAAAGAAAGATATGAAAAGATTAAATTTAGAAATAGTGAGAGAATTATAGGTAAGAATTTCTTCTAAACCAGTATCTCAGGTGATAGGCCAAGTTTATGTGCCAACAGGAAATTATAGTGATGAAGAAGTAGAAAAAATTTCTGAAGAAATTGATGAAGTATTAAACAAGGTAAAAGAGAAAGAAAACCTAATTATAATGGGAGATTGGAACGCCAGAGTAGGAGAAAGAAAGGAAGAAGGGGTATACGAGGAGCATGTGTAAGGAGAGCGAAATAAAAGAGGGTCGAGGCTCATAGAATTTTGTGAAAAATATAAATTATTTATTGGAAACACTCTGTTTAAAAATCATGAGGGGGAAAAATACACTTGAAAAAGCCCATGAGATGAAAGAATATGTAAATTATATTATACTCGTATATTAATACGAAAGGACGAAATAAAAATCGAATATTGGACTGTAAGATATACCCACGTACCCAGGAGCAGATGTAGATAGTGATCACAATTTGACAGTAACGAAATGTAGGTTTAAATTTAAAAAGATGAATAAGAAGAAAGTAACAACAAAGTGGAATTTAGAGTTACTGAAAGAGGTACAGAAAAGAGGATTTCAAAACGAAATAACGAAAGAACTTTGTAAATAACAGGAAGGAAATGATATTGAAGGGGAGTGGATAGCACTAAAAAAAGCAATAAATCAGTCAGCAAGAAAGAAAATAGATACTCAAATAACAGAGAGGAGAAAACCATAGATGAAAAGTGAGATACTAGAGTTAATGGAAGAAAGAAGAGAGAAGATAGTAAGGACAAATATAAGGCTTTAAGAAATCAAATAAAGAGAGAAAGTAAGAAGGCCAAAGAAAAATGTATTAATCAGAATTGTAAGAAAATTGAGGATCAAATGAAAGCTGGAAACCCCGATCAGGCTTTGTCTTTCCCGTGGACTTAGGATGTGCGCAACATCAACCCTCATTCTCTTAGCTTAGGCATGACTGAACCCCAAAATTTGTACATGGACATGTGTATGAAGCTTCAGAGAATTGGCTGAGCACCCATTTTGCCAAACCCACCCCTTCACTTCAACTGAAACAGTTTTTTGCGTCTCCTGTAAACTTTGGGCAATGTTACATAGGATGTTTTGAACTTCATGCCTTCAAGCGATCATGAAAGAACAACGTATCCGTACAATCGTGCAGGAATAAGATTCACATACCAAACTCGAATTTCTTCGTGCCATTGCTCATAATATATCATGTACTGTACTACGTTCTACATGCCTTATTTTTCCATTTTTATTAATTTTATGTTCTAAATTTATTTGTATTTTACTTATTTGATATTTCATACCCCAATCATCTTCTCGCCTACTTGACACCCTCTCTCTTTTCCCAACTGTTTGCACCTAATCGGTTGCGTCTAATTGACACTAACCCAAAACACTGATAACCACGACTACGAATAAAACAGCTTTTCAGAACTTTTTTCCCAAGGAATTTTTGAAAATTCTGCTATCACATGTGCCAATGACTATAATCTGGCCCCTGGATCATATTCACGAATGAAAACTGTACCTGTTGCCCTTTGTTATACTGAAAACTGCATAAGGAACCTATCTTTGCACCAGTCAAAGACTCACCACGATCATGGGGTGAAAACCTTGGTATCAGAAATTTACGATACCCTTTCTAAAAATGTGAAATCACTGACAGTAAATTAACTTCTTAACATATACTTCCAGTCTTGCTAAT
Source organism: Acanthococcus lagerstroemiae (assembly GCA_031841125.1). NCBI lineage: Eukaryota > Metazoa > Arthropoda > Insecta > Hemiptera > Eriococcidae > Acanthococcus > Acanthococcus lagerstroemiae. The sequence continues at coordinate 25,868,119 of CM063106.1, read as the reverse complement.
AAATAACACCACTTATTGGAGAAAAACAACATGAAATAAAAATTTAAAAAATATAACAAGTATATGGAAACAAGATGGTAACATCCACGATGATGGATGGACACCTCTCTATACTTCTTCAACTCAAAAGATGGTAATTAATCTCTCTGATTAGTTGGATTGGTAGAATTTATTACGGATGTTAAAATACCCTCCTCCTCGAAAAAATAAATGAATAAATCGCAATAAGGTTCAAATTTACTGGTAACAAAATATTCGCAATTTCGAAGAAAATGATCTTTTTAATGACGTTCTCCGATGTTAGCGTGTTCTGGTCCAGATTATGCAATCTCACAGACCAGACCAAAAAGACAAGGATTCACTTGTAACATTGAAATCCCAGGACAGGCTCTCACAGCGAAGTAGAAATTGATAAAGTTTCGGTTGATTAATGCGTAAAAAAAAAATGTGATCCAGTACAATTTTCTCTAGAACGCAAAAATGTGTGACAGTTCCGAGGAACAAGGCTTTTGTTATTTTTTCTTTCATAACTGATCTTGATTAGCTCTGAAAAAATATTCACTTTAAAACCAAAATGCAAATAACATAAAATGTTCCTTGTTAAATTCTCTACAAAAAAGTCTCACACAACTTTTCTTTAGAAAACGTATTTATCAAAATAATCGCAAAAATGCGTGGAATTTTCGAAAAACTTAAGTTTTTTTTTAAAATTACTTTGCGGCTCAAATATCTATTAATGTTGCGTAATGCATACACTACAATATAACAGCACCCCAGTTTGCCCCCCTGGCTACGTTAATGACAATTTATTGGGTATCTGCTATAGCGTAGACCTCGGATTATACAGGGTGATGAACGGGAAGTCGCACCATAGAGCCAACATGTGATAAGGCGCAACGGCGCCGCCACGATAACACAATCTCCGCTATATGCATTACGTACACGTTGCACGTTACTACATGTTTGCCTATGGTGCGACTTCTCGTTCATCACCCGGTATATGTATGTAAGAAATCGTCAGCTTGTCTCTTCTTGGACTACGTTCATTCTGTTGAAGCTTGTACATTACATGTTGATTGTACTTCACATATTATGCGCTATGTATTGAATATTATGTCTTATCTACGAGGTGTGACAATTAAGTAATGAGACTGATTTTATTGCCGCGCTCGTGGTAACACTGCGACCTTGAAATTTTTACGGTGTGTAGCGGCATCCTTCCCCTCTCCAACAATATGTTTACGGTCTCTCTAGTTGCAGTAGTTCGTCCGCTGTGTCGCGTTAAATAAACATATGTTGTTAGTGTTCGTCACGAAAATGGAGAAGCTAAATTTAGAGCAAATAAAATTTTGTGCTAAATCGGGCGAAACCGCTAAGGAAACGTATTCCAAAATATTGAAGGTGTATGGTAGTGCTTCTCTTAGTCGTGCCCAGGTGTTTCGATGGCACAAGTAGTTCAAGGAGGGCCGTGAGCTGTCTCCGAATGCCCCTCGTCCGAAAAAAGCTCGCATGAGCAAGTCGAAGGTGAAAACCATGATCATTACCTTCTTCGACAGCCGCGGAATTGTCCACAAAGAATTCGTACCACCTGGGCAGACCGTAAATCATATTTCTACCGCGAAGTACTCGAAAGATTGCGAAAACGAATTTTCAGGGTGCGTCCAGACATATACTTGTTGAATTTTCTATAAAGATCCCGTACAATTTCGCTAGAACATACCACCATTATCGCAGTATTGACGTCCGGAACAAGGCATTTGTTATTTTTCTTTCAACGATCTTGATTATCGCAGCTGAAAATATTCTTTAAAACCAAATGCAAAACATAAATTTCCTTGTTAATTTCTACAAAGAAGTCTCCAACTTCTTTAGAAGTATTATCAATAATCGCAAATGCGTGGAATTTCGAAAACTAAGTTTTTTAATTACTTTGGGCCAATATCTATTAATGTGCGTATGCATACACAAATTAACAGCACCATTGCCCCTGCTCGTTAATGACAATTTATTGGGTATCTGCTATAGCGTAGACCTCGGATTATATATTATGTATGTAAGAAATCGTCAGCTTGTCTCTTCTTGATATCATTTGTTAAGCTGTACATTACATGTGATTTTATTCACATCATGCCTATGTATTGAATATTATGTCTTATCTAGATGTACCGTTAGATATTAGTTCGTCTATTTTACAATCAAAAAACGAGAACGAAAACCTCAACCACAAAATAGCCACATTTCCATGGAAATTATTTTCCCTTCTAGCCATGTGCTCACTGATCTTGATCCTTGCTGCGCGGCTGCAGACTGTAGCCGATTAATTTGCAATTGTTTTTAAACTAAGTTTGGAGTTTTATCCAAAACCTGAATCAGTAATCTATTAAAAAAGAAAGGGAAAAAAAACACTATTTCGGCGTTTTACTGGTTTACTCAATACCTTCCCTTCGGAAATTCGGAAGTTGGTGTAACGTATTAGTTCCCCATCGGACAAGGAGAGAAATATTTCACGGAAAAAGGGGCTGAACATTGCAGCTTATATGTTTTCTTGTCTCCCAATCAGTGTCCTACATCAAGTTCTAGAAAATGTGGGCAGGGTTTTTCTTTAAAAGCTTTCTTCTCAAAATTTAGGTTTTCATAATTTATATTTAAATGCTATCGGTATCATTTCCCTATTTTAACCAATCCAGTCATGTTGCGGTTTTTAATACTTCCTAGTCCATTGCTATGGTCACCTTGAAAAAATGAATAAAGAAAATCACCCCCTCCCCCCGCGATAATACCTGTAAAACGATCTTAAAATTTGAAAAAGTGACCAAACTGATTACTGAACTACATTCGGTATCAAGAGTTATCAACTGATAATCAGAATGTGATTTTTCCAAACTAAAGCATCTCCTTTTAGACTAGATCACATTTTATTATGCAGCCGTTTTCAAAACTGCTTTTTAGGCGTTCTTTCTGCTCCGTATTTTTCTTTTATACCGTTACATGGTTCATCCAACATCCTAATTTTTCATCTCAGCGGTCGTAAATTCGGAGGGCGTTAAAACAAACAGATTAATCCTCTTTTTTTTTTCTTTTTTTGAAAAACTACCCCGTAATTAAAAATATTATTCTGTTACACGGAGAATATAAGGCGGCCATTAAAGTGAAAAACTGGAAGAGGCAACGAATCGAGAGTAATTGCAAATTTTCCTATGGCTAATAGCTTTATAACTACGACAGGAAACAGGAAATATTTTAAATGCTCAGTACTTACAGACAAAGGGTTGGTAACATTATGAGAAGCATCAGTTATGTCCGTATCTTTCTTCCTTCTTTCTCTTATTTTTTATTAAGCAAATAAAACAAGGTACTAGACACTAGACTGCATTTTACGATCTAATTAGCTGCGATCTTTATTCGAAAGCTTATCCTTTTATCCGGTTTTCGACGACCATTTTCTTTCGAACACACTCGCTGAATTTTTTAATTTCGAGAAAGAGTCCACAAAGCCGGTTATTATACTTTCGATTTCGAAGAACTGTCGCGAACCCAATTCCGATATAGATAAGGGGATGAGGAAAAGAAATAAGAAAAGAGAATGTAGTTTGTGTTTAGGATAAAAATTGACTTTAATGCTCGGGGAACAATTTAGTATTGAGGGAAGGAATTCGCGCGCACATAAAGATTGTCTTTGAAACATCGGTGAGACAGAATTGGTCTGCTGTCCATTTTCAAACAAATACCAGAGTTTTTCAATTTCCAAAAGAACGCACGATACAATAATATCCGATTTATTGTATCCATTGTATCTGATTTTACGTTCGTACTTTTTCTGCGGCGTTATTTAAAGCTGTTCAATTTTTTCTATGACAAAAAACTGTAACCGTTTTCTTGTATTTGTGACAAAATCACGAATGGTAAGCCTTTGTAGATCTAAGCGAATTTTCGGCGGTATTTAAAAACTTGTGACGGAGTAAGCTCGACTCGAAAGGTCTGCAGGTCGACTCGGACAAATTTTTGATAAGTAATTTTCACTTTTATTTTCATTAGTTTTTCTTATATAAATTCCCACTTTAATGATTAAAATTCGCAACAAAATTATAATAGGCGATTCATAAATAGCAACGTCTGAAGTTGCTATAGGGTTTCAAGGAATTCTAAACAAGAATGAAGAGTCTCGGAGGTCGTAAATGAGTCCTCAAGACTCTTAGTGACTTCTAAACAGGCCCATATGAATCTTACAGAGTAGGCGGCGGACTTTCAAACTTTCATGTATCGCTAGAATTTTCCGTAAGTAGGACAGTAAATACTCAGGGACCAACTTAATAATCAAGTTAGTCATGGCTGATATCTATCTGATTTTTGGTACTAAAGGACCAAAGCTTTTGTGATTGATAAGCAGAAAGAAAAAAAATTTTCAACCTGTCAGTTTACTTTGAACACTTCGTAGCCTTGTTATTGGTAAATACATTTTCCGAAAAAATGCGTGGGTTGCAAAATGATACTCTGTCAATCATCCATGTATCTCACTCACGACATCACGACACTTCGCCGCCAATAATAAAGTATTAAATAAGTTTTCGGAAATCTTATATGAGAGTTCAAAAATTTAAGAGTCGTAATAAAACTCACAAAGTCACCATCAAGTTTTTGAAAAGTCCTTATAAAGTTCAAAAAAGTTCAAAAGAACTTCTAGAAAATCTAGAAGAATCAAAAAGAGTCTTGAAGAATCCTTGAATGATCTTAGCAAATTTGAAAAAAGTTTAGAGAATTTTCGAAAAGCAGCATCCTGTCTTGAAAAGGCGCTGAAGAATTTTCATTTTTGACCGAGTCTTGAAGAATCGTAGAAAGTTAATTGAATCGTAAACAATCAGTAATTTTTAAAGAAAATCCTCAAGAAGCTATATGCAAATGTGGGAAAGTCCTAAATAACCATTAAGTGATTTCAGTTAATTTCAAGAATTCTTTCAAATTCTTGCTGTTAGAATTTTAAAAAGTCCTAAGTATATATCACTCATACACTCATACCTGACATCAAAAACAGACTAAAACACAAAACATTTACAACAGATTACGTAACTACTCAATTTTTAACTGGACACGGGAACTTTCAGGCCTACTTACATAAAATGGGGGAAAATATGGATAGTAAATGTAAGGAATGTGGAAACAACAATGACGAAGACACGCTACATACAATTTTTGATTGCATTAAATGGAGGGACCTTAGAAAACAATACAGAGTTGATTCTCCAGATCGCAACCTACTAGAATTTTCTGAAACGAAACTCAAAAAACAAAAAACAAAAAGCAGGACATCGCACACAAATAACATAGTTAATTTATACAACATCGTATGTGTTAATGTTAAGTTTATTATAATATAATGTTACTTTAAGAAGATTATTTTGAGGGAGGAGGCCCTGAAGAAAAGCATGGCACTGAAGGGCCCTCCTCTTCCTCCACATGTTAGAAATATGAAATAATAAAATAAATTAGAAAAAAAAAAAAAAGTCAATAAAATGTTTTCCTGCGGCTTATAACAGATAAATTTAGAGATTGAGGTCTCTAGTTTTCCTTTATGAACTTGAAACGGCTCCATTTTCCATGTATTAGTTGCTTACACGCGCGTTTTGTACCAATGGTAAACTTTCATAAGAAAAACAGTAATTTGGAAATCAACTTATTCATCCAACTAGAGCGATTAAATTACCTTTCATTATGAACTAGAGACTTCAAGCTTCGATTTGGCATGTTATATGACTCAAGAAAACCTATTTTCAGCAATTACGGAAGCTTTAAAGTATACCAACTTTACACGTCTTCTTATGGAAACATCAACCTTGATCACCTTTGCAAGAGGTCGACACTAGCCACTAGCGAACCTGGTCACGGTTATGCCACCTATTATTATTTTTTCCAATTTGGAATCAATCTAGAGGCTGGTCCACTACGAACTCAGAAATCAACAATAAAGACCGCCTTAAGTTCAGGTAAGGTAGTCAAATATGGACCGGGTTCTCAATATGGAGCATCGGCTTATCTCGTTTCTAAGCTGTTGTCCTTGATTCACCATCTCGATCGGTACATGTTAAAAATTCAAACATGGAACGTGAAAGAAAAAAAAACTATTTTAATGCCTTCAACTTTTTTAACTGTCATGTACATTTTGTGTCGTAATTTTGGAAAAAATGGATTGAAAAATTTATTTTAAGGCGTTATTTTTAGCCGAAATGAATACAATTCGAATGCTAAATTGAGTTTTTCACTTGAAGGTCCAAAACTGGCAGTAAGTCATTTTGAAAAACGTTCGTACTGGTACCCTAATATGAACCACTTATAATATGACACGGAAATGAGCTTAAAATTATGTTGTTGTTATTATTTTTTTTTTTTCTTATCGAGCCATGAAGCTACACTCTCGGGCTATGGGCTCGGAAAACATTGTTATGTTAAATTTTACCGATGGCAAAAAGTTGTAAATTATGCACCGAAAAAAAAAAATGCAATCGGCTGTTCTCAGCACTTTAAGAAAATAAATTGTAGGTACGTCTAAAATCCACCAAAAACAACATTCCATTCCTTTGCCGGCTCTTAAGCGATTTGTTACCTCCTCAACATGTTTGAATTTCTAAATTCATCACGTATCGAAACTGTTCAACATAATATTAAACGTTTATTATTATATTTTTCCAAGTGGTCCATATTAGGAACCCAAATTTTCGATTTCCTAAAATCATGATGTTTACAAAAAAAAAAACCAACAACAACAACCAAGAACCCAGTTGCTTTTTTTAAATTTCCTTTTAGAGGGTGATACTAGGATTCTTTGGCTACCATTCAAGGGCACTAGCAACATTTTCAGGGTTATAAGGGCTGATTTACGACCAAACAACAAAATTTTGTCCGTATTAGAATATTTTACCTTACCGATGTCGATTTCTTCGTCTTTCAATTGTTGTTTATAACCAACTAGTTTCTTAGTTGTCTGACGTGAGTATTTCGCAAGTTTTCTCGATTTAAGTAATAGTAATATTTCAGTGCTTCCACAGATTTCGGCGATATCAGAAAATGTTTTAAGTGCTTCTTCGTCTTTGTCAGAACAAAAAAAGGAGATAAAACACGTAGGTCGGTAAAATGAAAAGTACCTAGCGTTCATGTTTTAAAGCGTTGCGTTGTTAAGAAACAATCACCCAGCATAAGCCCTTTAACCTTTGCTTAAGTCGTTATTCTCCCTTCAAACTTTCGAAGCAAATAAAGTTTCATTCATTGTGTACATTTTATTAAAGTTCAAAGTCTTTTTAAAGTCTTATCACCGTGAAACATTAGCAGAACGCTTCTTCGATATTAATTTAGCATTAAGTGTTAAGTGCGATTAGACCTGGGGCAGCGAATAATTTAACGGGAAAACGTGGTTTTGTCGTGTTTCACATTATGGGCTGCTTTTCAAAATCTTATCTTCCGTTTCCTGCGGTTGGAAAGACGGCGAGACCAAAAAAATCAACATAAACCGAAAATGAAAGAAATTTCCATAATTTTCCACGAACAGAAAATCAGAAGATGAGGCGACAAAATTTTCACCTATTAATTACTATGCGGTTACATTGTTAAATTTGAAGCAGAATTACAATCTCCCGACCCGTTCACAGTTGCCTAATGTAAAATTTTCAGGGATCATTTTTTTTTTCTAAAATTTTATTTCAACCGTGATTGAAATTGTTTGACGAACGAATTTTATCGATTCGAATTTTTGGGAAATATTTGGATATGACGTTAGTACAACGGCGGTTTGAAAAAGTGCTCATTTCCATCTTCTAAATGAACAGTCAGTGGAAACGCCGATAGCAGTCACAATAATTTTATTCCTTTTCTCATTTCACGCGCGATAGAATCGAAGTCCTTGTAAACGTTTGTCGTAATTTTTGCAAACGAATATTTAAGAAGCTGTGCACAGGCGAGGAGAAGTTGGATTTGCATGAAATCTCAGATATAAAATAAATTATCGTTAAAACGTTATTAGATGAATTTTCAATTTGGATTACACGAGTCGATACTCGATAGCGAGATGTATGATTTAACTTATTTCAACGTGCTTCGCTTGTATACTTGGTGGTCGAGAATGAGCATAAACTTCACCAAGCTCTTGCTGAGGATTTCGTATTTCAGCTGCTAACAGAGCGTATTATGAAGAAAGGGATGTTAGCTCTCCGACATGAAGTTCCTGAATATCAATTATGTCGAATATTAAAACGGGAATCTGTTTTTGGAGGGATTGCGGGTACACGAGAAAAGCATAGACACGTAGTGTTGGGCGAGTAAATCGGGACATGGCTTCTCTGTGCTGACGTCTCCCCACGCCGCAAACTGACCAAGAATTCTGTTGTTTCTTTTTGGACGCTTGCAGTTTTGCCCCGTTTTACCCTTCCTAGAAAAGAGATTGCCTCTCTGAAAACGTAGTTACGTTACAGGCTCCAGAGGTAAGGGTGCGGTTACAGCATTCCAAGAGAAAAATTAAAATTGGAATTGTTTCAAGAAAGACAAAATCTCCTCGATTTTCAAGCAAGCCTAACAGAGTCATAATCTCATAAATAATGAGTTCTATGGCGTTCTGAAGAGTCTCACGTTAAGATCAAGTTTAGGAAAGTCTTAAGCAATTCGCAAGGAGATCTAAAGAGATTTAGCAAATCTGGAAGAGTGTCATTTGCATAAAATATTACACAAATCTTGAACCGAATTTACGAATCTTGAGAAAATTTGAAAAGACTTTGTACTAGTCTTGAATCTCGAACAAAAATGCAAGAATCTTTTCAAGTCTTAAGGAAGTCTACAAAACTTTCAACAAAATCTGAAAGAATTATCAAAAATCGTGAGCTAGTCTTGAACCGTCAGGCGAGTTTCAGACAAGAGTCTTACAACCATCACTCAGGGCTGACATGACTGGGTATGTGTAGGGGGGAGCACCCACTTGGGAAAATTTAGAATTCAGTAGCCAGTGCAGAAAATTAAGTAAATTAAGCAGCTGGTAACTTTTTTTTTTTTGGTTTGTCAACTGAAATTCTGACTAGGAGTAAAGACTCAGGAAAATTTGAGACTCAGTCGGGAAAATTAGAAAAAGAGGAGTTTTTTCCTGCATGCCAATTGGAATTTATGAACTTCAGTCCAAATTTTTCGTGTTGGTGACTTCCTCTTCCCCTCAAAAGAAAAATGAGCTCTTTGCACGGACCCTGCCATCACCGCCGTCTTGAAAACAAATCTGGGAGAGCAATGACATCGTCTGAAGTTCTTATTGTGAGGTACAAAATGCTAAAATGCAAGTTGAAGAGAAAAAGTAAAATAAAATCATAAATTTCAAAAATGTTTTAACTCTGGTCTCTGAAATCCGTCAAGACACCTTTTTATCAATTTACTAATTTTTAATTTTCAGCCAGTTTGTGTTTCTCTTTTACAGTTACTTTTTAGGAGGGGATACAAATGATACTCTCTACCCCAATTTTTTTGTGAGGGGAATGAGATGGTTCAATGAACTCCTGTACTTCCCGTTTCTTACGGCACAGTGAAATGTTATAAGTGTACAATAGGTTGCCACTTATTTACTCGTTGTTAGATATTTTCTCAGTTTCCCCCCCCTTTTTTTTGGGGGGGGGGATCCACACTCTTCATCACTTTTAATAAAGTAAAAAATGTCTGCAAGTTCTAGTCACTCATTACATGCTACTAATTGTAGAACTGTAAGCTCCATTAACTAACCAGAAAGGATGAACGATCATAAGATGCGATAACTTCTTAAGCGTAAGTTTTATATTTCGAAATAACATTATACTGGTATAATAGTTTTCCTTTATCCAGGCTTAATTAAAAATGTTTAATCGGCAAAATAATATTCTTCAAAACGATTTATATAACGTTAATTTCGGTTTGCATCGTTGCTATGTACTTCCGGGCTGCCCGTATTCCCTCATTAAATATTCGTGCCCCTGCCTCTTTTCGGCTAAAACTTCAAACGAATAAGCCGCAAAAAGTTTTCTTTAAACATTGGTTACAAAAGAGTCGGGATATAAACAGCTCTCATTCCACGACAAATTAATTATGAAAACAGGCTAAAGAAAGGCTTGTAGAAGTTTTCTTCAAAGAGAGTATACTTATTTCAGATGCAACCAGTGGAACAGTAGAAGAAAAAGTATCGTGGCAGGTAACAATAATCTGCGAGAAACAGGAACATGGCAAGCGAAGTTGGAAGCTGAGGAAGCACGAGATACCAGTGTATTTTTCCTTTTTCACTTCGTTTTTCCTCGGCACGGATGAGTTTGAAAAAGCTTAAGATCCTAAAGTAAAAATTACTTTCGATTTCTCAGTTCCATTGTTCGTGTTAATCAGACTGTTGGTTCATCTGCAGGAAAATATAACATCGTAAAGCGTTAATTATTTTCAGAAGTCTAAAAATTTGTTAAGAAACTGTCCCCACCCGCGCTTTGTACCTTAAAAACTGAACCTTCCTTTTCTCAATTTCGTGGTCACAATTTTTGGTGTACCCTGTCTTCTCCCACATCGTACAAATAGTATCCGTTTGCGTTGAAATAATTTTCCATTATTCGTAAAACTGGAAAAGTTATTCGAGATTTATTCGTTATTATTGCCGTACCGGAATTGTTAACATCGTACGATGTTCCGCAATTATTCGTTGTTTGCGTTTTTCAAATGCGAGTAAATATTTAGAAAATAAGCAGCATATATTAAAACAGAGACCATCAGCTACGTAGGTAATGTACATGCATTCGAACCAGATGTGTACCGAAATAACGTTATTACCCAATATTATGGCTCTGAACACGAATAATACGTTCGAAACTTTATGCTACACTTTACACAGCAACACAGAAAAATCATCTTGAGAACTTACGTTCGGCGAGAATGTTCAAAACTATGAGTGTTGAGTAAAATCATAGACGCAAATAGGGGAACAATGCGTGGAAGGGCTTGGCCCTACGAATCCTCTGAAAGCCTCCCCTCACACACAAAAAGTAAACTGAAAAATTATACCAGCAAACAAATTTTCAGAATTACTTTGATACCTGCCAGGCCCCCCTCTCCAGGTCGGTTATTTGCACCTATAAGTAAGGTAGTCCTCATCCTCTTTAATGTCTACTGATTTGAAGACTCCTTCCTTGCCTGCTGTCTCAAATTATTGCAAATAAATCTCCTATCTAAGGTTGGATGTATTCTGAGTTGAAGCCCTTGGCTCACCCTGTTCGAGTGTGCAGCCTAGGAGCAGGAGAGATGCGAGACGGTAATAGGGACAGACCCTGGCGGCAACAGGAGTAATAGCGACGGCATGATGTCTCGTGCCGGACACCTTGGTTCCAGAAATATTGAAGAGTGAAAGCGGATGGAACCGGATGTTCGTCCTTGTCTCGAGCATCATGGGGAAGAAGATGCAGGCAGAAAGGCTGACGAACAAAACTCGGCCCACACTTAATGACTCGGTACCATCCTAGAGCTACTACAGCTACTGCGGACCACTCGGCATGGTTCACCCCGCTATCTCTACCTTCCTACGTCTCCAAACGTACCAAGACTAGGAGGTCAGAGGTGAAGGCAGAAAGCGCGTCCGGCTTTGGTGAACCCGAATTCTAGGTTAATGCTAGGTGAACATCGCCTTGGTCAATAGGGTGTCCTATATAGTTGCCATAGCAGAACAGCACGTATCCGAAGTGGAGAGACGACGGTCAGCCTTAGACGTCCCTCTGGTCACTGATGCGATACTCGAAAGGGTAGTTTCCAGGACACCCAAAATTAAACTCATCTGATAGGAAATAATAAGGGCTACAAGTTTTATTCTTAGCATTTTTTCATAAAAATCAATACAGAATCCGCGAGCAACACTTTTATGAACACACGTTCTTATGGTGTAATGTACACGTACCATGTTTTCGTCTTCGACATTAGCGCTCCTGGTGGTACATACATACGCGATAGCTCACAGTTTTGCATACCTGCGGCCAGATTTCAAATGATGGTACTCAAACGCGATTATTTTCTTACAATTCCAGATAGTACCAATCAAACAATATCGGTCATGTTTTCATTATATGAAATAAAATTAAGACCAGAGGTGGGTACGTTCACTTGTGAACGTCGTTCAGTTCGTGAACTCGTTTACATTTTTGACAAACGTGAATGTGAACGAGGACAATATTTTTAAGAGTGAACCTGAACGTGAACGAAATTTCTGACGAACGTGAACGAGTGAACGAAAGTGAAAGAGATTTCTTTCCTTTCTGAAGAAATGAGGGCGATATGCAAGAGGCTACTCGGCTACTGACGTTGACGTTTGCTCTTTACTGGTAGGGTGTAGTACCGGTAAACGTCAAGGTCAGACACAGGCAATCGGCAGATCGGCGACATGTTAACAATGTGAATATGTGTTGCTATAGAAAATTTCTACCAAGAGTAATGAAAGGTAAATATTATGGGCGAACATGAATTAAAGCCAAAAAATGATGATTCTCTCTTGATGGAACTAAAAAAAAAAAAGGAATCAGGGGGCTGAGCCCCCACATGCAAAATTAGCCCCTCCCCTCCAGAAATGATTATCTAGTTCCGTGTATGTGATTCACCACAAAATATTGAAGTGACTGAATAAAAAAGAATTACAAAAATTTTAATATTTTAGATTAACTGAGGCAAGAGCATAACATAAGGCATCAGAAATGTTATCTTCTTATAACTTTTGTCTTTAAAACTGCAAAATAGACTAGCTTCTTATAGCTGGCTGGAACTTGGGTCTAGGAATAACTTTTCGTATTAGCAGGGATGGGCGCGTTGTGAAATCAAGACTAACATAAAGAATACCACAAAAATTAGAAAGGATGTGAACGCCGTTCACTCGTTCACAAACAGGAAAAGAGCGTGAACGTGAACTACTATATTGTAGGTGAACGTGAACTGAACGTGAACGAGCAAACTTTCAGGTGAACGTGAACGATTTTTAACGTTTGTGAACTTACCCACCTCTGGTTAAGACGTTATATCAAAATTCATTTAGTTTCCCTTAACTTACGTAGGCCTTTCGACTTACTTCTTCCTCCTTATCTTCTTTCTTTCTCTTTCTTTGTCATACTTTTTAGGCTCGGCTACTCCGAGCCTATTGCGTATTGCAATTGAGATTTCAATTCATCATCTGTTCGAGTATATTAGTTCGTACCTTGTGACACTAGTAGCGCTGATTGTCTACTTTTGTTATCATAGCGCAATACTACCCTCTTTTCTACAGATGGTCGAAGTGCGAATTTTGGGGAATAGACGCAGAATAGTAGAATTGCGAAGTTGGGAGTTTTAAACCTGAACGCAATGAACTATTAACACGACGCTCAACGCACAGGACGCAGTCGAACTGTCAATGCCCAACATTAGTGTTTATGTTTAGTGTTCTGTTTGATTACCGCGTAGAACACAACGGAAAATTAATTCTGAACCCATTAAAGGGAATAATACAGAAAAGGAATTCTTGTTATCTTTGTGGGCCTTCGAATAAGCGGTGTGTTCTGTCGTTCTGTGTTGATCGGGTATTTTTTGTGAAAGTTTTTATTAGGGTCGGCAAAGCCATCAAAATTCCTGAATTACATTGTTTTGATTATTTCATAATTTATTATAACTATTAACTAGCGACTTTCCATCGTTCTTATGTCAATACTGAGTTTTTAGCAAACTGCACAAAGCGTGTTATGATTTCTTCATCCTAAGATGCTACCTGAATTGGTTGAATTGAGTAATATAAAAGAACGTTTTCTGTTGTCAGGTACCAGTAGTAGCGAGAAGCGAACGAGTTGTAATATGTAGCATGTGAAGACGTTATCAGTAAATCAGTATCTTGAAGTGAACATTATGTTTGTACGGATGTCTTGTGTAACATTATACAGACAAATCAGTCATAGGATGTATGTATGTCGTACTTATGCGCAATTATCATCAAGCAAACAGAGAATCTGCTAGCGTGAATATTACGTTGTTTTCATTCCCTTAGAAGTGGATAATTTGTTCGCTAATCATTTGATGTTTTTAGGGTCGGTTAAGAGTAGTGTTGGTCTTTTTTCTGTTGATCAATTGCTCTTCAGAAATTAGAAATCGGATGAAATCTTCGATCATGGTCGAAGTGGGAATGTTTGCGGAGCCTGCAGCTTTGCAGTCTGAAGCCTTTTGAACTTACCATGTGCGGTTAGTGTGTGTGTAGTGTCATCCCAATTACCTTTCATCTATCAACTCTTATATTCCGAATAAAAGACCTTAATCATGATTACCAATTGGTCTTTTTCCTGATATCTTTTCCAACGACCGCCAATAAGAGATAGGCTAGTCTCTAATTTTTCAGTCGAGAGGCGACCCTCTTCCAGTAGCTAGCTGCTTGTTACATGATGTATTATGCTGTTACTCACTTCTATAGCACGGGGTCGACCAAAAATGAGAATACGGTGGTCACTGGTATCAGAGTCAAAACGGAGAAACTGTTCAGTGATTCCTGGCGATGTATGGTACTTTGTGCAGGCGTTGACTCAACACGTTATCCATAATAAGCTTCTTTCAACGGCCACAATCAAGCTAACGGTCATACACATCAATTTGTATAAAAGAGATCATATTTCGTCATTTCTTGCTCAGCGTTATCATCTCGTTGATTCATGAGAGGAAAACAAGTTTTGACAAAATAAGAATATTATGGGATGAGAACGACGCGCGTCTAATTATCTATTAGAAGAATTTCATTCTGATGCACATCAGGCGAAATTGCTAAAATTTTTTGCGCATTGTTTGCGCCCAAATGATATCTCCGTCACACCTGCATCCAGTGCTGTTACGCCCAAGTAACCAGCGCGCCCGATTCTTCGCGCCCAATGATCCGTGCCCATTCGTCCGCGCCCAGTTGACTGGTTCCCGTCCGGAAGTGGTTCCAATTGTTTTTCTAAGGTACTCGTATTTTGATAGAGACGCGGCTTACGTATCTCCCTTGAACGTGTTTTTTACTTAGTATTTCTGAAATTTTTGGCGGCTTTATCAAAATTAAAAACTGTGTAAACGAGCCTGTGGTCTGTCATAAATAGGTACTCACAAATTCAAATAAAATAAAACCAGTCTATTCGAGAATAGGAAATTTGCGGTTGTGTATTTTCATGTACTAGATACACAGTGAAAATCCTCACTGTCCTGAGTAAGCTCAGCTAAAGTGATGTGAAATTCTTCTAATGTAAACAAAAATTGCGGCGTTGTCAGATCACTCGCGTAAATCCCTTGCAGTTTGTCTCCATATTTCAACGTCCAAAATTGGCGGGAAGAATTTTTATTGCTCGGCCTAAGTGAGCATCGTAGACCTTGGCACACCCCGGTCGAGTGTGAGGTCTGGGAGCAGGAGAGGCGCGGGATGGTCACAACCGCGATCGATCCCGGCGACGACGGAAGAAGCGAAGCAGAAGAAGAAGACGACGACGGCAGCGTGATCAGCCGTCTCGCGCCGGACACCCTGGTTCCGGAGATGATGAAAAACTGAAGCAGTTGGAATCGGGTGTCGGCCTTCGTCTCGGTCATCATGAAGAAGAAGATGCAGACGGAGTGGTCGAGACAAAGGGCCGGCGACATACCAAGTTTAGCCCACACCATCGAACAGGAGAAGAACTCTGTACCATACTAGGAGAGCCGCTGCAGCTGCGTTGCGGACCCACCGGCAGGGCGCACCCGTCGTCATCACCTGCCTGCGTCGACACACAGACCAAGACGAGGAGATGAGGGGTGAGTGAAGAATCAGCGCGTCCGGCCGTGGGGGACCTGAATTCCAGGCGAGCGCTCAGGGAGTGCGGACCTTGGTCAGTAGGGAACCCCACGGTGGGCTTGGTAGGACGCGCGCACCATTGCGGGAAGGAGAAGTGGTGGCTCGGGCCGGCCTCAAAGCGTCCCTCCGTTCACTGATGCGATACTCGAAAGAGTAGTTTCCGGGACCGGGGTGCGGTGTCATAGGGGCCACTTTGGCATTCATGCATCGCCATAAGTCCCTCCACTTCATTAAGTGAGCATTATAGGCTGACCTATGTACAGCGAATGCGGTGCCGTAAATCAACCTGTTCCGTTAAATTTTATTTCCGTCAGACGATTTGAAGGTACAGTAGAAATCGGTTACAATGATGTTGGAGGGAACTAATGTTTCCATTGTTGGAGCTGCTATATCGCTTTAATCAATGCTGTTTCGGTGAAGCCATCTTTGTCCGGACTTGAAAATTATATCGTTAAAAGCAGTATATCGTTTTAAACGGCATCGTTATAACCGATTTCTACTGCATATCGGTAATTTACCTGAGAGTGGAAAGATTTTTCTCATCTTCTTCCAGCAGCTCGAAACGTGTCTGAATTTTATTGTTCACTTTTCAGCGTTGTAACGAGAGTTGAATCTTTGTATGTAATATTACATGTGTAGGGTATACAATGCGATAAGCGAATCGATGCAAAACATATTTCGAAAATATCGTACCCATGTGCCATTAAATATTACTGGCGTACGTATTCACGCGAAATATCTCGTTATTAGAATCGAAGAGAGTGCTTTTTAAAAGGTAAATATTTAGCGAATAGAAGAAATTAGGAATTTCTTAAAACGTTGCTCTGTTATTGTTTACATTGCAGCAGCACATGCGAGCAGCCCGGAATTTATTCGATTCCGCTTTTACCTATTCCACACACTTCTTGCAAAAACAGTTACCCTATTTTCCATCCGTGGCTGCGTACATTTATTAATATTATTTTCTTTCTATTTATAAAGGGAAAATTAATTTCCACGGATAAACGAACAAAAGAGACCGTCGTTACATTCATCTTCGCAGAAGCGGAATAACTTAACAAAAATATTATTACCGGGTCATCAGATAAAAATTCGCGTAACTTATATTTTCGAATACAAGCATCTCGATCACTTACATCGCGCAAATGGCCGATATGGCTTCCACGAAACTTCTAGAATACCGAAATTTACCTATTACAACTTGATAAAGGTTCAAAGTTTGTTAAACTATTTTTAGTGCCACATGTCTCTACGCCGCCGCTTTCGCTAACTTGAAAATCACTTGCAATTAATGTTGCCGGACGAGCCCAACTATAGGAGCACTCAGTTGTTAAACTTGCCTTCGAGCTGGCTGAGCGGGCGTTGAGCACTTTTGTTGTTCGATAAATTTTCAGCCTTACTGAGCAGGAGGTATAAACATGTATTGTCCTTCCAACATACACACTCGATTCCAGAATTCCGTCTACCATATACTGTAAATTAAACTGCATAACCCCGGCAAGAAACTACTCGTAATCTAGCTCTCAAAGGAAAGGCGGTTGAGAGAGTGATGTGGATATACAGGATGTTCGGCGATGGTTGTGTTCAGCACTTATTCACTCTTTGAGAAAAAATTTTAGTTTTTGGTCGAGACAGATCAATTTTTTTATATTACTAGGGTCCATGCGGATTAGTGACCGCCTTGGAATAGATGCCACTATTGCTCCTGTAGCTCTCCTGGCCTGTAGCTCCAAGAACTAAGATACAGGTACATTTTTCATTTCTTCATAATATGTCGATATTTTAAGCAAATTAGTGCTATATTTATTGTATTGAAGTTGACTGAGAAGGAGAAAAAGTTTTCAATAGCGTATCACATCTATGTTACGAAATAGTAACGTCATGCTTACGTAAAGTTGATGTCTTGCCAGCATCAAAATGCAGTATTGCATATGATAGAGGGTGAAATTTCCTTTCCGAAGATACCAATAACTAATTTTCTCCCAAAAATGGATACAGCACTATTTTGCTCTAAGGTATCGATGTGTACATGTACATCATATATTGAGATTATCATCCATGAAAGTGGCCGAACCTAGGAGTGACGGTGGTTTGAAATTTTCACCTTTCGAAAAATTTACCAGAATAATTGGAATGAGAATTTGCTGGCTGCATTTCGGATGCTTTTAATTAAATTATTAAAACTTTGGGAAGTACATTTACCTTACCTATAAACAGCCTACTTTAATTATCTGTCAACATTTTTTGAAACTGTCGCACTTATGGCACCTTATCAGTGCTGTTTCATAAATATGCGTATTGGGGTAGTCACGCAAATCCGCGATAGATGCCACTTCAGAAACAACTAAATTTGTCAAAAATAAAAACAAAAGCGGTAATTTTTATAATTTTGTAGCCACGCAGTTCTAGGGTGTATGTACAAAATCTGAAAAAAGGGTTGGGTTGAAAGTTTTCATAAAATACATAAAACAAAATTTGGATTACTCATAAATGCGAGAAATGCAAGATGGATGCACGTGAGTTAGTACGCAGAACTACATAAACGGAGAGACGTTTCTGTCAAAAATATTAATTAAGTTATTTTGATTAGTGAACGTTTTTTCGGTTAAAAATATATAATTTTGACTTGACAATTATCCCACAGGGGATGTGGCAATTACCCCAGCATGTAGCAACTATCCCACAAAAAAGGTAGGGTGGTCGTTGAGTCATCGATGATGGCATATAGCGATACACGCATACTAAATTGACCCTGTGACACCGCAACCCTTATCCCAGAAACGCCCCGAATGGGCCTGCGTCAGAATAGGGGGAATAAACTTAGTGCCATGTTCGAGTCTCAGTCTGAGGGAACCGACTTCATGATCACAATCAGCCCTTGAGCAAGATATAAGAAAGTTCCTGATTATTCTTTTGAAAAGTAGTCCACAGCAAAGATGTAGCTAAAGGTTTAGCCTTTAATAATATGTGGTACCGACCAAACATTTTTATCCACTGTAGCCCCCCCCCCATCCACAAGAAACCAAGAAGTATGCAATTACCCAACAATAACCCTAATGGAAAAACGTTTTTTGAAATCTGAACTAAATTCGATTGAGAGTAACGCGAGCCTCAAAAGAAGTGGTTAAAAAATTTGTACAAGAAAAATTTCGTATTCTCATGACTCACTCCCTTTTTTCTCCCTCGATCGGTCAGGTAGAACATCCGTTCAGGTTAGTTATAGTTTATATGTTTTAGCACTCGCACTAAGATCTATTTGTACTATTCAGTTAATCAATACGTTTTCACTTTTTTTTTTCTCCTAACAAACCCTTGTTTCTGTAATTTTGAATGTCTTCGCTGCGGGGTCAGGATTAAAGAAGAAGAAGGTGGTTTTGAAAAGATTACGTCCCGGAAGCACAGGAATGTAGGAGACAAAAGACGTTTATCAGACGTTCACATAGCCAGGCAGAATGATTTATAGGAAAATGTACATTTGAGGCCGCCGCCACTTAAGCCTCTCCATGTAAGCGTAAATATTATTCATTTCAAATTGGATTCTTAAGGGTTGGTGAATCATATTCTGAGGTCATTTTTCAAATGTCATGGGAGACTAAGTTCTTCACGTTGGTAACAGGATTTTTTGGGTCACCGAATCCATTCCTGCCCCCCCCCCCCCAACACTTTAGGAATCATCAAGGGCTTACAATTTTCAAGTTCTTTACATTGAAAATAGAATTTTTTGGATCTCTAAATTTATTTCTAGTGTCCCTTGGCTTCTCTGAACCTTTCAGGCTCCAAATACTCTAATTTCCACGTTCGTTACATTGAAGATATGATTTTGTGGATCGCTCAATTCAATTTCTAGCATCCTTTTCTCCTCTCTTGAACTCTTAAGGCCAAGTACTGGTACCAGAATTCTTCTATGGGTGTGGATTTCTCGTCGTTAAACTTTATAAGTGATGTAAAAAAACAATAACTTGAAAGAAGCGAGCTTAATTTTTTCTACTTTTCGGAGGATTTCCATGTTAAAATTTTATTTTGGATGATCAAGGAGAGATGATCGCCTGAATGCTCCCTCATAGAACCGATTATGTTTCACCCTCCAGGATTAGTGGAAAATTAAATTTTCTTCACGTCAACCATCAAAATTGTTCAATACTAGCCCATTGTGGAGCCTGATGAGATTGAGGAAGGAGGAATGGGACCTCGGAACTGAATTTTGGAGGACACAAAACCCTATTATTAATGTAAAGAACAGAAATTTATATAAACAAAAACTAGCTGTTCATGGTACCTCAAAAGTAGAGGGAAGTGAAAAAGGACCTCAGAAATTAATTTAGCAGCCTTTAAAACTACCACCAGAAAAAAATCTTAGGCTTATATCTCAAATTTTTAACATCAACGTTCATTTGCATGAGAAATTCAATCCTAAAGAGGTACAAATTACCCTTAACCGATTTTACTCAAACTTAGTAGAAATTTTCTTGTAAATAATGGAATCAATCTGGAGGTGACCCATTGAAAAATCAAAAGTTGAAAATAAGAACCACCCCTGCGTAGCAGCTCAAAATATTGTAGCAACAGGCCAACTGCCAAAAGTGCCGCAAGATTGGTTACTCATACACCCCCTCGCCTTCAAATACATATTACCTAACTTCTGACTTCGTAGCAGAAAATAATAAATTAGAATGTCATCACCTCATATTGCCTGCATAATTTTGCTTCAAATAAGAATAGGAGTGCGCGAAAACTCGCCAATTATTGAATTTAAACAGAAACCACAGTACAATTCCCCGAACTTAACTATCCAGTAGACGCAATTGGAACTAATTTACAAAGAGGCGCAACTTTGATCCGTATCTTAGACGCCATTTCCGATGGGTACGCCCCCGTAGGAATGCTCACGGTGCGACCTAGCATTTGCTTAAAATGTCTTGCATCTTGAGTATAAATTCTTGAAATACTCATGCATGTATTTATACAACTCTTGAGTTAGTTCTGAGTTGACTTTTGAAAAATGAATTGACTATAAAGTGAGCTATGGTGTAACTCAGAGTTGTACTCAACGCTTCAGCATCATCTCGGAAATGCTCAACTTTTGAAGCAATTATTTGTTAATAATAAATACTCGAGCATTTTTCTATTTTTTTATTAGCAATTGCTAAGAAAATGCTCGAGCATTTTACCATCACTACTTTCACATTTTAACACACGATAATAGGCCAGTCACTGAAGTATTCTATCTACGAGAGCTGAATAATAAAAATATCCCGCGATACTCCCCACTGAAGTAGTCAAAGCAATAAAATCCATATATAAAGAGAAAGCATCGGGTCCTGACTAAACTGGAATTGAAATACTGAAGAAATGTGCCGAATCAGTGGTAAAACCATTGACAGTCCTTTTCAACAAAATTATAGATTTAGAAAACGTCTCAACGCAATGGTACCTAGTTGAAATAATACTATTGCATAAGAAAGACGCTCGAAACGATATCCAAAATTACAGACAAATTAGTCTTACCTCAAACATTAGTAAAATTTTCCTTAAAATTATTAAAGATGGAATGTACACATACCCCATCCTAGATGCAAACCAACCTTTTGAACAGGCGGGTTTTAGAAAGACATTTTCGCCTGCGGACCACATCCAAACTTTGAATACAATCCTGGAAAGGGCGAGAGAGTATGATTTTGAGTTATACGCACTACTTGTAGATTTCAACAAAGCACTTGACACTCTCTACCGTGACAAAATTTGGTCAGCTCTTCAAAAGCAGGGAATTCCCAACAAGTTGACAAATATTCTGCGAGGCTTTTACAAAAAAGCGAAGGCATATATAAAGCTAGATAGGAAAGGCGAAAAATTTCCGATAAAAAGAGGTGTAAGACAGGGCGACCTTCTGTCACCCAACCTATTCGGTGCCGTTCTTGGACTCGTTTTTCGGAACCTGCGTTGGGTAGCGAAAAGTTTAGAAATGAATGATAAGTACTTGAGCAATCTTAAGTCTGCAGACGACCTGATCATACTGGGTAAAAATTTGACGGAATGACAAGGAATGGCTGAGGAACTCAGGAAAGAAGGAGAAAGAGTAGGAATGAAAATGAATCTGTCGAAGACCACAAATAAGGTAGAAAATCTACGGTTGGGCGAAGCCGACATAGAAAAAATTGATGAATACAAATACCTACTCCAGATTGTATCCATTCAAAAGAAACTCGACTCGGAAGTAAAAGCAAGGATCAATAACGCTTGAAAAAGCTTTGGGCACAAAAATATGTTTTTAATTCCACAGTAGGATACAAAAATAAAATGACAATATTAGACAGCTGCGTTATCTCTTCACTAATCTATGGGGCACAAACTTCGGCCATTACCAAAGCACAACTCAACAAAATATAGGTAACACAAAACAAAATGTTACGACACATAATGCGAATAAAACTTACGAACAATGTCAGTGAGGAAGACTCAGTAAGGAGGAACTGTATAACAGAGCAGGTACGAGTACAGTAACATATGCAGATTCAAAAAGGTAAAGTTTAAGTTACGGGGCACATAGCGAGAGAGCAACAAAAGAAATGGCATATAAGGTCACCAGCAAGTAGACCCAATACCTTCTTATCTGATCTACTCTCAACCCGAGCCCTGGAATCCGCCCTTTCGAGCATTACCTCAGAGACGTCGAGGAAGCCTTTATGGCTGTCTTAGCTCCCTTCCCTTCAGGCCGAAAAACTGGCCTAAGTCGAAATGTAGGGTGGGCTTGAACCCGGAACCTCCGAATTCCGAGATCGCGAACGCGCTATCCACTCAGCCAACCAGAACCCAATGAGAACAGGAGAAAGAAAGACAGGCCACCAACGAGGGGGAGAGATGAAATAGTGGAAAGGATCGGCGGACTCTGGACAAGAGCGGCACAGAACAGAAAGGCTTAGGAAAGTATCGGGGAGGCCTATGCTCGCCGTTGGGCATGTTGATACAAAGCTGTATAATGGTGTGGTAGGACGTATGACGATGCACGCACGCCAAAGTGGCCCCTGAGACACCGCACCCCCGGCACCGGAAACTACCCTTTCGAGCATCGTATCAGTACCGAGGGGAAAAGCTAATAATAATCATAATAATAATACAAAAATTCTTTTTATGAAACGTGTCAGTTTTGATGCTTCATATATTTTTTGCCACGGTGTATCCTTACGGGCAGGGGTTACTAGTAAAATCAGCTATAAAATAAGTTCGACGACTGGAGAAACCATTTATGAGACATTTGAAATTACTATTAGAAATTTCATAAGTTCGCCCACCTTCTAGAGTTTTCAAAGAAGCGATAAGACTTACTGAACCTAAAAAACATAGATTCAGGAAGCACAATAACTACGAGTACAAACATGTATAGATTATAATGCACCTCGTTTTATTTATTTGCGAGGAATGTAGTAAATGACGTTGATGAAAACCATTTTCTCTTAGAAATCGACTATCATGCGATAAATTTAATAGCTCGTCCATACCTCAACACAACTCGAGGGTTTCTAGTCATTCTTACAGCCAAACCGTAGGTATGTCATTATTGATGTGCATCAATAAATTTTTGTAACGAAATTTTAATCAGTTAGTTCTGGTCTGAGTTCCTTTAAGACTACGAAATAGCAAATTGCTATGTATAGTCTCACGATGTGTTGCATTCCTGCAAGATACTGGGATAGACAGTTATCACAGAACACTTCTTGCATACGTTCTCGTAGCTGTTGTAGGTATGCCATTTTTGAGTTGTAGTGAATTTCACTTTGTCACCGACACTTTTTTGGTTATGAAAGCAGATCTTTCGTTTTTAATATAAATAATGTTATAAGTTATATAGCAAATCGGCGTTGGGAAGAAAGTGTTAAGGTACCTAGCCAGCTATTCTATGACGTTATTAAAAAACATCAGCTTCTTCATCGCTTTGTCGAACAAGCGACACATGTTTTCTCATCGTCACGAAGCATCGAATATTAAAATCGAATTTGACGCTATTCTCCTTTCATCTAATATTAACAAGTAGCACTCCAAAAATTCATTACCATAGTTTTTTTCCCTTCGCTCAGATCGTTAAGATGATGGTGAGTACATACGTACTCCACAATAATTGTATTACGTGCTTAACCTAACAGCTTTTCAGTCTGCCTATGAGAAAGTTCAAATCTGAGTCACTAACTTGTTCGCAGATATGAAGTGAATGGCTCAAGTTCGTTGGTATCTTATTTACACTTCTGTACATATTTTATTATTCATTAAAGTTGAACATCTCAGTAATGGCAAGACAGCATGATAAGATTCCGCCACGTGTGGAACAGAATAATAACAAGCTAGAGTTGCCTATTCGAGACAAAATCTACCATCTACTTTTAAAAAACTTCGGTGGAGGTAAACAGTCGCTAAAAGTAATGGGGAAATGAAGAATGTCATTTTACGAAAATGACATTATGATTTGTAGACTACATAATATGGTACGGTTGAACAAAATTGTATTTTTAAATTGCTAGAACGTTCCACATTGGTCTAAAAATAACGAGTAATGACAACTGACATTTATGTTTTACAAACGGAGCTGAAATTTAAGAAGATTTAAATGTTGTAAAATTAAATTTTTCACTAAGTAGAGCATATAATATGGCGATGCATGCGTGCCAAAATGACTCCCCGAACATCACAATTTTGGCCTCGGAAACTACCCTTTCGAGTTTCGCATCGGCGACCAGAGGGAATATTATTTATAAGGTTAGTAATCGTTTTTAATCGTTTTTGCAACTGCCCTTCTTGATTTAAAACCGAACAAATTTCAGCTCTTTTCTGGGGTAATTACACTCAAAGTTGTTCTACCTAATACTCATATAATAAAATTTCCGTTTATTGAATTGCCGGGGGCACGGGTTCAGCAAATGCGATTTAAAATCCCAGGATTCTTTTGGTATCAAATATTCAAAATGCTTCAAAAAGCTTCCAAGACCTTGTGGAAGAATTTTGATAGTTGGTCCTCATAACGGGGTACAAAAACTTCTGAACACATACTCACTAAATTCGCTTTTGAGATTACAACACCCTCCCCATTTCTTCACTCTGCGAAACACTGAGCAGAAAATTTATATTTTTGAAAACAATTTCTGAGGTTCAAAAGTGAAACAGTTTAATAAGGAGCACACGTGAATGGTCTTAATATATTACGAGGGCAACCAAAAGCTTAACGTTCAAAAAAATTATCGACCAGTTTTGTGTTTCATTAGCTGACAGGAGATATGAATATTTTACTTTGTTTTGCAACAGATGCTTTACCGGAAAACACAAAAACATAGAGGAATACAATTTTATTATGCTCATTTCTCTGTATGATTCCCCATAAGATTTCGTTATGTGACATAATTTTTTTAAATTATTTTCCTGTACATGTTTCTACATACAAATTTGATTTACCTATTATAGCATCCTTGCACGATTTTCAAGAACAGTTCTTCAGTATAATTCCTTTATATGACCTTCTTGTATGATTTTCCAATGGGTATCAATAATATGAAGAGCTTAGAACCATAACTAAGAATATCCGAAAACATGATTTTACAGCGACTCTCATGCCACAGATTTAGCCGGAACTTGGACTATGTGTTCTTCGACTCGTTAGTATTAACTTTCAATCTAAAAATATTGCTAAAGTCTTGTAGGAAACCTTGAAATTACGCTCAAAAATCGACATTGTGAGTTTCGACTCTAAGGTAATAATTTTCAGCCAAAAACTAACCTTCTGGTGCTTGATACTGGCCCAATTGTTCCACAATATGATGCAAAACAGTCAACAGGACTGTTATCAATCTTTTCTTCTGCCCTACCCCTCACAGCAGCTGAAAACTGGAAAAAGTAAAAAATGAATAGTGTGGCATAGAAAAAAGGTGCATTGCGTTCTGCCGTTTATTTCAACAACACCATAATTTTTCCTTCCTCTTTTACCGTCGAACTTAATGGAGGGGGAAAAAGACCACAAAAATAACACGAAATTCATATGTTAGAATCAAAACTGATAACATCCGCGAGATAATGTTAGTTGTGATTCTCAAGCCGGTTTTCCCAGCCCAATATCTAAGAAAGAAGCTTTGAACGAGAAGACGAATGACGACGTGATTCAGCGCGCTGTTTTCTATCAGAAACCATGCTTAATAACTCATTTTTGATAAAACTGGATCTTTTCATGTATGCTTCTAGCCTCCTATAAATGCCTTGCATGATTTCCTTACTTATATGATATCCTGTGCTACATACTTTTCCTGTATATGACTTCCCTTAATGCGTTTTCCTCCACGATATCCCTACATGGGGTGTTTCACAAACTGGCCCACTCTTTCGTCGATCGCAAGATCCCGGTCTCTGCGGGACGAAAACAGACTAATAATTGACAAAATCTAGTTTCTTTTCAGCTAAAAAATTTTTTCTCTCACTCAAAATGGAGCTAAAACGTACCACTAACATGGGCATTTTTTATGGAAAGGTGCTAAAAAAAAACTATCGAAGTAGGGATTCCTCGGATCCCTGATTCTGAATATTGCTTCAGATGTTTGATTCAGATCAAATATAGACCCGGCATTCCTAATTTTGGACCAAAAATTGGCAAAATTGTATTGATTTGAAAAATTTTAATTTGGATTTTTTTGAATCAGTTCCTCGAGGTTAAAATATTTTTATCAATTAAATTATTTATTCCATTCAGTTGAATTTATTGAAGTTTCAGTTTTAATTTCACATTATTGTTGCTTATGCTAATTTTGAAAATTTTGTTACTAATATTATCTTAACTAAGAGATTTTTTCTATTACTTTATCTCAAATTCAATTATTCATTCATTAATTCTTTATTCCAGAAAACTTCTTTCAATACTTCGTCCACTTTTATACAACCTGAGTATTTTTGCTCCGTCTCAGAGTGCAGTATCAAATTTAGAAGTCAAATCAGTGCTCGATAAATAATCTGATTACGTTACTCCAAAAAAAGTTTCAAGAAAACCCTAATCTAATAGCTGCTCAATGTTTTAAGGTTAATTGTTTCAGTCACTTATGAGCAGCAATCGGTTTTGATAATGAAGTTCGTATCAGATGTACATAGAAAAGTCTAACGCAATTTCCAAAATAAGTAACTCAAAAAATGCTTCATCTCAATACACAGCTTGATTTTTGGAAACCAAATCAGAGTTGGATCAAGAATTTAACAAGATGTCCAAAATTAGCGACGTAAAATAAAATCGATTTATGTTCAAGAATTCAACTCAAGTTCATTTTCCCGCTTTGATGGGAAACATTTTGAACTTGTAATCCAAATTAGCGCCATATCAGAAATCTAATGCGATATTCAAAATCAGCGAATCTTCTCGCCTAAAAACTTCGATAATTTATGTCAATTTTTCAAGAAATATTAATTATCGCCCTCTTTAGGTCTAATATTTGGATTTTTAGACCCAAACCGAGACCGGGTTGATATCTGATGTAATATTCGAAACTGTAATTGAGAATATCAGACTTTCTCACTCCAATACCTGGTTCAATTTCTTAAGTTGATTTAATTGCCATCTTTTTGGAGTCTAAATTTTGAATTCTTGGCTCCAAATTGGATACGATATTCGATTTTAGTGATCAAATAGTCCTGTTTCATTCCTAAAGCAAATTTTATGTTAACTCATCAGACTAAAATCGGGATTTTGTGCTCAAATTAGAAAATTCTGATACAATAATCGGAATCAGTAACTGAAAAAAACTATTTCGGTACTTTGTTCAAATTTTCAATCCAATTTAGTTTTACCCATTTTGAGTCCAGAATTTGAATTTTTGAGCCTAGACCAGGGCCGGGTAAAAAATGTAATGTGATATTTGAAAACAGCGACCCACGGAACCCCTATTTCGATAGTTTATTCGGTACTACTCCATTTAGGATTCTAAAGTTGTTGGTCATACATTCGAGCCCCCGTTTTTTAGGGAAAATTTTTCTCCTAAAAAGAAACTAAACCCTGTCGCTTATCCACCCCAAGTCGATCCGAGTTCCGTTCAGGAAAAATTATGGGAATTATATTCCTACACCTTGCAGTGTTCATCTCAATTTGCATATGCGTATATAAAATTGCATACTCAATTCGCCGTAAATACACAAATGAACTCAACACATAGTAATAGTCGGGATGTTGGATCCACGATATGGACTGTTCCCTGGATTTTTTTTTTAATGCAAGGGTGCCACTAGAGAATATTTTAGGAAATGTTGCCTATCCCGAACCATACGTCGAACTTTCACAGGGGGTCATAAGGGGCCCAGTCCTCAGTTTTTCATGAATAACTTCTCAACCGTAAGTCGTTCAACCAGAGGGTAAATGGCAGAATTAATCTACGCTAAATTCGATGTACGAATGTCTCTTGTAATTTTTAGTATCTGTCTTAGAACCTCCGCCGAGACAAGGGGGTCAAAAATATGTAAATGTAATGCAACATTATAACATAGGCCGTATAGGAGTAAACAAATATTCTGATATTTTTTTCATCTTACCAACTTCAGAAAACAGAAAGGGTGCCCTAACTGAACCATCTCCATACATTCCTTTTTAATGATCCCTGGAAATTTGTCTCCCTCTCCTGTCCACCCCATAGGTAACTTATTTTTGGAAATTGTGTTTTTCTTTGGCTTTTAGCAACACAAATGACTTTCTTATTACAACAATTTACACCTTCCATTAGCTCGAATCACGGAATAGAGACATAGGGTGTGACGTTTTCGGGATCGCAGAATTCAATTTTGGTGATGGTCTGGCTCTAAATTCAGAATTGTGTCACCTGGGGGAAGGCTCAAAATTTTCATGAAATACAATACAATATGAATGTTCTTTTAGAGGATTTACGAGTTGCTGAACTCATTTCTGATAACGATTTGTCCCTAATTTACAAACTGCGATATCTGGGAGAGGCGAAAATCAATTTTTTTCATAAATTGCAATATAAATGTCTTTCTAGGGGTTTCAAGCGTCGCTGTACTCATTTATGATTCAGATTTATCCTTAATTTTCAAATTGTGGCACCTGGGAGGGGGCGGAAGTTCAATCCCTCGCTTAGAAATTGTGGTACAGAAGATGGGAAAGGGCTCAGCACATGTCGAGTTTCTGATCGGTGAAAACAGTATAAGGTCTAAAATTACAAAATTATTATTCGTTTGCTCTCATTCAAAATTCAAACACACAGATAGCAAAGCATGTATCACATGGAGGGCTTAACAATCGCCTTTTAGTATCATAAGTCAGTGCACTTCATTTCAGTTGTAGATTTGGCAGTTGAAATTGGTTTAGTTTTGGATGTATTTCAATATATTAGGTCGTCACTTTCAAAAAAATCACACTGGGAAGAAATTTAATATATTAAGTGAAATAATGGAATTTCTTTGATTTTTTTAAAACAACGTTGCGAAGGGAAAAAAAAATGTCACCCATAGACATTTTAGAACTTTCCCTTTTATACGTTTTTATTCGTTTCTTAAGCAAGTACCGGACTACCAAGCAACAGTTCATAGTTTTCTCCACAGTAATCCATCAAGCCCCAAAAATCAGAAATTTTGATCCTGACCTTGAAAATAGGCTGTAAGTATCTTGAACACTAAGATCGATGATGTGGAATTTCCTTACGCTTTTCTTTGTAAATCTCCCATAAGATATTCCTTCAAAATTTGTTATATGATTTTTCTGAATAATCTCCCGATGATTTCTTGATAGCATATCCCATATCACGATTTCGTAAGCCTGTGATTTTCTTACATGCGTTTTCGTGTGACTTTTTCAACATGATTTCTCTTATGATTTTCTTATATGACTTTCTTCTAAGTTCCCATAATCATACGATTTCCTGTGTGATTTCTACACATACATTTTCCTTGTGGGAACTTCTTCTGTGATTGCTGCTGTATAGTGCCCCCCTATATTCCTCCATTATAATTCCCTGTATGACATCCCGATGTAATATGATTTTCCAATATATGGTTTCTTTATTAAAATTTTCCAACATTATTCTTCCATGTAAATTTCCTGGTTGATTTTATCATGTGATTTTTCCGTATAATGTCGCTTTAGGGATGATCTTCCTATGTGATTAATTCATACACAAACTTCCCCATATGACATTCCTATATCTCTTACAAGGAACCTAAGTATGAATTCAAATCGAATATATAAAAGTGTTTGTCTGTTTGTATGTTTGCCGGTGGACCGTAAGAACTGGGGGGGGGGGGAGGTCGTAATTTCTGCATGTGCCCGTATGGACTAGGAATAGGTTTTAGGCTATAAAAAATTTCGGTATCCTAATTAGAAGGAGGCAACAAAATTTTGCCCCCTCTGAGCCCCTAATTTATTTTCCAACTTGGACTTTTCGAAATTGTTTTACATTGTATGTACTTCTTCATATTATGTTAAAATTTTGTGCCTGTGGCTGTCTGCCTTCAGAAATTATTAGGGAGTTGAAAATCTGAAATCTCCAAAAAGACCTGAAAATACCTTAGTATTACATTTACATCTACTTTAACGTGGCCATTACATATGTACTTTGATATTGTTTCGCACTCATTTATATACCACTTGACTCATTTTCAGCCCCATATCTCTAAAATTTCAGTTTTTGAAAACTGTAATCAGCATTTCTTCTAATTATCCAACTGAATTTTTGAAAACACCAACAGTTTTGTCCGAAGAACACAAATATAAAGCAATACACGCTACACCGCCAGCCATCCATCAACACATGCATATATAGAACGGAAATCAGTTGTTATTAAGTGACTGTACTAAAAATGTGTCGTGTGTTTAATGTATCAAAACAATATTAATTAGAATAAACATGAAATAATTACAGCTACAAATATTCTTCACTATCGTAAGTACAAACATTGTTAGTAATCAAACTTCCAGTTTGATGCACAAGTTTACCTAACTACCCATCCCAAAAAAAACATGTATCTACCTGCTGTTAAGTAGGTATGTAGGCCGAAGACACTTGGGCACCTGAGAGTTTGGGTAGCTTGAGGATCCTGTTGCTACTATGCAGAAAGAAAAAAAATCGAAGGTAGGTGTCTAGATGTATGTTTAGCGAGATCGAATTGAGAACTAGATTCTGCGAGAATATCAACAGAATTTAAATATAGAATTACTGCCACGCTGGACAATAAGGTGATAAAACGAGGGTAAGCGAAGAGTAAGAGAGAGGAGAGAAAATGATGGGTTGCCAGCGAATTTAAATCATCAATATATGCTCATTCAGAGCCTTTTTGGTTTTTTATGTTGTTGTTTTTTTTCATTAAGACCTTTTTCCTCTTTGTTCAAGTAATGTAGATTAGTGGCGAAAGACTTGTATAACGTGTACTGCTTACGTTCACATATGATACAGTTTTGCAAATCTGTACATTTTTGAACATATCAGCCTAAAATAGTACGTAGCCGGTCCCAAGTCTGGAAATCAAATGTAAGGGAGATTATGCCCCAAATAATTTGTTCGATTAGCAATAACTTACGGATACTCTGATACAGAACTAGATACTAATGTTTCTCTATCGAGTTCACTTGAGGCCATGGTCTCAATCACCCGCAAAGCAGGTCAGCTGGCTCGTTATACAGGACTATTAAATCGATGGTGACATGCACAAAATGCCTAAGTGACATTTTACTGATTTTTCAGGACAGCAATTTGAAAATGTAACCGACTTCCACTCACTGTCCTGTACTCCATTTTATTCATGTGACTCCTCAAATAGGAAGAGTAACTTGCATTGATGGCACTCTATAGCACTTCCATAAAAATTACGACGCTCTTGATACACTGATATGTTATGTACTAAGTCCAAAATTGTACATTTCGGGTATGGTACAGGTGATTTTGTACCAATCGCGAAATGCTCGGACCATTTGTAAGATTCGGACTTGGTACATACCATTCGCGACATGTACGTTTCATTTCGTACCATTCGCGAGGCGTCTGGACTACGCTGCTACATGGTACAACTGGCTTGTAGCAAGTTAGAAATAGGTGCGTTACCAGTTACCGATCATTCATGAAATTACCTGTATGATTTGGGGTTACTATTCGATCATTCATAAAACTTGACTTGAGATAAGAGACAATCTTCACCGATGAATCTATATTCATGCTCCTTTCAGTAAGCGTAATGAGCAATTAAGTATTCATAAAACGAGACTGATCTCAGTTCCTTATGTAACAGAATAAGGAATATGAAGAATGAGGAATAGATATACGAGTAGCACCATGTACCAACAGCTTTGTAAAAATTTACGATGTTTCCGCTGATACGGTTACTGTCCGAGAAGCTAATGCAAAATCATCTGTGACTGACTGGAGGGCAAGGTTTCCTTACACGTATCGCGAATGGTACAACAGACGTTGTACCAAGTACGAAATCACACAAATGGTCCGAGCATTTCGCGATTGGTACAAAATCACCTGTACCATCCTCAAAATGTACAATTTTGGACTTGGTACATAACAGATACATACGTACAGAATTTCAAGCACACTTAGCTCGTTTGGCATGATAGTACGTACACTTGTTTGCCAAGCCAAATGTATCAAGTGTCATGTAAAACCTTATCCGTTCATTTACAACATCTGTGCACGACTAATACAGTTTTCGATGCACTTAACACATTTAAGTACCGCTGCCTGCGGGGTGAAATGGTGAACTATTTCGATCTGCTATCAATGCAGGCTGATAGTCTGCCTGCTTACCTCCGTGTTTCTGTACCTAACTAATTTTCGACCAAAATGTCATTTAAGCATTTTATGCACGACACCATCGAAATATCAATGGGTATCATTTTTCGAGTTTCTTATACTTTTCACATAATATTAGCTGCACACTATTAATAGGTTTATTCCTCGGCTTAGCATTAGAACTACATATTACTCATTTTATCCAAAAAGGAGACAATCGAACGAAGCAACGAAGTTAGTTCCCATTTCCTTTATTTTTTTCTAAAATGGGATTAAATTGAAAATGACTCAGATTTTTCAGAATAAAAGCTGAAAATCTTTCACATGACTAAATTGGGGAGGGTATCCGCCGAACGTTTTTTATTGGGGTCAAGTAGTCCGTCTTAAATCTACCACATTCGTCACTATTGATACGAATTCTTCGTAAAAATGGGTTCCCATACCTGTCTACAAAGACAATAAATTTTTTTTACCTATTTATCTTCTTCCATATCGTATAATATACGAATTCGAACGTATTCGTAGTAACGTATATTCGTCCAGTAGAATCTCGACGAAAGCTCAGAAGCGCGGATAAATTTCTATTGCTGAATATATATATATATATAACATAGCAGAGATTGATTGAAAAAATTCATTTCAGCAGCGTGCACCTCTTTTCAATACGTTGCATTTATAATAAAGACCATACAATAAACTTATTCGCGCGTCAAGTTTAATATAAAATACGCCTTCGACTAGAAAGAATGCAAGTATTGAAAATGCATTCAAAATTACAGTTCGAGTTGACTTTTTTTCCACGGCTGTTCACAAAAGACAATAATGCGACGAGATTACTGTAAATCTTGGGGAATTTCATTCGCACGTTGAACAGACTTCAAATTAACGCGACCGGTATTGCGGAAATTCCCTGTGCCACTAAATTTTTACGCAAAAGGTCAATGAGTTCGAGAAACGTCCCAAATGATGGAGAGAATAATTTTCATTTTTCTGAGAAATTATTTTTCCGCATATTCCACCACTCGTGATAGTCGTGATTGTTTTTTCATCCCTTAAGATACATACGAATGCTCGATTTGTAATTTTTACTCGGTTCTCACAGAGAAACGAAAAAGGAATGAATAGTTAATTTGCATGCTTCCCCGAAAGAGTGATATTGATTTCTCCTATTAGACAGTCGACAGAAGGAAATGACGTAATTGCTGTAGATGAAAATAGGCATACCATCAGAAACGTCATGAAAATGTAACTTTAGAGCAGAATAAAAGTGAACAGAGCATATTAATATCACATTCATGAAGAAAATGTCATTTCAACCAAGCGAGCTAGTCTCTAATATCAGCTAAGTCAATATTAGATTAGCTTTTATATGTGCTTCCCTCTTGGTTGCCGCTGGCACAGAGGAAGCAGGAAAACATAATGTTTTAAAGTTGAATTTGACCTCTCATTAATAAAACGACCGTTAAATAGCTACTTAGGCATCTGAATTCCGAACTGTATTTTTTCTACCTCATGTAAAGAAAAGCGAACTACCTACTCGTATCACCAATACATAACATCGCTAACTTTCGACTCTTCGCAGTAATATTGAAAATGTTGAAACTTTGAAGCTAATATTCAGACACCGTACTCACGTTTATGCGATATAACAAACATACGCTAGAATGAAAATCTTAGGTGCTGCTTTAGTGTGTGATCTACCGATGCAGTTAACGCTTTAATATGTTATAAATCTGGCTATTGCTTATGGGTCATTTTCCAGAAACTAAAAATATTAAGAAGGCATTTCTTTTT
Organism: Acanthococcus lagerstroemiae; assembly: GCA_031841125.1. Classification (NCBI taxonomy): domain Eukaryota; kingdom Metazoa; phylum Arthropoda; class Insecta; order Hemiptera; family Eriococcidae; genus Acanthococcus; species Acanthococcus lagerstroemiae. The sequence goes on along the minus strand of CM063106.1, from coordinate 25,833,787 downwards.
TGTTAGATCCCCCCCCCCATAATATTTAGTTTATATACGATAAAGAATATTCAACAAGTTTACAGAGCAGGAATACCAAAATTTAGGGAGGACGACTTTCGTCCACGACGGTAGACATCTTGTCCATGGCAAACGCACTGATATCCTCGACTACGGGCAACACCGCTTCAAGAATAGAATTATTGAAAACTGTAATATCACACGCACTAATGACTACGATGTGGTACCTGGATCGTCTACAAGGATCAAAACTGTACTAGTATTGCCACTTGTTGTGCTGAAAAATGTATGAGACACACATCTTTGCCCCAGTCAAAGATTGATTGCGACAATGGACTAAAAATCTTGGTAACAGAACTGTACGCCATCCCTTGACAGCAGATTAAACTTTTTAGATCTTTCTGCATAATTATACCACTTCAATAGAAAAAAACAACTTGAAACACATAAATTTGAAAAAATGTGACAGGTACTGGGACAAGATGGTGACATCCACGACGATGGGCTCTTCCTTATGTTTTCTCCATTCAAAAGATGGTTATTGTCCTGTCTGATGAATCACATTGATAGAATGTGTTGCAGGTATATTGTGTAACCCGAAATAACCTTCCCCCACCTCTCCCCCACACAAAAATAGGAAAATAAATAACTAAAAAATCAAAAGTTACGGTTCAAAATTTGCTGGTAACAAAATTCTCTCAGTTTCTGGAGAATAACCGGTTATACTTTTATAAGGCTCGTATTAGCGTGATCAGTTTTTCACGCGGCAAAATGGCCAGTTTTCAGGTGCTAGATGGACTTTGTTCTTTTTAATCATCCAAAATGGGAATACTGGGTTCGGGGAAAGCAGTTGAAAAATTCGTCGCATAGTTGTTTAGTTTAATTTTTTTTTTTCTCACTTCGAGGCTTATTATACTCAGTGCCAGTAGGTTACATAATACATTGCGTATCCATAGGCGGACGAATCCACGCAGCCACAGACTTGGCACTCAGATAGCCATTTTTGGGCGTAAGCCTTGCACAAGCCCAGTGTCGTACTGGCCCGGGTGGCTACCTAACGATCGCCAGGGGCCAGCCGAAAGTAAAGCTTTAAGGGGGCCCAAAAACAGCTGTACTGCAACAATATTGTGCTTAAGAAAAATTTTCAACAAAAGTTTGAAGGAAATTTGATGGCACATCTAACATGAAAGGTGAATTTAAAGGCCTAAAAAGCAGAATTGAAAATGCCCTTTACACACATTGCTAAGCGCATGTTCTCAATTTAGTGATGGGACATACAACCTCTAGTTGCAGTAAAGCAGAAGATTTGTTTGGATTAGTTCAACAGGGTGCAGTATTTGTAAGTGACTCTGACTCATATAAAAGAATGGATTTGTGGAGAAATGAACTTGCGACTACAATGAAAGGTCATAATAAATTGAGGCATTTGGACAAAATCGGAAAAACAATACGGTGGAGCCAAGATAAGGCTTTATCTTCAGTTTTTGAACTACCTGCAAAAATACCAGAAATGAAGAAATCACGATTTATTATTTTTTTTGAAGTATCTCAAAAAGGTAGCTGTTGGCAGAAAATTTGATTGTAGATCAAAATTTCAGGCACGTTCTTTAATGAAGAATTGGGGAAAATTTGATATAATTTTTACCGCCGTAATTATTTTAGATTTGTTTTCTGTCACAACTCCTGTTTCAAAATATTTACAGTCTTCTTCATTAGATTCTCTACGAGCATGGAAAATGGTGAAAAAACTGAGCTCTCAAATCGAAGCGAAAAGAAATGAAGCATTTTTTCCCCTTTTAAATTATATGAAGAAACAAAATTATCTGTGAGAGAATGTAATGAATATTTTGCAAAGGAAGAGGCCGATGAACTTGAATTTGAAGACATTAGTGATGACGATGACAATGATAAGAAGGAATGTGAGCTTAAACGGAAGAAAAAACTTTGTCGATGGAAATAGAAGAAGATTTTGCACCTCGCAGAATTCCTAAAAAAAAAAAAAAAAAAAAAGAAGAGAAGCGATGAGCAAGCCAGTGATGAACGACCAGAATTGGTTTGTGTACAGATTTTCGTGTGAATATTTTTTATAGCATTATTGACAATGCTCAAGGAAGTGGAGGTCTGGTTGGCCGAGTGGATAGCACGTTGGTCTCAGAATCCGGAGGTCCCGGGTTCGAACCCACGTAGCGACTCGCCAGAATTTTCGACTTAGGCCGGTTTTTGGCCAGAAGGGAAGAGGGCTAAGACAGCCCTAACAGCTAATGCTCGAAAAGGCGGATTCCAGGACTCGGGTGGAGAGCAAATAAGAAAAAGAATGCTCAAGGAAGTATCAAGGAGAAATTTATTCCAAATAAAGATTTACACATGGATTTTTCGTGGTTGGATCCAGAAAAATCTGAAGAAATTTCAAACGTGAAAAATATTTTGGAATTTCCTACATCAACTTTTATGAAGATAAATGAATTAACAGTCTTGAACAGAACATTTTTACTAGACGAACCCGAGCAATTTGCAGGACAGTATGATAGCTGACTCAAAATTTGCGGAAACTTTATGCAGCTACAGCAGCAGTAGGTCATCAAGACAAAGGATAGGTTGAGGATGATCAAGATCAAAATTTGGAAAGTTCAGCATCTGAAGAAGAATTTGATTCAGATTCAGGAATGAGAACAGCTTCAGTTCACCACGATGAAGATAAAACCTGTGCCTCATGTTTGGGATGCCTCTTTTCAATTTTGCGTAAATTAACAACTATGTCTGGAATCTTTAACAATTCATACTTTTGTTGCCCTGCACCCGAGTGTATTGCGAACGGTGTTTTTCGAAGTTGAAAAAGCTCATGGACTGTTCAAGAAATACCTTAATCAAGAATTATTAGGCCGTTTACAGTTGATATTTGTAGAATCTGATCTTCTAAAAAATATTAATGTTGATGAAATTATTGACCAGTTTGGGCAATCCTCAAAAGAATTAAAGAGATTACTATTTTGATTTTGCCTTTGTTATTATCTTGTATTCGTTTTTGCATTTTTATAATGAAGTTTAATAGAATTCATTGCAAGAATTTTTTGCCTATGTATTGACAATAACTACAGTATTTTCTGCTATGTTATATTAGTTTGTTGATGGACAGGGGCTCAGTTTTTAAAAATGAGGTATGACACGGGGCCCAATGTGCGAGAATCGCCAGGGGCCTTGAAGAAAGCCAGTTCAACACTGCTCAAGCCAGACCATTTTTGCCTGATTTTGGCTACAGAGAATCGGTTTGAGTCGGTTACATGACCAATCTCGTCGGCCCATCGCGTTACTGGCCTCCGTAAAATAAAATAATTTTATATTTCGTTTTCAACTTCTCATCCAATTCTTTCAACATTTTCTTTAGTTCTTTACTTCTTTCCATTATTGCAATATCATCTGCAAACCTTATTTCCAATCGTCTCCCCTTGTACTGTTACACTTCATTTCCTGTCATTCATTTCCTCAATTACTTTTTCTCTAAATAGTTTAAGCAATATTGGTGACAAACAGCAACCTTGTCACACTCTTTTTTGAATTTTCGCGTCTCTCACTTCATCCTTTATTTGTATTTCAGCCTTTTGATCTTTGCATATGTTCCATATTATTCTTCTTTCTTTATACTTGCTTGCTCCTACTGTTTTAGGGGCCATAATTAACCTGTTTTTCAGAAAATCGATTAAAATTTCTCCTTCCGCATATATTCTGTAAATTAATTCATATCTTCATCCTGTATTCTTCAATAACTCATTATCGCTTTCATCAAATCCTGCTTTAGGTGCTTTAATTTCTTTCAGAAAAATTTAATATTATAAACATAAATAATAAGACCCAGCCTCGAATCGGACCGAAAATACTGAGCAACAAAATTCTGATCTCAAAATTATGTCTCATTTCGAAACGAGGATGACCGTCTTATAAACCTTACCTACACTTATTTCAAGAGAAAATTCCACGGCAGGTAATTTTTCTACTACGCATCAAGGAGGACCTGCTCGTTTCAGAAACTGAATATCAGACCCGAAACTATCAAGGTCTACTAATTGCGAAATTCAATCTCGACTGTTCGCAATCTGGTAAAGACTGATGGGAACGTTGTTTTACCATATTTCAAGCTATACTCTCGAATTACCTAACCTAACATTCACTTTTTTTAAACTGTACGATCGAATTTTTTTACTGTATGGGATGAACGCATATAGAAAAATATGCTTTTAAATCTGTGTACAAAGCTGATTTATTACACAAAATGACAGATGCTGGAAATATTGTCAATGTAAACACATGTCTCAAAAAGCATTTATTTCGCGTCATCCTGAATCTCCTTTTTTCATATATTCCGTTCGGTTGATGCACGATCTCTCGGATCCGAACAATGTTATTTCAATTTCAAGTGTATTTTTTACTGTAATCTTACCACCCTAAGCGCTAAAATCGCACTTTCTGGATTTTTCTCTCTCCTCCCCCTCTCCCAAAAGTCCAGCATAGCCATTTGGTTGTGATGGTCTTTTACCAAGTAAAGTGACACTTTCAGACTGAAAAGGAGCTCTAATGAAAATGTTGAGGTCAAATCTGGAATCAGCGTCAAAATATCAGAAACATTAACGTTACGCTTTCGGTATGTAAGATCAGAATTTCGCCATCTTTTGTAAGTGAACAGGCATTTTGGGATGAAAATGAGTTGTAATGAAAATTTCAATGTCAAATCTAGAATCAGCGTCAAATTTCAGTTCCAAAACAATGCTCTATGTTTTCGATATGCAAGATCAGAATTTCGCCATTTTGGTCCTTAAAATGACATTTTCAGGACGAATACGGGTGTGATTGCAATTCAAAGGCGACATTCGCAATATATGAGAAAAATTAGTCAAGCAGTAGATATTTTATACATGTTTCATTGGAGTTCACAAACAGCGAAAATTTAAAAAATTTAAGACGATATTAAAACATCATTTTGAAATGTTCACACATGTTTGTATACATCATGAGCTGTTTCATATAAAATTTTCAGCCTATTAAAAATGGATCCACGTCAGTTTACAATAATCGGAAATGCAATCACTGATAAAATAGGATAAAATAGTGATAACTGATTAGGGATCATAACAAATATAGTACTTTTCCATTTATAATGAGTTCTGGAAATACAAGGCTTCAAAGTTTACCATTTCTCACAAATGTGTAAACTTCAAAGGCCCAGATCTTCCCCAAAAATTTAGTTAAGGGCGAATGGAAATGAATTCTCAAGGTTTGGGGGGACGGGTGACTAATTTATAAAATTTGAAAAAAATCTGATGACCTTAGACTCAGAAGTAGAACAATTTGATACAGAATGACCCTAATGTGTATAGGTATTCACGATACTCATCATTTCTATTATTGGTTGAGTCCCTAAACGTGTTTTTCTACCGAACTGAGTGCTAATTTTGCGAACGTTAATAATTATATGAATTCCCGAGTTCAGTCTCGATGGCGGATGAGTTCATTATAGAATCAAAGTTACGTCTGAAGAGTTGTGGAGGGTTCTTATGATGCATATTTGAGTTTAGTCCCCAAATTGAATGTTTTCGATTCTTATTTTCCTTTTTTTTTACAGCGTGTATGATCAAAAATATAAATGAGAATGATTTGGCTTATCGAAATAGTAGAATACATCAGGTCGAAATATCAAAATATAAGTAAGATTATATATTATTATTATTATTAATTATTATCATTATTATCTGAGTTAATGGGAAGGAATTTAAACGAGACCCTGGACGAATGCTAACCGACTTAGTTCACCTAGATCAGTGTAAGTCATTAATGTGGCAATCGTTTTCTTTTTTTCTTGAACATCGACTCATCACTTTGATTTCTTAAATTGTAAGATTTTAGCCTAAGTCTCATGCTGAAACTCTAAAGGTTCTCAGTGAACATGAAAATGTTCGGATGAGGAACGTCGAAGTCCGAGTTGAAGTGTTCGTGAAATGATTCGCAAGTGGTCGTAATTTCTTCACTCCTGCATCGGCATTAAAGTTTCTTGCCGTTGGATCATTTCCTTTCATCGGTAGCAGCTCACCAATGAAAAAGTCCTACATATCATCAGAAAGCAACGAAGGTTGTTCCAGAAGAGTTTTAAACTGTTAGCAACAGACCTGATGAGAGGATAAGAGGGAGATTTCCCCCCAGGCCCCGGTCTTGGGCGGGAGCCCACCGAAAATACCAAAAAAAGTAAAAAATATATGGAAATAATCGAAAACAATTTGTATGACGCAAAGCAAAATAAAACTGAACAAAACATTGATAAGTAATCGATACGGTTGGGTCGATTCGCAATAGCTGACATGCTGGTAGGTGATAGCTGCTTTTGTACTTCAGCTTATTCTGATGAAGTAATTTTCCAACCGAGCCACATAAAAAATGTTCCCGGGCCCCAATCTTCTCTCTACGGCCCTAGTTAACAATTTAATTACTCTTGTTGTTATAATCTTGTGAGGGGGAACATAAGCACATTAAATTGCCGCATCTCCGCAAATTTCGAGACTCAACTTGGTCGTGAATTTTAATCACATTTTCTTGTGGGACTCAGCTCAGAAGTAGCCAAATAATTTCCAAAGATTGAACTTTTGGCACAAATTTGAGACAACTGCAATTTTTATACATGGGGTGTGAAGTGTTACATTTTACTGCGTGGTGAAATGTCATGAAAGAAAAATAATGCTCTAGTACTAGATATAATCAGAAATTGATTCAATATGAAAAGAAGTCGATACCAAAGTTGTACATTAATCCTATACAACTTATTACTTTCCAGCCCTGTATTTCTCCCAGGAAAGTGCATTCGTAATTGCTTTACGTCTCCCGTCTCAAAAGCATATGACTTACTACCCCACCTTTTATAAAAGATCTTTTTGTCCACAAAAAAATTCTTAAAACAAATCCTAAGCGATCGATGTAAAATTTCTGCGATATCGATTGGAACTGAAAGGATTTTTTTCAGGCGTTACATTTCCAAGAAATGGAGGCACGAGTAAATGCCCCGGTCTTCACTTTAACTATTATTTTTTTTTTTTTTCAACTTCAAATTACGTATTAATGCTATGATCTAAGACCCTTGTACAATAATAATAACAGCACTGGGGTGCTACTTAGTGGTGCGGTTTCTTACGTGGGCTCACTATCCGTTTCCACCTCCCACGCCCATTTCTGAGCATATGCCTCCCCCAAAGCTTTCCACTTCTTTCTATCGAGTGCCAGTTTTTTCCAGCCTGGTCCCTTTTCGGCCACAAATTCGTCTTCCCACCTTCTGAATAGTCTTCCCCTCCCTCCCCTTCTATTCACGTACGGCGTCCAGTTTAGCATTATATTTTCCCATCTCCCTTCCTCCCTCCTGCTCATGTGACCCGCGTAGTCTCACTTCAGTTTTTTAATTCTGTATCCAACATCCGTCATTTACGTTTTACCCCTTATCACTGCATTGCGGATTTTATCTTTTTTCTTTATCCCCAATAAGCTCCTTTCAACGGCTCTTTGCGTGTATCTTAGTTTCTCGACCTGCGTCCTTGTGGAAGTCCAGGTTTGGGCGTCGTACGTAATGGACGGCAGCGTACACATCTCCCACACCCTCCTTTTTAGTCCGATGTTAGTTTTACTTTTGTGTATGTGTTTTAGAGCCCAAAAATTTTTCCTTCCCTTTTTAATCCGAATACTTAGTTCCTTTTCCCTTCTCTTTTTAAGTGAAATTAATTGACCCAGATATCTCACTTCATCTACACAGGTTATCTCTTACCCCCCTATCTGTAATGTTTTTTCTTCACCGTTTGTAATCCATTGGGTCTTGTTCAGATTTATTCTTAACCCTGCTTCTTCGCTTTTTACACTCAGCTCCTCCCCTAATTCTTCCAGCTCTCTTGCATTGTTTGCCAGTAAAAATACATCTTCGGCGAATATTAAATTACTTAGGTACTCCCCATTTATCTTAATCCCTTTTCTCATCCAGTTTAGCCCCCTAAAGATCTCTTCTAGCACGCAGTTAAATAAATTCGGAGATAGGGGATCGCCCTGTTTTAACCCCCCTCCCCTCAAATTTTCCCCCATCCTGTCCATCTTGATGTACGCCTCCGACCCCGAATAAATATTTTGTAGAAGTCCTATATAATTTATTCTTACTTCCTGAGTTTTTAATGCATGCTACATGAAGTCATGCTCTACCGTGGCCTAGAAATCGATCAGGAGAAAGCATGCTTCTCTTTTATATTCGACTGTTTTCTCTATCACCTGATTAAGCACAAAGATTTGATCGATAGAGTATATGAATTCGAGGAAGCAATAAATAAGATAAAATGGGATATAATTGGGTTATCGGAAATAAGGGGGCGGGGGAAAGCTTAATCGACAATAAAGGAAATATCGAATACCAGTATGGTTCAACTAGAGGCCACAGAGGAGTCGGATTTTACATCAAAAAGAATGTAATGGAAGATATCACAGAAATAAGGGGGATAAACGAGAGAATTTGTTTTTTTTAAATAAAAGTGGGTAACAAAATTAATTTACTCGTCGTGCAGGTCTATGCTCCTGTATCGAACGTTGAAAAGGAGAAAATTGAAAAATTTTACAACGAATTAGAGGGGTAGGTAAAACAAGAAAAGGCGTACTACACGATAATAATGGGCAATTGGAATGCAAAAGTGGGGGAGGGAGAATCAAGGATAGAGAATGTGGGGAAATACGGTCTAGGGAAACGCAATAAAAGCGGGGGAAATGATAGATTTCTGTGTTAAAATGGAGCTTAGAATTCCTAACACGTTTTTTGAGAAAAAACCAAAGCGGAAATGGACTTGGCAGTCGCCAGACAAGAATACTAAAAATGAGATCGACCACTTAGTAGTACACGACCTCAGTATAGTACAAGATGTTTCAGGGATAGCTAGATTTGAGTTTGCATCTGATCATCGCATATGCAGGGGAAGTATCAAAATAAAACCAAGGGCAAAATAAAAACTGGCTTAAAAAGGAGGAAAATGCTCAAAAAGTTATTCCAGTGTACTTAGTGGAGAAAGCCAAATCGGAGCTAAAAGAAGAGCTAGATAGGGTTGATCTAGGAAACGGGTCTGTTGAAGACAGCTACAATTTAATCGAAAATGTGCTGAGGAATATAGATAAAAATATAGCAAACCTAGCCAGAAAATACAAACGGATTATAAACTAAAGAGTGACGCAAAGGAACTAATAAAACATCAAAATGAGCAAATGAGGAAAGTGGAACAGACTCCCAGAGAGGAACTGGAGTTAGTGTTACTCCGGGAGAGAATCTGATGCAGAATTAGGGAGGATATCAAGGAATTTGATGAGAAAATGATAGAACAAATAATAAGTGAAACGGGATCAACAAAAAAATTGACTAGAAATTTATACTCCGGGAATAATTTGATAACAAAACTGGAGAAGGAAGACAACGAGGTATATAACGGGGGAGGGGGCATCGTGTCAACTGCAGCGGAGTTCTACAAGCTCAAAGAGCAACCAACAGGTGAGTGAGCATGGGGAGCTCACAGGAGATAAGAGCGAGAATATACCGCATATACTGGCGTCAGAAGTGGGACAGATCTTAAAAAAGATAAAAGTTGAAAAAGCGATGGGACCAAATAAAATCTCGAACTACGTCATTAAGCTCTTTGGAGACGAACTACTTGGTCCACTAACAAAACTCTTTAATAGAAGACTTGAGGAGAACTGTATACCTAAACAATGGAAGCAGGTCGAGATCATCTTACTGTTCAAAATAGGTAATATAAAAGTAACATGGAGAATTATAGACCTATCTAACGTTAAACATGAACAAATTATTTATGAGAATTCGCCAGGGTAGATTATATAAACAGTTGGAGAGCTGTCAAGGAAGCAAACAAGCGGAGTTCAAGAAGGGACGGTCAACCCTTGCTAAATTACGCGTCAAATTTCACTTTTTCTGGGAGTCGAGTGAAAATTCTTTGATGACTTATGAAATTTGGCTCTTATTTTATAAGTTTAATTAATTTTTCATTCGAAGAAATTTTCTAATCCTTCAGGAAAGTATAATAAATACGAGTACTTTAAAACTCCTAATCATAGTGAATCTGAATAACGTGTATTTTCATTCTTTCAAATTTTATTTTATAAATGATCTAATTAAACGCTGCATCAAATTTGGACTGGGCCAAAATAAGAGTCGCTCTAATTTTTGTCTACCTAAAACGTATTCGAATTCGGGAATTAATTCATTGTGAGATACTTGAAGAGTTGGAGTTGTTTTCGATGTAAATCACCATAACCTGACTGAACCATGTTCTTGGCCTACCATTTAATTCTACTATATATTTTTGTCCCTTGGTTTTTAGCCTATCTGGTCGCTTCGCGTGTATCTACTTTAAATAATTTGCTCGTGTTTTGCATTGCTCGACTGAACATGAATTAAAAAAAAAAATCCATGCAGGAAGGATAATACTGAATTCGTTAACGCGAAATAATAAAATATGTAATTTACTGTAGCCGTGCATCGTTAGACGGAAATTCCCATCTTGTAGTGAGCTCGAGATAAAAAAATTTTATTTGCGGAAAACGCAACACCCAACCCGCCCCCGTTGTGTGTATTTCCTCAAATATCCCGACCGTTTCTCTGTCACGACAAAATCAACACCTAAAGTTATCAGGTGTTGTTCCGAACGGCAAAATGAAAAATTAAAAGCAGAAGTTGTACATTCACATTGACAGTTCAGGTCGTATTTTCATTGCTACGGGCTTTTGAATATGAATGCTTCTGCTCTAGACAGCCTCGAGTTTTCTCATGTGACGTTCTTTTCGTATATAATAGGTACATATATAACAGCGACAAAATAACCATAAGAAATATGACGTTTGAAAAAAACTTAAACCTGAATACTATCGTGAATATTCTATGGAAATAACAATGGTTTTGTAATTTGATTAGTTTTCCTACAGATTTTTTTTTTTAAATTGTTATTATTTCAAATTTACCATTCCGTAACACATACCTATTTCAGAAATATCTTTAAAAAAAAAGCGAAAATAAAATATTTCCCCGTTGTAATCTTGTCAAATTAAAAAATTCCAAGGTGAAAAGGGGCAACAAGTGGGAGTTTGCTGAGAACTTTTGAAGGTGGTGTTCTAACAAATATACTATGAGTCCGTGCCCTTTCTCCTTCTGATTTTTTTTTTTTTTAGAGATGTTTGTACCCTCCAAAATTTTATTTGAAATTTCGAGTACTATATGGGACATTAGAAGAATTTTTCAAACTAAAAATTATTTGTGATTCTCTATCAAAAGGGTCTGCATTACGTTTTTCGGATCTACCCCAGAAATGTCCCCAATGGGGAGTTCAAAATGACCCTTTCCCACAGTGTAGCTCAACACAAGCCTTATGGAGAGATGATCAATTTTCTGAGATATATCATCATTTCATGAAATTGTGAAAGTTCATAAATTTTACATGCTTTCAATTCTCTTACGTAGCTTTTCAATTCCTGAAATTTTTCATCTCTCCCTCCTGGAATACCACACATATGCACCGGCGTGTTTTTGTGTTTCAAGTACAAATGGATAGTACGTTATATTCAGATTCAGATTCGTTTATTATTACAATGATTTAGATGATTATGTAATACATAAATTGCCCAAGTTCGGAGTTTGACCGTGTGGGTTTTAAAAAGAAAAAAAAAGAGACGATAAATGAAAAACAAAAAATAAAAACAAAAGACAAACAAATAGAACAAAATAGAGGTCGGGGGTTCCAATCCATGCAGAAATACATAGGTTGTCGCTACCTAAGTAACTGAGACTAAAATTCGTACGGCCCACCAACGTTACCTATCGGCGTTTCAACGCAGCAGGGGGATAATTTGTTTCATTAGCTATCGACTGAGACCACGCCGAGCTCATTTGATTGAAAACTCGCTGTTCCAGACCTATTTGAAAAAAACCATATGCGTTGACCCCTACAGGTTTTTTAAAGAAGGAAAAAAAAACATACGATCACAAAATTTTTTATTAATCATTATCTTCATCAAGTACACGAATATATTTTTCAAAATAAGCGCCATTCATGGCTATACAGGCGTCCATTCATTCTTGCCATTTATCGAACGTTTTCGCGTATTCCGCCGCCGGTAAAGAGGAGAAAAACATCTGCGCCGCAGTGATGCGACTTCTTAATTCGTGTTGAATTGACGACCCCGTTAGGCTGCCTTTGGTTGAGAAAATGACCAGAAGTCGCAGGGGGCGAGGTTAGGACTATACGGGAGGCGGGGGTGAATTGTGATTTTTTTAGAAGTCATCACTGCGGTGCAGATGTTTTTCTTCTCCTTACCGGCGGCGGAATAAGCAAAAACGTTCAATAAATAGCAAGAATGAATGGACGCCTATAGGTATAGCCATGAATGGCGCTTATTTTGAAAAAGATATTCGTGTACTTAATGAAGATGATGATTAATAAAAAATGTCGTAAGTTAATCGTACGCTTTTTTCCTTCTTTAAAAAAATCTTTAAAAAACCTGCAAGGGTCAACGCATATGGTTTTTTTATTCAAATTGATCTGGAACAGCGAGTTTTCAATCAAATGAGCTCGGCGTGGTCTCAATTGATAGCTAATGAACCAAATTATCCCCCTACTGCATTAAAACGCCGATAGATAGCGTTGATGGGCTGTACGAATTTTAGTCTCAGTTACTTAGCGACGGCCTGTGTAGTATTTACAGCGGTCACGCAGTTACTGATTTTGAATAAGTTTTTCCTTTAATTTTGTAAGAAGATAGGAGATCGTTTTGGCATTTAAATTTTCCAAACATTCGTCCGTCCAGATAGTCCCAGAGAATTGCTTTATTATTTCACAAACCATATATTTTGCCTGTCTTCTCGAGTGCTCTTTTTGCCAATTCAATTCTAAGGTTTTAATAGGGCCTTTTCTTCTCAAGGGGGTTAGAAATTTCTCATTCGTAGTCTAGTTTGTTATTCAATCCAAAATAAGCGCCAGAGTATTTATATAGATTTATAAATTCAAGTATGTTGAGCTTTTTGAACTAATATTTTGAACTTCCTGTTTTCCCCAATCCTACTATTATTCGTATAGAAAAATTTTTGAGGTGTAACAATATGATAGATCAGATATTCGGCTGCATTTCCCCAGTGTAGTATACCAAATCTAAAGATCGGATCAATTAAAGATACTTGTATATTTGACTTAGGAGTTGTTTTTTTAAAGAATTTGGATAAGTGTGTAACATAAAATTTAATTTCCTTAGCTTTTTCCTTAGTATTTCAATATACCTAGGGTCCCCATGTCAATTTATTGTCAACAACCACTCCCAAATACCTGATATGTTGAACCTCTTCAATTTTAGTTTCATCCCAGAAAATATTTCCTAAAGTGCATCTGTCCCGATAATTAAATGTTACTACTTTCGTTTTTTTAAGATTAGGGAAAATCATATGTTGTGCGAACCAATTACTTAGTATTTTAATATCATGAATCATTTTTTTTCAATACTCCTTCATATGATAGCCCACTATATACTACTGCACTATCATCTGCATCAGTATAAAGAGTTCCTTTAAGAGGTTGTGCACAAAGATCATTAACATATAGAAGAAATAAAAAGTAGTCTTGATGTACTACTCTGGGGAACGCCATTATTAATTAATAGATTTGAGCATATAATAATAATATTAGCCTTTATTCGGTATGCACATACAAACAAAATTTTCTTTTTAATAGTACATATCCTAAAAGTATAATAAAAACGAAACGAAAATTACTTTATTTTTATGCCAGTGCATACCGAGCCCCTCATCACGGACATAGGCTTCTCCGACTTTTTTCCCCAAGTTTGTCGATTTTAGGCCACCTTCACCCATGGTAACCCCACCCTTCTGGTGATTTCCCCTCCTCCAACTAGTCGCCGATCTGCCTCTACTCCTGGTGTGATCATATGGGACCCAGAAAGTGATCCTCTTGCACCAGCGGTCTCCCACCATCCTAGCTAAGTGTTCAGCCACATCTTTGCATTTTGTTTTTCCTCTTATTGTGATTGCCCTGGTTCTATCTCTCCTTTTTATACCAAAAAGACTTCTCTCCATGCTTCTTTGTGTAGTCACTAGCCGTTTAGTTTAGACCTTAGTGAGGAACTACGTCTGGGCTTTATATGTTAGAATTGGTATGACGCAAGTTTCCAAAATCTTGATTGTAGATGATACTTTGCGGTTCCCTTTGAAGATTGATTTTAGGGACCAGTAGCCTTTCCATGCTTGTCCTATGCGTGCTTCTATTTCTTTTTCCATTCTTTTAGTAAAAGATACTCTGGGATTGATGGAGTTCAAATTTCATATGCTCTCAATTCTCTTACGTAACTTTTCATCTCCAGGAATTTTTCATCTCCCATCCTTGAATACCACATACATGCACTGATGTCAGGCCTGTACAAGGGGGGGGGGTGTCCCCGGGCCCTAATTTTTTTGAGGGGTCCGCTAAGGGCCCGCCATTGCTAAAAAATCGGCTTTTACAAAAAGGGCCCTAAAAACATTGTTTCCTTTTTTCTCCTCACACCTACTTTTTACGTCCCCCCCAGAGCCCGGATTTTCTCTGCACGGCCCTGATTGGCGTGTTTAACAGTATCTTATCAGTTCGGTAAATAAGACTTTCAAGTAACATGGAATTTTCAATGATAAAAATGACATAATCTGAATTCAAAAACGCACAACGCTCTACGCTCGTGAAAAACGCTGTACGCTGCTCAAGATCCCGGAACATTGAGCAGATTTTTTGACTATGCGCAAGATAAGGGGTTCTTAGATGACTCGGGTTTCAAGATGACATAGGCTTCATATCAGCCACTAAAGGTTGCATTGATTTGAAACTTGGATGGGAAATATGGGGCAACTTAGCTTTACTTTTAAAGAGGCAAACTGCTGTTATCAGTCAGTTCTAAAGAAAATATTATATTGGGAAAAACAGATTTTGCTGGTTTTGAAAAAAGACATGTTCCTATCGCACTGTTCATCTAGCAAATTTTGTAGATCACGAAAGTAAATAATTTTTCATTTTGATATTTTATATTTATTCATTATGATTATCAACTTCACATATTTGACTAGAAAATGAACGTTTGAAATGTTTGAAAAATTGTTTCAAGATGACACACCAGGTGGTACAACATAGGTATTTATAATTTTGTAGAAATGGGATGCGGTTTAGAATGGGGATGTAAGAGGAAGACGACCAGAGGAATTTTCCGACTTATAGATGGTGTGGAGGGACGTATGGCGATGCACGCATGCCAAAGTGGCCCCTATGACACCGCACCCCCGGTCCCGGAAGCAATACTTTCGAGTATCGCATCAGTGACCGGAGGGACGCTTTGAGGCCGACCCGAGCCACCATTTCTCCTGCGCGCGTCCTACAAGGGCCATCATAGGGTTCCCTACTGACCGAGGTCCGCACTCACTGAGCGCTCGCCAGGAATTCAGGTCCCCCACGGCCGGGAGTGCTGCCTCTCTTCACTCACCCCTCACCTCCTCGTCTTGGTCCGTGTGTCGACGCAGGCAAGTGGTGACGACGGGTGAGCCTCCGACCTATAGATATGAAGAGAGTTATTCCAAACTTCCTCAAGTCAATTTTCACAAATGATGCGATAAGAGCGCGACCTAGTGGCGAAAGGATGTTACCAACAATGAAAGGGTTTACTCAGATTTCATACAAAATTTCATGAGTTGTTCTATCACGGCAGCCAGGGATACGGCCGAGGACACCTGAGAAGAGAGAACGAGAAGGTAGGGCTCTTCATCAATTTTATCAAAACAAAAATTTTAAAATCAATATGTAAAAAAATGTCTGCATTATTTTTGAATAGCTGCTTGATATTTGTTCTAGCTTGCTAATTTCTGCATATCGTGTTGAACCTTGCTTATCACACCTTATCTCTCGTTTTCACGTCACCCTCGATTCACCGTTAGATGATGTCATTTTCATGTACTTGTTATTTCGTATCCGGGAGACTGATGGTCGAATTCGTTTTCACTTTCTCACCTGTAGTCATTCTCATTTTGTTCGATAGATAGATACATTTTTGTGTTGAACTTCAAGATATTCTACTTCAAATTTCCAATTTCATTTGTAGCTTATGAATTTCGTATTTTGCAATACAATTTTGATTGATCGAATTCATGTTACTCATTATTGCAAATTGGAGTTCGAATCTAGTCCGACACTTACAAATATTTAAAATCTATAATAATTTGATCGAGATGGCTTCCGAGCGTAAATATTTGGGCAAAATGGTATCTTTTGTTAACCAAACTATAAAGGAGCTTAGAATCAGAAGTGCAAAAGAGAACGTTTTGACCACAAAAACTGGTACTGAAAATGAATATGAAATTGGAAACCAAAATAAGAAATTTCGAAAGTACAGTTATTCCGGACTTGACGTATGGACCCCAGACATGGTTCTGTACTAAAAAATAAGCATAAAAACTACAAACGACTCAAAAGGCAATACGTAGAAGCATTCTACACGTCAAAAAGAAAGACCATGTTCGCATTATGGACATCGTTTGCAATTCTAAAGCAAAAACTGTAGGTAGTACTATCAGAACCCTTAAATTTAAGTATGCGGGCCATCTCGCCCGAATATCCAACTTTAAATGGAGTAGAAGGTTCACGTTTTGGACTCCTCGAGGTGAACAAGTTTCATAAAAATAAGCAAAAACATGCATCTTGGTACAACATTATACCGAGACTCAGTAAACGATAAATTATATTAAACGAATTCATTGACAGCACACAATGCAGTGGTTTGCTGTTGAGCATTAGCGCGCAGCACGCGAGCAATTGGAAACTTACACGCATGAAATCGATTTCGTGAAACATTAAATGAACTTCCGAAAAGTTGCAAGTATTAAAAATCGCACTCTCGGGCACAACGATAATCACGTTGTTATGTTAGGGGTAGTAAGAAAATGTTTAATGCTGAACGTGTGGTAATATGATCATCGAACGAACCACGTTTTCCTATTAATTCCTTTCGAAAACTCATAAACGTTAAACAGCAAATGGCTAATACAAGCGAAAGAAAAGATGCGGCGAGAAAAAAGATATAGCGACACTCGAAATGCGGTAAGATCGAATCAGAACGTAGAGATTAAAGAGTAAAATGGCAGTAAAATAGTCCAGTGCCAGAACCAAACCAATCTCGAGGGAGTACGAAATGGTGCGGAAGAACCGGGGGACGCCCTACGTTGAAGAATTTTGAGTTTGGGCGAATGTAATGACTATAGGTGGCCTTAAGATATAAGTCCGCGGGGACGCATTACCCGAGGTCTACGCCACTTGGCTGTAAATTCCAATACCTTTTAACAGCATATCCGTGACCAGTATTAGTATTTATCGCGATAGAGAAGCGAAATTGTGAAAAATGTACCGAATGGCGTCGTTCACCTTTCGGATAACCGCGCACATGTTCACCATTTTCTGTGATGACTCTGACCCGTGATCTCCGTTTTGGTCGGTTTTCTGTTTTAATGCCACCTGCTTGACAAAACCTGAATTCGATATTTCGTGTAAGTTTCGCATTATGGGTACCTAATCGTTGAAGGCCGTGGTACTGGTGTACTATATATCGGGAAAGGATTTTTTTCAATACAAGCTCGAAAAGCGCCTTATTTGTAAACACTTTTCAGTGCAAGAAGTGAAACTTTTAAGCCGACAGTGACTGTGCACTGACAATATGCTTAAAAAGTAAAAAAAGTATGCATAGAAAGTAACTTCTATGCTCTAGTGTAAAAATGAACAAAAAATAAACTTTCATGAATAAACCTTCCTCCTGTAGAAGCGTTAGTGCAGGATGATGGTTCCGGATACTAATAAAATACTATGGATTTGAATAATTACTATAAACTGTTTTTCGAGCATTTATTGAAAAAAATATAGTTTGCAACTTTCGCAAAATATACTGCCTAATTGTGTGCATAAATGTATATCTACTCTCGTCAAAGGCATCAATGCTCTTAGTCATCACTCGAGAGACACGAGTTATGGCGAGCAGAGTATCGACAGGAACAAACTTGTTTGATAGACTGATAAAACCGTATATCGGTGCTACTACGCTCACAGGTGGCTGTATTGTACACAAAGGTACTTATACACAGTCATCACAAGGCTGCAGCAAGCGAATGACACATACATGAGTCATGGTATGAGATTAATGTAAGTGATTGTACAAAAAAGCTCCATAGCTTGTAACATGGAATTTTTCAGGAGAACAAAAAGAAAGATTGATAACAGATTATGTACTTTCATTATTTTAGCTATTTTCCTTGCCTGCTAATATGAACAGAAAAGAAAAAATATAATTTCATTATTCTTACGTGAAAGGAGGCACTTTTACTTTTCAGGATATACCACTACATTGAAATGTGATTTTTGCATGCTAGGAGCATTTTTGGGGACATAGTCACATTGACAGGATGTTGATACAAATCTAACACAGGATTAGTGAAATATGTAAATGACGCAAGTTCAAAGGACAGATACCATGAAAATTGTGAAATACATATGTATCATTCTCCTCTTACTACTCAATAATCAAGTTGCTTCTTCATTTTCAACAAATTTCAATTTTTAATCTAGATTGAAAGGTTTATCTAAATGTCTATACCAGGGGTCTCCAAACTAAGGCGCGCGAGCCAATTTGGCCCGCGAGAAAATTGTTAGGTAATTTAGAAATCTCAACGTCAGCTACAGGTGAAATACCCTTCCACTTTTCGCCCTTTCTGTTTTCTAACCCTCTTTACCCAGCGTTAAATCCAAATCAGCTGCTGATAGGCAGCGGTGATTTTTTTTAGCCAGCAACATTCCATCACCCCCAAACCCCCCGAAATATATTGCTGGCCTGCCAGGCCTTCTACAGTTTTCAATATGACCCTCGGGCAAAAAAGGTTGGAGACCCCTGGACCATGGCTTCATTTCTAAGCCATATCGTGTTTTTTTTAAAATAATTTCGAAAGATTTCATCAGGAAAATACTCGTTTTGGATGCTTTACTACCGCAGAAAAAAGAAATTTATTGATGGTCTCCTGGCACAATGTGCATAAGTGACAAGACCAAATTTTTCAAGAGAGCATTTTGAAAGTTTCTATAATTTTGAACTCGCATGCCACTGTTTATGAAACGAAGTTGAACAATATGACATTAGAGATATAATCCGCGCCCATCTTTAGCAATATCTTGAAGCATGAAAAATTATATAACAGTAAGTTACTGCAGCATACACGCATAATTTGAAAGAAACATACGGCACTTATTACATTTGGTACCAAGAAAGAGGCACTAGCGACATTCGTACGTACTCAAATATTTATAGGCACTGATTTTATGAACGATTCATCTGGAACATCATAATTTCTGTATTATCTTACAATGTATGACTTATGCTAATATGAGTAGTGTCTCATAGAAATGTTTATACTCGGGTGGTATTATCTTAATATTCAACAAAGACTCTTTTTTTTTCTGTTTTTTTTTTTTGAAATACCCAGAACCGACTTACAGGTATTACATAAACTAAACACGCCACTTGTATTTGAGGATCAATGGGCTCAAATAAAAATGAAGGAAGAAATAAAAGAAACGTTGAAAAACTCAGATGAATAATACTACACAACAATTTCAGATTTAAAAAAGTAAATAAAAAAAACAATGACATGAGAATTATGATTCTACATGTATTTTTAACGGAGAATTTAATGTCGGTGTTAATTTTTTGATCTCAAATGCGAATTTTAGTATCATCAAAATGATACCACTGGTCAATAAACCATGGGCGGTCAGTATTGTTATCACTTTTCAGTATCAATGTATAGCTATTTGTGGATGACAACAAGAAATAAAAAGTGAAAATTTTGATAGAATTTTTATTTTTGGAATATGAAAAACGGGAGGTCCTCGAGAAAAGATGGTTTACGCCATCGTATTCAGCAATCAAAATATAGCTAAATCATAAGATCTCATCTTATTGTTTCTCACGACATTGGGTAACATAACTGAAAATTAGATGTAAATTGAAGACGAATAAGAATAAGACAAAAGTAATGGCAATCAGTAGATGAAAACAAAATCAAATAAATATGGAAACAGGAAGAGAAAAAATAAAGGAGATTAAGGAATTTAAATAGGTACTTAAGTTGTCGGATAACGCAAGATGGAAGAAGTAAAACAGGAAAAAAATAATAGAATAGAACGATTTTCTCTTCTTCGCCCCCCCCCCCAAAAAAAAAAGAAGAAGAAAATAAATGAGACATATTTTAGGCAAATATAGATTTGGAAGTAAGACTGAGATTTGTACAACATTCATTTGGAGTACAACACCCTTGTATGGATGTGAGACCTGGACAATGGGAACACAAGAAAAATCATGATAGCTTTTGAAACGTGGTGTTATCGGAGAATATTGAAAACCAAACGGGTAGAAAAGATCAGGAATAAAAAGCGTCATTGCTTCGTGGAGCGAAACATGAAAACATACCACCGGCAAATTACGTACCATAAAATCCGAGACGTCCAACTGGACTGACATCATCAGTAAATCATGCACCACAACAGAATCTTCCCCGATCACTCACGCCTCACTCACGAATACATATTCCTTCGTCAACCATCACCAACATGCAACACCTGCTCTACTCCCTTAACTACACAACGTATTATCGTCCAACACTGCAAATCATACCACCGCAACCACCTCATCCAGTACCTTCTCATCGATAACATATCCCACCTTATCTCCTTCATAACTCACAATAATCTCTCACACCTCATTCAAGTTCAAAGTACCCATTACGTTTTAATTAATTTTAAATATTAATACATTAAGATACCTATACCGAGGCCATGGCATATGCGTTAAATGTATCGTTAAAAAAAAAAAAAAATGAGGTAAATAGGAAGGGAAAGAAAAATCTGGAATATAATTGTAAAGAGAATAATGAAAATGACAGTTCATAATATTTATAACACATCCAGGGGTATTGTTATTACTGGTAAGGGAATTTTTAAAGAAAAGAACTGGAAAGGAAGGGAATGAATCAGCTGTGAAGAGCCAATAATAAAGGATAGATGTACAGAATTACAGAATGTAAATCCTTTTCAGAAATGAAAAAATTAGCACGCGGGAGAGGAGAGTGGAGACACACAACTTACTAGCCAAAAAACTGTAAGGAATATATCACTTTTTTTTTTTTCTTTTTTTTTAAGTAAGAGGAGAAATGCGCGCGATATGAGAATTAGTCATCAGAATAAAAGAATTCTGTGCACAGGTAGTTTCATAAAAAATAATACAAAATATGATACCCTTAACATAACAGGAACTGCCATGGATCTATAAAAAGTGTTTACTTAATCGTCCATTTTTAAGATGGGACAGATTCTTCAGTTATAGGTAATAAGTACATTACTGGAAATTATAGTTATAGGTCCGAAAATTTACAATTCGGAACATGCAGTTTTAGTATTCTGGGATTCTGACCTCTGCGAAACAAAATTGGGCAGTATTTGAAAACAGTTGTAGGTATTCATGAATACCGAATACACGTATTCATTTTCCTACGAATACTGTATTCAGTATTTATACAAAAGTAAATCACAAATACAAAATACTATAGAATATTCAGTACTCGTGAACATTGAATACTGTAATATATTCAGCAGTCATATGAATGCGAGCTCGTGTTTTGCAAATACATCTATTAATTACTTAAGAATAATGGCCAAGCCGTGGCACAGGTAGCCAACTTCAGATACTTAGGCACAAATCTCAACGAACAAGGAGACATTAAAAAATAACATAAAAATACTAAGAAGAATTAAGCAAGCAAGAGGCGTCTTCCTCAACATGAAGCAATTCTTTATAAAAGGCAAGAGTTGAGCATACACCTATGGATGAGAATGCTCCGTTTTTACATCTTCTCGATTCTCATGTATAGAGGTGAGAGCTGGACTATAAATCCGAGCACAGAAAGAAAAATACACGCGCTAGAGATGTATACTTCTACCACAGGATACTGAAGATCCCGTGGATTCAGCAAGTGACAAATGCCGAAAAGTGCTTAGCAGAATGGGGAAGGAAGATGAACTGCTGTATTAAGCACCATCAATAAGAAAAGAAAATTGCGGTATCTGGGGCATATATTATTAAGAGGCGAAAAGTATGGGATACTACGCTTAATCTTGGAAGGTAAAATCAACGGACAGAGATCAATTATGGCAGATGATAGAACTCCTGGTTAAAGGACCTGCGCTGGCAGCTGGGCTGCACATCGTCGGAGTTGTTCAGGAAAGCATCAGTATCGAAACTACAGATAGCCATCTGGTTAGCCAACCTCCAATAGGAGATGGCGGAACGAAGAAAAAGAACAAGCGATTAAAGTGAAGTACAGCTATGCAAGTAAACGGTTCCGGAAGCAGAATTTTAGGTTCACATTAGGTATATGGATCAGCATTGGCGATTTTCGAGTTTGGCGGTGTAAAATACGGCTTTAAAATACGAAATACAGACAATACTTCGGTTCAGAATTTCATTTTTGAGTGTCTTCAGAAAGTATGAAAGTCGTAGGTTCATAAAATTGCATTTTTACTAGGTCCAAGTTCAGTTCTGACATAGAGGTTTTGAGAGGAAGTAGTTGGTTCAATATTTATATGATACTATGGGAGTTCGCAAGCATAAGAATTCAATTTGTATTACACATGCATCGAAACAACGGTTTAACAGTCTCATTTTGCAGATTGAAAGTTCACGTTATCACGATAGATCGCAGCTGCGTTTGTAAATGCTACGGCACATGCGCAGAAGACTCTTTTCAGTCCTAGGACTTGTAAAAGGACTGAAAAAAGATGACGTCACATATTTTTCTTTCACAGATGTGTACAATCTAGGTACAATTAGCTGTTCGATGCATTTGTAATACAAAATATCTTACAATGCAAGGATTGAAGCCAGTTATCACGCCTCCGCACGACTAGCTTCACTCGCCTTCGGCTCGCTCCGCTAACAGTCGCACTCGGCGTGATAAAGCTCGCTTTCAATCCTTGCAGTGTAATATACTATTTCGGGGTTCATTTCATCCTGCATCGTCATCGCCGCACTATCAACTTCCCAGCGACATAACCACTTCCACGCAACTAGCATAGTAATAATGTCAAAATTACTTACAGTTGGAAAACAAAAACGAGAAAACTATGGCTGGACATCATTTTTCCTCGCTTGATTGGATCAGAATAATCTTCCACACGAACTGGGTTTGGATAGTTAACGTGAATGTTCTTACAATGTAAAAATGAATGCAAATTGAAAAGATAATGATGGCACAGATTCACGGTTTGATCAACTATTAGGAACACGATTCACGCAAAGGTACAGGATCAATATTATTCGAAAGTCACAATTCATTATAAATCATCACGAGTCACAATATTTTCACTGTTTTTTGTTTTATGATAAAGATCTCTCGGGACTGCAGTATTCTTTCACTTTTATTGTTATTCACAATATAATTTATCATTTGCTAAGGCTTGCAATAGCGGCAGGACTGCAGAACGCAAGATTCCGGAATGAACTAGTTTCATCATCATATCTATGCTTCTATTATATTTTCAAGTTTTCCGGTGCGGTACGGCGGTACCACTGTTAGTTTAGTTGCGTTGCCAAGATTTTCATAATGATAAAGGAATCACTCGCATCCCACGCTCCAGAGTGTAAAGTACCTTTTAATTTTCATTTCATTTCACAAGAATTTCCCGACGCTATAGGCTTGAGGCTTGAGGCTTGACAGCTGATTCTGATGATGATCTGATGAACGAATAATTATACGCTGTGCGCAGGGTTTAATTTCGGTTCCGAACGGTGGGTCATCAATCATGAGTCATAATTCATAATCAGAGAACAGATTTTAATGTTTTTACGTACAATCAGAAGAGTATGCTAGTTCCATAGGTAGACTTCTCCAAAAACCTAGTTTTCCGGAAAACGCAAAAAACTGTTTCTCAGCTAATGTTCGGGCTTAATGGTTGGATATAGGTGCGATGGATCACTTTTTGTGCTCACATTGAAGATATAGGTCGAAAATTTTTTCAAGTACTCCGATTCGTGTTCAAAAGGCGTTCAAAGATGGAGAAGTCTGGGTTTGACACGATGTTTTGAAATTGCTTATCAATTTTTGTTTATTATTGCTATAAAAGGCTGCAAAAGAGGAATAACATGGAAATTTATTATCAGTTGTTATCACCTTTCAAAATGAGACATTTTTATTATCAATACACAAAAAATGAAAACGCAACATGATTCAGTTTTTGCTATATAGTTATAAAAAATTGAGCAATAATTGAAAAGAAAAGACTACTAATTGTTTTACATTAGTACACGATGACAATAATTCATTATCAAAAACACAGTTTTGTAAACAAAACAATAATCGTGTCAGACCCAGACTTCTCCATAGGATAAGTCTACCTATGATTCCAAACCAATTTTCGTTTGCATACTGGAGCGCTTCTGTTGTTTTTTGAAAATCGATGACGCCACGTTGTAGGCAGTGTTGTACAGTAACCGAAACGATACTTAACTCAATTTCCCTAAATTCGGAGAAGTCTACCTATGGAACTAGCATACTCAGAAGACAAAATATTCGCATACATAGGTATGTACCAGTTGTATTTATGCATTCAACTATTTAGGTGAAATATATGTATTTGAGAAGTTATCTGTCAAACGGGCCCCTATCAGCAAGTATGGTTTTGAGAAAAACAACTTCAAAGTTTTCAAGCTGAAATACTTCTTTCAGACTGATTTAAGAATATGTTATTATAAAAAGTGTTCACCTCGATTCAATTGATAGACATGACTGATTAATTGTTTAGTTCGTTCAGAAACAAACGCGGACTAATTGAGAAAGAAGGAATTATGACAGAGGGGCCCTTTTTAGAGCGATGGGAAAATTAGCGTGGTGGGACACGTGTTGTGGTTTATCAGTAGCTGTTTTCCCATATAATAATATTGGTGAGTTTTATGCATTTAGTCTTCTACTTTGCTTGTGTCCACACATGAATACAACTTATGAGATAACACGTACACAATTCCTAACTCGCTGAATGATGATTTATTGTCAATTCTCGTGATTGAAGCTATATCCCGATTGACAATGAGACCAACTGTGAGTGTATTTGTGAACATCACTGAGTAATCACGCTAATGGTGAGCGATCACTTCACACACACTATCTTAAAATGATGAGATGTTGAACACTCACGAAAAAATGTGGTAGGCTAAAAGTCTCAAAACGGTTGTGTTTTGTGACATGTTGCGTGAGCGCTCACCAAATTGTCAATCGGGATGTAGTAGCGAAGATGCCTCTCCCTGCTCATAACGCAACCAAAATGTATAATTTCTGAGGTGAATTATCGTGGATGGAGTTACTCGCTGTTCACACTATTGTAATATTGCAGGTATAATGTATATGCTTGGTTTCATTGACTATACGTTAAGTTTGTAGATATATATTTCAGCATAGAATTGTTGTTGATACAATGCGTTTGGAATCATTTATTGGCGCCGATTTTGCTGAATATCATATGTCGGTACATAGAGCGGGGGTTTTCCAATAAAGCAGGACACGGAGATTTCGAAAATCAGCATGTCCGCAAAAAGGGCCACTGCTCGACAGGGGCCCTTTTGACAGGTAACTCCTTATTTACTTATCGTTATCCAAAAATTGTAAATTTTTGCTTTCGATGGTTTTCGCATCTTTTATGCGTGAAAAGTCATAAGTTATGGAAAATTAGCAGTTAAATTATGTGCAACACTGCCGATGAGAGTCTAAAAAGAAAATGTCATAGATATGTACACATATATCTATGATAGAAACTTCCTATTAAAACGTAGAGTTCCTGTTTTCTTGGCGTTTACGTGAATATCATACAAATTAAAAAGTATTTGTAAATCGTACTGTCTTGGTGACCCCCTGTGATAGTTCCCATTATGTTAGGGACATCGTATTTGGTATCATTTAGTAGGAAATAATAACAGAATATTTTTGGTAGGTAAAATGTTTTCCTTATTCCACATGATTTTCCATGTAAGGTAAGGTCACCAGTAATTGACAGTACCCTAGAACATAGTTAACATCCAAATACAAATAGAACATTTTTGACGTTTGTATGAGCGTTGCGACAGCAGTGCCATCTAATACAAATATTTCAGACCATGCTTGCGGTTGACCATGCATTACTACTAATTCTTATTGCGACCTTGTGATATGATTTTCAATTCTTAATTTTTTTGTGGTTAAAAAAAAAACTGTGTTTCTTAATGAAAAGTTAAGGGATAAGTATTTAAAATCATTTTCTGTATTTGAAAAAGTTTTCAACGTATCATAAAAGTGAAGATACTACCTTAAATATTATAAAACATACATTCTTTATTATATTTTGATCATCATTGTGTAGTTGATTTTGAAACAGGGGATTGCCTGGGTTGTCAATTACTATAGATATCTAAAGTTACACATTTTCCAGTAGCTGACACTAAAATTACAATTTTCAATACCTAACTGTTTTTCATTTTTTTCAGATTATGAGCGACATAATGTCACTTTCGAAGAACTATAGCACGAACGGATTTTTCTAAATTGCTTGAAAAATCGCTGAAGAAGCATTTATGCTAGGTACCTAATAACTTTTCGTAAGCTCTAGATGAGTTTACCTGCATAAAATGTTGTTTCTTAACCAAATAAAATGTTTTCATCAATGCAGTTAGGTACCTACAAAACTTCATTTCATATTTTAGCCACTTTCTAAAGTGTCAACTATTCGGATTTCACCCATTGGAAGGTCATCTAGTGAGAGTATCAATTTGCCAGATTTGACTGCCAAGTACACGAAAATTCTGAACATAGTTCTATTTTTTATTTATTTTTAATCAATCTTTTGTTGGTAATAAAAATATATATATTATCATGTGCCAAAATTAAAAAATAAAAAAAAATGAAAATGAAAAGCACCACCTTTTTAGGTGGCCCCGTGGCACTCCCCCTTGAGTCAAAGGCATCATATTTAGTGACGAAAATGAAAAATTTCTCCTTTTTGGCTGGCCCTGTGGCAATCCTCTTTGAGTCAAAGAAATCATATTTAGTATCATTTAGTAGGGAATTTCAATGACCATATCGATGGCCTGGTTTAAAAAAACTCGTAAGTCCAAAACAACAAATTTTTCAGGAGAAGCAAAAAACATGATTAAACATTTACATTTACTGCTGAGAGAGTCTGATACATATCAGAAGTTACTTACGATAAAAACGTTTTCCATTATTATTTTACAGCCATTAGCTAATTATGAGGAATAAAGGTGACTTATGAGGTTTTCACTTCAAACTTACTCGACTTACGAGTTTTTCAACTTGAAATTTCCAGTCATACGAGGTTTTTATTTGAATAAGTACTGAACTTACGTGTATTTTAGCTTGTATGTCAGACTTACGAATATTCTAAATTGAAGAATAGAGAATGATAGTGTAAAAAACTCGTATGTCTGACTTACGTATTTTTTATACAGTCTATAGGGTGTGCTAGAGTGGATTGCGACTTCCGAGGTTGTTAAATTTAGATGTATCGATTTTTTACCATTAGAAAAACCACGGAAAACTCATTTTCACCAAAACTTGGACTTACGTGTTTTTTAAACCAGGCCATCAATATGATCTCGTGAAGTATTCCAATATCATTAGTATTTTTGGAGTTATTTGGTAAATACTGACGAAGGAGAGCATTTGTTACCACGGTAAAAAACGCACACGGGTGGGAGTAAGTTTTATGTGGGTCATTCAGCGGGCTGGCCTGCACAATAATCGACAAAATTCCATTGATCACAATTTTTTCCGTCTAATTTACAGTGGAAGCGACTAGTTAGGGTAGAGTACCAGTTACCGATTAGGACATTCGAAGGTCTCTCACTGCTTTTATAATAAGTCCAACGTTGAGATGTTGTGTTTGATACGCCAGCGTGGGAACGACGGGGGAGGGGCATTCGGGTTAAACTCTCCCCAACATTGTAAAGAAGATTATTTTAAAATATATGTTTTAACCCATTAATTACAGCATTAGGATGACGGGGTATATCTTCCCCTCTTTTCAAACGATTGGCCAGGCAGGACATCAGTTTTAGTATATGTTTTAGCACATAAAACTTAAAAATTGCAGATAATACCGCCGAAGACATCGTAAATGAAGTTTGTAGAAACACTTCATTCATTTTTGAGATCATTCGACTGTAACCCTTACCAATTAAAGTCCGTGGGAGGTACGGACGAAAAGATTTCAAACAAAGTATTAAAATTCATTAATAAAAAATAATCAACCACGAAAAATAACTGACTAGTCAAAAATATTCGATCACCTTCGAATAAAATTACGACTATTCTATTAAAAAAATAAACAGATTATTTATTTCTCATTAACTCATTATACGATCATTTTTATTTAATTGATTAGGTATTTTATTAATTTTATGTAATAGATAGATTTTTTTAATTATAAAAAGAACAGCTTTTATTAATGGCTATTTCCTTATATCACAAATTTCATTTATTGGGTTCGCTGGTTGGTAAAAAAAAAGACGTATACATCAATGCGCTCATCTCCAGACATAACCTCTTCAATCCTTTCCCAATCATTCCTGTTGTTTAAGAGCACAATAACTAAATTATGACTGGCGAAATAAAATTAATGAGTCTGCCTTGACCGCCAGAATACTATAGGTTACTTATATAAGAATCGATAACTCCTCATGAGGTATTTCTATAAAGTCACATAACTCACCCCATTTACACAGTTTTAAAGTCACATGAGAGCAACCATAAACAATCTCTAACGGCAATGGCAGTAACCCCATGTGCTCGTACGTCTTTTCCGCATGCAGTAGCCTTACGTTCACCTTCGAGGATTCATTTTAAGTGTATTATATTAAGCTTCTAAAGTTAAATTAAACGTAGAAAAGAGGAACAATTGTCTTAAATAAACCGAGGGGCCTTTTAATTAAAGATGTTCGTGAAGAAAATGAATCGAAAATGAAACTAGGTAAAAGTCTAAGCGTCGCGAGGATGTCTTGTAATAATTTTTACTCGCTTCGGCTCCAGTGACATGGGGAAATTAAAATCTAAAGTAAAAACGTTCAAGAACGACTCGTTTACTGCCTTCAAATACAGAAGTATGGGACACAACGTACAGGTTCAACGTGCGATGCTAGGACTTTTATTTTTGCAGTTCTATCTACATTCATTCAACATATTTAACGCCGCCCTCGAATTATACCGACGAACCATTCAAGAATCAAAACCGCAAAAAAAAGGAAACAGTCATAGGGGCAAATATTTTGCTTGGGGCTCTTTTACTTTAAAATGTTCCAGTGTACAGGATGTCTCAAAGTATGTGACCCCTTCAATCCGATCAATAAGCAATTCATCCCAACAACGTGTTGATATATTTGCATTTTCTTACATTTAATGGGGCTGATAAATGGAAACTTGATAAAATTATGTACAGCATTAATGAGAAATTTTTTTTCAGAATTCCAAAAAAAAGTGTCACTTTACCTTGTCGAATGCCGTATTCTGAAAGCCAATAGAAAAGTGAAATAAATAAATTTTCATTGGTGTGAAGCATTTAGCCTCAGGAGCGACGCAATTCTTATAAGGTGGGGTTAACTGCTCATGCTCCACCTCTGTACCTGATGTTCATAATGAGAATAGTATTTATTCACGGAAAATTATATACGTAAACATTTTTATGTCTAACACGAATACTGGATGATAAAATAGCATTATTTAGATGAATTCCAAGTTGGTACCTAAGATTCCAACAGGCGGTCCCAAAATTCACAAGTTTCTACATGGCTTTCTGTGTACCTAGGATCGTTATCAATCGATAAGACATTTTCAGCATAGAACACTGATGCCTAGAGTTGGAAAGACGCATTCGAACCTGAACGGATCTATCACCTAGTTCAGACTGTCCCGTACTACCCGACCCTCCCCTATACAGTGTAATGATCGACGACTGCCTCTTGACATCATCAATTCACTATTGGAGGCGTACCGGTTTATCTTGGGGGAAGGTCAGTATTTCCAAATCATAAAAATGTCAACCTAGCCTAATGAATTCACCCACGTCTGAAATATATCCAATGTGGCACGGTTTCCCCTCCATTTTCCATTATAATTCATGTCCGGAAGCTAAACACTCCGACTATAAGTTTCTAATTCGGACCGAATCATTTACCTGTATTGGATTAAGATCCTTCAAGGTTTATCAAGCAAAATTCTCTCACCAACTCGGCGCTCCAGTTTAAAGAGCCATCTTTCAAATTAACCCACGTAAGCAAGAATATTTCCTAACATGTGTATTTCACGCGTCAGTGAACTCTCATTAGCCTCACACCACGGTACGATCTAAAACGAATAACTATTTCTAATCGTATTAAAAGACCGACTGCATTTTCACTTCACCGATTTGGTTACTAGAGAATTTCGCGCGATGGAAACCAGAGTCGAAGATTCCCGATGAAAGAAAAGATTTGTTTTTCTCGTCGATATAATTAAAGACGTTACGGTGAAACAACCTATCTTTAATTAATGTCTATTCATGACGACCACACCTCGTTGCCCGTAATTTAATGCTGAAAAGGCAACCTTTTCACGGTTTATTACCGTTCTTCCTTTCGTCTGGTACTCTGGTTTTATTCATCGCTCTCTGTTAAACATACCGTTCTTGGTTATGTTAAAACGACCTCAGAGTATGATAGGGAAACGACCAACCTAAGTAAGCGAATTTCAGATGAACCTGATTTTCACTTCGAGGAAAAATAACGTTAGATGTAAGAACTGAAAACGATTTACTGAGAGAATGAATGCATTTCTATTGGGAAGTATGTGTGGGTGAAGCTCTTGTCAGAAGTATCAAAAGCACATGAATCATCGTTCGAGATAATGAGGTTAGTGCGTGATGATCGACGAGAAAGCACGTTCAACCACCCAAGGGCTCGGTCAGAAACCGACTGTCCAGCTCATAGACCCAAACTAGAAGTAAAGGGCTCATTGTGTCGTGGTGCATTCAAGCAGGGGTAACACACAGATACACAACCAATGATGGTGTGAAAGATGCGGTTAATTGGAGTCATATAGGTATATGTATAAATTACGCGGTACGCAATTTCTAAATAATCTGGATTATTTATCGCCAGGTTCCTTTTCTTTACCTTAGAGTTCGTCGGCAGCCCAGCTTGTACTTTTATTTGTACTCGTATTTGTACCCCTACCATTTACCTGTATGTGGAAGATTAGACTTACCGGCGGATAGCTGTAAACGCATTACTCGTAATTGTCGTGTATTTTCATGCTGGATATTTTAGGCGTGTACAGACGTGGCTCGTGTACTTAGTATGATGTAGTTCAATTCGGTTGATATTTTATTTTCATGCCATTTACTGCTTTACGTTCGTGTTTAACGAGATTCGTGTTGATTCATTAATTAAATTTGTGCATTGATACTTGGTGTTGTTGATTTCTGCGTTGTCACTCGCTTACAAATCAACACTTTAACACGTTCGCATCATATCAGTAAAGGCTAAATTTCACTTTGCGTGCGAAGAATCTGCCAAAAGTTCGAAATCCAATGTTCGGACTGTTAAGTCTATATCTCTTGAAGGTCAATCTTCAGTTTATCGCTTCCCAGAGGACTGCCAAGCAATCTCCGCACACGTAGAGCTGGCGAATATATCAATAGTCAAAAATGTTATTTCACAACTAAACGTCCGTGGAAAGATTCGTAGAATATGGGTTACAATGGATGCAGAGACCGCCAAAATCTACGTCGATTCGGATGGTAACGTATGCTTCCGTGGTACATATTTGGATGAAATTGTCGATCATTCACATGAGTCGTTTGCACCAACTTTAGAGCAGAAGAAGCACTCTTCAATAAAGTCAATAACAAAGGACATGGTGATCGAAAATTTCGTCGGAAAGACACAGAACGCGGCCACATGGATAACGCAGTTTGAAAAAGAGTGTACCCGACTGGATATCCCGGGGAATCGTTTCGTGGAGGTCATTCGCTTATTTTTAGAGGGAGCTGCCAACGACTGGTACAGCATCAACCTTAAGCTGATTGGAAATGAAGAACCATGGGACACGTGGAAAGCTAGCTTTCTAGAATCATTTGGGCCGAAGGGCTGGGATGAGGTAATGTCTGCATTCACGTTCCGCTATATTAAAGGTTCGCTCACCGAATACGCGTTGAAAAAAATTAATTTAATGTTAGAGGCAGATTCGTCGCTTTCAGCTCAAACTCGTGTTAATCTTGTGGTTATTGGGCTGCCGGCTACTGTTAGAGATAACTTGGACCGTGCCTCTATTGAGACACAAGGAGACCTGCTCTCGGAGTTGAATAACTTAGAACATTTAGTTAACAAAAAAAATGGAAATAATTGGCTTAGTAGTAAGATAGGAAGCTCGGAAACAGATAGTTTTAAGAAAGGTGGTAAGAGGCAGTGCACTCTCTGTGAAAAAGCTGGTTATCCATTTCGATTTCACGCTCCTTCTGTGTGTTGGAACAATCCGGATAATCCGGAAAGTAAACATGACTTGTTGGCGAGCAAAAAGGGCCCCAGTTCCCAGGGCAGAAATGTGAGAATGGTTAATAATGTCGAGCTACAAGACGTCATTAATGGTGCTGTGCCCGACCAAAAAAACTCAAATTGACTCCACTCATTGCTCTCCAAGTCGAAATTGAGGGTGATTCTGCGCGCGCCCTCTATGACCCTGGTGCAAACATTTCGGTAGTTAACTATCATTATGTACAAAAATTTGGCAAGGAGATGCAAGTATTAAAATCCTACACTTGTAAAACAATGGGTGGAGTAAAACGATTTGTTGGAGTGATGAAACTCACTATGCGTATTGAGGCTATAAAAAAAGACGTCTGGTTTTTTGTGGTTGATGATGATGAATTTGCGTATGATGCACTACTTGGTTTAGACTGCATACAAATTTTCCGGTTGTGTCAGGATCATCGATTAAAGATTTCCCAAGCTCCTGGACACGACACCTTGTCCCAGCGGGTTCAGGATAGTAGTCGCAAGCTTTCGCAACAATTGTCGCTCCTAGGTAATACCAAATCGGATCAGGACTGTAAAATACATAAACAAGTTCCTGAAAAATGGGAACAGCATATGCCCATTATTGAGCTGTTTGATACGCAAACAGAACACTTAGCCAAAGATAAAAAAGAAAAGATTTGTGCTCTCATTAATGAATACAAAACCATCTTTGCTAAAGATAGGTATGATGTAGGCACGTTCGTTGAACAAGAAGCTCATATCAAGCTATCCGAATATAAAGTGGTTGCCAGAAAACCTTACAAATGTTCTTTTGAGGACCAAGATGAGATACGTTCTCAAGTTTCCGAACTTCTCAACGCAGGCCTAATTAAGGAATATAGTTCACCATTTGCTGCCCCAGTCACAATGCAATTTCGCAAATCAGAAGGCGAGAAAAATAGGTTGTGCATAGATTTCAAAGCCCTGAATAGGTTGACAGTTTCTGAGACTTATCCGTTCCCGTCTATTGATGACATAATTGTCAAGACAGCCTCTTGTTCTTGGTTTTCTGCTTTAGACATTAATTCTGCCTTTTGGTCGATTCCTGTCAGACCAAAAGACAGATATAAGACCGCCTTCATCACTCAGGAAGGTCATTGGGAGTGGAATTGTATGCCCTTTGGCATCAGACTGGCTTCCCCCACTTACCAGCGCATTCTCTCAAGCATCCTTCGTAAAAATTAACTTAATAATTTCGCCATCAATTACATTGATGATATTCTCGTGTTTTCAAAGTCTTTTGATGAGCATTTGATACACCTTGATAAGGTGTTTAAAGCTATTCAAGAAGCAGGTTTCAAGTTTAAGTTTGTCAAATGCTCCTTTGCTGTCAGGCAAGTTAAATATCTTGGCCACGTCATTGGTAGTGACGGGGTAAAACCTTTGTTTGATAACCTAAAATCCATCCGGGAATTTCCAACCCCGACTTCCAAAAAGAATATACGCCAACTTCTTGGCAAAATTAATTTTTATCATAAATTCATTGAAAACTCTGCCCAGTTGCTTGAACCCTTTTATAGATTACTTCGTAAGGACGCTGTCTTTACATGGTCTGAGGACTGCAAAACTGCATTCAACAAGGTCAAGCAGTTACTCATCTCGGAACCTATTTTAAGCGTTTTTGATCGTAAGCGTCCCATTAATATATATACGGACGCTAGCCTGGAGGGTATCGGTGCGGTCTTAAAACAGCCGCAAGATGATGGTTTTGAGAAGCCAGTAGCGTATTTCTCCAAAAAGCTTACAGATAGCCAGAAGAAGAGAAAGGCAGTTTTCCTTGAATGCCTTGCGATTAGGGAAGCTGTCCGGCATTGGCAGTATTGGCTGCTGGGCAATCGCTTCACTGTATTTTCAGACCATAAACCTCTTGAAAATTTAAATGTTACTGTTCGCACCGATGAAGAACTTGGTGATATGGTCATGGGCGAGGCCAGTCAAAGGGTGAATTGGTCCGGATTGAATTTAATCATTATATTACACAAATGGGTTCAGAGCGCTACCTGCCGATATTTTGTTTAACTCACCATCATAAAACTACCAGGCTAGTGATACGGGTATCCTACGGGGCTAGTGATACGGGTATCCGACAGGAAGATAGCGCAGTCGTTCGACCTTCTAATTCGCACGGCTGGTCACCGAGTGAAGAAGAGTTGCAGACTCACGTATAATGGAAATTAGTCCCCAAAGATGGAGCCTACGTAGCAACTCGCTACATTTTTACCTACCTAGGCCGACTTCTTGGCAAGCAGAAAAGAGGGCTAAGACAGCCCTAACAGGCTCCCCGACGTCTCTGAGGTAATGCTCGAACGGATGGATTCCAGGGCTCGGGTTGAGAGTAAAATTAGAAAAGAGATCCATCCGGTAATGACTTTCGGCTCTCAAACATGGACTCCATATCAAAATTTGAAAAGAAAAATCAAAGCTACACACAACACTATGATAAGATCGATGCTGAAGATCCAACGGAAATATAAGAAAAGAATGGTAAACCTGAAAAAGAAATTGAAAGAGCTAATGGAAATTGTCGAAACCAGGAGAAAAATTTGGAGTGGGCAGGAATATATCAAAAATCTCAGATTAGAGATTACAGATGGAGGTACAAGGTATTATTCAAAAGGAGACCTGGGGGTCAGAAGGCAGGGTGGACAGATGATATGAAGAATTTCTTAAAACACAAGCTGTTTACGACGGTGGCGCAGAACCGGGCCGAATGGGCTCAGTTGAAGGAGACCTTTGCTCAGAAGGTGGGCTTGGCTTACTAGCCAATATTTTCTTCATTAATTAAATTTTGCATATGTAGTTTTCCTATAAAGTCAGCCAATAAAGGGTATTGTATTGTATTGTATCAATCTTCCAGACTTTGAAAGACTCTCGTTCTGGCTCTTCCCGGCATTATTGTGACTGTAAGTTGCTTCGAGACTCGTTTGAGATCCTCGAAAACCCGTTTAAAACTCTGTAAACCTCTTCTAGATGTTTTTAAAACTCGCAAGAAATTTTGACCATTCATCCACGACTGTTGAGTCTCTTTCATACAGCTTGTAAGACGCTGTCCTCTGTGAAGCGTTTCTGATACGGTGCCAATTGCACCTTTGAATAGTTTGTAATATGATATGGAATGACCTAGATCGTAGATAATAAGTATAATTCTCACAATGTGAAAGTAAGCAATCTTATTTTATGTTCAAAATGTTTCAGTGAAGAATGTTTGATGCTCCATTCGGAAGTACATCACGATTAATTAGTTTTCTTTGGAATGCGAGGTAAATGTTTCCTTGATTCGACTGTACACTCCCAATCACGCTAACACCTAACACGATTTTGTAAATAGAGATGCGGAAAACAAAATATCAAACTTCTTATTCACTATGTGCAACTTCTTACAGAACAACAAAGTAACGTACGGCAATGTATTAATTCGGAGATAGCAGAAAACATTTCTTCGTCCCTTTTGACAGCTGTGAAATTCTTTTCGCAATTCTTCCGTGAATCTTTTAGAAAGATACTTTCTCCGCCATCGAATCGCGTTGAAAATCACGAACGCTCGTCATTGTTCAAATTAATATACTTTTTGCAATACATCTGATTTACAAAAGGATGAAATGCCAGCGAGTGCAATCAAATTCCGCCTCAGTGAGCGCAAAACTCGATAAAACAGAATGTGACGATTCGACGCGAGCTCATCGGCAGACCCTCGCAGATATATCGAATATCCGGATGAAATAGTGTATCTCAAAAGATATTTATTAATTCGAGGACACTTCGGGACCGGTATTTTTTGCCCCCGCTGATTGCTTTTACTTCCGAACGGTGCGAAGGCTCTGCGAACGATGCTCTGGATTTCAGCCGAATGTCGTTCCGCCCGGAGCCTCATTCATAACCAACGTCGAAATCATCAATCAGCGGCTTTTTGCCATCAGTTTGCCGGAGACGGTGTTCATTAGACGTTGCCCCCTCAGGCTCATTTATTGCCGGAATGGTCCTAAGAAACGAGGACAGTATGCTGAGACGCAAATCGAAGGTACTTGATAAAGGTGTGGGCGGTATCGGCCGTCCAAGAAATTCGCATGTACAGCTGCAGGACGTTTCCCGGGCGCGATGATGAACTCGTCGCAAAAGACGTTCCACGTTCCGCCGTTCGTCTTTTGTCGGAAAACGCGTCGTCAGAAATGCGTATGAAAAGATTTGCAAAGGCCTGATGTTCTCGTCTTCCCTTAGAGCTGCATTAGACAAGTGCTCGTTTTGATTAATACACTGATTACGCAATCGATAGGCACCGTCTCCATTTGCGCTATACGAACGCCGAAACCCCCATTTATAAAATTACCATATCACTTCGAATTTCGCCTTCTATTTACATATCGAGCCACTGCCTCCCGTTTTTCAAAAGATAAATCGCATAAAAAATGTGTCTCACGAACTAGATGCCTGGAAAAGATCATAGATTAAGGGCTTATACGGCGTTGGTCATTTGTCGCGTAGTGTTTTTTTTTTTTTTTTTTTTTTTTGTCCTCTACTCCGGCTTTAACAGGAATTAATATCGAGAACGCCGCGTTGTCCGGGTGAATGATATTATCTTCGGGCACAATGACGAACATGCAAGATGTAGAAATTTGGAAAATGGCATCGATGGTAGTTATGGAGATGAAATTTTCAAAACTGATAGGTAACAGGACGCTGCTCCTTTGCTTCGATGACACACGTGCCCATTGGCTAGCGTCAAAAGGTTTTTTTGTAGAGTCTGATGAAGATTATAAAAGTTCTGTTGTCAGACGACATAGCTTGATATTTCGGTTTTTTGAAACTACTGGGTTTTCGGAAATTGATCGAGAAAAAGACGTGTTAGCCTGGAGCGCAGCAAGGGCATTTGAAATCAAAAAACGAGAGCGAGGAGAAAAAGCGCGTGCATAATAATAATAATAATAATTGGTGCGGTGGAGTGGCCCCTAAGACACCGCACCCCCAGCACCGGAAACTACACGGAAACTACCCTTTCGGGCGTCGCATCAGTGCTGACGGGAAATAATAATAATAATAATAATAATACTAATACGGCGCGGGCGACGTCACAACGAACAAGCTGGTACGACACAGCGACGGCGCCGTGCGCAGTTGCCGTCGTGTTCTGGCCGGCGGGGCCCTTAAGTGCTTCTACTTTGAGCGCCAGTTGGACGGGTGCGGCGGCAACGGGCACAAAGCTGGATATACTGTTTGTACGGCGAATTGGGTAGGCAATTTGTGGGCCAAGCCCGATATGTACTAGCTGAATGAAATGTTCAAGGGGCCAATCAAAGTTATTCTTTATTTCCCGCAGAGCGACGAGTACGTAAACCGTTTCCCTATTCGAGATGATACCATTTTGTGAAAATAGAAAGATGAACATAATTTTTTTTTTTCTCTTAAGTCTAGCACAATATCTTAGATCTATCTTGTATCAAACAATCTAAATTAGTACTACTATTAAGTCGAATTTTCCACGAATAGCAATAATCCTTCTCCATTGAGTCCGTTCTTGCCTTTACATTAAGGTGCCGTTGGACGAGATCACTGGGTTTGCTGTGTCATAGTCTCCTCCTATCTTCTGCATATAGCAACAGATTCAGGGCTTCAGGATTGGAATGCTTGTGTAGTCTCTTCTCATGTTTCTCGGCAAAAGCCTGCACTGTTGTTTTGACGTCTGGAATATGCAGATCTCGATGCAGATACTCCATCCTTGTATATCGGCACGCATTTGTTATCGTTTTGAGGTACTTATTCTGTGACCTTTGTATGATCAGTCTATTTGAGGCCTTCTTGCATCCCCATCTGCATGTAAATTAGTCTTTTGCAGTAGAGACTCATTCAAGAATGCCTTCCCAGCATCCAATACATCTGACTGTACTTTGCTAGGAGTTGTTTTCTTTTCATCTTCACATGAGCCTTCCATGTGAGACGAACATCGAGGTTCATGCCGAGGTATTTTGCGGAGTCGGCCTGTTAAATCAGGGCTCCATACAGGTAAACTCTATGCTGGGCATCGATTTTGCGGAGCGCGTAGGTGACCTGGACAGTCTTCTGTTGATTTATCATAATTTTCCATTCTCTGGCCTACTGGCTTATTTTCGAGATTGACCTCTGGAGATTTTCTGCTGCTTTTTCCTGCATACTGTGGACTGCTAAGACCGCAGTGTCATCGGTAAACGTGGCGACCATAGTCCTGTTTGAGGTCGGTAGATCCGCTGTACATAACGTGTACATTGTAGGGCCCAGTACACTACCTTGCGGCACTCCTGCTAATATTGAATACACACTAGATCGAGCTTCATTGTGCGCTATGTAGTAGGTCCTGTCTGTGAGGTTTGACTCTAATAACTAGGTTATGTTAGCCGGCATGACCTCACTAATCTTTCGAATCAATCCACCATGCCATACATGATCGAATGCCTGTGTTATGTCGAGAAATACCGCCGCACAGTACTTTTTCTCCTCAAAAGTCCGCTCAATCACTGATGTAATTCGCTGCACTTTGTCTACTGTGGCGTGTGATGGGCGGAACCCAAACTGGTGGTCAGGTAGGTTCACTAGTGGCCTAATGCATTTCAGTAAAAGTTTCTCGAATAGTTTTGAGATGACTGTCAGTAGAGAAATGGGCCTATAGGATGTGAGTTCTGCAGCTGGTTTGCCTGG
This sequence comes from Acanthococcus lagerstroemiae, assembly GCA_031841125.1. Classification (NCBI taxonomy): domain Eukaryota; kingdom Metazoa; phylum Arthropoda; class Insecta; order Hemiptera; family Eriococcidae; genus Acanthococcus; species Acanthococcus lagerstroemiae. The sequence goes on along the minus strand of CM063106.1, from coordinate 25,794,388 downwards.
TTTAGCCACCATGATGATTTGAGTAATCTTGAAGCTTTTTGGAACATATTTCAATCGGAAACAGGCGTTAATGATGTACGTAATCAGTAAGATTCCTTTTCGTAGCATTTCCTTTTTAGAACCTGAAATTTTATTCTATCAGCTCCCACCGATTTCTTGGTTTTGAGTAGGGGAGCATGGGGAGAACTGAGACAAGGGAGCAATGAGACAGTGCTGATTTAGCCGACACTACAAGCTATAAATGGCAACACTGCATCACATATTCATCACTATCCAGTAAGCTAACACTATTGTAGAAAAATTTTCAGTTCTATCGATTAGTAGCTGTGATATTGATAACGTGATGGAAATTTGTTCAATTTTTTAGTTTTCAGCATTTACGAAAAAACGTTCACAAGAAAGAAAATTTGTATTTGCGAAGTAAATCATATCTTTTTTAAAATATGATCTATTTAGTAACCAAACTGTACCAAACCGTTTTTTTTTAGGAAGTTGTTTTCGAGTTATAAGCGATTGAACATTTTTGCCGCATTAGGGAGCAATAAGACGATTTTTTAGATGAAATATCGGAAATTTTCGTTGATGCAGCATTTTTGCGATGTATGAATATCTTACCCACCGAAACTGAATAAATGTGTTGACTACTATACATTGAACACCTACAGGAAATTTTTTTGAACCAAACTTGAAAACCATCCCGCAGAGAGGCCTTATCAGTTGCTCAGTTTTTGTCTCATTGGTCCCTATTTACAATTTTCCCAACTTTTTTTCCCCTCTTCAATTTCAGAATGTCAAGTTTAATTTAACAATTGTAATGTCCATATAAAATAAATTTATACTTTTTTGTACTATGTAACATGATCATTTGATTGAATTTTCTGTATTTCATGTGTTGTCTCATTGTTCCCCATGCACCCTTTGAAATTCTCGTGGGGTGATATGAGACAAAATTTTTGAAGGGCAGTAGGATTTTTAGAAATGGCCCGAGGAAGTTGAATTTCTGAGGTTTTGTAGTTCAGTCACGTAACTATAGGTTGCAATTATTCAAAGCTTTCCATAGTGGTTCTACGTCATTTTACAACGGTTTTCCAAAAAGTGTCTCAGTTCTCCCCATGCTCCCCTAGATCAATTTCCCTTGCTACTTCTCCAGGTGAGGCGAATTTTAGATTTTTATTTTCGAGGTAGGTTTTCTCAGTGATCATTTGCGAGTCCATTTCATGAGGTCGAAATACTGTGGTCAGGTGTTGCGCAAAAGCTTCGGCTTTCTCCTTGTCACTGCGCATCCATTTATCATTGCTTTGTTGGTAACAGGCCTCTTGAATTTCTTCGTGGCTTTCCAAAGCGAATAATTCTTTTCAGCATCAGGACTTAAGTTTGTTAGATATCTTTCCAGGTTTTTTTCTTTGTATTTTTTGATTATCTTGTTCAGCATGTTACTGATTCTATTGAAATCAGTTTTGTCTGCTGGGTGTCTAGAACGTTGTCATATGCGCCTTGCTTTCCGACGCTTGCGGACCAGTTCCCGTATTTCACGAGGGTAGCAGATCTCTTGATTTAGTGTCGATTCCTTGTGCGGAGTTGCTGCTGCTGCAGCTTTTCGGATCAGTTCAGTAAACTGCTGCACCTACTCATCCACTTCCTTTGGCGTTTTTAACCTGGCACGAAGGTCAGTTGTTGCGTCGAGTTCCACCCGGAACAGGTCCCAGTCTGTTTTGCTGTTGGTGGTACATGGTCTGATGTCATGTCTGCTAAGTTTTTAATTTATAGGTAATTATTAGAAATGCCTTTGCATACGTAGAAGTATATGAGGTCAGGGACCTTGTTAATATCAGCAGACCAGTATGTTGGTTCACCAGCTGATAATATTCCACAGCCATGAGCATTGATGTCCTCTAATAGTTCTTTGCCCTTGGTTGTAGTGAGGCACGAACCGAAAGTCACATGTTTTGCGTTATAGTCTCCACCCAATATAAACCTCGCACCAAGCTGTTGTAGGATTTCACTAGACTGTTCCTTCTTGATTTTGTGCTTTGGTGGGCAGTAGGCTGACGCAACTTTTAGGTCAGAGTTGCGATACTTTATAGAAACAATGGTGCTCTGGAAGTATTCGTGACGAGTATGGTCGTGAAGCTCATGATGAAGGTTGTTTTTGATGACCACTGCCGTTCCCCCATGGGTTCCACCGTCAGGGTGTGGAGTATGGTACAGCCGGTAGCCATAAATCTTTACGTGGCTCCCGTCAGTTAGGTGTGTTTCAGACACAAGGGCGATGTCGATTCTGCTTATAATGAACATAATATGATCATTGTTTAATACGCTGAGAAAAATTCTCTGGTAAAAATTATTAGAACTTTGAGAAGTCTGTGACTTCCAGCGATTTCACACACAACTGTTGAAAATTTGGATAATTTTTACTGGATTCTGGTAATAATTACTGTACCACATAATTCTACTGAATTTTGATAGAATTTTTAGTAAAATTGCGTGAATTCGTTGGACGTCGAGTCTTACTAGACTTGTGATAATTGTAACTAAAAAATTTTTCTCATTGCACTGGCAGTTATTCTAAACGAACCCCAAAAACTGGTTCAGCGTGTCCGGAAACATCGGAATTACAAATGACGAGATATTTATTGGAGGCGTGAAGTTCAAATAATCCTGTGTAGGAGTAATTTAAAAATGTTACAGTAGAAGTAAAAAACTGTTTCACGTGCTGTGCTCTATGGGCTGAAATTAGAAGTACTGTAAGCTGCATGGTTACATAATGTTATGTGTTGTACGGGCGACAGTATTTACGTGTAGAATAGTTTGCGATGAAAAAGCTCGTTTTGAAAGATTTGGTACATTGTATAGTTTGAACGTCACTCCTTCATTTTATTTTCCGTTGACTGGCGTACTTCCATTAATAGACTCCCGAGTACCCTATTTTGAAACGAATATCTATGCATCCTCCGAACGAGATTTCTCGAAAATTTTCTGTTGTGTATTGCTATGTGAGTAGGAACCAAATTTCAGCATTTTTTTGGCGACAACTATTTTAGGATTTTTAAAAAGAAAACTGCATAACTTTATCCTTACCCAGCCATTTGTGTGTCTGTCGGTTTGTTCAAGGATTACGACTAAACCATAAGAGCTGGGAAATTGCCAGAAATACTTCGGCTCGAAAACAAATGAACGAACGAATGAGTCCCTTAATGCCTTGCGAATTAACTATTTACACACTTAAACTAGGTCTTGTCTAGCCAATAATCGTATACGTACAATTATCGGTTTCCTATTATTTTCAACATGCTACCTTTCGAAAGTTTACTTTTTTCCACACTTTACGTGTTATTCTTTTGATGTTTCCATTGCCCGTTTTGCATGAATTAGCAGAGACGACTCTAATTGTTATTGAAACCGAGGTTGAAATCGAATCGAAAAAGTAAAATTAAAATAATAATAGTCGATATCATTTTGAAAATAAGCTCGGCGACTCTGAAGTTATATTGGATATACCAATAATAATCGAGGGTAATATTGATATAAAAACTTTTTCGCAGGTTTTTTCTCTTTTCTAGGTCGGTACCTAATTACTTTGAATCTAAGTTTTCAATTTCATTTTTAAAAATACATGCAGTTTTGAATCATTTTAGCCTGATGTCGTAGTCGAAGCACATAAGAATAAGGAGTTGAAATACTTTGAAAATTCAGTGCAAAAATTGGCAACAATGAGGTATTGTTGATAGCGCTGAAAGTACTTGTAATTAAGCGGCAAAATTTGCAGGTCACACGTGGGGTATTTTTGATAGTGTATAAGTAAACATTCTATGCGTAAAACATTGCACAAATTTATTGCATAGTAGGAAGTGCATAAAATATAAATCACAAGGAAAAAAGTTATTATGAGGGTACAGATATAAAATACCGAAAGATGTATCTGTACGTATTTTTATCAGCCTTACAATAATCTATACGACTCCATCGCCCCCATCGAGAAGAGTAATATTGAATCTATTCCTGTAAAGAACGAAAATACAGTAGGTATTGAAATAAGAAAAGCATGGTAAGATAAAATCTTGTCATTACCTTGCCACGCCTTTCATAATCTTCATTACACACAACGCAGAAATTTATGCCCTCAGAAGAAATCCGTTCTCCTAACGTCTTGATTTTCTTTACTTCTTTTTTGTTCATTTTGTCTTACAGTGGCGTAGCCACGGGGGGGGGGTTATTGACAATAATATTGATGTTTATCCTTTCTCTGTTGATACTTTATTTTTCGATGGTTTAGTTTTTTTATTCTTTCGAGTTTGATCAACTAGTCTTGCTCCTACTATCAGGATCACGTTCTAGATTTCTTGGCATCTAGAAAATAAATGGTAAATTAATAACTAAACTCTTTTTTCGATATATTAGAATCCTACAGTTTCAATGCGAGATAACATTTTTTCTTTTTTTTTCCAAATAATATGTAAAAATCTAATTAAATACTTACTTCTATCTATAACCTATAACAACAGTAACATGAAAAAAATCTTTACTATCAACCGGCGCTGCTGTCTTTTGTTTAAAAACAAAATTTCAAGTAAAACTCTTGCTATTTTGAATTATTTACATCCAAATTATTACAATATAACAAACCTCATTGATATCAAATCACGAATATAGATTAAGCTCTCCATGGAAACAAGTGCTGTAGCTTCATTAGTTTGGCTGCTAGAGCACGTAGTAGCCGACAAAACATAGTTATCAAAGTTACTCCTGGCTTATCAATGTTACCCCTGATTATTGGTGATTGATTGTATTTTTTAATTTATGTACAACATATTTGTATTTGATATGTAAATAACCTAGGATGTGTAGCGCGGCCCAACATGACGGGTCACGTCTCTCCGTCTGTTTCTCCACACATCACCCATTTTTGGGAAAATGTTTCCCCCTCCATTTCTTATGGCCAGTTGTATGTCTCCTCCATCTTTAGCTCACTTCCTTTGCTATCTCGTCAGTCCAGCGGGTTAATGGCCTCCTCCTCCTTCTTTTTTTTGTCGCAGGGGATCCAGCCTTCTACCTTATTTCCCCATATTTTTACCCCTTACCACCCAATTTATCCCACATACTTCCATTTTATAGTTTCTTGACGAAGTGCCCAATACCTTAAATTTTCGTTTTGCTCTGAGTTTTCTATTTGGAATTTTGTTCCTGACTCTGACACTCAGCATATTTCTTTCCATCGTCCTTTAGGAGACCCTCAACTTCTCCACATTTGTCTTAGCGAGGACCAACGTCTGGGCTCCGTAGGTCATTGCGGGTAGAATTCATCCCCTTTAGACTTCCGCTTTTGTTCCGATGTGCAGTTTGCTCTTGAACACGTTTTCTAGCTTCCAGAAGTTGTTCCAGCCAATCCGTGTTCGGTTTGAGATCTTACGTTCCCTCGCTTTGTTCAAGGACATTTCCTGCCCCAAATATACTGCTTCGCTCATCCCGTCTATTTTTTCGTCAGTGATTATCACTGGTTCACTACTCGCATTCGACATGATCTTCGTTTGGCTCGCGTTAACTTTCAGTCCAGTTCGTTTACAAGCTCCAATAGATTCCTCTACACGATCTACCAGATCTTTCAAGTTTTCGAATATCAACACCACATCGTCTGCAAAGCGCAGGTTGTTGAGGTATTTGCCGTCCACCTTGAAACCCTTGTTCTTCCACTCCAAGTTCAAATCACATTTTCTAGAGCACAATTAAATAGGTTTGGTGAAAGGGAATCTCATTGTCTGACACCACGCCCTATTTTAAAATGTTCTCCTTTCACATCTGTATGAACATAAGAGTAAGCATCGCTGTAAGTGGTTTTCAGAATGTTAATTGGCTTTTGTCCCACCTCCCGTTCCTGAAGTTCGTCCCATAGAAATGTATGGCTGATCGAATGAAAAGTTTTCTCAAAGTCAATGAATAGCAAATAGATTTTAAAGTTGTATTCCACAGCTTTTTCTATTACTTGGTTAATGAAAAAGATTTGATCGATAGTAGAATGTTTTTTCCTGAACCCCGCCTGTTCTTTCGCCTGTTGGAAATCTAGACATGGGTATAATCTTTCTTTTAGCATTTTCATGAATAATTTCCTTAAGTAGAACTATGAAGAATAAGTTTGATCTTAACCGGAATATAATACAACCCGCGAATTCATGGGTAGAATTTTTTGTGTTGGGAGGGGGGGGGGCTAAAGGGACTGAATTCCTGCCAGTAGGCAGACTCAACCCTTTCACATAAATTTGGAAATACATTAAAAATCGATTACCCAGAGCCGTCATCAACATTTTGTTGAAAAGCCAAGTGAGGGTGGGGTTCAGTTCTTCGGCGAATACTCTCAATGTGGGGTTGTCGATATCATCGGGTTCCACGGCTTTTTTCCTATCGATAAACCAATCTGTGTATCTCCCTCGATCCCGTTATTTTTCGGACAATGAAGTACAGTGTATCAAATGCTTTTGATAAATCTATAGAAATTGCTCCCACCAGTGTAGGAACGAGAGGAAGAGGGATTCGGGTTAGAATCTCCTTCCCGCTGTCAAAAAGAGCATTTCAGAATTTATTTTAGTGCATGAATTACAGAAGTAAGATGATGGAATATATCAGAAGTGGTTGTTCCACCCTGCTGTAGCGACCACTATGCCCTTCCCCCCAGAGAGTGATCATCCTACCTCAGTGATTGCTCCAACATAATATGTATATCCCAACATTTAGTTTTTTTACGAATTCTGTTAATACATGATGCACGTATATCCCTGTGGTGCTTTTACCCAGCCATCTCCCTTGAAACCCAAACTGGTATCTGCTAGTTCCTTGATTATTTGGCTTCCGCGGAGATACTTTTCCAGGTAGTACACGAAGGCTCACTCCAAGAGACTAAAATCTGTTCGGTCTCCAACATAAGTCTGTCTGAGATAGCATCAGCAGAGCGATAGAACTCGGAAAACACGGACAGCTGAAACAAATAAAAAAAATGAACAAATTTTTGGAAGTATATGAAGTGGTCTGAGGTTGCAGGCAGTCAGTTTTCCACATACGAATGGAGGATTGAAAGAATTACAACAATGAGTAGCTAACCGTCAAACTCAAGAGGTCGTATTTCCACACAGAACAAATCTGCACTGGACCTCCTGATCAAGGCTCGCAACAGGACGGGTTGTAGCAGAAGATTCATGCACCCGGTCGCTGGTCGGTTGCTCCCCGATATGCGAAGGCGTATCTCCGGGGTAGACTAAATCAGGCCGCTCAATCAGTTCGCAATATAGCTGTTGCAGAAGAAGAACCGGATACACAACCACTAACCGACAAATCTAACTCCTTTGATGATCTACCATTTCGGAAATCCTAACAGTCCGTCGATGAACTGCCTGTAATAGTATCCGTGATCCAGCACAACGAAGTCATCTTATACAATATTCACCGTTCTTATCCTCATTCTATATACATATTGCTAAGTAAAATCACAAATGAGCGAATAATGGACACATCGGCTACGGAGGCGAGGACTGTACTTTCCACATTGTTGATGGTCCGAATGTAATGGAGGATTCTCACTCTAATTGAAGGCAAGTTTCATCACAAAATATCATTTGAAGCCAGAACTGCCACCGCAAAATGAGCACCGAAGATGACGATTCGTTTATCTGTCCCGTGTGTAAGGAGCATTTCACGGAAGGCATGAAGATTCCGACGTGTCTGAAGTGCGGACACGTGCTGTGCCGTCAGTGCGCCTTCACAATTATGGGAAATGCCGAAGCCCAGTGCAGAGTATGTCCGATATGTCGCAGCCCCGGCACATACGCGGACGTTCGCGTAATTTACATCGGTAATGTTCGGCTGTTGAATGAACGAAGTTCTCTGGAATCGGAGAACGAGCAGCTGCGCATCAGACTTCGTTCGACCAAAAAGGAGTCGGAAGAAAATTTGAAGGCGTTTCGATGGCTGCAGAAAGAGCACTTGCTGAAATGCAACAAACGTTTGAAAATGTTGTCCTACTACCAGAGGAACAGCGGTTACCTCTACCGCAAAATGAGATATTACCGCGGCAACTGGTATCGTTTGAAACACAACTTCGAGAGGATGAAAATGCAGAAAAATTCTGAGTTGTCGCTCCTCAAGAATCGCCTGAAGCTTTTGAGTAGCAGTCGAGTCGGTCTAAGTCACCGGCGAAGAGAATCGTACAACATTAGAATATCACCACTGTAAAGGAATCCCTTATTCTCGCGTAATGGAATTTGATGCACGATTACCTACCCTACGAAAGATGTATCAACTCGTTACCGCTGTCAGCATTAAATCAGAATTTGGGGTCTCGGCAAAAGTTGGTAATAAATTACTCCCGGCATGGGTCTTATTTTATTTAGCTTCACAATCATACGTACAAACGAAATTTGTTTTTCACTTACATATACGATATCTACGTAGGTTATTCTCGAAAATTGGGTCGGCTACTTCATGTTCTTATTCTTTATAACAGAGTAGAGCGAGGCAAGACCATGGAGTTAATTTTTGAAGTAGCCCTAGGCCGTTACTTTTTTACAAATATGTTGCAACCAATTCCTTTAGCTTCACTTTGACGCAAAAACTAGTTTCTTAACCCTAGATGATGCGGATTGCTCAAACCAGTTTGAATTACGAAGGACAAAACGCGGTCTTATCCCACCAGGAGGGGCAAGTCCGTTTCCAAGATATTTTCTATTCTATAGAAACGAAAATGTGAAATAAGTCAAGGTAGGGTACGAAACGTGTTACACCGAAGCAATAATTTTGACTAATTTAATTTTAGAAATTATAACAGAAAGACTCAATGAAAACAAATAACCGTAGCCCTAGAACGTTACTTTTTGACAAAAATGTTGCAACCAATGTTCTTTTGGACGCTGCATCCTTTAGCTACACTTGACTATTGGTTTTCTTTGAGTTCTTCTGCTATAATTTCTAAAATTAAATTAGTCAAAATTATTATTTTGGTGTAACGCGGTCTACCTTTACTTTTTTCACGTTTTGGTTTCTATAGAATAGAAAATATGTTTTTGATAATTGATTAACGTAATTTTTGGATACTTACCGAACCATTGTTTCCTCCTAAGCATCGAAACTCGCTCAAAATAAATCTTAAATTCGTAAATTCATTAACTTATCACAGAGAAATTTTACATTCGAAATCACATTTTCAAAAATCTTTAGGGGCGAAACTATAGAGGGGTGTGGGGGATTGAACCCCCAATGATTTGGCAGTCGGCAAATTTTAAGACTATTCATTTGACCTCCCCCTAATAATTTGACAGTCGGCAAATTTTGAAACTGTTCATTTGAATTTTCATTTTTTACGCATGCTTGTTTGTTTGTTTGTTTGTCTGTTTTTTTCAATTAAAAATTTTGGCGGCGAATTTTCAGTTTTCAAAAAATATTTGTCGGCAAATTTTCCTTCTCCACCTGTCCAAACTGAAAGTCAAATTTCGTTTCTGAAAATGGAGTACTCTGGGGACTCCTGTTAGAGACTTGTCAGTCAAAAGCAGAAGGTTTCAAGCTGAGTAACGAACGTTATTTGAAAGGTTGAAATAAAGCTGAAATGTGGAAGACATTTCAAAAGTTTGAAAGTTGGTAGCAAAAACGTTGAATTTCAAATTTCAATAACTATTCGAACTGCCTGTGCGAAAGAGTCACCCTCTATAATTTTAGGCACGTGAAAAAAAAAGAACTATTGAAACCCTACATATTTTAGAAAAATTAATCAGATTGAGATGAAAATGGGCTCAATGGAAGGAAAATTTTATGTACTATAAATTTAGTCCCAATCATTTTTTCGATTAACGCTTTCGGTTTCATAATATTTTGAGATTTCTTCGTAGGATGCCTGTAAATGAAATATTACCCTCGATCAGGGTTACAAGGTAAACGACTACAGTGCGCCACCGCTGCGAGCAGCCCGAAATCTGTTTTTACTAGATTCTCTGTTTGACCTAGAGCTTGAAATTTGAGAAAGTTAAACATTTTATTAATATATAAAAGTTGAATGCATAAAACTTATCTTCCATGTCACAAACTGAATCCGATAGCAAATGTTCTATTGTTTAATTTACGAGTTTTGGTCCTGGTGAATATCGGGCCGTACATCCGTCAGAGCGCGTCGCTATCGAGTCGAAAAGATAAGTAGCAAAAGATAAATCTGTACATTTTCCCCATTAATGTACATACTCATTTAAGTTGAAATATTTCGAAAATTAAGACGTTTTTGAAGTATTTAAAGAGAAACGAATTTTTCGAACAAGGAATTTTCTTTCGATTACCCAAGACTATTTACATACCTAGATTCCAAAATTTTGCTACATGTGTCGAAAACTCCCCTATTTGGTCGCTGATAAGAGTAGTCAATACTAGCACTGCACGGCCCGAATAGAAGGGAGATTTAGTCTAGTCAAAACTCCATGTATTTTTCCCGTAAGAACAAAAGGGAACTTTTGGCACGGATTCCCCTAATCCGATCAACAGAAAACTTTGTACTTTTTTTTTAAAGTTTTATTTTATTGGAATCAATTTAGGAGAAGAATCAGAGGAAATTTAGAAAAGAAGATCACCAAGAGTTTAAACAGCAACCACCTCAACGTGTGAAGGAAGTTGTGTGTTCCTCTCAAGTATTCACTTGGGGGTTCTTCTGCGGTTCGGAAGGTGGGCCTTCAGTGGGGAGATGCGGCGCTACAACCGGTGGATGAACGAAACTGCTTCTTCTTTTCTTTTTCTTTTTTTCATTTTTATTTTCTATTATCCTTTTTATTTTCTATTATCATTTGTCAAATTATTTCACACACCCTCTACATAATTGGCCCACGGGCTGTGAAGAGGGTGCCCAAATAAATAAATATTATTATATTATTATTATTCCTGACATCCATCTACCTTACCCTCCCAGAATAGGGTATGCTCATGTACGCAAATGTGAGTGCTTGGGGGATAAGGTTCCTATCTGCATTTGCAGGGACGAAGCGATGGGGTGGGGGGTAAAACAACTCCAATAATTAGGCCGCCAGCAAATTTTGAAACTGTTTATTTGAATTTTTCTTTTCTAAGAACGTTTGTTTGTTTGTTTATTATTATTATTATTTTTTTTTTTTCAATTAAAAATATTTTGATTTAGAAATCGGCAAATTTTCAAATTTTTAAACTATTTTATCGGAAAATTTTTAGTTAAAAGAAAATATTTGTCGGCAAATTTTCCTTCTCCACCCCCTCCCCCCAAACTGAAAGTCAAGTTTCTCCTCTGGTTACAAATTTTGATATTCAACCTCAAAAATCAACAAGGTTGGTCAGTCACGTACTAGGCAACGTATGATGTCATTAATTCCGAGGTTCGTACGCATCAAGGTCCCAGAATTACAAATAACGGTCTTGCCCCGCTCTACTCTAAGGCAGTATTGTGAGGAAGTTTTCGGTCATTTTAAATTATATTAACCTGTGCAGCACATTGCCTGAAATGTACATGAGAGTTTTTGAATATTTCGCTTGCCACGAAATAGTTGAAAAAGTGCCCTTTACAAAACTGGAATCTAATTTTTAGTACTATGTCTCGATGACGGATGGAATTCTGTGCATTTTGAAGAAAAAAAGTTTCCAGGGTAAAGTTTAGCATTTATGTGGCAAAAACAAAATAGTAGAATTAAACGCCTCGCTAGCAAAATGAAGTATAATTTTTGTTCGTCTAAAGAAGAATCTCACTTTTCACGTATGGAAACGCTGGTCGTGGCTAAATTTATGATTTCAAAATGAGGACGATCAACATTGCTAGGAGAACCCACTGTTTGTTAGAAAACTGTTCAACTATTTTAATGGGTTATCTTTTCTTCTCTTTTTTTCTCTTAATAGAAATGTGGATTAATGGAGCAGTTGGTTCTGAACCAATTAGATTCATAGTGACTGGAAATTTAGGTATATCACCCTGCCCCTCCTCTCAAGCACAGTCGGCGCTTGGCAAAATGAAGTCGCCATTCGGCAAATTTAGGAGAACCGGAAACTTTTTTAGGTAATGCCTGAGATTGGTTGTATTATAGTCAGCGTTTCTCCTATTTGTAACCACCCTGCCAGTATTAGGAAAAAAAAAAGAAGGAAAAAAGTAGGTAAAATGAAAAATACTGTCGTAAGGCAGAATTTCGTGAACACTCTTTTCTTTCCTACGACACTGAAATAGCTCCTCATGCCATTGAAAAATAACGATACCCACGTGTACGCAGGCAACTGAACTGCGTCATCAGCAAAGGTGTACTTCACCGAAGAACCTACCGATCGAATATAGCACACTAATAATTCAGATGATTCAGCATACCGAAAATAAGGAAACAAACAATCCGCTCAACAAGGAGATTTTTGACCCAAGTAGATAGTCAGACTCTTACGAGATGATCTCGACCCAGATAGCCTAAAAGTACCGTTAGAAACACCGTTAAAAGCACCGCTAGAAAAGAACCGTTACAAGTACCGTTAGAAGCATCACTCAGACTCTTGCGAACATGATCTTGACCCGAACAGCCCAAAAGTACCGGTGAAAGCACCGTTAGGAAAATACCGTTATGAGTCCCGTTAAAAATACCGCTATGTGGGAAACCCCACCACGTGCCCCAGTTCTGAAGCTGCAAACTTTCCTATATAAACTCGGCCCCGAACCAATACGGGTGGTCTTTTGATCTCGCTCTGTTGGCGTCGTAACAACTCAATACTGCGACTCTGATCTGTCGTGTGGCGCTATTCTAAAAGCCTGAAGTCGATCTAGTTGTGATCTAGTAACCTATCGTGTAGTTAACTTGATGTTGTAACTCTCGTATAAGTAGACTCTCGCGATAGCGAATAAAGTCATTCTTTTCTAACGTTCGCGGTTGTTCTTATTCTCTTCGGGACCGAGCTTACGCCGTCTTAACCAACTGCGACGACGGCCCGAGGGCCTTCGGCCCAAACTTCCGTATCTTTCGCCGCTACAACCTCAACTTCGGTCCGAGCTACTTGGCCGCAACGTGAGCATCTTCCAAAACTACAGCAAACACCTCACGACTGAAAAACTCCTCACGACAAATATTATGCAAAAATCAGATTTCATCAATTTTGGAAACGACCGATGGCGCGATCCTGTAGGGCTTAGGGTGAATTTGTCTGTTCCTCTGACCGGATTTTTTTTCTTTTTTTTTTTCGAGGTCATGTTTCTCGTCTAAAATCTTGGTCACAAAAGAAGTTTTTACCGGGTTTCTCAATACATAAAGTGTTTTTGTACCCAAAATTCGGAATATGCATTTAAAAAAATGGTCCAAGAAGCCAGAAACATGACTGCATGTATGTTTTATCATCACTTGTAAAAAGAGATGTACCGAAAGAAAGATATAGAGGGTTTTTCCCTCACCGTAGGTTTGACAAGTGGCCTCAGTTGTAAAATTAGTAGCCCTTTTAGTTGGAAAATTTCAGGAAATTTGAGACTATTTAAGAGTTTTAACAGTTTGTACGACTCAAAGCAGAGAAAGAACTTCAAACATTTTTTCGTACAATGGATAAAGCTTTCCCCACGCTCCATTTAATGTTTTACAACTGGCCTCAGTTTGAAAACCAGAGACTCTCACCTGGAAAACGTTGAAAAATTTGAGACGGGTTGGCTTGTAACGACTCCAATTAGTTGAAAAATTCCGAATATTTTTCGCTGGAAGAATTCCTTTATTTCTTCCCCCCTGGCAATTTAGTTTCGATACGCCCCTCTTCATAGTTTCGGAATGAACCTACAAGAAATGAAGAGAATTGTTCTAACCAAGGTTTCGAGTGCTTTTCCTCGGGATTTCTTCGTTTCTACTTTTCTTGAATGCTCAGCGACACCTACCGCCGGAAAAATGAATTTGAAAATGTCTGGAACGTGCTCTATCAAACTATTTCAGAAACTAACTAGAAATGTGATATTTGCGAAAGTAAAATACACGCGATCGGAAACGTATCGGAATAGTTTTTTGGGAGAGGGATAAAGAGAGAAACTTAATTTTTCCAACTGAGATTCCAATTCTATCAAATTTTCAAAATTGACAAAAAAAAAATAATAATAAAATATTGACACCTTTGAAATAATTTGGTCAACTACTGATCGGACTCCACGAACTGATGGTTAATTTTGCTGGATTCGCCAACTCCAAAAAACTTTTAGAGGGCCCCCTCCCTTCACCCGTTGGTATGTTCATGTGCCTAATAAAGAATTTTCAAACTATTCGACATACTAATAAAAACTAAATTTTACAATAACGCTCTGTAGCTAGTAATGCGGAAACATTGAAGGTATTTTCAAATTTTAAAACCAATTTCCGATGGAGTGTTCAGCATCTAAGGTGGTCACATAGCTTACATCCACACATTCAAAGAGTTCTACTGAAAAGTTGTCACGGAATTCAGCCTCAAAGAACTAAAATCAGGAGAAGAAGGTATTCAAAATTTGAAAATAAATTTTGAAATTCTAGAGACATTGTTATAGTTTAATTATAGTCTAGACATGAGTCGATTTTGCGAACAAACAAGGTCGATTTTCTTTATTTTCAGAAGTTCGAGTAAGTAATGCTATCTGTGGAGCATTTAACGATTCATAACGGCTTGGTGCAAAATTTTAGCGCTCCTGCTACCATCTAGTGGAGCAAATGAATTACAATGCGTGAAACCCTACGTTAGAATTCGCTGAACAATTGGTGCGACGCTTATTGCCTTCAAAGCTTTTTCCCGCCAAGAAGCAGGCAAGAAAAACAAAATATTTGTTAGTATAAAAACTAAAATGAGATGTAGGAGCACTGGGATTCGAGCTGGATACCAAAAGATTCTGTGATGAAACATAAAGTAAAATACCAAGTTAGAATCAATTTTCTTGAAGCTCGATATCTCAGGTTCGTGGTAATGGGAATGATTTTTTCTTATTTCTGTGAGGACAGCTAATCATTGACTCAAACATAGCTATTATTTCAAGATTTTTGTTCTGAGGCTTTGCTTGCAATGGAACTTCAGTAATCTATTCGAGACCCATACGTCAGATTTGGAGAGCAAATTTCCAGTTGATACTGGGACACCATATCTACTTACGCCCACCCGTGCTACCATCAAGGGGATTGAGGATAAATATTCTAAGATGGTGTTTCATTTATAGAGTATCTATGTCAATGAACTCAGCTCTGTCAGTGATTTTAGGAAGACTCATCGTGTATCTCCAGAGCAAGCCCAAATAATAGAATCGAATTCAGTGACGTAGGAAATCTATTAACCGAGTACAATTTAAAATGATCACTATTATTTACCTTATACCCTCTTTAGTATCCTCGGAAGGGATTAGATCAAAACATCAACCCCCATTTCGGAATTAATCACTTTGAAAACGTAGAAATCAACAAATGTTTCAAATTTTATTTTTCAGCTCTTCTTCCATCCATATTTGAACTCCTCACAAGCCATCAACCGCGATCGCGGAGTCAAACAATTTTATATTTAAAGTTTAGGTACACAAATTCTCATCCAAAATTTGTGTTCAAATATTTTTAGCGTTATTACAAGCTGTGAGGGAGACAATGATTACAGTAATTGAAGAAGTGGATACTCTATAGTATTTTCTATAAGAGGGAGAGAGTATTTGTTGCACGTGTTTTCCTCATCCAATTGGGCTGAAATTCTTAGGGAAGGAGACACTTGAAATTTTTTGCACCTAGCTTTTTGCTGTCCCGAAGGATCTGAGAAAAGTCGCAAAATCAGCGACGCCTTCGTATGTGTACCTACTCCATATTTAAAGCTATCGGGACTACGCTCCCTCTAGATCCATCAAATGAGCACTAAATATGATATCCAAAAGAAGAGTAAAATATCCAGGGAGCTCCTAATACGGAAGGGACTTCTTCACATCAAAAAATTCTATTTTTTAGGTATATTTTACTCAATATGCCAAAAATTTCGGTCTCTATAGCGTTTATATTCGATTTTTATTACTAACGGAACGGAAAAAAAGGCAATCTACGAGTATAACCAGGTCCGAAGTGAAGTGACATTCAGGAAGGGGGAGGTAAAAATAAAATTTTTCCAGCTAAAAACTAAACTATAATTTCATCGTCGAGAGCAAAGAATTCCTGTAGACGCTCCCATTCTTGTCTATGGATGGCAATTCTTTGAAAATTTTTACTATCGAGGAATCTACTGAAAGGTTTATATTTCTCTTTTAGTCTTATTTTCATCAGTAGTATACGATTATCAGAATGGAATTTGAAATTCTCATCGAAATTATAATCGTAAATCGGATTATTTTCCCTCGGTATTACAACGTAATGTATCAACATTTTATATTTTTGATTTGGGGATGACAGCCATAACCACCTTTTATTTATTATTTTTTGAAAAAATTGTTTACTATTTTAAAATTATGTTCTTGGCAAATTCTTATCATTCGCCACCCATGTTTGTTTCTCTCTCCATACGAATCCTTTGCTCTCTGTGGGCCGAGAGGGGCGTGAGCCCTATAACCATAGATAACATGTTTATGTTACAGCGTTTCCCAATAAAGGATAGATATTGAATTGAATTGAATTTTATCGCCGAGGCAAAAAAACCTCTGCTACTGCTAAATTTTGCAACTCTTGAAAAATTTCAAATTATTGAAGGCATTTTTCAACTGAAAAATAAATCTTACGACATCGAGCAACCAGTTTAGTGTTTGGTTCAATACCCCGAGAAATTGAAAAATTAATGTGTTTTTTTTTTTTCGTTCTTAGTGGAATTTCAGTCAGAATATCTTTCATTCCGTTCTCCTCCGATCGACAAAGGATACTCACGTCTACTTTAGTGAATACTGCTTACTCCCGTTCGAAAATCAAAAGAAATTCCATGCAAGCTAGAAATTTGAGAACGTATCACATTCCTAATACGTTGAAACGATTTTCAATTCCATATGCTGTAGATTAGGTAGGTATGTAATAAAAAACAATAAAAAATGCAGAGAAATGCGAGATGAACTTTCAAATTTTCTTATTTTTGTCCGATTAACAAAGGTCACTTCGCTTTAGTATGCAGCGTACCAAATAAACTGTACACTCCCTCGAAGACTAAGGTGGCATTTAATAAAAGTGTCTTAACACTGAAAATGATGTAAAAAAGTTCACTAGCATTATGAATGTATCGTCGGTTTAAAGAGCACGAAGAATAATAATTTTGGCCTTTCTAATTCCTTTTATTTGAAAAAAAAAGAAAAAGAAAAAAAGAGACAAGTTGGTGGCTACCATTTGAGATAACGAAATTCATCTAGTAATTTCAATTTTATTTCATCGGTTGGTTTCGTACCTTTCTGTCATCGGAACAAGAACTTAAACTTCTATAGTTTAACGAATGTGCTTAGCTTCTCTTACTGCTGAGGAAAGATTCATTTTTGATCACTAGTCACTTCACGTTTTTTTATATATTTCATCCCTTTTCGGAGTTATTAACAGCTTCACAAATATTTCCTACGAAACGCTTTTTAATCAACAATTTTCTACTTTAAGAAAATAGAAGAAAAATGGGATCGTTGAAAACGAGCAGAAACGAGATAAATTTAAATCTGCGAAGTAAAAAAAAAAAAAAACCTCTCTGATTTTCTCGTTTCGGCATACAAAGAAATAACAAAACCCAACGTCTGAACATTTGAAGGATGAAAATAATTTTTCGTGTTCATGAGCTTTTTATTTTATTTATCTTTTCCTAAATGCGAAAAAAAAAAGGTCGAATATTTAACGCTTACGGCGGAAGACGTGAAGAGCCACAAAAATATTTTGCACGGTTTGCGAATGTTTCAAATAAAATCTTGTTTCGTACATTTCTGTTAATGTAATAATTTTCCAATAAGAAAACATATTTCGCGTTCATTTTCTGATTCACTTCAACTGATCTATTCTTTGGTAATGATTTTACAAACTGGTACCTAATATTGATATTCACTGGCACCGGTTTCTAAGTATGTCCAAAAACGGGCATGTATGTGAGTGCAGAACACTCTCCACCGCGATTAATATTCCAATTTTTTTGTAAATAATTTTTTGTATGTATTTTTCTGTAACACAAGATGCCTATGGAATCACGGGGTGACTTAGCACATGTATATACCCTGTTCATCGAAAGTTTGAAGTGATGTCACAAGGTGCTGCAACACTACAAGTGAGAAGGCAATGACGCACTTGCCCAAACCATTATAAAACAGTGACAAATGACGTCATCGGAACGCTGAGTATCAATATTGGGAGAAAGAACCAAAATGAAATAGCATGTAGTCTAAGGGGAAGTTAATGAATTTATGTCGAAATTTCTCGAAAATAAGTAGAATTACGTGAAAAATGATAAGAATGAAATTTGTAAAAACCGGTGTTTACATTTTTATAGAGCAACTTCCCTATAATTTCGAACATTCGCTCGCGAATTATTACAATCTGAAAATTGACTATACTAGTAAGTAGCTCAATATTTTGAATTATGCATTTCGGATTTACGTTATTTCTAATTAAATTCAATAACATAGTCAACTTTTTATCACCAGTTGCCAAAAACTCGGTTAATTTGGTGAAAAATGCGTAAAATTATTCATTTTTGTTATCAATATTATACAACTTGGGGGCGAAATGTGCAAACACAGCTAAAGTAGAGCTCTATATACTTCGTGTAAGTACGATCGCCCGCCATTTTGACTTGAACCGTGCCCGTGGATGCCGAATCCGACTATGCGCAGCGTACCGCGTAGTCAATTTCAAAATGGCGGACGATTGTACTCTCCTGTCTAGAGCTTTAGCTAAAGTGCTATTCCCCTATAATCTATGGTGTGCCACTGTTACGCGCGTTCAGTGTGAACCGCTCCCCTTCGCTTGATCCGCGAGTACTGAAATGTCTACCGCAGCTCATGACGTCACTTGAAATTTTAGGTGAACTACGTTTTCATTACTCCTAGGGCCGCAATGGAAGAAAGAGAACGTGTGGCAACACTGACTCGTGAACCTTGTAATACAGGATGTTGTATCTATCGAGTAAAACCTTTGTAAAACTAGCGCGTTTAATTCCCCTATTTCTAGTAAGCGTTATCATAGGGACAAGCATTTTATCCAAGGAAATATTTTTTCCTGGTGGACATTGTGGAAATTTTCAACATACCTTTATGTTTCATGAAATTTCAAATTGAATAAACCTAACCTGAAGGCAGATATTTTTGGATTATTTCACTTTCCGTGGAATATTTCTACTAATTGAGCATAAAATGGGAATATTTTACCTATTCTTCAGCAAAATATAGAGAGTTCTCAAATTTTGGTTAAATTTACATAATTTTTTAAGACACTGTTTCCTTTGGCTGAAATTTACGAAGTATACCTACTCTATCAAGCCAAAGAAATACATAAACATGCCTTCTCTCTTCGTGCGATCTTTACCTACCTTAAGGCTCTGTAAACTTTATATGGGCATACTCATCCACCATTCTGATCCCTGCTGTTTCCAATAATAAGCGAACGCATTACGGAATGTTCCACGAGAATGAAAGGATAAAAATGGTGACTGAGCATTCTTATGCGAAGCTTACCGAGTCCTACCTACCTAGAAGATAGAAAATGACTTTACCGTCACCCACAGAATGCCCATAAGTATCTGTTATTCTCCTGAAACAGCTTCTCTTTCAGTATTCGAATTAGAATTCTGCTGCGTTTTCCATTTCTAGTGATAGGTACCCATATTGTAAGGGAACATTTTTGAATAATCGAGCATTCGAGGGAATATTCTTGGATACTGGGACTGAAAAAAGGAATAAAATATTCGGATATTTCCCAAACTAGAAGAGGATAAAATTCGTGTCCCTAATTATCAGGTCGTTTGTGTAGTGCTTCAACTAGAGTTTCAAAATTACACTACAGAAATTGTTTTAGATAAAATGAGTGAAAATCGAAGGAAACTGTATGCACTTGGCAGGGACGAAACTATATGGGGGGAGGGGATTAAATGCCCCCCCCCATAATTTGGCAGTCGGCCCACTTCGAAACTGTTCGCCTTTTGATACCATGCCCATTGTTCTAACCAGACATTTTTTAACTTCCCGATCTGCAAAATCAGCGTCAAAAGACACTCTTGACACTCTTTTTGTGTCAAAATAGTATCAATCACGTAGGCTCCGTCGACTTGTATAGCAAAATTGATTGGTCAAAAGTGTGTCAAGAAGTCGAAAATGCGTCGGAGTGCTCTGATTGGTTGAATGATTGTCAAAATGTCAAACCGATCAAAATTATGTCAATCCTTGCAGATCGGATGATATTTTAGAATCAGCTAGTGGTCTTATCGGTTCTATCGGCAAACTGATAACCAGCACACTACTCGAAGTCAACTATGGAGAAGATATTGTGATTAAAAAAAAAAAAAAGTAGCAGGTTGAGGCTGTGGCTTCGCCTTGAGGTTGATTCAGACCTTCTTTGAGTACGCTAATCGGTTTTTTGTTGATCCGATAGCCCATTCTAGAAACGCGAGAAAGGACAATTAGGAAAAGTCTCGCATACCCCAACCCAAAATATGGGTCAAAATTAAAGCAAATAGATATTCTATCGGTGCCCAAACAGTCCATCATTCGCGTATACGCGAAGTATGCTGAATTCAATTATCAATGTTAAATATTGCAGTAGCTACGTATCTATTCCCACGGGTGGATTCGAATCAACTAACAAATGTAATGGTTTTCTATTAAGAGGTACTAACCGTTCTCTATATCGCTAATTAAACTGAGTCTCGCGTCAAAATGTACGTTAACCGAACTCGCGATCAAATATCATTTACCTACTTCGACACTCATGTAATCTGCACTCGCATTCGATTTGGAAGCCAGGTCACATGAGAATAGTTCGAAATTTCGTTGATTAGTATACCGTATTCGAAAACAGTAGGTACATACGTATATGAATACTGAGGTCTCAACTCACATTTTCCCGACGTTTTCAACGCATATTTTATCAATTTTACCTATATTTTCAATCAGTTTTCACGGTGAATCACAGTTTTTATTTGTCAACACGTTCAGCGAATATTTTATCAAGGTTTCGATCGATTTCTGCGACACAAATGATGTCTTTATTGTTGTCAGCAGTGCACGGCAAGCATTCAAATCCCACTCATATTCAGAAACGAACAGTTGCATAGCCAAGAGGAAGGTCGAGGGATCTGGACCCCCTAGCGATTTCGTCAGATGGTAGTTTTTCTAATTTTAACGCTCTACTATAGCATCTCCTGGATCAAGACCAGGCTCCTAAGCTGGCTATGCCACTGGACACGAATATGCATTGGTGTGGATTGAATTTTCACTTGTCTCTAAAACAATAGCTCACTCAAAGACCCGAGACAAGAAAAAGAACCTCTCTTGAGAAAAACCTCCCTTCTCTATGCAGTTACCTATTTTTTATTTATTATTATTTTTTTCAATCATATTGACCAGTGGCGTGCGGTGAGTTTTTCTAGGAGGTAACCGATAAGCGTAGACAGGGATGTATCGAAGAGTTTTTCCTGCGGGGGAGGGCAAAATCTGTGAAAGTCCCAACTGACTCAATTCAAAATTCCCAAGTATCAAAGCAAAAATAACAAAACTTTTTGACTTGTCGGATTTCCCCAACTGATTCAACTCAAAATTCCGAAATATCAAAGAAAGAAAAAAAAAAAAAAAAAACCCTTTGACTTATTGGATTTTTTCAATTTCTCAACTCAATTCCCAAGTATTAAAGCAAAAATAAAACCTTTTGACTTGTTGGAGTTTCCCAACTCCGCCTAGCTGAAACGGTAAATTTTCTCAATTGCTGAGTAAAAAATTCCTACGGAGGAAGGGGGAGAAGTTGCCCCCTATTGGTATGTCCCTGAGCGTAGATATTCATATTTTAGACACCTTTAAAACTAGATACCTCAACTATGTGTTCAACCAAAGAGCCCCTTAGATTCCGTCCTTGAGATAGAAGCGGTATTTCCACCCTCCAGCAATGGGGGAAAATGCTGTTTCACCAACGAAAGAACAACCCGAGGCGAAACAAATCACGAGCACGACGAAACGCTGACCATTCCAACTAGCTCAAAGTAAACAGAGGGTCGTGAAAGAACGAGGGATTCTAAACAGGCTGTAAGTAATATAAAAAGTTGAATCCTCCATATTTCCAGGGCTTTGAACGATATAAATCAACTCATGCCTGAGCGATTACCCTATCATCTCTCTTTTACATAAGCAATGAATATGCGAACTTTTCGGAAACTGTACGAGAAAATGAAACGCTTAGTCCAAATCGTAGCGAGGGCATTCGAAATCAAAAAGATGAAATGCTGTAAATAGTGCGTGTATTTTACGATCGATAGTAAAAGAAGATCTCGTTAGTGCTGAGCATAAACTATGCGTGTACTGAACTATGACTGAACTGAACTCATGTGCGGAACTACCTGGCATAGAACTGAAAACTAAAAATAAACTCGTGTCCTACCTGGCCGATCGGTAGAAAAAAGAAGAATATGAGTTAAGAGAATAAGAAGAAGAAGAAGAAGAATGTGTTATTGAAAAAGTCACTCACCGGATGGGTATAGAAATGCAGGAGACAAAAGACGTTTGTTGGACGATCGCATCGTGCTACGCAGGAAGTAGCCAGTAGGACGATAGACGATTAATACAAAAATGTAAATTTACGAGGAGAAGGTCGCCGCAAACACATCACTTCTGGGATTACGATAACAGACTGGCCATGAAGAAGACGACTCGGGTACCCGCAGATATCATCTTTATTGTCGCCAAGTACACATTGGCAACAGAAATCTCCGTAAGAACGACGTTGATGAACGTAAGTACGCTGGGTCAGGACCGCCAGCTATCGCTTGACCAGTACTTTTCAAAACAGGCTTAAGCGAAGGCAAACTTTTCTGAGTCCGGGGGCAGCTTGGGTCGAATTTCGTAATTCGTTCACGAACAACGTATACAGACACATACCAGTTTACAGTAGATACGAGGTAGTTTTTCGCGATATAACGAACGAATGAATTACGAAAGAACTGAACTGGTAAGTGGGGTTCAACTACGCCAATGTTTTTCAGCAAATTAGGAGTGGCCAAAGTAGGACAAAAATCGCATCGATTTCGCCGATCACGCAATTTCGATCTTCACGCTAAACAACGACAGTGTACAGACAACTTAAAACACAAAAGCCAATTTTGGAATCGTCGACAAGAGCTATAACCAAGTGAAAATCTTCAGATGATCGTCGGTTATCAGCTGAAGTTCTGGTGTTCTGGTGCTCGGCATACAAGAGGTGACAATCGAGGAGGTAGCGATGAGATAGGGCGATCGACAATCACCTAAGCGTAGTCACTCTCGTAGGAAAGACCCCCGGTGATAAACAACCAAGATCTCCACAAAATATACATATATGTATACATATACTCTTTTCTAATTTTTGCTCTCAACCCGAGCCCTAGAATCCGCCCTTTCGAGCATGACCTCAGCTGTTATAGGGCTGTCTTAGTCCTGTTCTCGTCTTGCCGGAAAACCGACCTAGGTCGACAATGTAGTGAGTTTCTACGTGGGCTCGAACCTGGAATTTTCGGATTCCGAAACCAACGTGTTATATACTCGGCCAATCAGACCCCATATACATAATATATACTACTTTCGCAATCGACCAGAAAAACCAAGTCTCTAGTAAATCAGTTTTGTCAATTTTCAAACTTAATAGGCAGGGGGAAAGAAGTCATTGCTACTTTAATTTGTGAATGTTTAACCCGATTTTACACACTAAAAACAGGGGTGGACTTGAAGGGTAGACGTAAAAACATATGGGGGGGGGCGGTAGACAGGACACCAGAAATCCCGACTCAGTCGATATGCAACGAAGAAAAATTCTCGAACGTAGAACTGCGAAGTGTACATAATGGCGACTGCGAACGCAGACTGCATCGAATTAGAATAATTTTCTCATTCGATGCACAATGTTTGTTTAGTTTCAGGATAGATACCTACATCGTTCACAGAACTAAATCGATTTCATTAAAACATTCACCCGGATGAATTAAACATAACTGGTATCATTTGCTGTCTATTTACTACATTATCAAATGTAATTTGATGTCTACCAGCTCGTCCAAAATTTGTTAGGACGTAGGTTATTTTTCTCCTATTCTATTATGGTGGCTCTTACTTCATCCGATATTTTTGTAGGACATCCACCCCCCCCCCCTCTGATTGAGTCATACTAAAAGAAAATGCATGCTAAGTTTCACAGTCGTCGAACAGTTTTGACTCCCAAGTGGGGTGAATTTTAACATGCAATTTTCGTAAGGATTTTGTGTCATATCTTTAAAAACTGAACGTCAGGTAGGATAAGATGGCTAAACTTATCAATTTTGCTCAAAGTTTTTCCAAACAGTTCTTACTACTGACACGATATGCATGAGAGACCCTGTAGAACATCGTCACCTTTTACAATGAGGTCCCAAAGTAGGAGAGGGAGTGAAAATAATAATATTTGAAACTGAAGTCAACTTCAAGGTTTTCGAGGACACCTATTTCAATTCTGAAGGCGATTTTCGGATTTGACTGCTTGGAGTGCCACGAAAATGGATTTAGTCAGTAGGTACTTAGGTATGTTCTAGCGCAGTGAAAGATTTCTCACTTTTTCATTCAATTTTCGTCACTTTTCAAAAATCTCAAAAATTCCTCAAGTTTTCACATCAAGATTCCCTCAATTTTCGTAAGAAATATAGGTAATTTTTTCACAATTTTTGTCAGGTCACAGGTCCAGTCATGAAATTTTCAATTTTTTGTGTCAATTTTTTTCAAATTTTTATAAATTTCCTGTACTTTACCAACTTTTTCTGCATTCTGTACAGATGACGAAGCGCTCTTCACTTCTTTCGATAACGCAACCGATATTCTAACATTTCTGACTATCTCAAAAAATCCTAAAAATACCCACATCAATTTTTCTAAATTTTCAGAGGGAAAATAGCTCATTTTGAACAATTTTTGTCAGGTCAAGTCATGAAATTGTCAATTTTGTATCAAATTTTTATATATTTTTTATATGTTTTCACCCTCTGTACAGATGATGATTTCCATTCTAGCGCAACGCAACTTTTCTCATTTTTATTATTATTATTTAAAAAAAAAAAAAAAAAATCATTAGGAGTTTTTCGAACAAAAATAAAACATTTTGCACCAAGGTAGAGATATAGTCTGAATACAAAAAATATATTCTACAATTTCTGGAGCACATTTATTTGCAAATTTCAACGAATGTTTCCCGATGCATGCGATAAGAAAACGGTCCGACCCGACCACTTTTGTACAGTAATATACTATCTCTACTCTGCGTACTACGTTGAGATCTCAATTTTCGATGTTGTTATTATCAGTCAACGGTCCGATTGGACCACTTTCGTTCAGTACAACAAGTCAATACCATTCCCTCTATGTTTCTCATGTGGTAGTTGGGACGCACCAACACTCACTTTGAAAGATTCAACAAGACAAAACAATAATAAACCATTAAAAGAAAATTTTATTTTAAACATTGAAATTCTAATCGTTCAAGTCCATGATATCTAGATCGAAATCATCATCGGTATCTTGCCAAACTGACGCTGTATCAGGATGATTATGCGTAAGAAATTAAATTTCATCCTTTCGACGACAGAACTCATCGAAAGAGATTGGTGTGGTGGGACGTATGGTGATGCACGCATGCCAAAGTGGCCCCTATGACACCGCACCCCCGGCCACGGGAACTACCTTTTCGAGTATCGCATCAGTAACCGGAAGGACGCCTTGGGGCCAAGCTCGAGCCCCCGTTTCTACGTGCCGGAACGGTGCGCGCGTCCTACCAGGGCCACCATGGGGTTCCCTACTGACCGAGGTCCGCACTCCCTGAGCGCTCGCCTAGAATTTTCAGCTCCCCCACAGCCGGACGCGCTGCCTCTCTTCACTCACCCCTCATCTCCTCGTCTTGGTCCATGTGTCGACACAGGCAGGATGGTGATGATGGGTGAGCCCTGCCGGTGGGTCCGCAACGCAGCTGGAGCAGCTCTTCTAGATGGTACAGAGTTCTCCTCCTGTTCGATGATGTGGGCTGAGCTTGGTGAATCGCCGGCCCTATGTCTCGACCACTCCGTCTGCATCTTCTTCTTCATGATGGCCGAGACGAAGGCCGACACCCGGTTCCAACTCCTTCCGTTCTTCATCATCTCCGGAACCAGGGTGTCCAGCGCGAAACGGCTGATCACGCCGTCGTCTTCATCGCTTCTTCCACCGGGATCGATTGCTGTAGTGGCCGTCCCGCGCCTCTCTTGCTCCCAAGCCTCACACTCGAACAGGGTGTGCCAAGGTGTATCCTCCGCCCCTCGATCACAGTGGGTGCACGGGGCTCGGCGCTATCGACATCCGATGTAGGTATGTGCCGAAGCACCCGTGTCCGCTCAGTACTTGGGTAAGGTAGAAGTTCAGGTCTCCGTGTGTTCTTCCTACCCATCCGGCGAGGTCGCGTATCAGCGCTCGGATCCACTCGCCCTTGGTCGAATGGGCAAGCGCGTCCTTCCACTTCCGAAGCGTGTCCTGCTGGATGACTCGCTTGACCCGAAATGCCTCTCGTTTCGTCTTCGCTTTCTTCGTCACACCGTATACCGCCGCAAGTTCGCCGACCTTGACTTCGATCGGCGGTATACGCGCTAACACGCCAACTATGATGACGTGCACGTACATCCTTCGTCGCTGCTCTCTCGGCCCTCCTTGGTTCGACATCGGACGGGACAGCTGGCCGACTACTCGATCCGCTTTCTCAGCTGCCCGTTTGAAGTACTCTCGGAAGCACAAGGTACTTCAGGGCTGTACTTGCGTCGCTTCGTGAACAAAAATGCTTCGGTCTTCTGTACCGCTAAGCACAGCCCCGCTGACTCGATCCAGTGGGTCAGCATCTCTAACGACTGGTTAACTCGTCGTGTGAACTCTGCTGTCATCTCCGCCAGGCACACCAACAGCGTGTCGTCGGCGTAACAGATCAGCTTTACGCCTGGTGGTAGTGCCAGCCTCAGCATCCCGTTGAAGGCGACGTTCCACAGGGTAGGTCCGAGTACTGATCTCTGAGGAACGCCGCAGGTCATCTCCCGTGTGATTGGTCCGGCCGCCGACTCCATCTCTATATTCGGCGGTCGGAGAAGTAACTCCTAATGATGCGCACGAGGTAACCAGGTACCCGTGCCAACTCCAACGCCTCCATGATACGCGTATACGGAATGGAGTTGAACGCGTTCTTAATGTCGAAGCTGGCCGCCGCGCAGAACTGCCGCTCGCGGATTGTTTTCTGCGCCAGACTCTTCAACTTCAGCGCGGCGTCCGCCGTCGAGCGGCCAGTTCTGAATCCGTACTGACCGCTCGAAATTGTCTTCCGCTTCCGAAAGTGCTCCTCCTGCCTATCCACGATGGTACGCTCAAACACCTTGCCGACGGTGTCAAGTAAGCAAATAGGCCAATACGAGGACGGCTGGCCATCTGGCTTTCCTGGCTTCTTGATCAGTGCCAGCCGCGCCGTCTTCCATCTGCTCGCGAATGCCCCCTCCTGCAACGCGCGATTGAATACGTTGGTCAGGAGAGACGGGTCTGCTCGGTGGACTACTTCCCAGACGACGTTGGGAATCATGTCCGAACCAGGCGCCTTCCTCTTCTTTATCCTGATCCGGTCGATCGCGCTGTCCCTCCTACACTAAGCAGAGGGATATCCTCTAGCACTTCGACGGAGACCGTCGTTAGCGGGGGGCGCTGGGGAACAGTTCTCGAACTACCTGTTGCAGCACCCCCGGCTCTATTCGGCTCGTCACCGACGGCCCTCCGGCTTTCCGCATGGCTACCTTGTACGGCTTGCCGAAGGGGTCGTCATCTGCTTGTTGACACAACTCCTCCCAAGCTGCCTTCTTTGGCGTATGGTGAGCTTGAGAGTACGACGAGCCTGCTGGTACTGCTGCGAAACTGCTGTGGCCGCTTCGTCGTCCCTTCTCGTGTGTTGGTACCGACGGCGAAGTCGGTGGCACTTCTTCCGCAGCTTGGCAATGTCCACGGTCTACCAGTAGACGGGCTGTCTCTTGCGCGGTGGACCGACTCGGGGCATTGCGCTATCGCAGGCCGCGACTACTCTCCGGATGGCGTTCACGGCCATGGCCTCCGCGCTCCGCTCTTCTTCTGCTTCTGCCCGCACTCTCCCGTTCCCCAGGTGAGAGCCAGGAAGCTCGCCTCCAATCGATTCGCATCGAGCTTCCTGATCGCCCATCGTTTCAGCTTCTTTGCAGCAGTAACCATCTCGGTTCCTCGATCCAGCTTGAAGGTGATATACCGGTGGTCACTCCCTGACTCCTCATCCAGCACGGACCAGTCCTTGATCCAGCGGGCCAGTCCGGCTGGCGCGAAGGTGACGTCCAGGACCGACCCCACGCCCTGGTGGAAACGGGTGGGAGTGCCGCCCGTGTTCATTGAATGACTCTTGTCGTCTTCCTCGCGATGCTCTCCTCAAGACAGGCGAGGTAGGCCTCGAACTCCTCCAGTCTCCTGTTTGGGGAAAAGTATAGCAGCTGTATACGGTGATATCGCCAACCTGTACAGCTACGTACCCCTCCCCTTCCTCTACCTCACCCGGAGCTATTGGACAGTCAGGGCCATCTAAAAAGATTAAAAGATGCTCTAATTTCTTATACCGAAACCAAATCTTACCTACTGTTCTCAATTTCAATGCATAACGTGGAGAAATATTCAAGTTTTTCTTCACAAATACATTGAAAGGCTCATGTACTTCTCTTTTTCGTAATTTCTCTCAGTACATTATACGTATCCACTGTACCTATCCAATATGAATCCTTAACGATAATAATTGGAGAACAGTTTTTTCCAATTGAATTCTAACATAAGCTTACCTTTATCCAAATTTCAAGTTCATCAATAGCTCACTGATATTGATACAAGATTTCAGATTTTTATTAAGAATTATAATATCACCAGCTATGATACTATTTCCTAAAGAATTCAATTTCTCATTACATGCTTTGAGAAGCTTCATTAATCGTATTCACCAGAGCATCTGATTGACTCAGTAGTGAGTGATGGGTCTGATGACTTCTCGTCAGATGTACAGTTAGAACTACCTACTAGACACTCAACTGAGACTCGCTGAGATCTTCAGACTAAGATCCTGTCAAAAACTCAAACAACTCGGTCACACTTGGCAATTGTTAAAAATTGGTTCGGACTCATTAATACTCGTAATTTAGTTGAGATCCCATTAGAACTCACTGATATTCTGTAAGTCTTTTATCACAATCATGAAGCCAGACTTGTTGGCTCACTCCTAGGTAGTATCCTAGTCATAAAACTCTGTGTAGGTCTTGACCGCCATATCGTAAGTATTTTGTCCATACACGAAAGTAAGCTTATGTAGTATGTACTCAGATAATATATCTACCCGTGGTGTAAAGCAATTTTCAATAATCGTCGTAACTTAGACGCGTTAAATTTTATAAAAGATTATTTATCATACGACTTTACCGAAGCATTTATAACAGCTAGCTGCGCTTTACTTAGTCATACTTTAAAAAGAGGCGCACGTACCTACCAGCAGATAGAGAGCAGGATCGCAGATGTTTCTGCGGCCTTTATTTATAAAGCAATAACAAAGTGTTTAGAAACAAACTGGGACAAATAATAGCGATGCTTCACGTCTTACACCAGCAGCAGATCCATAAACATCGCACCTTTTACGTTGTTTATATTTGCAATTTTCCTTATACTCGTAACCAGATCATGTGTATTTTCATTTCGGGCAACACAAATAACTCAAATTGTTCGCAAAACACGATCTCACTATCCGCTCGAACTTTTTTGTCAATTCGAAATTTATATATTCGACAATATCTATACGGAATGGTGCAAAGAATGCCTACGATAAAAATTCGAGCAAAGTCTGTCGGTCACGATCCTATATTCGCAGATCGCAGAGGACAATTTATTGAAAATAGAAACGCTGGGCATGTTTATTTCAATGAGAGAAGCTTCGTAGTTTTTGCCAAGATCTGATAGGCGATTAGGCTGTAGCCTTTTCTAAATTCTTGATTTGATATATTATTAATCCAGGTACAGTAATGTCGAGGACTGCCTGATGTATAGGTAAAAGGTTCCTCCTGTCCGAGTTCAACCTGATGCAATAGCCACTACTTAGTACATAGCTTCTTCCATTTTACACGATGTAAGAAACAAGTTAGGCGAGTTAATGTATTACCTCGCATTCTAAAAACCGATAATATCAATACTAATTGCGTATGGATATCGTCTTGCATAAAAATTTCAGAGATTCTTGCATTACCGGAATAAGTCGAGTTGTGAATAGACGGCCATGTGGGAGAAATGTCCACTTCTTTGCATCTCGCCACATATTCAATAAAAACCGCTGAGAAAATGCACAGTAGTACCTCACACGACTCAGGTTGTTTTAGTATTATGAAATTCATTGACGTAGCCCCCTCCCCCAATCATGGGCTACAGTTGTTAAACCAGTTGTTAAAGATATTGTCTCCAGACAAATCAACGTATACCATGGCGCGGATTAATGGGTTCGCTTTTTTTTTAAACTTTACGAGTACTCCTGAGCTTTTTATTCACTCGTCGCCCACCTCTGCTATTTTTCAAATGGGGGGCCGAAGTTCGAATCGATGACTAATCAAAACGTATACTCACATTTTGACTTTTTTTTTTATTTTTCCATAGCACAAAAATAATATCTAGTGTATCTGGCGAGAAGTTTGACAGTAGTATGGACTGACTTACTATTGATAAGATCAATAAATGAATACAAACGATCGAACTATGTCGGAAATCAAGCGGTAAAATTGGACCGAAAAAATCTGCAGTTACCTCACCTCATTGGAGCGTATGGCGATGCACGCATGCCAAAGTGCCTCCCCACACACCGCACTCCTGGCCCGGAAACTACCTTTTCAAGTACCGGGTCAGTGACCAGAGGGACGAATTGAGGCTGGCCCAAGCCCCCCTTTCGCCTCTCCGCTTCGGATTCGCGCTGTCCTGCCAATGCCACTATGGGACGCTACTGACCGAGGCAACGCTCATCCAGCATTAACCTTTACTTCGGGTGCACCATAGACGGACGCGCTACCATTCTTCACTCCTTACCTTTTCGTCTTGCTGGGTCTGTGTAATAATAGCATAGAGTTCAAAGGGGCCTCGCGACTGGTGATGCTGCATCGTCGGGCAATATTGGCAGTCGGCAAATTTGGCAAATTCAGGAAATCACTCGACAAATGTAACTAAGTAAAGAGCTTTTTCCTTTTTTCTTTATTTTCTTCCGTTTATGGGTATGAACTTGGTAAATATAAAATTTCGGTTTCTTAGTCAGCGAATTTGTCCCCCCCCCCCACACACACACACACAAGACTGGTCTCCCGAGGCCCCTGCGAATCTAAATTATCTTAACAATTATAAATTTGGAAATTATGTACTCATTTTGTATAGGGGTGATTCTCCGAAAAATGGACAATTCAACGTGGACAAAAACCAAAAAAAATGAGGTTCACTTTTCAATTTTTTTCCGTTAAAATCGATACTAGGGGTATTGAGAAATCATATTCCGGTACCGGCCGGGCTTAAATTTGATTTTGGAAGGTTGTAAAAAAGAATTGTTGTCCACGTTGAAAGACAAATTTTTCAAGTTTACATAGTGTGATAAGATGAGGCTGTACGATCACACAGCGGCACCGTGGGTTACAATCTCACGGATCACGGTTTTATGAAGTACCAAAAATTCATCTAGGAAAGTAGTCTCTGCACGAAGAAGATTTAAAGGCTGTTTCTACAGACTGCTTCTAAGTGTCGAAAGATTCACGTCCTTCAGCGTGGATACAAGAAATACGTGAGTAGCCACGTTGAATAATATTTTATGTCCACGTTTAAGGACAAAATCGCCTTTTCCCTTTTCCCATTGGGTAAATATGCGGAAAATATTTGATACATGTTGCTGAATGTAATGTAGCCAACATTAGTTATATTATTACGTTTTTACAAATTCGGAGCTATAAATTCAATATGGCTGTTGATGTCCACGATGAAGGACACTTTTTTTTTTAGAAACCAGGATCTCAGCAATAAATTAGTATTTTAGCATACAAATTATCATTATTTCACAGAAGTTCTTACACAGCCTTCTAGAGGAAGTTATGAGGAAGTTATATGAGCATTTGAGAGAAGTTTATGCTTATAGTGAAACCCTACAGAGAGGTTTGAAAATTATCCACGTTGAAGAACATATCTCTTCCTAGACACAACTTTGAGGTATTCTAAAGGTTACTTAACTTGGTTAGAAAAAGATTGTAAGACCTATACCGTGTTGCCTCAACTTACCTCTTCAATAATGGGAAACAGTAGTTCCTGAAAATGATGTATTAAACCCTTCCAGCAAGCAAAAAAAAAAACGGAACTAGGCCAGGTTGACACCCACGCTGATGGACATTTCAGGTGCATTTTATATTTTCTAATGATGTTCTGCTGAACTAGGGAGAGCTTTTACCACTGTCTCCATCAGAAGAGTTCATTTCCTCAATTTTGATATATTGCGCATAGCATTCTGATAATAAGTGGCAGAGTTACAGCCTATTTACATGAATTGTCCATTTTTCGGAGAATTACCCACAGGCTCCCTAGCTTCAGATATCCCATTTTTCGTTAAGCTACAATATCTTTCTACCGTTGTGACTTGACAATACTGTAGAAAAAATTTTACGAAAAACGAAAGGAACACAGTTCATAGTTATTGCCAACATGGTATGTAGGCCTACACATGTATTGTCATTATATATCCCGGGATTCGAATAAGTTACGACAATTTTAAATGAAATGCCGCCTTTCTGCAGTCAGAACAATACCCGCGTGTTGTTCCTTTTCTGTTTTAACGTGACATTAATTTACGCAGTGATTTTGTATTCAGAGCACCTGACAACTCTTTGTACATTTTAATTAACTGAATGTCGAGGAAAGTTTTTCTCGTCAACGGATTCAACATCCGTCCAACATCTCGATTTGAAGTCGACTTTGCATAATTATATTAAAAGTATTTTCAATCTTTCATGCAGTTTTTTTGATTTCCGCTATACACCCTTCACTGACCCGGACGTTCATAGTTTTGTTTTACCCCGGCTGAATAATTGTTCCGGAAGTTTCGGTGAATTTTACTTAGAACTCTAAAAACAGCGCATTCGGTAAGTAAATGGTTATTTTCCTTGTTTCCAGCCTAATCTATTTCTGCGAATGAGTGGAGGAAGAGAAAGCCATACACGCCATCAAACATGAAAAGCTATAAAATCTTCTATTTAAGTTCAGCAAAAGTTTTTTCGTATTGTCCTTTTTTCTTTTTTTTTCTCTCCTCGTCTTGAAGTAACTTTAACCGGCGTAGTAAGTTGCCCTGAGACGCAAGTAAACGAGGAAATTTCATTAAGATATAAAAAGAAAGTTTTTTCTGGTAGATATCCTTTGATTGAAATACTCGACAATTTATACCTATTGCTTGCAAGTAAGTACTAACAAGGGATTTGGGCAAATCTGATCTACTTTTCCAATGTTATGTATATGAAAGGTATTTATTTTAAAGAACAGCCTGATGAAAATTTGTTTTAAAATAGGCTTGATTGTGTCGCTGATACGCTGAAGGATGGCTATATCATCCGAATGACCACGGATGAGGAAAAGAAAGAGTTAGCCACGTTGAAAGAATAATTCCTAAGAATTCTCATTTGAGACTCGCAAATATAATTTTTATTTTTAAATACTTAGTCCTCCTGTCTCATCTCAACGAGCGCTCAAGTTTGATATCCACTCCAAAACATTAAATTCTTAAACAGGACTCTTAATTTTTAGGTGTAAGTAATTTGAAGTTCCTCAATTTAGATTAAACATTGACGTATATTATTTAGTTTTCAGAAATTGTGCCAAATTTTGTAATCGAAGTTACTGATTTTTTTTTTCTTCTATTATTTCTAGTTTATATGAAAACGGGGCCAAATTGTTAAAGTTACTATCCTTACATTATAAGTAAAATGCCTTGGTGTTGTGGGACGTATGGCGATGCACGCATGCCAAAGTGGCCCCTGAGACACCGCACCCCCGGCACCGGAAACACCCTTTCGGGCATCGCATCAGTACCGAGGGGATGGTCAAGTCACATAAACTGTACCAAATTTCGTGATGAAAGTTACTGTAGATTATAAGAAAAATTTCTCATTATTATAAGTAAAGTGCCTTATTATTTCATAGTTTAAATAGAAATACAAATAATACAATCGTTATATACATGAACTTACTTTTATGTATTCTCATTGAAGAAGTCATCATTATTCTTCTGCAGGAAACTTTTCATAATGATTGACCGCAGTGAAAGAAATTCCATCGAAAGGTTGGCGCAGTGAAAGAAATTCCATCGAAAGGTTGGCCACGGATAAGGAAATTCCATCAACGTGGCCAAATAATGTTGGCCACGGATAAAGAAGTTCCATCAACGTGGGCAGTATTATCAGCCACGTTGATGGAAATTCCATCAACGTGGTCAATGAATCTTCAAAACGTTGCCCCTCCTCCCCCCTTCAGTATGACCACAGCTCAATGCCACCTTTTAATTCAAGGACAAGTACAATGGTGATTCCAATGAAAAAAAATTCAAATTGCTCAATTTTTTTTGGAAAAAATTAAAAGTTTAAACTGTTGCACTTTTCAGAGAATTACCCACGTGTCTATTAGACATTTGATAACGATTTGACTGATTTTTGTCCAGTTTTGTAACCTTATATGACGTTCATTTGGCAAACATTTGGTTGGTTTTTGTACGCCATTTGTTTATTACCTAATTGAATTTTGTCAGTTGTTTGTATATGTAATGTCACTGTTTTGACACTTATTTGTTTGACGTTCGATAGCATTTCGGTAGATTCATGGCACTACACGAGCACTTATTTGTTTCACTTTTGACAGTACTTTAGCCTTCGTTTGGCAGTCTTCGGTAACGTTTAACCCCTCGTTTTTACCATGAAAATTCTGCAGTAGCATTTCATGGCGAGCAAAAAAAAAGAGACAAATTACATTACACAATAGACAGTAATATTACAAGTATGAAACTCTTCAGAAATGATCCGAACTTTTCTCAGACTTGCGAAAGCTTTTCAGACAGTTTTAAACCTCTGTTCTGTACATTCAAAGATTTCTTTGCAACTCCGACAAACATATTGAGACTCTTTGAACATTTTTAAGACTATTAATAACGCAATTTTTATGGTTTAATACTTTTGTAGGCCAGTTCAAACCTCGTTGAGAGTCTTCAAATCTTCCTCAGGACTCTTTCAAAACTGTTTCAGACCTGGTTAGACATAAGACTCATTTAAGACTTTAAAAACTCACCAAGATATATTGTAGAGGTTACAAAAATATACCGTTAAAATTGTCGAAATCACGCACAACGTTATAGTATTTCATGATACATCTCAACAAATCGGCTGTTCGAAGTCCATATTGAAAGAGCACAAGTGTAAACTGCAAAAGTTAAATAAATAAAACAGTTGGAACAAATAACGACTTGAGCAGAGCAGATTGCAGATTTAATCCACAAAAGGAAAATTTGTTGCCGCGAACATAAAAGGAGCAAGGCCGAAGTCCTGAAGCAGCTTGGGGTTCAAACCCCCAATTTACCCCGCAAACATTCACAGTGTTCAAATTTCTGAAAAAAGAAAAAAAAAGAGATATATAGCTAGGTACATACGCTTGCCATAATTTTTGGGAACAGTAAGATTATTAAACTATTCAAAGTTTTACCTATAGTCTTAAAACTTGCTCTTCTCTTTTCCACCTGAAATACTTAAACTTGAATGTATTGAGATGAACGAGAAAAATTCATCCAATCGAAAATATAGTCAGCTGAAAATGATTGACTCACCCTGGTTTTAGACAATATTTTCATTTTCAGCGCCTATAAGAAAAGAGTCAGCGATACAAATCGTCTCTCTTCAACTATTTCTTTTTAACCTACTCACTCAATAACTATCATGGGGAATGACTGCGAAGGGGGGGGGGGAGGTAAAAGTATGATTAAGTCTTATACATTTTGAAACGTCCTTCCCTTGATCCCTCGACTTACCAATGATTATGTTTACCCTCATCTACTCTCAATCATTAATATTTTGCACTTTACCTAACCTCATTTTATAAAGTGAAAAATGAATGATATATGTAACATAGAAAGTAAAGTAGTTTTTAAAAAATGACAATCTTCCTATCGCACACGGAAGCATACTACGTATATTTCAAATTTTTCGCTCGTTTTCAAAATCACAACAAAGGGTTTTGGAGTACTCATTCGAAAAACGGTAAGTACGGTGGTTCTCTATTAATGAATTAAAATTCTCGAGGAGGGAAGGTGTTGAGTCAGCTTCGTCACGAGGTTGACTTCGCTTTAGCTTAAAATGTTGACCACTGATAAAGCACATACTAAGTTCGGGTAATTTCGAGTGGATAGCTCGATTTCTGTCAACGAGCTGAAATTTTTACTCGCACTTGTGGAACCTACACGAGGGTGTATGCATACTTAAACGACTAAATATACAAAGTGATACTGTTTTTTGTATTTCGTTTGAATTCCCGACAACACTAATAACAGAAATTTGAACTCAAAATTAACATGAACTTGAATACGATTTATCGAACAGAATATATTTTTAAATATTCTCAATATCCGTATTTACATAATCCGGCTATTTTTATGCGTTCAGGTTCCGGTAAATTTGGCATTCAACCACGGGTATGACTTTCCGGCGAAACGTATCCAAGCACTTTTTTCAAAATATTGTTTTATTTTTTACCAGTGAAAATTATAATTTCGCAATAGAGAACAATAAAAAAGTAACGTTAAGTAAAGAAAAATCATTCCAGGTACGTAATAAAGTAGTTCCCTCTACTTGGTAATTTATTATGAAAGATCTACGCCTACCAGTGAGCTTAGATCTATTTGATTTGAGTAATTTATCTAAGAGGACAAAAATTTTACACGTAAGTTCCGGTTTCATAAAGTTATGTAGCTCGCCTAGGCATACCTAGAGGTATTGCTTAAAGTTTTGATATAGAAGCTGCGTAGGCTACGTGTTCTAAGTTTTAAACTCGTGTTTCTCATCCAACACAATGCTCGTTGCCAGTGCACTGTATGTTGATATTTTCAGTCTAAAAAGCGAAGTTATAATGCGCTAATAGATGTATATTTGAAGTTGGCTGAAAGTTAACGAGCATTTACGAAATGGATAATGGATTTAGAAAACGAAGTCGTTGTTCTCTAAGGGACTGGCTAAAGCGTTTTATTTCTGGAACAAAAGAGTAATTCCAGAAGAAACGGGTAAAATGGTAATAAAGCGAGAGGAAGTACGAGAGTATTATGGAAGTGCTGGTAAAAAAAAATGGTAGTTTCCATTTGAATGTCGAACTTCAGGCTACTATT
Organism: Acanthococcus lagerstroemiae; assembly: GCA_031841125.1. NCBI lineage: Eukaryota > Metazoa > Arthropoda > Insecta > Hemiptera > Eriococcidae > Acanthococcus > Acanthococcus lagerstroemiae. The sequence goes on along the minus strand of CM063106.1, from coordinate 25,756,850 downwards.
CAACCAGCGACGTTATGATTGTATATTTCGAATAAATTTTAAGTGCTCTGTTGCAGTACCTTTAACTGTATCATACCTTACACTGAAAACTGAAGAAAAAAAATCGAACATTTCAGTCTGAGCGTCATTTCAATTTTAGCTTGGTTTGGTTTCCGTCAAATCGAACCTCACGAATGAATTGATGACGTTAATTTCAAAATATAAAAGGATTCAGTAGAAAAGTGAGACGCGCGTATTCTTTTCACTTAATATAATTCATTTCCTCTTCAACTGAAATCACACATTGCTGTTTGAAACTACATACATACTACACACATACTGTATATTATCTGCTAACAGCTTATTAGGTGCATACAGTGGATATTAATTTGGTCATACCTCCGATAATGGTCAATAAGGTGCTTCTAACAAAAGGAATTTTTGAATTTCATCTAGTGCGGCTAGTGGATTTTAGGATGTTCTATTTGCAGAAACGTTAGATCTAAAAATAATGAGCTCGATCGGATAATATTAACAATTAACGTCACAACTTCTTCCCCTTTCTTGTGGGAAATGCATCGTTATGTTACAATGAAAATTTTTCGACGCCTTACATAAAAATATTATGTGTTGACACCTTTCCAACAGAACATTCTAACAAAAATGACATTTTACAGAAAGAAAACGTATGCATGTACAGACCGTTACGGATCATGACTCATAGAATTCACTGATATCGTATCTTGGTGTCTTATCTTCCTTAACAACCAGTCATTCCTTTTTTTTGAATGTACATATTATGTATGTGGTGTGGTGGGACGTATGGCGTTGCACGCATGCCAAAGTGGCCCCTGAGACACCGCACCCCCGGCACCGGAAACTACCCTTTCGGGCATCGCATTCAGTACCGAGGGAAACGCTTTGAGACCGGGCCCGAGCTCCCATTTCTCCTGGCCGGAATGGTGCGCGCGTCCTACCAGGGTCACAACGGGGTTCCCTACTGACCGAGGTCCGCACTCCCAGAGCGCTCGCCTGGAAATTTCAGGTCCACCGCAGCCGGACGCGCTGCCTCTTCCTCTTCACTCACTCATCGTGTGAGACTCTTCCGATTGAAGCTCCAGCCCTTGCACTGCGGGCGAGCTCTGCTCCAGCCCTGGTACTACGGGCGAGCTTCGCTGGATGGTATCTGCCGCAGCAGCAGCAAGTCCAGCTTCTCCTCCTCCTTGCGTCCTCTGTCTCGACCACTCAGCCTCCATCTTCCGTCGCATGATGGCCGAAACGAAACCCGACACCCGGTTCCAACCGCTTCGGCTCCTCAACAGCTCCGGGACCAGGGTGTCCGGCGCACGACGGTCGATCACGCCGTCTCCGGGATCGATCGTGACCGCCCCGCGCCTCTCCTCCTCCCAGGCGTCGCACTCGAACAGCGTATGCCACGGCGTGTCCTCCTCTCCGCTTGCACAGTGGGTGCACTCGGCGTTCGCTGCCAAACCCATCCGGTGCAGGTACGTGCCGAAACAGCCGTGACCGTTCAAGACCTGGGTCAGGTGGAAGTTCAGGCTACCGTGCTTCCTACCTGTCCACAGGTCGAGCTCACCGATCAGCTCCCGGGTCCACTCGCCCCCTATTATGTATGTAGTTAAGATACTCATATTTTGCCGGTTTGTGTTTTCGGAAATTTGCAGTTACAATAATAGCTATTTTCGCATCAAGTGCGACGAGTGAGTCATTTTCAAACAAATATGATCAGAGCCGCCGCAGGCTACAGAAGCGTAGCGAGTATACGAGAGGAAGGAGTCGACATTCATTTGTTTACTTGTATTATTTCCAGGGTAAAGAATCGAAACTCACATTTACCATTTTACTTCAAGGGCGCAAACAGGCAAAATACTGTACACGGGTGCAAGAATATCTTTGCTGCGCCTGTGAATGTGCAATATGTATAACATACTCCACGTTCACAGACGCAGCAAAGATATTCATATTTTTGGATATCTTAGGTCTACAAAAAACAAAATTCTGTAATAGACCACTTAGAATTTAGTTTTTGTCCTAGCTGTCTGCCTGGCAAAACACACATCTATACTACCATTGCGTGACCAAAGTGAAATCTGTCTATTATCTTGCTTGGAAAACAAAGTCTCGGTCAATAAATGGTTCATTTGTTATTAACTATCACGTAAAAGACAAGAATAGACCATAAGTAGCCATGTCTTAATATTTTGTTGCACAGTGTCACACTCCCTCTGTCCAAAAATATGGTATACATTCGAATTTTTTTCTTGTCCAAAAATATGCACCTTCGTTTTGTCTTTCGTTTATCGCTATGTTGACATGGGCGTAGCCAGCGAAGGACAAGGGGCAATTGCCCCCTCCCGAATTTCGAGAAAAAAAAATCACAAGATTATTTTCGAATATTTAAAGCCAACTGAATAAAACTCGCAGAAAATAGGATGTGCCCAGAGGCCGAAACGCTAGACAAGGAAAATGTATAACTGGCGCCACGCTGATAGCAAAGCAGTGAATTGCACCTGCACAAATTCTAACTTTTTGCCCCCCTCCCCCTCTGGAAAAAGTTCTAGCTACGCCCACGCTCATACCCATGTATTGACGCGTCCATTACTCTTAGTCATATCTACGAGCTTCTGTATTTCTGGAAAACCCTTGTCTTGCCTATGCAAAAATTGTTGTACTTCTCTTTTGCATTAGACCTATGAGTTCTTTGCAATTCGAAAATTTGTTTCACAGCAGCGAGGTGGTCCCTCTCGTTTTCCTCCAAAACACGATTTTTGAAACCCCGCCCCACTCGCCCTTGTGACCCCCTGATACTCAATTTTTGGTTGTCGGTGTATTTTGTGTGGTAGATAGTAATGGCCCCATTACCTTTCTCTTCTTACACGGCGCAGACTTAATCGCTCAATTTTTCCGCAATGTATACCATATTTTTGGACAGAGGGAGTACTCTATAATCATGGGGAAAAATTATCAATCATTCAATATTCGACGTAATGTAGCACATAATAACTAAACTGTGGACTTTTTCTGAGAATTACCCACTTAGCCACTTGCTTACTCACAACTCCATTGAAAATAAGTTAAACTAGACCGTAACCTTACGTATTTTTATGTGGGTACTTACCGTTAGCTATATGCATACCCACCTCTCGAAAATCTCGAGTAAAGTTTTCAAACTTATTCTCTTTATTTTTGGATATCCGGCAATACATAGCTACGTGTTCGTATGCCTCTCAATTCATTGAACTTGGGTACCATGAGTGGCTTTCGTCGTTAATCATTTATCCTTATTTGTCAAACCCATAAATGCGTACACCGTACATTACATCGGAGTTGCTCAGCCCTGTTGCGTACTACGAATAAAGTTGTTCATTACCTACACAGTGTCTTCTCTTTTACGTTTAATCCTAGAATGACTAAGATAAATTGCCGAACAGTGTATAAGGATTATTAAGGATACGCAAGAATGGCTATAATCATCGTCACCATTTTCTGCAACGTCAAACAAGCAACAAACCTTTCGGCTTCGTTTGATCGATTACTGTACATGTCCTAGATAAACCAAAGCGAAACAGAAGCCGCTGCCATAGATATCGAAACCGAGTCTCGGGCAGCAACATATTGACAGAGTTAATTCGGGGATCGACCCCGCCAGACCTATAAAATGAAGCACAAAAACTTTTAATCCGTGAACTTTCGCACCCTGAACTGAGTAACTTATTAAATATGGTGAAAAGAACCGCCTACTGTCGATTAAAAATGGTACTACCGTTTTGTAAGCAGAATAAAGTTTACGTAGACGTATTTACTTGGTATGAGAAATGTTCGGGGCGCAAGATCGTAATAATATTCAAGGTATACACTATACAGACACCTATGAAGGTACATAATAATACTATTTATATTTCAAAATGAACAAATATGTGAAAAGATGATACGCGAGATGAGGCAGATAAAGGATTCTACTTTCGCGGAAATAGTATTTCGAACATAGGCTTAAACTCCATTCAATACAGGACCTACTTTTGATATATTGTACCTGTGTAAAACTCCAACTTATTCTGAACATCCTCTCCCCTGTTGAGGTTATAAAACTCAACAAGCAGGGTTCTAAAGGATCTGTTTACATTATAAATTAGTTCTCAAAAATTATTTGAAACTGTGCAGGATTTTTGTTTTTATGTAAGTATTTTTTAAATCGAGCTTTATCAGTTTATACTCTCATAAAAAATACTTATATAAAAACATTAAAATCCTGCACAGTTTCAAATAATTTTTGAGAATGTAAACAGATCCTTTAGAACCCTGCTTGTTGAGTTTTTTAACCTCAACAGGGGGGAGGATGTTCAGAATAAGCTGGAGTTTTACACACTCACAGCTAGTTCAACATCGTGTTTAAAAGGAAAAAAAAAAAGAAATACGCAGTCTCACTGACTCGAAACCAGATGTATGCCCATACATCTTTACAGGCGATAGCCTTTCGAGGATCGTAAAACAGCCTACAGGCGGGGGTGCAGAGAAGAGCATAAATAAAGGAATCACACTACAACATTTTTTGTTTATGAACAAAATATTATACTTTTTTGAAGCCGGTACTGTATCCGACCCGGAGGACCAAAAAATGTTATAGTGTGATCTCTTTTTTATGTTCTTCTCTGTACCCCCGCTTTTAGGCTGTTTTACGATCCTCGCAAGGCTATTGTCTGTAAAGATGTATGGGCATACATCTGGTTTCGAGTCAGTGAGACTGCGTGTTTCTTTTTAATGTTGTAAAGACGATGTCGAACTATGGCTGCGAGTATGTAAAACTCCAACTTATTCTGAACAGTACCTACAGGGACGTAGCGAAGAGTTTTTTCTGGAGGAGCGAAAATTGTTACATTCTCAAATGACTCAACTTAAAAAAAAAAAAAACTTGTGACTTGTTGGATTTTCCAATTTTTAAACCATCTAATAAAATTTCTCAGCTCCTCAGCTCCAGCGGAGGCTGGGGGAAGCTGCCCCCGTGCCCCTCTTATTTTCATCCTTGAGTACCTGGTAACTTTTAGCATCAAAAGGTACAGATCTAATCTAGATCTGAAATTCTTACCATAAGAAATTAAGGTACAAACTTACAACGACTACATAACTACTTGTTTGTTGGGGGGGGGGGGCAAGCGAATCGGTTCGTTTAATCTTGCCTCCAGTCTCAAATTTTCTATCACTTGAACCTGACCATTGGCGAAGTTACAATTTAAATATCAGAAAACCTACAAAACTTTAGCGCCCCAGTGTGTGCCCCTCTTGTTTACACAGAAAACTGTACTGTACGGAATTAGCTAGAGCAAAGAATGTAAATTTCAGCAAAATATAGAATACTGATTATATTGTAAAAGCGAGAAATACGAGAAAAACTCTGAAAGAAGGTGGTATTGAGGCGAAAAATTGAACTATAAACTTAGTAGGAAAATTACAAATTCTTCGTCTCATGTATGTATACTTTACCAAGATTGTTTCCGGGCCTAAGTATATCAATCACGTACGTGAAGTTTATGAACCCAGTAATCTTACAGGCATTGCAATAACACGGATTTAGAAACAGAAAAATGCATCATTCAGAAAAAATGTTGATGAAATTTTATTGCGTAAGATGAATTTTGGTAAATTTCTTCAAGTAGTCCTCAAAGTTTGTAAGAGTTGAAGTTTTTTCCTGCTTGTTTGTACAAGCTAATACAAGGGAGAAGTGATAATGCACCACGAAGCGACGGAGCCACAGCTTACAGCATACAGTAAGAGGACCTGATAATGGAAGTAGATATTTTTACCCTGAATGTTAGTCAACACAGTTTCTTAGTGTTGTTAAGACATAAAACAAAATGAAAAAATGGCAATTAAATTTTCAAAATTTTGTCATATGACAATACCTTAAATCGTTTTCTGTTAGAACCGTTTTCTCAATGATATAACAAAAAAATGAATCCAATGACAAAACAAATTATGTTTTAACATTTCTTCAATGATGAAATGAAACTATACTAAACGACATAATAATTGATAATAGATTATGCTAAGCGACATTGCAATTGACAGTAGACTATGCTAAGCTACATGACAAAAAGGTAGACAAAATGACAAAATAATTTTGTCAAGACACAACAAAACCATGAAAAAATAAAATGACAAAACTCTGAAGATGACACAGCTTATGACATAAAAAAAAAAAGAAAAAAAGAAAAATAGAAATGTAAATTACAAAAAATCATTTTGTCTAACAAACTACCGTTTCCCCATTCCATGTAGCTCAGCCAAAGAGCAACTCTCCCATTGAACCTCCTGCCATATGGTGGAAGACGTTGTTTAATACGAGTAGGCGATACACTGCAGAAAGGGAAGAGGATTCATTAGGCAGCCAGACTCGGATTTCTTTGGGGCTCAGATTCTCTATTGGCCTGGTCTTTTCTTTTTCATTTTATCTTCTTTTTCTAATTTTTGCTCTCAACCCGATCCCTGGAATCCGCCCTTTCAAGCATTACCTCAGAGACGTCGGGGAGGCTATTAGGGCTGTCTTAGCCCTCTTCACTTCTTGCCGAAAACCTGACCTAGGTCGATGTGCAGCGAGTTGCTCGTGGGCTCGAACCCGGGACATCCGGATTCTGAGACCAGCGTGCTATCCACTCGGCCACCAGACCCCTTTTTCATTTTATCTGATCTCTTTCTTGGGTCTTTGAACAACTGTAATTTCCAGGAAAGTCAATGAAAATTGTACAACTTTTTTCAAATGTGTTTCCCCGGGCCCGGATTTTTTCTCAACGGCTCTGCCGTTTGATAATACACGGTTAATCTAAGTGAAACTGATTCAATTCAGCTGTTAATACGCACTTTAGAAATCAATTAATCAATGTTTATTCAAATTTGCGGCATTCACTTAGCAAGCTACTCGTACTGAGGCCGTTTCATAATATCAATGTTCCATTATATTTACATCTGGGAAACTTGACTCTTAATTTATAACTAATATAAAAAGCTTTTAATCTAATGAAAATAAAACTAAAAATGAAACTGAAATTGTCCACGCACCACAGCCACGGATTCCACGAACTCCCACTCCCCCATCTCCACTTCTTTTGTATTTGTTATTATTATTATTATTATTATTATTTTTTCTTTTTTTGGTTGCCTGTTTTATTCTACCAGTAGTTTTCAATTTCTTACTCATCCTTGCTGTAGTAGGTTGTTCAATATTTTCTTCATCTTGTACTTGTTATTATGTTTTGACGAACCGACGGTTTGTGATTTAGTTTTTATATCCAGTCTATCGAAATAAACACTTCCTTGATACATGAAGTTTTGCTGCCCCACTGTCGTATTTTTCTTATGAATCCCGATGTCACATCCATTATTCCTTGTTCTTATGGTGTCATTTGTTTGTATATTATGTATTAGATTATGGGTTTTCACATACAAGAAGGCCGGGTTACATAATTTTATTTTCGACCCGTGATGACAACGGGGCCACACTGCTGTAGAAGCAGCTGTGATAATGAGGGCTTATCGTCTGGACCGACCAAACCTTCGGGCCCAACAAACAGGTCACAGAAGAATATGGGACAAATGTTTCGGGATGTCGAAGCACGATAGAATCGCGGTGGAACACTTCTTTGACAAGCCATACCGTGCACTGATACCCACACGGGAGGCTTGGGAAAAGAGGAGGACAAGTATTCAAGAAAAAGAGGAGCATTTGTGCTTTGCAGATACCTCTAAGAATGACCAAGGTGTAGGAATCCGAACCGCAAGGCACTGACAACTATTCAATGGCACTGAGTGAGGGCGTCACTATCCTCCCAGCAGATCACAGTGGCCACTGACAGAAGCCAGCAGAAGGACCTAGTTAATAAGCAGATCTATATCTGTACAGACAGTCAAACGGCTATTTCAGACACTATCGTCACACCAAACTACATCCCGAGGAGATTAACAAATTATATACCCTTCCCCAGGAGAACCGTTTCACCATACTATGGGCACCAGGACACTGTGGCATAAAAGGGAACATGGTCGCTGACAAGCTAGCAAAGGAGGGAAGAAACCTCGATCCATATCATATACGTCTATGCCCAGCAATAGCCGGGACAAGACGCGAAGCACTGGGACTAGAGTATCGAGCACCCAGTACTCAGTAAAATTCTCACTTTGGCTGATCCTTAACAGTAACCTGAGGAATAGTGCAATGGACCATAAAGTCTGAGCACTCGGCGCATATAGCGCCACCTCACACAATTGTATAAAGGTTCTTAACAAAAAAAGTCCTTCATAACAATCAGTTTGGGTATATAAAGAAAAAATCCACAGAAAAAGCAATCCATAAATGTCTTGAAACTATTGAAAAATATAAAAATGGATTAAATTACAAAATTATAATACTATTTAGTTTTGACATCAGTGGCGCCTTTGATTCAATTAAATGGTCGTCAATTTTAGAAAGCCTAAAACAAAATAAATTACAGAATAACATAATAAATATTGTCAAAAACTTCCTAGAAAACAGAGAGATACGATTTTATAATAACAAAGAAATTGTACATAGTCAAAAACTAAAGGCAGGTGTACCACAGGGATCTGCGCTATCACCCACCATCTTTAATATTGCGATGGCCAAAGTACACCACAATTTCAACACTGGTAAAAATATGGAATTAATCAGCTATGCTGACGACATATTGCTAATAGCTGGAATGCAAAACAACAGTGATATAAATACAATAAACATGGGAATTGAGACAATCCACAATACATTGAAAGAATTTGGATTAAGCTTAAACCCAGAAAAAACAAACGCAAAATCCTAATAACTAAAAAACACAATAAAGAAATAATGAAGAAGGACATCGAAAAACTGTTAAAGCTCAACAATACAAATCTAAACTTTCAGAAGGAAATGAAATACTTAGGTATGATATGTGATGAAAACTTAAACTTCACCAGTCATGTGAATTATATAATACAAAGAATTAAAAAATACTATAGCAGGATAACAACTTTATATCACAATACCTACTTTCGGACTAAATTTCACGGACAGAAAAATCTTATATACGGCACTATTTAGATCTATTGTGGAATATGGCAGCACAATATACTACCCTAAACTGAGCAAAAGCAACAAAAATAAAATCAAAAAGGAACAGAGGAAAATATTATTAAACGTCATATCAGCCTATAGAACAGTATCTTATTCGGCAATCAATGTCATAGTAGGAATTCTACCTATTGAACTACAAATTGAAAAAAATAACAACGTTAAAAAAATTAAATGGTCTGGCATACGTGATAAGGGAAAAAAAATAAAAATCAGGGATATTAATAAAAGATATATTGACGTTTGGCAAAAACAATATGAAACAGACCAAACTGGTAGGAGAACATTCAAATTAATCCCAAATATAGAGTATAGAAATAAAAACAAAGATCTAAAACCAAACTTTTATCTCACACAATTTCTAACAGGTCACGGAAATTTTGGTGAATACCTGAAAAGATTCAAAATTAATGAAATTGATAAATGTCTAAACTGCAAAAAAAAACCGACTCGCCAGATCACACATTTTTGAGTTGTCCAGCATTCAAAGAAATAAGGAAAATGTTTGGAATAAAAAACAGTTATGACCAATGGTTCATATACAAAACCAAAACAATAAATACAATAAATTATGTAGGCAAAATTATGAAAAATAAAAAATAAAGAAAAACCCAACGTTAATCTGACCCTTCCTTCGATGATCATCTTATAATTTTACAAAGCATGTATTTTTAGAGTATAGTTTACATTAAGTTTTAGTTTAAGTTGAACAATTTTGTTAATTTTATAATGTTCCTGTGATGACCCGATGACTACGGAAAAATCAAGTTTGGTAAAAGTAGTCCTCGGGTCAAATCAAATCTCATATATAGTGTAAAAAAATGAAATTAAAAAAAAAGTGTATATTATGACGTGTTGCGGTGTTGCTTCATTGAACCGTTTTCTAATTTTCCAACAAAATCCGTCGAGTCTATAATTAAATCTGCGCACCACCGATAATCGATTTCGATATTGGTGTTCATACTCACGCTTTATATCGGTTCCATGCAGTCACAAGTTATATTGCTTAGATTCTCCTACGATTAGCTCAGACGCTTGAACACTCAATATTGTACTCGGTAAGCTATCAGATGTCTCGTTCTACCATCACCAAGATCTGCCCACACTGCTTCGTCTTTCTTTTCTTTTTCATTTCTGTGCGTAATTTGTATCTCAGTAATTCGAAGAAGCTGATTATAAAGCTCCACAACGGGACGCTCTATTTTCTGATTAATACGAGCCGCAAATGAAAAATAATCGGCAATTCCGACCAAGTTAATCTCAGACCTCGTTAAGTCGTCCAAATAAAATTAAAAGAAGGGAAACAGTTTTCCTTTAAACTTTACTTTTTTTTATCATCCGCAGAACTTTTCCACAAAGTTGTTTTTTGTCTTCGTATTAGCGGTAACGAGAAGTTACCACAGAACTACGCGACGCCTACGGTATCGAATTCGAATAAAAATCGCCATTTGGTGATTTATCATCGAAATTCCATTCGTTGTTTTGCGTTTTTAACCAGCAAAAAATATATCGCCATATCGTATACATTCTACTATGGGAAAAGTGGTTTTGTATTTACGAGCAGCGTGATAGTGTGCGGAAAATATTGGTGGTTAAAAGGCAGAGGCCGTTTTATTGGCGACTATAAATCATCGATGATGACGTGCATTCGCGTCTTCGCCGGACGAGGGCAGCGGGAGTATGAATTAAAATCTGGCGGTGGACCACAAATTACGGATTAATTGGGCCAACCGAAAAATCAGCGAAATCGCTTCAATTATGTTGTTGTCTATTCGCAAACCATGTTTCATTTTGTTTTTAGAATGTTTTGAATTGAAACTAGCAGTAGACAGGGATGTTGAGAGCTCTGTCAATGTTGGAGATGGAACTAGATCGAAATGCCGACTAAGTCCATCATTTACGGTGCAAGCTGAAAAAAAAAAACAAAAACAACTGACGTTTAAAATGCCAACTCCATATATAACAGTTTTTCTTAAAAAGAGGATTTTTTTAACGGGTTTGTACACGTTACTTGATACAAGCATTCCTATGATGAGCATAAAGGGGCATTCCTCACCTTTTTGTGTTGTGATTCTGTACTACTGTAATGAGCTTACTTCCGGTGATTGCACCTATTAAGATTGAGAAGATAACAGAGGAACCCAGTAGCCTCTTAGAAATTTTTAGGAGCCACCCCAGTCCTCTATATCCTTCATCATACCACCCCCGAAATCCAATTAAGAGCTAATACGCGAAAAAAGTGCCATAGAATATTTTTTCAAGTAGGTACAAAAATCGCATTCGTTAGCACCTGTGTCAGTATCAACATTGACACCAGCACATTTGATATGTACCTAGGCATGACATCTGGTACGCTTGATTATGTTTCCCTGCAAATTTTTGTAGCATAAGCAGCAAAATCATCCATTTTCGCGTTCTTCTGAAAACTCTTAATATTATTAGGCATTCACTTTCCATTTTTTGGTTACATTTTCGTCGGATACAAAACGTAATCTGTAAGAAAAAAAAAAGTTGAAAGTACAATTCAGGAAATTGTGTTATTTTAGAATGAAGTTGCTCTAACTCTGCTTACAACTGAGAAAAAATATTCGTGAATACATGAGAAGATAGCTAAAAGTACATAGGTACATCAGGAAAAATAGGTAAATATTTTACTTACCTTTGATGATCCGCGTTTCTAAAATTTTCATACACAAAATGTAAAAAATATTGTATTGCAATCTTTTGTTTTTTATCAGTCACTATAAAATATATACATTTACCTTCATCAGCTAAGTTTTTGGCTTAAGAGCGTTTTAAAATGACTTCTAGCACCAAGTTTTACCAATAGAGCGCGCCAGTTGATGTCGTGATAAAACTGGAAAAAGAATAAATAACATAATTTAAAAAAAAAAAATTGCATTAAAAAACAATATACTCGTATAAAATAAAAACAGACATAGAATAACTTCAACGTACTCCATGGTTCAGGAGAATTCTTGAAAAACGGTAGCTTGGGTTAGTACCATCAATTCGGTGATATCCTAGCATGCAGTTACATTGCCAGGGAACAATGAGCCAACAGCAAGCATTTCAACTCTGAGCATGAGTATAAGCCTCTATCTTACTCTGTCTGACTCATCATCAAAATTCAAGAATTTTCCGACAAAATCCTCAAAGAAATTGAGTCACGCGACAAGTCGTATCCGTCCTCATTCAAATGTGTTTACCAGGCTAGTTTTTAAATTAGTTTTATGGGAGCAACATCGAGCTGTACCGTTAATCAATTCTGAAATCAATTTTCTCGCTTTCATAAGTTACTTATCTTCAGAAATATTACCCCTTCCTTTCCATCGAAAAAGATGAAACATTCAGAGGTAGAATTATGAGAAAATCGAACCTGCATTTGTAAGTTTGAGCCCCTTCCCCCTAGAAATACGCATACATACATTATGGATGTGACAAGAGTGAAATAATATTCAGTACCGCAGAGCGAAATTCGTGACTGCGATCCAGCCATCACATCTATTAGGGTCGCACATTTTCGAAGCTAAGCAGTAGGCAGCGTTGACCTCCTTCCCTATCACCCTTAATTGACAAAATAAAGACGACAAGAAATGCTCCCAAACACCACCTGTTACTCGTGTAGCTGACGATTTTATGCATCGTTTGGAATTGTTACAAAGCGAGGAACAGTGCCTCCTTGTAAATGAACGGCGTCAGCTTTTTCAGTAAGTTCAACTGCTTGCAGACGCTTTCAAGGCTGACATAATTAACTCCGAATTTTAAGAGGTTCCGCCAACGTTTACAATATGGCGAAAGTGTATCATGTGTTTGATACATAGCTCCTTCGAGAGCGATTTCAAGCCGTTGGAAAAATTTGCAGGGGCTTTTCCGGCTGCATAGATCAACGAGTGGAAAATGGAATGAAAGAGTAGACAAGTAGTAAGTAATCAACGATGGAAGTAATTATGTATGATAATATAATAATGTATTCTTAGGAAGCTCATCTGATTCCATTTACTTTCTCCGTTACAAAAAAAAAAAATGAAGGAAGGCTAGTATCATTTACACTTAGTAGACGGACGGTACTGTCCTGAACAAAGAAGGGAGAAGATTTTTTTTTTTCTTCTCAAAACGTCATTCTGGTAACATTGCTACAGGGAAAACGAATGTACGTTTTAAACAGACTATCATAGTATGGCTGACTTGAGACCTCTTGGGACTTCAGAATGTTTTCGATCAATTCCTCAAAAGAGTTTAATTCGAAGTCCAACTGAATGTGGGTAATTTTCCAGGGAAATAAAAGAATTATTCCCTTCTTAACTATAGCGAATAAGTAACAAGAATATTACGGCATTTTACTCTTTTCTTTAATTTCTCTTTTACAGCTGTCTTTTTGGCCTTTTATAAAAATGATTTTGCTAATTCAGCATTCCATCGCACGTTTTCAAAATGTTCTTGTAGAGACATTCGCGATGAAAATTTCACAGCAACACTTTGGAAACGGGTTGTGCTTTGACTGCCAGCATTATTTGTAAATATGCAAGTCCATAATATATTTCTCTCCCGCCGAAGTTATTTTATGAACACTTCCATGATTCTGGTAGACGGAAAAAATATTTAATATTTGTACAGAAATTTTCAGAAGCAAAAAGAAAACTCTTTCAAGTAAACTTATTTCTATGTTGGTACATCTTACTAGCAAAAATAAGTCAGCAATTAACCCTTCGGCAAAAGAAGCGACGAATTTTCATATTTACTTTCTGCTGATTGTTAACTCAGTTAACTCGAAATAAATTTCAAACTGCTCAGTCAACCGAGTAAATTTTGGAGTAATTCTAAATTATTACTAGATGTCCTTTGATACCGCTCAATTTTATGCTTTCTTTCACTAACTTGGAAGTACAAAATCGGTGAATGTCTTATGCTTGCATTTCTTTACGTATTATATAGCTGCAGCTACAGCGAGACTTTTTACCAGACCCGGCTCTCTGACTGCTCGTCTAGGTCCGAATCGGGCTTCACCCAAATAATTTCTTGAAATATTATTACTAGCGTAAAACTGCCCTCTATAAAACTGGATCCTCTGACTAAATTACTCAGATTATGTACTTTTCGTCTACTAGCAGCTTTTATTACGGTGGCTCTGTGTTTAGACTGCTCGGTGCTTGTCCGCGCACATTCGGATACTGAAAAACTACAAAAATTGCTAGACTGTAATAATTTGAAATCTGACAAAACCCGACAATCGGAAAATTTTTTTCTGGTTGGTTTCGGAGTTCAGTACGATCAGAGAAACTTTGTTGGGGGTGGGGGTACCTGTTCACTGCAGTGGGTTGGGCATGAAAATACGTTCTATTCACTGACGACAATAACAGACCTTCTTAAAGGATTGTCACCCTAATTTATACTCGAGAAAAGAAGAAAACTGTAACAAACAAAATAAACTTAGTCTAGTATACATAAAACGACCTAGTAGCAGACTGGTCAGTGTCGCCACTTATACAAGCCGGTAAAAGGCCGGAAGAAAATATTTTAAAAACAAATCTGGAGTAAGGACTACTGGAGACCGAACCTGATTAGGCAGGTAAGCAGGTGGATCCAAATCGCACAGGAACCAGCAGCGAAAATCCGCGCCATATTCAAGACCGGTTAGCGGAAATCTGATCATAGTCGAGAATAGTCAGCAGAAACCAGCGCCATATTAGACCCGGCAAAACATATTCCAGAAGAAGGGCGACTAACAAGAATGTGTGATTCAATCACAGGAGATAATATTTTAGTCGGATATCAAGCAACACTATTTCAACCGTAGTCACTCCCACTGAGCATCATATCGACGATGATAGTCATGCGGATTTTTCGGAAATAGAACGAGGGAAAGAAGAATTTAGTCCGAATCGCAGCACGGGCATTCGAAATCAAAAAACTGAAGTACCTACAAAGAAAGCGCGTGTACTGATCCATAGAAAATACAGATCTCCAGAGTGCAAAACTTACTGTGACTGTACTGTAACTGAACTAAGTATAACTAAACTGTGATTATTACTGAAGAAAAACTACCTAATGGTCCTGCCAGGCCGATCCAGGGTAAAAAAAAGGACAAAGAGTGAGAAGAAGAATATGGTCTTGAAAAGGTTTCACGAACCGGATGCGTACAGAAAATGGAAGAAAACCTTGTTAGACGGCGTCATAATGCAAAGAAGACTATGCCGGTGATTCGATTCATCAGAATCGCCGATTATAAAATGAACTGCACAGTTAGAGAATGGTATTCTAAATGCGCACAGTGAATACACCTCTAATTACATATAAAATGGTTACTCTTTTTTATTAAAATTTAATTTTTTTTTTTTTTTTTTTATAAGCTACGAAAGAAAAACAACACTATTGGTTTATAATATACCTGAAAGAACCACTGACCATGGACAAAAATGATTAGTCTCGTCCATCACATCATCAGAAATGTTAGTCCTCGTTCAGCCAATACTGAAACGACGCATGGTCCAGATTGAAATTTAAACCAACAAAAAAATATTATCTTGCTTACCAAAAGTAAAAGTAGGTAACGAACGAAAAATCTGGTTAATCTCCAAAAGTTTCATAAATCTGTCTCTGATGAACTCATTCAGGGTGCCTTTTTATCAACTTGCTGAATGTTTATGCATGCTCAAAAAATTTGGGATACCTGATCAATAATTATATACTGATAATTGAAACAATTCTCTGATTTAATAGGAAACATTTTGCAATAACTGGCAATTAGTTTTTCAATATCTGCAAACATAGATTCAAATATGTCTCCTAGAGATGATGTACTTATTTTCAGTTACCTTATATGAGCTTTATGGTTTTCAACTCTACAAATATCATATCCCAGCCAATAATTTTTATGGTAGCGCGATCATAGCAGATGCTATCAAACTAACACAATGCAATTATTACAAGTAAATACACAAGGTGATGTGATACACAACAAGCGGGATGTAGCCTGAACTACTATATGCTACAGTAGCGCTATTAGAGCCTATGCTAGTACGTTGTATACGCATAAAAAATAAAACTGTGGTAGCCTGAACTACTACATGCTACTATGTATAACGCGCATCTGTCTCGCGCATCTCTCTCGCGTCTAGTGTATTTCCGAACGGTGTTATCAGTTGATACCTTGGCCGGTGAAGCCGTTACAGAATTTGAATTCCTGTTAGTGTTTTGTGATTTTCCGCTCACCATTATAATCTTCAGTTTGTGGAAGCATGATCAACAAATATGTAACCGTTAAGAGAGGTAAGTTATTATGTATGTAGATACATGCGTCTAATATAGTAGGCGCTTGTGAACTTTTCTACAGTTTGGTATTCACTATCTGTATTCCAGTTTCTCGATCACTCAACATTGAAAGAATGTCGTGAAAGAACTTTGGTAACTATTTCTTCCTCTGGAAATCAGAAGGTAAGTTATTACTCTCCCAGTGATAATTACTATAGAAGTTCTCCATGTACCTAAGTGTTGGTGGTCTAATTTTGAATTCGTTCTGCCGATTTACTAAGGACGCACCAAATGATGAATCTGATGCAACTAACACTGAATTATAAGAAGTATCCAGAAAGGATGTTGCAGTACAGACTAGTTTAATGGGAATAGAACTCACTGAAACCATCAATTAACCCAGAGAGATAAGAAATCTTCACAAGGACAGCCGAGGAGACGAAATCAACGCGTGAGTAATATTCCTGAAATGTAAAAATTATCGAAAAATAATGGATGGTCGAAGAAATATTGTCTTTGTCACCCGTGTAAGTCTAGTGACCCATCTGCTGTGTAGTCTTGGTAGAGGATGATGATGCCGATATATCGACCAGTTTTCTTCTTGGGCATCCTCGTGGTCGTCTTCCTATATACCTCTAGCTCATCTTTTGGGTGAGTGATCTTCATCCATCCTGCCCACATTATTTTGTTTTTCTCCTGTAGGTAATCCTTCACTTTTTTTTAAACACCGGTGTAATATGTTCAGTTCTTTCAGAATTTGTCTTCATTTCGTTTTCTATCCTGTAATCTGTAATGTGTAACCAGCCGATCTTCTCATGTAGGGCATTTCCGCAGCGGTTATTCTGTTTGTTTTGCCAGGGCCGCCGAGAGGGGGGGGGGGTACCTTTCCCCGAGCCCGTTTTTTTAGATGGCCCGCAGAGTCACAGAAATTATAATTATCAAATTTTTGCGAGCAAATAATTTCAGTATAGGTCCGCAGATTTTCCCCGACCCGGTTTGGCTCTTGGCGGCCCTGTGTCTTGCTGTCTGAGCACCTGCCCTTCACACAGGTATGTCAACAGTTATTGTATTAGACTCGTGTTCGTGTTTTTCATCTAATAGTGTGTGCCAGTATGATATGATTTATGAGGCTGGAGCAGGCCCGTAACCAGGGGTAAGGCAGGGGGCAACACCTCCTAGCTACGCTCTTTGCCACCTGGCAAAATTACCCCCTTTTTTTTAGACATCTCACAGAAAAAATGAAGCTCGCAGCTTCGAGGTCATTTATCAAAAATTTTAATAATACGGTTCTGTTAAATTTCGCTTTTTTTTTTTTGCTCAAAGATAAAAATATACGAATCTGCAAGTATTTTTAGCGTCGAATTCAGTGCCACGACTCGTTTTTTCTTGGACATCAAGATTTTTCTCAGTTTTATGTTAAAGTTTTAAAAATCATGAAAAAAAAACAAAAAACGAAATTGCACAGTGATGTAGCCAGAATTTTTCCAAGGAGGGCATGAAAAGAGGTTAGAATGACATATAGCCTATACAACAGCAGTTCAAAAATAGGTCAAAATATTTTGTGTACTTGAACTGTAAAGGTTCAGTAACAATAATAAAAACGGGGTTTGTTTGAAGATGCTTCAATGGGTACTTTTTTTATTTTTTTACAAGTCTGAATCAGTTTT
This sequence comes from Acanthococcus lagerstroemiae, assembly GCA_031841125.1. Taxonomy (NCBI): domain Eukaryota; kingdom Metazoa; phylum Arthropoda; class Insecta; order Hemiptera; family Eriococcidae; genus Acanthococcus; species Acanthococcus lagerstroemiae. The sequence goes on along the minus strand of CM063106.1, from coordinate 25,738,820 downwards.
GCCTTTCAAAATCCAACAGTAGTCTGCTAACATGTATACTTGCACTGCATTGTTTCAAGTACTTGCTGCTAGCTAAAGCGCTACCATTCTGTAAAAACTCACGGACAATTTGTCTATGACCATTTTTTATTAGATGACCAATTTCAACTTTGTTTCAGTCAAACATAACTTCTTTTCAAAGTTTACGTATATTTCTAATGAATGTGTAAAGTTCCTCTATCGCAGTATAATTTTACACACTTTTTGCAGATAGGCTTGTAACTGTTCTCAGTCGCATGTAAGTGCACTCATTTCTAAATCAAAATATTTCCCTAAATCTTCTTCTTTCCATTAATATCAAACATGACTACCGTCTCTTCATTTTTATCCCACTGGAGTGCGTTGAAGCTTTAAAAACATGGGAAAATGTGTAAAGTTACCTGCGAGACCGAGCTGAAAACGGCAAAAATCTTGAACATTTATTTTTCCTTCCAAATTGCTACATTTTCCTAATATTTTGAAAAATTCCCTATTATTTTTATCAAACTCATTTAAAAGCCATACCATAAAATAAGATAAGTTGAAAAATATAAAAAATAGCTGTTTTCGACAATTTTTTCACTTTTTAGGAGTTTCTCCGTGTCTAGGAGATTTTTCATGGATGGGTTCCTATTCAGCACATCAAAATACTATAGAAATGATAATTTCATCATTGAGCATTTTTCGTGTAGAACTATGTCCTAAATTTAAATAAAAATCTCAGAAAAAATGTATTCCCGCAAAATTTCAAAGTTATATTTATGTAGACAAATTTTTGTAGTTTTCTCATTTCTAGTGAGCAACATTGCTAGTATTCGAAATGAGGGTTGTTTTTTTTTTTGGGGGGGGGGGGTGTGAGAGAAATCACAATTAGAAGTATTCAAAATGTATGAAAAAATCTTGCCCTCTCTGGTCTGCAGTTTGCCCAACCCCCTTCAAGATTCACTCTGGTTACGGGCCTAGGCCGGAGCCTCCAAGAAACTTTGTGTAGATTCCAAAAACATTAGAGTCCTTGTTGATGCATTCGAACGATAGTACAAAGTTCTTTGATACAATCACAGAATAGAAAAACTATTATACAATAAGGATTGAACTGACACCCGCAGCAACTTTTGAATATTCATTATTTTTATAGAGGCTGCTTCCTGATCCAAAAAATAATGACATTTTAAAAGAAACATTTCAAACTATATAAACGATCGAAGGAAGAGACATCATGATACTCGTATTCACTCGCCAAAAAAGAACACCCGAACTTGGAAGAACGTTACCGCATACCTGAAAGGACAGGCGATAATTCTAAAAATTCTTAAAATCTATTGCATGTTAGTTTTAGAATTACAATATATGTATATATATACACTTGGAATATGAAATTGGAAATACTAATCAAGTTATCGCACTTTACAGATGAACAGTTTACAGCATTATATTTTTTTATAACGACAGCAGTTTTGTAAAATTTATTACTACGTTATCAGCGACGAGTATGCTGGGTCTAAGGAGTCCTATTTAGTACTATTTCTGAAGATTCATAAATGACAAGTGTTTTTTATCAATAATTGTGAAATAGTGCATAATAGATCTTTATAGTTATCACTTGCACTTGGCTAGAGCTGGCTATATGATGAATCATAGTAACTTAATCTGGTCCACATTGCAATGGGTCATACAAATGAAGAAGTATTTATACAGTTGCAGAACAATCGAGGTACTTACATTGTGATAACGAAATAGGTACTTATTTTGTGATGAAGTATCTGAGAGAGGTTTCGATGTTAAGACTGAAGATTGTAAATGCGAGGTGTTTGACGAAAAGGGTGAGGTGTAAAATAATGTGAGATATCTTAATGGAACAGCGAGCTCATTACTTTTAAAACCCAAAGGTTGGAAAAATAAATGCACCTACTCGTTCTTGAATTTTATGCGGCCTCCAATCTGTACAAAGCCTGCGAATTTTTCTGGTACACTTTTGCCTTCAATGAAACAAATTAATTTTTCAGAATCAAAGACCATTTTTTATGAAGGCTTCACGCTTTAGGCCCTACAGTCTCCTCCTCAAATGAGTTGTTTTATTAGTAACTATTTTGAGAGCATCTCAGTACCGTATTCAGGAATATACTTGGGGGGGGGGTGGCCTCACATGCTGAAAATTTTAAATTAAATTTATTTTTTAATGTTTCAGGGATCCGCATTTTCCTGACGTTTTAGACACATGGCCATGAACACCCCCTCCCCCATTTTTGTATACGGCTGTGGAGCATCTAATGGTATTTGCTACATACGGCGCTACAGAAGTGGCTGCTCCTACTAGCAACCGTTACCATAGTGCTACCCAGCCAATAATTTGCTACTATATTTTTATTAAATGCGACCATTCATGCTACATGTAGCATAAATTGTAGCCCGCGGAATAGATCGGTAGTAGCGCTATACCTTTTGCCATATGGTCACGCGCGCAAGAGCGCTATTGTAGCGCTTGCTCCAAAAGTAGCGATTGCTACAATAGCGCTCTTGCGCGCGTGACCATGTGGCAAAAGGTATAGCGCTACTACCGTTCCATTCCGCGGGCTACAATTTATGCTACATGTAGCATGAATGGTCGCATTTTTAAAAAATATAGTAGCAAATTATTGGCTGGGATCGATAGGTAGCAAAAACATCATAATAGTCCATTACCTTCATTAACTGTTTTTGTTAGAAACCGCATGAGAATAGAATAATTTTGATAATATCTCATCATGTTCATTAAAATTAACTATGAAGTACGACAGAAAAATAGTGTTTGACAGGAATAGGTTTTTAATTTGAATGGCATCAAATCATTGCCAAATTTGTAAATTTTCATCTTGGATCAGACCAAAAGCTTTTTTATTGCATCCAGACCCAACATCAATCATAAGACAAAATGATCATTCTTAATTACCATGGGACTTTATTTCTAGTTCAATCTCATGAATTTTCACTTGGTAGTAAAAGCTTTTAACTCAGTTTGTTGTATGATGCACGCCATACTAACTCTACAAATCACTTTCTCAGAATGTAATACATATAGTAGGTTTAGTCTTACATAAAATTTCAAGTTCTCTAGGGTACTTACCTACCTAATGCAGATCCACTCTCTGTCATAGATTACCTACTAAAACTTTTGTATCATTTGAACGTGTATGCATCTTCAATTTTATGAGTGGGATAAGTATAGAGTGCCTCTTACTTCTGTTTTGGGGAGTTTTCTGTTCGGCAGTTTCAATTAAATTTTAACACTTCTTTCTGCTGAACCTGTATTCTTTTTTAATACGGCAGAATTCCACCAGAAAGAACCTACCTGTTTGGTATCCCAACAGATAGTCGACAGTAAATTACAGAGCATTGATATTTGTACGATGTACGTTTACTAAAAAAAGTCCTGAATTTCACAACTGACATTTGAGTCAACATTTCCATATACTTACATGTGTGTTTCACAGCTTTTGCTTCTGATTTATCTCTGGTGTTTCTGATAGTTCAGTAGATGTACTAGTTGATCTAACTTTTGTTACCATCCATCTTTTTTATAGTAATTCTGAAAATACCAACGCAGCTGATTCATCAACTCTTTTGTCATGGTCATCTGCTCCTTTATCAAGCTTATCTCAGATGTGAGGTTGTTCCCAACAATAACGAAATTAAATGACTGATTCTTGAACGAAATCATTTGCAATTCAGTTTCTCTGCTGAAAGTAAACACTCTTACATTAGTGCATAAAATTTTGAGATACACCATTTGTACTGATAAATGTAAGGAAAGTGGACTAGTTATTTGCCAGCGAGCTCTCTTATCTCCTTACATTTGTAATAAGGACTTATAATTGAGATCATAGAGGTGACCCTAATCTATAATTTAACCAGTAAAAAAGTTGATTTTCTTCTTTTCACTTATTTGAAGACATTTTGTAACTTGTTCTACAATACTGTTGGGGTCCATGTGCGATGTCTCAAGAATAGGATCCGAATCCGCTCAAATAGTGCCCTTTTCTTCTTCGTTCAAATACTTTGAAATAACTAACGCGGAACAGTAGCTGTCAGCAAAGTAATTTCAAATTACGATACTCACCTTTTTGACCTATGTTCTTAGGTAACTTTTTCTTCGCAATAGTTATAAATTACTTACAGGTTCAGATGGTAAGTATTCAATCAATCGATCCTCCTGTAGGAATATACGTATCAATGTTGTATCCTCTGAGGTTCGAATCACTTCACTTTAATCGGAGTTCCGCGATGTCTAAGATCCAATTCATAAAACTGGAAATATTTTCATTATTTTTATGATCAAGAGCTTAACAAAACCAAAATAACAGTAGATAATAAGGATAAAACATACCTGCAAATAAAAAATAATCGATTTTACAGTTGATAACACTAGAGATAACACGACTCAAGATAGTACCTAACAGTGTTGCCAGATTTAGAAATCAGAAGTGCCGTACTAATTACTGAAGACTGAAGTCTGGTCCAGTTAAGAAACATAATTTACAACCCGCAATACTAGTGATGCGTAGTAATTGATAGTATTTTTGATAGTATTGATAGTTTTTTGTAAATTTAGTACTATCAAACTATCGATAGTTACTGCATTGACTATCAACACTATTGATAGTTCTTAAAAACTATCAAATTAATAAAAACTATCAAATCATCAAAATGAATAATTATGAATTTGTCATTTGTCAACACTGTTTTAAATTTATTTAGTTATAGTTACCTAAATAGTACATAATACTAAATATTTAGTATTTACTATTTAGTATTTGAGTATGCTAGTTCCATAGGTAGACTTCTCCGAATTTAGGGAAATTGAGTTAAGTATCGTTTTGGTTACTGTACAACACTGCCTACAACGTGACGTCATCGATTTTCAAAAAACAACAACAGAAGCGCTCCAGTATGCAAACGAAAATTAGTTTAGAATCATAGGTAGACTTATCCTATGGAGAAGTCTGGGTCTGACACGATTCTTGTTTTGTTTACAAAACTGTGTTTTTGATAATGAATTATTGTCATCGTGTACTAATGTAAAACAATTAGTAGTCTTTTCTTTTCAATTATTGCTCAATTTTTTATAACTATATAGCAAAAACTGAATCATGTTGCGTTTTCATTTTTTGTGTATTGATAATAAAAATGTCTCATTTTGAAAGGTGATAACAACTGATAATAAATTTCCATGTTATTCCTCTTTTGCAGCCTTTTATAGCAATAATAAACAAAAATTGATAAGCAATTTCAAAACATTGTGTCAAACCCAGACCCGATCTGCGTTTTTAAGCTTGTGACACTATCTGTGGCAAAAAAAAGTGCTCAAGTCTGTAAATTTCGCAAATTTGTGGTAAAAGTGTGGCAAATATTTAGATCCGCCCCTTTTATCACTGGAAATATGTCACACGGCCTCCGTGACATTAAAGTGTCACAAATATGCTTATGTGTGACAGTTTATGTTGTCATATTTAAGCAGAAAACTGCTTATTTGTGGCAATTTGAGAGAACCTAGAAATTAAATAATTAATCGTTATACTTAAATTCAACTTTGAACATATATTGTCTTGTACTAACTGGGATTGTGATTGTGCTCTCATTTCTGTGTTTTAATTTGAAATTTGACGACTACTTATAACTTATGATTTTATATTTAAATATATTTCGTTCGTGTGTTGCTGTGCTCCTTGACCACCACGTGTGCGAATGAAATACATGGCTACAATGAAAACGAGTAAGTTACCTAATTATAATTATTATCCTGTGTATTTTTCCTCTTTCAGTCTGTTCTGTTATTTGGAGCTTCTTAGTATATATACGAGTATATATTTCAAAATCACTGGTAAACAGCGCGTGTATGTTCCTCACGCTGTTCACCAGTGATTTCAAAATATACTCGATCGTATATAGACGATGAAGCTCTCCAAATAACAGAACAGGCTGAAAGAGGAAAAAATACACAGGATAAGTATATAATAATCTTCCTCCGGATGATCTTTGCTGGCGGAATTTTTCTGTAGAATAACATCCTTTATAAGTATCTACGCTTGTTCACCTGATAGATAAGCTGGAATCAACATAGCTGCATGATACCTGTATTTTGTGATTGCACTGCGCTGAGAGAATAATATCCGTGCATTTTGGAATTGCTGGCAGTTTGTATTCTGAGAAGGAGCGCTCCAACATCAACCAAAACCAAAAGTGCATATAAATAAGAACTCAATATTTTGGTAGAAACTATATGACATAGCGTTTACTGATAAGCATTTTTCAATGTGAGTACACATTTTTGAATCGGTAGCCCAATTTTGAAAAATTCTTCTTTTTACGCTCTTTCCGAACATACTAATAACTCATTTTGTTTACAAATGTTGGTTGGTTCCTTGACGCTGAATATAGCGTCCAATTAAGTTGAACAACTTAGTCAGGGGTTGTTTTTAGTCCTGTACTTTATTTTTAGTACCTATCTATAATTATTATTTTGTTGTATGTATGTAAAATATACATTTTCTACGTGCTTTTTGTAAATATTGACTACATTATTTACATTGTTATCGCGCTCCTACCACACTCGCTTTGCGGTATCGTGTATTTATTTATTCTTATGGCAGAAATATATTTCTGTAATATATGAAATATATATATGCGATGCTCACAATTGAGGGTGCAGCGGGGGCTATAACCAGCGCCTGCAGAGGCGAGCAAAAAACTGCGTAAATGTGACACTTATTAAAATGGCACAAATGAGCACATTTCTGTCACAAGTGGCATTAAAAACTGCCCAGTAAGCAAAAAACTGCTTAAACGTGACATTTTTTTTAATTGACACAAATAAGCACATTTCTGTCACAAATGAGCACATTTCTGTCACAAATGGTATTAAAAACTGCCCAGTTGTGACACTGGTGGCAGCAGACTGACAAAAACTCGTTCTCGTCTCTGATTGGTGGAATTAATTGTCACAAATTGTACAAAAAAGTGCTGAAATTATCATGTCACATTTGAGCACTTTTTCTGAAAAATTCGCAGATCGGGGACTTCTCCATCTTTGAACGCCTTTTGAACACGAATCGGAGTACTTGAAAAAATTTTCGACCTATATCTTCAATGTGAGCACAAAAAGTGATCCATCGCACCTATATCCAACCATTAAGCCCGAACATTAGCTGAGAAACAGTTTTTTGCGTTTTCTGGAAAACTATAGGTTTTTGGAGAAGTCTACCTATGGAACTAGCATACTCATTTACTGATTTTGTGAACTGTGATTTCGTCCATTCAGATGAATTTTGGAAGCTGGGAAAGAGACCATAAGCTCCTTAGATTTAGGTTCGTTCTCCCAGTCATTTCTCGATCCTCAATGTGTATTTGACAGTTTCGTTTTACATTCCATGATTTGATTATTAATTAAACTCTTCTGGTTCTGGGTTTGGTAGTTAATGTTATGGCTTATGCTTGTGTAATCTGTAATGTATATTACTGAATACCTACTGAAACTTGAAACCATTTAAAAGTTATTGTTATTTCTTATCAATAAGTTATTTGTTGGATTATGATTACTGAGTTCCCGATTATTTAAAATTATTATCATTAGTACGGAATCCGGATACCAGTATCACACTCATTTTTGTAAGAAAGTTCTTTGATTACCTATATAACAAGCAATTATAAATTTTCCTTCATTTCTTCATATTTATGATTTACAAAACACAATATGCGACCTTTTTATTTCACACATGATTAAACAAGCACATAAGACTCAAAACTTGATTATTGATTAGAAAATTATAGAATGTAATATAAAATACGAAGTTGTTGGGTTAGGTTCTTCTTAACAGAGTGGAAACTGGATGGATAGTTCGATCAATTGATCCCTTAAGGTTAAGAAAACTGAAGTGAAGAGCAGAGAGGATGAAGAAAAAATAGAAGACAGAATACAGAAGAGCTCGTGACTTGTAACGTTGTATAACCATCATAAATAAATAATGCAATGCAACGAGCAGACATCATGAATCAGGAATTTGGAGAGATCTGACATCAGACTGCCTCTGGGGAGGTCGAGAGATGGGAAGCTAGAATAACAAAATACAGGAATCGAATCACAGCGAACCAAAAATTGTTAAACTGATTTGAAAGAAGAAAACACAAAACAGTAGCAGGCCTAACGCCTAAGCCAATAGTAAAATACTAAAATACAAAGAGTGTATATTATTATTTCATTTGAAAAAATTCTCAATCTAGTTTCTAATTAATAATAATTAATAACAAAATAGTGATTAAATCTTGTTAGAACTGATAATAAATGAATTATTCATACATCCTAAAATTTTTAATAATTAATGTTAGAACTATCAAATAAACTTTGATAGTATTGATAGTATGTAAAAAAACTATCAAACCACTATTTGATAGTATTGATAGTACTTTAAGTTACTATCAAAACAATTGATAGTCCGAAACTATCAACAACTACACATCACTACGCAATACACATTGATAATGGGCATTGTGAAGTTGGAGGGGAAAGACGAGTTGAGGAACACGTAATCAGCACTGTGAAAAAATTATAATTCCTAACTAGACGCTGTTAAGTATAAGAGAACCGGCCAGCAAAATCTTTTTTTTTTTAGAACACGTGATTTGAAGTTCAAGAGCAATGTAGAAACTATAGGACATTGCGTTTACTGATAAGCATTTTTCAACGTAAGTACATATATTTTGAATCGGGGCCCAAGTTTAAAAACTTCTACTTTTTATACTCTTTCCAATGATACTAATAATAAATTCATTTTGTTTACAAATGTTGGTTGGTTCCCTTACGCTTAACAGCGTCCAACTAGACCAGATTTTAGACGGTTTTCCTCTGACGTCATATTGTATCAAGTTGGCTAAAAAATGTTGCCTAACACATAAAAATCCGCAGGTTTTATGTTACTATTTGTTATCACTGATGTGAGAAATTCTTTGACCAAAGGCAACACTGATTTTGGGTTATCTGAATGCACTCTGAATGCCAAATGGACGTTGTTTAACAAAAGGGAACCAACCCACATTTGTAAATAAAATGAGTTATTAGTATCGTTGGAAAGAGCATAAAACGTAGAATTTTTCAAAATTAGGCCCCTGATTCAAAAATGTGTACTCACGTTGATAAAGACTCATCAATAAACGCAATGCCATATGTGGGCTGACAGGAAGAAAGGGACCTCAGGGCAAAAAACTATTTTTGTGATAACAATTGTTTTTGACTAATTTTTGGCCGCTCTTTTGCCTGGTGTTGTCGAAAAAGTTCTGGGTAAATTTTACAGGAGAGCGGATAAACAAAATTGATAACGTTTTCACGTTAAGGAGACACTCAACTTTGAAGACTTATAGCCGTTTGGGAAAATTTTTTAGAACTTTTTCGACAGCACCAGGCGAAAGAGCGGCCAAAAATTAGTCAAAAACAGTTATCACAAAAATGTTTTTTTTTTTGCGCTGAGGTCCCTTTCTTGCTGTCAGACCACATATGGATGCTGTTTAACAAAAGGGAACTAACCCACAAAATCCGCTTCTTGAGAACACGTGATTCAAAGTTCAAGAGCCATGTAGAAACTATATGTGGGCTGACAGGAAAAAAGGGACCTTAGCGCAAAAATGTAAATATTACAGGAGAGCGGATAAACAAAACTGATAACGTTTTCACGTTAAGGAGACACTCAACTTTGAAGACTTACAGCCGTTTGGGAACATTTTTTATGTGGTCTGACAGCAAGAAAGGGACCTCAGCGCAAAAAAAAAAAAAACATTTTTGTGATAACTACTGTTTTTGACTAATTTTTGGCCGCTCTTTCGCCTGGTGCTGTCGAAAAAGTTCTAAAAAATTTTCCCAAACGGCTATAAGTCTTCAAAGTTGAGTGTCTCCTTAACGTGAAAACGTTATCAATTTTGTTTATCCGCTCTCCTGTGAAATTTACATTTTTGCGCTCAGGTCCCTTTCTTCGTTTCTTCTTGGCAGGCCACATATGGACGCTGATAAGCATAAGGGAACCAACCAGCAAAATTTGTTTTTTGAGAACATGTGATTCGAGCATTCGAAGTTCAAGAGCAATGTAGAAACTACATATAGGACATAGCGTTTACTGATAAGCGTTTTTCAATGTGAGTACACATTTTTGGATTGGGGGGTCCAATTTTGGAAAATTCTACATTTTACACTCTTTCCAATGATACTAATAACTCATTTTGTTTACACATGTTGGTTGGTTCCCTTACAATGGATTTACAGCGTCCAAAGAGTTTAGTCCAATGAAGAAACATAATCTTTTCACGGCTCTGATTACCTGTTCTTGAACTCGTCCTTCCCCTCCAACTTCAGAATGCCCATTATCAATGTTTATTGCTGGTTGCAAATTATGTTTCTTAACTGAACCAGGCTTTAAGCACCTGTTAGGGCCGTTTCACACTATGCCGTGTTGTTGGAACAGCAGCTGTGAAGTCAGTCAGATGATATCACACGGAGAACGGGAGCCGGACCGGTTCATTTTCAATCCGGTGCGCACACGGCACCGTCCCCGTCCACCGGCTACGAGCTCCTTGTGTGGACGCTCCCACTCTTTACATGTGATACCTATCTAAGACACTATAGTATAATAGGTTCACTGGACTGATAAGAGGGAAACAGTCAAACTTTTCCTGAAATCATCATGACTCAATCTCAGTATGATAATAATAGATAGGTATGTACTATATGGTAACTGACTGGTACCTACTAATTATTATAAGCTACCTTACATATTCGGTCACTCGTTTTCGACAACCACTGTTTTCAACGACAGTTCAGAAGCCAGAGTTTTCTTCGCTTCTCAGCTTTTGGGTAACAATAAAGTTTATGACTGTCTGTGGACTGGTTCGAACAATTTGCACCCGCATTAACCAGTATTATATTTTTTATCATGCAGGTAACAGGTTTGAAATAATAGAATCAAAATATCACATTAGGTACTGAATACAATGAAAATATTTAACACGGGTATTGGTAATGATGAAAGTGTCTCCCTGTTATCAGTCCAGCATATCACCTGTAGTCCGTTCCAAAAAAGAATACCGAAAACAGTTGCGAGTACAATGGCAGGTGGGGAAAGGAAAATGTAGTTATTTACACAACACTACAAACCAAAGTGTAGATACTCTCTAAAGTTGAAAGACATCTGACAAAATTATCAAAATTTAGTTAGAGAATAAATTTCATACTTACATCAACTGTAACATAAATCTGAAATTTTTGTAGCAATTGATGACTTATGGGCTTGCAGAGATATGCAGCAAAGTGTGAAACGCCTGAACTGTTTTCGGTATTCTTATTTGGAACAGACTATAAAGTCTGGTCCAATTAAGAAACATAACTGGCTACCCGCAATACACATTGATAGCATTTTAGCATTGTGAAGTTGGAGAGGAAAGACGAGTTTCAAGAACACATTATCAGCGCCGTGAAAGAATTATGTTTCTTAACTGGACCAGACTTTTTATTTTATCTAGTACCTGAATCTGACCGCCTCAGTTGCCGTTCCGGCAACACAGTAGCCTATAGTGTGACACGGTCCTTAAAAGCAAAACAGACTCAAGAACAAAATCTGTTTTTTGAGAACATGTGATTCAAAGTTCAAAACCATATGACATAGCGTTTACTGATGAGCGCTTTTCAACTTGAGTACACATTTTTGTATCGGAGCCCAATTTTGAAAAATTCTACTTTTTATGATTTCTCCAAGAATACTACTTAATGACTCATTTTGTCAACAAATGTCGCCTGGTTCTGTTTTTCTGAACCGCGTCCAAGTGCGCGCCAGTTTTTTCCTTCTTTTACTCGAAACTTCTCTTCTTGGAGATATTGTCTTTACCCACTTCACCATCCAAAAACAAAGTGTTGCTTCAACAAAAGCAGTGTGCTTCTTACAAAAAATGTACTTACCATTGAATCCCTTCGCCTCTGCTGATCAATCAGCATTAAAGATTGCAAGAAATTTCAGGAATTCTTGATGCCCATCAACTACTTGAAGACGGTCAAGATTCAAATTTCTAGTTTTCCTCTAAACTTCCACATGCAGTTCATAAAAATCTTATAAAATTCAGAATGGTACACCAATTTTATTTCTAATAAATGGCATTACATAAATTGCAAACAGTATAAAATTTACAAGGATGAGAAAACGAAGATAATTTATATTGTAGATTGTAGGATGTACAACATGTTAAACGGATATCAATACCAGACAGAGAGAATTACTCGAAGTTACTAGGTTGAGAAAAAATGTTAATGGGATCAACGAATAATTGAAATTTTCATTCATCGGTGGAAGAAGAAAATGTGAACTGGAAACTCAGTCTGGTTCGGCGCATATATTATCTATGCGCCGAATAATTCTGGAGGTAAAATGTATGCTACATTTGGCGTCCTCGGTTAGTATCAAACTTGCTCGTATCTAAGTCGGTCATTGGTTTCTCGATTCTATGCGCCGGGCGGGTGTTTATCGCGATCTTATACTCGTGATGTTTCGTGTATTCGAAGTGAAAAATGAAAACTTTTAAAATGGTGCGCGTGTTCTTTCGTTATTTAATCAGTTTTTCTCCATAATTAGTCCATAAAATCTGTAGTAATCGATTATCAATCGTGTTACTTATTTACTTTGTTGATAAATTTGATAATAGTGTGACCGCGGCCGTTTATTTCATTTACATCTAATTGTGCTGTTCGTAATTCGTTCGCATATTTATTGCTAGTGGTACGTGTGTTCCTTTTGCGAGAAAAGTAAGCTTGACGCGATTTAATTTTGATTTCTGCTATACGTAGAATTGACGTTTCGACTGATGAGATTGTTTAGTGTTATTCGCGATGAATGAATTTCGAGAGGCATATTCGGTGAGTTTTTCCTTCCGTTTATAATTTTAATGATGCCGGTAATTGCATGACTTTTAGAAATTTGTGTTTGGAAGATTTCTTCGAGTACCAGGCACAGTCATTTTGGGAGAAAATTGCCGGTGAATAGATAGCCATCATAAACCGGTCTGTTATCAGAAGAAGCCAATTTCATAAGCTTATTGAGAAAGGATCCAGGGGTTCATTTTTTTTTTAGAAAGGGGAGCGAATGAAGTTGATAAGAATCGAGGAAAGCAAGGGTTCTTTCTACTGATTATATGTATCCCAGAAAGTAGATCGTGGTGTAATGATGTAGTCTGCAAGAGACAGATTACTAAAATGAAATGAGAATAATCCAATTACTGGAAAAAATGAATGATTAATCACCAAGCAGGTATCCACTGGCAATCCATTAGAGTTTGTGAAAATGTTGGAGGCATCCGTATAGTCTCACATAACAATTCGACGGCGTTTCTCATCAACAACTTTTAGTGTATTCTTGTCGCGACTATAAGGCTAAAAACCTAATTAGGGAAATACTTGGGTATAAAATATTTCTAGCTGTTTCGCAATGTGTTACATTCGCAGAACGCAGAATTAGAATTAATCGAAAAAGTGGTTCCTATTTCGCATCTGAAAATTGTATTGAAGTTCAGTTGAAGCTTATCTATAGGGTAGGTACCGTTATGACAAGAGTTCTTCCCATACAGTACAGAGGTGTAGTTTCTTTTCGGTTTCCATACCACCCTGGTTGATCAGGTTCTCATATCTCATGTATTTCATTCAAACTGAGACCCATAACAGACCGGGCAGAGAAAAAAAGCAGTTGGGAACTTATACATTTCTCCTTATTAAATTCACAGATGTGCTTCAGAAGCTTTGCTCTACAGGCCGAGATTTTGTTCCCACAACCCTGCTTGCACATCATGCCTACTCATCACTATAAGGGCCAGTATTCCGCCAGTCGGGTATTAGGATTCGCATTTTAACCACCGGCTAATTTTTAAACAAGTTTTGTAATACTGGCCCTGACTGATAACAGAGCCTGTATACCCTAGTAACACAATAAAGTAAAAAATCAATGCAAAATTTGGCAAAACCATTCAATTGGAAAAACAAATCAGATCGGTGCAAAATATCTAGTAGAATTTAGAGATGAAAATTGCTATCAACATCTATATTGATAGCTAAATACGTACTTATATCAAGTGAAAAGTATCAGTTGGAAATTAATTCGGAATACCATGAAATTCAGCATTCAATTATTCCCCAGATAATTAATCTACTGTATACATTTTTGATTCGAAGAATGATGAAAAAACTAAGTAAAAGCTACAAACACTCACATTCTTACCGATTATATATCGTGGTAGGTCAATAAAAAAGACTTTTTTTTTAAAGAAAAACGTTCGCTTATTAAAAACAAAATAGTAATATATTAACATATTTTTAATTCATCTATTCTTTAACTGTGCTGTTGATTGCTCTGCTACTGGTCCCGCTTCATCACTCATCGCTTCTGTCTCCATTTGTACCGCTACTCGTTTTTGAACATTCTAGATTACAAAAAATGGAAAAATAAGAAAGAAATTCAGAGGGACGGGCTGTTGGACAACCGATGAGGAGAATAACTTGATGTTTTGTTGAAACGGTATTCAATGAATATGATGTGCGACTATCTATGACAGCAATACAAAACAAAGCACCAGAATAAATTGAACAACTTTAATTCCAACAAACTGTAGTTAGGTAGTTTAGCATGAAATGAATGTAAGCTGCGCTTGAAAAGACTGATCATGATAACCTGGATGAGAGACAATAGATTTACATACATTAGATGACAGAGCAGTAATTTCCCTCAAGTACTTGCATGTACTGTCGTATAATCTGATGTTGAGGGATTTTACTCACTGACAACTAAACAGTGATATTTGATCTGGCTTCATGCTCAGTATAATTGCTAGGAGGGGGGTAAAATGTTGAAAATCCCAACTGACTTAACTCAAAGTTTCCAAACATCAAAGCAAAAAAAAAAAAAAAAAAAAAAAAACTTGTTGGATTTTACAAATTTTTCAACTCAGTTCCCAAGTATCAAAGCAAACAAAAAAGAAGAAAAAAACCTTTGACTCTTTGACTTGGATTTTTCCAACTCTGCCTGACTAAAATGGGACAAATTTTCTTTACTGCTGAGTGAAAAATGCCTGCTGGGGGAGGGGAGTTGCCCCCTACCTCACTATTGGTACGTCCCTCCCTATTGACAAAATTGGGCAAAATTCAGCTCCTGGTTGTAGCGGATTTTCAGTTTTCCGCTGGGAAATTATGAGAATAAACGCAGCGTTTATACAATTCTGCAGCGTTACACTGCGATGTGAGCAGATCTAACAGCAGACCTCAAGAGTTGTCCGCTGCGGATTTTGAAAGGATTCCGCAGAGTACACATAGAGACAGCAGCGTTACGCAGCAATTTAAAACAATTATCCACTACACTGCTGATGTGGATGATGAAACTTAGCAGCATTCAGCGGTTAAATGTTGGATAGTATACAGCAGCGTTTCATTTTACTGCAACTAAGTAGCAGAGCGCTGCGGATAATTCAATTTTTTCAGCAGCTAAGGTTTATATCAGAATGAAACATACAATGGTTTGTAGCTACGGGTGATGTTACCTTCAGGCTTCAAGGTTGTCGCCAAGTCGGCGCCTTTAGATAAACGTTTGTGGCTTAGGCTATCTGGTTCGATGTGTGTCTACAAACTACGAGTATCTCACAGTTTCTGTTTCCAAGTTAGCAGTTGCGCGTTGCGTTTTTGAGTTCAGTTCGGAATTTTGTGTTGAGAAGGTAATTTACTGGTAAGTTATATCATCTACATGTCATTTAATGTAATATTCAATTAGTAGTTATTGGAGAATAATTATTTACAAGCGATAGAAATAGCGTTTGCATGCGAAAAACCACAAGTTTAGAAATCAAACGGTATTTTTGATAATGAGGTACAGAAAATCTGTATTTTGAGAAAAATGCTTTTGAAAGTCCACAAAATGATTAAGAGTGAAAACTTCCGTTAAGAAACAAACTGGAGTCGACAACATAGGCCCTTTTTGTTGCTATGCATTTCATACCCTGGAGCTTGAATGGAATGAGACTTTAAAAAATGGTACAGTGGAGCTGAAGGAACCAAATTGCTAAAAACCCAAAAAATTGATTTTTTGGTCAAAATTGAAGAAAAAAATCAACTGTACAGCCAAAACTGTGATTGCCAAAGTGGGCCCTTTCAACAGAGATGTACGCATTAAATTTTTTTTATTGTGGCCAGTGGGCATAACCAGCCTAGTATTCAAAGAAGTCCGCCCTTGACCAAAGGAGGGGGCGTTGGTGAGCATTGAAAAAATCTGGAAAAGTCAGGGAATTTGATCCTCGGAAGAAAGTGGACAACTTATAAAGACTGGTGGATAGTCAGAACGTGGCTGATTTTTTACTTCGTTTATGGAATAGTGTGAAAAAAATCAATTTTTACTTGTTATTATGTAATATATTTCTCTAGATAAATTGAAGAAAGCTGAGTTCAATGAGTCCGATGAACGAGAGAACCTGAATTGTCAGAATATAGGTAAATATTGTATGAATATGAGATTAGAAAATCTTATGGAATACTTATAGGAAGAATAGGAAGGTGATATCAGTGGGTCAAAATATGTTCAAAAAAATTATGAAAGTCTCAAGTATGTTGGAGGATGCAGGAAGCAGGGTGGAACTTCAAAAAAGCAAAGTGAATGGAGTCCCCTTGTGACAATATCAAATACTAGGTGGAAGTGATGCGATGAATTACCAGAAGACAGAATCAGAAATGAATACAAAATAAAATTTATGTCTCTAGGCAAGGAGTGCAATGACGTTATCAGTGTACGAGAATGGGACCTCAAAGATAAATGAGTGGGATCCCCGCGATGACTTTGCTAGGAGAAGAAAATCATTCCGGCTGCTATGAATTGTGATTCATTGAAAGAGTATCAATATGAAATATTGGGAAGAGTTATTTATTTAGATCAGTTGAGGTGCATTAAAGAAGAAATATATTCTTTTAATTTCAAGCAATAGAATATAAGGGAAAGAAGGATATAGAGAATGTTCTTCTCGGTGTTTTAAGAATCATTCATCCTCAATCAGCGTGATTCAAAACTGATTAAGTACAGAATAACAATCGAGCAGTGAAAAATAGGAGAAAGGTGAGATGAAGGTTTTTGTTTTTGGTTCAAGTAGGAGAAAATTGGGAATAAGATAGTAGGGCCATGTAATGATGTATCAGGGCCCTGAAGGAAAAGTAGAGAGAGAGAGACATTTGAAAAATTGCAGAACATAAGCCTTACCAAATTGTTGCTTCTAACTGTGTGTAATTTCTAAAAACGAACTTGAAAATACCATGTAGTTATTCAACATTTTAATTTATTTCAGAGACAAATGTGGTCACCAAATCACATGAAGTAACTAATGAGGTCACCAAATCACCTAAGGTCACCAAATCACATGATGAGGTCACCCGCATTCTTGGATTTGAGCAATTTTGAAAGTTTTATACTCGTATGTTTACATAAATATACTTGTAATTTCAAGAATCATTGATATTATTAATTTTTTTGGCGACCAGTTATTTTGTATTTTTACTATTTCAATTTTATAAATTGTAAATGAAAAGAGAAACTGCAGTATGCTGTCTACCGCAGAGTAGAGAATTGTAGCTGCGGACCACAGCTAGAACTACTGTTTTTTCGCTGCAAAATGCAGCAGCAGAATCAATTTATTTCCACCACGGAATAAAAATCCAGAAGAGAATAGCTACTGAAAAACCATTTGAATCAGCTGCTGATTCTGATTTCATTAGCAGTGTAACGCAGTGAACAACGGGTCATGAACGCTACTGACAGATCTTTTCTCCGCACCACTGCGAACATGTTTTTGCTGCGAAACGCTGCTGACACTTTGTTTTTCCGCATCAGCAGCGAACGCGACTGTCTCACTCAGAATCGCTGCGTGTGCTGCTGCGGATTTCTTATGCAAAAATCGTCAATAGGGCTGGCGTCAATAGAAACAATGCACCCAGATAGTACATGTATTCATATTTCACAATTCCATAAAATTTTGACGCAGTAGTTATTTTTTTTTATTTCATCCAAACACTTTGCATTTTGACGGAGAATAATCTGTTTTTCGTTTTGACTGGGAAAAATACACAAAAAGGCAATTAGCTAGGTAACAAAGTAGAAACGCTGCATTATACAGACGTTGCCAACTGGGGCACAGCACAAATTTTTCCTCTCTAAGCCAGTTCGCAACGGAGCGTTACAAACTGGATTTACCGGCTCTCCGTGATCATTCGCAACGAATCAATTTCAACATTAATTCAGTAAGAAAATTTTTATTTTACTATATGCACAATCTCTGATCTTTTGTTCTTCATTTTGGAACATTTCTTGCCACAAAACCGCTGAAAATCAACTCAAAACTCAATTTCAAATTTCTGAAAAAACACACTTCTTAGAAGAAGTGATACCATTATTGGGACTGTGCAAATTGTAGAAGCGCCTAGCGTCGAATAGGTATTTTCTGGCAAGCGAATGGTGATCCTATTCAATACATATTAATTCAATTATTAATCAGGCTTGTTCTCCACCAAACTAGACAAGATATCTTACCCATTATTAATTGCGTCCAGATTCCATTGCAGCATGACTGAAAGCCTCTGAATATGCAGCATGACTTGAAAGATGTTCACCACAACCCAAGAAATTCCTAGTCCATGGCCCTATATTGTTGACCACTACCTAAGAAATTCCTAGGCCGTTGGCATCAAATTTTGGAAACGATTTGCCCCCTCCGCCAGTGGAAATGAACCCCAGCAAATGTGATTAATAACATGTAGGATACATGTACTGATAATCCCTATACAAAAACTCGAATAAAATGGCCTTTTTGATTTTCAACTTTTCAAACATCAAATGTGGCATTTTTCTGAGAATTACCCTTCTACAAAGTGCATTCTTTTTTCCTTCAGGGTGTGGAACCGGTGAAATCTATTTTTAGGAAGAAAACTGCCGATGATTTAGATTATACAGTGACTCCATGTTTTTTGATAGTGCACCACTACTAGCTTATATTGGCATATTTCTTTTATCGGAGCAAGGGGTAATTGTCCGTTTCTTCGGCTGCAAGTTAGTTGCGGAAAAACGCTTTTATCACGGACACTTCATTCGCGAATGGATGATCTCTGTCTTCTCTCCGACGATGTAATTAATATCTAAAACCCCTTTTGTGGTTCTCCAACCTTGAAACGCACTTCAAGTACTCTTAGGTTAATAAATATTATATGTACCAGGTACCCTAAAAGGGAGTTACGAGATCAATGAATTCTCGGAGCGAACCGCAAACAACCTTAGCGACCCTTACCCTTCTTGTTTGTTTTCGAGTATTTAATTAATCCCTCCAGCGCAGTAGGTACCGTTTAAGCCTAATACAGGCCAAGAACATTGATACCGATTATTTTTGCTGTGCTATCTTGTAAGTAATTTTTATCATTTTGAAAGAAAAAGAGCCAAGTGGTGCCCGGTAAAACCAGGAAAATGACTGGTAGTTCAACCCGTTGACTTTTGTTTATTTTCGTTGACATAATGTTGGGTTCTATTGAAAATTAAAGGCAAAAGAGAAAGCAATAGGATCGCTCATCCAGTTTTTTGGTTGTCATTGCTCAAAAAATTTATTGAAGTGAACCTCGTTTTTTTCCGCATTGAATTGTCCATTTTTCGGAGAATCACCCAATAATAATAATAATAATCTTCTATATTCGGAAAAATACCATGAAAAAAATATTCATTAAGAAAATTCATTTTCTCATGCATTTTGTATGTAGAACGGTTTTTTTTATCAGTTTTAAGAAAATCTTGTTTCCGCCTATCCATGGAAATCGGGTTTCGCTCAAGTATACCCATGACTAGAAGGAAAATAAATTTCCATGGAAATATATATATATAAAACGAAGTTGGGCTATTTACACCATTTATAAATCAAGAACGGCTGGATTGATTCTTATGATCTTTGATTTGTTGGATTTGTCTCCGCCCAGAATAACTATTATAACATCGGAAAAATTCACGACAAAAAAATTTATAAAGAAATTAATTTTCTCATATATTCTGTACATGGAACGGCTTTTTTCAGTTTTTTGGAATATTTTATTTTCGCCTATCCATGGAAATCGGTTTTCATTCAAGTATACCCATGGCTGAAAGAAAAATAAATTTCCATGGAAATGTCAACTCCTAAGCTGAATTATCACCATGAAGAGCTAAATCATACGGACTGGCTTCGGTCGGGGGGGGGGGGGGTGTTACGGTTTTCACTCAAGTATACCCAGTAATAAAATCATAAATATAAAAGACTAAAACTACAAGAAATTGTCCTAATAAGCCGTGATGAGTCTTAGAGGTGTTCTGCCTATTTGAAAAAGTTTTAATCAGTTATAAAAAATCGTCTACTATATAAAAGTGTTAGTTTTGTTTGTGTGTTTGTTTGTTTGTTTGTTTGTTTGAGGTTAGCGGGTGAACTATAAGAACTGGGGGGGGGGGTCGTACTTTCTGGATGTGTTCATATGAACTAGGACTAGGTTTCAGGCTATAGAAAATTTCGGAACCAGGTTAGTTACACCATTTATAATTCAAGAACGGCTGGACCGATTTGTATGATCTTTGATTTGTTGGATTTCTGTATCAGGTAAAATTCAGTACACCCACCTACCGACTGATGGTACTACTCACAGAGTGGGAAGGGAGCTTCGCTTCTGTCTGGTGCTCTTCCCTGACACTACACGCATTCGTGATCATTTGAATTAAAATATAACTGGTTTGGATGTTGTTTCGCACTCATTTATGCACTGCGCATGGCCCATTTTAAGTCCCATATCTCTAAAATTTCAGTTTTTGGAAACTATGATCCGCATTTCTTCTAATATTATCTAATTGAATTTTTGAAAACACCAACATCTTCGGCTGAATAACACAAATATGAAGCGATACACGCTACATCGTCACCCATCCACCAACACATGCATGCATACATATAGGACAGAAATCAGCTGTTGTTGTTTGACTGTACTAAAAATGTGTCGTGTGTTTCATATATCAAAATATGAAATAAATATGAAATAATTAGACCTACAAATATTGTTTATTGTCATAAGTACACACATTATTACTTATAAAATTTCCAATTTGGTGCACAAGTCTACCTATCCATATCCAAAAAAAACAAAACATGTATCTACCCGCTGTTAAGTAGGTATCTACATGAAAGTCATTTGGGTACTTAAGAGTTTGGAGTAGCTTCAGGATCCTGTTACTACCCTTCAGAAAGAATGATCGAAGGTAAATGTCGAGATGTACGTTTAGTAAGATGGAATTGAGAACTAGATTTAGCGAAAATATCAGGGTAATTCTCCGAAAAATGGACAATTCATGTAAATGGGCTGTAAGTTTGCCACTTATTATCAGAATGCTATGCGCAATATGTCAAAATTGAGGAAATTAACTCTTCTGATGGAAACAGTGGTAAAAGCTCTCCCTAGTTCAGCAGAATATCCTTAGAAATTCGAAAATGCACCTGAAATGTCCGTCAACATGGGTGTCAACCTGGTTTAATTCAGTTTTTTTTCGCTCGCCGGAAGGGTTTACTACATAATTTTCAGGAACTACTGTTTCCCATTGTTAAAGAGGTATCAGTTGAGGCAACACAGTATAGGTCTTACAATCTTTTTCTAACCAAGTTAAGTAACCTTTAGAATGCCTCAAAGTTGTTTCTAGGAAGAGATATGTCCTTCAACGTGGATAATTTTTAAACCTCTCTGGGTTCCACAATAAGCATAAACTTCTCTCAGATGCTCATGTAACCTCCTCATAACTTCCTCTGGAAGGCTGTGTAAGAACTTCCGTGAAATAATGATAATTTGTATGCTAAAATACTCATTTATTGCTGAGATCCTG
Organism: Acanthococcus lagerstroemiae; assembly: GCA_031841125.1. Classification (NCBI taxonomy): domain Eukaryota; kingdom Metazoa; phylum Arthropoda; class Insecta; order Hemiptera; family Eriococcidae; genus Acanthococcus; species Acanthococcus lagerstroemiae. Next base: position 25,716,873 of record CM063106.1, on the reverse strand, counting down.
GTTTCTAAGAAAAAAGTATCCTTCATCGTGGACATCAACAGCCATATTGAATTTACAGCTCGGAATTTGTAAAAACGTAATGATATATTTAATGTTGGCCACATTACATTCAGAAACACGTATCAAATATTCTCCGCGTATTTACCCAATGGGAAAAGGAAAAAGGCGATTTTGTCCTTAAACGTGAACATAAAATATTATTCAACGTGGATACTCACGTATTTCTTGTATCCACGTTGAAGGACGTGAATCTTTCGACACTTAAAAGCAGTCTGGAGAAACAGCCTTTAAATCTTCTTCGTGTAGAGACTACTTTCCTAGATGAATTTTTGGTACTTCATAAAACCGTGATCCGTGAGATTGTAACCCACGGTGCCGTTGTGTGATCGTACAGCCTCATCTTATCACACTATTTGTAAACGTGAAAAATTTGTCTTTCAACATGGATAACAATTTTTTTACAGCCCCCCCCCCTCCAATCAAATTTAAGCCCGGCCGGTACCGGAATATGGTTTCTCAATACCCCTAGTATCGATTTCAACGAAAAAAATTTGAAAAGTGAACCTCATTTTTTTTTGTTTTTGTCCACGTTGAATTGTCCATTTTTCAGAGAATCACCCATCAACATAATTCGAATACGCAGCCACTGTCTGGCCAGACAATAATAAGGTAATAAAACGGTGGCAAAAGAAGAGCAAGAGAGAAAGAGACAAAACAATGGGTTACCAGCAAATATGCTCATGCCGATTTTTTTTTGAAAGCCTTTTCCCCTCTGTTCAAGTAATGTACATTAGTGGCGAAATATCTGTATAACGTGTACTGCATACATTCACCAGGCGCGGATCCACGGGGTGATTTCCCCTCTTCCCCCAAAAAATAGGAAAAATCTGTATGGGGGGATCTGCGGGGGAGGGCAGCAAAAAATTTTCGCGCGCTTTTTTTTCTGCCATTTTCCTTCCCAAAATAGTCGTGTAGATCCGCGCCTACATTCACACAGGATACAGTTTTGCAAATCTATACATTTTTACACACCCTGCCTAAAATAATGTGTAGCCAGTCCCAAGTCTGGAAACCAACTGTGAGGGAAATTGTGCGCCAAATAATTCGTTTCTTTATTTAATTATTTGATTAGTAATAATTTACGAGTACTTTGATACAGAGCTAGATACCAATGTTTCGCTACTATCGAACTCACTTAAGCCCACAGTCTAGATGACCTGGGATAATAATAAAAGAAAAAAATCAAAGTAGATCTTGACACAGGGTGGGGAGGAAAACAATTTTTATCGTATTTTGAAAAATCACTTGTTTTGACTTAGGCCACTTTGGAAAAGAGCTCTTCATTTTCTCCTTTTTTAAATTGAAGCCCCTATTGTGAAGACAACCATAGTCAGTTACTTTGCCGCCAGATAGCGCTATATCCCCAACTATTACACGCCTAACTCTACCATGCATAGAATTAGACTACATCTGTTTATTCACCCGCAGCAATTTATCCAGCAGAACAGCAGCAATTACGTTGCTATTTGGCAGCAAAGTCGAAATTTCAAAACTGACTATGGTTGTTTTCACAATGAGGGCTTCAATTGCATTTTTCTCAAAATCGGATTTTTTAAAATAATTTATCTCAAGTTTAAACAGCAATATCTGGGCGAATTTTGGAGTTAGATAGCTCCGTAAAGTCTCATTTTGTCAGAAATTTTGTTTAGTATATGCCGGTACTCATAATTCCATATCGACAAAGTGGGACCTTATTCCCTGCTCTACCACATATTTACACATATGCTCGAGGTCGCGTCTCGAAATAATTCAGCTTGTATTATCGCTTTGTAATCGGTGATCGCGGTGATAGAAAAAAGTGGCTGTCCTCAGCGCTGTCTACGAAAATCTCCTTTCTCTGTATCTACCCGTAATTCTCTGGTTTTGCTTTGGTTGTCATTGTTGTTATATCTCGATAACAAATTAATGTGGTCGAGCTATGAGGTCTGTAGGAGTCGAAAGTGATGAATAAAGTTCGAAGGATGGTGCTATCAACACGTACAAGCATAAGATTTGTTGCACTATTATATCTTTTCTAGGCTTTTACAGAGGACATGAAATATAGCCATAAAAAGGCGGAATTTTCGTATACGCTGTCATTTTCACATTCAGAAAATAAAAACAATAATTACATCTGCCGCTATTTATAGTGAATTATGTTCGAAAGTTGAGCTATTTCAGAATTTAAGAGCATTATAAATGCCTATTGTTCCCAACTCCACCACTGTGAGAGTTCGCTTCATATAGCCGTCCGTGCGTTTGCGTTTTATTCTCTTTATTTGTTTTTTCTAGTCTCCTCTTCTTATCTGAAAGAAAGTTCAAGAAAAGTTCAGCTCTATTTGTTTGTCTCTGATTCAGGAGATATCTAATCCGTATCAGAAATATCGAATTAATACATTTGCAACATTATAACTCCCCTTTTCGAACTAAAGTGATAAAAATAATGGGCTAGCTTTCGAAATTACTATAAAAATTCACGCGCCCTCAAATTTGAGAATTTTTATCGAACACGAACGTGGATATCTTCGGTGTGGAATGTTATACGAAAACGCAGTTATTTAAATGTAAAAAAGCTTCGGCATTCGAGAATGCGCGTTTCAGTCTGACTTTTTAAGTTGGCTCGCGAAATGTTTTATTTATGCTAATGAAAATATATTACTTAACACGACAGAAGCAAAACAACCTACGATAGTCATCTGAAATGTTCACGATCGCGACGAATTTTCATTCGCCACATTTTTGTAATGTTTCGGCGGTGAAATTTTACAGCGAAAACGCATAGCTGCAGGGTGTTACTTTCGTAAAATGAATTGATTATTCGCCGCATGGCCGTTCACGTATCGGCTACGTCGAAGGACACAAAATTTTCGCCCAAGATAATTATTCAGCCACCAGTGATGAACGTTGAATTCGAGATTCACGAGCCTGGTGACTGTAAAAAGCTCGACACAACGACCGATGGATGGCGATGGCTTTTCGGCGCGAATTAACGCCAACGGTTTACTCAAATTATGCACGGTCGCGGAATCAAAAATGCAAAGCCAAGCGGCAAGGAATACTTTCGAATGGGTTACCCGAGCGTGTATAAAACGAGATCAAAAGGTTTTCAGAAGTGGAAATAACGAATCGAGTTAGGATTTATTCGCAACTGTTTCACGAAAATTGTATACCTTTCGAACATTTTTTTTTCTTTTTCAACTGAACGCAGATGAATAAAAAAAAAGTTTTTAAAAGTAATTTGAAACATGCCAAATTTCCATTTACGTGAACAGCCGTTTGTATCTTCTTGAGTCACACTCTAGTAGCGGAATATTCACAGATGAATCAGCATAAATATATGAATAATCTTGGAGTTTGATGTCCGTTTGATAAAAAGCGGTAGGTTGTTGATCATCTTATATCCGGGTCGACTACAGGAGTTTTAGTGCCAACAGTGAAGCATTGTGAATAACTGTGTTAATAATGGGAATTTTGGATCCAGATGTAAAAGAGATGTGCATGGAGTGTTACCAAACTTTATCATGTGGTTGCTGTGGAATATACTTGCCTCTTTCGAAAGCTGATTAAAGAAATGTGTTTTTGGAAACAAAATCGTTTCAGTCTGTTTTTATGGGAATTCTTCTATCAGTAATAGAAATAAGGAATTTTAAATTCTACCTCCTGGCTGTGATGATTCTTACGAAAACAAAGGTTAATAAAGTAAAGTCTTGTGTAATAATCCCTAGGTTTATTAAGAAAACAAAATATGCTGTATCAAGGTGTCTAGCGGTCATCTAAAGTCATCTGTTTTGAGCGAGAGAAATCATCTAAAGTCATCTGTTATCGCTGTAGTTCATCTAAAAAAATTTTATTTGCCAAAATAACATAAGTTTATTGTACAGGCATCAGCTAATGAGTAAATAGTCAGCGAGTATGAAATAAATAGAAAGAAGGAATATGAGTGATGTTTTAAATGCAATGTAAAGTAGGGAAGTAACAGAAAAATAAGCCTTTCTTTTTAGAGCGTGCCAATTCACTTTTTTGTTTCTGTTGTCCATAGCGCTTTCGGCGGTTTTTATTTTTATTTTTTCAAATTAATTATTATGTGTGCTCCTCCCCCCCCCCTCCGACAGGTGCCTGAAGATCCCAATAATGATGAGGAATAGATTTGACTATTTTACAGAATGAAAAAATAAAAACAAAAACAAAAAATGAACAAAAATAAAAAACAAAAACTAAACTATAGAGGGGAACAGACATACGGGATCGGCTGCGGAGAGGGTCCAAAGTCACCATCGCGGGGCCCAGAAACTGAGGGGTATAATAGCTAAAGGGTGTACAAGTATACCAGATAACCTTAAATGCGCATGGGGGCACCACAAGGGAAACGGACCTCCATCCTACATCTGTTGCAGTACTCTGCTAACAGAGCCGATGTACTTGCTTCTAGATATGTAAAATAAATCAATCGTAGGGTCACTACGACTAACATTATTATACAGGACAAGGGTATTTTGTATCACTGATGATGAAATTCCCTCCGTCTCAAATAATTCTGAATTTCTTCCATTAAAGAAAGGAACCCTATAATACTTGCCGAAATCGTGGGACATAATATTCTATTGTTGAGAATATCCCTTAGAAATACCAGTTTTGCCAAGTTTCTTCTATTTTCCAGGCTCAAAATCTCAAACCCAACCAGAAGCTCATTATAAGTGATATCAGGAGGACAGTACGTAAAACTTTATAGTGTAGATATTTTTTTAGAAAAATTAATTTTTCTAATTTCAGTAATCCTTTTTTGAGTGGTAAGGTCCCAAATAATGGCACAGAATTCCAAAATTGATCTAACAAATGTAGTATACAATATTTTCAGTTTCAAAATTTTTATAATCTTTTCCATTTCTTTTTATAAATTAACTATTCTTTTACATTTCATGGATATGTGCCCGATATGTATGTTAAACAATAGTTTTGAGTCAAAGCTCACGCTTCGTAGAGGCACATTTTTAGGCCTTCTTCGTTTTGTAAAACTTATTTTTTCACATTTACCAATATTGAAAGGTAATAACTTATTGTCGCTCCACTTAGTTATCAAGTTAAGGTCATGCTAGTAGCTTGGTACAATCGTCTTCAGAAGCTATCATTTTATACAACTTCATATCATCTGCATATAGTAAGACATTCGAGTATGGAATCTTTTCTGCTATGTCATTGACAAAATAATAAAAATAAAAATGATCTCCAAACAGATCCCTGGGGAACGCCTGATATACTCTTGTAGTAAGTATGTAGAAACCACTCTTCTGTACTCAACTAATTGCATTCTATTATCTAAATATGAGTGGAATGGATTAATCAGGTTCTCTGAAAAACCAACATTATATAATTTTGTAAGTAAAATTTTATGATTAAGTAATTGCATCAAAAGCATTTGAAAAATATGTGTAAATTGCATCTAACTGTCCTCCATTAGAGAAGGGTGTATGGATATCACTTATAAATTTCATCAAATTTATTTGCACTGAATAGCCTTTTCTAAAACCGTACTGATTGGAATATAACATATTCTTGGTTGATTGTTACGCCATCTTCAGTGGATTTCCCTAGCATTTATTTTTGTTGTTCCTGTATTTATTGTAATGTAGGAGCAGTACTAATAACAGGGACACACATGTACAAAATACAGAAAATCTTCAATCAATACAATATGAAACTCGGAATCAGGAACAGACCACCCGTGATCAAACAAATGAGCAATAACAAAACAGAAACAAAAGGCATGAACAACAGCAATGGAGTATACAGACTGGACTGCGAACACTGTGACATGACATACATAGGAGAAACAGGCAGAAAATTCACAATTCGAATAAAAGAGCATGAAAAATCACGGAAGCTAAAGGATGACAAAATCACTTTTTGGAAAACACTGCAGCGACCAGGGACACAACAACCACAAATTGACAGAAAAGTACAAAATCCTACACATACATAGAAAACAACGCAAGGAAAGAAAATTAAAAGAACTATAACTTTCAAAGCCAGAACCTATTCAAATTAATAACATAACACGCCCTGATTAGACAGACTACACAAGAACTACAGACAACCAATAGGAACACTCACCAATAGGTTTACCATACGGTATTATAAATTACTATAAATACAGGACCAACAAAAAGAATATTAGGAAAATCCACTGAAAATGGCGTAACAGCTGAAAGCGCTATGAACAACAGGAATAGAAAAGTGAATTAGCACATCCTAAAACAGAATATTATCAAGTTCACTCACACTCCAACATAGACACTAAGAAAAAGAAGCAATTACAGTAGTTTTATGTAAATACTTTCTCTCCCTTAATAATGAACAAGTTTACTCAAATCAAAGTAAGAAGCCTGAAGCTTACAAAAACTTTTTCTTTCTCTTCTTAGTTCAGATGTAATTAGGACTTAAAAGCATATTTTATTTCATAAAAGAAAAATAACAACAGATACTTGCTAGACCATTTGTTTTCAGTAGAGGTGGGGATAGAGCAACTCGGGACTCAAAGAGAGAGACGAGATGACAATTTCAACCTCCAAATTTCAACAAAAAACGAAATAGAATTTTGCAATATTAAAAATTTTTTTAATGAAATTTCACTGAACAAAATATCATTTACTGTCTCAGAAGGCTATATAATAACTATACCCTTATTAGTGCTGGTACATACATAGCAATATTTTATACATTATTTAAGAGCAAGTGCTGCCTACACCGAATGTACCTCCGACCCTTATTGGGCAAAGGTATACCTCGACCTCTCCCACTCTTTCCGTTCTTCTGCTATTTGTTAATATGGTTTGTTTAAGAAGTGGTCGATGTTGTCCCTCCTCTTAATTTTAGGTTTGCCTTTTTTTTTGCTTTCCTATTTGTCTCAGAAACCAAAATGTAGCTAAGAATGCCTATCTGTTTCGCGGCATTTTCGAATTGATTACAGATTTTTATGGGGGTTATTTTTTATTTTTGTTAAGTTGACGTGTTTTTTAAATTTGAATTCTAATATTGACTTCATAGTTTTCGGTGGTTCGTATTATTTCAGAGAGCCGTGAAGCGAGTGACCATGTAGGTGCTCCTTATGTGAAAATCAGTGAAACGAATGTAGTAAAGATTTCTTCTTTTTGCTTAGGCGCTGACTTATGGAAAATATTGGGGGGGGGGGGGCAGAATCAGTCGGAGCGCGGCTTTTTCTTCAATTATTTTATTGAGACACGTCTGATATTTCTGCATTATCGATTTTATTTTTGTTCGTTCTCTCTTTTTTTCTTTTTTGTAGATTTAAAAATTGATGGTAAAATTTGTTGTACTTTTTCCATTTTTGAGTTGAAAATATTGGGGGGGGGGGGGCTTCGTATTTTAGGTAAAATTCACTGTTACTAGCCGAAGTAACAAAGAAAAAAAAGATACCAAAATTTCAGTCGTGTTTTCTTCGGTGTTGAATTTTACCGATGAACGCGTACAAATATCATTACCCTCGTTAGCTTGTTGGTGCTCAGAGTAAGATTAATTCGCTTTTGAACATCTCGGACGAGTATGTGTATTTCCTTGGAAAATTTCTCTCGCTCACGCCTGCCAATCCTAATGAGTTATTGCCTTGTTTTGTATCAGCGTGTTTCGAAAATATTTCTGCGATAATCTTACACATGCTCTGGATAATTTATAAGTATAGTGCAGTATGCATTACCAAAATAATTACATTTTCCTGGTGTGTTTAATCGATCGATTACATTCGTATTATGTGGAGTTTTAATTTATAGTTGCCACGCGAACACACCGAGAAGGTGGTAGCGACTCGGAGCTGCCTTAACTTATAGCTTATATTTACAGCACTATATGGCATCGTAAGGAAACTTTTTTTCGATGTCGACCAAAATTGTGTGGTTATAAAATTGAAGTCCTTCTTCTTGTCACCGTCTATGTGTTTTAAATGAAGTTTCAGCCTGACAGAAAGCAATGGAGATAATTGCTCGTTCGAAAAAAAAAGTGGAACTGAAAAGGAGCTTTAATAATACGAAGTAGACCAGTAGGGTACGTCCAGTCGGAGGTCCCGGGTTTGAGCCCACGTAGCAACTCGCTACATTTCGACCTAGGCCGATTTTCCGGCAAGATGAGAAGAGGGCTAAGACAGCCTTAACAGGCTCCCCGACGTCTCTAAAGTAATGCTCGAAAGGGCGGATTCCAAGGCTCGGGTTGAGAGTAAAGTTAGAAGAAAAAGAGGGTACGTCCAGTGGGTTAGAACGATTTGAAAGATAGCAGTTTAGTAATTGCTAATTAGCTCGCTGTTATACTACAAACTTTAATAATATTTTTCAACTTTTTTCGTGTTTATTTAATCAATTCCTTCATCGTAGGTATGTGACCTATATTGAGAAAAGGCGGTTAGGGAGTGATCAATCTTTTTGAAGTTTGAAGTACTTATCAATAGGTGTTAGTGGAATATAACCGTATAATTTATTTTTTATATTCTTGTTACTGTTTTTATTTGGAGGGAAGAAATTTTCGAGTTATTCAATATGGCCAACTGTGATAATCTTGGTGATAATAGTGACAGGAGTTTGTAAATGTATGAACATCTGCCATGATGAAAATCAGCATAAATCAACCCGCGGAAGTGTATACTGTGGAAGAAAATACTGCTGCGTGAGAATTACTGGCCTGACTGAAAAATCATCATACTGATGAGAGCCAGTTATGAAGGGCTCAACTTTGATGGGCTTGTACAAGCCTAAATAATATTTTTATATTTTTTTCGACACCACCGTGAAAGAGCAGGTCTTAATTAGAATAAATCGAGTAAAATCTCAAAATCGATTTTTTTGCTCACTAACCGCTTTTTCTTGATGCAGGTCACAATGTAACAAAAATTCAAATTGGAATCCTATAAATCAGGACAGCCAACTATTCTCGGAAGTTTTAGCTGAAAAAATGACAGAATGTTGAACACCTGGCCTTCATCTCTCTCATTAAAATGAACAACACTCTGCTGAATTCCGAAAAACTGTAGGAGTAAATTCGTTACTCCACAATCCAGTCAGACAAATAGAAGGGGGTCAATAAAACCGACAGTCAGCCACCCCGTAAGACCGACTAAAAGGAAGAAAAACAGAATGGACAGTAATTTTCCTTATTTCTCCCATTTTTGAAGTACATAGCGGAAAAGATGATACAAATTTCTTAGAGCGATCAGTCCACAAGTAATCATCAAAAATGAGGTGAGAAAAAAGTGAAAGTAAGATAAAAATATGAAAGGAATGAAAGAGGAGAATGAAAAAAACAATCCATTTCTTGAAAACTTTCAATATTTGCCTCAAGACACACCTTTGAGAATCCCGCATAGATCTGAGAAAATGCGAATTTATGGGTCTTGAAGAGTATTATAGAGTCTTATGAAACATCAAACCAATGCAGACGAGTCTTGAAAAATCTTTGTCAAGTCTTGAAAAGTCTTAATTACGATTTTTTGGAAAACCTGGAAAATTCGTGGAATTTGGAGGGTCAGGATTCATGGGATTTTCATCTGAATCATGGAATTTTGATTCTATGAACGAGAAACTAGGTTAGTGGCTTATATTTTATCAAAATTTACTGTCAGTGAGTAATCACGCTTAAAAAAGGAAAACTTTTCCCCCTTTAGAAAATATTAGTCACATACTTTTTCTTGCTGGTATTATGATCAAGATCGTGAAGAAAAAAAGTCTTGCCAAAATCCGTAACTCCTTCCCCAATCGACAGAAAAAGTTATAGAAAAATAGACCTGGAAAACCGGGAAAAGTTATGGAGAACTATTCTTGAGAAAAGTGGCAACCATGCCAGGAGAATGATAAAGAATTGTACATGAGTTTTGAAGAGTTATAGCAACCCTTGAACTAGTTTGGAAAAGTGTTAGTATCTTACACAAGTCTGGTGGAGCCTCTGCGAGAACATTGATGTTGCAATAGAGGGACTTGATAAAATCTGGAGACGTTCTGAGAAATTAGAAATAAGTCAGAAACCGTAAATAAGATTAAAACAGAGCTATGGCATCTAGTGAAAGACCTGCCATTTCTGAAGCCCCCCCCCTTCCTTCCTGTGATAAATTCTTAATCTACGCTCTAAATTTAAATCAGCAATAAGTCTACCATAGTTTCAATCAGTGACCATTCTTGCTTAATTTTCAGCGTATTTTCGCTGACTGGCGTACTAATGTATAGGGGAGACCGAAGTGACTTGTCCCAAAATTCACATGCTGCTCAATTTATGAAAAATGAAACAATTCAGAAATTTTCTAAAAGTGTCACGTGATAACTACATTCTTCTGTTACATTCCCTCAATTTTAAATCGGTATTTACTTAATGAACTGGATTTTTTATAAGTTTTTTTCTAAAGTAAAGTTTGTATGTCACATCACCCCATTTGTGGGGCAATGTGAGACACAAGAGATAGAGCGATCTGTCTCGTGTTTTTTAAATGAGAAAAGTGAAGAAATTTTCCACGTAGTATTCCAAAATATAAAACAATATGCGGCAGTTTCTATAAAAAGGGGTAACTTTGTCAATCGATCAAAGTCTCAGAAATCGCTAAAAAAGAAAACGAAATTTTTTGGCCGAAACAATCAATTTTGAGATTTTGGTCGATTTCTATAGAAAAAACATCACAATAAGGAAGAGACAAAATTTACGGGTGTGAGATAGAAGAGGGAGAGAGAGAAGGAGAATTATGAAAGAGAATGAGAAAAGAATGCGAATGTCTGCGTTCGCTTCCTCGTGGTTTTTCGGAGCTCACGAATAAATCCGATGTTCTGAATCGTTACCACACAGAAGAGCGAAAAATTACCTTTCCAACAAGCCCTCGTCGAGGCTGATAACGTAATTCCGCGGCGAGTTAGGGCCGCTTTAAGGAGTGGGAGAAAAAGGTGTGTCTAACTTTAGACGCGTTTTTCTCAAAAACGTGTTTTCGCGCGTTCTCGTTACACTTATTTTTGACCACTTGTACCTCTGCAAGGAAAAACGCTACAGATCTCACCGATAGCTCCTTGGAACTGGCATTCATTCCTCTAGTACGTACTATCCGTAACTCAAAAATAAGTCGGACCGACAAAGTGACCCCTTTTTATAGAAACTGCCACATATTTATACTTGATCCAAAACTATAAAATGATAATGATATTGATATTTTCCTTAGTCTCTCCACTAGTTGGTTGTGTTTGTCCAATTTTCTCTCTCCTATGCTAATCTTACCATTTCTGAGAAAGATTTACACTTTCTATCCTTCATTATATACTCCTCATAGTTCATTCTCGGTCTTTCTTTCCAATTCTTTCCCTCAGCCATTCCCTCTTGCAGTAATAACAATATCCCTGAAAGTCTTATATTATGACCTATAAAATGATAGTACATAGTTCAGAACTTTTACAAGAATACGTGCTCAGTTCAAAACTCTGAAGTAATGTATACTTAAGCTGGAGGTCCTGCATTTTTTATTTTCAAGAGGCATTATTAGGTGAACGCTGGTCAATGAGCTTACTACCTAATGCAGAAGAATCAGAAGACATTTTATCAAAATCTGATCATAATTCATGCGTGTAATAAAGACCACGCACTCGTGGGATGCACTCTTCATATATGCCCACATTTCACAATTCTTGCACTAGATCCATTTCTCCTTAAGTCTATTACTGGAAACGAATCAGACAAAAATATTCATCCTCAGTTTCTCATCACTAAAATCATTCGGAGTATTTTATTTATTTTTTATTTTGGTACGTACATCTTCTTTCGTCTTGTTGGTACCTTCTTTTTCAACTTTTTAAATCAAAATTGAGTTGTTTTTTTTTCTCTTTCTGTAGACCCGGTCACTAATTGACTTCGTGGGAGACTTATCGCTGATTCAAATTTAGAGAGTACCTTTGAGATTTTGCACAGCAGTATCTTGTTAAACAATACTCAGTGTATCTTTAACGTGATTTGTGATGAGAGAGGGTGTTTCTTAGAGGGTCCTAAATCAGTATGGACGAGGGTTGCAAAATAGTGAAGAGTTTTACACTCAGTCAAATCTGTGAAAACTAACTCATCAAGAGTTGTAAACGACTTTAGAGCAGTTTTAGCAAATCTTGAACAAGTCTGCGGAAATCGTGAAGTTTCGTTCCCTAGAAGAAAATATTGAATAGTAGCTATTTGATTAACGTTTGAAGTTTTTTTTTATATTATTTTTGAAATGTCTCCTAACGATTGCTTCCTGAAACTGCCACCAGCTCAACTAAACTACCTATGAAAAACTATCGATGATTATCGATATTCGAGTGGACGAGCCCCGGGTTTCCTACAAGCCAACGAGCATCGGCTTGAAGCGGCCGATTTTGAGGGACAGCCAAATTTTGAGCATTTTTGCCTTCAGTACGTTCTACGTTGGCGTATGCCACCGACCAGACACGGACGGCAATGTAAAATAAAAAGCTACTGAAAAAATACGAAAAAAAAATGTTTACGGTTAGATGGCTGGGGTGGGGGCGAGTGTAAGTGGCCTTAATCTTAATCCGGGACTGGAGTGGACTGTTAAATACTGAAAAAATGAAAACTTTTTTCATTTTCAATTTATTTAATTTTTGTTAAGCCAAAATGCCAGAACATCTTACTAAAATGTCGGTAAAATATCGGAAGTATTCCAGAAATAATACCTAAATGATGGTACTATTGATAGCTATCGATATCCGCCTCGAAACTACGATAGATATAATTATTAAATTTTGTTGATAGAGTGGACAGCATTTTGATTTTTACGTGTGATGTAACAGTCATGAAAAGAATTTTCGTTAGCCGGTTGTCTGTAATTTAGATAGATCTAACCATTTTTGACCATATTTCATAAATTGGCATCGGCCATGTCAAGTTTGATTATTCGTATTTGTCTTCAGCAGAAATGACGTCTTTCTTCGTTCACTTCCTTCTGCTTGACGACCATTCACCCATTTTTCGTTATTCAAATTACGCGCATCTCGTTTTGCTCAGTTGAAAATAGGCCTTCGCACAGATCAAGGGCAGGTTGGCCTAAGTTATCGTGAAATGTCCCGGTTCATGAGATTTAGGTCGGTGTATTGGGAAGTGCTGGGCTACTACAGAAGCTGGACGGGAGAGAGATGGGAGAGGGAAAGCTGGTAGAAGTAGAAAGGCGGTGAAAATTAAAAATAGGGCTAATGCGATTTCATTTTTTCGGCAGTGTTCTAGGACCCACTCAGTCCCCACCGGAGGTTTTTAAGAATCTTGTAGGTTAGGGTGAGTCGTTCTTATAAATGCCAACTTTAAAGAATTTTTGATCTGAAAACGCAAAAGGAGGAAATACGAGTAACGTATCAAGTAAAAATGTCCATGTTTTATTACATTATTTCTTATATCAAGTCTTGAACCCTTCCTTTACTGACCCTAAATTATTTCAAACTACATTTTTCTAAAATCGAAATTCTGAGTTGGAAAACAGAATAGGGAAGAAGAGACAGGTACGCAGGGTGGCCACTTGGTCACTTTTTTGAAAATATAGTCATTAAGTCCTCTTTTTCATTTTCCTCCTCCAAAACATCAAACTAATATTGTAGCTAAACTTTCAAACTCTCAACTGAAAATTCAGGTCTCATCTACATCAGTTTCTGTAAGTGTATCAACATCAATGGTATCAGATGCCTTGTTTCCTTCAAGAAGTGTTGCAATTACTCCTAGTATCATCAAATAATAACATCCACATTTTAAATATTTCATATCTTTCAGTAAGCTTGAGCCCCCAAGTATCTTTCTAAAATGCTACAATTTTGAAAATCTTGTGTGTCCGACACAGGACTTAGGACTTGCTATAGAAAATATAACAAAATATGGTTATTCTTGCTCGATAACACACCTTTATTTTCTCTTTATCAAGTTTTCAAAATTGAATTTCAAATTTTATGAAAATGTGGTATTTTTGAATGATTGAGAGCCCGGTAGAGGGCACAAGATATGATATAAAAAATAAAATATGGGTATTCTTATTTTTTATAATACATACCTATTTTTCCATCTTATGACATTTTCTAATTCAGACTTCATATTTTTCGGCCCATCATATTTGGAAACATTTACTTGCAACAGCATCCGTGAGGAGTCGCTGATAAGAACCACTACCAGCGGGGACAAGGACTTATCATTTCCTTCACGACTTTAAAGTGAAGATTTCTATACGATGAGTCAACTTGAATGCTAAGATTTATATGGCTGCGGGCTCGCCTATCTCCGTCATCTACCCGCCGAAAAGCTTCAGTCTTATTCTTACTTCATTCTGAATTAATTATAATATATCAACGAGCACTTGACGCATACGCTTATTTTGTAATTCACTTAATGGTAAATTGTTGGTTATTGCCATTTTCAGGAATACACGAATTTGAGAATTGAAACCATTACGATTTATATTCCCACATACCAAATTCTGAGAGGCCCAGAGTACCTCGGAGAATCGTGACAGTAACTTATGCTGAGTTGTAGTCAGTGTTGTCAGCAAGGCCTGTAAGTTTAAGTTTACGTCGTCTTAATAAATATCCTACAATGAAAGACGCACTGTTTTACCATCTGTTAAATTGCTCGAAAAAATTAACCTTTAGTGCGAAAATGCGCCCCTCATAGATCGTCCTGTAACTGAATTTTTATCAGAAAAAACTGATTCCTAGTCCGAACAAATTTCTCTAATTAAATGTCTGTAAGTGTATACGTTTGTTATCTTTCAACAGGCTCCAATATTTTACAATCTTATTCTGGCAACTGGCCATGTGCAGGTTATATCGGCGGTTTCCTGAGGGCATTAATTCTTCGCGAAATATCGTCTTTGAAGGCGATTCACAGAGAATAGTCTGGTCTCAGTTAAGGGCGTGAAAGTCGTATCGTATCTGCACGTGCATAGAGATGGACTCTGTAGACTATGTGTGAGACAAGTTTTCTGATTAGCTACGTGCCATTGCAACGAGTCTTCACTTTTCGCGACCTATAGTACTGACGTAATGTTTTAGCGGCCAAGGAAATTTCGAAGAAAAATTTCGAATGAAAACGAGGTATACCAAACGGGACATGACTGAAAATGTCAGGGGCCATGCACTTTAATAGTTCTAGCTGCACCCGTTCTCCTACTTACTTCCACCACTGGCTGTGAAATTGCTACTGTTCTTTCGAAATATTTCGATAGCTATTAATCAACAAAAGACTATTCCCAACCAAAATTTCTCTCCGCTAAGTATTTCTCAGTGAAAATGGACCACATTCCCCTCCCTCCTGAAATTCGCCTCAGTTCAACTTTAACAGAAAATTGTGGCACTACGGCCGATGCAGAGATTCTCTTGAGATGGGAAGAGGGGATGAAAATACAATAAATCCTAAAATTTTATAAATTTCAGTTGACATGCAACAAGAGAAAGGTCACTGTTCGTTTTTTCCGACTGAGTGTCAAAATTCATGACTACTGAGAATCGAAATTTCTCGAATATGGGTGGATGTGGGATTATAAACTCTCCTCCCCCCCCCCTCAAGACCTGCGTCGTTCTCTAAAAATGGGAATCACAGTCGAAACGTAGAAAATGCTGGTGACTACAATGGGCCAATATTTTATAATTTTCGGAATGTTTTACTCCCGGTGACTAATTTTGTTCCTGTTAATCTATAAACTCATCAGCTCATATCACTATCCAAAATTTCTTTGAAATCTAACAATTTTTCGGGTGTCGGCTGAAGGGGAGGTAAACATTTAATAGGTTAGGATGCTCCATAAGAGAAGCTACGAGTTCATTTTCAGTAATTCTGAAAATCGAGTTCGGTCAAAAAACTAAGGTCGCCTGCAAACAATTGTTCTTATTAATGTAATGGATGGTGCGCCTATTAAAAATTTTACGAAACAATGAATGTTTAAATGGTAAATACACTTTCTTTCTTATTGTTCATTAAGGCCCACCAAAAGCGTACAAAAACGACTGTCCTCTCGATTTTTAATTCTAACCACCACATCTTCAGGATTCCACTGAGAGAATAAAACGTTGGAATTACAGATCACACCATCAAGCACGTCGGAAATAAGTATTTCGGAGAATCGCTAAATTCTTTCCTAAAGTTATTCCAACTGTAACCCCTATCAATAATGTTTCGCAGGCGATAAGAACGTGAAAATTTGAAAATTATATTTAAAATTAAGTGTTCTATTTACCGTGGTCATAGATCCCACAGTCTAAAATTTTTCATTTCTTAAAAAATAATTTCGAAAATAAATTCGACGATTGCAGAAACCTAATTATTGATACGCGTACAGTGTCGCCAGATCCAGTTTTTGAACATGTACCAGATCATTATGAAAAAAGGAAAAAAACACCCAGAACTTGATTTTAGCACAGAGGACCAGAAAATTCCCCCAAAAAACAGTGTCGTCAGATTTACATTATAGAAATTAGACCAAGTGGACCTAATCTAAGTAATGGTCAATTAGCTAGGAACGCTAGTGTCTCCAGTGATACGGGTTGACAAAATTGATGGATAGTATGTTCTCAGACTTCCTTGCTGTACAAAGGTTATGTTTTATTTTGCAGTGAAAGAAAATACGAAATTTTCTGTTTCCGCTATAAATATTTACAAATTTAGAAAAAGGACCAGGAAATGGACCAAAATATTAAACAGACTAGAAAATTGACTAAAATTGTTCAAATCGCTAAATTTTGTTCATTTCGGCCAGATCTGGCAACACTGCATGTACTTGAAGCAATGTTCTGTAATTTACTAGTTTTCATCTTCCCTCTCCCCTATGAATGACTACTGAAAGTGCGACTGTTGTAATAATCTCAAAAATGAATTAAACTATGAAGGGAATTTTATTTTCGACGTACCTACTAAGCAGTATTATATGTAATTTTGAGCCCCCCCCCCCCCATGAAGCCAGTAGAGTAGAAGTTAAGACCACCATGAGCTCATGAACGGGCTTTATGCACCTGAAAACCGAGTAGACAGTCGTTTTCATACTCTTCGGATTTTTTTTTTTTTTAATTTTCGAAATATACACAATCCGTGTACTAATGATAAGAATCTTTCTGGTCTAACCTAATTGGTGTTTAGAAATTTTCACAGCAAAATCTGTGTTTTTTTTTTTCTTTCATAAAGAATCCTTTTATTTTAATTTCCAAAAATTTATAAGGAGTTTTTAAATTAAAAGGCCCACAGTTTATTACCATCGGCAGCAAATCATATTGAAAACTGTACAACTGGGCCTACCCTACGTTATACTCATGTACGTTTTTAATATTATCTTGACTTTGTTTTTCAAAATGAGAAACCCCGGGAGTCGGAGAGAATGAAACAATTATAGGATGTGGGCCCTTCTCCTGGATTTTAGTCGCCGAATTCATTTTCGACAACGATTTGACCTTTGATTAAGTCTGCTGTTCTTGTCAATTGGTGCATAGGGAGTTCCAATTTATACCTTCAAGGGAACCTATGTATTTAAATTTGAGGTTCTTGTCAGTTGGTACGGGGAGAAGTCCGAATTTATACGCTGAAAGAGAGGCCTATTTGTTTAAATGTGGGGCTTTTGTCAGTCGGCGCGTGGGGAATGTATCAATTTATACCTTAAGAGGAGCCCATCCTCTTTGGCGAACTTTTGAATTATATTTTTATGCTGCCTGTAGTTGATAAATATAATGAAATTGAACTATGGATTGATTTTTGTCTCGATCCAATGCCGAACTGGAAATAAAGTTCCTGAAGGTAATAACACCATCCATTTTTCTAAGGTGAGTATCTCCTCCTCCCCCAAAATTGTTTTGAACGAATTTTACGACACCGTGATGTTGTAAAGGGATGCAATTTGTACCATTCTATGGGGTTGATTTTATTTTTTTAAGATCTTCCATTTTTGGCAGGGATCAAAATTGGAAAACTTACTTCCTGGCGTTCTTACCCAACTTAGAGGAGTATGAAGGACAATTAATTCTGCTATCTGTTTTATTACTTTTGCGTAGATTTTCATGGGAAAATTGATTGGTTTATGATATTAAATAATGATAAATTATCGATTTTTAAAAATTTGATGCAAAAAAATTGTGAAAAAAAAATTTCTTCTAATAAATGATTAAAAGCAATAAGATAAAAAAAATAGCGCGTCCTGTAACCAGCGGCGGCCCGAGCTGAGAACGTGCCGGTGGCTAAACTACTTTTGGTACTTTGTCAATGCTATTTGACCTTTTTCAAGTAAATTTTTGAGTTGTACGCGCTTTTTTTCGCGCCCCTGTTCTCACAACAGAGTGGCTCGAGCCACAGAAACACACCCTCGGGCCGCCACTGCCTGTAACTGCCACTAGTTTGCACGAAAAAGGCATCACAATTGCAGAACATGTTACCACCAGATCAGAAAGATTGGTACTGTGCGTGTGCACGTCATGGATCGGTTAGTCAACATCGTGAAACATGTGGCTTGTAAGCGAACTGCGGCTATACATGGAAATCTCTAACGTGGTTAATGGCAAACTACCCCCGCACAAACAATTTTCGCTCAACTCCAGCTTGTTATCAAAAAAATATTTCAATTTCTTTTATTTGTATAGATTGATAGTACGGGGAAATAACGTGAGAAAGACATAAAATTCGACAAAAATGTCGCAAAGTATAATTTTGTTACAGTTGGTCTGTAGGGCATACTGAGGAACGACTTAAGAATCCCAAGGAATCCTACTGGAGCGTCATTTTGAAACGATGTCTCATAAATTGATTTCTGATCACGAGTTGAAAAGTATTTCAAACAAAATTACTCTAATGTGGATTTTACATGCAAATGGTCTCTTACAATTTTTTGATATCTTCCCTCGAAATGTTTTGAAAATTGCAACTATTTTGGTATGTCCAGGCAACCCCCTCCCCTCTCCCAAAAAGAAGGTTAGACAGTGTTAATCCGTTCATCCGGTTCCACGGATTTGGGCCATTCTTGGTTTCTCTGATAGTTAGAGGGGCCCACAGGGGCCTTTTTAGGTAGGGGCCTAGTCAACAAATGTCCACGTGTCCACTCGATGAAAGTTCCGAGAATGATGACCAAATGAGAGGTTTTAATATGTGATGTTGTCATTAACCTCTACTAAAACCGAGACAGGTTTACAAATTCGCCTGGAACTTTTCACTGATTAAACTTTTTGAAACGAAAACACAAAATGGCATCGTAAAATAGATGAAATAAGTTTCTCAAATACATATGCATAAAACACTGAACTTACCTTATTTACTTTGTTTCATAATTATTAATGTTGAAATTTCGTACAGATTGCTGGCTGTGTAAAAATATCAACAAGTTATACGAAGAAAGTGATTAAAAAATTTAAAGAAAAGAAAAGAAAAAAGATAGACGTATGGGCTTGAAATTTGGCCTGGTTACTTTATTTTATGCTAGGAATCGGTATATCACTCCATCTGCCGAAAATTTTCATTACTAATATGCTTTTGAGGGATATGGCGTTAGCAGGGCTGTCAAACCAAATTTTTTTTGGCTTTTTCGTTTTTCGATACTCCAAATTTTTTTTCTGTTCCATTTTCCGTTTACTGTCTCTTCATTTTTGCCCAAAGTTTTCTGTTTTTCCGTGATTTCGTTTTCGTAACCGTTACGCTGGATTTACACCGAAGTTATAAGCATTCAATCAACAAGTACGCTACATTTAAAATGCGAAGGCAAAACTTGTTAATAGTATGCTTATAACTTTCGTGTAGGTAGTTCCAGCATTACCATTTATCAGCCCTGGAAATAATTGCGACTTTTCCGTTTCGTTTTTCGTTTTTTGATACTCCAAATTTATTTTCCCGTTTCGTTCTTCGTTTACCGTTTCTTCATTTTTGCCCAAAATTTTCCGTTATTTCGTTACCGTTACCGGTTGCCAGCCCTGGGCGTTAGTACCTACGTAGCGTTCATAGTCGCAAGCACCTTATAAGCTTTTTATGGCGTTATGTAAAACGTTAAGAATGTAGCAAGTAAGGTTCTTGATCATTAACAGGGTTTTTACTAGAGAAGGGGCCTTTTTCTTTTTGACCTCATTCCCAAAGTGACCTAACTGCAAAATTTTAGTTTTGAGAAAAACAAGCAAAATACTTTATCAGCAAAACGGCAAAGTAGGTAACGGATTTTTTCAATGTAGGTATCAATACGTTCAACCTTCAAAAATTTGTCGTTTTTGTTTTTGCAAAGTATGCCCCTAACGCGGCAAGACAGCGTGTTCAGAACAAAACTCATAAAATCATAATTTTGGAGTTAGGTCACTTTGGAAGTGGGCACATCATGGGCTATTTCCCAGAATATAATCAGTCAATTGTCAGTTTTCTCTCATGGTCAAGTGAAGAAAAGAGTTCTACCCATGCCCCATCTGTTCAAATGTTTCAAAAAGTATTAGTGTCCCCATAATTCAAACTCAAAATGTACATCTGAAAATAGTGATAGTGATTTAAACCCCCTCCCTCCGCTCGTAAATCATCGAAAAAATGTCTTAGTGGGATTAAACGCGCTATTACAAGTCAATAATTAATTATGCGTCACAATAGTATGAATCTCGTTCACAGTCAGTACAGTCAACATGGGCCTATCCTTCACTGTATTATTCTAGGCATGTCTACAATCACATGCATTTCAATTAAAAGATGATTTTGGATGAAAAAATTGCAGTATCTTTAATTAGGTGATTTTAGATGAAAACTAGGGGGTTTCGCCCCCTGGCTGCTCCGCGGCCCAGCCCCTCCGCTGTCACTCGCTTTGCTCGTGCCGGCCTTGCTCGGCGCTTCGCGTCTCGTCCGACCATCACAGTCCTCGGTGTTTGGTCTAAAACTTTTGTTTCTGAGTTGAGGTTTGCTTTGTGCTTCTTTTGCTCCCCCTCTATCAGCGGTCCTCAATCTTCCATCATGAACCTTTTCCATCCTTTCTTCATTACGAGCCTCCTCTTTCACCACGACCCCCTCGTTCACCACGGTCACACTTCAACAGTCACAGCCCTCCTCAGCCACAAACCAGGACCCCTTTCCTCAGTATTACCCCCCACCCGGGGCCTTTACCTCCCTCTACAGTCCCCGCCACCACCGTGGTTTTCCTCCCCTTCAGGAGCTCCCTCCTCCACCATGAGTACCTCTTGCACCCCCGGGCCTTTATCTACCAAAATTTTACTCCCCCTCTAGGATCCTCACCCACCACTACCTCCTCCTTCCTCAATGGCCACCCTCTCCTACCAAGGATTTCCTCCGCCACGAGGACCTCTCACCCACCAGTACCCCCTGGGCTTTATCTCCCTTCAGAGTCCTGTACTCACTATAGCCTCTCCAACCCCCTTGAAGATCCCTGGCCATTCACCCAGGAGCTCTCACAACCATGACCACCCCTCCCCCGAGAGCCCTACCCCTTCAAGACTCCACCCCGCCACCAGCCCCTCCCGCACCAAGGCCATTTCTCTTCCTGGTCCCCTCTCTCACCAAGGACTTACTCCTCGACCAGGTCCTCTTACTCCCGCTCCACCCATGGCCTTCATCTCCGTCCACAGCCCACGCCCCCACAGCCCCCCTTCAGGAGCTCTCTTTTAACCATGATCCCCCTCTTGAGGGTAGGCTACCCCTGGAAAATTGAACAATCAAGGGGCAGGGTAGGCAATCTGCAGCGACTTGTGATCTTTGAAGATTGTTGGTAATTATGTCATTTTATGTCTTATTATGCCGGCAGGCTGACCACTCGGTCACTTTTTTCACCTTAAGTCACCTCTGGTCACCTTTGATCACTTTTTTGAAATTTGGTCACGAAAGTTACTTTTTAATAAAAAAAATCACTTTAAAAAAATTTTTCTTAAAAAAAAATGTAAAAAATGCTCATTTTAACTATTATTAATTTATCGAGAGAAAAAAACTGAAAAAAGTGTTTCTTCAATCTGATATGTGGTATAAGTATACAAGACAAGTGTGCGTGAGTAGAGTTGTGTGATGCTGCGAAAAACTTGTGATGTATGTTTTTTTCAAGACATGAGAGCCGAAGATTACATAAAGTCTCATGAGAATAATTTATAGTCGAAAATATGGGAATTATGGTGATTTTTTGGTCACTTTTCGGTTACTTTCTTTAACGAAATGGGTCACTTTTATCACCTTTTTCAGAGAAAATTTAAGTGGTCAGCCTGTGCCGGTTATGTCTTAAAACTTGGAGATCATTTATGTCTTGAAAGTAGCTGATCTGCCCCTGCAATTTTTCTAATTTTTAGTTAGGCAACCCGCAGTGCGGTCTTTTCCAGGAGAGGGGGGAGGAGAAGTTTTGGTTTTTAATATAATTTAGAGAGATTCCACATAATTTTGGTTCTCGTCTAAGGGAGTCCATATTATTAGCATTTCAATGTTGAGCTAACGTCCATATAAAATATGACAATTCCTCGAAATTTCAGGAAACTCGCCGGCAAACTGTGAAGCTGGATGCGTCTTCATCAGTGTGTAAAATTCGATGTGCTAATTTTGACAAAAAATTCATGAATGCAATTCTAAAAAGCTTTTCGTGTTGCTCGAAAATAAAAATGAGCTATAATGGACTGATAACAGCAACGAACGAACATAAGATCTTGTGCGGGGTTGTTTGGATGTATATGTGACACTTTGAATTTGTTGTCGCCAGACTGCGCTCAATGTACGAGTAGCACGAGATTGAAGAGGACCTATATTACCTGCGAGGATCCAAATTTGCACCCCTTCCTCTAAATTTCGAGTATTACTTTTCCTTCAGTTAGCGTTAGCCGCTCAATCAACCTTCAGAAACAACCAACTGTATTCATCATCCAAACTGTAAATAGACTTATTGGGACTTAAACCTGCACCAGAGTGCGCTGCAAAATTACCTGCGCGGGTGTTAGTGGATGGAAATGAGTGAGTGATCATGTGTACTTTCAAGTAGAAACACTGCTATCTTCAGTAAGGTAAAGAACCGAGTAAAAATTATTCTGCCAGTACTAACTGATTATAATTTAATTTTTTGGTGATGATGCAGTCGAATCTAGGACAAATTTTCTTTGAAAGTAAATTTCTAATCGACTTAATGACAGTTGAAGTTTGCTACTCGCTTACGATAAATCATACGTGATCACTCACACATATCGCAGGGCTGCCAACACTTGAAACTCTAAGTTTAAATCCCAGTGTTTCGTATTGTTGTTTTGCTGTGCAACATTGCAACAAACAAGAGGGAAAAATACGAACTAAGGTAAAACAATGGAAGGTAACTATAACTAATACGCGAGGAAACGAATTACACAGGGTACTGTAGAAATAAAATGTCAAAAAATAGCGCTCGTAGTGTTGAAACTGGGACTGATATCAACTTACGATACCAACTCCGACTTGCTAAACAAGGAAATGGAAATAGAAACGACGACGTGCCCAGAGTAAAGTAAAAAAAGAAAAATACAACTCGTTGTGTACACCTAGTAAAGGGTTACAAAAATCCGTTCCTTCGAGCTTTCGACGAAAACAGCTGTCGAGCTTTTTATTAATTCCGAAAGAGCTTCTAAGTCGAGTTTCATGGAAAACCGCAAAAAACGGTTCAAGTAACTCTGGTGTCCCGTTTACGTTTTTCCAAATGTACACATGTTACCTCTAAAAGCTGACCCCTATCAGAAAATTACCAGTTGACATTTTTTCCTCCGTTTTTTTTTTGTCGCCTCTCGCTTGTTTCTGTAAATTATTTCCCGGTGTCGTATCGTATCAACTCTTTCGGCGTGTATTCGATCTTCTTTCTGCAGTTTAATTACAATACCGAAAAAAGAAAGAAAACAGTGGCATCTGTATGGAGAGAAGTTACCTGTCGTGAGAAATCTCTCGGTGAGAATAATAATCGAAAACTTTCTGCTGGTGAATATAAATCAACGTTAGCGTCGAATTACGACATTATCGATAAAATGTACTGAACATTCCCGTTTGAAATTATGAACTTGGGTAGCGTCTAAGTATGTAAATGCGAAGCAAACTTTCGGTAACCTATTTTAAAAGTTTATTTTCATGCAGGCCCGTACTTTCCGGATGACGTCTCGGATATCGACTGTATTTGACGCAGATTACAAATCAAACTGTAAATTGAAAATGTCACTAATCATGCTGAGCGTCTTCACAAGATTATTTAAAAAAAGCGACGGATAGTTTCGTTAGCTTTTAAAATAAGTTCGACTGATTTTGCTGTATTTGCATCAGTACCTATTTTCATTTCTAATAAAGGGAAGAAGAGAGAGAGAGAAGCAAATGGAAACAAGAGAGAATTTTCTAAAGCGTTCTGTTATTCATACTCGTATCAACCTCGCAAGTTGTTTTGTATTGGGTGTTTCACAGTGACTGATTCTCTTTCAATCAAATAAGGAAGTCACTTAGTCTAGCAGAATATTATGTAGATATGTTCACCTGCTCTATTGTATTGAAAGCAGTTGCGATAATGGTTAATAGAGAAAATTATTTGCGTTTCCAAAAACTAATTTTTCCTCCTGATTTGGAATAGATACGCGGTGGAACTTTCTGCAAATAATAGAAGACAGTTGCGGCAAACCACTGAAAATGTGATCAATAGAATTGGTGAAATAGGGTGCTTACAATAAGGACTGAACCTAATAATGTTCGCAAGAGAAGTTACGCCAATGCTAAAGGGAAAAAAGCCCTACCTAAATTTTGACCTCGTGTGGAAAACGTTAATTAAATAAAATTGAGAAAATGAAGAACATTAATTTTATTGAAATATTTCGCAAAACATTACCTATCTAAATTACGTCGTATGACAAACAATCAAACATTTGTCGTCAGTCTAAGAACATAACTTGAAGAAGGAAAATTGTGTTGCGGTGCACTACTTACACGAATTTATACGACCATGGAGGTGAAACTGGCCCCATTGGGCGAATGTTCGAGGCGATACAAGGGAATTATAATCAGCATTCAAAATACTTCGACCTATACGTATTCATATCGATAATTTCAACTCGTGATGATGAGTTTTGCAATAATAATTGTCCGCATTGATTTTTGAGTACTAAGTTCTAAATTTCTTTAAGATTTCATTACAGACCTAAGTTTCCATCGTCGCTTCCTCTTCGTTTACGTTACTCATATTTCTGGGGGAAATTGCACTAACGTTGTAAAAATTTAAACTTTAAGAAAAAACTGATGCAAGTATGATTTCCAAAATGTATCTTTCCTTCACACACCAGATTCTGTAGGTATAGCTTCTATCCGGGTATATTCTGCCATTATCATCATCAACATATTGGATTTACATGAGGTAATTTTCAGCGGAGTTAAGAAGAGTTAACAGAGTTGAAGTCGAAAATTTGTGGAATCTTCAACCCATTTCACCCTATATTCCATGTAAATCTCGACAGCAGACTTTTTTAGAGGAAGCGATTCTTTCGTGTGCTGTAGAATTTTTTTTTGAGTCGAAAGTCTCTGAGTGGTTTCGCCGAGGAATCAATTTTGATATAGGATTCCCCATAAGAAAATCTGTTATTTTGCTTTAAAGCATCCCAAAAATTCGTGTTTGGTAAAAAAAAATCAATTGACCATTTAAATCATTCTCATTAGTATAAGACCGGAGGATTTACCGAGAATTTTGAAGAAAATTTAGTTGAAAGGTCAACAACTTCTGTTAAGGTCGGGGTAAAACGTACCCTTATTTGAACTTTACAGACCGCGAAAACTGAATAAAAGCGTAAAAACGATTGTCTGTTCTGATTTCAGTAATGCTATATCTATTTATGAAACTTTTTTAAAACTCAAATCCCTATTGTGAAGGTTCCATTGAGGGGGGCAAGGCGTACAAATTACAGTTAATACCGTCAAGTATATCGAATAAGGATCTTTGAAATCGTTAAATTATTGTTTTCAGGTTATCTTGACCGTAATCTCTTAGTCATTCCCAAGAAAATAAAAAAATTAAATCCTCCCCCCCCCTCCCACAAAAAAAAATACTTGGCTTATATGTAGTAGGCAATATTCAATACGTCTACAGAGCAAGAACATCAAAACTTAGGGAGGGCGAATGACTTTTGTCCACGAAGATAGACATCTTGTTCATAGCGTCTATAGAAACAGCTTCAAGAATTCCCTTTTCCAGGGAATTTTTGAAAACTATGTTATCAGATACGCAAGTGAATACGATCTGGTATCTGGATCGTGTTCAGGGATTAAAACTGTACCAGCACTGCCATCTGTTGTGCCGAAAAATGGATAAAGCATGTGTCATAACACCAGTCAAGATTGACCACGACGATAGACTAAAAACCCTGGGGCCAAAAATTTTCTGAATAATAATACCACTTTATTGGGGGGGGGGGGGGGAAACTTGAATCAAAAATTTTTAAATTAATGTAACAGGCACTAAGACAAGGTATGTAGTAGAATCCACGACAATGGACCCCTCTTTATATGATTTTTCTATTCAAGAAATGGTAATTGTTCTGCCTGATAAATTGGATTGGTGGAATTTGTTGCTGATGGGTGCCGGGGATGCGGTGTCTCAGGGGCCACTTTGGCATGCGTGCATCGCCATACGTCCCACCACCACCATTGTGTACCCCAAAATAACAGCCCCCCCCTCAAAAAAAAAGATTAATTAATTACCGTATACGCGCGAATATAGTACGTATATTTTTTCAAATCTTCGGATCTTTAAATCTGGGGTGTGCATTATATACGAAACTGCATTATATTCATAATCAAAAATAAATTTAAAAAATGGGTCTTCAAATTCCTACTGCACATTAATTATATTCGAGGGCGCACTATATTCGCGCGTATACGGTAATTAATTAATCAAAAATTAGGGCTCAAAATATTTTTTGGTAACAAAATATTTTCAATTTCTGGAGAATACCCCCCCCCCCCCCCCATCAATAAGGGTCCACAGGAATCAGGGACGAGAAAACCTTAAAATTATTAAATTATTCAACATTGCTTCAAGTATACAGACGGTAAGGTTTTTTGAAGTCACTGAATCCCTAAATTCGTTTTTGAGGTTATCTTCTCTGTAGATCTCCACCCATAATAGAGTCCATAGAGATTGGGACAGGAGAAATAATTTCAAAATTGAATTCAACAACGACAGAAACCCTGCTATCGATAAACTTGGAGAAATGTTTAATAATTTTGAAGTCTTCACATCCTTTAAAATCATTGTTTGACCTAACAAGTATCACGAATGGATGTAGCTTTCTTAAATCTGAGTAGATAATCATGTTCATGCTTTTGTTCATTTTTTGAAATCAGTACTGTTGAAAATTTAGAGAAGTGTTCTTTCCCCCCAAATTCAACAGTGGTCATTGGCTCCAATTAACTTTTCTTCAAAATTTTCGGTAGGGGTACTCCATCTTTACACTAATGAAAACGATCTTGTATGGTCAGACGAATTTTGTCAACCGAGGTCGGATTTTTGGAAGTTTCATAGCGAAATTGCAGATTCTTATGGGAATACCTGCTATGCTTTGTTAAGTTTGACCACCCTGGCCGGAACACTGAATCAAACAATCGGACTTGTGAATTATTGTATTTTCCTATTCAGTTTGGTCAGTTGATGGAAATAGATAAATTGAATACTAGTTTTAAGAAAGTCCTATACGCATGAAGTGTGTTTTAAGGAAAACGCTTCTTAATGTTTATGAAGTGAATAAAGTCTGAAGAAATAAAGGCTAAAAGGCTGCGGTTTTTTGGGTTAGACAGCTGCACTCTCCTACTGTATTTTCTAATTTACATAGCTCACTTCTCAGAAAAACAAAGAAAAAGTCTACTCTCGTGACCTTCTTGAAAACATTCATATTTTTGATCAGTTTCATCATTGTTGTTTCAACGTATATTTATACACCTAAAATAATAAATCCGAAAAAAAAATCGAAAATTCTTTCCGGGGTTAAGTGACGGCGTAGCAGGTGGTGACAGTGGTTTCATTATTATTCCAGAAGGAGCGTCGAAAATGGCGAAAATTTCCGAATCCCTGTCTGAAAATTAGTCGTTAAAAACCTCGATGAAAGTAGAGACTTGATTTTGTTCCAAACGTAAATGGTAGAATAAGCACTGACATAGCGTTTCTGCAGAAAAAAGGAAAATTTGCTATCATTTTTTCGAGAACAACTGTTGATAACTCATTAACATACATGTGACGGTTTGTTTACTTGTTATTTTGATATTGAACAGTTAACAGTATGTAGACTCAGAAAAAGTCTTAAGATAGAGAGAAAGGGGGAAAAAATTGAAAATCTCCAGAAAATCTTCAGATTTGAGAGAAATCTTCAAAAGAATCCCCAACGTATTTAAAATAGCCAAAAATCCCCTGATCTGGTGATGAATCTCTAGGGTTGGCAACTCTGCTCAAGAGAGACCCACGAATTGCATAAGTCGACCAGTACCGAACTTAAATGCTCTATAGTAAATTTTCATCTGCAAAACATAATAGTCACACCTCTGGGATTTCGATATTGCATGATACTTCGTGGAACATACTTTGACATAAGTAGATTATTCTAAAATCAGAAGATCCTGTCACCACTCATTTTGGAACTTTGCTTTTATCCTTAAATTTATATTTTTGAGCGTGAACGGGTAGGTGGAGAGTACATTTGCGCAACCATTAAGACTGCTACGAGGTAGTACATAGTTTCAAAGCCATAGCTATGGGAGACAGCATCCACAATAATTTTATATGTTAAAGAATTGATAAATTGAGCAGAAAAATTCGGCAACATTAAAATGCTACTATAGTATTAAAAAGAAAATTTTTTTTCTTAATCATTTTAATATTTTACCTTCTAGTTGTATCCTCCCTCCCTTGGATATAATTTTAAAATGTTCAAAGTTTATTTTATTTTCTCCTCTTGCTTGATATCAAAATTTTAATTTTCGGTAAGAGAAATATAAACTTTAGCTCCATTCTTTCCTCCTGTCAAAAAAGTCACTTCGCTACGTTCTTAAATACTCGTATCTGATTTTGTGCTGGTTCAAATTGGGGCAATTGCAGATATGAAGGAAATGAATAGTATATAAATGAGATCAGTCAGTGAAAAGAACTTGTTTTTCTTTTTAGTACAAGGTATCATTCAAAATCAGCGGTATACAGGGAAGGAGGATGACT
Source organism: Acanthococcus lagerstroemiae (assembly GCA_031841125.1). Classification (NCBI taxonomy): domain Eukaryota; kingdom Metazoa; phylum Arthropoda; class Insecta; order Hemiptera; family Eriococcidae; genus Acanthococcus; species Acanthococcus lagerstroemiae. The sequence goes on along the minus strand of CM063106.1, from coordinate 25,687,715 downwards.
GTTTTATTATTTTTCTTTTTCAACCCCAAGTAATTTTAATTTCTCATCAATTTTTGCATGTCCTAAAAAAATCGATGAAGGACCGAAAAGTATAATCGAATCAAGGTAAAGCCATTTACTTGGTCAGAGCGAATCGTCACTGAGTAACATGCGGACCTTATTTTCCGGGAAATTTAGTAATCACTCAGCGATCTGAAGATCTGTAAAGTTGGTCTATTATTAGCCCATGCTAATATCGCTCTCGGTTGCAGAACAACTTAATAAGATCATCGAAGATGACTAAACATTTTTCATTCGATACCCGGATTTGAAGGCGTCATATTTTGGTGAAGACGGAAGTAAGCCTGGGAATTAACAAACGTATTCTAAGAATTTGCTTTTTACGATCGGCGACTCGTCGTGCCGTTCCTCAAATAGTTTTCGCAGCGCCGGAAACAAAATCACTCGATCATTCGTAACAAGTCAAGGATTCTCATAACTTTTTATTATTATTATTTTTTTCAATTATTTATTCTCTTTTAGTATTATTTATACGGATCTGCAATCCAGTGAGCCAGACGATTGTCGGCAGTCTACACCTGATTAACATCGCGCTGTAAATTAACACCTATGTTTACAGCTGCGAAAAACCGATACAAATATCATTACGGATTTTGGAGGCCTCTTTCTTCGTGTTTTATATTCGATAGCCGGCTCGAAAATTACACGTTAGACGTTTGGGCGGGATCTGTGTCAAAAGCAATTTGTGCATTTTATAATTAAACCTGTTTTTTCTGGCCGACCACGTTTTAACACCAGCGGCAGCTTGTTTGTGTTAGGCGAATTATGAGCATCTGAATGCAAACACGAAGTTTCATAACGTAAAACGAGGCATAGCAATTAATAGAGGTATCTTATCAATGAAGGCACCTCATTAGATTGTACGTAGATTTTAGGTGTTTGAAGTTGATGAACCGAGTTCAATTTTGATGTTTTTTCATTGCACGCGACTGGCTATGTAATTGACTAGATAATGATACAGAATCTGTAGACTGCTCTTCGAAGACGAACTGGTTCTCTTCTGTGCCTATCTCTTTTCGTAATTTAAAAGGATATCTGAACCCGATGTGCAAACGGGAAATCTTGTAACAAAATTTGGGTTCACTCCTGCTGTACTCATCGAATAGGTAACATATCGGGTGCATCTTGAGTTACATGTCTATCTTACTGTCTCTCTGTAGAGATCAGCTATCAGTAATGTATTGAGGAAAGATTTATTTCTCAATTCGGACATAGCAAATTGTAGGTTCGCTAGCACCAGTTGAATAAAAACTGATAAAGAAAAGGGGTCGAAAAAGGGGAGTTCAGCGCAGCAGTTTATGGTAATTTTAATTTTTTTTTTCTTCAAACTATCTCGAGAATGAATGCGGTTAATGGAAAATTGAAAAGAACATGTCTTGTAGCAAATAAAATTTCCTTTCAGATGAGCTCATTTTTATCGAAATCCGAGTGATTTTCTTTTTCGCATAAAAATAGCACTGCCTCGTTGTTAGTTATTGTTGTTGATTTAATTCGTTGTTGTTGTTTGCCCGGTCCGAACGGTCATATCTGTACATGTCTTATCAGTTGTGGAGGAGAAGCTAGCTAATCAATAATATTAATATCGTGTACGTCCCAAGTCTCATATTTATCTTATATCTCCCTTTATGTCTTAATGTCTCATCAGCAAGTCTCATATCTGTCTTTATACCTTAAGTCTCATGTCTATTTTATGTATATTTCTGTGTCATTATGTCTTATCAGTAATACATAGTCATGTGTCATATCTGTCTGTGTTTTATCGGTAATGAAGGGGAAAGTAATTTTTTCGCTGTAGTCGTGTGGATCTTTGTCTATATGCCTTAGAATAATATGGACAAGTCTTATGGGCATCTTCACGTATTATTACTAAGAAAGGAGGATAGCTACATTACATTCGTGTAAGAATCAACTCAGTAGACTCACTTTTATGGCCAAAGTGAGAATTTTACTGAGTTCTATCCCATTGACTTCACTGGGTGTTGGATAGTCTAGTCCCAGGGCTTCGTGTCTTATCCGGGCTATTGCTGGACTTTGACATAAGATAAGGATCGAAGTCTCTTCCTCTTCTCCACAGTGCCTTCAGAAGCCGCTTTTCCCCGCTTCTATTTTATGCCACATGTGTTTTGTGGCCCCATGACCATAGTAGTCCGACCATAAGCCTTGCATATTTCCTGTCAAGCCTTAGTAGGAACTTGGCGTACTACTGGGGGCGTCCCCTATCAGTGTTTTGCTGACTTTTATGCCACTGGCCATCCGCCAGTGCATTTTCGTCTGCTTACTCATCCAAGCTTTCACTTTGGATTTTATGACGCTGTATGCTACTGGAAGACAAGGCCTGGGTGTTGCCAGTTCCTTTTTTATGCCTTCATTCGCTAGCTTGCCAGCGATCATGTTCCCTTTTATACCGCAATGTCCCAGTGCCCATAGTATGGTGACATAGTTCTCCTAACCAAGGGTGTATAATTTGTTAACGCAGTCCGCCACCATCAAGAATGTAGTTTGGTGTGCCGATAGTGTCTTAATAGCTGTTTGACTGTCTGTACAGATGTAGATCTATTGACAAGGCCCCTCTGCTGAATTCTATCAATGACCACCGTGATCGCCATTACCTCTGCTTGGAAGATAGTGACGCCATCACCCAGTGCCACTGAATAGTTGTCTGCGTCTTTTGCAATCATGATTCCGATTCCTACACTTTGGTTATTCTTTGAGGCATCTGTGAACCACACATGTTCCTCTTTTCCTAGAATGCTTGGCCACCTCTTTTCGTAAACCTCCCGTGTGGGTACCAGTACACGGTCTGGCTTATCAAAGAAGTGTTCCACCGCAGTTCTATCCTTCGGCATCCCAAAGCATTTGTCCATCGTCTCCGCCATCTCCCATATCTTTTGTGGCCTGTTTTTTGAGCCCGAAGATTTGGTTGGTCCAGATGATAAGCCCCCATTATTGCAACTGCGTCTATAGTAGGGTGAAGAAGTGGCAAGTTTAGAACTTTAGAACCCTTTCAAGTGCCTTCATCGGCGCCGTTCTCAGTGCCCCCATTGTCATCACGCACGCGAGCTTTTGCAGATGGTCTAGTTCCTCTCTGAGTTTGGCCAGGTGGACTCAGCCCCACCACACAATGACCGCATATGTGATTCTGGGACGTATTACACCAGTATACAATTGAGTGCATCATTTTGGGAGAGAGTTCCCAGGTCCTGCCGACAAAAGTGCGGCAAGCCCAAAGAGCTTCAATCCCTTTTCTTATTTTCTCTGAGACGTGATCCCTCCAGGAGAGTTTTTCATCAAGATATACTCCAAGTGCTTCATCTTTCCTGTGAAAGCTAACGGTCTTCCTTTGTATTGCACCTCGATCAACTCCGTGCCCTTTCTTTGGAGGATAGCTATCATTAATATTTATATAGACAAGTCTCATGGCTCTGTCTTTGTGTCTCATCAGTAGTGAAGGAGAAGTAGCTAGTCTCTCCATGTATTTTCCTGGACGTTCCAGGTGGACAACCCGCTTGGCATTTTTTCCTACAGAGGAGGAGGTGGCGGTGAACGTGAATACCATTTCTTTTATTATATAGAGCGATAATATTATTCAAAAAAATATTCATACATTATGATTTAAAAATTTTTATGACGAAAATTTACAATATTTTAATTTTTAATATAATTTTAGAATAACATTAAATAAATTTCAAGATGTTAAAGTTTATATCTACCTCTCTCTACAATCGGAGTGGGACTGTAACGCAAGATATATGTATATTGCTTATTAGCAATGTCCTAATGGTTGAATTTCATACTTCAATAAAGTTAAATTTGCGTATCCATGATTTTGAAGGAGCTGAACTCCAAAAATAGAGTTAAATGGAACATGTTCCTTCTAAGTTAAATAATAATTTGAGACATCATCCCAATACGCTCATACTATTTTATCTTGGAATTCGACTCCTCCAATGTTCCTTATATGCAACCTGAACGACATACAGGCAAGAACTATTACAATTTACATGCAGCGACATATTAATATTTCGAGTTACAGTCTCTCATTTAGTGTTCATTTATTTTAAAATAATAATAATAAATAAAAATATATCAGTTCAGATTTTTAAAATATTTTACAAATTTTGAAATTTTTTTTTTTTTTAATTTTATTTTTTATTGTTATATTAACGAGATACTCATTGCCAAAAGGCTATCATCTCCGGGATGGCTTGACATGAAAGTCTGAATATGGCTTAAATACAAAAACGAAAAATGTTCTATGAGACGTTTCATTATTCGAAGAACAACATAGTAACATGGTTGGCACCGTCATCGAAGTTGCACACTAAGCGATCCCCCAGTCTTAAAGTCATATACATAGAAGTCTTGAAGCCGCATACGAGTCTTAAGGAGCTTTAGGCAAACAGGAAGAGTTTGTCATAATTATATCTTGAAGTACGGTCGTAGCTATGAGGGCAGTGGAGTCCAACACTTCCCTCTTCTTTTAGGTGAAAAAATAAATTTTCTGGCTCAAATTTGTCAAAATTTGAAAAATTGTCGCTCACCACGTTCGCAAACTTGGTTTCCGAACATTTTTTTTCGTTTTTGTTTCAAAACCACTCCATTAAGGCAACATAGCTATTGCCCTGTCTTAAAGAATCTTGAATCATTCTTAGGAGTCATGAAGTGCGTATCTTAAGGTGGGCCTCATTCATTCTTAGTGGGTTTTTGTACCGAATTTTATACAGAACTCTCCTAGACTGGTTTCAATGAACTGAAGATAATTCCTGTAAAGTGTAATTCAATCGAATAAGAAGACGTGCCTCAAGCCCCTTTTCCTTCTCTTATTTTCTCAGATTTTGGAAATTCATTTGATAAAGATCAAAATTGTAGGTTAATTACACCGGGGGACTAGCTTCAAAAGAAAAGAGAGGATGATGGAAAATTAAAATTGGAGATAGAAATCGATTTTAAGTTTCTGATCGCTGAATTAAATTCTGAGGATAATTCTTACATTCGACCCCATGGAGTGTACCATTGTAGGTGCGAGAGTCAAATATTAGCATTTTTCCTTGATAACTGGGAAATGAGACTGCTCTACTTTTGATCTATATCGAATAAACTTCCGAAATCTGAGGAAATAAATTTTTAACGCAACTAGGGACTGAGAAAAAACATTTGTTAAAAATGTCAAACGCTGTATATTTTTACATTGGAAGGGAAGGGCGCTTCAGACACTCTTCCCCTTATCTGATCGACCTGAAATTTTGCTGGATTTTCATTTTATTTCATGAAAACCGATCTAGTGTACCTGTACTTGAATTTCGAAAAACCTCAGCGTCTTAAGCGAGTCCGGGAGAATCTGAAATTATTCGTAAATGAGAAATTAACGATCTTTAGTCTTCAGAGGACTGTTCTCTTGTCCGCAAAATAATAAAATTGCATATCGTGAGGAACATTAAATATTCCTAATTATAAAAGTTGTTGCCTAATTGAGAATCCAGTGAGTTTTGTAATATCTGACGGCAATCTTTGAAAAATGAAGTTCGTTTCCTACACCAATTAGAAAATATAATCACAAACCGTTCAACCCTCCAGGTATTTCTCACTTATTGACTTACTGAGTTATCATTTTGATGACGAAAACTGGTCCAGTTGGGAGGAGGGGGTGAAGATTATTGAGTTACTGTCACATCATGCTCTGAATTTCCCCTCCCGGAGTTACTTCTTGGATCCACTACTACAGACATTTGTATTTAAATTATTTGGATTTTGTAGAATATTTATTAAAGTTGTACTACTATTTTCGAGCATCTCTTGTACAGTAATGTGCGATACTGCTCGTAGATTAATTAAATCGACAGACTGCGTAATGGGGATCGATAACAATTTTGGATAAGCAGTCGACACTGATCACACATATGATGTACTTACAAACTTACCTACACTAGTAGTACTTATAACCAACCTCGTGTCCACTAGAATGTGGTTGTGGAACTGGATTATTTCTGGTGACTGAAGATACAATGAAACTAGTTAAGAGTTAGATGCCATCCAGTCTTCTTATCGCGAAGACGATAATGTAGGATTAATGGAATGGGATTCTTCTCATTAAAATTGCTGTACCTGTTTTGCTTCAGAAGTTTTTCAACTTTGCCTGCGAATGAATGAAGGAATTCGAAAAAGTGGCCAAGGCCTATCACCGCTAATGAAGTCACTATATTTATACCTCCCTTGTTAATTTTTTTTTATTCGACTGTATTTCCAAAATTAGGAAAGCTAATTTATACTAATCCAGACCTAATTCTTTTTGTTGGCTGATAAAATACATACAATGCAATTATCAAGATAGGGCGTTTAATAAATGATGCAGTAAGGTATCTGAAATATTTTAAATATAAAATATGCAACTTTTTGCAGACATTAAACTGTAAGTATCTGTCGTCGATGTCTTGAAAATCTTTCTGACTGTTAATAAGATTATTTTTTTACGTAACTTTTCCTGGTAGAGAGGAAGAAAAGAAGAAATAAATAAATGCCACGAATTCAAAAAATATTTAAGTTATGATTATTAGAACTTATGAATTTTACGAGCATTAGATACTCGTGTAAATATTAAAATGAAAGTAAATTTATTGAGTACTAAACAACTCAAATTTATTATTTAGATTTCATGAAACATCATTTTGCAGCCCATAAGTACAGTACACAAGAGCTTCTCAATAGTGGACACCGCCAAAAATACAAAAATGTCTTTATTGAGAAATATTTTTATCCGAGAAATTTCTCATTATCACGGTGAACTTTTATAGCTTTGGTTATAATTCTCTTGTATATCCGGTCCTGAACAACGTTAAACTTGTATATCTCAACATAGGTGGTAAAAAGGGGGAGGGAAAGTTAAAGGACGCAACATGGGCACCAAAGTTCAGAGGAGACCTGGCCATCCTTCTTTGAAAAGAAATCACGCTGTGTTACGAGGAAAATGTACGAGAATGAAACAAACATCTTAAGTGGGCGTTATAAGCACTAAAAAATATCCGTTAGTAAATTTTAGATTCGTAGATAAAGGTATCGTGACGCATATGTTTCAAGATTCGTGGTACCCTCATGGACAAGAGAATATTAAATTGGCTGATCCGATTATGTGAGTACAGAAAAAGTTTTCAAGGGAAGGTCGATGACCTTGGATTTTAAGAAAATTTGGCGCCACAGCCATCTTGAGCTGTCAGTTTCTGTGTACATTGGCGCATGTATGCGTTTCATTCCACAAAAAGTGTAACTGTTTTTATAGCAAATTTCTTGAGCCATGCTGGTACTACCTCGAAAGTTTATAAACTGTTGGAGAGAGAATAAAAACTCAATTTAATGCAACTTCGAATAACTCCTTGTAGTTTGACTGAAATTTCACGATAACGACGGAAATTTCTTCGCCGTGAACATAACCAGCTCAAGTTTCACTCCATTTCCCGTGATGTCTCATGCATTATTTGTAAGTCGCTGAAGTTAAAATGGTAATATTTCCTTTTTGTGATAAAGAAGACATAACGGTAACATGTCCATTTCATCGTATGCATGATGAAACATTTGCGGATTTTTCGTGGTTTATATGAGAAAAAAAAGTGTCAAGGTCCGACCGCAAAGAGGGCATTCGAAATTAGGGAAACGACAGAGTCTACAGAAAGGGTGCATGTTCTAAAATATCAAACAGCACAAGTAAGTTTTAATGGGAGAGTTAAGACGTATGTACTGTGACAGAGCTGAAACTGAACTGTGACCAGTGCTGCCAACCAAGCCTGTTGAAAAATCCCAGGATTCTTCGTAAAAAATCTTGAGACAAAAGTTTTCGCCTTTTCTATTTTTCTCAACAATTAAATGTTCACTAACTCATCACATTTATTGTTTTATCCCCTCCACCCTCAGTTCTGTCGAGAATCCTGAAAATTTTCGTTTTCCTTTTCACTTTTGTTCTTGAATACTGTGTGAAGAAGAGAGAAGAGAATTTCATTACTTACGTCTTTCTCTTCGAACACTTCAAAGCCACTAAGGGCTTTTTTCTTGTGACAGGTCACAGATTTATTTTACGTTTCTATTGCTGTGTAAAATCCGAGTGCTTATTACTCCCATAAGGCGATATATTTTCCATTTCCCAAATTTTGGAAGTGAAAAATTTGAAGAAGCAATGCATACTCACTCAGTTTTATGTAAACTCCTGAGAACTCTTGAGATTTTCTTAAAAGTCTTGAGATCTCAAGATTTATCTTGAGGTTGGCAGAAGTGACTGTGACTGCACTGTTACTGAACTCCGTTCAATTAAACTAATATCTTACCTGGCCGATCCAGAGGAAAAAAGGACAATGAATAAGAAGAGAATTGTGGTATTGAAAAGGTCACGCATCAGATGTAGGTATAGAAATGTAGCAGACAAAAGACGTTTGTTAGACGTTTTCATCGTGTTACACAGAAAAGAGCCGGACAGGAGAATCTATACAAAAATGTACATTCGCGAGGAGGTCACCGCACATTTTTATGCTAACTCAAGTACGAATACGGGCCATTTAGAATTTCGTTTCACGGTCGAGACGAATTTTTCATTGTGATGTAACGGACGTTCAGCTGTATTTAATTTTTTCCTTACACTTTTTGTGAATCCGATAACACTGAACTTAGCGAGTGAAAAATTGCAGATTTGGTCAGAAGTATTCACTTCATGTGGTTCACATCATGTGGCTGTCATATGGTAGCTTGTGCTGTTTGTCCATCTCATGAATCAGGGGTGACTGGTTGGCGAAAAAAAAAAATTTCAAGCCATCTCAAGATCCTTTTTTGTGCAACTCATCACAGTTTGCTGAAATCAAGAATGGGTGATATCATGTGATCTTTAGATCAAAGGGAAATCATCAATGCCAAAAGATTCGTGATCTTAGTGATCGAGATCTTTTTTCTAATTTCTAAAGTAATTTAAGATTAAAAATCACAAAAACCGAAAAAATTGCGATATCAAGATCAAAACAATGACAATATCGTAATTCATGTTTTCGAAACGATCTTTGATTTCAATTCAGTATCTGGCTGATTTCGAAAGTTTCATCAAATTTTCATTCGGTTGCGATTTGCTTCCGAAATTTTAAAATTTCATTCTTGAATAGGGCAAATTAATTTCTCTTGGAAAATTGAGTACGATATTGAAAATAAGAATTCTTGAGTCACTGATTGACAACATTTCATCAGGACTTTCATCCGACTTCAATTTTGGCCTCAAAATCCGAAATTTCATTTTTGAAATGAGCAGAATTGATCGCTCACTCGGAAAGTGGCTCTAAAGAATCCTAATTCTGATGGTTTGTTCAGTTTTTCAAACTGAGTGAGTTTAGCCCCTTCGAAGCAATTATTTATATTTACGTTCGCTCAGATTCCGATGTGATAAAATTTATCGAAATTAAGAAATGAAAGGGAAACTTGTTGTTTTCCTCGAGGAATAATAAGAAAATTCTCTTAAATGAGAAGAACTTTCTTTCTTCTAGGAAGAAGGAGATTTTTTCTTCCATTTTCTGAATAATGAAGGCTTCGTGTTTTTTTTTTTTTTTTGTAGGAAAGAATAAAAGATTTTGAAAGTTTCATAAAAGGAAAAGAAGAAACAAGAAGCAGTCTCTTCTTCCCTTTCTTCTGTGAATGAACTCTTCTTTTTTTTAGAGGAAGAAGAAAAAATCATCTCCTTAAATAAGAAGAATCTGGTCTTTTTATTACAGGAGGGCTAAACCAGTTGTTCAGTTTCTTGGAGAACGAGAAACATGTTCTGTCTTTGAGAAAAGAGGAGAAAAATTCTAATTTCTTCCCTCAGTGAGAAGAACTTCGGTCCTCTCTTTGAAAAAAATAATAATAATTTTTTTTTAGAAGAAATGAGGAAAGGGCTTCGTACCCTTTGCGATGAGAAAAATCTTCCGACGACAAAAAAGAAGATGATCAGGCATTTCCGTCTATTTTTTTTAGTGAAAAGTACTCTGTGTAAGAAAAATTTGCGTCCTTCGTAAGAAAAAAAAAATTGAGTAACTTTTTTTAAGGGAAGAAATTTGTTTATTTCAAAGTGAAAAGGCACAATTTTTCTTATCAGAATTTTGTCTGACTTCAAATATGAAATTTCGGATTAATAGAGCCAGAATACTAGATGAAATTTCAAAATTGAAGAGACATTCCTGCACTCTTTTGAGGAGGCGAATTTAATTTATCCATACACTTGACATTAGTATTTAAAAGTGCTCCTCGCTCTCGTTCCGATCCGACTCAATTTCGTACCTAATGGAAACAAGATGGGAAGAGATCTCATGCAAATTCTAATTAATGGTGATAATCTAATTTTTCTGAGTAAAATTAGTACCTTTTACGTATGAAATTTGAATTTTGGACCCAGAATGACGGTAGTATAAAATCTGATTGAAGTACCGAAGTAGTACTCTTTCAATATATTGTTCAATTTTCTCGGCGAAGTTCGATTAATCATTTTACAGAAAGAAAATTCAAATTTAAGACACCATTCGGGATCCAATTGGAAATCGGACTGAATTGTCCAACATAGCGATACCGATGACCCATATTCCGGTTTTCAGTTTAATTTTCTAAAAAATTTATTCAGTTGAGAAGAGATGATTTTTTCCCCTCGTTTTTCGGAGAAAGAATCCAACTTCTTGTTTTAAAAACGAAAGAGGTTTACTAGCATTTTAGAAGTGGGAAAAACTGCATCTGGAGCCAAAATTCGGAACTCATTACAAATCTAATCGAATTTTGTATCTCGACAATACGAAAGCCTGCATTCAGCCAAATTATTCGATTTATCAAGTTGGATTTATATTATCCATTTTAGAAGAATTAAATTCAGATTTCAAATTTCACATTACAGAGATACGAGTATAATCGAAAAATCTCATTCGATTTTCAAAATAAACGAAACGAAAACTTAAAACTCGATTTGGAAATTCGAACGGGTTCCTTCCAGGGTCAAATTTGAGACTCAAGTCAGAGTTAGAGCAACAATTGGATGGAATTTTCAAACTTGGCGACCTTATGATCCATATTCCGATACGTTGTTCCATTTTTCTAGTTTTCCCCCTTTGAAGAGGTCAAATTTCAACTCGGAATCTAAAATGGCAACTATACAAAAATTTGATAAATTTTCGAAAACAGCGATTCAAAAAACCGTTATTCCGATAACTTGTTCAATCTTTTTGGCATAATCAAGTTAGCTCCACTGAAAGGAGACGATTAGAATTACGGGCACCCAGTTGTGGTCGAACCAAAAGTCCAGTTAAATATTCGGAATAGATGACCCAAGAAAACCTCAATTCTAGTATCTTATCCAGTTTTTCAGCAAAGTCAATTTTGCCAATTTCGAATTCGAAAGTAGGAGTCTTGGGCCTAGAAAAATCTAATTCTATAATAGGAATGATCTGAAGTTCTGTTTTCGACACCTGTTGAACTTTTAAAGCTAAAACTGTTTCTTTCATTTAGAGTCCAAAAATGGAGGATCTTTACTCAAATCTGGGCTGGATTCAAAATTTGATGCGAAGTTCGAAAAGAACGACTCAGAAAATCGATGTCTCTATACTTTCTTCAGTTGTTCAAGAAAAGTCAATTTTCCCCATTTTGATTTCGGAATTTGAATTCTGCTTATGCACAAATCTGAGCTGGATCAGAAATATGACGCGATATTGAAAATTAGTGGCTCAAAAAACAAATTAGGTTATTTCCAGTTTCGATTAAATCAAAATTAATTTTTTTCTTATCATTATATAAGAGTTATTCTTATTATTTTTACTTATTTTTTAATTAATGAATTCATAATATCAAAATCATTGATTTCCTGTCATTTTAATAGTTATAAAATTAATTTTTACTTCGTTATTTATGTGTATAAATTTAATTGAAATTATTCATTCTGTTTTGATACTTTTCTCTGTTTTTTAACCCAGATCAATTTTGCTTATTTTGAGGCTGAAATTTGGATTTTTGGGTACAAGTTGGAGCCGGATTTGAAGTCCGGTGTGAAATTCGAAATAAATGCCCCCAGGAAACTCTTATTCAGACATTTTGTTCGATAATTTTCCATTTAAGGTTCTAAGGTTAGTGGTATATTCGAGCCCCCTTTCAGAGAGAGAGAGAGAGAGAAAATTTTTTCACTTATACAGAAACTATAGACCCTCCTACTTGAAGATGCTCAGTCCTTCCTCTCCCTCCCTCCGAGTCGATGTAAATTCGCATTCAGAAAAAGAGTATAGGGATTATCTTTTTACATCTTGCATACATGAAGAGAAATAACGGGATTAGTAAACAAAATCGCAGTGGGGGGGGGGTCACACCTCTCTCCAATGTTATTTGTAGAACCGACTGTATGATATTTTATTCGTTAGCAAAAATGGGAATGTGAGAACTTTTTCCTTTGGTTACATCTAAAATTATTTATAATATGTTGACTGGAATTTTTTGGTTAGTTCACCCCTCTCCCAACCCCCATATTAAATAAGCTAGTCATGGCCATATTAGTTTGTAAGTTGTTTGTTATATTACTTTATAATCAAAAGTGGCCAGAAGTAAAAATGAGTTGACAAATTCGCGTACACAGAAGCTAAAAGTTGTATTAAGATGCTAGATTATTTCCATTCAACATTTTTTATCTTATACGTTTAACTTGGTAACTTATTTTAGTCCCGTCTGTTGGAGAAAAAAAAAGAGAGAGAAAAAGTGGTTTTGTAATTTAATGACGGTATTTATGTGAATATATACGACGTACACGTTTCAATTTACAATCTATGAATACGGTTACTAATGCATCTCATCTTCGAAAATTTCTGAAATTCCTTATTTCAAAACTATGAATTATCGTTGACCATCAAATAATAATTCGAAAGTTTTTACGTTTTTTTCGAACGTACGTATAGATTTCCGAACGGAATACGAAATCATTTAGGACGTTTGGACTCGTCTCTCGCGGAATCGACCATTTTGACCACGAGCGGTTCCCGCGCCACAGGTGGTACCGCACCTGTCAGTTTATGGTATGAAATTAAAATATATGGCTGTAAAAACAATGTATCCGAAAAATTCCCGGCGAAATTATACGTGTTGTCCGAGAAGATCGATAAAATACACACTCGAATGCGAACTAGAGAGATCGTTATGCGGACGAGCTCAAGTTACAAATTATTTTTGTATACGTACGAAATTTCAAAATTATGTCATTTTGACCGTCCTTTAATTACCAGTGATAGCCATCGCTGTCCGCAAACAACTTGTATATCTTTCGGATTCCGAAACGTACAACTTTGTGCAGTCATTTGCTGAACCACAGTGGCCAGCCTACACGACTACGTTCATCTTCTTTTTTTATGCCTGTTATTACCATTCCCTCTTACACGAAAAGCACACACGTCAATTCGATTTTATTTCACCGTATGTCATCTGCTGAGATTTGTTTTCACCATGTACTTATTTATGTTCTGGGTGTTCTGATTTATGCGACGGATCGAAAAACTTATTTACGGCCCCGTGTTGTAAAATAGAGGGGTGCGTCGCTGTATGATCACTGCGATATTTCTGGAGAGGACTGATTCTGTATCTTTGAAGTTGTACACTAAGGTGGCACTTATTTTTACTTTGCTTATTTATTTATTATTATTTATTTTTTTATTTTTTTTAGAATTGTTTTCTTACAAGAAACGGTAGCTCATTTTGTATACAAATCTAGAAACCATATTTTGGGAAAAAGTTTAGCTGGTGTGTAAGTAGGTTGAAGTCAAATTCGTAAGAAAATTTCTTTGGAACACCTCGCAAGTAAATAAAAAAAGTGTGATTTCACACGTAAAATTGATTTTCCTTAACATAAAAAAAGACTCGACAGGAAATTAAAAAAATCGTGTGTGGGGTGCAAGGGTTCCAGAATAAGACTATTAATGGTGTACTATAAAGGAGGAACATGAACAGCTGACCTGGCGTGATACAGGGGCTCATGGGAAGTTAACAAGATCAAAATAGTGTCTACAGTTGTTTTCGCTAGTATAATTTTTCAGTTTTTCGAACAGCTTCTAGAAGATTTCGGAGAGCTTAGGCCAACCCCAAACCCCCACCCTGTTTGCATTTATGTTATATACTAGTGAACTGATATCTTTAATTCAATGTTGATCAAATAATTGTCACATGGAGTAGTACAGCGTTTATTTCAAATAGTGTAGAGGATGACAGTAATAGCTGGGGGCTTCGCCCCCTGGCCGCTTCGCGGTCCAACCCCTGCTGTCACTCGTTTTGCTTGTGCCGGCCTGCAGTATTTCGCAAGCTAGAAAAGTATAACTACTAAAAAAAAAAAATCAGTTAGTTTCCAGGCTCACCACGAGGAGGTAACTGCCACGAGCCCGCAAGAGAAGGGTAGCCCCTCTTAATGCCTGTATGATGGTGAAGATTCAGATTTGTAATGTTAATTGTTTACAGGAATACCAGAATAAGGTACTCTTGTAAAGAAAACGACACCCTGTAAAACACCATCATACCGTTCTAACATTAGTAACTTAAAATTCTATTTTTTTCTTCTTTTTTTGTAATCTATAATGTATGTTCTTAATAAACTATTCTAATTCCTAATAATACTGAGAAAACCGAAGTTGTTATAGATAGACAAGAAAGGAAAAAGTCAGCTACAACAGTTTCAGTTTCGACACGAATCAGGTGGGGTTGAAGGAGGGAGATGCAGTTTTGTTTCAGTTTAACTATCCTGTTGAGTAAGTCAAGAACATGAGTCTACTCGTATAATACCTCAGTGAACACTATATTTTTTAATGGTATGTCTTACTGTTTCATTATTATGCTGATTATTAATTTGGATTCGGATCCTGCTTCTACTACGACAGCGTGAGAAAGCTACATAATGACCATGGGTAAAAACTCCATCACAGTCACTTTCCCCGACCATGCTCTTCCTCGCCCACCGCGACGCTCGTCCTACCTCTCCAGGAGCTCTCATCTTCACCGAGAAGCCCCCGGAGGTAGGGTACCTCTGGTGAAACGTAAGATTAAGGAACAGGGGAGGCCACCAGGAATTTATCTCCACGGAGGGGAAGAAGGAGGTGGCTTTTACTGTTTAGTGTATAGAGAGCCCTCCCTACCATAACTCCTCCTCGTCCTTCACTGTGACCTTCCTCCCCAAGCTCTTTCCTCCACCATGAACCCCCTTCTAAGGGTAGTCTACCCCTGGAGAAATGACTTGGGCATAGGCCTTTCCTACCCTGCTCCAGCAGTTGTGTACTCTAGCACCCTCTCCCCATGCAATCCGTCTAAAGCTTATTATTTCATCTTCTCACCTTGTTTTAAGTCTGCCCTCCGTTCTTTTCCTTTTCCTTCGTGTCCACTCTATTACTGTTCTCTCCCACGTATCCCCCCCTCTGACAACATGACCTGCTTAATCCATTTCAAGCTTTTTAGTTTAATATCTGTAGTATTTTCCGCCGGTCTTTTCTCTCGCATCAATATACTTTCCCCTGTCAGATCCCTTTACTTTGGTTATAAAATGTTCCATGGCTGTTCAAGTCCCTGCTATTTTTCTCATACTGACGCGTCACGAGAAAACATACCCTAGGGTGATGATGGCTCAAATTGAGAATTTAACTAATGTTCATTGAAGTAGGCACGGGGAATCCAATAAAACCTACAACTTACCGCAAGTCTCTAGCTCTTTTCCTAACTGAAATACAGCGTTTTGAAATCAGAACATTCCACAGGGTGGCCACTTTCCTGGAAAAACTGGATATCAGGGAAAAGTCTAGGAAATTTTTTCAGTCTGGGAAAAGTCATGGAAACGTCAGAGAATTTTCAAAAAATAAATTCTTAATAAAATGGCGTGGTTTAGAAGTATCATGGTAGTTGGTCATCGGCGCCGACTTGGCACTTTTTGGGGGGCTTGGCCCCCATGATAACTTTGTAGGGGCGATGCCCCCCCCCCAATATTTTCAACTCAAAAATGGAAAAAGTACAAAAAATTTTACCATTAATGTTTAAATTCAATAAAAAAGAAAAAAAAGAGAAAACGAATAAGAGAAAATCGATAACACCGGAGTATCGGACGCGTCTCAATAAAATAATCAAAGAAAAAACCGGATTCCAACTGATTCTGCCCCCCCCCCAATATTTTCCATAAGTCGGCGCCTATTTAGTTGGTACCTATGTTTAGTCCGTGAAAAATTTGCTATTGCACTAAATTTTATCGAATCAAATACTATTTTCCCCTTATTTTCATAGTATTTGCTCAAAATTTTATGCTCGAACCTCTTTGTGGAAGCCCTTAGACTTAGTGCAACTATCTCTAGCTGCCAAGGAGGGAGTTGAAGTACTCAAACATTGCATTATTTCTCTCAGGTCGTCGAAACAGTTGGATCGATTTCTGAATTCAGAATGGTCCCAAATTCGAATTTGAACAGCCAGAGTTGAACTGAAAGTCATCCACGAGTGTGGATATTGAAACACAGATTTTAAAAATTGCTAACTCGTTTCCAACGATAAGAAAATTTGTATAGCGGTAGAAATTAGTTCAGGGACGTATCGGACAGTTTTTCCTGGGGGAGTAAAAATTGTGAAAGCCCCAACTGACTCAATTCAAAGTTTCCAAGTATCAATGCAAAAAAAACCTTTTGTTGACTTGTTGGGTTTTCCCAACTTCTCAACTCAATTTCCAAATATCAAAGAAAAAAAAAGAAGAAAAAAAACCTTTTTAACTTGTTGGATTTTCCCAACTCGTCTGACTGAAATGGTAAATTTTCCCAACTGCTGAGTGAAAAATTCCTACGGGGTGGGTGGTAAGTTTCCCATCTGCCCCCCCCCCTATCGGTACGTCCCTGAATGAGTTTGACACAACGGTCTTAGCAACTTTCAATGAAGAGCCAGAGGAAGGGGTAAGGCCGAAAATCATACGTGAGATGCTTGTGAATATTGAAACGCAGATTTTTGGAGTCACGAAACTGGTTTTCAACAATAAAAAAACTTGTGTAGCCTAGAACGAGGGTGAGATCATTGTCCTAGCATCTTTCATTTGGCTTTTGTAATTAACTCTCACATGTTGCAATTCTACTTGATATTTTTTTCTCTGGAATATGCACACGTGCTGAGAGACATTCTGTTAAATGAGAAAAATAAAAATCGCCACGTTAATAGAAAAAATAGACGAGTATATAAATTAACGATGCGACTGAAATTTCAGCTGGTTATTTTATCTTTAGGATATACTTTCCTCCGTGCTCAAAAATTAAATTCATATAAAAGAATGTGTCCTGCGCGTTTTAAAATGGTATAGGTACGTATCTCGATTCGTCGGCTATCTACAATAGCTGGAACAAGTGCTTTCGACGATGTCGGGTGACAGTTACTGTATTTATAGTCTCGCATTTTATGTTGCTAACTTATAAGCTTGAAATTGTTCTCAGAAAAAGTACCTAAGTTACCTTAAAGTTCCCGACTCGAAAAACCTAAACGGCTCGATTATCCGCCCCCTTCCACTTTTCGGTATTATTGTATCAAACTTTTTTAATTTATCGAGCAACTATACAGTAACTATTTCCACGAATGAAAAGCAGACCCTAAATTTTGATTGTACATTGTATATGGGAAGGATTTTCAATATACTTTACACAAACAATTTCATTCTGAGACGATCGTTATTGTATTGTTCTCTGATTCTTGTTTCCTCTGTATGAGCTTGCACTTCACGTTTGTCAGAAAATAATGTTGTACACAGAAAACATCAAAATTTCGATTGCGAAATTAATTATGACCAGTTGGTTTATATTCACCGCTCTTCAAAACCGAAAGTCTTTCCAGCAGTTCCCTTATACAGACGATTTTATGACATCTTCATCTTCGCAGAAAGATACTGATTATGCGTACATAGTACCTACCCACTTTTACTGCATTTATAATTAGATCGTAAACACGTTCATACTATTATTCAGTTTGTTTCTCATTCGCTAATTATGAAAACTAGAAACAGGATTGCAGCTCGAACAACTTGTCTATAACGATGTTCCCGTTGTTTTGCAGCAAAATGAATGATCAAAAAATAGCGTGTTAAATTTTTTACTGACTACTTTTAACGTTCCATGCTGTAGGTCCTTATCTTCGGCAATACCTTGCCATGGTGAGGAGGCTTAGGCGTAAAGAAAGAAAGAAAATTGTTTAGAAATGCGGTGACTGCAATGTTGCTTTCTGAACTCTGCTTCCGGATCAATATCCATTTATTTTGCAACAATTGCAGTGGTGTGCATTAAAGTTTCTACCTCGTTTTTATACTTTCTCGAATAACATTGAGAGATTGAATACAGCTCTTTAGGACAGTGAGAGAATCGATGACATTAAATTGTTCACTTTCGGTTGACAATGCAACTGTTATGTCTGTATAGATAGAGCATTAGTGTAAGCATTCGTCTATGGTCTACCTTTGGTATTGAAAATAAATGCTCATTCGAATTTCCACTTTTGTTTTAATTGAATAAACAGGAAAAATGGTAAAGTCGTATAATTGTCATTTGTCCCATTGGGAAAAACGTTAATTCATAATTTTCAGATTCCAGTTATGAATAAGTTTTTCTTTTTTCTTTTCTTCAAAAATTGAAATAAATTTCCTTTGAGTTACAATTCAAATTTTACAAGTTGAAATTCTGAGTTGGGAGAAATTTCAAAAAACATATGTACATCTAAAGTTGGGAAAATCATGAATATTGCACTAAAGAGCATAAATTCATAATTTATGATAGTAATAAATCTAAAATTATAAAAACTCCCTTTTGACTTGTTAGATTTTCTCAACTTTTGATCCATCTACTAAAATTTCCCGACTCCAGCGGAGTCGTGGGGGCTACCCTCGTGTCTTCCCTCCCCTTAGTTTTGTTCCTGCATAGGAAACCCAGAGAAGAGAAGGATAGAAGCTTTTGAGATGAGGTGCTATAGTTGGGTCCTTAGTAATACTTAACAGGGTAGGAAATTTAAAAATGCATATTTGGAATCGTCTGAAGAGAAGGAGAGATAAACTAATAGGGCATATCTTGAAGCACCCAGGAATAATATCCCTGCTGCTAGAAGGAAGGGTGGAAGGAAAGAATTGGGTAGGTTGGCAAAGATTTCAGTATGTTCTACAGATAATCGAGGATGTCAAACGTAAGAATTATTTGGAAATGAAAGAACTGGCACAAGGTAGGGAGAAATGGAGTGCTGCATCAAAGCGGTCGTTAGACTGATAACCTTATCATCATCATCATGCTGTAGGTAAGATATGTTTAACGTACACAGTAAGATTTGAATAAGTTATCATGTGAGTTGGGAAATGGGATCAACAGGTTATTAACAGGAATGCCGCCATTAGACTTGAAGGAAACTGGTGATCCCATCAGTTAGATAGACAGCCAAAAAAAAAAAGAAACATGTAAGTAGAAAGGAGGAGAAACAGCTAGGCAGCCAGCAAATCAATCAACTATAGCTAGCCATAAAACTTCAATGAAAGTAAAATGTGCCGAGCAGGAGGCCGATGATGACGTCTCTCAGTTATTATGACATTTGTATTTTGGGGGTTTGAATGAATTGGAACCAGTCAGTGCCATGTTCGAAATAACTAAACCATTGAATCTTGGTTTTGATATATTTATTATTATTATTATTATTATTATTATTTTCTATTGCGAGTCGTCTGTTTTGACTTACTGTGCAGCAAAGGAAGAATTTTGAAAAATTTCCACTCTACATATGACGCCGGTTGCGAAATCATACATTAAAGTCGGAAAATTAAATTTTGTGAACAATCAGAATACTTATTATTATTTCTAACTTCGAATTCTTGTTGCCCATATTTCTGAGTAACATGTTGCTCATCTCGCAGCTCAAAATACAGCTTCTTCCGACGAAGCATTTCTGCTTTGTTTGCTCGCACTGTGTTTCGCCCCCTTATTTCGATCCGAGCGTACAAGGAACCCTCCCCACCATTCCTTTTTCTTCTTGAGTGAAAGGACGGAACAACGTGAAACAATGTAGCTTATAAAGAGACAAAGTTTAGTTTCTTTTCTGGAGAAGAATTTTCTATCCCCTAAAAGAGGAGCTAGGGGATCAAGTCCATTACGTCATGAGGAAGGGCGAATTGAGGCATCGCCCCTTCTCCCACTGAGCCGCAGAAAAGCCCGGATTTCTTTTTTTGGCATGAAATTTACTCACTCCTCCAGAAATGCCGTCATGCACGGCTTTGTAACAGATGAGATTCAACGTTTCACGTTTAGAATGCACAGTATGAGTAAAATATACGTAGAATGTAGAGTAGAATTCTATGTGATTCGTCCATTCATTCTACGAGTTACGTGTAAAATACGAATCCGAATCCTGTGGAATAGCAGAGTAAATAGCCAATCAGTAATATTCTACACATTCCACACGTAGAATATTCCGTCATACTCGTATTATAATAGATGTAGATTGAACGCGTAAAATGGATTCTATATTCTGTAGGTTCACCCCTAGTCAAGACGTCCTACCAATTTCTGAACCTTAAACAAAAAAGTAGAGGAGCTCGCATACCCTTGAAATATTATTGGAGTCGGAATTTTTCTGCTAATATTTGACGTTGTAGTAGGCAAAATCAAAAAAATAGGTATTATATTCGCTTTTTTTTTCTTTCTTCTTTTTTCTTTGCTAAAATGAAAAATTTTCGTATCATTGAATCCACATTTTCAACTTCATTCAGTAAAATGTGAAAATAGCTGGGCTTATTTTTTATTGTTTCAAAAATTTTTGTAATATATAATCAGAATTTTCAACGTCATAGTCGGAAAAAATAAGGAAAGAATCTTTTTCTTTGCTTATACGAAAATTTTTTGCATCGATTCAGCGTGTCGGCATTTTCTATAACTATTTCCAACTCCTTCCCCCGGGAACCTTCAGTATCGAGAGGCACAAAGACAACTGTTAGAATTCCGAGAGCTATTCTGCTAATGCAGAAATTTTTCTGTTTGATTGAATGACAAAGCGTAGTGTTTTGTGGCTCATTTCAAGGAACGAGATGCCTGCGCCTGGTCTCTCGACACAAATAAATGAAAATTAAATCCAGGCCTTCCTCGAATGCTCGAATGAGCTCCGTTAACTCGAGAAAAGATGTCGAGATTAATTGGTTTACAATATTGTCTTGTGATTGCGGGAAATGTTTTCGGTCACAAGAATTCAAATTACGTGTATTTTATTGTGAAGTATCCATTTCTGTTCTGTTATTGATTAATATTTTCTATGACGAAGAGGCACTCCTTTACAACAAAAGCAATATTATTAATCCGACTCGAGTGAGTTTTTCTACGACATCAGTTCTACTACTAAAAGGCATTTTGAGATTGGATTTTGAAATAATGGAGTTGAAGAAATCTATCTGCTTATTTTTTCAGCTTACACACCTGAGAATGACAGTTTTCTCGAAATTTCGTACCTTTGGGCACTATATTCCGAATGAATAAAATACTGCTCGAACTCTTAATGTCGGTAATGAACCTACTTTGGTATAATTTAAAATAATGTACCTGGTTGCGATATTCGTTCGAAAATAGGTTGCATTTTAGTCTCTTGTTCAATGATAGCGTTCTGTGCTCGTCCTCTTACTCTCATTTTCAAGCAAACCTAGCCTAATGAAGCGTAGCCTTATGTTATAATCGAGCGTGCTAAGCCACCATATTTATATCATTATATCCCTAATTTTTCCGTTGACGAACGAATGCATCTAGGGTGACGATCTAGGCTGCCTGCGAAGAAGATCGAGGTTGCGCGGTGCATAAAAATAACATGAAAATGGTCGTTTAGTTTACTCCGGTTCATAGTGCTTTAGTAATGGTCACTTCGTTAATTTGTTTTCTCGTTTTAATTATTAATTCTCTTTCGGATGAAAAAATGTTTTCTCTCCCAAGAGGAGGGCTCTAACGTATACCCAACCTTGGAATCCTTGCAATTTTAAACGGACAGGTATCAAATAAAGTATCCATGTAGAGATTTCCTAGGTTTTTCATTTTGAATATCGCATCCGGCTCTATTTTGAGTTCTAAGTCCAAATTTTAGACCCGAAATTGGCAAAATTACATCAGTTCGATGACCCAAAATGGGAAAAATTCAGCTGACTTGAAAATTTTAACAAGGTATCGAAATTTAGTTTCCTTAGGCTGCCATTCCGATTATTGCATCCGATTTTCGGTTCGGTCCCGTCTTGAGTCCAAAACTTTACATTTTGGATTTAAAAAGGATAAAAGTTAGGTTGGCTTGAGGCATTTAACAGTATTTCGGAGCAGG
This sequence comes from Acanthococcus lagerstroemiae, assembly GCA_031841125.1. Classification (NCBI taxonomy): domain Eukaryota; kingdom Metazoa; phylum Arthropoda; class Insecta; order Hemiptera; family Eriococcidae; genus Acanthococcus; species Acanthococcus lagerstroemiae. The sequence continues at coordinate 25,665,359 of CM063106.1, read as the reverse complement.
GATTTGTGGCTTTTGGATATTGCACCAGATTTGTGAACCGACCTCGATTAAATTTCAAAAAATCGGAATTTGGAAAAATTGAATTGCTTCGAAAAGGAATTAAGTTATCGAAATTGTTTCCTTTTTTTGCAGGGAAGGCGGATGATTTTCATGAATATTGCAACAGATTTTTGATTTGGCCCCAATCTGGGCCAGAAATTCTACATTTTCTTCATCAATGCGAAAAAATGAATTTGGATTGAGAAATGGAAACGTAGTGAACTTTTTCTTTAGACCACTGGTTTTGAGTATCGCATCACATTTTTGATACGGCTAATTTGGTTTCTTAAAATCGAGCTCTGTATTGAAGTTATTAGTTTATCTGTGGACTGTTTATTCCTATAATTGCAGTAGACTTTTCCGTTTACATCGCATATGGGTTTTAATGTCAAAACAGACAATTTTCTTCAAATTCTGAAATCAGCCTAGCTTCAAAAACTAAGCAAAGTATCACAATAGGAGTTATTTTCATGTTTTATTTTCTTTTTGAAATAATGCTAGCCGATTTTCCATCGGAAACGATTTCATCACCAAATTTGATATTTTATCCCGGGCACGATAATTAGCACTACTGCTGCCTTAATCCATTCCCCTCATCTCTAAAAAAAATTTCCTAGCTACGGCCTTTGTTTCAAAGTCCACAGGTTATATGCACTAAAACATCAGCTATAACAGAGGCGAAGAACTCCGGCTTGAAAAAATTATTGAAATATCAGAAAAGAATTTATCTTTGGGAAGCGGGTTGTTTACTGAATATTACGTTAGATTTTTCTATTTGGCTACGATTTATGCTCCAAAATCAATAACTACACTTACTTAATTAATGGGCAAAATTGAGCTGATTTAAAAAAAATATTCATACACACGGAATTTGGGTACCAGAATTTAAGTCTCTCATTACATTCAGTCTTTGGCCTCATTTGGGGATGAAATAGTAATTCGTATTGAAAATTGACAAATCTTATTCTGTAACTGGGGGCGTTTTCATAAATTTTGAAAGTACGTACCTACATATTAAGCCAAATCGGAAATCTCTGAAAAAATCGACTTTCCAGCATTCTGCCTAATTTGCAGGTCAAATGGAAACTTTTAATAAGCGCAGTTGAATAATCAAATTTCATGATGAATCTGATAATGTGAGTGGTATCACAAATTCATTATGAAGAAATCGAAAAGCCTCTTTCTTCCACCGTACGGCGGATTGGAAGACCACTTGAGATAAACTTGGGATAAATAAGGGTTTGGTAATCCGCTCAAATTTATGTTTTTCAGATTACTCACGCATGTGTGCTCAACATTTGTGGGGGGAAAAATGGGTGATGAACAAATGACCCCGTTTCAGTGATTTCGTCATTGTTCAAAGGCAAGAAAGCATCACTCATTACATGTTGTCATTCTTTGACACGCTGTGTGGCTCAAAGCAAACCAGTTTTATCCAACAAATTTATAATTCTGTCTGTTACAAACTTTCTAGCACCATCAGTGAAAATAATTTTCAATTGAAATTGAGGGAGAAATCGAAAAATTATTGTTACTTTTATTCCAAAAATTGGGAATAATAGTGTCACACGTAACCCGATACGAAATGTAATTAAGTAATTCTAACCTTCTTACCATTAAAAAAAAAAAACTTGTCATGTTATTTATTTTCCAAATCAAACTGACCCCGCCCTCATTTCAAGCTGAAATTTGGATTGTAATAGCCCAAACGTGCGAAATTGTTCAATTTTCTAATTTTTATTATGCGGGAAATGTTGAACTTGTCTGAATCAAAGCTAGATCAAAATGGTTATTTGATATCAACAACCCATGAGCAACCTAATTTAGATTAGTTTAATTTTTCAAGGATATTTTATTTGGGCTTTTTGTGGGTCCAAAATTTGGAATTTTGGGCTCAAATCTGAGTAGAATCAGAAATCTAATGGAAATTCGAAATCAGCGAGACGAGAATACCGGTCCTACGCACCTTGTTCAATTCTTCAAGCAAATTTAATTTTCACCCTTGTTTGGGTCCAAAATTTGAATTTTCGGGTTCAAATCGGGATGTGATCAAAAATCTGATGTGATATTGAAAATCATAACCCAGGAGACCCTACATTGAGAATGTTCAGTTCTTCAAGCCAATTTATTTCTGACCCTTTTTGAGTCTGAAATTTACATGTTTGGGCCCAGATTTGAGCCATATCAAGTATTTGATACATTATTCGGGTTTAGTGCCCCAGAAACCCGACTATTTCGGGATTTTGTTCAAATTTTCAAACCGATTCAGTTTTTTCCACTTCGGTCCAAAATTAGGATTCTTAGGTCAACGTCGGCAATGGATCAAAATTCTGATACAACATTCGAAATCAGCGACCTGACGGAACTTTTTTATTTTAATATTTTGTTTGGTACGTTTCTATGTAAAGTTCCACAGTTGGTGGTACGTTCGAATCTCCCTCTTTTTTTGAAAAAGGAGAACATTTTTTTATATGAAAAGAGACTAGACCTTGTCACTTCAAGATGTACTGTTGTCTCGGGAAGATCCAATTTTGTGATTAGAAAACAAAAGTGGGGTACCAACTCGTGAAACAATCTGTTAAAATATTCTGGAGATTAAGTGCTTCTTCTTCTTCTTTTTTCATTCTGCCTTCATTTCTTTCTTTTTTCCTTTTTTTCTGTCTTTCATTCGGTCTTTCTTTCCTTCTTTCTTTCTTTCTTTCTTGTATTAGAAGGGAGCCCTCCCTTGCTCACACAACTTTTGTGCATAGGTGGAGGGTTAGCATAATTGTCATTTATTTTTATTTTTTATTCAAAGAATAAAGTTTCGTTTGTTTCTTTCTATCTTTCTTGGTTTTTCTATAGTTTCTTGAAAATATTATTTATGACCCAACATTAAAAGGAAGGTAAGATATAAGGTAAAGTTCCAAGTTGATCTACTTTTTCCAAATGGACCCTGCTACCCCCATATCAGTACTGAACCCCGAAATCGCGATTAATAATAAATTTTAACCTTCTAATTTCACTTTTCTCGGTTGAACTTTTTCGAAGTTCGACCAGTGTTGATTCACAGGGATCTCGAAAAAGATCCAAAAATAACATTAGACACCTAGTGTTAATTGTTGATCCCGGGAAAGATATCAATTTCAAGCTCATTACATTTTCTTACACACAGAAACATTTCATACATTTCGATTCGGATAGTAAAATGTACAATAGTTTCCTTTCCAGACACTTTTTAAATAATATCATAGATACTTAGATTAACATTCGAAACTTATTTCAAGTATGAAAATGTTTTGTCAAATATTGATGGGTATCAAATGTTAATCCTTTTTCAAAACCCGAAATCTCAAACTTTGAATCGTAAGGGGAGGGGAGGGACAGGTGAAGAGGAACAATTATGGAGTTGAACCAAGAGAAAATAAAAGAAGAAAAGGCAGACCAAAATCCAGATAGGAAGGGAAAATATGCCAATATGCAGGGATTGCGTGGAGAAGAGATGCAAGGATACAGACAGGATCGTTATAGAAAGTTGGGGGAGGCCTACGCCCGTCAGTGGACGCATTGAGTTATTATAGATCACCAAGGTGTACGAAAAGGCTGTAAAATAAATAATAAATAATAAGTTTTCCTCTTAGATTCATATGACCCGCAAATAGTGGGCTCGAAGTAAAAATTTCAAAATTTTCCAACGGTACTTCATTTGAACCTGTATGTCAGTAAATACGAGTATAAACACCCAAATATGTGGGAAAATGAATTAAAGTATTTACCATTTCGATATCTCCGAATTATTTTTTTCTAAATTTGAAAAGTGTTGAATTTTAGCTCACTTTTCAACACAGGAACTTAAAAATTATCATGCAATAACAAAATAGTATATTACACACCAAGAGTCGAAAGTGAGTGTCTAGATGGCTCGGGAATTGCTCACTCGCTGCGCTCGTTCGCAAACTTTCCCTTGCCATGTAAACTCACTTTTGGCTCTTGTTGTGGAAGATATTTTTTATACTACTTGATCAAAAGCGGCAATGTTCTGCTCTGACGCCTGTATTTTTATTTATTTAATTTAAATTATAGACAGGTGATTTTTGTGTGCGTAATTAATTCAAAAATTTAATTTATTCAGTTAATTACTACAAAATACAGTATCACAGGCTTGTCTTCAGTTTGTTCACGTGCACAAACAGCATACACAGATAGTGACCAGGCAAAATGTAACGACGGTTAACAACTAACGGTAACAGCTGTACTACGTCGTGAATATTTAAATGTGTTCTTAAGTCGCTATTTTGTAATTCGCTCCGTGGCGGACTGGTTAGCGACGATCGCTACATTTCTGTCAAATGTTTCAATGGACACGGGTTCGATTCCCCAATACGAAATTATTGACGAGTAATCTTTTCATGTAAAAACGTTTTACATTGAGGGATGTTTACTTTACATGCAGGTTTTGTTAGCACTCGATGCATGAATGATAGGCGCTTCTTGTCATCTGTAAAACACCAACGTAAACATTGCCTTTCTGATCAAGTAGTATTAAACATATCTTGAGTAACCCCAAAAGTAACCTCTTCGTCGTTTGCCTCTCCAAGTCTCTAGTAAACAAGCAAGTCCTGTTGTTTTTTAAAGTTTTTTTCATTGTGTATTTTGATAATATATACAATTTATATTTTCCGTTATTTTCTTTTCTATTTTTACAGGGCAATAATCTGAAATGATTTTTTTTTTTTTGTTTCAGGGCAAAAAGCTTTACTTCCGTCAGTATAGTAGGCGTCATAAGAATACCATGCCTACCGATGACAGTGGGTCAGTCGTGGCTGTAGAATCCTGAATGAACGGCTAAGAGGCAACATCAGAACTACTGGACTATGTTATCTTGTCTTCGGTTTCTCAGGGGGTTTATTCTATGCTCCTTATCGCAAACGTTATACGGAAATATGTACGCATTACCGGTTGTGAAACGAGAGGTCGACGAAGATTTTCGCTCCGAACTGGACAGACCAAGTAAGTAGTACAAGCTTTATACTTGAATAAGTGTTTTTACACGGGTGGTAATTAAGGCACCAAGTTTCCGTATCGGAGGTCCACGCAAGAACTGCTTTTCGAATCCAGATTCGTGTGTAATCGAGTTTCGCCTTGATACATCGTGTTTTTACGGGGCAGGTCTATATATCCTTTTCAGTCCGGATTTAGCTTACTTTCTTAAGCCTTATACAAATACCCTCGAGCAAGGCGCCTTCTGAGAAGCAGAATCAGCCATCTGTAATCTGAGCCTTTCTCTACATATCAGAATCTCGGCTGTCTTCCCGGAAAAGTCAAAACCCTCAAACGAAAACTGCTGTACGTAGATGTGCTCGAAACGAGCTCCGCGAATAACTTGAGGTAAACTTGAAAGCGTACGCGGTTCTATGTACGAGTATGCATTATCTCTCCTACAAGTACCTATACATATTATGTATATGTGTTCATACGTATATAGTGTATTGTACCTAATACCTATATCTACATTTATACATTCCTTCTTATCGTATTCTACCCAACTTCTCTGCATGTGTATTTCGAATAATCTCATCTCAGCCACCTATATTTGTTTCCGTTTTAAACCACGCGCATTTTGCACAGATTCTAATTTTCGCTTCTGGAAATTTCTCGAAAACTTTTAACTTTTTTGGCTTTTTACTCTCTCTCTTTTTCGTCGCGTTGTCGATCGACTGAACAAAATTCACGTACTTTATAGTATCCACGTAGGGATGCAGGATGCAACTTCGCGAATTCTGCGGTTTCAGTAACGATTGAAGTATCGGCAAACAAGTCCATCAACATTATACGGCCATACGTGTTCCCAACGGCAGTTTCCAGTTTTGCGTATTCTGATATCGTCACCATAAAGTAATTGAGTGCTACCAGTTCGAATGTCAGTTCGCATATCTCAGCGGCATAGTTTTTTGTAATAAAATTATCATCTCGAAGGTTCTACATAGTTACGCAACTTTTTCAAGGGACATTCCATGAAACATTGCCTACAGATTCTCATTTAATTCAAAACATTTATGTTACGGTAATAATATTGATTCAGATATTCGAATGGTAAAGAATTTAGCCAACTTCTAAATTTCAGTGAGTGTCCTTTGAGGACATCTTCGACCGGCTGTACGTATCCATCAGATTGGAATCCGATTTCCATATCTGTTAAAATAAATTGTTGTAAATTCAAGTTGCAATCGATATTTGTACCTACTATTTTTTTGCTGCGAACATGCAGCTATCATTCATCGTTCAGATAGTCTTACTGTTGAGAAAATTTTCACTGTGTAGTCTGTATGTAGTACTAGAAGAGTTTTGACCTATTCCTGTAAATCGAAAGCAGTTATAAATATAGTTTATGTATAACTTCACTGCATACATGTAAAAACGAAATTGTGTATAGGTAAATATTTGAGAGGTTATAGAAATTATTTTCGAACGCCCCCCCCCATCCGAAATTTGTATTTGAAATATCTTTAATAAAAGGTAGTAATTAGAATACTCTGTTTTCTATCAACAAAACGTATAAGTTTCATATTTTTAATCGGATCGTAAAGATATCAGAATTGAGCATGGTCGTCCATCATCCTCTTCCACCATCACCAAGCTTTTCCCATCTTATCCCATAATATCCTAAATTATCTTGCCAAGTCGTCCCTCCACCTTGTTGGCGATATACCTATTCCTCTTTTCCACTCTCTTAGCAACCATTCTTAGCTACTCTCCCTCACTTGTCCACACACCTTACCATGTGTCCCGCGAAGCATAGCTTAGTTTCTTTGACCCTCCGACCTATATCTTGTGACCATGTTATTTTTTGAATCTCTCTTAGCTTTATCTTTTATTCTTATCTTCTTTAATTTGCCTAGCATCCTGAAGTGGGCATTCAATAAACGGGAACAACTTAACGTAATATATGTGGCAGTTTCTACAAAAATGGGTAACCTTGTTGATCCGACGAATTTTGAGTTAGAGGCAGTACGTAATAGAGGAATGAATGCCCATTCCAACAAGCTATCGGCGAGATTTGTAGCGTTTTTTGTTCCGGAGATACAATTGGTTAAAGATGAGTGTGCGGCCCATAGATGTTCAATATTATTGTGCAAATAGGTTGCACAAAAAAACCAATATTGCACAATATACGCCACGTATGGTACAATATTCTCATGTTTGCGCAATAAATATCTAACTTTTTTGATATCGCGCAATATATTGTACAACTTTTCAGTATGATCCACACACCATTAATATTATTGCCCAACCCGAAATATTGCACAATAATACTGAACGTCTATGGGCCGTTTAACAAGAACGCGCGAAAACACGTTTTTGGGAAAAACGCGTTTAAAGTTAGACACACCTTTTTCTCCCACTCCGTCAAGCGGCCCTAACTCACCGCGGAATCACTACGTTACCAGCCTCAACGAGGGCTTGTCGGGAAGGTAATTTTTCGCTCTTCTACGTGGTAACAATGCAGAACATCGGATTTATTCGTAAGCTCCGAAAAACCACGAAGAAGCGAACGCAGACATTCGCATTCTTTTCTCATTCTCTTTCTCCTTTTTATAGAAACTGCCACTTTTAAAAAGCTTTCGATAAAGTTAATCACGAAATCTTGGTGAGCAAGCAACATACTCACTACCTCACAAATGCACATCTGAAATACCTCAGGGCTCAAATCTAGGACCCTACCTCTTTCTTTTATACGTAAATGATGTAACAAATGTAATCAAGAATTTATATATCTTACTCTATGCAGGCGATATAAAATTATGTCGTAGAATTCTGACTGTTTATGACACGCATCGTCTACAGGAGGAGCTAAAATCATTAATACAATGGAGTGAGGAGAACAAATTACCGCTCAATATAAAGAAATGTGCAACAGTTACGTTCACACACAAGAAAATTCCAATAATCAATGAATACCAAATTAAATTTGACCCATTCCATAATATGTGACAAGACATGTACTGACGCCCCTCAGCAGGGTTTCCATTTTTGTATTTTTTTCTCCTCAGCTAGTTTCAATGAAAAAATTGGCTAAGTCTATCGGCTGAAAAATCTGCTAAATGAAAAAGGCTAAAATCGGCTAAAAGAGAAATACTGTGAAAATGGTCTTTAGAAAATATAAAATAAATGAAAAAAAAAAAAAGAAAAAAAAAAGAGTAGCATCTACGTATAATATGCGTGAATATTGTTCAGTTTTATGCGGCATAATTATTTCTGTATATATTGTGTGTAGGTTTCATTGTTTACTCGTCATCATCACCAGAACGACCCAGAACCGCATACTCCGGCTTCACTGCTTCGGGAGTCTGGTTGGCTGAGTGGATAGCGTGTCGGTCTCGGAATCCGGAGGTCCCGAGTTCGAGCCCACGTAACAACTCGCCAGATTTCGACCTAGGCTGATTTTTCGGCCAGAAGGGAAGAGGGCCAAGACAGCCCTAACAGCCTCCTCGACGTCTCTGAAGTAATGCTCGAAAGGGCGGATTCTAGGGCTCGGGTTGAGAGCAGATTAGGAATGGAGGCTTCACTGCTTCAGGCTTTAACATTTGTTTTCTACTAAATGTGGCATGTCACAAGAAAAGGGTCTTAGCGGTAAGTGGACACTGGGGCTCTTTTCTTGTGACATATCACTGATTCACTTTTTTATGGGCAAATCTTACAGAAAAATCACCGATCGGCTAAATTTTCTCGAACTAGCTGAATTCAGGCTGTATTTTATTAATCGGCTAAATTTAAAGAAAAAAGGCAGCATTTTTTTTTTTAATTGGCTAAAAATAGCCGGAAAAAAGGCTAAATTGGCAACTTTGCCCCTCAATATCCGTACAAACAAATTGAGGGAAGTTCTAATATGTATAATACAGTATGTACAAATTGTGAATGTGCATGATACTTGTTCGCCGAAGGGTCGAGCTATCGCTGTAAACTAGTCAGAGGAGGCTGAAAAATTAACTGAATTCGAGTTTAGTCAAAACTAGTACAAATGATTCAAAAAGAGTCAATACTCCAGAAGACTGACTATTGGTATAGTTTGAAAAGTCAAGGAAAGTTCTGAGCCAACAATGTAAAAATGACTTGAATACCGATTGATGGCGAATCAAAAAGTAGGACGACTGCAGAATCCAATAATTGTGACTTCGGTTTTAATCATGAGCAAAAATCGTTATACGAGTAAGACATCGATTTCAACTACGGGCTGAATATTATTTATTTTGGTTTCTTTTAGCTTGTAGGCTAAAAGAAACTGAACTAACTTCGGTTTCAGTTTCAGCAGAATTTGAATATTTCGACTTTTTGTTACCTGCAGTATTATGTAAGTACTCATTTTAAACTTACCGTGAGGATTCTACAGGGATGAGAAAAATTGAAGTATATTGATCGAAATCTCGAATTACAAAATCTGAGATCTGATAATTTCGAAAAGAAAGAAAAGAAGAAGAGGAAAAGTGATTTATAACTTGATTCGACATTTTGCAGGACAAATATATGCCCATTCGAAACGTTGGGAAGATAACCAACAAACTTGAAATTTCGAAATGACGCTAAGAAAGCGAATTGTAAACTTTATAAGTTATAACCCATATAGGTTCCACGTAAATAGACAGAGTCTTTGAAAGAGAGAAATGGTGTCAGAAGATGGGAAAGTAAATTTCGGCAGATGTGCGGCAAATAAAAGCTGCATCTTATGTAAGGAATAGTATGGTATTCTCTGACAGAATAAATTTGTCATTAATAGGCTATCAGTCCTACAGGTGTGTAAATTTAAGAGTACTTCCCACTGTTTATACGAAAAAATGAATGTATCTACTGAAAAAGATCTGAGTCCAATATTCTGCAAAGATCATGAGAGAATTAGTTCATGTTTTCTTAGCTTCTTATTTTTCGATATAGAATCCGCTATTCTTTCCAGCTTTTATTTTCAACAACGTGTCCCTTTAATTCTAAATTCTATCAGTCGCCACTTTTGAAAATATTGATTTTTTGTCAGATTCGGGTCAGTAGTACTGATGTTTACTTACTGAATGAATTCATTAAAAATTCAGTTCAATAATTACAGGTTTGAAAATTCCGAGGATTGGAAAAAAGATGAGAGATGTAGCCATCGAATGGCACCATGAGAATTTTTCTAAGTTGTTTTATTCCCAGGAAACTGATCAGAATGTCAATTTTGTGAAAGGTCGCCCCCTCTGCTTATGCATATTCTGTATTCAGATGTGGGTACAGCTTTGCATCAGGTGCTTTATTAGATCTGCAGTAAATAATCCGTAAAACGCCAAGATACTAGCTTCTCTCGGTATGTTTAATTAAAAGCTCAACAGGAAGCTATTCGTACTCGTGTATCTCGCTGGAGCGAAATCTTTCGAAAAATAAAACCAATATAACGGAGCATTATTCGTAAATGAAAAAAAATTCACTGTCATTACATTGCTGAGAATATTTTGATGATTATATTCTCCTCATTTTTATGTTCGTTCTTTTTCCCCATTCTCTCCTTTTAATGATGCGAACACGTCCGTCTGTTTAGGCGGCATCGCAACAATTTGGGAAAAATGTTTTCGCAGAAACAGAGGAAGCCATTAGCGAGTTTATTTGTCAAGATGGTTCGACAAACTCAAGAATTTATTAATTTTTTCTTCCTCGAAGCTTCCCGTTTTACTCTACTACCGGTCGATTTTGGGTCGAGGAAGCGCACCGGGGTAGTTGCCCGCCGAAAAATTTTTATTTCCTAGGACTCAATTTATTGTTTTATATTTTACAGACCACAACCCCTTCGATTTTGAGATAGTAAATTTGTTCTACAACAATTTTGTTCGTCAGTCGCGAAGAATTATATCACATATTCCCGGTAGAACATTGTACAGAATATTGCTCGGGAAGAGATGTTAAAGTCGATATACATTTAGGTTTCTTCCTTAGATCGTCTCATAATGATGAGTTTACAGTATTCAGCTAAGAAGGTGCCTATCGAAATGGTCAGTAATTAACTGTATGTATGTACATTCTGCATAAGTCAGTATGGGCCTAAGCTATAGAATTTCACTGCCTAGCCTAACCTCTTTGATTCTGAGTGTAGATTGTCAGCTTGGCATTGTTAAAGATGGCATAGGTTTGAAATAACGATGCACTCCAGATAGCACCAAAATTTTCACCCTCCAAAGTGACTGAGTTCGAAGAAAAATTCGAAAAGGGAACGGAACTTGAAGATCAAAAAATCCAATTCCGGTACCTTTGTATTTGAGTCATTCTAAAATGAAAATTGACTGTTCCAAACTATAATAAGAAAAATTTCGAGCTGCTGTATATTTTAACCGAAGTGAAAGGAAAATAAATTTTTTTCAGTTTGGATGAAGCGCCTAACTGGAATTCTACATTTTGATGTAAAAATAGCTTGTACCGCAAAACTTCATTTTTTATTTTTTTACTATTAGCCTCATGTATTATCACATTAGCCCGAACGGGCAAAAGCCTCCCTTCAGCTTGTCCCACTTAGGTCTATCTGTTGCTACTCTATGGTACATTTTATTTCTCAGCATATTGTCTATCACTCTCAAATTTATGTGACACTCTTGACGATTCTTCAAAATATGGTTTAGGTTCTTTAAGATTGTTCCAGATATGTTTAAGGTTTATTAACCGAAGCTTAAAATTATTTAATACCCTTCCACACTTGTTAAAAGCTATTTAATACAGGGTTGCCACTTTCTGGAAAACCGGGAAAACCGGGAAAAGTCAGGGAATTTGGTCAGTCAGGGAAAAGTCAGGGAATTTTCATTTAAGTCAGGGAAATTTTCTGAAAATAACAAACGAGTTTGTATTTTATCAGAGTAAACTTTTTTTATCATAACATAAGAATAATGATAATCTATTCGCAAATGAAATAGTCTATAATATTGAAAAATATTACATAAATTACATCTGTACCTTCTTCTTCTCGATAGCGATTTTTTTAAAATCTGTATTGTAAAAAATTTCTGTGACTCTCCTCCCTCTGGACTTCTCGGAATCCTGTAAAAAAGTCAGGGAAAATTGGAAAAGATGGCCTGGAAAACCGGGAAAAGTCAGGGAAAATCAATCCTGAAAAATAGTGGCAACCCTGTTAAAGCTTGTTTAGACTTTTAATGTTTTTCTAGACCTGTTCAACCCCCTTTGTGACTGTTCGAGACTTCTTGTAAAGTCTCAAGATGGTAACATGCTTTCCTCACTATTTACAATACTTTTAGACTTAATCAAGTCTCATAGAGACTATTTAATACCGTTCTAAGACTCGCTAAGATCCGTTCAGGAATTTTTCAGACGTGTTTAAGACTAATTCGGACTTGCTAAAACGTTCTCAGACTCATTCGGATGAGTTCAGTGACGCCTACCTGTTTTGAAAATTACCGGCTGAAAATCTTTCTGAAAAACTCACCAACCCTGCATTCATTGTTTTCTCTCCTTCCCCCACCCCGGATCTAGTTTTTTCAGCTTTATGTTTCTTTATGGATTTTCCTGAACATTGAAAACCTCCAACTCGCTCGACCAGTCACCCCCTCCAAAAGTTGTGAGCAGCTGTCAGAAATTTACCCTAGGATTGGCGCTAGTGGATAAATTCAAGATTTTAAGATTTAGGTATTTTTCAATAATTTTAAAACTCGCCTAAAACTGTGTGTGAGCTCCTTTAACATTGTTGAGACTTTCTGAGACTTTTCAAGATCTGCTTTAGACTCGGTAAGACTCATCAGTACTTCTTTAAAACTCTATAAAACAAGTTGAAGATTTTTTTGGACTTGTTCAAGTGTCATTTCAAACTTAGATTCATTCTCATGGGGTCTAGGCTTACTGAGACTCCTTTTGGCTTTTCTGAACATGTTTTAAGCTTTCAAGTCTGTTTCGAAACTTTCTCAATCTATTGCGGATTTTTGAAGACTTTCTAGATACGTACCGAGGAAAATTCAATTAATACGTCGTAAATAGGTCTAAGAAAATTTTGAAAGAATCTCTTGGCAAGCGTGGAATTCTGAAAAGCCCTAAAGATGGGAAGCCAGCATGAAAGTCAGTTAGGTCATCGCCAGCTGATATCAAAACATACTATTTTCATGCAAATTCCTCCAAAATTTTTCGCTGGCCCAGTTCGTGACCAAGCTTCTTGTTTTTGATTTCAAACTTTGTAACTTGTTGTGCTCCTCACCAGCAACCCATGCATCTAATTCGTTATCGATATCGTTTCTTGGTCCCTGCTGAAAAAGTTCCTATAATTGCGCCCCTGATCTTCAAGGATCTTGAACGACCTTGAAATGTCTCAAAAACTCATTATGAAGTCTCCAAAAGCCTTAAATGAGATCAGAAAAGCTTTCAGGAAAATCTTGAATAGATCAAAAGAGGTAGTAGAAGATTTTAAATGTGTCTGGAAGAGTTTCAAACTTGTCAGAGCGAATTTCAATGAACCTTAAATACGACCAAAAGAATTGCGGATGTGTTTGTAAAGGTGTTAACACGGTCTTAGAAAACTTGGAAAAATAGTAAAACGTCTCAACCTTGCTTGGGACTTATACTAAAACAAGTCTCTGAAGAGGTTAAAGTCTTGAACAAGTCGGAATGAGTCTTAAAAAGACTTCAGTGCTTATAGAAGAACCTTGAATAGTTTCAAACTTGTCTGCAAGCATTAAAAAAAACAAAAAAAAAACTTAGCAAACCAAACAGAGAACCAAAAGAAAGAAAAAAACAAAAAAACAGTAAAACGAACGAAAGAAACAAAAAAACAGGAATAGGTAGTCTTTTTCTACCAAGGGCAAGCTGTCGGCTCAAGAGAGAATTCTCTCATTAGCCCCCAAGGATACGGACCTGATAAAAAGACAAGATTAAAAATTGGACCAATGTTCCTAAAAACTGAACTTTTGAAACCTAGCCTCATACAAATTCTAAGTCTAAGTGCAACAAATGAAAATCTTTTTTCCAAATTGATCAAAGTCCATCCCGGTTTGTAATTTTTTTTTTAGTTTTTCTGGCCGTTAGCTTTGATATTGGTTTGGTCCTTATTTTAGCAAAGTTCAAATTATTTTTCTCACATACTAGATCGTCACCAATAAATAAAAAGAAATTTCCAGAGTTAACTTTCACCAATTTTGACACTTAATATGTCCGAATCGAGGTTTTTGGGTCTCTAAATCTGTTTTGGAGGTCGTGGAGCTAGTATATGTCTAAAATAGGGTTTTCTAGTCACTGAGTCCGTTTTTGAAATCATTTTACCTCCAGTCCCCGCGGAGCTCCAAAGAGAGTTAATGTTGACTAACATTAATTATTGATATCACTCAACAGTGGCATTTCTTGGAGCTGTGAAGCTTTATGTGGAGATGATGGACACGAAATAGTCTTAAAAATAGATTCATTGACCTCTCTTCCCCCTTCCTTAAAAAAAATTTAAACATATTGGACGTTACAGTTGTGTAATTTTTCAGCTCCATTGTCGAACTGCGGAGCACTACAGCGAGGATGTGGAGACAAAATGACCTCAAAAATAGATTCAGCGCCCCAGAAGTGCCGCTTTGTACATATCGGACGACAAAATTGGCGTTATTCAGCATTGGCCTCCTTTGGATCTCTGTGAAGCTAAAGGAAGAACACTTAGAGAAAAACTGACCATAGAAATGAATTTAGAGAATTAAAAAGCCCCCATCTGAAGACGAAATGAATTTTGCGCTGCACAACTATTAGCTCCAGCAGAAGTTGGAAGCGCAAAATACTGAATTTCTATTTTAATCCCCATTTAAATCATTTCAACCTCCCTGAGGCATGTGTTCCCCCATTCTATTTTCTTCAAACTTTGGAAAAACATTTTTGTATTTATTGGCACTGATTGGGAGGAGTTGAGAAAAAAATTCGATCTTCCCTAAAATAAGAGCCACCCTATTCAATACGGTAATATAATGTGCCGTACTTTCCTGCAGCTAGAGATCGACAAAATCGAAAGTTATTTTAAACTTCGAGATTGACTCGTGACCACTTTGAAAGGGAGTTCTTCAAATAGAAAACGACTGCAGTTATGTTTTTTTCGTCTTCCTAAAAACGAAAATCAGTTGTTTTCAAAAATACCTACAACTTTTATCCCCAGTGCCCTCGGAAGTCATCGAAAAATCGTAATCAGCTTCAAGCTGTCACATCAGTAATAAGTATGTAGTCTTCCACCGCACTCGCACACTCCCAATCTGTACATAATTTCTCCTCCACACAAAATGCGTCCTTGATTTCGAAAGATTGTATAGTTCACAAAATAGTTTATTAAGGTGTTTCGTGTCTTGAGCTGCGTTTTAATTCATAGGTAAGCTAAAACTAACCCGCTGGTTCGTTACTATCGATAGAATTTTCAACACGTTTTTCGGAAGCAACAATATATTTTTTTTCGCCGCATTTTTCTTATCTTCTAGCTCGTTAGCACGTCATTACCGCGTGAGAATGAAGAAGAATAAAAGATTACTTAGTGTTTGAAAAAAAGAAAAAAAAATGTATATTGGCAATTAGACCGACCGGCGCGATCAAAAATTATAGGTTCACGAACCGCCTGGAGTTTTTACTTGTTCGTATCCGGTTTTGCATCGCTTTGCATGTCTACACCCGTGTAATGCCTAACACGAGCATTAGAGGCCAAGAAAATGTCTATACGCTGTACGCCCCATAAATTTGGAATGCCTCTTTACGCCAGTACCGAGCTCATAATCGGTTCTTGTAACCAGTTTCGGTTAATCATAATTTGGCATGTCGGAATTAATAAGAGAGATAATAAATTTAAAGTAGACCTACAGTAATATAACTTCCACACAACGGTAATATTGGCATGTTGGCTATTTATTGCAACTCACAGATGTCTGCATCGGATTTCCAAGGAGTCTAAAGCGGGGGGAAAAAAAGTCTATTATGAATAATTTTATGTTTTAGTTAATTCCTGCAAATCTGGGGAATAACTGCCACCATGGACCGTGATGTAAAATCTTGTCGATAACTGGGCATAACATATATCGATATTGACTCAACATCATAGCAGAGTGTACGACTTATCGGTGCATTGACAATCAGAGAAAGAGTTTTAATTCAAATAGAATCAAATTTTTGTTAATAAATCTTATTCAATTCTTGAGCTGGACTCCGGAGCAGGGTCATAGAATCCATTTTTGAAACCGATATTCAATTAAGTACCATGAAAATGAAGAGTCCTATGGTTGGGGCGGGTGTTTAAAGTTGAGAGAAAATTACTATCTGATATAGGTCTTGTTTCTCAGGTTTTCGGGGCTATAAAATTAAAGGATCTAGGGTAGAGGCAGGGGTCGAGAATGAAGAAACACTCACATGTTCGAGATGGGTATCGTTTCTCAAGTTTTCGGGGTCGTCAAATCCATTCTGGACATAGATTTTTCAATTATTATAAAATTCGATGCATCTAAATCGAGGTGAAAATAGGAATTTGACAGTGTTAAGACAGGTAGATATCAGATTGTACGAGAAGACGCAGCACCACTATTTTGTGTGTTTATTTTTTATTTATTTTTAATCAAACGGACAAAATAATACGATTTCAGCCCAAGTTCGGGTGTGAGTTATGCTACGCCAAAATTATATAGAACCTTCGCCAGGAATAAAATCAGAGAAAGAAAGCGAGAGAGGGCGGGTAACCATGCCCGGGCTAATTTAATGAATATTGAGTGTATGCCTTACTCACCGCTAATTCGTCTTCGCCGTCCATCACGATGTGGGGCGAGTCAAAGGCCCAAATCAACGGTCCAAATAAAATCGTTCGAATCTAAAACGATTATTTTTAATTCTCCTATGCGTGGCGAAGACGAACTTTCAGTAGGCTAAATAAAAAAGTCCTTGAGCTTTTTCCTTTCTTCGCTTACTTATACGAAAAATGTTTGCTTTATACTAATTCGGCATTCTTTAGTAAATTTTTGGCGATTTAGTTGAGATTTCGGGGATCAATCGGCAAAATAAAAAGTCGTTGAGTAGTTTGCCTTAGGCTAAGATAAAACACTTTTCTGTCGAGTGTTCGAACGAAAAAAAAAAGATGCAGAATTTTCATGTTTTACAGCTGGAAAAATGAGGGACGCGGACAAAAACAAAATTTCTGCGGTAAAAGAAAAAGTTAGCGTTTTAAGACGTATTGACCTTGCAGATTGAAAATCCATCCTCAAAAATGACACTAGAACTCCCCCCCCCCTCCACAGTTGGTATAATTCTTAAATTTCAATAACGTTAACTTATAATAAACTAGCTGACCAGCTTCTAGGCTCATCTAAACCGTAGGCTAAAGTGAGTTGGCTGAAGTGAGTTAAATGGGAGGTGGGTGCTAAAATTAGAAAGAAAAAAACTATTTGATAAAGTTGCAAGGGGGGTCCAGACCTCCTGGATACCTGCTCTTCAAGTCACATTGCGTTCATTCGGAGTATCCTGATTATTTTGCAGTTGATCGTTTCATGTTTGTATTGTTCAGACAAAGATGTTAGGATTCTTAAAAATTCAATTGGATAATTAGAATATAAATGCTGAATATGATTTCCAAAAACTGAAGTCTTTGGGATATCGTAAGTATATCAGCCTTTTATTTGTGCAATTCTACAGTTTGATAAATATATATATCATAGAAGATACACACTTCATACACCGAACTACTCATACTCTTTGGGTATAGGCCTGCTCTGTTTTTTTTTCATATTTTTCGGTCTTAAGCTAATCTTCCCCACATTATTTCCGCAATTTTTGTTATATCATCACGCCATTTTGTATCTGGGCTTTCTCTCCTTCTTTTCTTGCTGTAAGATTCCCACGTACTGATAATTTTGTTCTATCGTGTCCCTTTTTGATGTGTGATATGTCCCGCGTAATCCCATTTTAATTTCTTGATCTGCAACTTACCTATTTCATACTCGTTTCCTCTCTCATTTTTTTGTTTTTCACTCTGTCTTTTATTCTTCACCCTAGTATACTTTGTTCTAGCGTGCTGACTCAGGACCGTAGCGAATAGTTTTTCCTGGGGCGGGGGGCAAAAATTGCTAAATTCCCAACTGACTCAACTCAAAATTCTCAAGTATAAAATTTTTTTGTATTATTTAAAGAGCGAAAAAATCGAAATATATCTTTAGACTGGTAGAATTTTCCCAACTTTTGATCTATCTTCTAGAATTTTCTAACTCTGGCGAATGCTTGGGGGGCTCCCCCCTGTGCCCCCCTTAGTTCCGTCCCTTTTCTCACTATAATAGTTCTTTTTTATTTGCTTCTTTGTTAGGACCCACGTTTGGGCTCCATCGGTGGGGACTGGTAGAGTGCACCTTTTCAATATTTTCGTTTTTGTTTCAATCTTTATTTTACCTTTATACATGTTTTTTAAAGTCCAGAAGCTTGCCCATGCTTTATTTATTCTTCTAGTTATCTCTCTATTTTTTCTGTCTTCAAACGATTGTATCTGTCCCAAATATTTGAATTCGGAATTTTTTTCTATTTCAGTTACTTGTATTGTGGTTTATATTCCCCTTCCGTATTGGTTAATAGTTTTGTTTTACTTGTATTAGTTTCTAAACACGCCTCTGCACTTACCTTTGTCAATTTTTCTCTCATTTCCTGTAGCATTTTTATATATCCTCATTTATCAGTACAACATCGTTCGCGAATCTTAGATAGTTCAGTTTTTCACCATTTATCTGTACCTCCATATTTTTCCCATTCCAGTTTTCTAAATATTTCTTCTAATAATTAAATACGCTGAATGCATTTTGAGCTCGTTTTGAAAGATTTCAGATTTTCAATTCCCTAATAATTTCTGAAGGGAGACAGTTACCGCCACCAAATTTTAACATAGTGCGAAGAAGTTCAATGTAAAACAGTTCCGAAAAGTTCGAGTTGAAAAAAAGTTAGGGACTCACAGGGGGGAAATTTTGTGGCCTCACTCCTCATTAGGGTACCGAAACTTTTTATAGCCTAAAACCTATTCCGGGTTCATACGAATACATCCAGAAAGTACGAACCCCTTCAGCTCTCATGGTTCACCCCGCCAACCTCGAACAAACACACACACCCACCACCCACAGACAAACATTCATTTTTATATAGTAGAAGAACATGTGTAATTAAAAAACTTTCAAAATCACCCGATGAAAAAATTGTTTGAGTGCAATTTTTCCGATCAGTTTTCTGAAGTCAAAGTGGAAAATACACTCGGTGAGCCTATAGAAACATAATTTTTCTCTTTTTACTTGAATGCGCGAAACTCGACATTTTCGATAGAGATTTTATGTATTTTCATTGTATGTGGTGTATTTGTAGAGCCCTCCTGTGATAATGGATAATTTGTAGACAAGGAACACACGATCCAGTGCATAATTATAAGTTACTTAACGCGCAACAAAAAGGATTTGCCGGTTCGAACATAACTCTAAAATAATTTGTGGATAATTAAGGTTATTTTCGACGAGTTAGATGTATACTTCTAACGGTTCGTAGAGGTATTTTGTAACCATTGGAAAATAGCCTCTATGAGAATGCGAAGTGTGGTTAAACTTTCATCAGGCTGAATCAAGCCCGTCAAACTGTGCTCTGCGTAGCATATCAAGCTATTGATTTCAGTAATCTTACCGAGCACAAGATTCCGAGCATAATGTCCCAACAGGGAGAACGAGTTCAGTGTAAGACAACCGGGCAAATGTATAAATTGAACAAGAAAAATATCTGGGAGTCGATAGTTGGTTTCAGTCCTGGACGCACCCTTTTAACGCTCAGGTGTTCTCAAATGTCTTGATCTTCAAGATAATTATATTCATGCACTACCTTACGTCCGTACATCCATCAGCACCGGTAAATTTCTTTCCAGGGCATAGTGGAGGCAAGACCTGTCTCCATAAGAAAAATCATGATCTTTTTCTTTAGACAGTAAGACACGCATTAAAGTTTGCACCTGAAAAATAATATGCCCTTTCCTTCCCTTTCCGACCATGTCCAACTGCTCATGAGTACAGTGTCTACATCAATCCCTACCCACATGGCTTGAAAAGTCAAAGTCAAATTTTTAAACAACGTCAGTAACTACAATTAAGATTAATACCTATTATTCTGCCAATTGAGTACACGAAAAGTAAAATTAAGATGAACAGATAGAAGCATGCAAGAAATATAACTTTCGTTTCATTTAACCTAAACTCTCCTCCATAGACCGTCTTTTATCATTCCGCAAACTTTCATTTAATAGCCTCGTTAACTCGAGCCCTTCACCATTATTCTTACGCTCTAGTTTATTCTCACCGTACATTCATTACATTCATTACCCTCTCCAATTTCTGGACGCAGTCCTTTTTAAAATAATTAAAGCGAAAAGAAAGAAAAACAAAACAACATTTTCCCCTTCTTCAGACGAAAAACATCACGTTATAAATAAAAACGAAAGATAAGACCCCGTCTTACGAAAAGAAAAAAGAAAAAGGATGCTCTCTATTTTTTTATTGTGTATAATTTATAATGTACATACGTATCACTTTTAGTAAATTGACAAAATAAGAGCGAGGAAAAGAAGAGACTAAAGATGAAAAATATGACCAGCAAGCTACAATAATGCAATCGATGACACCTTGAAAACATCTAAATTCGTTTTCCCTGCACATCAGGGAACTGGGTATGATGTATAGTTCAACTCCATATAGCGAGGCAACATAATGTACGAGGAAAAGTTTTTCAGCATTTAGCTGTTGGTTCATTCAATACCGAGGTCTACCTAAAAGAAGGTACGTAAAAAAGTTACCGCATAATTAATTTACCACTCGATCATTTTCGTAACCGATGAAGTTACATAGACGGTGGATATAACTTATTGAAATTTAGGTGATTTTAAGATAATAATAGAATACATAGTTACGTTTCCAAGTTTAATTGCAAACCTCCCTAAACTTCATTAAAATACCTATTGATAATAAAATCGCTCTCTTCGATATGAACGTAAATTGTAGTGCTTCGACAAATATACGAACATCCAGATGAGTAGACAGTTATTAAAATTGGGACCAATATTCTAGCGTTGCATATACTTACCCTCTTGAAACTATAGTCACTCCTTAATATAAGCAGGAACCTATTATAATTTTTATTCGTTTAGTGCACGAACATAAAATGTCATGCGGCGATGAATTTTGCTGAGTTGCTAGCTTTAGGCTCATCACTATAGAGAAACAAGCTACCTCGCGAAACGCGAGGTAGTAACAGGGTGTTTGCCATTAGGACTGTGCGAATTGTAGAAGCCCTAGTGTAGAATAGATATTTTTTGATAAGCAAACGGTGATTTGACGTCACACCAGCGATGGGATTTTAAGCGTAAAATGTCTTTTTACATTTTCAATGTAAAATGTGTAAAATATGCATGGAATGTGTAGGATGTGTAAAATGCGTAGAATGGGCGTAAAATTAGTAAAATATGCTGTATAACCCAAGCCAAAGAGCCAAAAAATCAATTTTTTTAAAGGTTGAATTTTTTTTTGGCTTTTTGGTTTGAGTTACATAGCATTTTACTCATTTTACGCCTATTCTACACATTTTAAGCATTCTACACATTCTACACTAATTTCAAGCTATTCTATACCATTCATTTTACATGTAGAATACTGATGTATTTAACGCCATGTATTCTACAGCACAACGCTGCATCACACAGTGAGTTTTACAGTTCTTAGTTATTGTTAGCAAAAATACCAACTTTTGGCCAAGGAACGTTTTGACTCCTATAAGAAAAACACAGGGAGCAAAGACCATCATGTTATTACCTTAGCATAAGAAATTGGTTTGTAACCAGAAGTTTATTAGCAAATGCTAGAACCTTCTGGATTAAAAATGTATACATTTGGTTACTAAGAAATTTCTTATTCTCAGGTAGTAACATAATTATCTTTGCTCCGTATGTTTTTCTTATGAGAGTCAGTATAACCATCACCGTTTGCTTATCAGTTGGGTTTAGTTCCGGTGTTGTTGTTGTTGTTTGCACAGTCCGAATGTTCTGTTCCAGTTCTGTTTGTTGTTGCGCGAACTTCCTAAAGTCTGGTCTAGTTAAGAAACATAATTTTTTCATGGCGCTGATAACGTTTTCTCGAACTCGTCTTTCCACTCCAACTCCAAAATACTCATATATCAATGTGTATTGCGGGTAGCCAGTTATAAGTTTCTTAACTGGACCAGACTTTAGCTCCGCTACTCAAAAAGGGTCGGCTCTTGACTGGAAGCTGTAGACTGCAGTTGCGCAGCTCTATCACCCTATGAACAACAGGGACGCCCTCCTGCGTCATGTTTAACTAAAGCCACCTATAAAGATGAGTACTCGCATATGCCATTTTGGAGCCCATTGTGCTGGTTGATGTCGAATATGACTACGCAGTACGCTCCGCATAGTCGAATTTGGCATCCACGGGCACAATGGGCTCCGAATTGGCAGATGCGAGTACTTGTGTTTATAGGGCTCTAGTTTAACGTCTTTCCCCCCACCCCCGGGAACATAGAAGCTGATGATGCTACACGCACACCATGGTAGTTCAAGGCTTCAAACTATGTGCAATCATGAAGCAGACTTCGATCAACACAGAACATACTATAGAATACATTTCCATTTTCTGTTTAATTTGTTCCAAGCGGCAAGCAGAAATCAAACACTCTACCTTTACCTTTACAAGACAAATAAATTCGAAGGACATAAATGCAAGGAATTTGAAAACTCACAAGTTTCAATGAATATGAATTGATAACTGCTGATAACAGTTCAAAGAGGGACAGGAATTTTGTTTTGATTCAAATTAACGAGGAATTTTACTTCGATTCAATTAAAATTGTGTTCTCGCTTCAGAAAACGCACATTAATGTGTTCTCACTCCTCATTACAATGTTTATAAGACGCAAAGACATTAGCTCCATCCTGGTCACACAACGCGTGAAATATTCGTGTACATTCAAATGCGAGAAAGATAATCTGTCATTTCAAAAATAAAACGTGATCTGCCAATTATTTCTTCACGTTTTTCGTTAATTCCACTACACTATTATAATACATATAAGTTCAAATTTGTGGTTGGAGGCATGTTGACAGTTTTGGATGATTTGTTGTTCCTTATAACGAAAAGACAAAGGTAAATAGTCAAACAAGAAACAAAATATTTGTAAAAGATCTGAAACAGAATACCAAAATTACCACTTAATACTGCTAACATATTTATGAGACATAACTCACATCGCATTTTTCCTTGGAAAGTTTCCTGATGAGGAGTACCACAAAATGTTGCATGTACTTGGTTCAATTCCAATACATTATACGCTATTTCAACTGAGAACCCATTTCATACAAAGAAACAATATACTCACCTCTTCTAAACTCAGTTAATGTCTTCACTTTCTTCGAGGAAATAGTTCCTTTTGTAGAAAAGTTCGAGTTGCACAATACTGTCATGAGTAAAGTATGAAATTACAAAATAAAACGTAAACAAGTTGCATTATTTGTAAATTGTAAGCGTAACAGAGAGGATACATTCATAATAGTAAACCGACTTATCAATAGATGGCAGCAGTTGACGGAGAATGCAACTGAGCTAAAACTGAACTATTAGCTTTAAATAATTCAGTTGTATTTATTGAGGGGGGGATGAAAATTTGATTGCAATAGGGTGTGCTTGCAGCGCTGCGCGCGGGTAAACACCCTAAAAATTGATCTAAATCATTTTTCATTAGTAAATTAATGAATCCGTTGTTTGGAACTTGGTCATTTTTGTATCCAAGAACAGTCCGCAGAGACGTGCTTTGAATATAGGTGTATTATGAAGAAATATGCTTAAGTTATAAGCAGTAAGGAGATAATGCGATACTTTCTGTACCAGTGGTGAGGGAAAGTGATTTTTTATAGGGGTAGTTGTACTTTAATGACTATCAAACTCAGGAATCTATGAGCTGACTAGGTTCTGTATGAGGACAAAATGATGGTGTTACCAACTCATTATGTTTAGGGGTAACTGCCTCCATTTCTCCTTATCATTGTCACCACGTATGGCTGAAAGATCTGAAATAATATTTTAAAATATATTCTGTCAATGAACGAAATAAAATTAGGATCATGTTGCCCAAATCGTTCCACCATTTTCCTCAAATATCAGCAGATCTGTGAGTTATTATAGCTTTTTCTGGTTGTATATAACTGAAAACTGCTGGTAAATTAGTTTTCGATTTTACCACCGGGAAAGGCTACTGAAATACAGATTTTCTGGTAATTAAATAGAAATCCTCAGACTCAGAAAACACGGAAGTAATCAGAGTAACTTGATGAGTGCAAGTTGAATACTGCTGTATTTTGTAACCGAATAATGATCATCTTATTGCAGTGCTATAAGCTCAGTTATCACCATCATGGCGATGTTTAGAATTTTTTCTGGGACACATTCCAGCGTTTCATCTTATTCAGTATTGCGATTTATTGTCGACTAACTCCTGCGGGCACCTTAATATTAGTTCAAAATTACTAGAATCGAACTATTGTGGATCTCGCAAGTCAAAGTCAGCCATTATTCGGTCATATTTTAAAACTATTTTTTCAAAATCAAATTCGTTCTATATACACCAGGAAACCAATTCCCCGGAATTGAACTAATAAAAATATACAACAAAATCAAGGCGTCGAAAAGTGTAATGACCGACTTACGTGTTTACGAATGCTATCTATACATTATAAAGACCTCTATTTGGCAATCATGACCGTTGGCGACATAAAAATTTGGAAGTATATAATCTCCTATTTTGTTTTTCTTTTCCTTATTGTTGTTATTCTGTGTCATTTGCGTGTTCAAACAGTATATTTATTTCAACTTGCGAGTTGAGTAATTTGTAGCGCAGTTCATAGTTGAGCCTATTTCTATGTCTATACCTAATTATTGATTCTTTATACCGAGGCCAACCTGCATGGTACACTGGTACGGTCCTTTAGATGTGTTCATTATTCTCGAACGTAATATGCCAGTTACTCTGCTGACCCCCGGCAGGGCTCACCCCGTCATCACCGCCTTCCTTTGTCACCACGCGTACGAAAACGAGGTGGTGGAGGTGAAGGAAGGAAGCGCGTCCATCTGTGGGGCACCCGAATTCCAGGTTAATGTTAAGTAAGCGTTGCCGCCGGTCAGTGGGGTGTTCCATGGTGGCCCTGGCAGGACAGCGCGAATCTGAACCGGAGAGGCGAAATGGGAAGTCGGGCCAGCCTCAATGCGTCCCTCCGATCACTGATGCGATACTCGAAAGAGTAGTTTCCGGGACCATGGGTGCGGTGTCTGGTGCATGACGCTCCACCAAGTGAATATGCCAGTTACTGAGTTACTGGGAACGGGATGCTCAGCTCCAATCCTGTTGATCTAGTAGAGAATTCAACTTCATCAAATTTCAAACTTTCTAAAATAATTAGCGCATATTGTGAACCTGTTTTTTGAAATATATTATTGGAGTTGTGGGAATATAATGAATATTAAAACACCATCAAATTTATATTCACTGTGAAATTTAGATTAAACACCTCCTACATGACATGTTTCCAAAAGGCCTTTGTTAGAGTGTTGTATTCCACGGACTTATTGTGGATCCCCCATTTTTGAAGTTTCTAAGACAGGTACAAAAAATTACGAGAAACGGTTTTAACGTAAAATTTAATGTAAATTAGTTTTGCTGTTAAGAAGTTATTGAGGAAAGACTGAAAACGTTGCACCTATGACTCTCTATAGTTGGGTTCGACGAGGCCTCCAGTAGTGTCTACATTTTCTTGAAATATTCCGTAGGATCCCAACTACAGATGCACAAATTGGCATTTTTTTCATAGAAAAATATATAAGGTACCTTCCATTTTGTGCAATCAGAGCATTTAGACACTAGAAGAGGGAGGAAGGACTTGAGATATGTGTTGAAAAGGTTTCGGGATCCACAGCTAAAAAACTACTACTGCTTCAGTTTGACCAAGTGAACCTTGATTCTGCGAGTCGGTGAAATGTAGTACTACATAAGTAGACATGCAACGACTCAACATTCGAGTCAAGTCACTGTAGACTTATACTAACCACACTTGAATGACGTCGCATATATTTAAAATTATTGTTATTTCAAGAAAACAAAAATTTATGTAGAAGGCGCATCCCCATTCAATGCAATATGTTCGAATATAAATCACCGATAGCAAAATTAAGCTATCATTCTGCGCCATAAATCACAAGCTCGAGCTGGTGTAGGTATATATACCTATTATACTATTCATCTTCTCCAAACAGGTACATAACAACGCAAATTATCATTTATTACACTGATTCTGGCGCGTGAAAAACGGTCTATCGTTTACGAGTGTTGACCACAAAACCAGTCGAATCTTCCTCTCATTCTCGATACGTGAATGCATTAACTTAACGACTATTAAAATTAAGCATCGTTTGCAGCACTTGCACTGCAAATTTTCTTCTATATACTCGAATTAACCGCGCATTACTTTAATATGTGCATATAAAATTACTGTCCATTTATGATTTCACATTCGTCATCATTAGAGGCCTACCTCCTGTGCCTTGTTTGAGCAGAATATTTCTTGTTCCTTCCGTTTTAAGTATAAATGATTCTTAAGTGATACTGCATGTCTTGCAGCAATCACAGCGGTGCCGTAGTTGGGTGAGCAGTGGAGGAGCGGTGCCATTTTACCCTCACTTCGGTTAAAAAAAAAGAAGAAAGAATTATAAGAATGAGAGCTCGCTTACATAAAACTATGCATGGGTCATTCTTCAGGAACTGGTACATAATACTATTTTGTTAACGGCAAATTTTGAACCCAACTTTCGATTTCTTTGTGGTTGAGGGGTTATATTGGTTACACTATTAATCTCACTACAAAGTCCACCAATCTAATTCATCAGACAGGATAATTACCATCCTCTGAATTGAACAGGCATAGATGTCCAGCATTATGGATGCTACCATCTTGTCTGAATACCTGGTGTGGTGGGATGTATGACACCGCACCCCTGGCCACAGGAACTACCCTTTCGAGTATCGCGTCAGTGACCGGAGGGACTGTCTGAATACCTGTTATATTTTCTAATTTTTTTCCCCGAGTTATTTTTCCCAATAAAATGGTATTAGTATTCAGAAATATTAGAACTATAAGTTAAGAAGTTCAATTTGCTATTAGTGATTTCGCATTTCTTGAAGAGATGGCGTAAAGTTCTGTTACCAGGGTTTTCAGTCCACTGTTGTGGTCCGTCTTTGACTGGTGCAGAGATACATACGTACGTGCCTTATACATTTTTCAGTACAAAAAATGGCAATACTGGTATAGTTCTGATCCCCTAACACAATCCAGGTACCAGATCGTAGTTACTGGCGCATGTGATGACACAGTTTTCGAAAATTCCCTGGAAAAGGAAATTTTTGAAGCTGGTTGGTCCGTTATCGTGTATATCAGTGCTTTTGCCATAGACAAGTTTTCTATTGTCGTGGACAAAAGTCACCTTCCTTCCTACATTTTAATGCTCTTGCTTTATAAACTTGTGGAAATTTCTCTACTACTTATAGGTCTTATGGGGAAAGGAAGATAAAAAAAAAAAAAAAACACAAAAAAAGACAGCTTAATATTCTTAGTTTTTGGAGGACAATGGCCCATATAACTAAGCAGATATGGTGATGAGTGTCCATTTTCCTTCCGGTCTGCGAACCATAAATGAAGGGTAAAGACTCAAAACTCACATTTGCCATTTTACTTCAGGGGTGCAAATAGGCAAAATACTGTACATGGGTGCAGGAACATTTTTGCTGCGCCTGTGAACGTAGAGTATGTTATACATATTGCATATTCACAGGCGCAGCAAAGATATTCCCGCACTCGTGTACAGTATTTTGCCTATTTGCGCCCTTGAAGTAAAATGGCAAATGTGAGTTTTGATTCTTTACCTTTCAAATTACATTCACAATTTAGGATTATGAGAGGCGAAGGGATGCTAGTTATATAACTACAACGTTGAGTAAATTCAGCTTATATTTCAGCAAAAAAATGTACCTACTGCCTGCGTGAGTTCCAGAAGCCTGTAAATTGTATGGAAATTAAATCTCAAATGTACTTGGTTGTAATCTCGAAGACGTGGAAATTGAGCAGCGTCTCGTTAATCTCCTTGTGGTTCTGGTGCCTGTACTAGATTTAGCTTCAAATTTGCACTTACACTTCCTGGTTTCTCAAAATTTATCCCAACTCATTCATTCCGCTGATCTAAAAGATTACTTACCTATTAAATTTATAAAAAGGTGATTTTATTATTCAAACAGATCGTCGGATTAATATGGGACCAAGACTAAGTTTGAATTTGGAAATGCTAAAATCTAGGGTGTTGAAGGGTCAACAAATTCGTCCTCGGCCAGCGGAGGACCTGGGAAAGGCTCATCAACATGAAAACTATAATATACCTGTAACATACTGGACAACCTATCAAAGTAAAGATTTCATGAGTCATTGAATGCCAATGTTTAATCAAATTTCCGATCCAGCTCCGATCTGGGTCTCGGAAATAGTATTAAAGCACAAGATTGGAAAACTTAGGTCACGTAAAATACGTACTCTTTGCAAAAATCTGAATTTTCTTCTTCTCTCCGTCAGACGCTAGGTTAAAAGAAAATTTTTAATAAGAAAAATCGCCGAGAAATTAAGAACTATGTTCTTTTGCTCGTTTGAAATGACACGTAACGCTCATATAATGCAACACTGACATACTTCAATAGAAACTAGTTTTTCAGGAGAGCATTTTGATAGTTTGAATGCTAATAACTTCCTGGCAAACTGAAATAAAAATTTCGAATTTTGATCATTTTATCAGAAAAACAATTGTAGATAATTGATATTCAAGTTGAATATTGTTTATTAAATTATTCAATAGTCCGTAATTTAATTTAAATGACCTTGGTTAGATATGACGTTATTACCATGAAACTGTGTTCAAAATAGCGGCTTGAATAAAAAAATGACGTTGTGGCTATTATTCTTTCTTATAATTTCGTAGATATGATGATAAAATATCGCAATTCAAAACAACTGTTTGCATTCTATTAAAAAGTAATTTTTTTTTTAATGTGTTCAGGAAAGTACAAACATTAGCCAGGATTGAAAACAATAAAAAAAACTGAAGAACGAATATTCAGAACTATGAGAATGAAAAACAAAACAAAAAGAAAGTGATAATAAAAATTAGCTTAAGTAAATAGTAACTTTAAAATCACAAACTCGTGAAAAGCTGGGTAAGATTTCGGAGAGACTATCTTAAAATTTGATCCATCAGATTTCCGTTTTCCTTTTTCATCAGATTCGATCTAATCTTGAAAGCTGGGGAAGTACATAAAGACGTATGTATATTCTTTGGTTGGCAAAGTAGGATTTTTTGCACCTTCACTACTTGAATTTCCCGGAATTCCAGATCTTTGAATGAAATTTTATTTAATTTAAAAAAAGACTAAAAAAAAAACTGAATAATATGATTTACTAATGACGCGGAATACGGCAACGTCTGAAATTTTGATTGAAAATTTGGCTTCTGGAAAACCAAGACTATCTGCAAAGGTGTTTCAAATCGAAAAAGTCTTGATAATTCAATTCATTCACATGAATTGGATCTCCTTTTTTGTTTCGCAGCTCCTATCGCACGAACAAGGGCTTTCGTCTGATTAAATGAAAAATCATCAGTCTTTAAAAGATAACGTGCCAATAGACTTGGAGTTAGATAAAGAATTAGTTGATGATGAGCAGGAACAAGACCTCGATCGGCGACCTGTATTTTGATTTTAAATTAAAATTTTGAAAATAAATATTTTTTAGGTGAAAAAATAAAATAAGTGGTAGCCTAGATTGTTTTTAAAAAAAAAATTGTTGCTGAATCAAAATAAATTTTCTGTAAAAATTCAACATCCTTCAATTTGAAAAGAAACATTACGATTCCGGGAATAAGTTATCTGCTGATAATGTTCTATATTTAATTTGTGAAAGCACCAGTTTTGTCTCCTCCAACAACACCAACATCCAACATCTTCTCCATTATTCGTTGTTTTCATCTGTAATAATTTGACCGACTGACGCCTTCTAGAAGCAATGCCAATGAATGTACCAAAATTTGTCTGAAATAATAGTATAGAATTTTGTACTTTTTGTGTATTCGTATGATATGGAGCGTACAAAATCCATGTTGAACTTTTAATTTTTCAACTTATATTTGTTGCAAAACTGTCGTAATTATGCTTAACTTTCGTTCTACATCTGAAAAAAGGAAAACTTCTTTTTTTGGGAAAACAGTCATAAAATAAAATAATACAGCTACAAATCAGTTTTTTCAATGGCAATACTGGCACATTTCGAAATAATTCTATCAGAACTTTGTTCAGTATTGCATTGTATATTGTTTTATTTTGCAATAATAATTCCATTGAAGAATTATGTTGAAAGTATATGTTTTACCTTGTGCAAATAATGACTTTACTCAAAATAATACATGGTGCAAAGAAAAGTGCATCTTCACTGCTGGAAATGTAAATCGTGACTGAAATAATAAACTTTGACATTTCGGGAAAGTTCTTAAGGACACCGTGTGAATAACGACACAGCTGCTCTCTCTTGGTGAATTTTTTAAACTCAGGTATGACGGTATACCAACTTGTAAAGCTTCTTAATACGATATCAAAGGTGTAAAATATTTCAAGAAATTCGTATTTAGAGTTACGTCAGTGTTGCTTTATATGAGGAATAATTCCTATCTGGCTGCAAACTGAGCCGCCAAAATTCAAATTCCATGATAAGAATACCAATTTTCCAATTTGTACGCGAGTCATCTCGACGTACTCGTACATCGTTATGAAGCGTGTGCGAAGCGGAATGACAAATTCGTTGGGGGTTGTACATTCAAATTTTACGCAAGAAGCATAGAATTTTCCTAGAATTTAAATATTTAAAAGAAGACTGGGGTACATATGAATACAATTTCAAAATCAGCAGCCATGGAAACACCTTTTGTTACTTTTTTTCAAATTTATTAATTTGGAATTTCTACTATCCTAATTTTTTGTCATTGCAACCTTACGGTTAAAATTATCAATAAATGAAATTAGCTCCCCTCTATTGGGTAGGTTCAGAATGTACTAAAAATTGGATTCAGCATCCAAAATAGTTTTCAGATAAAGTGGGTCATACAGGATTCAAGTTAAATATTTAAATTAATTGAAAAATTGAAAAACGATTGAAGTATACGGATTATTATGATCGTCTGTTATTTCTAGTATTGTATTATGAGTATCATTCGACTGCGAATTCAGATTTTACGCAAAAAGTATAGAATTTTCCTAGAATTTAAATATTAAGAAGAAGACTGAGGAAAATTATGAATACAATTTCAAAATCAACAGACATTTCGGAAACACCTTTTGTTATTTTTTTTTCAAATTTTTGAATTAGAAATTTCGATTATCCTAATTTTTTGTCATTGCAACCTTACGGTTGAAATTAACATTGAATGCAGTGGCGTAGTCAAGGGGAAAGGAGCGAAGGGGGCGAATGCTCCCCAAGGTACTTGAAGTTGAATGTAAAATACGCAAAAATGAGTAATTTTTGCCTTTAAAATACGTTTTTTCGAAAAGGTTTTGCTCGAGCAGTAATTTTACCTTCATTTTTATAAAATAGTCCTCTGATATCGGCGATTTTAAAAAAATATTTCAATTCTCAACTTGAAAATCTTACTTTGCCCCCCCCCCTCCTGGGAAAACCCTAGCTACGCCACTGATTAAATGAAATTAGCACCCCTATTGGATAGGTTCAAAATGCCCTCAAAATTGGATTAAGCATCCAAAATAGTTTTCAGATAAAGTGTAGATAATAATCGGCTTCAGCAGAGGTCCCAATGAAGAAAGCCAAAATCGATGTAATTTCCCATAAGAAGTTTAGCCCTTCCGATTTTCTCAAAACTCTGCAGAAAATGTCTTTACTTTCATGAAAATCAACCTGGGGAATGACACTCAAAAACCACAAAATAAGGACCCCTTCCCCCTTCTCCAGAGAGGAGCTAATGAGAGGGCTGTAACGTGGCGTGCAGGAGGCAATATGACGATTTCAACCTTCAAATTCCAGTGAACCAGCGAGAAGATATTATATAAATAATAAATATACTAATCTACGGTTAAAGTTTCTGAACTGTACTGGAGCATAAGTAGCAGGCTCGGTGTATATTAAACGAACTCGAAAGCACAATGAAAATCGTTTGTGTGGCATTCGCGAACGGCACGGACGATATTTAAGATATAAATGGAAAACCGAATAAATAAGTGAATCCTACGTATTCGAAAACTCTCGGGTCTACAGCAGGAGGGCACTTCTCCAGTATGCACGAAATCAGATCGAACGCACGCGCACGTGACCGTCTAACTATATTTATAAAAATTTATCGGAGGGCGTGACTTCTTTTCCATTTTTATTTGATTTATTGACGATTTTTCACTTTTAAACGTTTCTTAAACGCCGGAAAAATTCATAATGCTCAGCTCGTAATTCTTATATATACCGTTTGATATAACGGGTCCTAAAACAGGACGAGGTTTCCTCTGGCAACACGCCACTTATTCGAGATCGGGAATCGGGTGAATATATTCCTGGAAGTACCGGTGGTGTTTTTGAAAAACCATTTTTTATCGTTTACCGATGAAAATACTTTATATGGACGGTGCTGACTGGAAACCAGGCCGCATGTACGTGTGAACCACACCTGACGCGCATCCCCGATTTCCGTCATTTGCTGTGAAAATGTTTAATTAATCGAAGCGCCGGGTTTTAGGTACAATTCTGAAGCCCTATAATCGATGTGAAAATGTCGAATAGCGAGCAAGCAACACTCGGTATTACAAAGATGAAAAAACAGTGGCCATGTAGCTGGCATAATACCGTATTACAGTGGTAGCCAGGGGGTCTAGGGGTTCTGGGCCTCCTCTATAACTTCGTCAAGTAGTGGCTTTTCTAATTTTATCTTCCGCTCTAAGGCTCCCTCTATTTTTGGTCAAGACCGGACAAACCCTCCGAGACTAGTCTGGCTACGTAACTGCTATATCATATACTTACCTACTTGACTGCTCAGAGGCGCTAGAATGGAATCATGAGTCATGAGTGGGGTAAGACAGTTTAAATGTCGGATGTCTGAATTTTATTTCTATTGGAAATCCAATCCTCATTTCGGCGAATACGAGGGAAGTGAGAGTTAGAACCAGCGTGATACAATTGATATTTGAGAATAATCTGAGATAAGCTTATTCTGCAACGATACTGTAATTTTGTAAAGTGAGCAGCTGAAAAAAGAACCCCGGCAAGGCTCTATCTAACGATGCCAGGAAAATTGCCAAGGGATCTGAATCAGGGGGTTTTCAGTCGTGATTTACAAAACCTCATCAGATTTTTGATCGACAACACCCTGCTAACTTTGTCAAATAAACCAATTTGATTTTGACAAGAAATAAATAAAAATAAAAAACAAAAACAAAAAAAAACATGGTACAAAGTACGGATTTTCTTGGTCGTTAGTCGCAAAAATGTAATCAGATTTTTCATACGTTTCCAATTTGGGGTCAAAATCTTAAATTTATTCTTGAAAACGAGCAAAATAAATGCGATTTTGAAAAAGTGAAACTACCGAAACAGGGATCTTTTGGGTCACTGATTTTGAATGATGTCATTTGAATTTTCGTGTCCAAATCGGAATCCAATCGGACATCTCATTAGATTTTCGAAAGATGGTCCTAAGAAACTCCCAGTTTGGGTACTGTTCCATTTTTTTTTAATCGGAGTCGAATCGGCCAATTTAGAAGGTTCAAATTTGGATCTCAGAACCGAAATCGAGATCGAATCGAAAATCTGATTAGATTATCGAAACCCCGTACTTAGAGAACCTTTATTTCGATATCTTGTTCAAATTTTTCTACCAAGTTTGTTCCCTTTCCCTCCGGTCACTGACGCGATACTCGAAAGGGTAGTTCCTGTGACCAGGGGTGCGGTGTCATAGGGGCCACTTTGGCATGCGTGCATCGCCATACGTCCCACCACACCACAAGTTTGTTCCCTTTATGGAGGTCAAATTTGAATTTTGAGGCCGATATCGGGATCGGATTGAACGTCTGACTGAATTTTTAAAATCGGAGACCTTCGAAAAACCCTATTCCCATATCGTGTTTAATTTTATCGGCAGTGTCAATTTGACCCCTTTACGCGGATCAAATTTGGCTTTTTGAACTGAAATCGGAATCGGGTCGAAACTCTGATTAAATTTTTGAAATCAGAGACCCAAAACAAACCTCTATTTCGATACGTTGCTCAGTTTCTGCGCTAAAATCACTACGGCCCATTATGAGTAAAACTCAAATTTGGGGTCTAAGAAATCGGATCAAAAATTTGATTGCATTCTTGGAGTCGGCCACCCAGAACACCTCAATTTCGATACATTGTTGGATATATTTCTCCGTAAGATTTCAAAGTTGGAGGAACGTCCCAGCTCCCCTTTTCGAAGAGAGAAAATTTTAGAGCTCGAAGTCATTGAATTTCTCAAGGTCAGAGTTACAGCTATGGCTCAAAAAAAGGGGGGAAAGACAGAGTGCTGAGAGTTCAAGCTGCCAAAAGTTTTTGAAAAATTGGTTTTTGCATTTTCGCCGCTGTTCGACTCTTAGCCCGGCCATTTTGATTGCTGATGGTGATGCCACTGCTGTCATTTCGTATTTCTATCATTTACATTATGCCTTGCAAAAATAAATAAATAAATATAAATAAAATAACCAAAAATAATTGAGGAGCAATATTCCAAAACGGCCTCTATCCCTTTTTTTGAAAAATCGTTTTATAATGCCATCTGGTGAGGAACCTAGTAATACATATTCTGGTCCGAACAAAATCACGATATCGCGAATTTAACGCATGTAAGGAAGCCAAAATAGACTAGCAAAGAGAAGAAAAAAGTTATTCCAAAACGGCCTCTGTTCACATACTTTCATCACAATACAGGAGTCGACATTATCTTGAGAATTGTATGAATTAGAATCTACTGAAAGACACAGTATGTCTAATTTTGTGCCAAATCAAAACCAATAATTCAAAAATGTTGTTCCAAAATGGCCTCTATCCAGGAGATCTCCCACTTCGCGACTGTAATGCGCGTCTTCTGTACAAGGTACATTCAATATTTCAACGAGATAAATTCCTGTAAGTTTTCTACTAGGCAACCTGACTATCAACCGTGACATGTAGGTGTAATATGGGGATACACCAAATTTTTTCTTCCCCCTGAAAAAAATATAAAACTGGACATAGGCCGTATGGCCTAAAGTAACCTAAAGCAAAGAAAACTAAAATAACCGGTAATTTTGTCGTTTTTTAAAACATCTATTTTGGTATCGTTAACTTATTATGGTTATGTTATTGATCTGGGATGATTTTGTGTTATGGTTATGTTGTTAAAAACTTGAATAACCCGTTAAATAAACATTCTGACTGTGTTACGGTTATGGTTATGACAGTACTGGGTGATGCATAGTCACCTCCCGAGAGCATGAGCTGCGAGTTGTCGCCTCCCACAAACGATTCTTTAGATATGGCTCATTAGAGTCGGTGTTATCTCTAGAGACGACTCTTCAAACTTTAGAGCTGGTGTCAGAGCCGCTAGGGCCTTAGAGCCAAAGCCAGAATCGCCTCGGTTCTGCATTGCACCAACTAAGTGACTTAGAGGGAACCACTCTCAACACAGAAAGAGCCAGAGCTGAAGTTGGAACCACTGATCACTGTTTTCGAACCGGAGTTTGAGCAGAGGCTTAGAGAAGTAAGCGAACTGCTAGCCCTGGCATGCCTATGGCCACTTTTTTGGAAAACTGGGAAAAGTCAGGAAATGGGGTCGGTCTAGAAAAGTCAGGAACTGATTGCTATAATTTAAATCAAAATCAGGGAACTTTTTAAGAATAATGAGAATCAAAGAATATGTACTTTTAATGAATATCAAATTTAATCTCAAATAGTAAGTATTCTCAAAGCTGTGTATGATACTATTGTGAAGAAAGATTTAGAAAATGGCATGCATTTATTGGCACGAAATGGAAAGTAGGAACTAACGAAAAAAATAGTCACTTCGCGCGGGAAAAAATCGATTGAGCTTTTATTAAGCATTTCACAATAAATGATTGGACGGTGCACATAGAAAATGAAACGAATTGAAGGGTAAAGAATCAGTACTCAATACTCATATTTGCCATTTTACTTCAAGGGCGTAAATAGGCAAAATACTGTACACGGGTGTAGGAATATCTTTGCTGCGCCTGTGAATGTGTGATATGTATAACATACTCCACGTTGACAGGCGCAGCAAAGATATTTCTGCATCCGTGCCCAGTATTTTGCCTATTGTCGCCCTTGAAATTAAATGGTAAGGGTAAGTTTTGAATCTTTACTCTTCAGTTACCAATACAACGAGGGGGGGATGTACAATGAATTATACTTATAATACTTTGCATGCAAAGGTTGTTCCTTTGATACAGACGTCAGGAAAACAAATTTTAATTGAAATTAGTAAACATGAAAATGATTAGTTATCCCACCTCTTATTGCAGAAACAGGCGGGTCTTGCTTTGGCCGGCCTTCCCTGTTTTCTCTTGCCCCAGTGGGATGTTTTTGGCCTCTGTCGCTGCGGTTACTAGCTTCAATCTGATCTGCATCCCTAAGATATGCTTGCACTATGGTGACGTTTCAAAAAGAATGGACATGTATAGGTTGATGCAACCAAATTCGTGGTGTTGATGATTGCATCCCAGAGTTGGTCAGAATTATATTCGAATAATGAATAACGCAACCGTTATTCGTTATTCATGAATAATGAATGATCTATTCGTTATTCATAAGCGCATGAATAACAAATAACGAATAATTTATTCGTTAACTGTAAGTATGAATAACGAGTAGTCATTCATTATTCAGTAATCAGTATTCAATAACATCAATCACGCGAATAATGAAATCAGACCCGTAGCCAAAGTGGGGCCAGGGGATGTTGTCCTCCCTTGGCACAGTCATTTGCCCCCCCCTTCTAAGAAAATCGGAAAAACTTTATTTACTTTCTAACTACCCTAGTAAGATGAAGGAAAAAATATCCCCACTAAAAAATATTTTTACCCTCCTCCCAAAAAATTCCCCAAAAATATATATTTTTACACCCTTCTCCCAACAAAAAATATTTTTACCCCCAAAAAATACACCCTCCCCAAAAAAAATTTTTTTCAAAGAAAATACCCCCTCCTCAACCCGAAAAAATCCCCCAACGAAAAAAAGGAATATTTTTCTATCAAGGGGAATACTCTTTCCCCACCCCAAAATATATTTTTATGCCCCCCTCCACACACACACAAAATCTCCCTCCCAATATTTTTACATACCTAGTCCTCTAATATTGGCGATTAAAAAAAACAAAAAAACTTCAGTTTTCGACTTTGTCTCCCTTGAAAATCTTATTTTGCCCGGGGCCCTCTTTGGAAAAATCCTAGCTATGCCCCTGATCCTCGTTAAAATTTTTGTTTTGTAACTTACTGCGTCCGCAATGAATAACGAATAACGATGATTGACGAATATTATTCACATCTTCATTTTACTGAATAATGATTGATGAACAATTTTACGTGTGACGAATAATGAATAACAAATAATGATTGATATGTTATTCATGATTATTATTTGAATAACGTCTTATTCGAATAACGACCCTGTTACATCCCAAATACCAAAGTTTAAGTCCTTGTACTCATCGAAGCAGCGCCACTTCCAATCTGCTTTCAGAAATTTACGTTGAAGACTTAGCCTGATAGGCTTCGATGATGTAACAAAATATACGGTGCAATCGTTCATTGAATGCGGTTCTTCAATAATGACTTTGTTCGCTATAGCCCTTTGGTATGATTTGGTCCATAATTGTAAGATATGAACTATCGCGTACAATACATCCGATTACAAAGAGGAAGGTACAACTATAGTTCAACAAAATCGAATCACAACTAAAAATAATTTCAATGATCGCGTACAAGACTTCTAGCGGGCCAAATGTTATCCACTGCATAATAAATGTAAATCAATAGAATGTTCATAACATTAGCTAGTTGAAACTGCACTTTGCATCACATACACCTGTTACAGTATGCCAGACGTACATACAAATCATATAGTTCACATTTTTTTCTTCTTTTTCCGGGAAGAACTATGATACATTTTCGTGTACTGTGGTTTAGGTGATTTCTTTATTTCGCATTGCTTTTTCGTGCTTCTGGTCTTCGTTTAAACGCCTTACCTTTTCCTGCAGTTTAATATTCCCCTTAGAAAATTGGTTTGGAAAATCGAGAAAAGTCGGGGAAAATCATTCTACAAAAAGTGACTACCTTATGTAATTATTCTATAACTTACTGTACTGTACAGTAGCGTATTTAGGATGAAATCATGGGGAGTGGTTTGAATTTTGATTTTGAGGGGATTCCTAAAAAAAAAAAATAAGAGTTTTAATATTTTTTGGAGTTTTTTTAGCCCTGGGGGGTTGAACCCAGCCCCCCCCCCCCTTGAATACGCTACTGGTACTGTATGGCTGTAATGTAATTTTCAAAAATGAAAACTTGGATCATTTGTGTCCATTTTCTAAATCCAAACACTGTCTCTGATCGTTAGGAAAGAGGCTGAGTGGCTGATGCCCACTTAATCCCATTGATAAGGAAGTCCTTTACTTTAAATTTTCCGAGATTATAGCTTTAATGTTCTTGCGAGGTTAAAAGTAAACCTTTACCACTGCACTATATGTGCATACATGGGCATATTCATATAATATTGTGAAAATTATATCATCTATATTATGATATTATATATTTTATTTCAAAATGATATCAATATCGTTATAGGAGTAAATTTTTCAATAATATTAAGCTCTTGATACCTTTTTGTTGGCGAATATTGCCCAGTTTTGATTTCGTATAAACGAGCTCTCATTCTTACATTTTCCTTTGTTGGATAAAATGATACTACCCCCTCCCCTACACCACTGTCCGAGAGATATATGCTATCAAAACCCGAAAAACGATTTGTGATTATAATCGACTGACGATAAATCCAGACCAAATCATACTTATTCATCTCTATGCATTGGCACTATGCGGAAGTAGTTTTTCAGTTACTTATCAATCGGTTCAATATTTTTATATTATAAGTATTTTCTAAAGCATTCATAAGAGAGGCTACGATCGATTCCGAAAACGCAGCGTTCATCCTACGTATAATACGTATGCTTATATATAGTGATAAAAGCTTTTCCCTTAATTTAAACTTTACTTCTACTTCTCGTGTATCTTAATTAATAATGCTATTCGAAGTTGAGTTGTAAGAACTTCTCAACTTCGGACATGTGCTCCAAACTCGACTGTCGATATTTCTCTCGTGTACCTGGTTCACAGAAAATAAATTCAACGTTGTTGGGCTACGATGTCATTAAACAAAAAATGTATAAAACTCGGCTGCTTTCGAAAAACAAAAATTTTTAACGAAGGCGCTCTCATTCGGTTGCGTGTATTTTCCTATCAGAACGTTTCACCCTTGAAATGTGTCGATTACACAATGACAACTTTTCTGTCGCAATTTTCGGGCAAATAAGGTTCATATTTTAGGTTTCTGTAACTCTCCTATCAATATCATTTTGAATTTTCTGAAATTTCAATGAAATCCTTCATCAATTGGACAGACGCGCTCGCATTTTTAATTACATTTTGACGTCGCGAATAAAAATACTCTCATTTTTTTTTCCAACTCCTTGGATCAGCTAAAACTTTTTCGAAATCCGTACAGCTAAATCGATGGTTCGATATTCAGTAATTTGCAAGTGAACGACGTGCGTCATCGAACTCTCGGAATTATAATGAAACCATTTTGCTTGAAACACGAAATTGAGCTGACGTTCTGTAAATTTAAGGCCGTATAGTCGAAATATAGGTAAAGCCGTACCCTATCCACGGATATCCATTCGAGTAGTTACAAATTTCGAGCGCTTCGAAACATCGACTAATTGACAAGAGCCCATTATTTCATCTTGGGCTTCCGTATTACGCGCAGGAAACTTTCATTGCGAATTGGTTGAACTTTAATCTTTAACGTATTCGCTAGTAATAAACATTTATTTGCCCGAGTGAAAACCCTTTTTCAGTTGAAACAATTCACCAAAGAAACGGTTTAAGTAATTAAATGTCAACCACCCGGTATAGCTATACTCTACAAATGGACGTTAATTGGCACCTTTTCATTTCAAGGGACCAGCTATTCCTTATTGGTTAGCGATTTCGGCGTACCGAGTGCCCGCAACTAGCCAAGTTGGCCACTCGTCAGTAATAGGAAATGTTTTTGCGTGGTCGAAAAGGGCAAACGATATTGTAGAGCGGCTTGATGTGGGGACGACTTAAACTATGGCCCAGTTTACTTGAAAAGAGAGAATGAAAGGGTAGTATTAGAAAAAGTCGGTGAATCCTCTAAGGTAGTAAAAATGGCCTCTTGTGATACATTTTCTGGTTATTTTTCGAGAAATTTTCGTTTGCGAATAAGTATTTCTCGTTCCTTTTCACCTGCTGATCTCCCTCTCCTTTCAACAATTTCTGATGATATCCCTCACCCTTAATATCCAAAAGTTCATATTTTCATTCCCTCAGGATATGGATTAATATCACAAATTCTAGATCGAGATAATGGAGGAATGGAAATTTTTAGAAAATTGAATATAATTGATGCAATAATTTCAACTGGCACCTTAGGATTTATTGGTTGAGCTCGTCATCTATTTACATTTGGGTTAAATTTATATTGGTACACAAATATATTTTATGTCAGTAAATCTATTACCTTCGAACAAATTTTCTGAAAAGTTTAGTCCGTCAACAAAATCCTATAAGATCCACCATTGTATCCATCACAGTAATGTATCGATCGATGTTGCAGGGGTATAGCGACTCAGTGCTAGCAATGCACCAGTCTCAGTTGAAGCTTTGTCGTCCCTATATTTGTTTTTAAAAAATTAGCTGGCTAGACTGAGGTATCCGCTTCTTCCACATTGTTGATATCATGTCTGAATATGAAACAGTTTCATCAATATTCTGAATTGTCTCTTAGTTACGAAGTCTACCTAAATACCTAATGAGTCGTTGAGTCATTGTCTACTTATGGTGCTTTATCCAAGCTACTGGAGGTTAGGAACCGTCATGTTCATATTAATTTGGGAATTCCTGATAGTCCAGGCAATTTAGAAAATGAACCTGCAAAATATCTGAAAGAGTTGAAATTGGATAATATTACTCCTTTACTTACTTGCAGCTTACACTTTCCCAGGTCTGTAGCATCATGGGGGTGTTGTCCCCCCCCCGTTCATAGGCGCCGACTTATGGAAAATATTGGGGGGGGGGCAGAATCGGTCGGAGCGCGGTTTTTCTTTCATTATTTTATTGAAATGCGTCTGATATTTTGGTATTATCGATTTTATTCTTATTCGTTTTTCTCTTTTTATTTTCTTTTTCGTTAAATTTAAACATTGCTGATGAAATTTATTGTACTTTTTCCATTTCTGACTTGAAAATATCAAGGGGGCGTCGCCCCTCCAACGTTTTTATTGGGGGAGCTTCGCCCCT
Source organism: Acanthococcus lagerstroemiae (assembly GCA_031841125.1). Classification (NCBI taxonomy): domain Eukaryota; kingdom Metazoa; phylum Arthropoda; class Insecta; order Hemiptera; family Eriococcidae; genus Acanthococcus; species Acanthococcus lagerstroemiae. The sequence goes on along the minus strand of CM063106.1, from coordinate 25,623,611 downwards.
CCCCCTCCCCCCAATGCCAAGTCGGCGCCTATGCCCCCGTTCTTTTTCCTTTATATATTATGTATAACACTTTATCTATCTACAATTTGATTTGTTCTTTTACACATTTTATGAACCTAAGCGTTATCCAATATGATGCTGAACTTTTCCGTTCTGTTTATTATATTTATATAATTAGTAGGATAATCCAATAGAAGAAATTTTTTTTGTTGAAAAGTTACGCTCCCAAATGTATATTATTAGTAAAACAAGACACGACATTAATTACAAGAGAAGACCTTGAATAACGTACTGAATGAAACATAATATTAACGTATTGAACAGAACTTTTGGATTCAACGTCAACATCTCAAAAGTCGATCAAGTCAAAAAGTAGATGAAGTTTAATAACCAATGATTACTGAATAATATATAATTTTGGATTTTGCGATTGGCTATTTTTTAACATCAAAGGCTTAATCTGTTCGAAACTCGAAAGATACTTAGGGGTCATGCACCTGCAGTGAAACCTTACATAGGATTTTGCATTAGAAAAACTATGATTTTGTTTTAAGAAATCCTAAAAATCAAGTTTGTCTAAAAATACTTGTAAAATGCTCATTAGCATACCAATTGAGACTTATTCGCACTGTTATGAAAAAAACATTTTCAAGGTCAATGCCCATTTTGAATTTTGGTAAAAAGTGAACTTTCATCATTACAGTCTCTGGCAAGTACATAAAAATACATTAAAATGAATAAAAAAACAGTTTTTATGATTTTTGGGTACACTGAATTTATTTTTGAATATACAATCTGTCCACCCTAAACTCAAAAAAGCTAACACTCAAGAACTGCCACTAGATATGTCAAATATTATATCAAAATTAGGGTTTATGGAGAAGAGTCTTTCATTATTGAGGCTGTTTTGGTTCCAGCCTCCATGAATATTGGTCCACAGGGAGCTAAAATTGTGAAATATTGAAATGTAGCATGTTCGCGTCGAGTTCGTCAAAACTATGGTTCTTTGAGTAGAGGATTTTGTTTTACTATTTATTTAAGTCCAAAATGTCACTCATATTGGTCTACATGGGGCTAAAATGTAGAATATTCAAGTTTACTAAATTTGGGGCCATAATGATGCTAGTTCACATTTACCAAAATTCAAGATGGGGCATTGGCCTTGAGAATTTTTTTCTTATAACAGTTCGGGTTGGTACTCAATTGGCACACTAATGAGAACAATTTTCTTGAGTAAAACCAATATTTTTGGTTAAACTCAATGTTTCTGATTTTATACAGCAAAATTGGAATTTTCCTAATGAGAAATAGTGCGTTAAACTCCATCCAGAAGTACGATCCCTAAATATTCTTCGATTTCAAAGATATTTGGACTGGGGTATTCTCACACCTACTAGAACAGATTAAGCCCTCAATTTTTTGTAAAAAACCTTATCTAAGACCACCCTATGTTATCCCCTCCCGCTGTATTTCGATGTACCTACGCGTCTGAGTAATAGTACTGTTGACGACCACATGTATGGATAGTGCAGAATTGAAGTGGGACCTTATTTCCAGAGGGCAACTAGATTTTTTAAGGGAGGGGAACGAAGCAAATGATGCAAATGCTACTTGTATTACAAAAAAGTTAAGGAATTCAGCTGTTCAATTCATAATAATAAGGGTACTTGACAAAGACTTGAAAATATTGGAGTTATCAAAAAAAATGGAGGGAATATGAATTATCAGAAATTCTGTTTTCTTCAACTTTTATGACGCAATTTTCTATGATGTAAGACTAATTGACATGAAGAGTTATTCATAAAAATGTGTTTTCGGTTGCATTTTTTCAAGATGGCAGTCAATGCCAGCATCGGTTTTTCAGGATGTCTGATATATACGTTTATTTCATAATAGTGACCTGGAAACATGAAATGAGCCTCTCGTGCAAAAACAGGTTTTTGAGATAAACGAGTGTAAAGATGGAATAGTGGTAGTGGTGCGCACAAATGTACATAGCGTGTACACCTGTGGTGGTGCGTTTACGCGTCGCTATGGCAACCACGTTAATTCTTGTTCTCTGTCGTTTCTGCAGGCCCGTTTCACACAACGCCATATAAACGGATGTTTTTAAACTTTTTAAATGCAATTTGTGGAAAAACTAATGGAGATAGGAAGCTGCGATTTGTTTCATTCGAAACAGCGTGATTTTTTCTATAAGAATTGTCAAGAAAGTGAAAAATAATTTTTTGACACTAGAGGCACATTTTATGATTCTAGGTCACATTATATAGGGGCTTCTGGGCCACAATTACGGTAAAGAGGTAGAGTAGGTTACAAAATACTTAAATTAGAGGGAATAAGTCAACGTGGTGTTGTTCGAGGCGATGTGGGTGGGATGTAATTTTGAAGAAAATCTTGAGTGATGGAGTGGGAGGCGGGTGGAGTCGTAAAGAGGAGAGAAGAAGGCATTCTAGTAAAAATGAGGGATAGTGAGAGGGAAATGACAGATAGAGCAAATAGGTGGTGGTTATTTGGAGAGGAGGTATTCATGGGAAGGACGTGAATGGCCAGTTAACAGACGATGTAGGATTACATCTTGCCTTTTGGAGCCCATAGAGATGTTGAGGGTCACCGGTGTATTATGCATCGTGTATAACTGTCGAGTAGGAGGCTGTGATTTCCAACGGTTACGCCATTCCTTTGCAATAGCTGATTCTATACGGTGAGTTGTCTTTTAGGTCTGATAAGTCTGTACCAAGGTGGAGAGATTTCAACGCTGAATCCAGACGAAGAGTAAACCTTTTCTTGAAGTAAGTTTTTTGACGCTTGAGTGGAGGCAGTTCAAACAATTACGTTGAGTTTCGGAAATTCTGGTTATAAAACGAAAAACCACTCTCTTACATTATTATCCTCATTTTCATTCTAATTTGCCTGGCCTATCAGCCCATGCGGTCTCAAAAATAATTTTTTTAATAGTTCACGATGCATGATCGTTATGTATTTAACTGATTTCAGTCAATTATTATCCTTACACGATTCTGATTTTCCAGAAATTTGAAATGTGTCAAAAATACCTGTGCTTGTATACTTTTTGTGGAAACGATTAATTCGATCACTCTTATACAACTTTGTACATACTTCAGCACCAGATGGTAGTCATTTTGCCGGGCAAACTGAATTGCTGTTGCCTGTTGGCTGCACGCAAAATCAGGTATGACCTAATAATTTCAAACTGGTGTCGAAGAACAAGCGTAAAATAAGCTTTACCCTGAAGGAAATCCATAGGTCTTACGACACAGATAGAACGACGGACTAACACACCGATGAACTCTATACGAATTCATTCTGTTCCTATCCAGACCTCATCAGGACTCGATAATCTCAACGCAATAAGGCTTATGTTCAAACTTTATTAGAAATCGTCAAGGCTCAACAAGACTCATCAACATCTCTTTATCATATCGTATTATCGAACTACTTTCTAACGAAAAATTTTATTTCCGGATCATAGAAAGTCCATTCGCTATGTATTCCCATGTCTAAGCACAGTAAGTAAATTTTACAATTAGGTGCGCTGACGCGTGTGTTGAAAAATATCCGAGCGTACCTTGGATCGCAACTATTTCTCCATAACGTGAAGAAATAACTGTTGATTTTTTCACTAGTGACAAAATGAATTAAAATCATCGGTAATTTCTTCAATGCAGTGGGGTAATTTTCTAGAAACTGAGAATACTTTGCTCCCGGAAAATTTTGAACCCTATTTTTGATTCTTTTATTTCAATTTTTTCGAGGGGGAGGAGAGTTTTGGTTATTTTGGGTTACTCATTAAAATCCGCGACAAATTTCACCAATCCAGTTCATCAGAGAGGACAGTTATATCATCTTTTGAGTGAAAAAGTATAGGGAAATGTCCATCGTCATGAATGTTATTATCTTGTCTCATCAGCTGTTATATTTTTTTGTTAATTTTTGTTTCAAGTTGGTTTTTCCCAATGAAGTGGTATTATTCAGAAGAATTGGAAGTGTTAAATTTGCCGTCAGTGACTTAGAGGCTTATTAAAGAAAGAAGCTGCTCTAGGCAATATACAATCAGCCGTCCCATTTGATTAGAAAAACATTGTAGGAGCACATGGAATCAAAGTACGCCCAATTTATAAAGGCTAGGTGACTATGAACTAGGCTGCTAAAGTGCTAATACCCTTTAGACCAAATTGCGGACTTGAATTCACTTCGTTGTCTAGAAAATAATCCTTAGTTTAAATTTATTTACATTGATTGATAATATAATGCTGCATAAAGAATAGGCATACATCATGACAAAATTTTGTGTAACAAACTACAGAGAAAAAAAATGGAAAAATGACTGAAATAAATCATGAAATTAAAGTTACAATTACAGATTTACATGGTGCGTTTTTGTGGGATCAGTTCTTGGTTGTCATGTTTCTAAAATTTTCGTACGCTTTGATAATTCAGAGGATGGCTATTGTTTAAACAGTAATGGACCAAGGCTAGGAAATTTTAGAACGACATTTTTCGATAAAAACAGATTTTTCGATCACCCCGTATATGATAAATCTTTCAAATGGCGTTGTTACTTCTTCGGTTTTATTCCTTCTCCATTTTTCTGCTTTCTCATTACTTTTTTCCTTCATGTCGTTTGTGTTTGTTTTTGCTTTTTTCTGGTCTGAAAATTCAAAATTCTGCCGCCCTAGGCAGCTGCCTGGTTTGCCTAATGGTAAAAACGCCTCTGCAGTGATTTCACATGTCTTAGAAGGGATGGCGTAAAGTTCTGTTACAAGGGTTTTCGGTCCATTGTTATGGTCAATTTTTGATTAGTGCAATGTGCCTTACACATTCTTTAGTACAAACAGTGGCCACGCTGATACAGTTTTGATTCCTGAACACGATACAGGTACCAGATCGTAGTCGTTAGCGCACGTGGTTGCGCATTTTCAGAAATTTCCTGGAAAAGGAAACTCATGAAGCTAGTTTGTCCATAGTCGTGGGATATCAGTGGTTTTGCCTTGGACAAGGTGCCAATTGTCATAAAAGTCGAACAAAAAAAAGCCTCCTTAAAACATTCTTAGTTTCTAGAGCATGACCCAGTAACGAATCCATAGTTTAGAAATTGGTCGTTTTCCGAACCAAAAACGGTTAACAAAAACACCTTTGAATGTAGGTATTATAAAAAATAAAATACAGGTAGCGTTCTCTTATTGGTTGTACACGTGCCTGAATGTGTGCATAATAATGAGTAGGTACATATATAATTCCTCTCTCACAAGTCGGAAATCGTTTTGACGAGCATTATGAGATCATGATTCTGGTGCCAAGTGCAAACTGCGAAGGTGTGAATTTGTTTTCCCTACATCGCGCGGGAAGAAGTTGTTGAAAACATGGCTCAACATCTTCATATTTTGTCGTTCGCGGCATTAACTTCTAGAGGTAGACTCTACAGCCACTGCATTGTGCGAGAAGCCAGCAAGGCGAGAGAAAAACAAGAGCATGAGAAGTAATTCGCAACTCAACCCATTACCGGCGTGCGTCTGTTTAAAACACAAAACTGGAAACGCGAAATACAAGAAAACAGCGTATTACTGCTGTTTGTTTTTATAATAATAAATTCGAAAGCCGATCTTCATGAATAATAAATTGCGATACATAAAATGAATAGCACGGCACCTTTTCGTGTTTATTTAAGTGAGCTAACTATACGAAATCCTCTTATACGTGTTTATTGACTTGTTGAGGTGTTTTGCATGAACTTAAGTTAGAGGAGCTTTCTTGTGTAACCCGCCACCGTATAACCTGGGATACCACAGAACCTCTCGTAATTATTTACCGACTTAGGCAGCAGCCACACAGTGTCTATCTCCCATTATATTAATTACGCCTAACTAATGTAAGTAACGTTCATTCCCCCAACATCCTTTCCGGAATTCGAAAAAATTTTAACCGCGAATGGATATCTGCGGCTATAAAATTTTAATTCCCCGCGGTTAGCCTAATTACCGAACTTATGAAACAGAAACACGTCGCCCAAATAAGGTACCCGACCCCGAGCGAGAAATTAATGACTTGTTAACGAGTAAATGTCGAAAAACCTTTCAAGCTGCAGATCGTTTTACACCGTCTCGAAAAGTCTCTCTCTCTCTCTCTCTCTCTAAGGCAAACAGAGGCTCGTATTTCAGCCAAACTGTGTACCTGGCGCGAGCATGCGGTGATTGATGAACTTTTCGCTCTGCCGTTCATGTGGCGTCCAATACTCGAACATCAGCGCAGGTGAATTTATAGACATCGATACGAAGTTATGTTTTTTGACGAAAGGTAAATTTGAAGCTGAAAAGGGGAGAGGGAGCCAGCGACGCGATGCGCCGATCCGAATGTACACCGAATCGGATGCTGGGATGATGATGACGTTTCAAAGACGCGAATGTAAATTTCAAAATTGCGTGATAAATCGTCGAAGATATCGAAATATTTGACCGTGTGGGTGAAACGCCGCCGGGAATTCATTGCAGAGGAGTTCTCGCGTGGATTTCCTTCGAAGCGTTTGGTATATTACGGGAGAAATAAAGAGGCTAAATCATCAATAAAAGCTACATTCGAAATTTTGAATAGGATTGTGTAAGACATGAAATTCTGGATGGCCTTTTTTTCAACTATTTGTGCAAAGAATTACTAATTAGGTACATAAATAATAACCTTGTTACGTCGTCGGACCAAAATGGTAGATAGCATAGCCATTCTGTGGAAAGCGTTTTAGACATGATGTGAACGTCTTTTTGTCAGCCTGATTTCTAAAACTAGGCTAACGCTGAGCTCAGCTGGGACTAAGCCTCTTCAACTATGTCTCTCAAAAGACAGACTCATCTATCTTCACTTCCAGTTCAGTCACTCTCTCGATAACTTCAACTCTAGGCAGAGTACTCAACTTCCTTATGCTGTAGTTTCGGGGTATTTAATGCTCTCATACTTCAGCTAGTGTGATGACATAAGCGTTTCGTGTTTTTTTTTTGTGCTCAGTTTTCGGTCTTTCTCGAAGAAATTGATGTTCTGTGACTTCGTACACTGTCTTCTACCACGTACAATTTTTTCCAGTTTTTCTGCCCATTTTCTCTTTGAATACAGCGAGAAAACCACGAAAGATAAGAAATGTCCACGTAATTTTGTGTTACAGGAGACGGGATGTATTGGAGCAACTTGGGAGGAAATTGCAAATTTCACGCCCAAAAATAAAAAAAAAAACATGCTCTGGGTTTTCTGCTGTGGTGAATGTAGGCATCAGCTCACGTTGGGGGGTTGGGCAGTCCCTTCATTAGCCCCCTCCTCCATCTCCATGAATCTAATGATCTTGGTGAATTTAAATGGTGATCGCATTGATTTCTCTTTTGAACTTTTTGATCCTTATATTTTTTTAATACGTATTAGAATTACCATGTATATTATGATCTTAGAATATTTTACTGCACACTTCTCATACATAGGGGTGCTAAAATTAGGGGGGAAATAACTATTTGACGAAATTGCAAAGGGAATCCAGAATTCCTGGACACCTGCTCTTCGAGTCATATTACGTTCATTCGGAGTGTCCTGATTAATTTGCAGTTTACCCCTTCATGTTTGTTTGTTCAGACAAGGATGTTAGGGTTCTTAAAAATTCAATTGGATAGTTAGAATATAAATTCTGAACATGGTTTCCAAAAACTGAAATCTTTGGGATAGTAATTAATATCAGCCTTTTATTTGTGTAGTTCTACTGTTTGATAAATACATACAATAGAAGATATACACTTTGTACACCGAACTACTCATACTCTGTGGGTATAGGCCCCCCCCCAGCTTTTTTTCATATTTTTCGGTCTTGGGCTACTCTTTCGGGATTATTCCCGTAATTTTTGTTATATCATCACGCCATTTTGTACCTGGGCTTTCTCCTTCTTTTCTTGTCGTAAGATTCCCACTCACTGATAATTTTGTTCTATCATGTCCCTGCTTGATGTGCCATATGTCCTGCATAATCCCATTTTAATTTCTTGATCTCCAACTTACCTCTTTCATACCCGGTTCCTCTCTTATTTTTTTGATTTTCACTCTGCATTTTATTCTTCACCCTAGTATACTAAGTTCTATCTTTCTCACTCAGGAACCGTAGCGAAGAGTTTTTTTTGGGGGAGGGGAGGAGGGCAAAAATTGTTAAATTCCCAACTGACTCAACTCAAAATTCCCAAGTACAGAATTTTTTTGTATTACCTAAGACGGAAAAAAGTCGAAATTTCTTTTGACTGGTTGAATTTTTCCGTCATTTGATCCATCTACTAAAATTTCCCAGCTCCAGTGGAGACTTGGGGGCTCCTTCACGTGCCTCCCTCAGTTCTGTCCCTATTCTCACTGTGGTAGTTTACCTTTTTGTTTGCTTCTTCGTTAGAACCCACGTTTGGGCTCCATCGGTGGGGACTGGTAGAGTGCACCTTTTCAATATTTTCGTCTTTGTTTCAATCTTCATTTTACCTTTATATGTTTGTTATAGTCCATAAGCTTGCCCATGCTTTATTTATTCTTTTAGTTATTTCTCTACTTGTTCTGTCTTTAAACGATTGTATCCGTCTGAAATAGTCGAATTCGGAGATTTTTTTCATTTCAGTTCCATATATTGTGGTTTACATTCCCCTTCCATATTGGATAATAGTTGTGTTGTACTTGCATTCATTTCTACATCCGCCTCTGCACTTACTTTTGTCATTTTCTCCTATTTCCTGTAACATTTTTATGTCCTCGTTTATCCGTACAACATGGTCTGCAAATCTTAGATGGTTCAGTTTTTCACTATTTATCGATATCCCATATTTTCCCATTGCAGTTTTCTAAATATTTCTTCTAATACGCAATTACGTAAATACATACACAGGAGGCATTTTGAGCTCGTTTAGGAAATTTCAGATTTTCAATTCCCCAATAATTTCTGAAGGGAGACAGTTATCGCCATCAAATTTTAATATAGTGTGAAGAAGTTCAATGTAAAACAATTCCAAGAAGTTCCAGTTGGAAGAAAGTTTGGAGGCCCACAGGGGGAAAAATTTTTTGGCTCCCTCCTAATTGGGTACCGACATTTTTTGTAGCCTCTAACCTATTCTGGGTTCATACGAACACATCCAGGAAGTACGAACCCTCCAGCTCTTATGATTCATCTGCCAACCTCGAACAAACGCACAAACAAACAATTAGACAAACATGCACTTTCATATACTCGTAGTAGAGATGAGGAGGCAATGAAAAAGCGCCATTTTGTCTGAAATTTTAGTTATCCGGCTGATCTGAATTCCTATTTTGGCCGGATTATCGGGAGTCTACTGTAAAAAAAAATTGACGATACGAAAATCGGCTTCAAGTTCAATGTCAAGTTTCAGACATTAGGCCAAGTATGTAGGCCTTATTCTAAAGGTACCTTTCGCCCACTTTTCGTGGAGCTGAAAAAATCTTACCAATTGTTTAAAGACCTTAAATCTAAATGGGTTGGGGATACATGGAACCTCCAACTACAACCCCCCCCCCACCAAGGTATTTTTCAAACATTCCCAGTATGGAGCAATCAGATCAATTTTTCGTAAAAAGTTCCAAAATCGAGATTTTAAAAAAGTGCTCCGAATATCGCCCACCTTTAGGAAAGTGTGTGAACACAAATGAAATTAATGGGTTTAGTCTCTTGATAATGTGTTTATATATTCATAAGTAAGTATAAAATCAATGTTCAGTTTGAGAATTAAGGCATAAAGTGCATATATGTGACCTGGAATCATGAAATGACTGTGTCTTTGGTGTTAAAAAATCATTTTTCACTTTCTTGACAATTCTTATGGACAAAATCACGCTTGTAGAATGAAACAAATCGCAGATTCCTATCTTCATTAATTTTTCCACAAACTGCATTTAAAGATTATGTCAAAAGTTTAAAAACATCCGTTTACATAGCGTCGTGTGAAACGGGCCTACGGGAATGACAGAGAACCAGAATTCGAAACGTAGTTATCATAACAACGCGTAAATGCGCCACTACCGATGTACACGCTATGTACATCTGTGCGCACCCCTGCCACCATCTTATCTTTGCACTCGTTTATCTTGAAAACCTGTTCTCGCACGAGAGGAACATTTCATAATTCCAGGTCGCGTATATCTTTTTTTGTAAAACTTTTGGATGCTTTTAACAAGCCCATTTCTTGTTTTAAAACTGCCTGTATAGCTCTAGTCATTGAAACTCGTGACCATTGTCTATGCTTTTTCAATGGAAGCAGTCTTATTAGTTTTTCGAGAAAAATGAAAAAACTAATGTGTAATGAAACCCGGAAGTTAAAACGTTCTATTGTACTGGAGATGTGTGTGCAAAATCGGAATTTTTGAATCGGCACAATTTGAGAAATGGCAGTTTTTCTTAAACGCTGGAAAAACTTTCAACGTACAAAAAATTTCTTTTGGTGATAACTTGATTATTTTTAGCTTTCAGTTCACGACGTTTTCTACAGCAGTAATAACACTACCCAACAATTTGAGATTTAAAAAATACAAAACAAAAAAACAATGACATGAGAACATATGATTCCATAAGTATTTTCAACGATGAATTTAATGCCGATGTTAATTTTTGGATTATAGTTCTTTTTTTTTTCTTCTTATCTCTTATCTTGAATGCGAATTTTAGTATCATCAAGATGGTACCTCTGATCAAACAACTATGCGCGTTAAGTATTGTTCTCAATATCAGTGTATAGCTAGCTATTCGTGGACGACAAAAAGGAATAAAACGAGAAAAATTTGATAAAATTTTAATTTTGAATACGAAAAACGAGAGATTCATGAGAAAAATGGTTAGGTTAACACCATCGTATTCAGCATTCAAAATATAGCTAACATCATATATGTGATCTCATCACATTGTTTTTTATGCTGTAGTGTAGTGTAATCAATAAAAACTACATAGTTCCATAATTGGTCACCAGAGAGCGGGTTGAACAGACGAAATATCTTGGTGGGCGATATTAAGAGTATGGGCGATATTTCGTACCTTTACTCTTAGTACTTGGTGAGCGAATATTATCTTGTGAGTTGAAGTGACCAAGTTCATTTTCTTTGTGTGTTGAAATAATACTGTCTCACTGTAGGAATAACCTATGTCTCACTGTTGAATGTCTAGGTTCAAACAGGAAGACACTAGAGCGACGTCTGCTCAAGTGCAATTTAAACCCTTTAGCCCTTAAATTTGCTGAATATGTCAGCTTTCTATTGCGTCAATTTTTTTGAAACTCCGTTAAAATTTCATGAAATTCCGCTGAAAATTCTAAAACGTGTCTCACTGTATGGGCCTCTCCCCTACTACAGCAGCAATAATAAAATTAATATTACACGTTAACAATGAAAGGAGCCACTAATCAGCTATGTAAACATAATTACGATGTTTCAAGTTGTATCTTATGATTTCTCAAAATTCTTCGAATACAGCTATGCGATAGTATTTTCAATTTGCTTTCGTGAACCGACATTAATATAATATATTTTTTTCTTATAACGAAGCAAATCAACTTTTTCAGGTTTCCTGTCACGAACGGATGTTGTAATTTTTGGAAAGGTTTTATACTGACCGCTATCGCTGGTTCCTTTGCCCGCCGTTTTTATTCTTTGTATCGGTGTCACTATCTATCCAACCTTTTCGGATTCCGCTCATATACACCGTGTTCAGTGTTCCGCGGATATCTGATCGAATTTTCCTCAGATTGCCTTTCATTCTTTTTCTTTTTTCCGTGCCGGAGCCACGTATGAGGAGACGAAGTGTACCGGCACGATGGAATGGAAATGCTCCCTTTCCTGTCTCCATCGATAGTCTGGCATGAACTTTGGTTTCCTGCTGTCGGTTGCTTTTCGTGCCGCTGTCGAGTTCGCGAGCACTTCGTTGTCGAAGAAGCGTCTAATTCAACTTGCATTTTGTCTGAACGAAACGGAAAATTTTCCAACTGAGGAGCCAACTTTGAAACTAAATTATCCGTCGGCTTTTCTTGTTCCTTCGCGTTTGAAGAATAGGTAAATTTATGGCCGAACTCACCGACGGCAGTGAGGCTATTTTCTTATATCCTTAAATTACAAAATAAACGTTTCGAGTCATGTTATTGTAAAAACCAAATTATGTTGCAACTAAATGGAGCGTACAGTCGATATGGACGTGCAGAAGAAACCACATGCACTTTTCGGGAGTCGATTTGAGTTTGATATTGTGAAAATTGGTTGTATCTATTCGATTTACTGGTGAAAGAAATTTGAAATGAACCATAATCACCCTGATCTTTGTTGCATGAGAGCTTTTACTGGACTGCAGGAGGAGGTATATGATTACTGCTTTATTTAGAAGTTATTGAAATCCTTTTTATTTTCCCAACTGCACGTGTGCTTATTAATAACAATTTTCGAAACGTTTTCTTACCCCCAGAATTCTCACCACGACAGGTTTCTTCCCCTGAGACACCACACCCCTGGCCCCGGGAACTACCCTTTCGAGTATCGCATCAATGACTGGAGGGACTCTTCGAGGCCGGCCCGAGCCCACTGCGACAGGTTGTAGTGAGACTTGTTTTCAGAATTGCTTACAAATTGTCCGCTCTTGTCCTTTGAATACGAATACGATTTGTAATAGGAATAAGTAGGGGAGGCCACTTCGGCAACACAACCCAAGACAGGAGGGTCGCTCCAAGTAGAGGGGGCCGCCTTCATAACTTGACATGTACCATGAGAAATGAGGTCAGTACCATTGGGTCATAATATGAAGGAAAAAATGAAAAAAAAACGACTGAAATCACTGTAAAAAATTAATTTTTTATAGAGAAAAATATAAAAACCAATTAATGGACGTTTTGAAAAATGTTTGGGAATTTTGAGAATGACAGACATCCTCATACAGAGTAGTCTTTTATGAAATAATGTCTTCGCGTTTGACATCCATCTCATCGAGAACATTTGGGAAATGAAACGAGTTTTTAGGGTGTTTGCCTGCGTGCAGCGCTGCAAGCACCCTATTGCAATCGAATTTTCATTTCAATAAATACGACCGAATTGCTTACAGATCATATAGTTCAATTTTCGCTCAGTTGCGTTTAGATCGTTAGATTGGTCTTAAGGCGGAGGCGTGTGGAAGATGAGAGGTGCTAACCTCAACAGATTCTCATTCTCTGGTGTCCGTGGTGTATATTTGTTTTATCGCATAGACGTTGGTACTGTGTCTGAATATTAGCTTCAAAGCTTTAACATTTCAGATTTGGTTTTGTTTTATCAATACCAGTGTAGGAAGTTGGCGCAACAACACCAGAATGCGGAGAAGCCGGAAGTTTTTGCAGTTTTAGGATAATTTTGAGAAGCCAGAAGTTGGAATCTGAAAGTTTTTAGGGTGTTTGCCCACGCGCAGCACTGCAAGCACCCTATTGCAATCAAATTTTCATTTTTCATTCAATACGACTGAATTGTTTACAGCTCATAATTCAGTTTTAGCTCAGTTGCGTTGTTCTTAGTTGAATTAGCATATAATGTATTTGACTGGAACCAAGTACATGCAACATTCTGTGGTGCTCTTATCAGGAAATTTTCCAAGGAATAATGCGATGTGAGTTGTGTCTCATAAATATTTTAGCAGTATTAAGTGGTAATTTTGGTATTCTGTTTCAGTTCTTCACTAATGTTTTGTTTCTCGTTTGACTATTTACCTTCCTCTTTTTGTTATCAGGAACAACGAATCATCCAAAACCGTTAACATGCCTTCAACCACGAATTTGAACTCTTCTATCATAATTGTGTAGCGGAATTAACGAAAAACGTGAATAAATAATTGGCAGATCATGTTTTGTTTTTGAAATGAAAGAGTATCTTTCTCGTATTTTAACGGTTCACAAATATTTTACGCGTTCTGTGACCAGGAGTGGAGCTAATGTCTTTCCCTCTTATAAACATACTGTAATGAGGAATGAGAACACATTAATGTGCGTTTCTGAAGCAAGAACACAACTTTATTTGAATTGAAACAAAATTCCTGTCCCTCTTTGAATTTATTGTTATCAGCAGTTATCAGTTCATATTCATTGAAGCTCGTGAGTTTTAAAATTCTTTGGATTTATGTCCTTTGAATTTATTTGTCTTGTAAAGGTAGAGTGTTTGATTTCTGCTTGCTGCTTGGAACAAATTAAACAGAAAATGGAAATGTATTTTAGTAAGTTCAGTGTTATTCAAAGTCTGCTGCGTGATTGCAGTCTGCAGCTTCACAGTTTGAAGCCTTGAAGTTCCATGATGTGCGTGTAGCCTTTAGCATCTTGGGTTTTTGCTGTGCTATAGCATTTTGAAGTGTTTAATAAAGTGACGTGTTGCGTGAAAAGGGCCATTGTGGTGATTTAAAATTTTGAGTTTGCCTGTCCGGTACTACCAATTTCCCTGGTCCACAGACTAAAGAATACCGCATTACAGAGCCCGGAGATCTGATAAGTGTGGAAGCTACCTCAAATTCTGTCAGACCTTGCCAATCAGTGGCACCGTACTCGCAAACTTAAAATTTCAAGATCACCACAAGGGCCCTTTTACCCATCGCGTCACAAATAATGAAATAATAAATAAGAATTGGCAAACACCCTATTGCCAGGTCCTCCAGACCTCGCTTGTTATTTAGAAACTTAGCTTAGAAATGAACATTTTGTCTCATTTTGCTGGCAAAGAAATAGTCGAACGTGATTAAAACACTTTTTTTTTTGTTGGTTTTGTTAATCAGCTGATGAAAGTTTCTATGGTATAATTCCCGTAGCATACGGAGTACTTTTTTTTTTTTTTTTTTTTCTCCTTTCAATATACAAAACCACGAAATATTTTGAGGGAAATTAAGTATGTCCCTACTGAAACATGTCAATGACAGTTTAATTGGCTTGAAAATCAAATTCTATATTTAGGGTATACTAATTCACAATTTTTTTCCCTTCTGTAGTCTAGAGCGCTTTCGGCTGCTATGCCATCATCAGTTTTAGGGTACTCTACTGAGTGATAACTTTTATTTTTCTGGTTGTACATTTCGCGTCAGTATATCTCTGTCGAAATATTCCACCGTGTTTGAAATTAGCTGTGTGCAGTCTTCAGTTCTTGTCACTTATAGGGCTAGGGGGCTCGGAGTGCCCCCTAATAATCCGGCAAATTAGCAATTTCAGATGTTCAGTTAGCAAATTCAGGCATCTTAAACACTTTTTTTTTTTTTTTTTTAAGAGTTAGAAACTGTTATTCTTGTCCTTCAATATGTAAATTGGCTCCGTCGCGGCTTTGGTCACTTATTGTAAGTGCAATATCAGTTTATGAAATTTTTGAAAAAATTCTGCTGACGAGCTTGCTTAGCTTTCCAATTTAAAAGGTTCAAGGATTTTAGTAATTTTCAGAATGCCACCGAAGAATTTTCCGGTCACTTGGATATCTGATCCATCCATACCTTTCAAATTTCTCCAACTGAGCATTCCATTTACCTGACTGATGGTAATTTTCGAAATCATCAAAATTATCGAGACAGAGAAAAGTATCTCCGGATTTTTTCTGAGGTAGAGGGTAAGGTTTGTCTTTGGAAGCAGATGCCATTTCGCTTCTGGTCTTCTGTTCCTTCGTGCTTTTTGAGTACAGTAAATTCAGCGAAAGATGGACAGCCTGGTGAATTTGAACACTTTCTCGGATATTTCATACTGCAGAACTACTTCTGCGTGTCTCTATCAATATGGTCATCTTCCTGTCTAGGAGTTAAGAATTGACGCATACAGAAGCAGTTGCCTTGCTCGTACAAATACCTACGAGCAAGCATTTTAAAATTTGTCCACCTTTATCTCGCTTGACTGTACCTATGTGTTCAAGAAAAGAAGACAGCAATATAAGCAAAAAAATAACTTTGACATGTGTCCTATTGCATCGATTCGAATATTAATTAAAATATTAGTGACAGATGACTGATCATCCACCCCCCTCCCCAAGTTTATCGGATACATTTGCAAGAAATTCTGGACCGCTTTCCTGACCGTATCCTATGCTTAACTGATGGTTCAAAATACAACAGATGCATCGCTTACACCTACTCCATAGATAGTCTACTACACTCCTTCAGACTTAAAAACACAGCTTCTATCTACACAGCCGAACTCCATACTATCCTACAGTGCCTAGTCACGATCTCCTCGCTCGAAGACCCACCCACCCCAACCCGCTGTCTGGTCCTCTCAGATTCACTTTCCTCCTTAAGGTCGATTTCTGATCGCCTTTTAACGTACGCTCTCTTTCAGCACATCTGTTTCATTCTCAATCGCATTTCCTTCACCACCAAGAGCATTTCACTCATTTGGATCCCAAGCCATGTTGGTATCCTTGGAAATGAGGCATACACAGCTCGTCACCTCCCTATGTCAACAGATCTCATTTCCACCATTCGCCAGACAAATTTGCGTAAGTGGTTCAGAGTGGTGGCATCAAGCCTCTCGGCACAACAAGCTCGCACAAATCAAGCTTACACCTGTGCCCTGGTCAACGTCCCAATGTTTCTCCTTCCGCGAGGAAGTTATCATCACCCGCCTGAAGATCGGACATACACGCCTCACACATATACCTACACATTTTTTAACTAACCTTTATCCCCTCAACTGCCCACACTGTGAAGATGAAGAGCCTGTCACCGTGATCCAACTCTTCTCATGCCCCTCCCTCACCTGCCTTCGTAACTCTCACCACGTCTCCCATAGTCGAATTTTGGCCCTCTCCAACTCTCACGAGCACATGAACAACATCCTCACCTACTTTCCCACTGCTGGATGCCTCTACAACATATAGACAACAACCTTTTCTAGCCCATAGCCCGAGAGTGTAAGTCCGTGGCTCGATAATAATAAAAGAATAAAAATACAAAAGATAACTTTGATTCGCAGTGTTCTTACATCGAGGAAATTGAAATTTTAGTGTTCTTCTCATGTTTTTCCTCTGTCCCACTTGCCTACTTATTAGAAGAATTTTCATCGACTCGCTCATATTGTACTGATTTTGTTTTTTTAAATAGACAATTAGAACATCTCTATCTACGTTTACAAGAAACTGCTAACCCAAAAAGTACTATTTTGAACGACACACTTTGATTGAAAATATTGGATCCCGTAGTGATGGTTAAAAATATTGGGTAAGATACCTGCCCCGAATAACTTCAAGCTCCTATAACAACGCCACCTACTTATTTCTTGGTAGATAACCTAGGTACCGGGCCGAAAATTGAATGTGTTATCATTGGATATCGTAAAATTCTCGTTCATTGAAATCCTAAAAAAGTGATTTGAAAATTTTCCCTATTGTGTTAATTTTAGCAACTTGTTGCGCAAAATGAAATTTTGGTGAGAAAAAAGTTCTCAAGTGAGTTTTCTTTCATCATACAAATATCGTAAACCTACCTCTTTTTCTAAATAAATATTGCACTCACAGAATGTTCAAAATAATGATTTCTTCAAACTTCATTATGCGATTGAAGTTCTGTAGGACTTATTTCTAATAACGCCAACTATTTTTTTTTAAATGAGCAGCGATTATGGAGTGAATAAACATTATTAAATGCACTGAAAGTAATTCGTGAAGGAAAATTATTGCCTACAAGTGCCGGCAGTGTTCAATATAGCATACCGCGTTGGACTTTACGAGATCATATTTTTTTAGATAAAACTTCTGATTAAGAATGAAATTTTGTCATAATTAGGTGGTAAATTGTCCCCTGTTCCCCTGCTTTATACTTGTTTTTGATTTATTCCCGAAAAGCATTTAAAAACTGTCCTAAAATATCATTTAAAAAACAAAAAACACGAACTGGCGTTGTTAGGAACAGATCAAGAGGGGCTACAAATACCGCGAACCCACTTAATGAGCTTAAAGCTGAACACTAAATCAAGTATTCCAAAAGTGAAGTCAAAAATGCATGCTTTAATCTCTTTTCTTTCACCCCTCTCAGTCCAAAACCTGGTAGGTTAATTACTTTGCCAACTATCGTCTTTCTTTCTTAACATGGTGTTAATTAGAGCAGGTCCTGATGTAAGTGTTCCTTGTATAATTTATAATTACTGAATGAGTAAGAAATTGAGAATTAAATAATTTCTTGTAATTACTTCAAGCAGAAAAATGATTAAATCTGCCATGTATCAGCATCGCGAATGAATTAAGCAAAATTAATTATAGACGTTAAGCAGAAAGTAGAATAAACGCGGAGTATAATTTTTGAAAAGAAAGTTATCCGAGGATTTCGAGGTTTTATAACAGCTAGGGGGTTGTTGAGAACGCATTGAATTTATTGGCATTGCCCCAATTCGCACATTTCTTCATTAACCTCGATTTTCCTCACCATTTTTTCCTTTTTCCGGGACTTAATTTCTTTCTTTTTTATTGCCGTTTTATCGCAAGATTTTGTACGTTATTTATTGAACCTAAGACGTGAATTCAGTTTGATTGCTGTCAAAAAAGATCAGGGCTTACGAAATTCTTCGAAAATCTGAGAAAAGTGAGAAACAAGAGTTCTCAATATAAACCGAATTATATTATCTCTCTAACATAAATATGACTCTGTCGGTCATGCCTGCTGGGGCAATGCTAGTGGAGGACTCCTTCGGGAAAGCTTCTGCCCCCCCCCCCCACATACACAGACAATTGAAAAAATAAAGACCCTGCCCTCATACCAATGGGAAGTAATTAGATTAATGCTGAAAGAAAACATTCGCTTTTTGAAAACATTTGAAAAATAATGATGCATTAATATTGGTATTATTGGCATCAAAAAGACGGGAACACTGCTTAGGATAGGCAGTGCCTATGATGTGGCAGCCCAAAACTGATCAATTTTCTGCATCAAACGCAACTCACAATAACTTTTCTTGCCTCACCATGCGTGAAATTCATTTGAAAGAGTTCAAATTTTGCACAAGAGTGCTTTTCTTTTAAATATTAGATTATTGAATGCTGTATCCAAAGAAATAATTAGGACTTCTCAGATTGGTGGCGCGCTAGCATCGGGCCTTCCTTCTTTACCGCACTTAAGGAAATGATTCTTATCAATGGTAGGATAAGCTGTACTTTCGAATGGAGAAACGTGCATTTTTATTTCATTACCAGTGCGTCCGAAATTTATTTTCAAGGCAATTTCAAACAAAAATCGGTTGCTTACAGACGTTATGGTAAAGCTTAGGACAAGTTTTTTTTTCTTTTTTCTTTTTTTTTTCCCCCCTCAAAAATCTGAATAAAAGCCGTTTGAAAATCACGCGTTTTTACATTGTAATTGTAATGAATGTCTAGCACCTCAGTAATCCGCACATTGATATGATTGCCAAAAACATCCGCCCGATGTCAGCTACTTTGCTGTTGTATTTTGAGAAGTCCGAATGTGGAAAAATGTAAAGGCACCAATTGTGAGTAAGAATCGAAAAAGGCATAATTCTACATAAACGTCAGGATGAATTCAATGGTCTGTCCCTGTTGAAGAGTACCAACCTCCTGATAATTGTACGAAACCTCGAGAGAAAATTTGAGCCTGAGAAAAAATAAAAACAAATACTTACTCGTACATTAGCTTCTGATGTTTTTTATGGGAGGGGGCATATTGAGGTGAGTTCAAAATACAAAATTCATGGTTCGGCTTGAATGAAATGGTTTTGTATTGATCGAATTTGTTAAGAGAAGAGATGTAGGGCCGGGAAGGAGTTGGAGTGTCCCCTCCTCATTCGAGAAATTCCGATTCTCAGGCAAGAAATTTAAGCACTCCGTCGGGACATTTAAGTAATTGGTGTCCTCTTTTTGGCATTTTTATGTCTTTGCTTTGACACATAAACGAAAAAAAAAAAATGAATTTGATCATTCTGAGGAATTTTTCAAAATATCAGAAAATCGTAGCAATTTGGAAAAGAAAATGTTCGCTAGGATGTTAGTGGGGGTATTTGACTACCACTAGCTTTCTGGCGCTGATAGAACTCAAACGCGAGAAACTCCCTGCCTCATAATATGTCGCAGACGGATCTGCTACCACGGAAGTGCATTTTCATGTCTCGATTTTAATATCGACTTATCTGTAATCGGTTATAATTGTCCATCACTTCCTCATGTAGTGTAACATTTTATATGCTTTCGTATCCTAATAAAAACCATTTCCATGGAAATTTCTATTAACAACATGGCTGCAGACTGTAGTCGCGCAGGGCGCAGAAAATATCAAGGTCAATGAGCACATGACTGAAAGAAAAATAAATTCCCATGGAAATGTCAACGACTGAACTGAACTGTCACCATGAAGATCTAAATCATACGGACTGGTTTCGTGTCGGGGGGCAGGGGCATGGAAATTCCTATTAACAACACTACTGCAGACTGGAGTCGCTCCGCAACAACACGGCTGCAGACTGTAGTCGCGCAAAGCGCAGCAAATGTCAACCATAAATTCATGTCGATGAAACGTGTCGGGGAAAGCGTTACGGTTTTCGAGCGTGTCGGGGATCGTTACCGTTATCGCTCTAGTATACCAGTAGCTGGAAGAAAATGGAAATGTCAACCACTGAACTGAATTGTCACCATAAAGAGCTGAAGAACTGTGAGCTGAACTGAACTGGAAATGTGAAGAGAAAAGAAGAAGAACTGTTGTCGCACAGGGCACAGCAAAGATCAAGATCAATGAGCACATGGCTGGAGTTACGGTTTTTGCTAAAGTATACCCAGTAGTAAAAGCATATAAAATGCTAAAAATTCGAATGTTGGGGGAGAGCGTAACGTTTGCAATCCATGGAAATTTCTGTTAACAACATGACTGGCTTTGTGTCGGGGGTTATGGTTTTCGCTCGAGTATACCCACGGCTGGAAGAAAAAATCATACGGACTAGCTTCGTATTGGGGGGTAGCTGGAAGAAATGAACATTTCCATGGAAATTTGAACCACTGAACTGAATTGTGACCATGAAGAGCTAAATCATACCGATAGTAGTAACGCTCATATGTGCCAAAGCTCTCAATCAGCTGTTTTTTTTTTCGTAACGCTTTCAAGTATCGCTCAAAAATTCACGTTTTTTTCGTTTATGTGCCAAAGCAAAGACATGAACATATCAAAAACGTTGCTTTTGAGCGTTACTTTGGAGTAAAACGATTTAAAAAACAGCTGATCAAGAGCTGTGGCTCATTAACGAAAATGAATTCGTGTTGGGGGGGGGCATTACGGGCACTAAAGTACAGCTTTAAAGTATAACGTTTTAGCATTTTATATGCCTTCACTACTAGATATACTTGAGCAAAAACTGTAACGCCCCCCCCCCGTAATGGCCCCCCGTAACGCTCCAGTTACTATGACATCATACTAGTGAATATACTTGAGCGAAAATTGTGTTTATACATTTCCGTGGAAATTTACTTCTTCCTGCCAGGGTTATTATTTTATTCGAGTACGAAAGCATATAAAATATTACATTACGTTCCTCTGTAAAAGACATGTACTCTAGGAGGTAGTAGGGTGACAGGGCTTTAGGCTTGAATCCACGGGGAAGGGAGGGAAATGGAGAAATTCCCACAAAACCAAAAAAAAGGAAAATTGCTCAAGTATAGCCAGTAGTAAAAGAATGTAAAATTTCATGTCTCGATTTCCGTATGATTTAGCTCTTCATGGTCGCAATTCAGTTCGACCTGATCCTACCTTAATTTAAAATTTCCATGGAAATTTCTGTGAAATACTGAAGATGACCAGAAGAAATAAAAATGTCCATGGAAATGTGGACCACTGAACTGAGTTGTGAACTGACTTGTGACCATGAAGGTTTTTTATTTTTTTCGATAAAACCACGCGAAAGAGCAGGTCTCAATTAGCATAAATCAAATAAAATCTCAAAATCTTTATTACAACCTTTCTTGATATCAAAATAAAATTACTACACTCGGTTTCAATAAATGTTATTTTGAAATTTTTTCTATGTACCAAAGCAGAGACATGAAAATGTCAAAAAAGAGTTGTGCGACTTGTCTTGGGCCCTTCCTGGAAATCACCATTTTATGTTCAAAGACCCCCCCCCCCCCACTCACCAACAAAAAAATCAGACAAAGTCAAATAAAAATTAAATGAGAAGTCAAGTCCGGACCGAGAGAGGGAATCCTTTTTTCTCCCGCTCTCTCGTCAGGCTTCCTTAGTTATAACAACACATTGATAACGAATAGCTATAGCAGAACTAAGACAAACGGCAGCATTACCGACTTCCGGTTCCCAGGAATTGGTAGAATAAATTGATCAGGAAACTACACAGTGGTCGCTGAACATGTTCCTTTCAGTAAAGCATTTTAATCCGAGTGTTACTGTACGCCATTTTGAATCCAACCATGTCCGTGGATGTCGAATGGACTACGCGGTTCGTCCCGCATTGGCGGATTAGGCATCCACGGGCGCAGTAGGATTCAAAATGAAATTGGCTGCAACTTAGATTACAGTGCTTCAACTTTAGTTGGGCCATCGAATAGAGTACTACGGCTACTTGAGGAAGAAGGTTTTTTAGCCCCCCCCCCCCCCCACACACACACGTCTGTGTTTGTTCTCCATACGCTACTGGATTCATTTAAAAACATATTTCTCAGTCATTTCTCTGGACGCCCTTTGTGCGTATAAGAGAGAATACATTAAAACTAACGTTGATCTGAGCTCAGAATTGAGGCCCAAGATCAGGTTTGAGATTTCCCATAGTGTAAACAAACATTCGATAGTACAGTGTTGCGAGATTACTCGCTCCTATCCCTCGGATTTTGATTTTGTAATTGTAGAATGCTGATGCTGAGTGTATAAAAAAATTTGGTTGTTCCCAGGAATGTGGAGTCGTAGTTTAGGTTGTCTGTGGTACCGAACGAAGTGTATTATAATTAATTCTTAGCATCAAATTTCATCGTCACATCGAAATCCGGAGTGATGAACTTGGATAATTGATTCGCAGACACAATTACGATCAATAATAAAGTTGGCAAGTCGGCGTAAATTTCGGTCTCCTTATTTGAATATCTGTGACAGGTTTTAACGAAATATACAATTATAAACTGCGAACGAATACATAATCTTCAGACACTAGAGCGTTAAATACACTTGAGTGTTTCTTGTGGTACCAAACCTCAACTTGTCAATACTTCAAACAGTTAACGTCTCATTCCAGATTTATTTATACGTATACTACATACAACTTTCCACGCTACTGCAAAGTGACATCTTACAATCGCGGTTTGATTGCATGCTTTTTCGATTTAGATGTCAACGAATTAACTGAATGATATGGCATCAAATAGGATACCGCGTAACGTATATAGGCGCAGGGTACTATACGAACGGTACGGTGGCACCAATATTATTGCACCGTCATGATTCTACTCGTGAAAACAGATTACCTACCTTCTTTTTATGCAAGCTTTTCGGTTTATGGTTGAATCTGAAAGGCTAATGGTACCTGAAACAAGAACCCGTGTTTTCGATCGATTGATCATTCATTGTACAGTCACACTCTGTCTGGACACTAGGTAGACAAATGCTAAATACTTACTGGAATCCTTTATTCATAATCAGTCAGAAGGTTCGAAGTTTGATTAATGAATCCTCTATAATTTATGTGTTCATTTACAGTAAAATGTTTACGGGTCGCGATCTTACCTTAGTATCTTGTTTAACTGCTTATAAGAGACACGAAATGTGAGCATAAAATATGTATCTGCTTCAGTTTAGAATAGGTGGATGCAGGGATGTACCGATAGGGGGCAGGGAGGCAACTTACCCCCCCCCCACCCTCCCCGGTAGGAATTTTTCACCCAGCAGTTGAGAAAATTTACCATTTTAGTCAAGTGAGTTGGAAAAATCCAACAAGCTAAAAGGGCTTTTTTTTTATTGCTTTGATACTTGGGAATTGAGTTGAGAAATTGGGAAAACCCAATGAAGTCAAAGGGTTTTTCTTCTTGTGTGTATTGATACTCGAGAATTTTGAGGTGAGTCAGTTGGAAAAATCCAATAAGTTAGAAGTTTTTTTCCTTTTGCTTTGATACTTGGGAATTCTGAGTTGAGTCAGTTAGGACTTTCACAATTTTTACCTTTCCTGGAAAAACTCTTCGGTACGTCCCTGGGTGGATGAAGTTATGGAGATGAATCTCACACTCACGCATTACCGGCGAATATGCAATTGTATCGTGATTCAGCTGGAGCTTAAGTAACTCTCCTCTTCTAGAGTGGATACTTTCTTCGCGTCTTCAGTTTATTCCTCTGTCCACAGGCGCGGATTCAAGGGGGGAAATAGGGGACCTGCGTCCCCCCTTAATTCCAAAAAAAGAAAAAGAAGGAAGAAAGAAAGAAAAAGGAAAGGGAGAAGAGAAGAGAGAAACTACTAATGAATTTTTCATTATTTTTAATATTATGTGACCAAATTGCTATTTTTGGTGCCTAATTGTAGAAACTTGTCTTTTAAAAAAACAATAAATACCAATGCCAGAAATAATCGAAGCTCTGACGAATATTACTCAGTTGCAGGGAGCAAGTATTAGCAAAGATAAAGCTAATGTTTTCATTGTTTGCCTACGTTGCGCGGAGTTCCTTGTTGGATTATATTGCTTGAGTGACATTTTATCGCTCACGCAGCCCCGAAGCGTGATTTTACAGAAAAAATAAATTGATCTATCTCGAACGTCGGATCGTGTTCACTCCATAATTGAAGTTTTGGAAGTCAGACGTCAGGAAGCGACGGAACATTTTAATTTCCTTTTCACTCGAATAGCAGCAATGGGTGAAAAATTAGGGATTGAAATAAAAAAAAACTCGTACTTGCGGTCGCCAAACGAAAAGAGCTAATTATAGCGCAGACAGTCTTGAAGAATATTATCGAATTTCAGCGTGCATTCTTTTACTTGATAAAGTCATTCTTGAAGGAGCGATTTTCCTCGAGAAGTATGAGATTCCTTCAACTTATCTAACTTTCGATACCTAAGAAAATAATCAAACTCAAAAGTTGCGGAAAAAATTCTTTGGTTGCGATTTGGAAGACTGCAAAATCTGCCTATAAGCAATTTAGCACTGATGGCAGAATTAGATAATTGGAAGAATCGCTGAATAAAAATGGATGAGGTTGAACTCGAGTCAGATGTGATTGAGGCTCTCAAATCGTGCGAGGAAGAAATACACCCTAAAATTTCAAAACTGCTTCAAATTTTATGCACTCTACCAGTAGCAAACGCTTCTGCAGGAAGATCGTTTTCTACTCTGAAGCTTCTCAAAACGTGGCTACGGACGACAATGCTCGAAGGACGACTCACAAGAGATATAGCTTGTAAATCATCAGACGTTATGCATACTCATACTCACCAGGTAGTTATCTGGTTTATAAACCAACTGAAGACTGTTAGCTCATTTGCCAAGTTAAAAAGTAATTTGTTCATAGTAGCCAACTGTAAACAAATTAATGGGTCAGTCTCAGTATACAGACCTTCTAGTCGGCATAAGAACCAACCTGATAACATTTAAATCTTATTCATCGGTACACAAATCAGCTGGGTAGTATGTACACCAACTGGCTCGTCGCTAACCAGTTATTCACTGTATAGACCAACTGACTGGAATGTAAGAAAACTAACTAGCTATGTGTAAACCAGCTGGCTAGTGTGTAAACCAACTGGTTAATGTATGAACTAATTTGGTAGGGCGTAAACTAACTGGCTAGTATGCAAACCAACCGGTTAGTATTACCGATTACTGCACTAATCAACTTGTTAGACAGCGAACCAATTCCATAATGAGTATGCTTACCAAGTGGCTACTATGCAAAACAACTGGTCGGTATACAAACAGACTGTCTGTATATAATCCAACTGGTTAGTGTGCAAAGTAACTAGCTATCGTGCATACTATCAGGAGGAAAAAAGCAAAGAGAGGAAAAAGTTCTGGAAGAGCTGAATTTGAGCAAATAAGGTTAGATGAAATTACTTATTAATGTTCTATAAGTGCGCAAGAATCTGCACTCTGAAATGGTTCTGTCCCTCCTCCCTATCCTTAGATACCATACCTTTAAAGTTATATTTTTCTGTGCTTGTAAGTATCAGAAATGATTTTTAAAATTTTCATTAGTATGAATCTTTGAATGGAGATACCGGCTGGGAGTGGGAATTTAAAGGTCACAGAATCGAATTTTTGACATTTTCATGTCTTTACTTTGGCACACAAACCGGAAAAACTTTACTTTTACAGCGTTACGCGTTACATTTGAGTAGGAATGAAATAATAATTTCCATGGAAATTTATTTTGACATGTGCTTGTCTTTACTTTGGCACATTCCAGCCATGGGTATAACACGAACGGGAAAAACATCACATTTGAGGAAGAACGAAAAGGAGTAACAAAAAGGAATTATTATTTTCATGGAAATTCATTTTGACATTTTTATGTCTTTTCTTTGGCACACAACGAAGAAAAGCGTTACTTTGGAGCGTTACAAAACGAGCGTTACGAAAAATAATAATAATAATAATATGTGACAGACTGACTTAACACTTCATTCCCCTGCGAGTACCACACTCCTTGTATCAGCTTGTATTCCCTTGCGAGCATCACATTCCTTGTACCAACCTGCGAGCACTTTGCTCTACTAGTGCATCATCTTGCAGACCAGTCTGCAACCACGGGAGAGAATTTTCAAGTCTGCGCTTCGCGGATTTTGCCGAAATGAGAATGTCATCACCCAGCGAACATAGCGCCCAAGAAATGAGCACACTAAAAAAAAAATGGAGCGCAAGGTGCTCTGTTGAGCGTTAGGACGACGACATTTTCATGTTGGCGCAGTCCGCGAAGCAGATATGAAAGTGCTCTTCCGTGGTTGCAGACTTGTTTGCAAGATAATGTACTAGCAGGGAGCAAGGGGGAAACAGTTCACATATTGGTGTTACGGGCTCGGGGTTGCCTCCCTACTGGTCACGAAAGTCGGCGAGACCAGAAACAATGGTCAAACCACTGGCTTGTGTTGATGTACGGCCAACTGAAGGGCTTTATGAACCCCTGTTTCAGGCATTTTGGTGGCACTTAAAAGAGTTATGAGACACTTGCCTGTTATAGCATTGAATGAGGAATAACTTTTGTTTGAAGAACATTTTTTCCTATGGTTGATATTTCCCAAGCTTCTTGGAAAAAAATTGGGACGTTTAGCCCCATGTGGGCTTAAGTAACTACACTTTTCTAAACTAACCAGTAAATCTTCAAAAACTTGTGGAAAATTTCCTATTAAGTTATTTTGTAAAACAGCCAGCCATTTACTAGAAATCCATTTTACAAACTAGTAATGTTGCCGTAACATTACATGAACGTAGGGTCGGGCTAGGATCGGACAGGTCAGGAAAAATTTCTTTTAGCAAGCATCCACAAGTTTACGTTTGTGGAAAGCGTTTAAATGGAAAACTTTTACAATTTAAAAACGGCGGTCGTGATACGTTAGGTTATTTTGTATTAAAGCTAGCCACTTTGCAGACCATCAGGCCACATATCTTCCTGGTAAGAAGACGTCTGCTTCTTAGCCCTTCAGGACGCTCCTACATGAATATCAAAATTTATAAAATTTGGTTGTGAGAAAAACACTTTCGATGTTCTGAAAGCATATTTCCTTATTTTTTACTCTTGTACAACCCTGTCGAATGGAGGGGGATACCCGGGCCAGGACTTTCAAGGGAGCCCGATATTTTTAAAAGACCTGAACTTCAATCATACTGTACATCAAATCAGCAGTCACTCCTTACCCAATGAAAGAAACCTCCTGTCCCATAGCTTATAATTTTTTCCCATCTAACAAAAGAACAAAATGAACTGAAAGGAGAGGGAGGCCGGTGGAAATTCCCCCCAGGCCCTCGTTTTCTCTCTACGGGGCGGCTCTTATAGATTCTGAGTCTGTAACTCGATACACCCCTGAATTGATACCCTGGTAGCATACGGTGCGAAACTGAAGAGTCGTGTGTAGTCGTTACAAAAATTATTCTATCTGAAAATCCGACAAATTCAATGCCGATTCGGTTCTCTCTTTGAAAACTATCCTTGGAACCGGCTAAGTAGAATATTTTCATATATTTTGTTTATTGATTCTCGGGGGGGGGGGGGGCGTAGTCACACGAAGATCAGGCTGCTTATTCACTTTCAATTTTCACACAGGCGTTTCAACTATTCAGCTTATTTTTC
Organism: Acanthococcus lagerstroemiae; assembly: GCA_031841125.1. Taxonomy (NCBI): domain Eukaryota; kingdom Metazoa; phylum Arthropoda; class Insecta; order Hemiptera; family Eriococcidae; genus Acanthococcus; species Acanthococcus lagerstroemiae. The sequence goes on along the minus strand of CM063106.1, from coordinate 25,595,394 downwards.
AAGAGGGTGTCTACTCCAACGCTGTATGAAAATTTTCCAAATGTCAAGGGTAGTTTTATTTTCGTGACTCGTTCGAAACAAAATGGCTATCCGAACTTTTCGATAGCCCTGGCACGTGTTCGAGAGCTCTCGGGCTGTGGTGCGGTTATAAATTCGTTTTCTCGTCGCATAGAAATGTAAATCTCGGTTAATTAAAACACGGGGAGCTGTTCTCGTGCAAGAAATATTTTACACGTAACGCTGAAGAATGAAACGCGTGATTAGATAGATTAAATTTCGATATTGATTAAGGTTCGTGTCTTAAACACGTGTTATTATACACACCTGAAAATTTGCCCTCGTGGCTTTTCTTTTTTTCGTTCTTCTATTTTCTCGTGTTGCGTGCTTTTTCTGATTTGAACGGCCAGTTCAGTCTTTCCCAGTCAGAAGTGGCGCGATATTCCAATAAAATATATTTTAAAAGGAAAGAAACAACGTGCATACAAACTTCATACAGGTAATAATAGTGTGCGTGGAATTATTTCGTATTTTCAATGTATCGGCATACCCGCAGTGGTATATGTTCAACGAAATTGAAATATAAGAGTACGGCTCCGCGATATACTATAGAAAATAGAAAGAAAGAGAGGAGAGAGAAAGGAAGTTCAACTTTCAGATTAATTTAAAAAGTTGGAGTTGTATGTACAAGTAGCTATTCGATTTTCTTCCTGCATAGTTTCGAAATGATGCATCAAAGTTACTTACCTACTTTTTGTTTACGACGTTCAAGTTTCTGAGTAATGGATGTATTTTGAATGATACGGAAAATATTTGAAGTAGGAAAGTATGAGAATAATTGAGATACCGAGAATGATTGAGTCAGTCGGTTTTCATGCCCATCTTTCAAGTTACATTATAGCGCTTGCGCTATTCCCGGAAGAGCTTTACATCATTGTTACATCTGCAACATTACTGCGAAGCTGTCCGGAACAGTTCAGTCCACTGCTTTGGCTAACAATATGGAAACCAAAAGTCGTTTGCATTTACCAGCGTTCACAAAGGCAACTACGTATAATGCAAATAATTAACCCTAGAACACCACACATGGGTACAAATGTACCCACACTAAAATACGCATGGGTGTAATCCCACGCATATCAGCAGTGCGATCCTGTTACTTACTGAATCTGTTCGGCTATACTGGACCCTCAAAATCGTATGTCGAATGTGTTGTCTACCCTTTTATTGGAAGGCGAATTAATTTTTGTTCCCATTCTTTTTTGTGAAATTTTTTGCCCAAAACGTGACATGTTGTCTAAGTTCAGCAATAGGTTTTTTTGGTTGCTGGTTTCAAATTTTTGGTCCAAATTTTTGTAACTCATCCACTAAAGCAAACAACGTGGGTCAAATTTTAGATAATTTTCAAAATTTCTTAAGAATTGGTGTAATGTTTATGACTATGTATATCATTTATAAAATAATTGAAAATTGCAAATTTTTTCTACAATCAACTATCTTTTCCTACTGAAAACTGCATTTTCCTTCATTATTGCTTAGTCTAATCTGAAAATAAATATCAAATTCAAATTCAGCGTCGAAAAATACTGATATAACTCACTTACAAAAGCCGTAGTATTTATACAAGTCAAAAAAATTGCTATGGGTACAATTGTACCCATGTGTGGTGGCGACGGACTTTTTTTTATATATGGTATTCTAGGGTTAATGAGGTTTCTAACAAAAATAGCACTGGTATAGATGGTATCAAAATAAAAGTAGTGATTTTCTTTACTGCATTAACCTGGCATAACAGGCGTCAAAAATACTTACACAGATGCACGCGTAATGAGCATTTTTCTCACATTTGTATTTTGAATGGAACATAACTTTAAGTAGTGAAGTAGCTTTACAAATGACAAAACGAACTGCAAATATGGTATATTAAATTTTTACATTTACATGACCAATATTACATTAGCCCTATATTTCGTCTTCAAAACATTTTTCACAAAGAAAAACAATGTGTTCATTACAAATTGCTTTGTCACACTTCTTGCAACATTTTTTAGTTTTTCTATTCTTTCTACGAGGGCATTTGGCACAAAATCCTCCCGCAATGTCTCTCCTCACCTCTTGACCTTCACTCATCCTTGTAGCCATCGTCTGTAGCTGAAGGGATAATCTATTGTCTTCAGCTCGTTTCAGAAATTAAGGTTTCATGAGTTCCAACGCAAGATTTTTCCAAAAAAAAAAATTTCGTCGTGCCATCGCTTTGCCCGTGTTTTTATATAAAAATTTTAGCATTTGTCAGACCAATGTTCATGATTCCGAAAAACACAGTGAGAGACCAACAACAATATAATTATAATTTCTCTACTCAGGGCGTACCGAAGAGTTTTGCCTGGGGGGGAGGGGGTAAAAATTGTGAAAGTTCCAACTGACTCAACTCAGAATTTTCAAGTATCAAAGCAAAAAAAAAACACAAAACTTTTGACCTGTTGGATTTTTTCAAGTGACTCAACTCAAAATCTCCAAGTATCAATGCAAAAGAAGAAAGACCTTTTGACTTGTTGGGTTTTCCCAACTTCTCAACCCAAGTATCAAAGCAGAGAGAAAAAACCTTCTACTTTATACCGTGTTGGATTTTCTCAACTCTCCTGACTGAAATGGTAAATTTTCCCTACTGCTGGGTGAAAAATTCCTACGGGGGGTGTAAATTGCCCCCTGCCCCCTATCGGTACGTCCCTGTCTCTACTTACGAAACTTTGATCACGCACGATGAGAAAAGTTCTCACACTCGCTTTTATCACAATCTTGATTGCACGCACAGTGAGAAATTCGCTCACAAATTCTTTTTTCACTAAGTATCTTCTCTATACAGCGGCCAAAGTACAACTGATTCGCACGAAAAGCGCATGACAAGTTAGGAAATGTCATAGAAGGAAGCTATACAGAGTCGCATCGCAATATCCCCACTTTAAGACTATGTTCCCCTATCACTGAATGAATACTGTGAGAAGAATGCTCATAGCGCGTGTTATCCCGGGTTACAGGTAGCAAGGGGCAGTTCCAGTCTATAAAAGTAGTAACAAAACTGAAATGACGAATTACCGACCAATCTGTCTACTGTCGGTGTCCTCAAAAATTTGTGAAATTCTTATTAAGGAGCGAATTCTACGTATCATTCTTCTCAACAAGTAACCTCGTTACTCGAGGAGGGTCGGCGAAAAGGCACGCATCTTGACTCTGGACAGTCTTGAACAATCAGTACTTTCGTTTTATATGAAAATTATTATACATATACATGCATCATTATAGACCTGATATCAATCTGTTATGTTCAGAGGCGCAACCAGAACTTCTTCTTGGTGGGGGTTAGAATTAAGAAAAAAGAAAAAAAAACTTGGGCAAGGGTGAAAACTCGATTTAGTACCTACCTGATTCGGTATCTGCCTATTTTCATGAATTAATTTTGAAGAAATTTCGAATAGGGGTGATATAGCCCCTATCCCCCTCCTTAGTTGCGCCTTTGGTTATGTTACCAGTAAACCCTGGGTCCTCCTTAATTCATTGTATTCCTAACGTGCTCAACATGCCCAATGAAAATTAATGAATAATTATTCAGGGGAGTTTCAACTGAAGTCGATATTATGCTAATACTCGTGCATTGATTACACTACTGAACAAAATGAAATTTGTTGTTTGCACAACGCATTTAAGGAAGTGATTCTTGAGTACTTTTCAACGCTGAATACAGAGCCGTCGGCCGTTTCTCTCTATCACGTCTAGTTTTTCTGATCAAAAACTATAAAAAATTCAACTAAATGTATTCAAAAAGAGGTTTAGGAACTGAATGTGGTCATACTGATTCGTGTTGTTGTGTGTTGCGGTCGTGTGTAGTGCTGTGTATTTCGTCTGTGTGTTTTCTGTTATTGTGGTCTGATAACACTGATAGTATCAGTCAGTGGTACCGCTTATTCCAATGCAAAAACAAAATGGAAACGAATTTCAGTCGTTCAGAACTCCGAATTGTGACGTGATAGAGAAAAATGGGTCGCAGTATCGTGTTCAGCGTTAAAAAGTACCTCAGAATCACCTGTCGAAATGCATTGTGCAAAATAGTTGTTCAGTAGTGTTATAAGTTTATAATTGAAATTGTGGATTCTAGGCTTAATGAGGGCTGAAGTTTTATATTTTCATATACAAATTAATACCTAATTATCAACCTGATATATCAGTCTGTTATGTTACCAGTAAAAACTCGGTCCTCCTTAGCTCGTTTCACTGCTAGTATCGGCAGTGAAACGTATACGATACTCAAATTGAAGCGAAAAAATAAAAAAAAAGCTTTCGCAGCAGCAAACGCAAAACTGACTTTTTGAATGAAACAGCTGATGAGGTAGAAAAAGAACAAAAATCTAAGAATCAAATTCAATACAAAAGGGAAAAATTATGAAATCAAATGAGAAAAAAAAGAAGAGGTATACCTATCACGTTGTGCAACGTGGATAACAATAAAGCAAAACTTGAATCTCCCAAAAAGAAATCCTATACAAAAATATAATGTCAAAAGAAGTAAACGAAAAAAAAATTCAGAAAATAAAAATATGATGTCAAATTAAAAATGAACAAATAAATCCTATACAAAAAAACATCCTGATATAAAATTAAGAATAACAACAAAAATTATAACATGAAATTGAAAAAAAGTCGGTAAACTTTTTTTTCTAGTCTCACTGACTTACGCGAAAAGTATCAATGTAAAGGTTAAAATCGGGCCCGTTTCTGTAAATCTCCATGTTTCAATCCGTGAAATAGTTCCACTCCCCTCCCCATCCTTAAATGCCACACTTAATTTGGAGCCTATCGCACCCGTGGATGCCGAGTCCAACTAACCGGAGCGCACCGCGTTGTCAATTCGGCATCCACGGGCACCGCGGTCTATTCTGACCTTAAATTGAGGAAAAACTCATGAACGACTCGATTGATTGTCGTCAAACTTCCACCTGCAGAACTTCAAGTACTTCTCCATAATACATGTATATCAAACTGTGGAATCAATTGATTCAGTGTTTCTGAGATTTAACGATTTAAGCGCCACAAATTTTGTCCGTACATATTATATATATACATAGATACGTATAAGGAAACCTGAAATTCAGCCACTATTTCAGGTGCAATCTATACACTCTGAAACTTATAAAAAAAAAAAAAAAAAAACATTGCCCCCACCTCCATCTTGACAACTATGACAAATATAATACCTCCCTTTTCTTCGAAAAGTCGGTTAAAAAAGACGATCAAAAAAATTAAATAATTCGACCTGATCATACCGGAATAAAAAAACTTTCCATGGAAATGTCTATATTAACAACACGACTGCAGACTGCAGTCGTACAGCAATGACACGGCTGAAGACTGCCGTCGCGCTGCAACAATACACTAGCTAAGATCAAGATCAGTGAGTACATGGCTGGGGAAAAAATAAATTTCCATGGAAATTTCAACCACTGAATTGGTTTTTTGAGAAATAACGCCAGAGTTTGCACTGAACTGTGACTCGGATCGTCGGATCAATGAACACGACCAAGAATCAAGCATGAACTGATCCGTGACTCAGATCATTCTGACTAAAAAAGTTCAAAGAAGAAAAAGCGATTGCAATAATCAGCTACTCGTAGCCGACTCTAAAAATTAACTTTTTTGGACGGAGACAGCACGCCATTTTTTGCCATTTGAACATACCTTCTCTGTTAGCTCTCTTAGCTTCTTTCATTATCACCGCGTCCTTTTTGGTGATAAGTGATCACTCACGTAGATTGGGCTGGACCCGAACTTCATTCCGCCTTTTAGCTTGCTTGAATCATTCCTCCTTTTTTCTCGAAACAAACTATCCAGTTTAACTATAATTGAAGCGGTTTTTGCAGTGCTGTTGGCATTCTGTGAGCTGCACATATATATCAGTCTTGAAAACCGACTTCGAGCTGATTCGCCAATTCTACTAGCACCTCCGTACCCGTCTTCTCCATTGTGCTGCAGGATACCGCTTATAATTGTATGTTACTTTTCCTGCTGTACCTCCCTAAATCGTTAATGCGTCTTTCGAGTACTATATTACGCGAGTTTACCTTATCTAATTCTTGCCAGAGTTTTTCTTTCTCGGCTTGATCGATACGTCTTGCTTCTTGGAATTTCTGAAATTCGGATTTCAATTTGACTACCGTCGTTTTAATCGTAATTTCTTCGAAAAGTCTTTCCCAATCCGACCTGAACTCTTCTTCATCAATTTTCTCGGCCATATATCGCTCATTTTAGCACTTAATTAAGCCGTGATTAGTTCAATTTACAGGGCAAAACTTGTATGCGGTGACCCTCCCCCCCCTCTATATTAGCTTAAAACCTATTTTTTCTCAAACTGATGTTTTCAGGACTGTAGAATGCGTGCCTGAGTTTCCTGTTTCTTTCCCACTTTGGGCCTCACAGGGGCTTATTTTCAATTATTTCAATTTTATTTTAATCCTCAAATTATTTAAGTTTGAATAAGGGTTTTTGGTGGTGACTGAATTCATTCTTGTAGTTCTCTTTCCTCTCCCCTGAACTCAGTGCCGGGTTTAGGTACGCTGTCGCTCTGTGCATTTTTTTTTTTTTTTTGCCACCCCAAACTTAAAATGGAGAAAACACGCTTTCGACGGGACTTTCTTGTTACCTTAACTAGTCAAATGAGTACTAAGCCTACCTTGTGGCATGTGCGCATTATTCTGCTGTGTGTCAAATAAGTTTTTTCTTTCTTTTTTTTCTTTCTCTTCCTTACAAAAATTTTCCGTCCTGTGCACGTGCACAGTCTGCACATGCGGTAAACCCGGCAGTACCTTGACTTCTGGGCTTCTCAGACGGTCATCGTCGTCTCCTTTCTTCGAGTGGGCCTATTGGCCCGTCTGCGGGGAGTAATTCCCATTATATGTGAGTCTGCAGCTTTTCTTCACTCAGTGACCTGCAGTGCGAAGTGAGAGGTCGAACGATTGCGCTATCTTCCTGTCGAATGCCCATATCACTAGCCCCGCGGTTTATGACGGTGAGTTCAACGAGCACCAGCAGGTAGCGCCTTACCCATTTACAGCTTTCAGATACTGGCGACCGATTACACACTTCTCGGAAGCCTCTGCTGCAAGTGGTTGTGACTCTGTGTACGTTATCAGAATGCGGTGTTAGAATGTGTGACGAGTTCTTTCTTGCATTATTGATAACGATGCCGGCGTTGGGAATCGAACTCGGAGCCTTCAGGTATGAACCCGAGTTCTTACCGCTGTGCCACAGAGCCACTTCTCAGATGGTTAATCTTCAATTATTCCAAGTTTCACTTTCTGTACATCCAAATAATTTTTTGTCGCTGATTTAATCTTTGTAGTTCTTTTCCCCTCCCCCTTATCCTGTGTGCTCCACAATAGACTGATTTTCAGTTATTCCGATTGCCACGTTATTCATGTGTGAATAAGGGTTTTTGACGTTGCTGAGCATTTCTTTCCCTCTCCTCCTACCCTTCAGTTTGCACTGGGGAGTGATTTTTGATTATTCTAATGTCCACGTGCTTTGTGTCTAGATCAGAAGTTCTGGGGTTGCTGAATTCCAGGGGTTTTCTCCGTTGCCTCAGCTCTTCATGTTCAGTCATACGTAGGAAGTAGTTTATTTTGTATTCTCGAATTTCATCTAGGTTTTTTAGTTGTAGCCTTTTGGCATTAAACTCTTATTTGGATTTGATAAGCGCCGATCAGATTCCTTTATTTCTTCCAAACAGTTATGTAACAGGAGTAGCAGAGTACGTAGATTCGATATCGTGACTGCTCTCCTTGACGCACTTCAAAGAATTACTCGATTCTGAAAAATTTTGGCTGGTAGATGGTTAGATCAGTGACACACAAATGTATCCACTAAGAGCAAGACATTTCAAAAATTTTCGAAATCTTGAATACTCTGTAACGTACACAAAATTAACATAGTTTCACTTCAAAATCCAGTTTAAGTATACATACAGTGTGGCACAGATCATCACGCAACGTAGGAAAATCCCATAGAGCGCACGTTCATGTGTATTGTGTACCACTGTGTGTGGAAAACGTCATACTAGTACATATCAACACGCAACAGATGAGAAATAACGGTTTGGCAGAATTTTATCATAAAGAATTTCGTGCTTCGTAGTATTCGGTGAAAAACTCCGAGGTTTTTGAAGAATTGTATCAACAATCTTCAGGTAAAATATTCTCCGAAGAATTTAATCGAAAATCGAGAAAAATCTTCGGGAAAATTCTTTGATGACTAGAAATTTCATCTAACATGTTTGCAGAAAAAAATTCCCATAATTTCCGAAGAATCTCTTCGAACATTTCTTTAAAAATCTTCGGGAGAATTTTCCGATAATTTTTGAAGAATTTCGTAGGAAATATTCGAGGGAACTCTGATGGTTTTAAGAATTTTATGAAAAATCATCAGAAAGAATGTTCGATGATCTCCGAAGAATTTCATCAAATTATCTTCGGGAAAATTTCAAACAACTTTTAAGGAATTTCGTAGGAAACTTTTAGAAAAAATTTCCGATAGTGTCTGAAGAATCTCATAATCTTTGGAAAAATTTCCAATGTTTTCCAAAAAAGTTCGTCAAACTCCTTCGAGAAAATTTTCCGATGGTTTTTGAAGAATTTTTAATAGAACAATCCTCAGAAAAAATGTTCGATGATCTCCAAAGAATCTCATCGAGAATCTTCGGGAACAATATATCCGATGATTTTAAGATATTTCATCGGAAATTTTTAGGAAAAAAATTCCGATAATTTCCGAAGATTTTTATCGGAAATCTTTTTTTAAAATTTCCAATGTTTTCCAAAGAATCTCAACAAATCACTTCAGGAAAATTTTCTAGTTATTTATGAAGAATTTCATCGGAAATATTCGGGGGAAAACTCCGATGGTTTTTAAGAATTTTATGAAAAATTGTCAGACAGAATGTTTGATCTCCGAAGAATTTCATGGAAAATCTTCGGGAAATTTCCAGTGATTTTTAAGGAATTTCATAGGAGATCTTTGAAAAAAATGTTCAATGTTTTCCAAAAAAAAAAAAGCATCAAAATTCTTCGAGAAAATTTTAATGTCCATCGAGGACACCGTATCATTAGAGGTAAAGCAGCCAGTTTATGAATTATCGAAATTTTTCTTAAGAGGGGCCCACGAAGAGGGCAAAATTATTCTTTCTCAAATTTGGAATCACAATGAAAGTCATGTGTACAGCGCGAAAAAACTAATTGTCGGGCAAATTTACCTCTCCCGAGAACTTCAGATCTTGGACGTTTGAGAAAGGGAATGGGAGCCGCTGTAAACATGACGTGGTCCAATTGATTGGATCACAGCTTCACGCACTGCCCCCAGCAGTATTAAACCGGTTCTTGTTAGCTGGGATGACGTGACCACATCCGAAATGAGGAAAAAATCAGTTAATTTCTCCAATTTTGCCCACCGACACTAGAATTTACTGAGTATTGGTGTTTTACGACATGTGTGTGAGCGATGATCCTCCCTTCCCATCTCTACCGCTCAGTCTGGATTTGAAAATTCTTGAAATAAAAAACCTCCGGATGGTCTTCTTATGAGAACTTTGAAATTGGTAAAGTTCAATTGCTCCCCGTGTGTTAAAAATGTTCTGCAACCTTCACTTCATTATTTGCAAAGTACGAGTGTAATAAAATAAAACTTATCAAAAATGCGCAATCCTGGTCTCTTTTTTTTTTTTTTTTTTTTTCAAAATGACGCGCAAAATCCATTAGGGTCGCTGGCCCATGCCATATAGTCTCTTATATCCGGTAGCGTACAGTCGAGCCTCCTGAATTAATTAATTCGTTTGGAAAAACGTTATATGTATATACTGTGGATAAATTTTCCGCTTTAATGCTTTTTTATTGCCAAGACCTTTCTTCTGCTGCTTTTTATGGCATTGTTTATGGGCATTTTTTAAACTGTGGTTTCAACAAATACCTGCTGCAGTCGCAAGTAGAAGTATTTCAGCATTAGTCCGCGAGTTGGCGGACACCGAAGCAGATGGGGGATCCTCTATTCAGTAGACATAGCTGATTCATTGCTTTTTCGAATTAAATTTCAAAAGCTTGGCGAGCTCATTAAAGTATAAGGACGTTCGAAGAGTACTATTTAAATCAACCGCACACGTACATAGTGCTTTTCATTTGGTTTTGTCGCGGTTTTCTCTCGTTTTAAGTACATTAATTTACATAACGGTTTCATTATTTTCGAATATTATATAGTCTGCACTTTACGAGTCTAAGTCCCAGTGTAATATTTGGGTGATACGGTAAACTCACACTAGTAGTTGTGTGGTGTGTTGGTCTCGAAATATAGGTGTGATAAAATTTCCTAATGGTTATAATAGAAATTGAATAAAACTTTTCATCGAGTCAAGCAAACCTTTCAATAATAAAAAAAGAGCGAATAGGACAGATGATTTTTACTTTATATACTCGGATGAAAAAGGGATGTGTTGAAAATGTGATTTTCTTCGTGAAGTTTTCGTCTTAAATTTCAAAAATGGAATGATGAAAATTATTTTTCTTTGAATCGTTATCACTCCATATTTCAAAAACCAGTGCTGCAAAGGGACTTGTAAACGCATTCTATCTTGTGGCACTATTACTAAAACACCGATAAATGATGGATAGGGTTGAGACATCAAACTTCTTCAAAGCCGTGGTGTAGCCAGACTTGGTATGAAGGGAGAAGGAGGGGTTCAGTTCAAACAAAAAAAAAATCACTAATAGCATAATATTGAGGGGAGGGGGTTAACAAAAAATAACACGAATGCGTATGTATGGACACTGTCGCAGTGTTACACGTTCATCAAAAAACCAAATGTTTCACTTTTACAACATTGCAGGTGTAATACTTACTATTACCAGAATAAATAATAATTTTTTACATTTTCGCCTGATACCAAGGGGGAGTTCAGACCCCCCTCCGGCTACGCCCCTGAGATAGAGGATGTTAGGGTACAACATTTTTTGATTTTTTATCGATCAATTTCTTGAAAACCTGCCGAAACACGCAATGTTAGCCTCAACATGTAGCAATTTCAACACGATCTGACACAGTAATAATTTTGCACAAATATTTTTTTAATGACAGCTTTTTTTTCGTGCATCTTTAAAAATGATATTAGGGAAAAAATTGTCACATTGACGCTGAGTCCAATCGTTTTGAAATTTGCACATGTTGTAGATTTCATTGTGTTAATGTTATGTTCTTAGTGTCATATCTCTTCCTGGTCCGATAAAGTTTCAATAACTTTAAATGGATGAAAAATCAAAAAATTCCGTATCTCTAATTCGTCATTTTGGCATATAAAAAAATTAATTAAAAATCAGTACTGAGTCAAGCCATGTCGAGAATAATACGAAGATTGGTTCACGTTCTGTGTACATATTATTTGTGCAAGTTTCATGTCCTCGCCCAATTAGATAATTGATGTTTAATCATAATTTGTTTAGTAACAGGAGAAATTTCTTTCTTGATTGTCAAAAATAAAGAAAAATTAAAAAAAAAAATTAGAAATCTATTAAACCACAAGGTCTTGCAACGCGCAGGATTACATGCGCCAAATGTAGAACATTTCTAATATTAATCTCCATTATATACCTATGATTTGATGCACAGTTGATTTTAAATTAGTTTTTTCGCACTGGAAATGACAATTCGAAGTTAGAAAATTTTTTTAAATTATTATTTTCTTATTTCTGAATTTCTTGAACATTTTTCAAATCACAGAAAGACGTGATTCTGGGTATATGACGTACTACGCATAATATTGATGGTCTTATGGTCACTTGTGTTAGATAACTAGCAAAAATTAAATTTTTCAAAAGAGCGTTTTGAAAATTTCGTCACCTTATAATTTATCGGTTCGCTCAATCGGAAAACGCTCTCTAGCGGTCCAAATGATAAGTTATCAGTTGTGTTGTGCATATACCACTGGATAGCTTACACTTTGACCTACAGATCTACATGGTCCATGCAATCATCGATATTATGCGTATGTCATATACCCAGAATCACGTCTCTTTGTTAATCGATGTAAGCCGCAAACTGCGTCAAGTTCAATAACTGTAACGACCCGACCTAGCGTTGATTTTACAAAAAAAAAAAAAAAAAAAAACTGTCTTCAAGTATGATGTACATAAATCTTGAAAATACACTTTTTTGGAAAAGAAAATATTGAAAACCCACTCTAAGTCTGATAACATTGGAATTAGTAATTATGGCTCTCACTGTGTATATTGATGTTTCAAAGTATTATGTCTCTTTCCAGTTCGATAGATCTTTAATAATTTTTAATCGATGAAAAATCAAGAAAATTGCATAAAATTTCGCTATTTCAATACAAAGAATTGATTAAACATCAAACGCGTTCCAAGTCATCGAGAAAATAATATAGAAACCGGTCCACATATGCGAGGCGCTCTATGAAAAGGTACCATGTGTCGGAGAACTTGTTTTTGAGTTCTTGGTAAAATCTGATGGAGCACAAATGTACGTACATTTCACCAAAAGAGTCAAGTTTCTACCTCCAATGCAGATTGACATAAAAGAAGCTCAAGTTTGGGGATGTGAAATCTTAATTTTGAGAAAAATACCCGAAACTATCGATATCTTGGCTCTACTGTGTCAATCCGTCTCAATGAATATCGAATTAAATTAACTATTTCACGTTTCTCGTACGGTACATTGTAAAGCGATAATCATTATGCGCAGCTATTAGTGGCAACGTGTGCACAAATGTAAACAACATCGATGCGACATATGATACCTTTTGTGGAACACCAGTCTGTAGATCGTAATTCGTGCGCAAAACTTGAACTATCATGACGTAAACGACTACTTTTTACTGTACGCTGTTGCCAGGTCTGTCTGAAGGCAGTTTCCATTCAAATCCAGAAATCAGATTTTCTGATTGGAACCATAGGCGCAAATAGGTGGGAACTTAGCCTCCCCCCCCAATTTCTAAATAGCCCCCAAAACTCTGAAAGATTACCAAAGAAAATGATGCAGGGAGTGGTTTTGCTTCATAATAAGGGGGCTTGTTAATGCTCCCAGCACTAACCTGGAATTTTTGGGTTCCCCACAGCCGGATGCGCTTCCTCTTCACTCACCCCTCACCTCCTCATCGTCTTGGTACGTGTGGCGACGCAGGAAGGTGGTGACGGTGAGGGAGCCTTGCTGGGGGTCTGCAGCAACTGCAGCAGCTTCTCTAGGATGGTACAGAGTTGTTTTGTTCGATGGTGTGGGCTGAGCTTTGTCCGTCGGCTCTCTGTCTCAACCACTCTGTCTGCATCTTTCTCTTCATGACGGTCGAGACGAAGGCTGACACCCGGTTCCATCCGATTCCGCTCTTGAACATTTCCGGAACCAAGGTGTCCGGCATAATGAGGTCATCTGTGTATTAATAATTGGAAAATATTCGCTTTGCCATTATAAAACAGACGATGGGGTCTTTAAATCCCTCTGTTTGCTAGCAGTGGAGAAAATTCGTTGACATCTCTCTTCCTACTGATATTAGTCCTTTGAGAAATTCGATTTGTCTTCTTCTCTGATACCAGAGGATGACTATGGTCCTGCTAGCGGAATAAGGTGAAATACTCATATTTTTATGTGTGTCATCAGTGCTCCTCATTGTTTCTATGTCATTATTAATGAATAATTTCTTTCTTTGTTTTAGGTAAGTGCAGAGCTATTGGCTAATTCCTATTGCGGTAGATTGAAGTCCATAATTTAGTTGCCTACGTGGATAGTATAGCCTACCCTCATACAGGTGAGGAATCGTATATTTTATTCTACAGGGGACATTAAGAATCGAATTTATGTTCATTCTGAGATAACCTCACGAAAATATGTAACTTCTATTTCATACCAGATCGTTCTCTTGAAGTCACGTTTGATTTCGCTAAATCTTATTCGCTTTTTACTTAACAGAGGAAACAAAAATGAAATTAATTTTTTTCAGTCATCTTCATTTGTCATCTGCTTTTATAGAAGTGATTTGAAAACAAAATTGTTCATTTTGTATTTCACTTCCACTCGCACTCAGTCTTAAAAATCATTGGAACGTACTCGTCTCAAAACGATGAGATCTGTTTCCTCGCTCGGTGATATGATCTCGTTTTCATGAATACATAAACGAATCATGAAAATCGTATCGAGGCTACGTGTTTTTCCGCTAATGAGCGAGCCGTTTTCCTTGTTATTTATTCGTACAGCTGTACAATTACTCTACGTACAAAAACGCAAAACAAAAAGATCCGATTAACTGACAGATTCTATCCATCAAAAAATCGTTGCAGGCGTGGCCACAAAGGCAACGATGACTGAATTCAGATTTCGCTATCCGTGCAATTTTTTCGAGTATAACTTGATAACGCCGTCGACCACCTCTGCCATCGTCGGTTCGAAGTGAAAATACGAGGCAACATTTTCATCGCGCCTATCAATTTAAAAAATTTATTTCGATTTTTTAGCGGCTCGAAAAATTAGCGTCGAATAATACAGAACATATTGCTTCTCGCGTTTCACGGCTTGCGAAAAGGAAAAAGAAAAAGCCGGAGTGTCTTAAATAGAGAGAGTGGAGAAGGGAGAGAAAAACTAACAACGATAATAAATGGAAATTGGGAGTTTAAATGATACATTGTTCTAAGGCGCCAAGGCAGACGAGGAGAGCGGGTTGAAATCGAAAACCGTTTCGAGAAATAAATGGTCTTCGGCTTATCAGGGGTTTTTTGAAATGCGCGTTTATCAAAGGCAAGCGAGTGGGGGACGGGTGAAGGACGCTGAGCACGAAAATGAAAGAATAAAAAATAAAGCGTGATTTGACGTCGCCGAAAAATGGTTGTTTGTTAGAAATAGTCGAAAAAAAATGTTTATTTAAAGAAAGATTCCGACGATGTCAATTCGTCGAACAGTTTCCGCGAACACGTAATCATTTTATAAACGTTTTTGAACCGTGTTTTCTCCGCCATTATCTTCTTTATTGAACTGACTGCGGCTTCTTTCCTGTCGAAAAATGAAATTTCCTCAACTACCTGCCTTTCCGATGAGAGTTTCACGTAAAGATAATGAGACGAGTTCTGTTTCAAGTGACAGAATATCAATGTCAGAAATGAACTCTACGCTCTAAAAATCAGAAAAACGATACCTATGTTGAATTTAATTCAGTTTTAACTATCCCCCCTCCCCTTGTCTCGTCTACTTGTGTGAGATGGCGCTGTATACACCGAGTGCTCAGACCTTGTGGTTCATTGCACTTTTCTTCAGGTTGCTGTCAAGGATCAGCTTAGTAGCCTCACTTTTACAGCCAAAATGAGAATTTTACTGAGTTCTATCCCTTTGACTTCACTGGGTGCTGGACACTCCTGTAGTATAATGCTCCGCGCCTCGTTCCAGCTTTTGCTGAACACTGGCTTATAATGTGAATCAAGGTTTCCTCCTCTCCTCCCCAATGCCTGCAGGAGCTGCTTTTCGTTATCCCTATTTTATACCACATGTATTTTGTGGCTCCATGTCCAGTTAGTAGTCCGAACATGGGCCTAGCATCTTTTCTATCGAGTCTTACGAGTAGTAGAAACTCGGCGTTCCCCCTACCCTACGGGAGGCTTCAGTCCCAAGGTAGGGCCAAATGGATACGAAATGGAATACAGCGACTTCCTTTTCTAGTTTGCTCTCAACCCGAGCCCTGGAATCCGCCCTTTCGAGCATTACCTCAGAGACGTCGGGGAGGCTGCTAGGGCTATGTTAGCCCGCGTCACTTCTGGTCGAAAAACCGGCTTAGGTCGAACATCTGGCGAGTTGCTACGTGGGATCGAACCCGGGAACTCCCGATCCACTCGGCCGACCAGACCTCCAATACAGCGACTTCGAAAACTCAGTTATCGATACCTCAGTGTTCTTCTTCACGCTTGCGCAAATTCAAAAAATAATTCAATAGAGTCTTTAAGTGGGAAAACCAAATGCTGAAAATGGTGGCATCAAGAGGCGGGGAGATTTATCCCAGAAGTATTTTGGGAATGGGTACGCTGTGTATCTATTTACAAAAAGTAGTTACACTGGAAAAATAGATCAGATCGAAGATGTTTCAAAATTTAAACAATTTGAAAATGGCCTATTTTTAGCCAATTCTGTGTCATGAATTTGTTGACCTCAACGAAAAATCCTTTTTCCGCTTGCTTGAGTAAATCTGCGTACTTACCATCTAACATTCGCCCCCACCTTTTAACCGGAAGAAAAACCCTATTTCCTGCTGAAATACCGCACCAGCTGATGGAATATGTGAACTGTACCGATCCACTGCCGTAGCCAGTAACCGTTCAGCCAAAGGAGAACATCGAAAAAAATATTTTTTGTATGTTAGAATCTGTTGGAGATGTATGAACCTCCTAAGCCTCAAGAAAGAACACAAAACTGGGTGGAGTATCTGTTCTGATACAGGGTTATGCTCCAAAAAATTTATATTAACAATTATTACATTTAGGGGAAGAGGGGAGATTGGAGACAAAATTATTGTTCGCAAAATCTGGCATTAGAAAAGTCGTATTCAAGTTTTCCATAACAGCTCCAGAACTTTTAAAAAAGGGCTTGAAAAAATCTCTTTTGCTGCTCTTTAGTAACACAGGCCTTACGGGGGAAGATGTGGAGTTTTCGTCACATTTCCAGTACGACCAATTTTTGTGACTAAATTGGGTGTAAAATTACATCGGAAACGCATTCAGACTCCGGTGCATTTTTCGAATATCTCCTTCCGCTCCTCAGTCATTCAATTTCACTATTTTCAGTATTGTGTTTTCCATGTTTTACCACGTTTTTGAAGATATTTTCATTGCAGAATTTTTTAAATGTGCACAAGCGCCAAAAAGAACATTGACATATCATTATCTAGGTTAAGATCATTGAATTTGTTTCCTGTCTCATTGCTCCTAACCTAGAATTTGGTGTCTCAAACAGGGAGGGCTGTGACGGTCAAAAATTGAATTAAATGTAATTTAAATATCGTTTGTTAAGTTTTCGGCACCATAGAATTCGTTTCTGACATTGATCCTTGGCTACTATATGAAAAGTGAGGAACATATGCGGAGGAAAAGGGCTAGAAAAAAGAAAAAATTTACAATTTCGAGATGGGTGTTGTTTCTTATATTTTGAAGGTCATACACTCCACTTCTGACATTGATTTTCAGCTACCATGAAAACTGTGGAAGCTATGGCGAGGTATGGCTGCGAATCAGGAAAAATTTTTGCCAGTATCTTAATTCTTGTAATGTGCTAAAATTCAATAAAAAATGGAAACGAGTTTAGTGCAGGTAAGTGAATCCGACATAGCCTACTACATGTCAAGCTGTTCTGTAATTCTTCTCAGTTACTCATTTGATTTCACATGTTCTCTATCTCACTGTAACAACTCAGTAGTATCAAAAGAAGCGAATTTTGTTAAGAGGAAGTAGAGTATAATTTTGAGGACGACTGATTGAGCTAAATGTTTCTTGCTCCTGTAACTTCTTCCCTTTTCAGCCGTCACCTAACCTGATTCTCACAATTTTTTTGATAATTGAAAATAATGTCAGAAATGAATTCGTCGGTCGAGGAAATCTGCAAAACGATGTTTATCTCAAATTTTTAAATTATCCTCCACTCCTCCCTCTAGGTCTACCTATTTTAGTGGTAGCCGAAGTTCAAAATTAGACATCGATTCACCACCAAAGAAACCTGGTGAGACTATGTGTTTCGAACATGCTAGTTTTTCCTCATTTTAAGCCTTCGCCTCTCCTCTATGGTCTGCTTGGCCGAGTGGACGACGCACTGGTCTCAGAATCCGGGGTCCTGGGTTCGAGACCGCTCGTAGCAACTCGCTACATTTCGACTTAGGTTGGTTTCTCGGCAAGATGAGAAGAAAACTAAGACAGCCCTAACAGCCTCCCCGACGTCTCTGAGGTAATGCTCGAAAGGGTGGATTCCAGGGCTCGGGTTGAGAGTAAAATTAGAAAAGAGAGGAACTGCAAAATTTAGAAAAATGCTCAATGCTCTTCCAACAGTTCCCCTATAGGTCTCTCAGTGTATATAGTTGTTGAGGAGAACTGCCAGAAATAGATTCTACGGTCCTGATAATCTGAAATATGGTGCCCGTGCTATATTTAATGCAACTTTGGACACTCGTCGTCTCTCGCCAGGAGCTCTTAATTCCAAGTTACGGGCCAACAGTGGGGAAAAACAAATTCAGTGGCCTTCAAAATTAGTTATCGATGTCTGAGTGTTCTTTTAAACGCTTGCACAAATTCGAAAAATGTTTCAATGAAAGTTTTCAAAAGATTGATGAAACATGAAAAACATTATGCTGTAAATTGCGGAATCGTGGAGTACAGGAGTTTTCTGGAAAAGTTTTCGAGAATAAGTCGGTACAGGGGGTTGAAAGCGTGTTTGATGTCAGAGTTTGCATCCTATTTGGTTACAAGAATTGGTGACATTGGAAAAATAACCCGAGTCCTACGTTTTCCCTCATAAGGCATGCGTTAATACTCGTATATAGCAGCAAGAGAGATGTTGTTCATAACTTCTCATTTTTCATAGTTCTGAGGTAATTACGAAAAATTTAGTTATAATCTTTCTCATTCAAAATTTGGTGAAGAATAATTTTTATTTGAAACATTTTTTTCTAAACACAATGTTTCTTAATATTTTCGAAACCAAGATTTTTTGAAGGGGGATTAATTCGCTGCTACAAAAGAACCTGCACCCCAATGTCACGTAACCATTTTTTGAAACTCAATGAACTTGCACAAACAATTTCCACCAAACTTCAGCATGTTCTGAAACAATTTTTTCAATAATTTCATTTTCTTAGACTATTAATAGAAGCTAGACTCCGGAAATTATTGCCATATAGTCCCTAAGTAAGGAAACTATAGTGGCAATTAAATAGCACTTTGTGTACCAGAGCCATGCTCGGTTCCTTATAATTCTGGTATGCTCGCTACAGGGGCTCAAACATTAAGTTCTGGAATTAGTGTACCTGTCCCACAACTGGTAGGCACTGTAAGTTATGTTGTTGGTGTAACAACATGATGTATGTATCTTCGATTACAGTGTTTAAACTTGGCTCCAAAAATACTGATATAAGTTACAAGATTTACGTGGACACTTTTTTCGCCTCAGACTGCAGAGTATTCGTCCCGTTAGGCTGTTAGGCTCCGAGTCGTAATTTAATGCAGAGTTTTTCGCATTCACACTGCCTTTGCATCGCGGCTCAATTTAATCCGGAGTTTTTCGCGTTCACAGCCTTTGCATCGTGGCTCGTAAATCTTTTATACCCGTAGAGAAGGATTACCGAAAGGCAAAACAGTTAATAAAATTTACGATTTCAACTATCAAGACAATGAAGAGTTAAAACTAAATTAAGACCTTCGCTGCTCGGTCTACCGAATTTCAACTAAATTGACGGAGAATTTCAACTAAACTGACCGTATCCGTATATCCTGCTCAGTGTTTCCATTCCCAGGAAAAAAATAACTATGAAAGCGGTAATAGAATGGAAATGGTTTTTATTGGATGTGAAATTAAGTGGAATGAAAGTACAACTATAAATTATTTTTACTAGCGGCCGAAAATGATTAGCTGCGAAGGGGCAACAGAGATACGAGGATTTGCAAAATACCTATATCTCCCTATAGTTATAGGTAGTTTATTTAATTCTGTAAGCTATGTCACAACCGTTTGAATTAATCGCTCGTTTTGGCACAGGTGAATTTATTATTCATTTTTATGCCAAAGCCTTGCTTAGGGAAAACCGCCAACTGGTCTTAATTAGGAATCCTTGTCTATTCCTTGGTTTTGCTATGAGTATTCGTTGACAAAGAAGCATATCCATCTAAAGTGGTGGACTTTAGAAGATATTCTGGTGAACGAGGGAAAGCAAAATTAAGAATCTGTAGAGAATGAATAGTGTTTACTTTTCTTGTGTTTGTATAATTTTTGCCATTAAGATGTTACAAAAAATTCAAATCGACACGTCAATACTCTGAAAAACGAAGGGGTGTCTCCACACTTGATAGATATCATAAAGCAATTACATACAAATGTGAAGGCAAGCATAGCACAAAAAGAGAGGGAGTACCCTTTAACATTGAAAGAGGAGTGAATTAGGGTGACCTCTTATGGGGGTATCATATAACTGTGCCCTAGAAGAGGTCTTCAGGTCAATGGACTGGGGGAAAATTGTATTCATATCAATTGGGAAAACCTGTGCACTTTAGGATTCGCTTATGACGTTATCCCAATCTCAAAAAAAGCGGCGAAGAGTTAGTAAAAATGATCTTTAAATTTGCGGAAAAAGCTAGGTTGGCCAGGTTAAAAATGAATGTAAACTAAACCAAATCTCTGACAAAAAACAGGGAACTTGAAATAGTAGTAAATTTACAGTCAGTTGAAAAAGTGGAAAAAATAGTTTATCTGGGACAGTTAATTTCGTTAGAAAATTGAACTACAAACGAAATTGATAGAAGAATGACTTTGGGATGGACGAAATTCTGATCCCTCAAATTCATCTTCGAGGGTAACTTTAAAATTATGGGCCTGTAAGCCTTACTTTTGACATTGGCAAAATTTTTATGATCATCTTAAAAATGGAGTACATAATGTTGTTGAGAAGTTTTGCCAGCATGTATTTCTCTACTTTTTATTAATAGTTTTGTTTCTGCAGAAAGTTTGCCATCTGTTTTAATTATGTTTTCACTTTTTGAGAAGGTTTTCATGGTCTCGTATGTTACTTTTCTCCAATAAGTTGTATTTTTCTTGGGTACTAATATTAGGACGCCCTGCTTTTTTTCCTAACTTGTCCTGCAAGGACTCTTTTTAGCTTCTATTACCTGTTCTGGCATTATTATGGCGTCACCTTGTTATAATTTGTAGAAGATACTGTATTTTATTATTTTAAGGATATGACTAGTGTACATCTACAGACCCTCGATGGTCAGAATAGAACTCTAGTCTGAAGATTGTTGATAAATGTATTTTGTATAATTCGTATGTCATTTGTGACTAAATGGTCAATTTCGTTTCTTATTTTATTGTCTGCAGAGAGTTAGGCACAACGTCTATTATTTCTTTCATGTGTTTGTTATTTTTAAATTATTTGAAATTACTAATTCCTTCAGTCTTTTTTCGTTTTCATTGACGGAGCTAATCCCAAAGGGTCCAAAATTTTTAAAGGAATCTTCATTTGTTCCAATTTTTGCATTTCAATCCCCCATTAGGATGTTGAAGTACTCTTTTTAAGCCAAAATTGTTAATTTGAGGGTTTCATAGAATTCTGTGTGATTCCTCACATCTAAACCCAAAGTAAGGACGTATACTTGTGCTATCGTTAAATTAGTATTTGCATGCAATCTTAGTTTTAAAACTCCAATTTTTTCAGAAACTCCTTTTACTTCCATTATTCTTGAAAATATGGTTTTGCTAATATGTAACTCTTGGTTTCATTTTTACTTCTTACCAGACCTCCGCCCTGCTTTTGGACCTCCGACAAACCAGTTATGTCCCACGTAATTTTTTTAATAGTTTTTCCAATTCATACAACCGATAATCACTGCTAAGCCCTCTACAAGCTGAATTTTGTTATTTTTGTTTTTTAGATTTTTTTTTTAAACCTTAATTTTCTGACAGATTATGCAGTTGCGTGGATGCTGTAACCTAGTGTTTTTCTTTACTTAAAAAAAAATATTTTTCACGTTTAATGCTAGAGGTATTGCAGTCATATCCCCCTGCGGTAACTGTAGCACGGCGGGGGGGGGGAGATAATACAGGGTATCTCTTTTGTAATAACTCCCTTCCATCTGGTAAGTAGGTAACCTTCCCAGACAGTGTGTATGCATGTTTGCATATTCTTACTTTCGAAGGGCTGAGTTATGGTCAAATTTGGAGAAGTTTTCTATCTTTGAATTTTTTTCTTCTTCTCACGACTGGAGGTGTAGACAGAAAAATGGTATCAGTAGGTAATAGTAGAGGGAAGTTGTGGTAACCACAGAGGAAAAAAATGGTCGGAATCGGTTCAACGCAGGTGTTCATAAAATCAATTTTTGTAAAAATGATATCAGAAAATTTTCACATTTTTTCAATCTCTTGCGAAACTTTCCCTCTTAAGCTACCATTTTTTTTTTTTTTTTGTAATAGATTATGTATTGAATTTCCCGTACAAAAGGTTATTAGCAATTTTCTTATATCTGGATTGGAACCGCTTAAAATGGAGTTCAAGATATCCCTGTTAAGAATCATTACTTCCTGAGATAATAATCATCTTCTTCAGCTACCTTACCACTTCACAGAGTTCATTTTGCACCTCTTCCCCCTCGTTATGCGCCACAGTTCGGGTAATATGGCCGAAATGTTACCAAAACCGAATTTAGTGGCCTTTGGAACCAATTATTGGATACCCAAACTCTCATTGCATGGGCCTCAATTTCAAATATGGGGTAAATAGATGAATGGAGGGAAGTGAATAAGCCCCATAACCGATATAACTCTATGAAGTGGTAGTGTAGCTGAAGAAGATTATTAATATCTTCATATAAGGTCTGTGCATCTGTGTAAAAAAGTAATATTATTCTTAACAAGAATATCTTGAACTCCATTTTAAGCCGTTCTAATTCAGATTCAAGAAAATTGTTTATGACCTTTTTTAGGGAAAATTCAATGCATAGTCTATTGCAAGTAAAAAAAAAACAGTAGCTTGAGAATGCACGTTTCACGAGAAATTGAAAAAATGTGAAAATTTTCTGATATAATTTGTACTAAAATTGATTTTACAAACACACTCTTGAACCGATTCCGACAATTTTTTCTGTGGTCACCACAACTGCCCTCTACTATTATCTACTGGTACCATTTTTCTGTCTATCTTCAGTCTTGAGAAGAAAAAACATTTCAAAAGCAAAAAGCTTTTCAAAATTTAACCGTAACAGCCCATTTAAAAGTAAGACTATGCAAATTTATCTACATTTGGTGGGGTAGGTTGCCTAGTTACCAGGTGGAAGGAGGTCATTGCAAAATAGACACCCTGTATATTATACATTCACTTAAATTTAGTATATTCGCGAGTTGATAACATAAGCTTGTGTCTACTCGTAGACAACATGTCTGCGCATAAATAATCGATCACAGCATTCTAAAAGCTGAGCCCTCTTTCTGCAAATATTTCCTTTCGCCACTCCCACTCCCTCTTTCCTGGCCTAATTTATGATAATGATTGTGTAAGAAATTTGTTGATTCTTGTTGTCCATTCTGTTTTCTGATCCCATTTTTCCTTTTTGAATGGTGGATACCAAATTGGAATTTTATGGGACCATCCGTCATTTAACTTTTTTGACTTTCATATGAAATAGTGGGGAAAAACTTGTCACACAGTGGCAAATAAATGCCACTCTTCCGACACTCGGGAAATGAGCTACTCTATGACAAAATATTGTCATAAATTAGCAAAAAATTACCTCAATTAGTGGCATAAAATGAACACGCTCGTCGAATGACAATTGACGTTAGCGACTCTGTATATTTATGCGGCTAACTTTAACTCGTTTTGCCACTTTAAGGCACTTGTGGCAGTTTTGTGACTGCCACTTATCTGCCCCTTGCACATCGGGTCTATGCAAACCTCTCGACTGTCGCTGTTTGTCTTCTTGTTCGCGTTTCCCGTTGAGTCTATTTGCTGGCTGGGGCTCATCTCATGAAATATGAAATAAAATGTATCGCCAGCAGATAATAGAGAGACAAAGTGAAACACCTGTACTATTATGTTATACAAGGATTGTTACAGGATACTAAGGGGGGAAAATGAGTGAGTCTTGTATTTTAACCTGTACTGTGCACCGTCTCTAAAAGGTACCTCACTTCGCGACAACCCCTACCAATATTGCTGTATTGAAAATTGTTTTTTTCTTCTTTATCAGCAAAAGTTCTCTCTCGCTAAAAGCTGCTACCAAATAATTCAAACCCAGGAGGCAAAGTGGCTGAAGTTTTCGGCGGTCGGACTAAACGAGGCCCGACAATGGTTCGGAACCGTTTCGCCGCAAACGATAAACTTACTCATCGTTACTTCATCGAACGCATTAAACTTGTATATAGAGACGGTTGCGGTCGCAGCGGATGTTTACGAGCAGTGCCAGCGCAACGCTGCCTTTCGTGCCGCGGCACCGGCAGCCTGCGCGACGCAGCCACCAGCTCCCATGTTGGACCTGTGCGAGATCTAATTTACGAAGCCGAGCGAAAGTCCGCCGGCGCTCTAATTTCGAACGGAGAGCGGAGCGAAAAAACACGGCGAAGAAAAAAATCGCAGTCGCGAGAATAAAGCAAAGAATTAAAAGTTCGAATAAGTGGATTCGCTGGAGGCTGGCAAGGTGAACCACATCGGCTCAAAGGGGATGTTTATCTTGTAGCGAACAATGTGCTGGTATTTCGAAAAGTTTTTGTTGAAAAACGAGCCCTGCTGGAATGCACGGCGTCGATGCTGGTACAAGGACTACGTATTTTCTGTCTCGAAGCGGGCACCGGGGACGTGGGGTCGCAGCTGCTCCGGGTTGGTCATTAAATTGTGTTTTTACACCACCGAGTTTAATTTGAAAATAAGAAGAATGCGAGCCGAGTGCATCGAGGGTCGTACGTGCCAGGGTTGCTTATAAATTAAGTATACATAATATGCTAACGCGTTTACATCAAGGTTAACGAGCTCGGGGGAGTGCTTGACTATCAAAAAATACTTTTGTATTCCGCTATGAGAATTATCTCCCTGGCTCAGTTCGCCGCATTCAGTTTATCCGTGCGGTTTTAGAAAGTCCTTTAATGAGATGCAGTTGAAAATCACTTAAAGCTGATTGTCGTAATTTTGAATTCTGTTTTGCCAAAAATGGAAAAACAAAGATTTATTAGACGGGTGAAATCTCTATTTTGCTACTGTCCGGAAGTTCTTACGTTTCTGGCTTGAAAAGTCAACCGACTTCTTTAAAATTTCGTGTTTAGAATACAGAAATGTTTATACCGGGCGTCCAGTGACTTTCCCCATTTTGAATATCTTCGGAACATATTGGATCAATGCGCAGCAAGAACGGTTCTTCGTTTGGTAAGGTCCGATATTATGAGAAGGGCTAGGGCGTACCCCTAACTTTAGAATCTGTAATGGTGTGGTGGGACGTATGGCGATGCACGCATGCCAAAGTGGCCCTTAGCTCGTTTTGGCAGACAATGTTGTACTTATGAAAGGTCAAAATTTGTACATCCTGACCTAGAAACTGTCAGAAATCGGAAGATACAGCTTAGAGACGACCATTCCGGTGGACGAGGCACACGTGAACAAGGCCCCCCTCTATTCACACTCTTAAGAAATCCTTGTCCCCCCCCCCCAACAGGAAAAAGCAAGTATGATTTACAGTCGTAAGAGTCTTATATTCATAAAATGTGAAAAAACGAGTAATTCAGTATTATGAAAAAGAACGAAAGAAAAGTTTAGCTGGCTCGAAGTTGCGATAAAATCGTGAAACAAACTCTGAAAGGTGCATTCTGACTTCTTCTACCAGAGCACTAAAAACTCGATTTTCGATTTTTTGGACTAAGCGCGTTTCGGAAGTTGGATCCTCAATTATACTGATCAAATTAATAAATATTGATAGTAATTTTAATAATAATTCTATTTATTGTTCTATGATTACAATCCATGCATTTATAATAATTCATTTCTGAAGGATACTTATGGTGGGTAGCGGTTCGAGTAAAACTGTGTAACTCAATGATGTACGCCGATGATTTGTCGAAAATGACGTTTTCTGGCGACTGGGACTTCAAAATTCAAAGTTCACTCATGAAATGGGTAAGATCAACATTTTTTCGAGAAACGAACAGAATATTGAAAATAGGATTTCCACGGTCGCTGATTTTGGAAATTTCATCAAATTTTTGATTTTGCCCCAATTTAATCCCCCTTTGCCCATTTCAAGCAAGAAATTTAAATTCCGGGACTTGGATTTGCAGGGGATACAATTTTCGGAATCAGGGACCCAGAAAACGTCATTTTTATGGTCGGTTCAAATCCCCGTCCCCCCCCCCCTTAAAAATAATGAATAAATAAGAAGAAAAAAGAGTCAGGTCTTCTTATTTCATGAATAAAATTTGGATTTTCAGCCAAAAAAACAACAAAAAAACAAAGCTGGAACCAAAGTCTAATTGGGTATTCGAAATCAGCAACTTAACCAACTCATGTCTCGACATTTTGTTTGATGTGTTTGTATTTAGAAATCCAAAATTATTGTAACGTTCCGAAGCTTCTTCTAAGGAAAAAAAGTTTTCCACTCCCCAAAAAACAAGACATTACTGAATGAAGTTCATGTTTCGTCGCTGTTCGATCCAACCTCTTGGTCAAAAATAAAGATTGAATAGGCGCATTTCAGTAGACACCCTCGTACTAAACCAAAAAATAATAATAAATTGTTTAAAAAATTCGAACGAAATCGTTCTCGGGGAATCCTGTCTCATAGGACTTAAAGTTCTTATGAGAATTGACGTTCACTGGTTTTGAGCATCTGAGATCCTCCAGCTACTGAAATCCCTTCATATATGAGCCTAAAAATTATATTTTTTGGAACTTGGGATTTCAAGGTACATTTAGTGACAAAATTTGGGTCATCCTCCTTGGGCCATTCCACAGAATCCCGGGTAAAACGATATTATTATTGGCGCCATCGTCAAGTTCAAATTTTCTTCATGTGCTACATGTCAGCTAATACAGCATTTCATTTCGTAGGATGCGTGAACATTGTATTATTAACAACCGTCATTAGCTCGCAGTCTGTTTTCTAGTATGGCGTAAATTGAATTCGTAATTTGATTGGATTAGTCGCATTAATCTTCCACCTATTATGTTATCAATACTTGTTTTTTCAATGAAAATCTCCTCCAGCTAAGGTAAATTGTTGAAATAGTACGCCGTCGCCTTCTGCATACATATCTCGTGACCTCTCACGCCAACTCAAAATTTTAAATACCGCAGCTCGTGCAACTGATAGTAAGAATAACGATGTAGCGTTAAGTGTTTTCAAATGTAAAATAGCGTGAAAAATATCTAAAATCAATTTGGTTTGTTGAAATTTGAGCCCATTTTTCCTTAAATGCGTAAATTCAACAAGATTATATCTCAGTTCTCACAATAAATGTATTCGTTATCGAAATAAAAAAATGTGAGACCACTCGTTCGCGGGTTGAAATTGCAGGCATCTTGAACTCACTGCCCACAAATTATTTATTTTGTATTCCTATTATAATCAAGAAGACTATTCACTTACTACGCTTACCACTTATCTTTTCTGGGAAAATATACGCTGACACCGGAATTCATGATTATTTAATTCAGGGCGAAACAGTGACGCATGAGAGAAGGGGTGGAGGTGGAGTAAGTTGCTTACAAAACGGGGTTTTTTCGAAATGTTTTGCTTTCGAGGGCTCAATGTTTTCTAGTTTACGTAAGAACACAATAAAAATTTTTTGAAGTAAAAAAATTTTGAGGATTTCCTCAGCGCGGTTGTCGTATTAAAGATTTACCTACCCAGAATGGTGAAAACTTTTCTGACGGACACTGGCTTCTGCTTCATTTTTAAGTGAAACTGAACTATTACCTCCAAAGCTCACAAAAAAGAGATGAAAATAAAAATCTGTTTACATGGTCTTCAGACACTTTACATCCGTTCTTGACGTTAGTTTGATGCTAAGCCCCACCCAACAGGCTCGACTAGCGGTCATAATCTAGAAATTAATAGTTGGTACGTCAAATTAGGGATGGGTACTTCAAATATGTCAAAATTAGGATTTTCTGAATGACTGAATCCCATTTTCGAATTTTTTACTCAGTCATTCCATCCAAATTGATCCACAGTGGACTAAAATGTGCAGTATTTAAAGGAACATAATATAATGGTGTTCAATACATTAAAATGACGCTGTCTTGAGGTCAGTGATATCGTTTCTAAACTTTTTCCAGGCGTAGATTCATCCATAGTGCTTCACAAAGGGATGAGTCATGAAATATTCTTAAGCGTCAGCCCCCTGTGAACCATTTAGGATGGAATGTTTGTCCAACAAATGTTAGAAACGATCTAACCGACTCTAAAACCTCTTTCCTTGATATTTTATGTTGTACTGTAGCATTTGCTATTTTAGAGTCGGCACGTTTCAGCCCCCTGTGGATCAGTTCGAGCGATCATTTCTAAAGAAACCGCCTTAAAAATTAATTCAGTGGCTGAAAAGAACAAACTTTTTTTGATATATTTGAAGTATCATTCCTATTTTTAGATTAGGATTCTAATAATATGAAAACCATGTAAGCTATTTTTCATTTTTTTTAAAAAACAAATAATTTTTGTACCTTTTGTTGAACGATTTTTTTTTTGCGAAATTCTGTTTTTAGGTTATCTTAAAAAGCAAAAGTGCTAATTTTCTTATGAGAAATCCCATGTCAAATTGCAACCCTGCTGAAAGACTCCGTAGAGTTTTTGATTTCAAGAAAATTTTCAGCTGGTGTACATATGTTTATACACCGACTAGACATAATTTTAGTCCTTCAGAGGATATTTATTTGTAAAGCACTGAGAAGGTGGAGACGGTACCCAATTTGAATCCGCGGCAGTGGCATCGAAATGGAAGGTATATACATTGTACCCCCCCCCCTCTGTGCCACCTCCCAAAAAAAAGGTATTTATCATTTGCGTCCCAAAAAAATAAAAATAAAAAGCGAAAGAATTGTTCAGCACGTTAAGAAAAATGCGCCTTGAGAGAGTTCCGAGACGAGATTTACCTGGCTTTTCACTCGATAAAAAGGATTTCAGTTTCAGAAAAGGAAACTTTCAACTTCTTTTCTCGTCGAATCAAATTTTGTAACCCCCTCTCCTAAAGAAAGAAACTTTGCTTCCGATCGGCGTCGTGGTTCGCAACCAAACCGATTGTATTTTGCTTTCTTAACCATGTTAATGTTAATTACTATTTGTACGCCGATATCAAAGGAAATTTTCCCCCGATTGTTGCCTCACATCTAGAGGTTAAGACTGTTATCTCACATTTGCTATCCCTCCAGAAAAAGTGATCCGGCGACGAAGCTGCTGTGAAGAAACGCTACTAAACATCCCTCGTCCTTTTCTTCTCTCTCATTCACGTTTTCTTTGCAACTCAAATTAAATAGCCATTCTAAATGGGGACTTCCAGATAGAGTGACCTTATTTCGCAGTCGCCGATCCTGCCCTCATTCTCGGAATGCCAAATGCGCTCCAATCTACCATGCATGAAAGCGGACGTGCTACAGCTTAACGTTAATTTACGATCACGTTCATCACTTTAAATGATTGTAACCCTCGTTTTTTTGTAACCGTTATTAGCCGCTCAGATTTCAAAGCTCCATATTATCTGTAGATAAAAGACTGCCTAACAGCAAACCCTTTTTCCAGCTAAGCACCTACACCAGTGCCTTTTTCTCTTCCTACGGGGAAGTAATCAACCAACGGTAAATAAAATTTTGTTTCACTATGCGTGAAGGTAGTCATCGATTTTACTCATTTGGAGTAGTTGTTTTAACTCAATCCGTCCATTCGTTCTGATTGTGAATTCAGGGTTTTCAGTAAATAGTAGACTATTCGCTTATTTGTCTCCATGTGTGTGTAGAACTGGATATCTTTGCTCTCGGTGCCAAGATTGCTGTTAAAGTGAATATGATTTAGAATACAAAGAGCTGGCAATATCTTGGCTCCCAATTCTTATTTTTCTTTTTCTCCCCTTTTTTTACTTTTTTCTAATTTTACTCTCAACCGGAGCCCAGGAATCCGCCCTTTCGAGCATTACCTCAGAGACGTCGAAGAGGCTGTTAGCGCTGTCTTAGCCCTCTTCTCGTCTTGCCGAAAAATCGGCCTAGGTCGAAATGTAGCGAGTTGCTACGTGGGCTCGAACCGGGACCTCCGGATTTCGAGACGAGCGCGCTATCCACTCGGCCAACCAGACCCCCTTATTTTTCATAGTTGGCAATGAAGTCAATTTTACGATTATCAGTTATCTACTGGCCTGTCTGTGTGTCTCTCTATTTGCTCTTCTGTCTTTCTGACTGTCTGCTTGTTTGCCCGTCTGTTCAATGGCCTTCTTCCTTGGCCATTTGTGCAAATACTCGCCTGTCTCTCTGTTCAGCTGTCAATCTGTTTGTCTACACGTCCATCCATTTCTCCATCGGTTCATTGATCCATTTGCCATCCGTCCGTTTACCTGTTTGTCCAGTGATCCACCTATACAGCTGTCCATCCAGTCAACTGGCTGTTTCTCTGTTGTCTTTCTAGCTGTCTGTGTGTTCATCCATCCATTTATTGCCGACTCATCGATCTGACTGTCCGCCTGTTTTTTTACCCTTTTGTTAACTCATCCATCCATCAACGGTCATCCGACTGTTTGTCATTTTATCCAACTGTACGTTACATGGTCCGTCTGTCCTTCTGTTCGCCTGTTTCTCCATCCATTTGCCCGCTTATACGTCCCAGTCTCTTCGTGTCAGTCTGTCGAACCAATCGACTGCTATCCATCGGTCCGACCAGTTGACTATCCGTCTATTTGTATGTCCGTCCGCTGCCTCGTTTCCCCACCCGTTCATTTTTCCTTCTATTCATCTCTTTGGCTGCCCATTCATTCTATCCACTTGTCCATCCACTTGCCATCCATTTCTTTGTTCGCTTTCCGTCTGTTTGTCAATCGTGCTATTTTTCTTTCTTCCTATTTCGCTTTCCGATTCCTCTTGCATCTATATTCTGTTAATGGTTTTAAAAATGAGGGGGGGGGGAGAAGATTTGCGATAACGGTGACTGCTAGCGTAGAACACAGAACGACGATAATTAATTAAGGAAATTCTTCAAAGAAATTCAATTATCATTCAAAGAAAGAAACAACAGCTTTTGATTTTCTTATATTTTTCTTACGCAGAGAATTGAACTACAGAGGAATCTTGTCATCACTCAATGTCGGCGAGTGGTATTAACTTACATGAAAATTTAAGCTCTGCGGTGCCGAAATCATGCTGACGTTCTTCCAACAAATTTTTATTCCGAAATTCATTTTCCGTCTTCGTTTTTGATGTGCGGAAAACGAAATAAAGGATTTATTTTCGTCATATTTTACATCCCCGCTTCATTCAAACCTCTCTGGCCTCCATCTTAGTGCTCGGCAAAAATTTATTTTTACGCTCGGCACAGGAAAGTAGACATTTCTCTTGATCTTGTCTTCCTGTCTCGCTTGCTTTTTCCACTTCTGAAGTATAATACAAATTTATATATCCAGCGAAAGACAAAAGAGTACACAAAACAAGTTCGTTGAAGTCGTATTTTTTATGATCTTATTACAGAATTAAAATCACATTATTTATCGTCTACCTACTTTGAAATTTTATACATTTCGTTTATAGTGTTGTGAAAAAAAAAAATTTGAATTTTACTTTTTACTTGCGCCTTTTGAGTGTCTTCGAGCAAGACGTGCGCTAATTATTTTTCCAGCTTTTCGAAACTACCAAAGTAATAATTAATTCGAGTCGAGTGGTTCAGTAAACTTAGCATCCTCTGGGTTTTAAAGTCACATCCTGAAAACACAATGATAGTCATTAATTGAGCAGGTCGTACGTAAAAATAGGGAACTCGACGAATACAGGGATGTACGACCTTAGTTCAATTCAGATCTTGAACTAAGAAATTCCACAGGGGCATGATATTTTGGCGACTTTAATCTCCCTCATTGTCGATTTCGTTTTATATTCAAATTAACGTCAAACAAGCGGGTAGATGGGCGCCATGATAGAAGATCAGTAGAGGCGGCTATTGCCTCCCCGGGCCAGCCTCTGCAAAAGCTGTGAGTACACACATGGAAGAAAGGTACGGCCTTTAGTCAAGGTATGCCTATTGTCTACATAAATAAGAACCGCAATGAAAAACATTGTGTTTTAAAAGGAAATGTCGATAACAAGCTACAAAGTTATGATGTTATATAAAGTTTGTAAAAGGGAGGTAGTGCAAGTCTATCACGAGATTTACGTGAGGAGGAGAAAGAGGTATGCATCCCGTCCGGATCAGCTAAAAAGGCGTGTGAAGCACAGAGTAAAAGGAGGAGAAAAAAGATGATGACAGTTTACAAAAAAAGAAAAGAAAAAATGAATCAGTGTGATCAGGGGAGAGCCGAGTGGATAGTGCGTTGGTCCCGAAATCCGGAGATCCCGGGTTCGAACCCACGTAGTAACTCGCTAGATTTCGACCGAGGCCGGTTTTTCGGCCAGAAGAGAAGAGGGCTAAGGCAGCCCTAACAGCCTGCCTGACGTCTCTGAAGTAATGCTCGAAAGGACGTATTCCAGGGCTCGGGTTGAGAGCAGATTAGAAAAAGAGAGCACTAGAACTGACACACCAACTAACAACTAAAAACATTTCTTCATTAGGCTTTCTAAGCTGTGGTTTTTCGTTTTATTAACAAAAACAGACAGCAGTCTGATGAAT
Source organism: Acanthococcus lagerstroemiae (assembly GCA_031841125.1). NCBI lineage: Eukaryota > Metazoa > Arthropoda > Insecta > Hemiptera > Eriococcidae > Acanthococcus > Acanthococcus lagerstroemiae. The sequence continues at coordinate 25,562,812 of CM063106.1, read as the reverse complement.
GAAAGAATGATAATTCGTAGCTCTCAGCACGCAGCAAAATTGCCAACATTCAAAAATGTAAAATGTGAATAATAATTGTAGACAGAATTGTAAGATATAGAAAATGCCTGACATTGTATAAAAAATACCGGAGTGCCAGGAAAATGCCGTAAAATCTGGAAAATACCTGAGTGTCGGAAAATGCCAAAGGAATCTAGAATTGCCTAAGATCTCAGGCAATTGCCAGAGGGTTGGTAACACTGCCAATTCTTTCAGAAGAGCCTTGCACAGTCTGAAATAAAGTTGAGAGGAATCATGAAGAGGACTGAAAATGCCTGAAAGAGTTTCAACTACTCTTGAATTCGTTTTGAGAATTCTTACAGAATCTGAAAGGATTTCAAAAAGTCTTGAAGGGTGTCGCAGGAGCTTGGAATAGTTTTGAATAATCTTAAGCGTATCTTGAAGTCACTCAGAGATTCTTAAATAAGTCTATAAATCTTGAAGAATCTTACGCAAGTTCCAAAAATTCGTCAATGGTCTCATAAATGTCTGAAGTCCTAAACCAGTCTGCAGACACGTAATGAATATGCCCTGGAAAACTTTCGAAAAATTTTTGAGTCGTGTAAATCTGACAGAGACAAAATCTAATTACATCAGGTGTAAAAAAAGCCATGCCCAAAAGTAATAGAATAGAAAGTACCTTTTGAGTAAGTGACGTAATAAGGAATTACTAACGTTTAAGAGAAAAATAATTGAAAAGTAAGAGAGAAAAGGAAGAATTGTACATTTGTGGGTTTTTCGAGGTTTATACGAGAAAAAAAAGTGTTCGGTCCGGATCGCGACGAGGGCATTCGAAATCAAAAAGAGACAAAAGCGTATAGGAAGCGCATGTATTGAATGATGGCGAATACAGAACTTCATGCAAGCGCTAAAAGGTACTGAAAACTAAATTTAAACTAAGACTAAAAAATGAGAATGAATCAAGAGAATTAAAGGAGAAGTGAAAGAACGTGATACTGAAAAAGTCGCGCACCAGATGTAGGTGCCGAAATGCAAGAGACAAAAGACATTTGTTAGACACTCACGTCGTGATACACAGGAAGTGACCCGGCAAGACGATTAAATGATTTATACAAAAATATAAATTTCAGAGGAGAGGATTGGCACATTCATGCTGACTGATGCTTCGATGGTGTAGGAAAATAAACTTGACCATAATGGATGCCCCTGTCACTAATGCATTTTTTGAAAATTTTTGTACAATAACGTGATAGGACAGCTGCACGTAAAAAATTTTTTGTTGCGAGAGGAGGATTATTTCACTTTCTGGGAAACGTAGGAAAAGATAACGAACGTAAAAACAGAAATATGAAACTGAAACTTCTCCTGAGAATATTCGTTCTCAAAAGCAAACAGAAAGTATTACACGCCTGCAGAAGATGCGAATACTTTTTCTGAAACAACGATTTGCACACAGCAACAGCCTACACTTTAATATTTGGCACTCCTTTATATATTTATGATACGTTGGTCAAGCCTTAATGAAAGGAAATACGTCATAAAAATAGTATAAGTACCTATGCAGCCCATCGACAAAACTCCTCTGAGAAAATTAATTTCCTTTGCCCTCATTTAAATTTAAAAACTCCTAATAATGCTTGTATATACGTACTTGACATATCCTTGAGAGTTTCGTATTCTTGTACCCAAGACTATAATATCCGGTAAAATTATACTTGAAACTGACGCCGGATATTGGAAGACTTCGATAATCCAAACACGATATAATTTTCTGGTAACGCAATTAGTGGTAGCTCCAGAGGGTCCCGGGCGTAAAATTTTTAATACTGTGTTTCAAGACTGATCATTTTCTGAGCCTTCTAGTCGCTCGTCCTACTAACTTCACAAAAATTATTCGCATAGAGGGTAATATTATAACTTTTAGACGCCTAAGAGAGAAACGCTTGGGGCGACACGCACGTTCTTGCGGTTTCTGCGAAATTCCAGATAAATTCACATCTCTGTCGCGTCTGGAAATTCAATACTTCGCGCTTCGACTTCCTGGTATGTCGGACGATCGTGGACCGATGGAAGCAACATACTGTATGTAACACGTGTGTATAATGTCGAAGGTAAGTCGCAGATTTTTTACTGGTTTCTCCAATCGCATGGAGTCGGGGTGTATAAGACGTCCTCGTAATGAGAACATTTTGTTCCGGGTTCCTCCGCTGTTTGTAGCTGTGCATAGGCTATATATTTTCGAATATTGAGCACGGCTTCTGCTGCTCGGAGACGCCACTTGCACACTCATTCAAAATTACAAATACAAAATTTATCATAGAGAAGAAATGAGAGATATGAAATTCGAGGCCTCTACGTACGAAATTCGATTCCACAGCGTGTTTCTGATGGCAACTAATAACTTCGCGAGAAAATTAAACTCATATCCTGCGCTTTTTGAAAACCGTTATATCACGGGTGTCAAATTCGCCACTCGTGAAACTCAGCCTATAACAGAAGTCTAAAATAATAGGCTACTAGGGGACTTTACCTTTTAATTGCTGAAGTGAGCCGCTAGTATCTTTGGTACTCCCCGCATGGTACAAACTCGCTGATATAAAATGTAGCCAATGTAAGTATAGGAAACGCCCGTGTTATAAATACTCTCATAATGTACGTGCCATTATTACAGTGAGAGATTCATGGCATCTGGACCAGTGGTCTGATGCTCAGGCTTAACGAGATCTGCGGGAGATTCCGCTGTGTCCGTAACACCGCGGTAGGGACAGGCAGCCATCCAATTTGACGAAAGCCGCAGTGACAATGCCGACGAATGATTTTTGGCTTTCTGGAATCTTGTAATTGAAGTGTAAAGAATCAAAACTCACATTTGCCATTTTACTTCAATGGCGCAAATAGGCAAAATAATGTACACGGGTGCAGGAATATCTTTGCTGCGTCTGTGAACGTGGAGTATGTTATACATATCGTACATTCACGGGCGCAGTAAAGATATTCCTGCACCCGTGTACAGTATTTGGCCTTTTTGCGCCCTTGAAGTAAAATGGCAAACACAGTGGAACTTCCCTATAACGAACTTTTTAGCTGGTCCCTTGGAATTTCCATTCAAAAACGTTTCTTTATAACGGAAGAAAATTTCTATAATATAACGAACTTTTTTTCACTATTTACAAGCTCGAATGCTTGAATCACATTAAAAACATGCACAGTACTTTCTGGTAATTCAACAATTGATCAAAATGATAACGAGAACTGCACTGGACATGAAAAGCGAACTTTGACCGGCATATTGAAGTGAATGATTGAAAACTGAGTTTTTTGAATTTATAAGTTTCGCCGTGAGATGAATAAACGAGAAAACGAGGTGATGAATGTGTTTATTTTATAAACGAATTCAAAAAACAAATCGTTTTCACTGTCGACGAGAGCTAGCGAGAGTAAAATTAAGTACACATCAAACATAAGCTAAGAGCTGTAGAAGCAGACTGAAACTGGAAGCGTGTGCGAAGGTAAAGTTGAATCGAGTTGGATGACTGCAATATTGATAAAGGAGAGCGATAAATGAAAGGGAAGATAAGATCGGACAAGATAATTCTTACACATGTATGTATATGGGTGGGCATTTCTTTTCATTAAAAGCTCTCAGTTTCTCGTGTGTATTCTATCTAATTAATTGTACCCGTTAATATTTACATACATTATGCATAAAGTTTACCTTACAGTACTGTACATGTACATACATATGAACTGTAATTAAAAAAAAAAAAAATACGATTCCTATACAACGAAGTTTCTATATAACGAAGTTTTTCTTTGTCCCCTTGGAGGTTCGTTATATGGAAGTTCCACTGTATGAGTTTTGATTCTTTACCCTTCAATTCCTCTGATCCCTCCCTAGAAGGTGTGCTTGTCCATTTTTTTCATAACGCAATTTGGTTCGGACTTGGTAGTGCGCAAATGCCAGTACCTATCGTGGGCTCGGATTATCCGAAAAAGATGGAAGATGTGAAAGTAAAATAGGAGTTAACCGGTGTCTTGACAAAGCTACCTCCTTTTTAAAGACCGCATATGGAGGTATGGTTCACTCTGGGTGGAAGTAATATTCAACACTGCTGATTTAACTCGCGAGTGAACAAAATACGATCACATCATTGGGGCACTAGAGAAAAAGGCGGCTAAACGGATCCCCGACTTGACTATAAAGATGTAGCAGGTAGCCATAAAAAATAAACACAATACCGAAACAAAACTGAACTCCGATCATAATAATCGTTACAAACAATAACCATAATAGTGACTTAATCTATCCCCAAATGAAAAAATAGAAACAAAAGTCAACATAATACAAAACTATTTCTATTTCTGTTTAGTTTTGCATATTATATCGGAGAGGCATGTGCTCTCTCCGGCCACTGATCCCCCTCCGGCCATTGATGCGATACTCGAAAGGATAGTTTCCGGGGCTGAGGGTGCGGTGTCTTAGGGGCCTTTTTGGCATGAATTCATCACCATACGTCCCACCACACCATCCAATACAAAAATACTTAAAGAGAAACAATAATGAAGAAAATATTTTAATAACAGGAGACTTCAACACCAGATCAACAATAAGGTACAAATAACAGAAAATTTTGAGAATTGTCTATTCAGTAATAATCTGCAGTCAGAAATATATAAATACGGATTAAGTGTAATAGATCTAGTCATAACTAATAACAAAAAAAAAAAAAAAAAAAAAAAAAAAAAACCTAAATCGAATGAAGGTTAAAGACAGCACTCTCTCTCAATATAACAATAGAATTTACTATGAAAAAAGTAGAAAATTCACACGAAAATCTTCAAGAGATCAAAATGATAAATAATTGTAATACCTTTGAAAAATAATTCAAAAGTATACTAACTTTAATGACGAAACAGATGCAATAAAGAGAAAGCACAGAACTCGGAAGAAATCAGTATGGAAAAAAGCACGGAAAAAAGTTATTAATACTGTCAACACATATGGTGGGACAAATAACTAGAAGCTGACAAGCAAGTAATAAAAAAAAAATTGACAAGAATAGAACTTAAGCACATAACCCAAGAATAATAAAACAGATGCGTAAAGATTGCAGGAAAGAAATGAACAACAGCAGAACGGAAACATGGAGGTAATTGGTAAATGACTCACAAATATGGGGTAAACCCTACAAAATGATAACTAACAAAAGGACAAAACTCAATTTTCCACCAATAAATAAGAGTCAAAATGAAACAGTAATAGGTGACAAAGAAAAGTATGAACTTGTAAGTGGTAAAATACCTAGTCCCATATAGATAGATGACACCATGCCTGAGAATTTAAAAAACCTAAGCAGTAAAGACTCAGAACTAAGTATCGAACTTTGTGAAATAAACACAAACCAAAAATTTAAACAACAGGACCAGATGGAATACTCGTATCAAATAATACGATAAAAATAATTCACAAAACTAATCCAGATCTTTTATTCATAATTTACAATAAATACTTTGAACTTGAATATTTTCTTCCATTTGTAGGGTGTGCCAATTTTCTTTTTCTTCTTCTGTAGTCCAGAGCGCTTTTAGCTGTTATTCCATCATCAGTGGAGTACCCTAAATGAGACTTGTCTCTTATGGTCCTGTAGTCATAGTCGAGAGTAATACCGTATGGTGAACCTGTTTTAGATGAGCTGCTGCAGCTGCTCTGTGACCCCCTAGTAGGGTTCCCCCGTCGTCACCACCTGTCTGCGTCGAGACACAGACCAAGACGAGGAGGTGAGGAGTGAGTGAAGAGGCAGCGTGTCTAGCTGTGGCGGGGGAACTGAATTCCAGGCGAGTGCTCAGGGAGCGCAGACCTCGGTCAGTAAAGAACCCCATGGTGGCCATTGCAGGACCTGCGCACCGTTGCGGCACGGAGAAATGGGGGCTCGGGTCCGGCCCCAAGGCGTCCCACCGGCCATTGATGCAATACTCGAAAGGGTAGTTTCCGGGGCCGGGGGTGCGGTATCAGAGGAGCCATTTTCGCGTGCGTGCATCGCCATACGTCCCACCACGTCATGGTGAACCTGCTTAGTTGTGTGCTCCTATTGGTTGTCTGTGATTGTGCAGTCTGTCCAATTCGTGGGTGTTATGCTATTATTTGGAATAAGTTCTGGCTTTGGAAGTTAGTTGTGTTTATTAAGTTGTTTTGTTTTCTTTTTGCCTTCATTATTTCTAGTTGTTCTTTTAATTTTATTTTTCTTGTGTGGTTTTCTATGTGTAGGATTTTATACTTTTCTGTTAATTTGTCATTGTTATGTCCCTGGTCATTGCAGTGTTTTCCAAACAGTGATTTGTCATAATTCAGCTTTTGTGATTTTTGATGTTCGTTGATTCTGGTTGTGAATTTTTTGCCTGTTTCTCCTATGTAGGTCATGTCACAGTGTTCGCAGTCCAGTCTGTATACTCCGCTACTGTTGTTTCTTTCCTTTATTTCTGTTTTGTCATTGCTTATTTGTTTGATCAGAGGTGGTCTGTTTTTGATTCCGAGTTATACGTTGTATTGGTTGAAGATTTGTTGTATTTTGCATGTATGTGGTCATATTTTTCTCCCTTCATGAAAACGTGTAAAATAAAACTATTAAACAAACCGAGAAACAATCCAATCGAACCAAATTCGTATTATAGACCAAAACCCTCTTACCGAATTTAGGAAAAGTTTACGAAAAAATGATACACCTAAAACTTGAAGAACAAATCAAAACTAATAAAATTATACATAAAAACCAATTCGACTATAATATATAAAAAATAAATCCACTGAAATAGCAGTAAACACATGCCTTAAAAATATAGAAACAAACCAAACCCAAAATAACAAAAAAATGACACTATTAATTAGCTATGATATCAGTGGTACCGTTGACTCAATAAAATGGTAATCCATACTTAAAAGTCTCAAAGAAAATAACATTCAGACAAGTATCTTAAAACCTTTTACTAGATAGGGAAGTAAGATTCTACAAATATGAAAAAGTAATACTTATATCAACCAGAAAAAGAAAGCGATTCAATAACGCTTTCAATTTTGGATTTTGCTTCTGATTTTGACAAATAGAATTTCAACTTTCGTGTTTTCGCTCTTTTAACATTTGTTTTGCTTTTCGCTTATCAATGTCTTTCCATCACTGATATCAACGAATACTAAATGCAGGAGTACCACAGGGATCGGCACCACTGTTGCTAGGTTAGATTTTTCAAAATGACTGAGGTCTTTTTATTTTCTGTGACCCGAGGTGCTACCCCAATTTTTAAGAAAAAGTGTTTGTTTTTTTTTTCAACAACAAATTCATGTTTAAAACAAAAAATAATCGTTTGAAACATGTTTTAAACACAATTTGTTTAAAAACATTGAAACCTAGGCCCTATTTTTTGGACTACGTCATGTAACTTTAGTGATTTTAAAGAAGAAAATTGAAAAATGCTTGAGATTTAGCCTGATTTGCCTGAGCGCCTGAGACATGCCGAAAAATTATGGAACTGCCTACAATCTGGCAACACTAATCGACACTATCACCAACAATCTTTAATATTGCAATGGCAAAAGTGCACAATGAATGCGACCGTGACGAAGAAAATATGGAACTCCTCAGTTATGCAGATGATCTCTTATTAATAGCTGATATTCAAAATTTAGAAGATATTAAACCAATAAATATCGCCATTAAAACAATAAATACCATGCGAAAACAAATGGGACTATAAATAAACCTTCAAAAAATAAACATCATTCTTATCGCCAGGAAACACAAAAAGAAACCTAAAAAAAAAGTATAGAAAGCATTAAAAAATATATATATATAGCAGCGTAAAGAACAGTATCCTACATTGCAGACGCATGTTACAGTAAGCATACCATCTACTGACCCAAAATTACAAAAAAATGAACGAAATCAAAACGATAAAATTGTCCCAAATGGATGGAAAACAAAAAAAGGGAAACATAAATAAAATATAAATACATAATATAATAATCTATGGCATGAAGAATAGAGAAATGGAAAAGCAGGAAGAAGAACTGCTGCACTAATACCTAACATAGAAGAAAGACTTAGAAATAAAACACTAATACCAAATTCCGTCGTATTTCAATTTCTAACAGGGCATGGAAACCTTGGAGAATATCTCAAAAAAATACACAGAATAACAGAAACAGACGCTTGCATAAATTGTAATAGCGATAAACCAGATACATCTGATCACACATTTTTAATTTTATATTTAGCCCTGATCTGTTTAAAAACTGAATATTTTAACCAATCAAAACTGGTTCACAGAAAGAGAAACTACCCAAGAAACCATCAATTATGTTAATGAAATTATGAAAAATAAAGAGAAGTATACGTAACAAATGACAATTGTTACAGTAATAACTTAAGTTTATGTATTTATTTATATTTGAGTCCCCTCTAACAGGTGCTCGAGGGTTCCATCGACAGGGAGGGACAGTATGCACAGTATAATTCTTAAAAACTAACAAAAAATACTTTTTAACTGAAGGGAGAAGGATAAAGAAGAAGGAAAAAATAACAGAAAGCGAAAGGGGGAGACAGGCACCAGAGCAAGGGCAGAGCGGGGATGAGAAGCGCACAGGTCAGATGGCAGTTGAAAGTTATGAATTGAGAATTGAGGGTTGAAGGAAACCGAGAGGCCGAAACAAACCACACTTGTATTGCACAAGGGAAAGAACTGCAGAGACTAGGACCTACACACCCTCGAGTACTTTAATGATTGATAAACTGTACTGTCTTCTACTCATGAAGAATATGTCACTCCTGTTTTTTTATTTTATTTTCCTTTTTTTTTGGGAGGGGGGGGGAGGGGTAATACTATTATATAACGCTAGAATATTGTCTATACTTGATGCTGACCCGTCTGACAAAATTTCTGTCGGCCGACAATAATGACACTGTCGGACCGTCAAATTTCTGACAAAGGAAGCATGCCCCGCCTACTTTGCCAGTATTTTGTCGGTTTAGAACCATTTTTGTGTCAGAAATTGCATCGCAGCGTTCTGATTGGCTAAAGCAATTGTCATTTGTGTCGTTTTTAATGTCAGAATTGGCAGTTCTGACACTGTCGGATTTCTGTCGGCAATTGTCAGGCGGGAGCCTCTACGTGTCACAAATAGATCAGTATTTTTTCTACTGAAAGTGGGGACCCTAAAGTGAATAGGTACGTGTTCAGACGTTGGAATCCAACATTTTGTAGTAATTCAGAACCTCTCTCAGGAAGATCAGCTTTGCCAGACATCTATTTTTTAGACTCATGATCTCAAAACCAACAAAATTCTTTATAATTTCAGAAGGATAATATGTGAAGTATATAAAATTGTAATGACCTGGAGGGACGTACCGAAGAGTTTTTCCTGGAGGGAGGGGGGAGTAAAAATTGTGAAAGTCCCAACTGACTCAACTCAAAATTCCCAAGTATCAAAGCAAAAAAGAAACTCTTGACCTGTTAGATTTTTTTAACTGACTCAACTCAAAAGTTCCACGTATCAAAGCAAAAGAAGCAAAACTTTTGACTTGTTGGGGCTTCCCACTTCTCAACTCAATTCCAAAGTACCAAAGCCAAAAAAAAACAACAAAAAAAACACTTTTAACTTGTTCAATTTTTTCAATTCACCTGACTGGAATGGTAAATTTCCCCAAATGCTGAGTAAAAAATTCTTGCAGGGGGGTGTAAATTTGCCTCCCACCCCCTATCTGTATGTCCCTGATGACCTGTGGAGGAGCGATAATGTTGCTTTAATGATTTGTAGGGAAGGGGGACCTGAGTCTAAATCAACGAGTTCGAAAAAAATGAGCCCTTTGACACTTGTAAATCGTTTCCATGTAGCACTCCAGAAACACGTACGAACTTCGAGGAACGTATCTGATTTGAAGCAAATTTGGATAAAGGTGTATACTGAAAGAGTTGACAATACGAGTCAGGTTCCTTAATTCCTGAGTTGGAAACTGACAATTGTGAATTTTAATTTTTGGCGGTGCAGCTTGTTAGATAAGTTCAGTGTTCGTGTCTTCCAATTATGAAACGAGGAATTCTGTCACCCAATTCGTGTACGAATAAATTCACGGGTAGTTCAGCATCGTGACTGGAAATAATTCTAATACAAGTCCGAACTGAATATAATAGCGAAGGGAGAATTTAATCACGGATGACAGTGGCCTCGAAGTTTTAATTTCTCTTGAAACTGTTCATCTTTACAAATATTAACCGAAAAATTAGCCTGGTCTGAGCTCAGTTTCTGTAGGTATGTAGATATTAATTAATCTGTCAGAAATGCGCTCGCATTTATATAAACTGAAACCGCCTTAAATATTTTATCACTACATAGTTACCCGGCCGCCATTTTTGCGACCGGTTTGTACAAATTAAGCAAAGACAAAAAAAAAAAACACATCGTGTTCCCTCGCATTCCGTGCGGTCGAAATTAAGGCTCGTTAAATTTATCCAAGAAAGTGTCGAAAAACGCACAGAGGAACACGGCTCACAGATCATGGTGGGTACAAACTACAAACGCCAAACACAAACAGTCGGATTAGCTGGCATTCAGTCTAAACAGATCTAGTCATTAACATTAAAATTTCGTTTAATCTATGTAAATTATATAAAAAATTAATTTAACGCCTCAACTCGCCCGGAGTTTTGTTTAATTTCCTTCAACGCCGTTGTAAAAAAATTTATGATATAAACTCTCATTTTCCTCATCCATTGAGCGCTGCTCGTTAGTTTCCGAGAAAACGTTCTGTATAATAAAATTCCAGAACGTCTTGTTTTATGTCATAACTCGGCGAATAAATAAATAAAACGAAATGTGTCCATTCCAGTTCTGATCGGAATTGCCGCTCGAATTAGCACTAAACAGAGGCGTCTCTCGTTTATAACTTTTGGGCCGATTTGTAAACCTTTTTTCTCCCCTCTCATGTTTTACGACTGTTTGATGAAGCGAAATAATAATCGCGCGTGAATATCTGCGAATCTGCGATGGTAAAATGTGGGAAAAGGCACGTAAAAGTACGTTTTGAATGCGAGGAAATTATTTCCACGTCGGATTTGCGCCCATTGCATCGTGATCATTTGCACTGACAGCGGTAATCTTATTTGCACCCCGAGTATGTATCGTGCTGTATGAAGTACCTATGCCAAGTTTCTGCAATATGCTCAAGAAGATATTTTGATGGCTGAAATATTTTACGTCTTTATTAATAAAGTCATGAAAGGGTTACGATGTTTTCATTCTTCATCTTTCGTGATTTACAGTACTTTACTTCCCGGGGCTACGAGTCACGTATAGTAGACAGCCGAAATAAAATAAAAAGAGAAGTATATCTTAAGGTTGAGCCTTGAGAGGAAAGTTTATGATTGAAGCTTCTTCGTGGGAATGAACGTCGAAATTATTGAGTTCCTAACGAACGTATTTTCGTTTCATTATCGAACAGCGTTTGTCAAGGTTTTCAACAAAGTATTACACTCAAAAGCAAATAAAATTTCTTTTATTGTATGTATTGTAACACCTAGTATACTTCACTCATTAGTATAAGTCTGTGGCGATGACTTATTATTTCGATAAAAGGAAGAAGGAATACAGGTATACTCTGTTCCACTCTTCTACCTTTTTCTTCCAAAATGTAAAAACTGAACACAGTACTGCTACTAGGACCAGGGGCATAATTTGAACCATTCTCTTACGTGGTAATGGCCAACCTTCTGTATCGGGAGCGACAAAAAACGGGGTAGTTTGGGATTGGGTAGGATAATGTTGATTTTCTGTTTTGCTAAAATGAAGCAGATTAACACCCTGCTTCCTTTCCGGAATTATTCACGTCTGCCTCAAAAATATCATCCTATGTCAAAGACAATTTCCAGATGCGAATTTCAAACACCTGGACTGCTGTAGAACATAAAAAACTCGGTAAATCCGAAAGTGACCTGATTTTAAAGTATAATAATCAGACTCGTGTGTAATTAGATCATTCTCCAAAAACTGAAAGTACTACGGTGGTATTTCCTTTTTGTTATACCCCCCCCCTATGGTGTGGTGAGACATATGGCGATGCACGCATGCCAAAGTGGCTCCTATGACACTGCACCCCCGGCCCCAGAAACTACCCTTTCGAGTATCGCATTAGTGGCCACGCCGGGGCCCCATTTCTCCGTGCCGCAACGGTGCGTGCGTCCTGCAAGTGACTACTGACCGAGGTTCGTGCTCCCTGAGCGCTCGCCTGGAATTTAGGTCCCCCACAGCCGGACGCGCTGCCTCTTCACTCACCCCTCACCTCCTCGTCTTAGTCCGTATGTCGACGCAAGCAGGTGGCGACGACGAAGGAGCCCTGCCGGGGGTCAACAGAGCAACTGCAGCAGCTCACCTAGGATGGTACGGAGTTCTCCTGTCCGATGGTGTGGGCCGAGCTTGGTGAATCGCCGGCCCTCTGCCTCGACCACTCCGTCTGCATCTTCTTCTTCATGATGGCCGAGACAAAGGCCGACACCCGGTTCCAGCTGCTTCCGTTCTTCATCATCGCCGGAACTAGGGTGTCCGGCGCGAGACGGCTGATCACGCCGTCGTCGTCTTCGTCGCTTCTTCTTCCGCCGCCGGGATCGCTGACTGTTGTGGCCGTCCTGCGCTTCTCCTACTCCCAGGCCTCACATTCGAACAGGGTGTGCCAAGGTGCGTTCTCCGCCCTTCGATTACAGTGCGCGCACACGGGGATTGGCGTTATCGACTTCCGGGGCGCGTTCAGAAACGTGCAACCAACAGTAACCGATAATTTTGTATCTCGGTTACTCTACCGTACTCCAGTCGGAAGTGGAGTGAGATAGAGATAACCGGTGGCATTTCGGTGATAGTTTCTGAACGCACCCCCGATGTAGGTACGTGCTGAAGCATCCGTGGCCGCTCAGGACTTGGTTAAGGTGGACGTGTATTAGCACTCGGGTCCGTTCGCCCTTGGACGAACGGGCGAGCGCATCCTTCCACTTCCCGAAGCGTGTCCTGCTGGATGACTCGCTTGGCCCGAAGTGCTTCCCATTTCGTCTTCGCTTTCTTCTTCGTACCATATACCTCTGCTAGTTCGCCGACCTTGAGTTCGATCGGCGGTATACACGCTAACATGCCTACTGCATCCGCAGAAACAGTGCGATACGCACTGACACACCTCATCGCGGCTTTTCGCTGGATCTTCTCCATCTCCGCTCTTCTGTATGGTATCTCGATGGCGTCGGCAAATACTGGCGCCCCGCATAGGAGGACCGACATGATGACGTTGACGTACATCTTCCTTCGCTGCTCCCTCGGTCCCCCTAGATTCGACATCAGACGGGACAGCTGTCCAGGTACTCGATCCGCCTTCTCAACTGCCCGTCGGAAATGCTCTCGGAACTGCAACTACCCGTCAAACCCCAGCCCCAGGTACTTCAGGGCTGTACACAGCCCAATCCCCACACCCTTTAAGACAAAAGTAGGTTTCATCCCCTAGCTGATCTTTCTTCAGTACATCACTAGACTGCAGCGATACCCGCTTAATGGACGCAAGTTCCTTCTTCTCCAGTCGCTGACAAAACCGACAGTCTGCAGGCCACGGTCGCCTCGACAGTCCGTCCGCATTTCCATGGCTTTTACCTTTCCGGAGCTGTATTTCGCAGGAATACTTCGGTAGCTGCTGAAGCCACCTCGCGATCTGTCCCTCAGGATATTGGAAGGACAGAAGCCACTGTAATGCCGAATGGTCAGTCAGGAGAATAAATTTTTTGCCATACAGATACTAGTGAAATTGGCGAAAAGTTTTGACCACAGCGAGGAGCTCTCTCCTAGTGACATAGTAGTTCCGCTCAGGCCGCGAAAGAGACTTGCTGTAGTAAGCAATGACGCGCTCATTCCCATCTTCCAGCTGGACGAGTACACCTCCAATGGCTGTGTCGCTGGCATCTGTGTCCACAATGAATGGCTGCTCCGACTTTGGAAAAGCCAAGACTGGAGCTGTACCCAACAGATTCTTCAATTTCTCAAGGCTTCTGTGCACTTGTCTGGCCAGACAAATTCCCGGCGATCTTCTGTTAGCTGATGCAGTGGTCGGGCAATACCAGCAAAGTCTCGGATGTACCTTCGGTAGTAGGAAAGAATCCGGGGAAGCTCCTAGTCTGACACTTGTCCACTGGAACTGGCCACTTTTCCACTGCAGATAGCTTATCTGGGTCGATCCGGATCCCTTCCTTGGAGATGATATGGCCCAAAAATCGTACCTCCTTCTGGGCCAGGGGACATTTCTTGGGTGACAGCTTCAACCCGGCACTCTGGAACCTGGAGAACACCTGTCTGACCTTATCTAGGTGTTGCTGCAGGGTAGATCCTCCGAAGATGACGATATCATCGAGGTACACTAAGCAGATCTTGCCTAGTAGGCCTCGCAGGACTGTCTCCATCAAGCGCTCGACTGTAGCTGGCGCATTACACAGTCCAAAGGGCATCACTGTGTACTGCCAGAGTCCGGAACCAGTTGAGAACGCTGTCTTATCTTTATCCTCTGGGTGGAGGATCACTTGGTGGTAACCACTCTTCAAATCCCCTATGGTATACCACTCGCTTCCACCTAGTAGATTCAGTGTGTCGTCGATCTGCGACAATGGGTAACTGTCTTTCTTCCCGTGCAACCGCTAGCTCTAGGGCTTGCGCCAAAGCAGTCCGAGAGTTTTGGTGGTTTCCAGCTCTCACCATCATCTGGATTTGTTCATCCTTGATTCCATCGATGAAGGCTGAGACTGCAATCTCCTCTTTGAAATCTTCAGAGGATGTTGGATAAGCAGCATTGGTGAGGCGAACTACGTCTGTATGAAAAGCTTGAAGCGACTCACCCGGCCTCTGTGACCGCCACTTTAGTTCCCGCTGGAACACTAGCTTCATATGGGCTTGCCCATATCGACGTTCCAAGGCTTCCACCAGCTTCTAGAGATTCCTCTGGTCCTCGGTTAGAACTGTTTTCAGGTCCATTGCGGCTCCTCGCAGGTTGACGACCAACGCTGTGGCCTTCGTCGCCTCATCCCAGCCATTATTGGCAACCGTTGCCGCAGGCTGAGCCAAGTAGGTCTCCCATGAATGCTGCCCATCGAACGTCGGCGGTTTCACTTTCATGGAACCACTACCACTCGAAGCTGAAACCATTTGGTATGGTTGACTGACTGACGGCTGAATCCATCTGGGTAGGCTGCTGGTTACCTGGAGGTACTGCTTCTGAAGCTGTGGTGCGGCCAGCCTGTAGTTCCTCCAGTTCTTTCTGTAGTTGAGCCACAGTTTTCTTCTGGTCTTCCATCTCCCTCGACTGATCTATTTTCTGGGACAAAGGCTCGATTTTCTCATCTATCTTCTTATCCAGACCTTGAACGATTACCTGTGACTGTTTTTCCATTCTCTTGGCCTGATCAGTCTCCAGGTCATCCATCTTCTTGGCTTGCTCAGTCTTCATTTCTGCCAATGTCGAAACGTGTCGATCTTTCCTCGCTTATCTCGAATATTCGGGATTATTCGCCACAGTATAGTTAAATCTAATTTTAAAATTATTACAAGTACTACGCCCTATAGTAACTTATTTGTAAAAGCTTATTCGTGTGGCAATGACGAACTGCATTTTAGAAATACGTTTTCGTTTTTTTTCACTTCATTTCTTCCCTTTCTTTTTTTTTTTTCTTTTTCTTTTTTCCTTTCTTCTCTTTTTTTCGTTTTTTCGTTTTTCTTTTCTTCCCCCCTAATATGGTGGAGGTCCCATTTTGGTGGAGGCCCGGGGCCGTGGTCTCCCTGGCACCCTCCTTAATCCAGCCCTGCTATACGAGTATCCTTCAGACTTCTTGGACGAAAAAATCGTTATTTTGATACGATGTTCACGCAACCGACGCCGCAATGTTCGAAATTAATTACACAAAACAGACAATTTTCCAGTTTCTTTTCAGTCCTCCATTTTCCTTACCTTTTTTTTTTTTTTTTTTCTGAATACAAGAACGGATGCATAACATCGTGAAGTGCAATATGTCATAAACTTTTCTTGCCTTTGGTAATAAAACCGATACCGTTTCAGGCGCATACACGGTGGGGAGCAACCCTTAGAAATAAGAACATCCGAAAATTATTACCGCCAGAAATTGAGTAATAAAAAGAGAAGAAAAAGATTCGAAATTTTTTGACAGTTTGAGAGAGAGGGAAAAAAAGGAATACAAATACAGAACGCTGGCTGGAAGCATCATTATAAACAAAAATATTTATACGTAACGTATCGTTGAAGCGAGATAAACCACACACAGTATAGCACATACTCGTACAATATAAATCTCGGGATGTAATTCATACCGGTAAAAAGATAAAAGAAATTTTGGGAGGTGGGGGAGCTGGTGTGAAGCGGGCGGCCCATAAAAATGTATGAAGCAATTTTCTCCTCTGCATACCCTTATCCGCTCGTATTTACATATCGTTTATATATTCGTACGGCGCTCACATTCGCGAACAACTACCACAGAAATTTAAACAAATATACGCTCGCGAAGCCGAAATTGTACGCGTTCAGTTCGACGTCAGTTTACCCATTTTGTTGGGGAAAAAAATCGAATAGATCCTTTTTTCTCAAACTAGCTAGGTAACCACTTTTTGTATCCTCGATTACAAAATCAAATCATTTTAGAATAGAAATATTACAAGGACATCGAGGATGTGTTCCACAAAACGAAGTTTAAAAAAATCATATTTCCGCAGCTAGATTTCGAGGGGGGGGGGAATAAAAAAATAACGCGTTTCATTATTTACTCCGACGACTTCGTAGATCCACCTTCGCACCTCCCGATATCGGTGTATAAATCAGAATATAGATTTCGGGGTAGTTTCTCTACTGCTCGTGTTTCCTTCGAAATGAAGCGACTTATCGGCGAGAACGGAGGTAAAAGTGGTTTCTTCCACGGTAACCTACATAAGAAAATATTTCTGTCAAAATGAAATCGTTCACGTAAACGCATTACCACGAATTTGTTTACACCTTCTTGGCGCTGATAACCGAGGAGAGCGTGCAGAAGCTCGGTGCTCGGTGGAGCTCATTTCAAAAAGGAAATCGGTGAAATGTATTAAATTGGTAATCTCGAGGGACCTACGGAGATGGTAAACCGTTCCCGGCGGTCTCGCAGACATTCGAATATAACTGGGTTACTGGTAATTTTCTCACAGATTAGCGAGCTTAAATTTCGATGTACGATATTAAATAGTCGGCCAACTGAAGCCGGGTCGATTCGAAGTACCAGGAAATTCAGCAATCTCATCGTCCACGTTTGGACACGTAGCCTAGATAGAATGAAATTTTCACCGAACTAAGTAAGTGTCCGTAATGAGGAAAGTACGCGACTAAGGCATCGAGGCCTGGGCCAGGCCCACAGTAGTATCATTTGGCCTCCCTTCGGTTGCAACAAAAGTAATTCGAACATGGTACAGCTTGCGACCCGATGAAAAAGTGCACTTTCCAACCGTCAAGGCTTACATATTTTCCTTCCCATTTTCTATATGTATTCTCGCCCATCGATTGGGCCACTTGCGAGTTTAGTCATTACATCTTTGAAGAACATTTCAGTTTCCCTGCTCGATTTAAGTTGCTAATAATTGTTAGCTTCTCTGTGTGTGCTACCTCGGCTAGGTGAAGGGGCTTCAAGAAAAAACTAAAAGCACATAGAAGAAGGAATACTCCGACAAATAAAACCTGATGAAAGCAAGGGGAAACTACATCAGTATTTTCCCCTGGAGATGCGTCTCTACCACGACGATTATGATGGCAATTCACAAAGTAAATAATAATTCCGAACGTAAAAAATCTCGCATTCGGATGTTCAGGCAAAGACTAGAAAAACTATCAGAATTGAGGATAGGGATTTGGAATGTCAGGACACTGAATAAGGTAGGCAAATTGGAGAACTTAAAGAAAGAGATGAACAGATTAAGGTTAGATAAAGGTAATTGGAATCAATGAAGTGAGATGGCCAGAAGAAATGATTTTTGGACGGGGAGTATAGAATCATTAATTAAGGAGCGAAAAGAGGGCAAGCAGGCGTAGGCATTATTATGAATAAAAGTGTAGGGAATAGAGTGCAAAGTTATTCCCCACATAGAAAGAGAACATTCCTGGTAAGAATATTTGCTAAACCAGTATCTTTAGTGATAGTCGAAGTTCATATGCCAACAGGAAGTTATATTGAAGAAGCAGGAAATTGATGAAGTACACATTAAGCAAAGGTAAAAGAAAAAGAAAATTTAATTATAATGGGCGACTGGAACACCAGAGTAGGAGGAAGAAAGGATGAAGGTGTATATGGGAAGCAATTTTCCCCCAGAAATACGTCTCCACCACAACAATTATGATGGCAACTCACAAAATAAATAATAATTAGTAAAAAGTCTCCCATTCGGATGTGAGCGAAAAGAAAGAGGGTCCAGGCTCATAGAATTTTGTGAAGGATATAAATTAGTTATTGGAAATACTCTCTTTAAAAACCATGAAAGAAGGGGAGATATACTTGGGAAGCCGTTAGTCTCGATGTGAGGAACGCTTTCAATACACTGCCCTGGGAAACGTGTCCTGAAAGCGATGGATGAGTGGGATCTCCCAGGGTACCTACGAGCGATCATCAAGAGCTACCTGGCAGACAGAAAGATAGCGTATATAGACGCAGAAGGTCGCTAGGTTCAGAAGATCAACTCGCCGGGTGTACCTCAGGGATCGGTCTTAGGACCCCTGCTGTGGAACATGTCTTTTGACAGGGTCCTGCGGCTCACACTTTCAAGAGAAGGGTACCGTGTTATCTCATGTGTTCCCACTAATTTACGTCCTGTGTTGTAGGAAGAACGAAGATTCTCGTATATCGTATACATTTATAATAAATTTTGTGTACGTATTTCTGCTAAAAATGATTTTGGACGAACCTAAGACCAAAAGGTTTTGGACATAATTTTCCTGGACGAAATTTGTCGTGAACGAAATGTCTCTTTGGACGAAGTGTTTCGTGGACGAAATGTCTGTGAACGAAAAGAGGGGGAGCTCCCAGGCCATCTGCTTTGCTGACGACACCCTTCCCCTTGTAGAGGGGAGGTCGGAGCAGAACGTTCGCAGCAGGTCCATACTCAGCATCGAGATGGTGGCTCGCTGAATGCAGGCGAATGGCTTAGAAGTGGCTGCCCAGAAGACAGAAGCCGTCCTTTTTCACGGGCGGAGAGGGGGCAGGCCACAGCCATTCAAGCCAGCGGTACTGGGTGAACCGGTATCCCTACAGCCCCGGATGGTGTACCTGGGAATTACGCTTGACAACGAGCTGTGTTGAAAACCGCATCTCCGTACAACGGCAGAGAAAGCAGAGCGGACGCTTAGAGCGTTGCGTCAGCTTATGCCAAACCTCCGGGGGCCGAGTGAGAGTCGAAGAAGACCGTATTCGACAGTAATCCACTCGGTTCTTCTTTATGGGAGCCCCAATTGGACACCAGTCGCAGCATTCCGCGAGAACCGAGAAGATATTGGAAAGGTCCAGTGAGCTACGGCGTTACGCATAATCTGCGCGTATAGAACTATCTCATATGAAACAGCTCTAGTACTAGCCCGAATGCCTTCTATTGATCTGCTGGCTAGGGAGAGCGCTTCCAGATGCAGAAAGGAGCAAAGGAGAAGATCAAACAAGAAGTCCGGCGACAAACTATTCAAGAGTATGTGGTTCGCCTCCAAAAGCCCGCTGGACATGAAGGCTAGTACACGACCTTAATGTATGGCTTTCGCGGTGGCACGGTGAGCTGACGTACCATCTCACGAATATGCTCACCGGGCATGGGTGCTTCAATGGTTATCTTAACTGCTGGAACAGGGTATCCAGCCAGTGCTCGCATTGCCCAGCAGAGGTTGATGACGCGCAGCATACCATCTTTTGCTACACTGCATGGAATGACGCAAGAGCAATGCTTGAGGCATCCGTCGGCAGCCACATCTCTCCCGAGACGATGACTGAAGCGATGTTGGCCAGCCCGCAAAACTGGGCAGCGATGGCCCAATTTACAGGTACTGTGATGCGGGCCAAGGAGGACGCCGAACGCGCGAGACAGCAGACAGAATCAGCGCAACTCACGCAGTCCATACAGCAGATCCTGAGCGATGACTCCCCATGAATGGAGAAGGCCACCCCACCAGATGGTCGGCTATGCAGCCAAAGCCCGTCGCCGTGTCCGAGACGAATACCGAAAGGTGATGCCCGGATACGGCGGCAGTAAGGCAAGGACGGACACTACAACGATAGTGGAACCGCGAATAGGGAAGTATGTGCTGCCATTAGGTGTATTAAAAAAAAATAGAGAGAGAGAGAGAGTATATTCTTAATGAAGTTTCAAAGCGGTTACCTGAAACAGTTATAAATAGTGTATTGGGGGCTCCAAACGACGGGTTGGTCCAAAATTTCGAAAGCTCTGGTTCTCATTTACACCATGTATGATATGTTGGGGGGGGGGGAGGAAACTCTCCGGTTTGAATTGAGAAATTCTTGAGGGTTTCGATTCTGATTATTTTTCAGATTCTTTCCTGATCAAATTTCAATCGTTAAAACGTTCTTCCTCTCTCCCCTCTCTCTCTCCTCTCTCTCTCCTCTCTCTTTCTCTGAATTATTTATCAAGAGCGATTCACATTTACCGCAAAATTCATATGAGCCATTTATTAAAACAAACAAAAAAAAAAAAAAAAAAAAAGAATTCAAGTAATTTTCTTTACTAAGTTACTTTCACCTACTTGAATGAAGGTGCCATGACATCATCATTCTGAATTGTCGATTTATACTGGTATTCGACCTCATTATATCCTCCGGTGGTGTCCCTTTGATTATTGATGCGATACTTGAAAGGATAGTTTCCGGGGCTAGGGGTGCGGTATCTGGAGAGCAAATTTGGCATGCGTGCATCGCCACACGTTCCACACACTAATGGGATCCCCTGGTGGTGTTTGCTGCTTCGGAACACTAACGTTCCTGGAACATCAGACCCCCCATGATCCATGGTCTAACATTGTAGACTTTTTTCTTTTTCTTTCTGCTCGATCTGATGAGAACATCTCTGCCTACTTAACGATTCTCTTTAGTTTCGGAGGATCTACTTTCTACCTCGGTGTACCGGGGAAGGAGATTTTATTCGCGGCTAGCTTTTGAATATTCATGAATAGCTTATTAAACGAATGTTATGTGATACCTGTGTGCTTTTGTACGTAAGCGACGGTGCATACAAAGTTCTTTTTTCCCCTTGGAATTCAAGTGAACAGCTTGAGTCGTAATCTGATTTCCCGGTGCGTCTGACATTTCTGCCCACGCTTCTGTAAATTTC
Organism: Acanthococcus lagerstroemiae; assembly: GCA_031841125.1. Classification (NCBI taxonomy): domain Eukaryota; kingdom Metazoa; phylum Arthropoda; class Insecta; order Hemiptera; family Eriococcidae; genus Acanthococcus; species Acanthococcus lagerstroemiae. Next base: position 25,541,415 of record CM063106.1, on the reverse strand, counting down.
CGCTGGCTTCTTTCAGGGTGAAGTTTTAAACGCTACAATCTGAGATCGAAATGCTGCGATTAAAATAGTGTACCTATGGAAGTAGATTACATTCTTATGAAATCCTGGTGTAAGTATCCTACAGCTGTACATTGAGCGGCTGCTTTCGATATTTCGTTCGTAATTTCAAAGAAAATTTGTCAACTTATATATTCGGGTTGAGAATAATGGTAACTAGCTAAACTGAATTGAGTTTCGATTATTTTGTACGTCATTCCACGAATATAGCATGCGAATGTTCATGAGCAGTACTTCGGAATGTAAATTCAGCCAAAGTGTATCTCATTATAAATCTGCTCTAATTTTACAGGCGCTTCGTCGTATAACTTTTCTAGGAGTGGTCCGGACGTAAGAGGAGTAATTAGAACATCTTGTGGCTCAATGTGAGCTTCTGGGTTTTGTTTATATCGTGACATCATGAATATTGTAGTAAATTATTATGTAGAGGCATGGTGACGATTTGAAATTTGGAAGAAAAAAATTCTCAACAGAGGGTACGCGTATGTGCTTGAATGCCGCAAGTTAATGATTTACTGCATCCATGAGATTTTATTTTTCGAATTTGGGCACAAATGGAAGTGAAGAGCTTATTTGACTTGTTTATCAATATTTGGAGGTTGTTACTGCCGAGATGTCCTCTAGGAAAGTTTGTTTTCAGGCATATTTACAACTCCAACCCCTGTCCAGACTAATTCAGTTCTATTCCAAACTTGATTGTAAGACCTTGAGACTTCAGATTTTCTGAAGATCTTGAAAACTTATTTCTGATTCGCTAAAGCTCCTTTAGGAGTGTTTCGAACATATTTAGGATACTATCAGACTTGTCTAAGACTCAGTGGCGTAGACAGGGGATGTGGAATGTGGACCCCCTTTTTAACTTTGTAAAATAGTGGTTTTTCTAATGTTAGCACTCTCTCTAATACCCCTTCCCCTTTGGTCAAGACCAGACCCTCACAGAATCCTAGGCTGGCTACGTTACTGATAAAGACTCTCTTTGAACTCACCCAGACGGATGTAGGTCTCTTTTAGACTCGTTAAGGTGTTTTCAAATTCTTTCAAGTCACTTCAGAATTTCTCAAGAATTCATTATATTTGCTTCAAAACTTCTTCAAACCTATTTTAAAATCTTTGCGACCCATGTGAGAGACTAAAACAGGTCGAAAAATGTCTTAAAGAATTCCGAAAAGGTATTAAGCCGTAAACAAGTTGGAAAGAGCCGTGAAATAATTTTAGCACCGCTGAATTTTATTCAAGTGATTTGTGGACCCATAGGATCAGGGACCTCTTTTTCTAATTTGCTCTCCACCCGAGTCCTGGAATTCGCCCCTTCGAGCATTGCTTCAGAGACGTCGGGGAGGCTGTTAGGGCTGTCTTAGCCCTCTTCTCTTCTGGCCGAAAAACCGGCCTAGGTCGAAAAATCTGGCGAGTTGCTCTAACCCGAGACTTCCGGATTCAGAGACCAATGCGCTATCCATTTGGCCAACCAAACCTATAGGATTAGGGACCTCACAAGATCATTGTTTTGCAGGGTCGGAGGAGGTGCTCAAATTTGCTAACTCGGAACCGAAAATTTGCTGAGTTTCTCGACTACAGATATGTTTGGAGGAGTACATCCTCTGTATTCCGTCGCGTTTACAAGGCCCCTGCATAAAATAGTTCTACAAAGCAATTTTGAAAGCCTGTGGCTCAAATTTGCTAACTCAGAACCGAAAATCTGCTGAGTTTATTGACTGCGAATGTGATCGGGTGAGTATATACAACCCCCGTATTCCGCCGCTCACAAGGGCCCTGCATAAAATACCTCTACGAAACAATTTTGAAAGCCTGTATGTTGAATACCATCACGAAATAACAATTAATATTTGATTTCAACTGCCTCTTATGACGCCTTATAAATGGACGCCCATCTCGAATTTTACTTTTGTCGCCTTACTTTTCCAGTTTTGAAACCAAAATGTAGGAAGGTTGGGTAGGTATTGCTGACACTGTGTTGATGAATGAAACCATTTAGAAAAATCTTGAGCAAAAGTTGTATTTTCAGCAATTTGTTTATTTAACTTTCAACTTTTATTGATGTAAGTCAAGACTCTGTAAATTACCTACACATAAAACTGTACCGTTCTACCTTTTTTAACTATCTGATAAAAAGGTTTCATGGCTTAGAAAATTGGCTTTTTTTTCATGCTGCAGCATAATGCTGAGAGGTGCCCAACAACCTACTGACTGTTCTAATACGAGAGAATTACACAACTTATTATGATTTCCGTTTTCACCCCGTAATATATTGTTATAGTAAACTACAATATCCCGAGGAAGGGAAGAAGAGCAAGAATTTAATTTTGAACAATCTCCTGGTAAATGATCATTTTCTACAGGTTGAGTACGGTTGAAGAAACACCACCGAATAATAAAAACCATGTATTTATGATGCGGCGAACCTCTCTCGCGAATCTACTTTTTTATATAAATCATCCTGCCTGGCTACTTCCTACGTAGGAAGATGCGAACATCTAACAAACGTCTTTTGTCTCCTGCATACCTGTACTTCCTGTCTTTTCTGAACCACGTTCTTCTTTTTCTTCTTCTTACTCGCATGACTCACTCTCTTTTATCTCCATCGGTCGACCTGGTGGGACATCAGTTCAGTTTAGTTTAGTAAGAGTTCAGTTGCAGTTAAGTCACAGTAAGGTTCTATAGTTTCACACGGGTATAACGGACCGCCATTTTGTTTCCCAACTAGCCCGAAAATCCTTGATCACCCGTTCGTGACCGGATGCGAGCGCGTCCGAGAATGCTCGGACTAACTTGGGAACTAAAATGGCGGTCCAGTATACCTGTATGAAAATTATATGTATTACTCTAATCACATTTATGTTTTGCACTCTGAAGATCTGTTTTTTCTATCGATCAATACACGCGCTTATTCTATTCGTTCTCGTTTTTTTGATTTCGATTGCCCTCGCTCCGAACTGAACATTTTCTTCCTCGTAAAATTCGCAAAAATCCCGCAGTGATGTACTGTAGGCTGTGTCTGTCTCCCCACCCCAAGCCGCCATTATTAACCCCAAGTGTAGCAAAACTGACGTAAAATGACAGATTGTTGGTAAGATTTTTCGTTCTCGGAAAGCTTGCTCATCAAATTGATGCGTATCTTTGAAAAGTTAATTTCCTTTGCTATAAAAAAAGGCTGGGTCTAAATTCTTAATAGGGCGTTTCAAGGAAAACTGTAAGAAAAAAATATTTAATAATTCCGTCGGCGCTGTATAACGAATTCAAAAATAATGAACTTTGTCTCTAACTTTTCTTGCCGGTATAAATACGCCGCCGAATAAATAAAGAAAAACCTGAAGACTATTTTAAAAATGTTAAGGAACCGTTTTTCTGTATTAATTATACGGAATTATGGAACTATGTTAAAAAGTTTTCGAGAAGAAAAATCACGTGTTTATCACATTGAAAGTTCAAACGAGTCAAAAGTTGAATTCGAAAAGCCATGTTATTACTCAGTTTTTTTAAAATACATAACTTCAGATTCTTCTTGTTTGTCATTTCGTATGAAATTCAGTAGTTCAGTAACCTCCCGATGCGATGTAAAGATTAATTTGTTTGAGTAAAAAAATAACTCAAACAGAAAAAATATATTGTTAGTCAGGCATTTTATTTCTCTTCTGTTTTATACTGATGTTTCAAAGGCGTTAACGCTTCGTGGCTTGCAATTTTATGTACTTATTTAAATTTGTTTCTATTTGCAACTCATCTGGCTTTTATTAAAATAAGTCGGGCCATACCTACAACCGGGCTGCCATTTTACGGTTGTATAACAGATATAAGGATCATTCTTCGGCGTTTATTAATAGCCGGATATAAAAGAAAAAA